>OX467088.1:26338754-27651177 GCA_950106755.1 Climacium dendroides
TCTGACTACTACCACAAGATCAAACCACAGAGCCACGACCCCGCCAGCTACCTACATGGCAAGCTTCCAATTCGGCAACTTCACAAAGATCAATTAAGCCTCGATACACTGCACAATGCAAGAGCCAGAACCTCGTCAAAACTGCATATCAAAACACTCGGTCAACCGCACCATAGCTGACTCTTACTAATCTTTTCCAAGTTAACACGATCTTTTTGTCCATCAAATGTCCACAGCCAAAGAAAACAAAAACAAAAGACACACACACAAGAACACAATCAGTCACACATTGGCCCTAGATTACACAGAATGCCATCCAAGAACGTCTCGCTTCCTAGCTCACCGGTGAATTGCACACCACTTTCTACGTATTTCAATGCACATGTAAGAGGTTTAATTTCTTTCCAATGTCGCAGATTTAAAAACATTAATCAAGAAGAAAGCAACCGAAAACGCTCGTTCGATCAAGGGTCAATAATCCTGGAATATTTGGCCAGTCTTTGTAACAACGCATTAACCAGAACAGATTACACAAATATAAAATGCGCACGCCAAAACTGGAGCACACGCACCACAGAGCCATACTGGCATTCAAGAACGCGAGCAAAAAGAGAGCATACGCATAATTGTGAACAGATAATGATGAACTTCCTTTCCCTGTCACATGCTCCGAGGGACTTAACGTACAGATCGAACTTGCAATGACGCCATGGATCGATCGCTCGATTGCAAGTGATGACAGAGAGAAAGCAATGAAGTGATCAAATATTTATTAATTAATTAAACTTGTGATGAAGAAGGTTTTATTCACTTACAATTCTCGGAGTGGAGGTCAATTTGTCTTGAATGGAGCAGCGAGCGAGAGAGAAGGAGGGAAGGAAGACGAAGAAGGGGGCAGCGATGGCAGTTAAGCTTGAAACACAATGCCAACAACCGACACTCGCAACAGACTCCAAACTGGTTCGAATGGCTCTGCATTTCAGATTGAAGGCAGGATGGATGGATGAATGGTGAGAGGATGAATGATTGGATGGATGAATGAATGAGTTTCTGCTTTAACTGCTTCAGTTCCCTGAAGCATTTGAAGGCCATTTTCCATTGGGAATCTGGAGCTTCGAAACTAAGGTAGGATCACTCAAAACTGAATGAATGCTCAAAAAATCCAAGGAATAAGTAGATGTTTGTTTGGAGACATTCAAATTAGGGCATGAATTTACAATAATTCACAAAATAAGTAGATGTTTGTTGCACAATGTTCAACATGAGGTATTAAAATTAGGGCATGGAATAGAAAAAATTTAGCAATATTAATTGGTTCATGGACCTTATAGTTTATCAATTGTCTAGTTTATTATAAATGCAAGAAATACTATTTTCAATAGGCATTGTCCATGGGGTGCACAATATTTAAAAGTTCTTCACATTTTCATGTTTTTGAACTTTTAGGCAAAAGTGCCTAAAAAATAAATTTTCTTTCTTAATTGACATAATATTTTTCATATTCCACATGAATTATGATGCTCCACATATGCCCCAATATAAAACAAGAATCCTTGGTCAATCTTTCACGCCCTTGTTTAAATTGGCACCCACTTGCTTTATTAAACTAATAATATGCTTTGATTCAATTAATTGTCATACCTCAAGTTTTCCTCAAGTGCAATAAGCCTTTCAAATCTTCATAATTTTGAATAATGAATAATAAATATAAGGCTTAGCGAAGTGACGTTGTACCAATGATATTGTATCTTGATGTTGCATCTTCTTGTACTTTAAGGTAGGAGGTCTATAATAAAAGTCCCCATTAAAAGTCTAATAATTAATTCAAGTAGGTTATATGTTTTGAAATATTTTTTAGTAAATTATCCATGAAAGACAAATGGAATTGGCATCTAATCCAAGTCATTTCATTTTGGGGGGAGCTTTGTAGAATTAGTTATGAAGTTTTAAAGTTGAAACATAGTAGTCATGTTTGGGTTCTAAAAGTGTCCACCTCTTGAAATGTAATTTGTTTGTACATTATTGGTGCAATGGAAAAGCAAAATGTATACTATTTATGCATTAAAGATAGGAGTGCTTTATAGACCTCCTACCTTCCTACAACTTTGAAACCAAAAATTCTATATACACATGAATATGGTTTGGCTCTTTGAATAAAAATGAATATTGAACATATTAAGTACATGAGCCCTTTTCATCAATAATTTAAAGGAAAAATTAGATGAATAATATTTTCTAAAAAAGTTGAAAAAATAAAATCTTAGATAGAAGATATTAAATTAATACCTCCAATAAAATTGTATAAAAGACCAAATATAGCAAAATGCATAGATGAATCCATTCTAAACTACACACTTCTGTATATTACAATCAATGTAAATCTAAAAACAATTGGAACATTACTTAATTAGAAGACTTGTGTAGCAAAATAAAATAGAAGGTGTTTGAGTGAACAAGGTCCTTACATAAAATCTCCAATATGACAACTTCTATCTTTTTCAATTTATTTATTAGGAGTTCTTTTTCATTTTTTCATTTACTGAAAACAACTACTAAATTAAACACAAAAATGGAGTTGCTTAAAAGTAATTATTCCTAGACCATCAAAAATCCTTGAAAAATATAACCTCTCTTCAATTTAAACCAAATAAACACATGGATATATGTATTATTATAGTATAGAAAATAGAAAAGCCTACATCCAAGCCCTATGAATTCAAAGACATAATTATAAAGCAATAGAAGAATTATACTAACCACTCTTGTCTAATGTAAAAACTAGATGTCTCACTATACTAACCATTATTGTCTAATGGAAAACTACATGTTTTACTCATTAATGCTAAAACGTTTAAAGACAAAACACTAGATCATATCCTACAATAATGGTTAGCTCATTTATACTATTATGCAATTTAATACAAAATTATGTCTTGACATCCTATGTGCACTAAAAATGATGACAACGCTAATATGTGAGCCTAAAAATGCAAGCCTATGAGCCTTCAGTCTAGGTGTAAGTAGGTACTCTACAACTATTGAAAGTGCTTATAACATACATACTTATAATATAAGTATCCTATACCCATGGAAGTTGCTTTAACATAAAAACCTATAATATAGACACTTATAATATAAGTATCCTATTGTAACCATAGAAGGTGCTTTAACCTAGAAACCTACATAAGTGATTTTTCCCGCGTGAAGAAAAAACCACCCCTAGAGTTTGGCCAAGAGGGAGTGTGTGGACCCTAACCTAAATCGCTTCCAAGCAATGGACTTCAATGACCGTGGATAATATTCTAAACTCAAAATTACCTTAAAATCATAATTATGGCATCAAAAAGGACTCTAATTTAGCCCTAAAAAGTGAATCCAACACATGACACCATCACATGAAGACCACCATTTTACATGCATTGACTTCATTTGTGATTTCTATTTAATTTCCTATATTCAGCTTTAAAAAATTCAACCCTTTTAAGTAATTAGAATAGTACCTCCTCTTCTTTAGTCACTTTACTCATAAACCCTAATTTTAGTGCAATTTGGGTAGTGCTTTTGCACTTGCCCAAAAACAAAATAAAACAAAATAACTAACTAATTATGCATTCTTTCTAGACATCCTCATCCCACAAGAGAATTCAATGTATGTGTAATGATCCATTCAATCAAAACAAGGCAAGAAGGTATTGTAATCAATCATTTCAGTTTTCTTTGTATTCAGTATAGTAGAAAGAAGATCATAACACAACCAATAAGAGAAAAATAGTTACCACAACGTGACAACAGACCCCCTTGCACTAATTTAGCTCTCTCATCTTCGTTCTTTCTTCAAATTGGGCAAGCCATAGCTATTTGAAAAACTAAATTTCCCATCTCCATCTTCCAAAAAATTCAAGTCATTTGGTTGAGCCAATCACCTTCCATTGCTCATCAAAGTTGGCAATCTTTCATGGTGGCAACAAATGACCTCCTCTCACTAAATTGGCCACTAGCACCTCATCTATATATGCTCCAAATGGGTCAAGTCTAGACCTTTTGAAAAGCTAGCTTAAATGTGCATTTCTTTACCAATTTTCAACTTCATCCAAGTTGCCACACTCCTGCTATTGCTTGCCAAAGTGGACAATCCAAATCTCAATTCTAATTCTCCCCTCATTTTAAGTACTTTTCATCTAACCTCAAAAACCTCCTTTTTTCACTCGTTTCTTACATAAATAGTAAAACCTACTTGACAAATTGTTCCTACATGGTTCCCTTCTTTAATCCTTAACAATTTATGCTTTAAAAACTCATAAAACCCCCAAAGTTCCCAAAACACATTCACATACACAAAAGTTGCAAGAGAGGAGAGAGAATGAATACCAAACCCTAATTTCGCCTATATCCAACTTCCTAATGGATTAAAATCTCTAATGACGTTCATTCAACTCTAATTTGTTGAAAAATCGCTAAAATAGTGTAAAAAGCGCCAATTTAGTGCAAATTGTGCTAATTTAGCGCAAGCTGTGCCAATTTAGTACAACCCCCTAATTTTCTCCAATTTTTCTATTTTTGCCCCATTTTAGTGATTCCTTCACTATTCTAGTATTCTAGTAGTAATTTTAAGTTTGCTAACTTGTTTTGTGTTTTTCCGTATTTATTGTTTTTTGTGGTTTTCAATTTATTTTTAGCTTCATTTCCTACTTGTAACATTTTGGTTTTCATTTTTTATGTTTTCATTTTTACTTTTTTGGTTTTCATTTTTATGTTTTTTATATTTGAAATTTCTCTTTACTTTCTAATTTTTCTCTAATATTATTTTCCATTTGTAGGATTTTGTCTTCAGCTTCTAAACATTCTACCATTTGCCTAATTTGGTTACTTTACCACATCATGCCTAAAGTCTTTTTAGTTTTAAATCCCTAGGTTCTTTCTAGATTTTTTCCATTATTTTCTCCCTAAATTTTCACCCTAAATTCCTAAAGTTCCTATTCCTATCTTACAAAAAACTCCCTAAATTGTAGTCATAGCTTAATGAAAGTACTAACACTTCCAGATGTACAAATTCAAGCATAATATTTATATTTTTCACAATCTAAAAAGTGAACCAGTATGATGGTTCATAACCTCTAATATAAATATCTTAGAACTATAGAAAGTACTTATAATATAGGTATGTATATAACATAGACACCTATAATATATGCACTCATAATATAAATATCCTAAACCATGGAAGGTACTTATAATATAGACACCTATAATATAAATATTTTAAACCATGAATAGAGCCTTAACATATGAACTTAGGCTCTTAAATTCACATGCTAGTAATCATGCTAAAAATGATACAACAGTTGTCTACATTACACCCAATCAAGAATTATATAATACAATTCTTAAAATTCACATTCCCACTTCCCAATAGAAGTGGTTTCTATCAAACTAAACAAACACCAATCACTCATACAAAATATAAATAATAAAAAATGGACTACCCAATCCTTCATTACTATCACAATGGGTGACAAAGAAACAACACATACCATCTATCACAACATTCCATGAAACATTATCAATCCCAATACATATTAACAATCAAATACCTAAACTAAATTAACAATATCACAATAAAATACTCCACATACATTCTACTACATAAATGCAAATTAGAAAACAATCCTCTATAGACAATCATAGACTTCTAAGTCTCATTCACCAAATAACCAATGGACAACTCACAAACATAACAATATAAATAATATAAATAGTAAAATACAACCTACACAAAATCAGTTTCTCATCTAACAAAGACATGGAGTCTTGGTGTAACTTGTCTTCAACCCTTGGGTACTTGACATGGGACCTAAGATGAAAAAAATCTTAAATTACACAGATCTTAGAATTTATTCTCTGCTAACTACCCATCGCTTAAACACTTTAAACATTGATTCTATTTCCTAGACTGACAAATGATTAGAATGACCAATTTTCTTTATATTAGCAATTAAAAGGCAATTCAAACGCACTTAAGCATACCTTGTTAGTATTTGTTTTAGGGATTCAAAGCTTATACTGTATGTCCAGTGTAAGCTGTAAATCAGAACACATTTTCACACAAATCTCCCTAATCTGGAAGAACCCAAGGACATACATATCAGGGTTATGGAAGAGTTGCAAGCCAAAATTGAGGATGAAAGGAAACCAAAAATCAAGTCTAGCAAATAGCTCATCAAAAACCTGATCCCAACAAGCGGTAGAAGCTGGACGATGTAACTAAGTAGCCTCGGTGACAAATCTGCAAGCAGTTACCTATTCTCCAATACTGTACTTCCTCCCCAAGTACAAAACGAAGCTGCTGCTGTATTTAATATACTGCATCTTGCAATACCGAGGCTTCTCCGAGCAGGTGACTTCCCCACAGTTCCATGCTATTCCATGATTTGAGCAGTCAACACATCTTGGCCTATAGCACACAATGCTGCGAATATGCAGAGTCCTGTCCTGTTGTCATGAAGTTCTCAACTTAAGAGGCAAGTGCAAATCAGACGCGACCATTTCAGTACCAACTAGGTTAAATCTACATGTCACTTGAATAATTTAACTCAGCCTCCCTGGAAAACTGTGACAGCCCTTCAAAAGACATCAATAGCATCGTCATCACTAAACCTGGTTCCGTAAGCCCTCAAAAGCCAGTGAACCCAGACCTAGTAGAATATGTGCTGCTGCCCTAGCCCTCCTGAAACTAAACCTGCCCCTGGCTGAAAACTTTCGTAGACTCGGGTCCCCGGAGCTCCCAAATGAGGACCTTGACCCAGACCCACTCCCATGCTTTGGTGGTGGGGAAGAGGTAAAAGAGCACGCCCAGCCCCTTGAGGTGCCATTCTGATTTGGTTTTGATATGCTAAAAGGTCAGCAGCGCTGTAGCCGAGATTTACTCCGGACATAAGACCCTGCTGGTAAGGGTTCACGGGGAGGGGCGGAGGAAGTGGAGCTGATGAAGACCCGGGTACTGTGGGCTTGCTTCCCCAGGAACACTGAGAACACAAACAATCATCAATGTCAAGGTAATGGGATAGATAGAAACACATTTCTCTCAACCGCTTTGAACTAGAATGGGTTCAGGTGATTTGATGATCTCATACGAACCAGTTCTGACTACAAAGGGTTGACCATTACACTGACGAGACATTCAAAGGGTTAACCTTCACTGAGCAGTACATAACATTGTGGTGTTATGAAGGTCAACCCTTTGAAGGTACTCGTCAGCGTTGTCCAAGAATATTATGTACTGCACCATGGTGGTGGGGTTTGTACTGCACCCACATAACATTTAGGAACAATCAAGGTGAGGTCCTTTTTATACAGTGTTTTTTTCCCTCTACTGTGCACTGCAGAAGCCCTGGCAAAGGCTCCTGATAAAATCTTAAACTGAATCTCTGAAATGTTACTGTAGAGGAACAATTTCCACTTGAGAGGAGTAATACTTCTACAGTAGCACTGAAAAGGGAGGACTAGCTCTTTCATATTCAAAAAAATTTACGTAGCCAGCCCATTTGCCTTATACCCTTATACCCTTAAAGGATGCTGAGGCCGAAAAGTGGCCGATGATAACTTGGCTGTTCACTGTAGAAATAAAGAATGCACCTATTGGTCCAATAGTCCAAGCATTTTGGTAATTACCTTGGTCATGGGGGCTGCGTCGTTCAAGGGTTAAGGAGTTAAAAGTTACCTATTTACAATGCATAATAGCATTAACCCATTAAGGACCAGGTCGATGACAAGAAATGAAAAAGTGGCTGCAACTGACATGTTTTCATTAATAGCCAAAGTGGCTACTAATGAAAACATGTTAGTTGCAGTCACTTTTTCACTACCTTCATCGACCTGGTCCTTAATGGTTAAAACTCTAATGATGGAAACCACTCATAACAGCTGAAAACCACTGTAATGGGTTCCTACCTTATTCACAGTAAAATTGGAACGCACATCAATACTCAAATTGTGAACTGAAAAAATGTCGAGACTTACCTTAACAGACTTGCCGCAAAGGACTCTGCCATTGGCTGCTTGAATCGCATAAGCAGCTTCTTCATGAGAGCGATACCGCACAAAACCAAACCCCTTATCCTTTTGCACACGTACATCTTCTATTACACCAACTCCGAAACTGTGAAACCATCGGTGTAATTCAGTTTGACTCACCTGCCAATAAGAAATAGCAGTCAGTTGTAATTACAAATCTCAAACCGTTGACGGAAACTACGAATCTGACTTATCAGAAGACCACGTCACGTCTTATTTGCGCACTAAATTTTGATTTACAAACACTCCCAAATTTTGAACTTAGTATTAACAAGATGCACTACCAGTTGTTAGGAGTGGAAAAGAATATGCACAATCTGAGTACCTCATGGGCCAAATTGCCGACATAGACGGTAGTGAACTGGGGATTGTTTTCTGGTCCATCCCCAGCAGAACCCTCTTGGCGATCTTCTGGACGAACCTCTGCAAAACGATAATCAAACGAGAGAATCCTGAGTAGCGGATCACGTGAATTGTCCACTACAAATTGAGCGACGAAAGGGGTAACACCCGTTGATGTGTATGGTTCTCAAAAAAGTTAACTGGAGCTACCATTGAAGTAAATTAAAAGAAAACGAAGAACACCTTGACCAAGAGATTGCAGCCCTGCGAGTGGGTCAACAGCACCATTCATTCCCACACTATGACCACCATTGTTTGTTTCATCGCCTTGAGCAGAATTGTTTGTCTTTGTTGCCCAATTGCACCGGATTGGTCGTGTTCCAAGCCATTTTCCTGACAATATTATCGAGATTTGAGAACCTAGGTCCAAGAAGGAGAAAGCACAAATCTCGGAAATATTTTGCCAACGCGTGCATCTAGACCCCCAAAGTGATACTTTCAAATAAATTCAATACTGATACTGAAATTCAGACTCGTAGTTCTCAAACTCAGCAAACTGCACATGCATGATCGGCAAACTCAGAAAATAAATCCTCTTACCGGTCATCTCTGTAATAGCACTCTCTGCTTCCTGCATTAATTCCAAAATTGACAGAGTCACGGGTCTAGACGGTAATGCAAGCGGGAGACTAAAAACACAGCCAGTAAGGGCGAGAACAAAAACATGAACAGACCTCCAGTACCTGTTATAGCTGGGCTGAGGAACTACTGTTTGACAGAGAGCACAAAAGTAAAACAAAAAACAAAAAAATGATATAAAAAAAATTTGAAGGAAGAAAATATCAAAAGAGACGGACGATCTACAGCATCTATCACTTCACAAGTGAAACTCCAACACAAAAAGAAGAAAGACCTCGCATCACTCAATCCCGCTGAAAGTAAACAAATGCCTGTACCTACCTGCTGACTTCTGAAAGAAACAAAGCCGAAACCCCTAGAGCGACCTGAGCGTTGATCCCACATAACTCGTGCATCTCTGTTCATCAAACCAAATGTTAAAAAAAAAAGTGTGTGCATGCTGAACGATAATAAGAAAAAAATTCTCTACAACAACTCTCGGAGAGCTATGTAAGCAGCACAAGCGAACCATGTATATAGAATCCCAATTATGCCATCGTGGAAAGAAATCTACGTCACCACTGCTAAATGGAATTTTTTAACTTAGACAGAAAACTATGAAAACGGTGCACAGTGAGTGAGACTGCTGTTTATTTCATGTCCCAATTTTTGGCGAGGCGTTTAGATTGGAATATTAAATGGTTTGACACATCAGAATTGAAGGATACATGCATACAAAGTAACTAACTAGAAGTTACTAGAAATCTAATCACAGAAGAAAGAACTATTAAAAACAATAATGCCACAGTTACTTACGAGCAGCTGGTGTAGACACAAAATGCAGCAAACAAAGTTGCATCAGTAACCTCTGGACTGAGGTCTCCGACAAATACATTGTAATGCCCTGAAACAAATAAAATAACACAGTAAACAAAAAGAGGACGAATTTGCTGAGTATCATGCAATTGCCAATCTGCTACCATCACAGGAAAATGCCAAACAAAGATACCTGTTGTATCCTCCCTCTGTCCACTTGCATATGCCCAGTTAACTTTAATAGGCTGCCCAAACCTATAAGAAAGCGCAAACTATAAAATCAGGACAAGACAGCACAATTCTGCCCGAGATGAAGCCATATGAATGACTTGAGATGATAAAACAATTACACTCAATGAATATGAAAACTGTTATAAAATATGAAGGCACAGAAGAAGATGAGTACATAACCATTAAACTATTAACTGAAAATGGAACTGAATGTCGAGCAAGTTCCCAGATCCTCAGAAACAGTGCTAACTACGAGAAAACAATAAGGCACTCCTTTGAAAGTGATGTTGTCAAACAACGTTCTCCCCGAATACACGGATCTAATAGAAATCTAAAAAAGACCAAAAAGGAACCGGGACGTACATCTGTCTGCCATTAAGAGAAGTTAATGCCACTGCAGCGTAACGGTGGTCCAAGTAGTCAACAAACCCATATGATGACTGCAGGAAAAAAAAGTACAAGACCATCAAATCCCGATGCAATTCCAGACCTCAACACGGTAAAAATGAATAAGTACGCACTTGAATGTATTGAGTTCGAAAGAAAGATGAGAAAAATAGAACAATGCGGAGGTAACACTTGCACTGATTTTTAATTAACACAAAAACAATGAGCGGAACTACCAATGACGTTTCTGTCTCAAAACCACAAGAAATGGTTTCTTTAACACAAAAGTGACTAATCTAAAGAGTCAGATGCATCACAGATTCGTACCAAAAAAATGCGCAAAAGGTGATTCCACCACCCAAAGGTATATGAACAAGGAAGAAAACAAGAACTAGACTCCATAGCAAATCACCAGTACCTTTTCCTTCCTGATGAGTTTGCAACCCTCCAAAGGGCCGACATTAGAGAAAACCTCAGCAAGGAGCCCCTCCGTGACTTTAGTGTGTATGTTGCCTACATACCTGCGTAAAGTGGCCACACAATAAAAAATGCCTCAAGAAAATACGGCTTAAACTTTTCAACAAATCCAAAATATCCAACAGCACGATCATTCTTAACCCCTAGAGGACCGGGGGTGCAAAAAACAGTTTTGCAGAAAAGCCACCTGGTGGCCTTATGGTCCTTTAGGGGTTAACGGAACACCTTCGTCAAGGTTCTTCACTGACAAAACCGGAATTGTGCAGTTTCAAGAGTTTCAAGAAACTCTCAAAGTCAGAGGGTTATGACTAGCAGATGAGAAAAAGCCCACAAACAGAGACCACACAGAAGTAAAAGCTGCCACACCCTTGTCTCTGTATAAGCAGAAAAAAATTAGACCTCAAAAAATATTCGAGAGGGTGAAGAAAACAACTTCACAATAGTCCACAACGAAAAGGTTAAACAATAAAAGCAGGATATGTGACTGGGGTAGGACTACTGAAATAAGAAAAAGCAGCAATGAACTTACACACTACGACAAGAAGTTGCATCAAACCCAGGGGGCAGATTCCCACTCGGCATTGGTTCCATCTGCAAAAAACGGCGAGAAAATGGCAGACTATACCACGTGAACAAAAGTACAAAATGCTACCCTTCCTAATGTCTTGACTCAAAAAGAAAAAAGAAAAAAAGAAAATACCCAAACAAAAAACAAAGCAAAACAAAACAAAACAAAACACGCCCTCTAGAGCATTGCACAGCTCTAACGGTTGGCTATTAATACCAACCTATGCAACGTAGGACAGAAAGTCCTCGGAACCATGATAAAAAATTAAAAAAAACTATCCAAGTATTGAGACATTGCAACATTCACACAGCAAACATCACCAAAGTCCTTGTCGATGAGAAAAACAAATCCATCAACACTCTACCCCAGTCGTTACAAAAAAAAGATTTGATTATTTTAACATAAGCACAAACGAAGGTCTACGGAATCAACAGTACATGAACTTCATTGTATCAAAACCCTCACCCCAGAAGTCTGCCCACACAAATTTTACCACCTACCGATTCAGTTATATCCAATTAAAGACCTTCAAGATAGCTACAGAATCCTTATGTGCCCCATTACGAAAATAGCCAGATGAACAGGAATTTCTGGAAGTAATGCCGAGCTCAGAGTATGTATCATTTAGACGAGAGTTCTTTTTGAAGTGGGGAACTCAAACATTTGAAATCAGAAACTCAAAACTGACAATTTCTAAGATGAGGACACAGTCGGTAAAACAGGAGGGCATGAAGTACCTGAGGCATAGCAGCCAGCAAGCCCGGGTGGAAAAGCGCCGGCTGCTGCGGCTGATGCTGGTTCTGCTGCAGCATGGCTTGTTGCACAAGACTTTGATGCTTGAGCCGCTGCTGATACAGCTGCTGCTCAGTCTGCTGCATTGCGTACATTCTGGCAAACTCACGCTCGACGTTCGTTCTACCCTAATTCGAGTACAACATATCACGCCTCTGAGCACAAGCACACGAACGAAGAAACAAGCAATGAAAATCACGCTCCTTGAACCACAAGACCTAATACGCAACTCTCCGACTGGAGACACACTCCAAGACACATCACCGCAAAGCTTCTAAACCTCTCACGGTTCCAAGTAACGGCTTCTGCAAAACGAAAGTACAACACGACACAAAAACAGCGTACAGTACAACTACACTTCCAATACATCCCGCAAGCGCCAATGGCTGCATCAATTTCCCTCCAGAAACAATCAACGAGCTCTCAGGGCCGGAATAGCACAATCCTTAATCCAAGATAGCAAGATCCTATTCCGCAGACCCTGCCAGAAACCGCAAACACCTCAACGGAAAACCACAGCAAACAGAAACACACAATTCTTGATAAAGATGACAAAGCCAACCACGAAAAGCTGCAATCAGTCCGCCATTCCACTAAAATGGCAAACCCTCGACAATCTTAAAACACCGACCGATTGACCCAGATCGTAAGATAAAGACCAAAAGAAACCTCGTCGAGGCGCCATTATCCGAACGCGCATGAAATTTGAAGCCTGTCACTAACCTCGGTGATAATCGAAGTGTCCGCAAACGGGCGATTACGAAAGATGCGATGGTTTACAGTGGCGATGGATTGCTACTAAGGACACATCGACTAGGGTTTCAAGACTCACTACGCGAGTCTTGACTACAAGCAAGAAAGAAAAAATAAGAAAAACAGAACGAGCAGTGGAGCTCCTTGCCTCTATTAAGTCAAATGAAGCCTCTCCTCCCTACTTAGGTCAGAGAGTTCTGTGACTTCTGTCCGTGCGACTAAAGCATTTACAGAATATTCATGGTACTGGTCCGGGTCCGGGTCCACTACAGGTCGTTGCTATATATTCATTTTTCTTTATTTCTTCATCCTTATTTATCATTCACTTGTGGCTCATGCTCTTCTAGTCTTTGACCACGTCGTCACACTCTTCTTGTAGAAATTCTTGTTGCGGGATTGCAATTTCGAGACCATAACCAACCACTCAAGAAACCATTGAGACCACTCTGTCTCCAGTACCAGATGTGCCATCTTGCTTGCTTCTTACAATTTGGTTACCAATTATGGAATTTCAAAAGATAACTCAGATAGTTGTGAACAGTATTTGTGATGTACTGGCTGGTTGTTTAGGGGATGGTAGGTTCGAACCCCTAATTTGCTCCACACTTCCTGCGACTGTGTGGTGAGCTTCATTCCGGGTTGGGAATAGTGTCGTTCATGTACTGGCTGTTGATCTTCTCTTGAGTGCAGAGTCGAATCCCTAATTTGCAGATTTATCGAGTGACGAGATTCTCGTGAGCGCGTTCATGTGTAGGTTGCAAACCCTAAACCCTAAGTGATGTGCCGGCCTCGACCGAGAGCTTCAATTCCGTCGCAATTGAATTGAAAATTGGCTTTGATCAATTGTGACGTTGTCGTTGTCATGGAAGAAGCACCTTCACCACCACCACGCAGTCCTCTCGCGGCTGATGATTCCGCTTCTGCTTCGTCGTTGCCGAAAGCTCTGGAAGTCGTTCCTGGCGATGTTTCCATCGTAAAATCAAGCGGAGAGCAAGAGGAGCTTGCTGTTCCCGTTGCGATGGAGTCCGATTCATCTGTGGCGGCTGCAGGAGGCAAAAGGGCGAATGCGGAGGAGGAAGGCGAGGAGAATATCCTTGACTTGACAAGCTTCCAGTTACATGACTTGACGGACGTGGATTTGCCTCTTACGCTTGCGGAATTGGATTTAACCTCCAATCGACTTACCGTCGTCGACTCTCGAATTGCCAATCTCTCGCAACTGCAGGTGCGTGATCTTTTGTTCCGCAGTTCTGTTTGGTAGAGAGTACCAAAACCCGTTGAAATCAGGGGCTGTCTACTGTCTCTTCAATAGTAACCTACAACCTCACTTTGAATGATTGCATAAGAATTGGTTGATATAATGTTGTCTACTGTCCCTTCTATTCATAAAAGATTTGATCTCAAGAGAATTTGGCTCTTGTACTGAGAGTGGTCTCTTCAGTGAGCGTAGTGATCTCTCAATGAAAAGCACACTCCTGTATGTTGATTGAAATGCTGACAGTGACGGCACGAGAGTCCGCTGCATTGCAGCTGAGCTGGCGTAATGTGACTATGGTTTCGCCATTAGGGTTAGAAATTGTCAGTGCCGACTTTTACGTTGATCGCCTCTGGATTTGGCCAGGTCCATGGCTCTAACGGATGTTGTGGCGTCCTATGTTGTGTTTTTCAGAAATTGAGCTTTGAACAGAATTTGATTACCGATGATGCAGTGAGTGTGTTGAGTGAGTGGACGACGCTACTTGGTTTGCAGGTGCCGTTTTCTTATCCAGATTCTCTTCGCGTTGTGCTCTTATAATGCCGTGCTTGTGATTTACAGTTGTGATAAGCTGAGTAGTGTGTTCCTCTTGATTACAGCTAACAGCATTTATTCTATATATTGTATGATACACTATTTCGTAGGTTTGACACTAATTTGAACACCTTGTATTAGTGAAGTTTTGGATAGGTAAGATTGAAACACCGTTTAGCAAAGTTCATTTCCTATGTTGGTCACTTGTTGATTGGCCACCTGCTGATTGACTTACTATACATTCAAAAGCTTCTCTGTGTTCTGTTTTGACTGTCAATGGTCGTCTCGAGGTTGAAACAAGTACTCTGTGTAGCAAATTTAGTTCATATATTACATGGCTTGCTATTTTGGTGGCTCATGAAATTATGGATGACACTAGATAGAAGGAACAGTGGAGTAGTTTGATGGATTCACTTGGTTTTGCAGGAGCTCGTGCTGCGTGACAATAAGCTGCTGAGAATACCGTCATTGAGCAATTTTGTTAATCTGACATTGCTGGATGTCTCCTTCAATAAAGTGACGTCCATGCACGGCTTGGCGGTTGTTTCTTCGACACTGGAAGAGCTTTATTTGTCGAAAAACGAGATTGGGAAGATTGAGGAGATAGACCATTTGTCCAAGCTTCGGGTTCTAGAACTGGGCTCCAACAAGATACGAGTATGAGCCTCTGTCTTACATTTCAAGGGTTTGATAGAGAATTTTGCTGCCTGTGATGTTGTTGGATCTTTATTACTGGGCGCTCTTTAATTGTGGATCAGTGGAGGTTTTGATGTGGGCTGGTATTTACTTTCCTTTATCATTTTGTAACGCTTCTGAAGTCCTTCTAAATCCAAAATCTAAAATTTAAATGAAGTGTGAACGTCAGAAAACTGGTTGTGTACGCTGTTGTTCAGTTAAGACGTTGGGATGCTCACCAGAGATGTGGCTGTTATCTTCTTTGAAACGTGTAACTCCTTTGTCTCGCAGGTCATGGAAGGCCTTGATCATCTGAAAGAGCTGCAACAACTGTGGCTGGGGCGCAATCGCATCCAGAGTGTAAACTTGTGTGGCTTGACTAGCCTGCTTAAAATTAGTCTGCAGAGCAACCGCCTGACTTCAATGGTGGCATTCCAGGTCTCTGTTTGGTGACGCTTCGTGAGTTCATGTCCATGTAGTTGGCTAGCTCTGACAGCCTCAGTCTCAGGTTATGGGTAATTGTATGTTAGCATTATTATTTATTCTTATTTCAATGTTTTGATATGTCAAGAATTAATATCTGTTTTGGATTTTTTTTCCTAAATTGTCCTTGGTCATGTTGCTTTAGTATATTGTGATGCTCCTACGGTTTCTTTTTTGTTACATGTAGGTATATTTATTTTTTTCCACTTTTGTGCGTGTTTAGCTCCTGCAGTGCCTTAGATAGCACGTTATGTTTGATTCTATGTTAATCTGGTGGTAGTTGTCAACATTAAAAGTTTAAATCTCTTTTTGCAGGACTGCGTGAACTTGACAGAGTTGTATTTGAGCCATAACCACATATCTGTCATGGAAGGGCTCTCGACTCTCCAGAATCTTCGTGTGCTGGATCTAGCATCAAACAAAATTTCAACCCTTAGCAATCTTGAAGAACTTACCAGGTTTGTCTCAACTCTTTTGAAGCAATATTGGAATATACTATTCAGTGGCTATCGGGTAGGTACACTTACATTGAAGAGACCTTTGAATGCCAAAAAAAATCCTCTTTCGTCTGATCCCACATTCGAATAGGTGTACGATGAAAGTTGAAAAGTGCTGATGTTATTATGTTTTGAAACACGTTCTTCATGATTGCAGTTTTTGCACGATATGTCTTAACTTACGTATTTGGTGTTGGCAAGCAGCCTGGAAGACCTCTGGCTCAATGATAACAGCATTGCTTCTTTGGACGGCATTGAGATAAAGTTGGCAGGGTGTAAAAACTCTCTTACCACGGTCTACCTTGAGCGAAACCCCTGTGTAAGCACTTTTCAAACTTTGTTCAATTCGACTTGTGGTTACTGAAGCTATTTCCAGACTC
Organism: Climacium dendroides; assembly: GCA_950106755.1. NCBI lineage: Eukaryota > Viridiplantae > Streptophyta > Bryopsida > Hypnales > Climaciaceae > Climacium > Climacium dendroides. The sequence continues at coordinate 26,355,633 of OX467088.1, forward strand.
AAAAGTCCGTCTTTATCTCAACACTTCAACAAAAAAGACCCTTTCATTAGATTGACAAAGTTCGTAACCCTTGCGCTTTTGGAATGTTTCAACCTATTGGACCCACATCTACAGTGAATATGACTTGTCAAGCATCGCAATTAGGCTGCAAAGTCAAAGTTTTATTCATTGTTCACTTTTGCATGCACTGACTTGAACAAATTTTAGGCAAGCAACAAGGAAATTATGTCTTGCTTCGAGGAAATGATTGATTCTCCCTTGGGCTGCCCGGTAGGCAAGGGAATGTCATTTAAGGGTTAATCTAAACTTAATAAGCATTAGATTCAAATTGTCCTCATGTTTAGTTAACTATTAAGTCTGCATTAATTTAGCATCATCTTAATATCTATGTAATGTTCTAGTAGGCTCACTGATAACTCACCACTAACAAAATTGTGAATCTAATTTGGGGATCTTTTGACATGTCACTCATCTTTCAGTTGTTGACATGGTATTTTATTGGAACTTGCAGGCCCTTGATCCCAAGTACATTCGCACAATGAGGAGCATCCTTCCCAAGCTGCAGCAGCTGGATTCCCACCTACTTCTGCACTAAGTATTCAATAGGCAGGGAAGTGCTTCTGCTTTGCCAATGAAACCTTACATTGGGCATCTGAGTGAATACAAATCTAGAAGGTGGTATTGCATTATTTGATCAGTTGGCTGATTGGTAATTCATGGAGCATTTTGCATGCCACCAAGTACACAGTTTCTGTATCACAGATTTACGCTTTGAGTCTCAGATTGTCGTTGGTTAGGATGTAAGCGTTTTACTAGAGGAAAGAGTTTCGTGAGAGACATGAACAGAATCCTGATTCAATGTGGATGATGTGGTCTTTCCTGTTCTACTTTGTTTGCTAGGCACTTTGAATCTACCCAAATTGTTGAATAGGATGTGGAGGATTTGGAAGGATGTACTCTTGCCCAGCAGGATGCCAGCAACGTTTCCTTTGAATTCTTTACAATTCTGTGCTTAATACTGTGTCATATCTTGCGGTCACTCATCTATCATGCTGTTTGCTGTTGAAGCATTTGCATTCCATGACCCGTACTGCGGGTAGTATATTTGTGATAAGTGTTGAGGAGTGCACGTTATGCACATTACGTAACTTAAATCTGATGTTGTGGCCAGATCATGCCAACTTGCACTTGGTACAGCACCAACTTAGATTGAGATACTAAGGGCCGGTTTATACTTGGGGCCGGATTGAGGGCCAGCAGGAACTCTCCAAGTTTAAACCAATGGAGTTGCTCTATTCCTTCAAATCCAGCCCAAGGGTTTTATACCTGGGGTTGAATGGAACTACAACTCATCCTACGTGTTGTCTTAGGTGGCATGGTTTTGATGTCAAACCATTCGGCCCCAAGGTTTTGGGTGGCTTGATTTCTCATTTAGGATCAGATTGGGGCCGGATTGGACTATCTTGTTGGATTGTACAAATCTCCACCGTTCATTATTATAAGTTTTTCTTGTTTTCTTTTTGGGTGCATGCTTATTAATTGTGAGCTCAAAAAACTTTCTTCCATTTGCATTACTCAACTTTTGAAGCATTGTTATTTTTTTCAGTTGGGGAGTATTGTTATTTTTTTGGAGTTGGGGAGCATTGTTATTTTTTTTTTAATTGGGGAGCATTGGGGTGAGTTAGGGCAGTATATAAGGTAAAATAGCCCATTGTGGTCGCCTAGGAAATGATCCATTGTGGGGTTTTTTTAATATGTGAGATGTGGGCCACAATGCATGTTTCATATGATAACAATGGAGTGAACACTAACCTCATTAGGAACTTCTGATTTTTCAGTGTGAAGTTTATTGTAAAAATTGACTTTTTTGGCCTTCCATAATAGAAAATATTTTGACTGCTTTAAGTAGTGAGATGAGCATTACAGATTCAGATTTTGTTGGTTAAGGTAGTCTACAGACTCTTTTGGACTGAACAATTCAAAAATTCCTAGTGAATTCATACTTTGTCAAAAAAAAATTAATTTCAATTGCACTTGCAGCACTTGTTTGTTGTTTCTCACACTTGTATTAATGTGGGAAAAAAATTGAAAAATTTCAACAAGATGATGTCAAATTCCTCATTCTAACCACAATGGGTTGGTTTACCTTATATACAATAAATGTATAGTAAAATAATAAACATTCTTGATTAGAAGTTTTGTAATTGAATTGTTGTTAATTGAACATGACTGATGTTTATTGGATACTATTGTTCTTGTCTAATTGAACATGAAATGTTGATTTTTATTTGGTATTTGATACATTTTTATTTAGTAGAATTATTATCAACTGAACATGAGAGGTTGATTTTTTTGGTACACACACAAATTACATATTGTGGTACAAATACAAATTTTGGTAAATTACATGTTTAATAATTAAATTTTTGTATAGACACAAATATGTAAAATAGAAGTCATTGTTGACATTTGTGAAATGATGTGTAATGATGTGTGTTTAAACCAATTTTGATGGCAAATACTTGAAAAAAGAATATTATAAAGAAAGATTATGATACTAGAAATAACATGTACAATAAAATTTGATTTACATTTATCATTAAATTCAATCAAGTTTTCATAGTAAAAATAATAATATTTAAAAAATAAATAAAATAAAAAATAAAAAATAAAAATAAAAATTATAAAAAGATGTTTTTTCAAACTGTATGTTTAGTACTGTGATTATTTTCAAACCCCTATAGTGACAAGACCAAAATTATGTATTGCTTGAAATTTTTAAAATTCTCATGAAAATAAATGACAACTATATAGGGCTATAACTCTAGTTTCAACATCAACTCTAGTTTCAATGTGAAAAAAGGAAAAGGTTCAAAAAAAAGTAAAACAACTCCACCTTTTTTTTCCAAATAGATAGAAATAAAACAATAAAAAACAAAAAAATCTCTTTTACTTTTTTTGAAAAAGAAAAAGGAAGAGAAATGAAAAGATGCATATTTTATATTTTTAAAATTGAAACTTAAGAAAATTTAAGAGCATATTAATAAAAAATTTGGCCCCAAAATTCAGCCTCACCAACCTACATTATCTAGGGCTAGAGTGGTGAATTGGGAGATTGAGGATAGGATTGAAGGCAAATTGGGCCAGCCTTCCATCTAACCCTAGAGCATGTATAAACTAGATCTTAAAAAGAGTTTTCAATGTAATTAGACTTTTTGAGGAGTTTTAGACATTGTAATTAAGAGTTCATTTAGAGAAATCTTTGTATGATCATTATGGCCATTGAATCATGAAAATAATTTTTTGGGTTAGTGAAGTTATATAAAAATTCTAAAATACTAGTGAAAACCTTATTCTATAGGACTTAGTATCTTTTAATGAAACAATTATTCAAAAGATGATCCATCCATTAAATTAGGCTTTTTGTTTTGTTTTGTTTTGTTTGATATGGTGAGATCTCCTGAATTGTGTGTCCTCTAGTCACATATTTGGTACCATTGGAAAGCTTTCAGTGAAAAAGGGTGCATGGGCTTTGTTTTGTGGTGTTCCAACTTATGGTATGAATATTATTGATTTTTGAAGTTTTTAGGAATTAGAAAATCAAAAAATTACTTTTACTTTTATTTTGATTATGGCAACAATATAGGGGTACACTAGTACTCATGAAGTCCTAGATTTGTTACAAAGAATGTCACTTGAAAAATGAATGGATATTTTAATTTTTCTATTTAGTGCTCAATGCCCTTCAATTATTTAACTTCTAAGTTGTAATTAACCAATGTTCCTCTACCAAAATGACCAAGTCTATTGAGGTTATGTTAGTTATGTAATTTACCTAAATTTAGAAAAAAATGTACATGTTCACCTCTTGGATTGGAACTTTGTATACCATAGCCACATGCTTTTTGCCTTTATGCACCTCATTTAAAAGGGAACTAAAAGTCAATTATAGGCTATTTGTGGAATTCATGACTACTTCACTAAAAGTTCAATATAAAAGACCAAAGAGTTTTGGATGTATTATATGCATTCTACAAGGTGTACGAGTGATTACATGGCTATAAAGAAATTAGAATTCTTTGAAAATCTATTTCTTGAAAACCTCTAAACCTTAAATCAATTTTCATTATATGTTGATTTTCAAATTTTAGATTTAAGAATAAACCAAGATAATATTTAAAATGGAAAATAGTGAAAAAGGTAATAATATAACAGAGGTGGGGCCTTGGGGGATAATGAATAAGTCTATTTATTGTAAAATGGAGGTATCAGGTTTGTAAGAAGATGATTCAAGTAAATTATATTTCAATTTAACACCTAAAGAAATTTGGCACATTTAAAGAAAACAACTATTGAATGTTTAATACCCTTTTCTACGACATTATTAAATTCTTATTAGTAAGAATTTCTATATTGTGATGGATTCTAAAATGAATTTGAAAATTTAGGTAAAGCATATTTCAATTTAATATCTAAAATTTTTGTCAAATTTAAGGAAAAAATACCACAACATTTAACACCTTTTTCTACAACATTATTAAATCTTTATTAATAAAAATTTATGTATTGTGTTGGAATCTTCAACAAGATTTTCAAAATCAAAATTGCCTTCACCAAGTTTCATGATGTTTTCACTTCTATGTGAGTAGAGAGAAAATATATATTTTAATAGTAGCTTTGTTGTATTGTCAAATTAAAAGTACTCTAATAGCTCAAGTCAAATGTTAAAGAATAATTTTCCGGAGCTTGGCAAGTTCTTCCCTAAAACTTCACTAGCCAACAATTCCAACTTTCCTCTTACAAGTATTGTACATATCTGTGGAAGATCCCAGAATTTGTGTTTTTTTCTACAAAGTTGAGGTGATTTTTTAAGAAACAACATTGATTTGTTGTCAAACTAAAAGTTTCCCAAAATTCAAAGGCAATGTTCTCAAAAGAGTATTTTTGGAAATTGAAAACTTGCTTCCTTACTTCATATACCCTACGCTCGGGTCAGATTTGTTAAAAAATAAATCAAAATATAAATAAATAAGGTATGAAATGAAATTTTCAGAAATTATAACATGGTGTATATGAACATTGTAGAAAATATTAATGAAAATAATATGAAATCTGAAAAAATAAATTGTAGAAAATACTATAGTTAAAGTTGAATAAAGCCACCTCAAAGTGTGGAAGCTCCACTTGTGGTCCCTCAAAATTTAGGGAAAGTTGAACTAGTGGTAGTGTAGTATAGTTAAGCTATAGTGCCTTGTACTATAGTCCATGAATAATTCAAAATTAAGTCAAACGAAAATTTATAAATTCTAAAAGTAGATAACGAAGTGGATATTTGGCCAAATATTTCGTATGGGGTCTTACGAACCTGACCCCAACGTACGGTAAACCTCTTCCTAATATTTTTCCAACCAACAATTATGATTCTCTCCTATTCAAAAATTACACAAATAATTCAAGAATTTTTTATTTTTTTTCTCTTTTCCCCTTGGCCAATTTTTTTTTACCGACAGAGCTTACCATTTGTCCCTCTCCAAGGTGAAGCCACATATTCCGTATGTTGCGAATATGCCCTAATTTAGAAGAACTTCACCTCTCCGAGTCATTTCCTCGCGGGCGACGAAACCGAGACGACGACGACGACGACGACGGCAACGCTCCCTCTGTGTCAAGCTTCCCAACACTCACTGATCTCTCCCTTCGACTCCGCCATCGCTGATCACGAAGCTTACCCTGCAATGAAACGAAGCGGTCGAAAACGCCCACCGTCCAGGTAAATATTCCCTCACCATCTCACTTCTCTTGTACATCTCCAGAACAAAGCATCCTCTTCCCCAGCGCCATCTCCAAGAGTTTCAGTAAACAGTTTGGGAAACAGTTTGGGAAACAGTTCAAAAGTCGAAGGTAGGAATGCGGCATGGTCGGTCTCGTCTTCAGAAAAATCGACACATTCATTGCCATCGCGATGCGTGAATTACCGATTTGGAATTTTATCGAGTCGGGAATTAGGGTTTAAGGGGGAGGGTGGTTAGTGCGTGCATTTCAGGGCCGATCATGTGTATTGGAGAGGTTGAGAGCTTTGAAAGCGATTTCAGACCATTTGGCGTCTAACCCAATTGCTGTTTTTTGGAGGATTGTGAAATTAGTTAAGAATTTCTGAAGTTTGAATTGCGGAGAGTTTTTAGGGTAGGTCCGCTCGCTGAAATTTTGGTTGAGTGTCTCTAGTAGAGGAAAAATTGGGGGTTGAGGCAGTTGTAGTCGAGGCTAGGTTGTAAGGCGGAGCTTAACGGTTTCTGGACGTGAGAATCGTTGAGAAACGAGTCATGTGTTGTGGGGTTTGATTCCTAATTTCGAGATTTTACCAGAAATTCGACGACTCGCCCTCGCTCTGAGTACTGAAATCTGTGCTGTTGAGGTTTGGTGCTTGAGTTCCAAGTACTGTGTTGTTGTTGAAGTCGTGTTTCTTCAGCCGAGGTGGCCACTTACTTATGCAGGCGAGTGACAACGGATGCCATCGCGATGATGTTTGTAGAGGTCGCGTGGTGTGGGATGAGGAGAATCTGCAGGACTTGGAGACCAGCAAAACACCCAAGCAGAAGATCACGGAGCCCAAAACCCCCTACTATGCACCGGATGGCGCAGGCGATGGTAGACTGCTCATCTCTATTTTCCTTCTAATGGGGCCATCTTAATTGTACAATCCAATACTTCAAACTTCATTCCAGCTCTCTCAAATATATTATGACTCACAAATTAGCTCCAATAATTGCCTTCAACTTCAAGACTTTGTCCCAATTCAAGTCTCAAACATCTCCATTTGAAATTCGTGAGTCTCCATGAAGTCCTTCATAAGAACAATTGAAGCTGTGCATTAAGATAGGCACAGTTTTTGCTGTTGAGCGTGTTTTCAATTAATAGACTGGCCAAATTTTTGTATGATGGTGCCACCTTCAATTTCTTCAATAAAAAAATTGTAGCTGTGCAGTAAGGTAGGGACACTGTTTGCTGTTGTGATTGTTTCCGATAACTAGACTGGTTAAATTTTTATATGCTTTTGTTAACGAATGAATGAGGATTCAGAGCACTGAGGTTGCGTTATTTAGATATAGTATGCAAAAATATTAAAGGTTGAAGTTTCATTGTAGATGTTGTAAGAATGGGTATGTATTAAGGGGTATGTACACCAAGTGGCACTTTTGGATTCCTAGCAATTATGGTTATCCCTACCTTCACCACTTGAAATGACTTCTCCAGAACATTTGTGTATGCATTAATAGCTTCCTCAGAGAACTTCCTCAGAGGACTAATGAGCTTCGATTGTTTCGGTTGGATTGCGTTGTGCAGGAGGGCTGTCTCCCACTCCGAACGACGAGGGAGTGGGAATGGATTCAGCTTCGCATGCTGAGGCAGTGAGACATGCACTCTCTGAAGTTGCAATAGAGGACGGAGCTAGCAGTAGTCGATCAAGTGGCAGTAGTTGGAACTTGAGTGAAGATGAATTGGATTATATGGAGCGAGATGATGAAGGTACCGTGTCTTGAACATACAATGCACTCAGATCTCTTTAGTATGACCTCTCAAAAATGACATTACCACACTCTCATGGCCTGTAGTACACTTGTGAATTTTGAAGCAGTGAATTTTGATTCCAGGGAGTCAGTCAGATGGCAATCATTCAGGGAGCTTTGAGGAGCACCGACGGAAGCACTATGATAACGAATTCCGCAAAGCCAAATTGCTGGCCTCGCAGTCTGAACTGGCTGCGGAAGAGGACGAGCCTGCTGCTGCTAATGGCGAGGCCGAATCTGCCGAGGCGGAGGCTCTAAATCGTCCACGACAACAGTAGCTTTGTCTCCATTTCACCTCGATAGTATGTTGCCACAGGTTTTGAAGAGTTTCTTCTAATGGAGTCCACTCTCTCAGGTGTACAAATGGAATGAACGAGCATCCAAGCGTGCGTAAGCGATTTAGTATCCCATTCGCAGATCAGAATAATGCAGCACTCTTATGGACGTTTCAATTTCTCTGTACTGTACATGGTATCATCTGGCAAAGAGCTGATGTGACGTTTGAGCACAAGGTGCAGTTTTCTTGTCTTGCAATTTAAAAGCGTTATTTGTATTTCTTGGTGAATCAAGAGTTTGCAGTGGCCTAAAAAGTAATGAGAACTGGATGGTTACTTCAGTGGCAAACGATTTCTTGATCCAAAATTCGAAGTTCATATTTTCTTCGAGCAGTTTCAATTGAATGCGGATGCCGGTACTCTACACAAGCCCCCATTGTTTCATCGAAACCTGGTCGTGGCCCAAAAATTCATGTACTTAGGTAGAAAAGCAAACGCATGGGCAGAACAGGGCATCTGCCTCAAGTCCAAGCCCAAATCGATCACATATTACATTTTGCAACCATTAAATGGGACTCTGAAAGTCGAAGAATATCAAAACTGGATATCCAATCTTCCTCCTTCAGTATGATAGAATACTGATCAAATTACATCAGCGATTACAAGCAAATCGCAGTGACCACATGGTATATACTGTACTTTCTCCCTGAAACTACTGTATGCCGTCGACAGCTACCTCGTGACTCTAACTATCCTCAACACCATGAACTTCCGACTCTATGGAAACTCATCTTCTCATCTTTGAACTCCAAGAGGTGGACTCACCTTCACGCTCCAAAAGCGAGACTCATCCTCATGCATCCAACAGTACAGAGAATCATCTTCCTCCATTTTGAAAACTATACATCCAACAGTAGAGAAACTCATCTTCATGCTTCCAACAGTAGTCTCGCCTTCCTCGAACTAGAAAATAGAGAGAAGGTGGAGTTTCAAAGTACGTCTTTCAACCCCTCTTGTTGATCCTCCCATTTCAGCATTGGAAGCACTCAACGTGGGCCATTTTCTATCTCCGTGTAACCCTCTAATAATCAAAGTCCCGTTACACTTTCCGAGCCCGGGTCCGTTGCTTCGAGGCAAACTGCACCAGCTTTTCCTCCACCGGCAAGCCCTTCCTCCTCCTCACCGCATCAATGAGCTTCCTCGCCGTGTTCTGCACCACACTCGCTCCATCTCCGAACTCCTCGATTTCCTCCTCCGTGCGAGGGACGAAAAACGGGTCTTCCAGCAGCGCTTCCCAGTGACTCTGCACCAGTTGGGGACTGGCCGACCCCGACGTCTTCCTCCGCAACTCATCGGCAAAGCCAAAGCTTTCGGAAACAGGCATGTACGCATGCACGATGAACAAGGCCGTGCCCTCCCGCATCTCCTCTTTCACAACACGCGCTCTTCGCTTGCCCAACACGCCGTAGACAGAGCCCAGGTGCTCCGCTGGGGCGACGACTTCACAGAAATACAGAGCCTCCACAATGCGAGGCCGTTTGGCTAATACCGCAGCTCGGCAGGCGTCCTTCACAGTCGCCATGACCTGCAGATAGTTTGCATGTTAGAGAGGTTTTGAACAATCCAAAGACTCAGAGAATTGAGTCAACAATAATCGAGGTTGCGTTGTTGAGATTGACGGGATTACTTACTGGAAAGCCTACCAGAAAGGAATCACAAAAGATCCCCACATTTATATTGACTGCATTAGGGTAATCTAGTAGAACATTAGATCAATATTAAGATAATGTTCAATGTGATATCAAGTTAAATGCCAAGGACACTAACCGCACGCTAACAGGAACTTTACATTAACTCAACGTAAGGACTACATGAATCTAATGCCTGTTAGCTTAACATTCAAAACTTATAATGAGATTACTAAGCTTGTGAATACGGGATCTATTGAGATGGAAACCCTACAAGAAAGCTGCTCAAACCAACAAAGATTTTCCAAATAGAGACAGCGACGACGCTTACCTGACTAGAGAAAGGTCCATATTGGTCTACACCAGAGACACCATCTTTCTTTGGAGACACAAATGCCTCTACACTGAATGCCAATCCCCACATTGGCTCCTCACAGAGGGGTCCAGCCGCAGTTGCCAATTGGAAGCCAGAAACAACACTGGACTCCAGATTCCGTGCTTCTGATGCAAGATCGACCGCCTCTTCCGTTATCGTACTTGATGGAGAAGTGGTTTCTTCAACAATCTCCGTCAAGCCCAGCTTTTGTGATAAATGAGCAGTGCCACTAATTAGTAAAGCTGATTCATCGACAGCCTCTGGTCTATCTAAACCGGCTTCAGGAGTAAGCAACACATTAGGTCCAACTCGGTGAGGACCAAGCGCCCAAATCCGTTCTAGTTTGTGAGTCATTGAGGTCTCCGATCTCTTTTTGCCATCATCCTCTGCTTTACGTGCTGCTGCAAACAAATTGCTTCGCAGAACGGAAACCGGGTCTTCATCGGAAATACTTCCTTGACGTCCTTGGTTCTTATGTACCTTACCCTCTCCTTCAACGATGTCTTTTAAAAGCTCTACGTTTCCATCAAAGACCTGCAGAGTAATCATTCCAGGAGTGAGATTCTTTGATAGGATCGCAGGTTGAACGATTCGCTCACTTGCATGCGGTGGTAAGAGATTGCAATTTCCTTCGCAATAAATAGACCGTGCTGGAACTACGCCGGACACAAAGTTCCAGGCCAATCTCATCAACCTCCGCAAGCAAATAAAATTCTCACTGCATGATTCTAGCTCCGCGTTCAAAAACACCAACAATCTCGTGCAAACATGACCAATTGCGCATGCTTCCACATCAACCCCTAAGTGCCTAAGAGCCCCAAAGTGGCAGCTTATCTTTAGGAGTTGGAAAAACCGTTCAGGAAACTTCAATGAAAGTAACAAATATGCCAATAGAAAAGAAAAATCATAACCTACATTTTTGAGGATAGAAACATGTTCTGAAAATCACTATAATCGACTGTTAGCTTCCTGAGCGGAATTCTTGTTCTCAGTTTAGGCACTTGCGGGTGGGTTAAAGGTTCCTTTCCTTGCCTATGGGCATTAACAGCAGTTAAAAAGATCCTGATGACGTGAACAGATTTACATACCTCAACTAATGAACCGGGCAATCTTGTCACATAAACTCGAACTAAACATCTTCCATTAGGGGTGGTCCTTTCCACAAACTCAGTTTGTCCTACTGCGCTCCTGTCGACCTCCGCAGATTCTCCATCAATATCAGCTGTCTCCCGGAACTCAACTAACGGAGAGGAGACCGACAACTCGATTCGAGCAAATCTTTCCCTCAAGTCTTTGATACATCGCTCCAGGTGAACTTCTCCGGCTGCTGCAATCACATGCTCCCCACTACCCGAGACACTGACCTCAACAAAAGGATCTGCTCGATTGAGGAGCCGCAGACCACGAGCCAAAGCTCCCATATCACTGGGATCAGATGGTTCGATTGCAACTCGGACAATTGGAGCAGCCTGAAAACTCATTCTAGCGAACGGCCAGCAAATCGGAGTTGTCGAGAGAGTTCCTGATTTGAGAATATGCTGACCCAGACCCCGAATTGCAACTATGTTACCAGCTGAAACAGCAGCTTTAGGCTCCAAACCTCGTCCCATCATCATGTACAGCGCCTCCACTCGCGCTTCAAGCAAATTCTTTCCAGGATTGAGAGGGTCATATAGTGCTGATAGAACGTACACCTTGGAGCCCACAGACAACACTCCACTAAAAACCCTTGCGAACGCCAAGAAACACTCCCGCTGAGCTGAATCGGTGTCTCCTATATCTAGGTTTAGAACTTCACCATTAGGTCCACCTCTAGGAAGAGCTTCTATTGGAACAGCTACCATCTTCGATACAAATGCAACACAAGGAGCTTCAGTGCTACCATCGCAAGCTCCAATGGCTGCTTTTACCGACTCCAACTGGCTCCGTATTTCTTCGTTTACTGTCGGTGGAATAAAAGTACTCGGTAAAAGGCGTGGAATCCGTTCTGGAAGGGCAGTGATCGGACTGGGTAAGCAATCTATGACCATTGATAGAACGGTATCTGCAAGGGGTAGCCACGAGGCCACCACTGTCTGCGTCACCACTCGTGGATCCTTGTGCTGCAAATCGCGTGGAGCAATTTTTAAATCCATGGATTTGATGATTTTTCCAAGCTTTTCAGCTCCGTCTTTTCCTTGCATGCCTGTTTCGTAAACTTGCCAAAGGGGCTCCAAAACAAACTGCACAAACATCGGTTTCAGCTTCCCGGCAGCTGCTTTCTTTCTCACTATCTTCTTCGTTTTAGGGTTGTAATAATAGTCGCCCCACAGCGCTTTCTTCAACGAAGCCTCGTTCGCCCCAAGCTTTGTTGCAAAAAAAGACGCGAAATGATCAATTCGAAATGCACAACCGTCTATTGCACTTGCAAAGGCCACATTTCCCCTCTCCGGTGCAAAAGCATCTGGTTCATCATCGTCATCATCGGGAATACCGTCTGGCGCAGTGTCACCATCCTCTGAACCCGGTGTCGCTGACAGGATCGAATCAACATCAGAGAGATACTTCTCCGATCGAAATGCATTGATAATGTTGTTCACCTCTCCGATTATTGACTGCATGAAAAAGCCGAACATCAGGAACATCATCCAACCACAAACCAATAGAGAGCTCTTCTCACGAACTAGACCTCCGAATCCCTAACGACTGTGATCATAAGGTGGAAGCACCCATTTCCTTCACACAATAGAATCCCTTCCCTAGAAACAAATGAGAATCTAATTTACAAGTGATGTGGAAACAATCAGAACCTAATATCAGGTAAAGGTTTAGGGTTCAATTGAATGTGGAAAGAGCTGTCTCTAGGTGATAGAAAATGGGTATCCCTACCAATTCATTTTCGCAAATCCGTAGAAAATACAATTCTAATCCCAAAAATATAGTTCCGTTTTCAAATTTCAGGTTCTAAATTCACTTAGTGAAAAAATTCGCATTTTCAACATTCCTCTCCAAATTTTCTGAACGTGACGGAAATGGTCGTCCCCATCGTCTACCCCATCAAATCTAGCTTAATAGGTTTGAAAGGAACTCAGACTGCAATCTGTGGACAAAAGAGATTAACGGAGAAAGTCAGTGAAGAGCAGCATTACCTTCATACGATTGTAAGCCTCCAAGGGCGTCAACTTGAGCTCCAAAATCAAGCGATCCAGCTTGTTCAGCACCAAGCAGGGCGTCAGTCGCTCCAACCAAGCCTGCCGCAGCACCGCGTGAGTCTGAATATGCACCCCTTCGCAAGCATCCACCAACACCACGGCGCCGTCACTCAACCTCACGCCCGACGACACCTCGCTACAGAAATCCACATGCCCTGGAGAGTCGATCAAATTGATCATGTGATCCTTGTAATTCAAAGAAATCGAGGAGCTTTTCATGGTGACGCCCCGTTGCTGCTCGTCCTCCCTGTCGTCCAAGTAGCGGAGCTTCCCCGCCATCTTGGCATGAAGCACTCCGCCTGCAGCGGCGGCGATCAAATGGTCCGCAAGAGTGGTCTTCCCGTGATCCACATGCGCCACGATGCAAATGTTGCGGATGTGCTCTTGCTCTCGTTTCTTCGCCATCACGGCGATTCCATGTTCTGCTGCTGCGGCGCTGATGTCCGCCATCACTGCGACTCAAACCATCCACACAACACAATCCCTGCTTACAAAACTGGAAACCCTAATTGGGTGATTGGATTCAACCGCAGGAATGAAGTGACCTAATGGCTCAAAATCTGATGCAACTGAAGAAACGCAATTGAATCGGTCTAATAATGAAATGTCTCTTCGATTAGATCTCTTGCGCACCACTGCACGAAACTACTTCCGATTGCGCGTCCAATTTGCGCTGGCAGCAGGAGTCTCAAAGCGTGGGCTGCCGATTTTTCCATACCTTGGGCGACACTCTGTTTTTAGGGTTTGGTGATCATGGGTTTAAGCTAAAGAATGTTATTAAGCTTCTCCAGTCTCCTGTTTTCGGTTGAAATTGGTCAATTCAATTATTCTTGTACCGGTAGTTTTCAAATTCTTGCTTTTAATTTTTAAATTTTTTAAATTTTTAACCTTTTAACTTTTTTTTTGAAACAAATGGAAATCCATTGCAAATCAGAGAAACAAAGCAGCCAAGCCCAAAAGCTGGACACAAGGAGAACTTTTAAATAATTTTTTCATTGGTGCAAGTAATAAATTCGTTTCATTTGTAGTTCAGTAACCGGAAATAGGGCTTCATTATAACTATACTGACGCAAGGTATACCAACCTATGATAGGCAGAATACCAATAACTGGTTTAGCTTGTTGACATTATTGGGAAAAATAAAATAATAATTTCATATTAAGACATGTGAGAAATTGAGAAATAGAGAGAGCAATTGAATTTTAATTTTTTTGACAAAGTATGAATTTGTTAAGAATTTTTGAACTAAAAACACCTAAAATGTACCCATTATGGTCATCTTACCATGTAAAGCAATCAAAATATTTCCTAACATAGTAATGACATGAAGGAATAAAAAGTTGCTTCTTGTGACAAGGTTAGGCTAAAAAGGTAGAAGTTCCTATTGTGATCACTAATAACTTCTTTACCATCATTCAAGGCATTCATTGTGGGCAATAATTCAACCTAATTAACTCAAATCTCATTTACCGCAAAAATTATATCATGGGGTGATGTAAAATTGTAATGGGTCATTTCCTAGGTGTCTTTGCATTGGACAATTTGCTTGTCAAAGGTTGATTTACTTTACTATAGTTTTGTTTTAATATCTTTCACATTTTATAACATTGTTAATGAGCCTAAACCATTCCCCCTTCAAGATGGGGATGGAATTCCTTCCTAAATCCATGGAATTAAATTTTGTAAAGAGTTATTAGACGATTGAAAAATTGTAGTACTAGTATCATTGTCTAAGTGGGGTACCTCTCTAAGGGAGAGCAAAAGGGCCCCTTAGGATTAGTTAATAATGTTATCCTAAATGAAGGTCAAATATGACAAAAATTAAGTCATTTATGTTTTTAAAAAAATGCCACATTGTCATCTTGTGGTGACATGGACCCCTGTGAGTGCTCACGTGAAAATTCAATTTTGGCACCTATGTGCCGAATCAGACCTTTTCACGTTTACCTTTTACTTTTACTTTTACTTTTTATAAGTAAAATACCTATATAAGAAATTGCCTGGAGGCGTGCCTTTGAAGGCCTGTAAGTTCGATGGTATGTTCGCTCCACTCACGTTCTCAGAAACGAGACATATAAACACTACGAGTCCTTTTGCGGCAGTCAGTAGTGTTTTGCGGAGATTGACAACAAGCGTGAAGTTGGGCACGAGGGGTAGCGAGAGAGAGGGAAAAAGAGAGAGAAGTAGCGACAGTAGTGAGACTTCGCAGCTCAAACTTGAAGAAACAGAAACTTGGGTTACCGTCGGAAGAGTTTTCGGCTTGAATTTCAGGGGGGGAGAGATGAATCGTGATTTTGAAGCCGATGGGTGGGAGCGCTCGGAGTTTCCCATCATCTGCGAGTCTTGTCTTGGCGACAACCCTTACGTGCGCATGGTATGTCTCAGTACTTGCTTGCAAGTCCGGTTTTTCTAGGGTTTCTAGGCTTCTTTAGGGTTTCTAGGGTTTCTCCGTTTTTGCTGGAGTGCCGTTTACCGTTTTCTGGATTGTGTTTATTGAATCGGAATGTTGTGGTGGATATAGACAAAAGCGAATTTCGACAAGGAGTGCAAAATCTGCACACGCCCATTTACGGTGTTTCGGTGGAGGCCGGGAAGGGATGCCCGGTACAAGAAAACGGAAGTGTGTCAAACGTGTAGCAAGCTGAAGAATGTGTGTCAGGTCTGCTTACTGGACCTGGAGTACGGACTTCCGGTGCAAGTGAGAGACACTGCCCTGGGTATTAATACCAGCGACTCGATTCCCAAGAGCGACGTTAATAGGGAGTTTTTCGCGGAGGAGCAGGACCGAAAGGTATTTTTGTAATCTGACTTTTGCTCAATTTGATTCTCAAGTGTTTTGGATGAAGTTAGGATCCCCTGTTTTTGTTTGAACAGTCGTGCATTTGCACTCTTGTGGTCGGATTTGGGTAAGGTCCTGTACGCACTTAACCTCGGTGCGAATTCCTGCTAATTTACTTGCAATAAACTGTGTTTACTTACACGTCTCCTTTTCCTTGGGCAGGCTAAAGCCGGTTTGGATTACGAGTCTTCGTTCGGCAAAGCTCGTCCAAATGACACGATCTTGAAGCTGCAGCGAACCACTCCGTATTACAAGCGAAACCGTGCACACATTTGCAGTTTCTATGTGAGGGGAGAGTGCACACGAGGAGCCGAGTGCCCCTACCGACATGAAATGCCCGTGGAAGGAGAGCTTTCGCACCAGAACATCAAAGACCGCTACTACGGGTATGTTATCGTTTGAACTCGGCACTCAGAAATCAAATTCATGCAGTTTGCTTACATGCGCTGTTTTTCTCTGCAGGGTGAATGATCCAGTTGCAGCGAAGTTACTGCGAAGGGCTGGGGAGATGCCTTCTTTAGCACCACCCGACGATGCGAGCATCAAGACCCTGTACGTCGGCGGCTTGGTGGACAGAGTGACGGAGGAGGATCTGAAAGACCAGTTTTACAGCTACGGAGAATTGGAGTCAATTCGGATGGTCCCGCAAAGGGCTTGTGCATTCGTGACCTACACTACCCGGGAGGGAGCTGAGAAAGCTGCTGACCATCTAGCTAACAAGCTGGTGATCAATGGCTTGAGGTTGAAGCTCATGTGGGGCAGGCCACAAGTGGCGAAAGCTGACGTCGATGAAAAGGACGAAGATGGAAAGTCCATCCCAGTCTTACCACATGGGGGAATGCTTCCTCGAGCCCTGATTTCGCAGCAGCAGCAACAGCAACAGCATGAGCCAGGCTCAAATTACTTCAACTTACCTCCACCGAGCTTGTCAACAGACCGACCCTTCTATCCCTCCATGGATCCTCAGCGCATGGGGGCGGTCATGAAACAAGGTGAAGGGTCAAATTTAGAGCAAGGCGAGGGGTCATCAAATTTAGAGCAGCGACCTCCCATGGGTCCTCCTCCTTATGGTTATTCACCACAAGGACCACATCCAGGACCTCCTCCTCATTTTCAACAACAGCATTTCAGGGGCCACCCTCCTTACCCACAGGGACCTCCTCCTCACTCGTACCAGCAATATCCTCCTCCACAGTTTCAAGGAGGACCTCCACCGCCGTTTTTCCGCCAACACTACTGAGTGTAGATCTAGAGTGTTCTCTTCAGTGATTTTAGTTTTTCTAGTTGATTCTCAACATATCAACTAGTTAGCCAAGTAAATGTGGGCTGAAAGTTTGATCACTGTGTTTGTTTCTTGAAAAAAATATTAAAAAAAAAAAATTCCCAGTGTATTTGAGTTGCTTTTGTAATAGAAGTTCTTGTAATTGTAAAATGTACTGTGGATTTGGCACTGAATAGAAAATGTTTCTATTCAGGTTTCAAACTGCATTCTTTGCAGTGTGTTCAGGACTTTTGTCTCGTCTCTTTAGTCATTTTTGGTGCATTCCTACTTTGTCTTTAGTTTTGAATGACCGTTCCTGCATGTGTCCTACATGAGAGGTGAGGTGGTAGTTGCCTGGTCTCAGATAGTCCTCTGGATTTTCAAAATCATCTGACAAAATATTAGTCAATTTAATAATAGGAATAATATTTTATTGCTAAACCCATAAATGACATGGAGGATGTTTTTTTGTCAATGAATGACAAAGAATCTTTCCATGTAGGATAAAAGTGCAATTATTCATCTTCCAAATTTTGTGTGAAAAGGGAAGGTCTTTTACAATAGTTTGTCTGTCAATGAGTGTTTTTCCATTTTTTTTAAGCCAACAATTCATACAGTACCCAAACAAATGATTTTCACGGTAACTAGCTTGTCTTTTAAGGGTTAATCAAATGCATTCAAGTGTAATTATCTTAGTAACAATGTTAGCATGTGAGCATGGGAATGTCAATATATGAGTCTTGAGCATATGTATTAAGTAGATATCCTACAAACATTGAAGGTGCTTATAACATAAACACCTATAGTATAGATATCTATAACGTAGGTATCCTATAATCATGGAAGTTTTTTATAATATAGACACGTATGTTATAAGTGTATAGTCTTCTAGGCTCATATAAGAGCACCTTAGTTACTTTAGAAGCACCTTCTTCTGTCCCTTGACCTAATAAAATCCAAATGATGTCTTTACATTCATTTCAACTTCAAATGTTTTGGAGAGTGCATGATTTCTTTTTCCTTTTGGGCTAAGTAATAGAGTTGGGAACAAGATATCACATACTTTTTAGATTCTTGTTCTAAAATGAACAAAGAGAGTTCACTTGAATGGAATTGAATTAAAAAAACAAAGTAAAAAGTGTCTACCTTAGCAAAAAGAAGATAAAAATTAGAATCCTCTACTTTCTCTATGAAATTTCTTTTTCTCTTAATTTTTTTCTTTTCTCTTTGATAAAAAAAATTAAAATCAAAAAGTAAGAGAAACCTAGTGCCTAGGTCTAATTAAATCAACCACATTCAAGCCTCTTAAATGCCCAAATCCTTTAGAACCTCTTCTTGCATGCCAAATAGAGGGGAAACTATTTACATCACATCAAATTCGCCAAGATGGGAGTGTTAGCATGTGAGCATAGAATCTATGAGCCTAGGAGTCTATATTATAGACATCTTCTATGGAATATATAGGTACCTATGTTATAAACCCTTTCCATGCTATAGTGTATTAATGTCATAAACATTTTCAAATGGTTGCATGTACACATTTACAACTAGGTTCAAGGCTTGTAGACTCATGTTTCTGTATGTACGCACTAGCATGGTTGGTTGACTAGATACTTCAACCAATAGGTTTTAACTATTGCGTACAAAGAGACATGGCCTGTAACCATATTGTTTAAGTGTATTAACCCCTAAAGTTCTTTCACTTTGAAAATTTGTAGGGTTAGTATCCATACACACTCTAAAAATACTCAAACCAATTGCGTTCACTTTAATTTTCTTAAATTATTTTGCTAACATCATGATATGCCATATTTATCCTCAATTGTGTTCAAAAATTGCTCTTTTGAAAAAAAAAAATACTCCATGTTTATTTCACATGTGGTTATTATACCCTCATCCCTCCAATCCTCATTGCAAGTTACAAGACTTTAAATCATCTTAACTTAAAAAAATTGCACTATAGAATTTTTGAGGTTTAACCCACAAATGACGTCACGGCCATTTTCTGGTCAATGCATGACACATAATCTTTGAGTGTAGGACAGAAATGCAACTATTCATCCTCAAAATTTTGCATGAAAAGAGGAGGTTTGCTATAGAAGTCGATCTTCCCGAGAGTGCTTTTGTATTTTTTAAAACCAACGATTCACACGGTAACCAAAGAGATGATTTCCATGGCGACCGGCTCGTCGTTTTAGGATTAATTCATTGTTATGGAAAATTGATTTGAAAATTATGGACAAAAAAACTCAAAAATAAATGAATTTGGCTTTCAAGAATTGTCAAGTAGAAGTACTAGAGATTAAAAAAAAAATTAAAAGTACTAGAGATGTGGGCATGATTGGTGGAGAAAATAAAAAACCGTGTCAGGGCCTCATCCTCACTTGACCAAGTCCACCACGTGCTCCGTCATCACGACCCAGTCTCCAGGCACAGGATCCAATGTCAACAGTGTGAACGCGTCTACTCTTCCCTGCTCCGCCTTCTCGGCACCTTCCTTCGGTCTCTGATCCAAAACAACCGTAACTTGCCTTCCCCTTGCTGCCGACCACAAGCACAAGCACAACAAGCCAGCGCGCAAAGCCGGCAAGCAATCTTTCCCACTACATTCATGAATCCAATCTCAAGCCTTTAAGCCTTATTACTCGGTTCTGTATCCCACAAGCTTCTTGTGTTCCTTGCCGAAAACCAGGCCTCTCAAAGTCCGAAAGCTAACGCCAAATCCAACCGAAACCGACAGTAGCTTCTTGCAGTACCGCATACCTCAAACTACAGACTCTTACATTTGGTTTTCTTCACCGCTTTCTAAAGGACTTCCCTCCCCAAATGCTCTCTTCGTTAGTCATCCAGAGTTTCGTCAAATCACTTGCAATATAGTTTTCTACTTCGATCTTTCTAGTTTGGTTTGCTGCAATGAGACCTAGCTTGATCGAGGACGTTGCATTTCTGTTTCGTGCTTTGGAAAGCACCTAGCGCCCGAAATTTACTGTTTTTTTGAAGGTGTTGACGAGTGAGGGTAGGGAGCAGAAGCGTTGCTGAATGGGCTCATTTGTGAAGAATGGTTTTTGAATAAAATTGTGCACATCTAGCTAGACAGTTCTGTGTTTCTGCAGCTCGTGGAAGTGGACATGGTGGCTATGGCTTGATTGATCGGACTGGACGGGGAGCTGGGGTGGAGTGGTTTTGACGCTAGGGTGTGAGTCACACTTTTATGGGTTAGAGCCTTCCATTGATGCTCTATTTTGAGGTGAAAACGAAGAGATTTTAATGCATAGAGAGAGCTAGTAGTGCAATTACAACACTAGAGATTAGCCTCCTTCTCAAGCTAAGAGAGTCACCACTCTAGAGTAGATTTGATTCTTTGGGATGCAAATATTACATAGAATTGTACAATAACAATACTAGAGCAATCCTTCTCAAGGGACTGAAGAGATTTGTGAGAAGATATTGAAGAGAGTGGAGCCCAAGGATTTGCATTAGGTCGACATGGGAAACGTAATCCGGCGGTGTTTTGGGGAGTTTTCGAGCTCGGATGCAGGAGGGCAATATCCTGGACAGTATCCGAATCAATACCCTGGTCAATACCCTGGTCAACATCAGGGTCAGTATCAGGGTCAGTATGGAACCCAAGGAGGAGCCGCCGGTTACCCGCCTGCACCCGTCGTTGCAGCGGACACAGCTGGGTTTTCTCTGCTTGCTCGAGATTTGCTGCAATTCGAAACTACAAATAAGGTATGCTGTTCTTTGGACTTCTTCTTTTTAGCAGAATATTTTTTCTAGGTATAGTGGAGTGTGGCATTCAATAAGGCTCACTTGAGAGATCGCTTAATTTTTGGGTCCTACAAAGAGCCATTCGAACTCTCTTGAGATCAAATTGTTTTCACTCAACGTTTTGGATGATTTCTTAGGCAGACCACTATTGAAGAGATAGTAGAACCAAAATCAGCTCCTATTGAATCCCGTCCCTGTGTGAAAAATGTACGCATTGTGATCCCTCACCAATTTTGAGACCGTGCATCTACTGCGTACATTTTCCACGTAGGGAATTCAATGTGAGAACCCGTGATTTCCATTCGAAGTTGAGATTCTTAACCAAGTCATGGTTACACCCAACGAATGCTAATTGAGGCCATTCAATCATTGACTGAAAGAAACGAGAGATACTGTAAGTAACAGAGTTCAGTCAATAGAGAGCTTTGGAAAGTAAGCAAACTTAACGTTGCAGTGTTAACTTTTCTTGCTTTGTGCAGGTGCCAGATGCATTGAGTCAGTATGTGAAAGCAACTAAAGTCACCCAGGTCACATGGTGAGTATGGAGTTTTTTTTTCTGTATGAAATGTGTCTGACTGATCATGTAAAGAGTTCTTTTTTTTTGTGTGTGTGTTAAAAATTCATGTCTAGATTTCTAAATTATGAGATGCTCATGTTTCAGGTACCGGAAGCTTTTAGTTGCTTGGAAAAATGCAAGACCGCCTCCAGCAACTGCCGAAGAGGCTTCAGCTTTGCTTCTCCTTACGCTTCAAGGCCACCACAACGTTCATGTTCAGGTATGATTTAAGGGTTCCATCAGGATTTTGATTAGATTTTGATTTTGGTATGGTTTTAAGATTTCCAAACGTGGTATGATTTTACACTTCCAAATGACTTGGGATTAGATGTCAATTTCATTTGTCTTTAAAGGGAAAGTCACTGCAAAATATTTTCAAGGAGTCTTACCTCCACTAATTAATTTCCCCCCTCTTAAATGGGTACTTTATGGATTTCCTACCTTAACTCAAGTTGGTTTGTATTTTTGCACCTCTTTAGAATTTAATATGAATTTTTATAAGGCACTATTTATAGATGAGATTCGACAAGTGGGTGTAGTTTGAAGATTACTATTTTTATAAACTTTGAGTGTTTGTGTTTTATCTCAATCTTAGATTTAGGATTTAACGACACATGTGAACTTCTTCTTGCAGGGTTTACTACGCTTCTATGGTCTTCCTGCGCATGTAGCTTTTGTAGCAGGTGGAACATGGCCACAAGGTGTACAATACGAAATTCACACATTGCCGGTACTCCATCTGCCATATATTTATTCTCAAATTTCATTGCATGGTTCACTACTAACAAATAATATAACTTTATTTGAAGTCCATTTAATGTAGAGGATATTAATTGTTTCAACATTTTTAACCAATCAATGTAAGAATATACTTTCCTTGGGAGATCATTCCATAGAGATCAATTGGAGAGATCACTTTGGGTATTGTAAGAAGCAAACTCTCTTGAGATCAATTTTTTATGAATTTTTTACAAAACATAGAGGTTGTATAGACTATTATTGAAGGGACAACAATCCCCCCCCCCTTTTCATTCAAAGATGAGTGATCATAGACTTTATTAGTTGTGTCACGCCTAAACCCTCTAAGGTAGGGCCCCCCCAATGTGCCACTTGAAGGGATGCTCACACATTGTAAATTTCTAAAATCAATATATACCTTGCTTGTTGAAGAAACAATTCTCGAACATTTACCATTCAAAGAAACTTTGACTCTATGTAATGATATCAATATCCAAATGATGCATTCTTTGGTACTTTGAAATCTCCTATCATTTGCTAATGAGAAAATATAAAAGTTTCACAAGTCTAATATTAGAAACGGCCTACACAATTTTTAAAATAAATGGCAGCTTTGGATGTCCCTACCTTAGGTGCCATTTGAAGTTTTAGATTGAAGACTCATAAGTTGGTGGTGGTACCAAGGCTGGCCAATAGTTTTCTTGTATGTATCCTATAAGGTTTGGTACTCTATGATTGTAATATTAATATAACCCTAGAACGCCAAATTGTTCACTATAGAAATCATCCTTTTTAGTACCGTGTGAATCATTTTCTTAAGAAAAACAAACTAAGAACACGTCAAACTAGTATGCCAGCCCTCCTCTTTTTTTCACACAAAATTCCAAGGATGAACATCTGCACTTTTGTCATTGTACATAGAAGGTTTCTCTATCGTCCATCGGACACTTCTCGGTTGTCCGCGTTGTTCGTTACAAGGTTAAAATTAGGGGCCTTTTGTTTGTGTTTGTATTAGGTGGAAGACCGAGCAGTGGGAGATGGGGACACCATAACCATTTATGTCGACGTACACAAAGACGCACGAGAGACTGCCACTGTTCCGGCAGGAATTATGGATGCTGTCAACATGAGGCAGACGGCCCGGGCTCAGCGCAACTATGTCCACGCTGATGCTCTCCAGAAACAAATACAACAAGCTGGATACAAGTACCTATGTCCTCACCCGTTTCAACACGTTTTCGAATTTAAAAATAAATTTTGAATTTTGAATTGAATTTTTTTTGTTGTTGTTGTTTATGTCATTTGTACAACTAAGGTAGGAGGTCCTTAAATCAACCAGGTTCTAAATGCGTCTTCTATCTAGGAATGAGTGACATGCTCCTTGAAATATCTATTACTGTCATTGATGAGGTAAGTAGGCTTAAATGGGCAATTTGTGGGCCTCCTACCTTATAGATCTTTAAACTTTGTCAAATTCATAACATTCTCAACCACGTTGAAAGCTTTCCGAAAGGAAACCCCAAGTATTTACAAAGAATGTGCATTCAGAAGGATGAGGTGGCTACACTAGCTTTGACTTACAAGAAGAGTGGTTTTTTTTTCTTTGAACTTGTGGTCTTTGGGTGTTTCAAGAGGGTTATAAGGATCCTTGGTCCATTAGTTTGGAATGGAATGTCATGCTAGTTGTAATGGAATGTAGGCTTGTAAAATTAAATACAAACATTGTTTGGGATGAATGGGAATCAATTTGGATGAAACACATCATCTTGAAAGCACTTTGTTCATCACCTAGATTTGGGTCTTTGCAGAACAACTTGGGGGATAATATTTTTTCCAATTTTATTGCCTAACTTGTTTTTTTATAGTTCTTTAGATGCTAAGAATACTCTTTAATTACTACTTGCTTAAAATATTTCACTTTTTACTAACGGAAGGGTTTGTGGTGCCATACTCTCAGGGTGTTTGATGGCAAGGATGGTGGCGTTCAATGTGTAGCCAAAAAATACCGGGTTCGCCTCAAGTACGTAACTCTCCCCTTTTACTACACTAATGTGTCTCGTATTTTATAGTTGGTGACACTAATTACAAACCCTAACACTAAATATACTAAATAGTAATTAGGCACAAATGCTATTGACAATGGATGTTAAACTTGATTCATTTGGGTATTTTCATGAGCGGTGTGCCCTATGAAATAGTTTTTATTTTTTTTATTAACAATTCTTTTGTGGGAAGCGGAATTCGTTGTTTTTTTGGAAGGGTGTAACTATTTGAAAATACACAGCCCATTTTAGAGAGGGTATAAGTATGTTGTTTGGACAAATGTAAGCATATTTGGATGATTAATCGATTACTATAGTATCCATATCCTACATGATTCATTCAAGATTCATAGATGTAAGATTCATGCATGTAAATAACTTCATCACTACATGAAAGATTGCTACTTGTA
Source organism: Climacium dendroides (assembly GCA_950106755.1). Lineage (NCBI taxonomy): Eukaryota > Viridiplantae > Streptophyta > Bryopsida > Hypnales > Climaciaceae > Climacium > Climacium dendroides. The sequence continues at coordinate 26,380,345 of OX467088.1, forward strand.
TGGCCCTCTAGAAATTGGAAAAGAAAAGAATCATTTGTGCATGAATATTTTTAGATGACTAACACTAAATATCATTAGTAGTGCACATTGAAATTTCTTGTCTATTTCTTAAATATTGAAGTTAATCGTAAAGTGTGTGCAACAAGGGACCCAGAGCCAAAGTTTGAGAAAAACTTAAGACGAAACTCTTTGAAGCACCAAAACTAGGGTCTAATGGAGTTTGGTGTTGTGTTTCTTTTATACTATTCTTAGTTAAAGCCTTCCTCTGATACTTGCAAACTCGGTTCATTTTCATGATTATCTCCATTGTTTTTTTATTAAATCTAAATTTTTCTTTTCATCTTGTATAGGGGTGTGGACGCCCCCGAGAGTACGCAACCTTATGGCCAACAATCCAAGGCGTGCTTAAATAGTCTTGTTCAGGGGCACCCACTTCTGGTTCATGTGTATACTATGGACCAATATGGACGGTTAGTGGGCGATGTCCACTGCAATGGGATGTTCATTCAGGTACAAGGCCCATTTCAATTTGCTTTTATTTGTGAATGTTTTATGACCCTCTTTGTACAAATAAATGTGACCCTATTTAAAACCAACCTCTACGGATTCTTATCTAAAATGTTTAGCCTTTGGGATACAATTCAATTTCCAACTCTTTAAAAATTAAGAAGTTGTTGATGTGGTATCCCAAAAATGCGTGCTAAAAGAATTTGGAATCCTCCTCTTAACTCCCAACGGTGCTACACTAAATAGTATATTTAGTGTTAGCAACACTATTTACGAACCATGACACTAAATATCATTAACCCTACTAAAGTAACATTAAATCTAATTTCTAACACTAAATGTACTCTATGGTAAATTTGAAATCTGAAAAGGTTTACATTTAGTGTTACAACACATTAAAGTAGAGAAGGACAGGGAAGGAGATGACAGAAGATGGAGGTAGCACAATCAAGTTTAGCACTACACTAATTCCTCCAAAGTTGAGATTTAGTGTTGTAAGGAGTAGGGTGGTAATTACACTAAATGTAATCCAACACTAAATATACTATTTAGTGTAGTGTATGAGCATGACAATGCAAGTATATATATATAAAAGTATACACTCTGCAACCATTAAAGGTGTTTATAATGTAAACAACTATAATATAGGCACCTATATCATAGTTACACTATAATCATGGAAGGATTTTATAATATAGGCACCTATATCATAGATGTATAGTCTTCTAGGTTCATGTGCTTATGCTCCTAGGCTCATACAATTCTTGACTTCCAACAAAAACCAATGTTTAGACCATTTAATAATAGGACCCATACTCAAATGATTATCTAGTAAATTTTAGGTGTAGAAGTGATAGGGTTTGGGATTTTGGGTCTTACCAGGAGGTGCTTTTGAAGAAAGGATGTGTATGGCATTACACACAATACGATAAAAGACCAACTTTTGCTAAGGTATGGCTTTGTCTTTCAATTCATTGGATCTTAGTACTTATTGTGACATGTAATCATAACGAGAGTGTGTTTTCACATTATTTAGTTCATAACTTCAATGAAGCCCATTTTATTACGTCTTTTTTTATATGAATGATAGTCACTCATTGGGTGAGGAGAGGCATGTTATTTTCCATAACATTGGACTATTCTTGCATTAGGGTATCCTTTCTAGTCCCTTGATTGAGCATGGTTGGTTATGATTCAATCTTTGAGGTTATGTATGATATCATGAAAGGACATCCTTCACCACTTTCAAGGCTTGGCATGTTATTCCTCATAACATTCTTTTGTAGTTTCTATTTATCTTTAATTCCCATAATGAACCAATTTTCATCTATTAAATCCTTCTATTTCTTCATATCTTATTCTAAATAGAAATTTTATAGATTTTTCAAGGGTTTTTTCTCATGTTTTTAGATTGCAAATGTTTTCTTCCCCCAATTCCACCAACTAACAATGAACTAACCGGTGATTCTCCCTTAACATTGGGTTGTACAGTGGGAGATGGAAGCAAAGGCTGCTCGTGTTGGCTTGTGGGCAGTTGTTAACCCAGAGAGGCCTTGGGAGTACCGGAAAGGCAAACGAGATGCAAGGAAAAATTAACATATGAATACATATTTTTGTTTGGGTATATGATAATTGTACATTTGGTAAGCATAGTTACCAAACCATCTTTGTTGGTTGAATTGATGGTATCCAATCTTTGATTTAGGTGAAAACCAAAAAAATTTAGAACACAAACATGTAGTATAGATTAGCGTGAATTGTGGAGATGATACGCCCATCTGTCGCAAAAAAAAACATATTCAACTTTTGTATTACTTTAGATTTGTTTAGAATTCACAATGATATAGATTTCCTAATGTCATTAACCCTTAAGTAAGGGTCAAATTGGACACTTTGTGTTCACTGACTTGTTTGACAAGTTATTTTTTTAATCCATCTTTCACCTTCATTCCAAATATATTTTCTTTCAATTATTTGATGAAAAGCTTGATTATGATGGGGATTAAGAAGGTATATATCTATTAACAATCCATTTAATTACTTGATGTATAACAAGAAAGTGATGCTATACATCAAAATTTTGGAAAAGGTCAAGGATTGCTTCACTTTTAGGGGTTAAATAATAGAAGATTTCTTTGGCAATTTATGTAGAGAACACAATTTCATTTGTTAACATGAAGAAAATAATTGGTAAAAGCAAAACATTTGTTGTTGGTGTCAAATCCTCTTTTTTGTAGATAGTTTTTTTTTCATATATGGGCAATTTCATTAAAATGGCAGCATTCCATGTGCCACTTTCAAACCGCCCGTTCTGAATTGTAAAAGTGACATTTAGGATGGGTATAATTTTTAGGGTTCTTGGACTTTTATAGATTTAAAAAATCTATTACTATTATAGATTTTAGACCGTCTGCTGTGAATTGTAAAAGTGACATCTATCACAAGTATAGATTTCAAACATCTAAGAATGGAATAGATTTCAGACATCTAGGACATTTGTACACTTCAAACCGCCCACTTTGAACTGTAAAAACTGTCAAAATAGAGGAATTTTGCCATTTTAACAAAATTGGCCATATATTCCTTGAGTTCATGATGAATGTATGAGATAGAAGCACCTATAATCAACACTTTCAACAATTCCACATACTATGAGGTGGAATCAATTTATAAGATTATTTTTAATATGATTATTGGCAATTGATAATTGTGATAAAAATATATATATGATAGTTTTCAAAATATGTGAAGTTCAAATATATGGTGTATGCCCAACCATTTAAATTTTGCATTCATATATGCAAGTTGTACATTTTGGACCTTTCTATATCTATAAATTTTCAAGATTCAAGTAGAGGATTGGGAATGGGTGCTCCTACTTGCTCCAATTCACATATTTGTTGAATTTGCAATATTTGATCATTTTAGAATATCTTTGCCTTTGGCTTATTATTGTTGGAAAGCTTTTGCTTTGTTGAATAATTTTATGTAGTTGTTGCATTTATTTATCATTATCAATTCATTCCCACATTTAAAAAAATTATGTTTATAAATCTCAAGTCTAAATGGCAAGAGATGCAAAACATAATTATTAAAACCCAATAAATAGTGGTAATTGGTTTTCAATTGCCAATTATAGATGGAATTTTTCATTTTTTTAGAAGGAAAAATATCTTAATTGATAGAAAATTTCATATTCTTCTAATGACACCAAATTTTAGTCATTTATATTTTAAATAAATAAATAAAAATGTGATTTATAATTGCCAATTTTCTTCATGTTTACAACCATTGGAAGATGATCATTCTATCCATCAAGGCAATTATATGTTGATTCCAAGGTAAAGCCATCCCATATAAACCAATGACTAGTGATAGGAAACTAACCCTCAACCATCATTTCTATATCATGGTCTCATTAGTTTGAAACTTACCTTTGGGAAACTACAAACTTGAATAAATGGTGAACTAGCTTCCTACTACCCTCCATTTTAATCCTATCCTTGTATATTCATGAGGTACTTGTAGTTTTCTAGTAGCTTAGACAACTTTTTGTCCAATAATTAATTAAAATAAAAAGTATTTAGGTAATCCAAAAAATAATATATATTAAAATTTAAAAAGTTTAAAATAGAATTAAAATAAATTAGGCATTCATCCAAGTTGTAACAATTTTGGGATGGTTGTTGCTACTTTCATCTGAGGCGGACACATTCACCTAACCCCTTGTCTTGACCTCCAAACCCTAAACTTTCTACCTTATATGTCAAGGTTTTGTTAAGTTTTAGGGTTTGTTGCGTGCAAGAGATATGTTTTATTTGCAAGTGATTATATTTTAAATGGTCAAAATGGCAAGGCAAAAAAATGTAGTGTAATTTTACAATTATTGACAAAAAAAGATATGCAAGATTGTATAGGAAAATTGAATTCTAGCTATGAATTAGGGAATCCATTAATATGTTTTTGAGGAAGGAGGGGGAGAAACTAGGTTAGTAATTTTTCAAAAATTTAGACATCTTTTTAGTTATTATTTTTTGGACTATATTGCACAATATTTTAGAACAAAAATGTATACTATAGGTAAATGAGGGCAAACACATAGCTTGACAATTTACTCTTGTGCACTCTTGCCAAATCATAGCACAATGCATTTAAAGGTATAATAAAGTCATATAGGTCATACATAAACTTCTACTATTACATACAAGTTCTACATGCCGTATTGTCATCAATGCTTGAATATTCAAAACCATCTTCCTAATCATACTACATCTAGATGGCTATATCCATAAATTTGCCTAATAATGCAAATGACATTTGTGTAGCTAAATTATATTGATCTAGATATCTTTTATATTTGTACTACACCTTTCACAAAACCTTGGCCTATTTTCCTTGCCCAAAGTCCCAAACCTACAAATTACAATTCACTGAATTTACTAATTGTAATGATAGATTATCTCAAGAATCAATCATAAAATAACCCAATATCCCCATGAACAAAACCTCAATAATTGGATGGAATACACAACTACTATTTGTCTTTACTATAGGAGTTAGAGGCACAAATCACACCTAAATACATCATGCACTCCACAAACAATTCCAAATACCAACAACCTCTATCAATAACACTCTTATGCAAATTAATGACATGATCATTATGTACTCTATGTACATCTTTTTATACAAACCCATAATTGAAAACAATCATGCACTCTAACATATCCTGAACATAACTCTATTCATCCAATTCCAACAACCTAATTATAACACTTTTCTTTTAGATCCACCAAAATAAATCACCTCTTTTATTCTTGCCCTACTATCTCATTATAAAGTCTCCTTTTTAATTAAGTTATATAACTAAGGCATCACTTGTCTTGACCTTTAGGTCAAAAGTGGGACATTTAGTAAATAGACTCTTCATGTATACCAACTAAATAGTTAAAATTAATTTCTCTCTACACAATTCCTACAACAAATTTTGAGGCTCTCAAGAGAGGAAGCAAGACAGAAACAAAGCAATCAAAGTGGGAGACAAAACAATCGCAAGAGCTCTGCGAGATGAAGAAACTCAAAGAAAGAAGGCGAAGAAGGCAACATTCAAGTGGTAAGGTAGCAACACCCATAGCCATCACTATATCCATAACCGTGACCTCTAAAATCTTGGGAAGTGAATAGCTAGGATTACAAGGGTGTGCTACATTTGAATATTAGACTTTAGTGTTGGTATTAGGTGCATGTATAGTCAGCTCTTTAAAAATTCACAACTTATTCTTACATTGTCCAAATATTAAATTTGAAAGTACATAAGAATTGTTTTTCTCTTGCTAGTAGGGTCCAATAATTTGTTGAATGTATATTAGTAGACATCATGTTCTAAACCCTTAAATTAATGGTTATGGGTGTGACTATCTTAAGACAAACTTGATGTGAATGACCCCAACCCACCTCCTTGGACTGCACTATTGTGGACGTCCCTCTCAAGTGATATATAGGAATGGTTGCCAAAAGTAATGCAAGATGTGGCCAAAATTACGGATAAAATTGCACCTAATATAAATGTTGCCCGATATTTTGATACTATAAAATACAAGAATTTAGCTCTAATACTTGAAATAGTTAGACTCCACATTAAACCCTCTACAAAATTGTGCTTAGTTTAAACCAATGGGTATTATGTATCACCAAGGAATATTAATTAAGCAATGGATATTGTAATTGCTGTTTATTTTCTTGAAATAAATGAACCCTTACAAATTTTAGTTTTTAATCAATCACACTAGAGGTAGTAAAGGAAATATGTAAAGTTTGGAAGTTGATCATAAGTTTCGTTCCCTTTAAAAGTTACATAGGATACAAAGTAAAATATTAACCATTAGATTACTTGTACCTTGCAAATACTTGCAAATCTTGTATCCACATGAATCTCAAGGGTATTTTATGGCACCCTATATGTAATGCCCTCAAATTGTAACTATTGCAAGATATTTTGAAATATATTCTTGTATGATTTTGTTGACCCTGTAATACATCTAAAAAGATATACTACCTCCAACACAAAATAATCTTCCTATTGGATAATGTTCTAAATTAAGGTTGAAAATAAAAATTTTAAAACTCATTTTGCGTTGTAAGTAGAGTTTAGTGCATTCCTACTGTCCTAGAAACTTTGAATTTCAAAACCCTTTTCAAAGTGTAGTTTTGGAGTATTAAAAAGTGAAATTTTGGAGGCATTTTCAAGAAGTACAAATGGGCTCTTAAATTGTTAATGGGAGGTGTCATTTTGTAGGTAGCTAGTACCGTGGTACAAGCCCAAGACTATGTGTGGACCTCTATACCACCTCCCAAAGCTTCGGCTCCTTCAATTGGGCACCACTCAAAGAGATGCAAAAAAATAAGAACAATTAGAGTTGATTGACCGCTTCAATCATTTCATTTGTATTTTGATTAATGATCACGTAGATGGATGAAGAAATATTACTTGGAATTGTTTTGCTAGTCCCAATTAGTAATCAAAAGTTAAATTTAACCAATTTTCAATGTTACAAAGTACAACAGGAACATTTTGGAACAAAAAATTGAAGCCAACAAGAAGATTATTTGAGACAAAGGGGGTAATTTTTAGAACCATGGGTTAAAATATTCTACATATAAAATGGACTCACGTGATATTTTACTTTCTAGCGGTAGTATCCCTTTTGAGATTCAATTGTACATTCAAATTCAAAACCTCCAGACTCAGGTCCAAAACACTTTTTGAATCCATCTTAGGACCAAAAGAAAAACAATATTGCATGAATTTAATACTCAAATTAAACAAATGCCACATTGAGTTTGGATTTTGACATTCAGAATTAAAAATTGAAAAAAATTTAGAAACCAAAAATGTCAGGCTTTACTTTATTAGTGCAAATCAAAAATACAAAAATTACATTGAAAACCACCATTGATTTTAATCAAAGTGCATTCCACTTAGAATCCTTTAAAAATTAAGACATTCATATTAGATATATAATTCCATTTCTAACCAAGTAACAACAATATATTTTCAAACACTACTAGTTCATTTCAATTTTTATTTTCAAAAATAAATAACACAATAAATTGTCTCTTGAATGCCATACAATTTTTCATTCCTACTTCTATGTTTGAGAGTACTTTTGACTAGTGCATGATTGGCAAGAATTCTATAAGGATTCTTACTACTCTCTTGGTCTCATTGGAAACCTTCGAAAACCTTCCTCATGAGGGGTTAACTATATTTTTAGTCTTTGTGCCAATGATACAAACATTTAGGAATTGGTAACCCAAATCCTAGATTTATGAACGTTTTCTAGCTTAGGCACCATTGTTCAAGTACCCAAAATGTATGTAGAAAATATCATATTTGAGCAATGTTGCCATCTCGTCATTCCTGATGATTTAAAGGTTGGTAGTAACGATGTGATTGTCGAAATATTTTCTAGTGAACTAAATATTGCAACAAAAAAACTTGTCCCCCTTTATGAACAAATCTACATAGTGCCCAAATGGTCACCAAATCCATTGTCAACACAATCATTTGAAGAAGTAGCAAGTACAAAAAGCCTTATATGGACAAGGCTAAGCTTGTTAGGAGAAGAATGCTCCTTGATTGCTTGTTACTTACTCCTAGAAGGTCATTCAATACGGCCAACACTTACTCAATGGTCGAAATTAGTAAATGGAGTTTTTTAGTGGGACACAAATTGTGCTTGATTTGGAGGGTTTTAGTGGGACAAAGGGAGTATTAATGAAGGCTCTTAAAACTATCCATTTAAAGATGTTATTTGGCTTTTTTAATTTCAAATTTTTTTTGAGCTCGCTTAATTGGTACCAATATGCCTTCAATTTCATGCCTTGTGGAACAATGTTGTTCATCATCATCTTCATCCAATTGAAAACAAGCATCAACATCTTCTATATTTTTGAAGGTTATATATGCATAAAACTTCTTCTTTTTGTTTCCCCTCAAATAAATCTTTTCTACTTCTAAACCCTTAGAACCATATTTTTCACCAAACTCTCTAAAGTGTTTGATCAAAATGTTTTTCTTTAATTTAAGTGGGGTTAATCCTAATTTAACAGTGTCCATTGACATGTGATTTGGAACTTGTTGTGGAATATACCTCCACCTTTGAGGCTCCATTTGCATCCCTTGATGTTGCATTTCCTTCACTTTTGCAAGTTCAATTTGTGCCCTTCTCACATTTTCCATTTCTACCCATCTTGTATATTCACTTTCCATCCATCTTGCATTCCTCATTTGAATTTGTTCCATTTCCATATTTTTTGCATTTTCCATTTCCATCCATCTTATATGTTCACTTTCCATCCATCTTGCATTTCTTATATGAATTTGTTCCATTTCCATCTTTTTTGCATATTCAAGTTGCATCTTTATTGTATTTTCCATTTGTATCATTTTGTTTTGCTCCATTTGAATCATACTACTATTACTTTGCACCATAAAGATAAAAGCCTCTATCTTCAAAAAATTTATAAAGTAAATTTGAAAACTATTAAATCAAAATCAATGAATCGAGCAATGAATAAAATATTAATGATAGGTTTGTAAAATCATGTCATTTGGATTTATTGAAGTATTTCTAATTTCAAAGAATTTTAGCTTTGTGAATTAAAATTTGGTTGTAATTGAAAATGGGAAGAAAAACCAACAGTACCTATAAAAAAAATAAGGAATAGAAAGGCACATGAAGGATGATGAAGGAAGCTAAGGCTCTATTTGTGATTGAAGATCTGTATATAAGTATTCCAATTCCAATTTAAGTTTTCATAAAGTAAAAGTCTCGATCTACAAAAAATAAAAGTCATGAAAGTGATGTTTTATGCAATATAAAAAGTAAATGGAAGTTAATGATAAAAGTAAAAGAAAATTAATGGCAAAAGTAAAAAAAGAATTAATGTTGAAAGTAAAAATGAATTCAAGTGTTTGATTTTGTAAGACTTAATCAATAAAATTTTATATTAACAATTGAATATTAATTCATTTTTTGATATAATTCTTAAGAAGTTTAAATTAAAAATAATAGACTTCTAGATTTATTTTCATAATTGATTAATTTAAAAAATATTTGTGATTTGTTTTTATGAACATTCAAATTTGAAATGCTTAATACTAGCAGGCATACAATTAAACCCTAAAATTTAGCAGTTTCATAATATCTTCTCTACCTTGAAGATACCTAGTTTTCAATACCTAGTGAACATAAATAATGTTTACTTGTAACATAGGAAAGCCGAAAGGAAGCAATCCATTGTCTCTTTCCACAAACAACAAACTCTCCCATGATTGGCACAAAATTTACTGTAGTTAGCAAATTCTATACAATAGAATTCCATCTTGAACCCTTCTAACCTTCTCCAAAATAGAATTTTTTTTGAGGATGGTGGTGATGTTGGTGGCCTCAAAAGACCACAATTGTGACTATCCTCATGGTGAGTGGATGAGAATTGTGCTCTTCTTCTCCAAGGCCATACAAGCTCCTTCAAGTTTACAAAAACTAGAAGAGTAGTGTAATCAACACACAATGGTGGGTGCATGTGGCGTCAAATTCTAGAGGTGCTTCTTTGTGCTTGCCTTTGGTGGTGCGGAAGACCTTGGCGGAAAACCCTACTTTTGTATGTTTGTTTTCTCTTTAATCATTGTAGTTGTAGGCTTTAGGGCAATAGGGGCTAAAGTTCTCAAATTGTTTTTAGAATTGTTTTTGGAATGGTTGATTTTTGTAATAATCATAGGGAAAATTTTGTGTGATTGGAAGGAGAATTGCGACACTACAAGAGAAACTGGTCCGAAATGACATAAATCAGCCCCTCCTAATCTACAGAAATTTGACAAGTTTAAGTCAATTAGGACAAAAAATTGTCCTAATTGACTTAAACTTGTCAAATTTCTGTAGATTAGGAGGGGCTGATTTATGTCATTTCGGACCAGTTTCTATCAATTCGGACAGGTTTTCTTGTAGTGTGAGTGGAGTTGTTTAGAATTTTAGTGCACTAAATTAATAAATTTTGTTCTCATAGTACATGTAACTATAATTTATGAATGGTACAATATTTTGAATTAGTTGAAGTTTGAAATATTAATATATTGTACCAAATACAATACACTAATTTTTGTCTTCATAGTGTGTGTGACACTAATTTATGAATGGCACACTATTTTGAATTAGTGCAAGTTGAAATTTTACTATATTGTGCCAATTTTCAAAAAATAAATTTTTTTGGTGATTCAAATTTTCTAAAAGATGCTATTCTCCGCTCCATCCTCTTTGCTAGGACAAATGAGTGGATTGTGGTTTATTTTGTTGCTACAAAAAATTTAGCATCTCATGAGTATTGTAGATCCTTGAAACTTTAAACAATATATCTACCTTATAATGTATAGATATTGTAGTCTATTCAACATATCTAGTCTTATTGGTCCAAACTATAAAAAATTCTTAATATGCACTTTTGCTTTGGATTAACTCTTAGGTTCAAGGGCTTTCTAACAATACTATTAACATCTTAGGATTATAGAGATGTATGGCGCAAGGTACAAAACAATGCACATTCATTTTTTATTGTATTTAGATATTGTTGTCCAATTTATAGGCTATATAGTCTAATTTAGATTACACGTGCATTCTTTGTGGTAGTTAAATTCCATGTGTGATCAATATATAATTAGACAAAGATCATTTGTTTTGTACTTCGTGGTTATGGATATTTTTATTGTACAATATTAGTACTAGGGGACTTTCTTAAACTTCAAAACAATAGTGATGCTTGGATCTCTAAATATGTGTTAGTGGGGGTTTAGTCAATTATGCAGTTGGACTATAAGTTTCTATTTCTATGTGGTGAAGAGATCTTTGGCAAAATTTGCATCAACACTTTATTATTGACCACATGAAGAGCACCTGAAAAGTGGAAATATAGCACTTATCCTCACTAAATCGTTGTTTTACTAAACAAAAAAAGCAGAAGAAATACACAATGGGTGACTAAATGACTTTTGTCTTGTAATTTTTCTTGTGCCAAGAAAGATATTACTATTGATGAAGTTATAAAATTCCTTCTTGTCAAATATTATTTGTATGTGTATGTCAATTTAGTTTGAATAATATAATTATTTAATCTTCATGTAACATTTACTAATGAAGTATGTGGAAAGAGCCCAGATGTTACTTATCTGTACTAGCTAGGTGGTACTTTAGAGGACTTAGAAGAAAAAACCTAGTTTTCTATAGGATTTCTTCTTCCAATCCAGATGCTTTAAAGACCTCGTAACTGAAGATCTTGATTTTGACTTCAAGGTGCTCTTTGAAGGACCTCATTAATTGCAATAGCTATTGAGCCAAGCAAGTTGAATTTGTGGTAAGGCCATCATCACAAAGTTTAGACCTTACAGTTTGTCCTTAGTTTTCATGTGGTTGTCATTGTTTCAAAGGTTCACATGTTAATTACAATTTATCACATCATTACAATGCATTACTTTGCATCGTTATCGTATTGTTACAATGCATTACTTGCAATTGCATCATAACAATGCGAAGTAATGCATTGTAATGATGCAATGAATTGTAATTAACGTGCAAACTTATAAAACAACGATAACCACATGATAATTATTAACAAACTATAGGGTTTAAACTTTGTGATGATTTAGGCTATTCATCTTAGGGTCTAATAATTTTTGTTGAAGACGGGATTCTATAGAAGATGCTATTATAGACCTTTGGATTTTAAAAAGGATACCAATGTCCTCTATTCTTCAAATGGGACTTTGTCTGCCTTCCATATTGTATAGAATGTTGGTTCCATATGGTGAATCTTGTATACTACTTCTATCCCTATGTACTAACATTTTCAAAGTGTGATTTGAACAACATTGGAGGTGCTAATTTTGTAGTACATCACTAGCATGTCTATTATCCACAATTCTGGATCATTGGTGCATTCAAATATTTTGTCTGATTTTCTTATCAACTTTAGTAGCAGGAACCCTTTTGTTTGTGTCTTCTATTCTCTTATTTTTTTCCTTCTATTTGTGGAAGTCATTCAAGGGTGACTAGTTGTATGCCATTGTATACTAATACTATTCTAGATTTAAGGCGTAGTCCACAAAGTTCTTATGGCATTGGGTGACTTTAGCACGACTTTGGACTTCTTACCATTTGTATAAGGGCTTGGTATTCAACAGTCTCATGTTTGTTACTTGTAGGTGGAGATTGTCTTGGATTATGATTTGTTGACACTTAACTCAATATCAAGTCACCATCTCCGTCATTTTGAAATCCGATGTTTGTATTTGGAATGATATCTTAATCCATGATTTACCTAGATTGATTGATATGCCAAGTCCAAAGACATTATTTGCATCACTTTAAGCATTTTATCTAATATATAGGAGTGTGATGTTGTTGAGAGATCCTTGTAGAGTTGTGGCAAGATTTATTTCAATACAAATACCAAATTGTTTGGGGATCAAATTGTTATCATCATTTATGACTTCCTTCTACAATCATTCAAAGCAAGAGATTGTAGACCACTATTGAAAAGATAATAGGCAATCCCAAATTCCATTCAAAGATTAGTATCCAAAGTCTTTTATGCTCACATCGCTTCTAATAAGTCCAACAACAGAGATTGTACGAGTAAATGAGTTGATTTTGCTAATAGGGGTCAATACAAGAGGTAGGACTAGGTCTAAAACAGTTTGTGTTTCTCTACCTTAATGGCTCATTTTAAATGCATACAATCATAAGAAAGGTACTTTAATGATTGTGAATTTCTATGTTTGGCAAGTCAAAGGCCACTTGAGACAAGTTTATTTCCCAAGGCAGGCAAGATATATAAGGTGTGACTAGCATTATTATTTGTCCAAGTGTTTTGTTGTGTGTCTTTACTAATGTTCAAAACCTAATTCACTTCATCTGTCTTGCTCACAACAATCTAGAGAAGCTCAAATTATCAAAGTGTGATGATTTTACATCCCTAGGTTTTTAAAGAGATTCAAAAGTTATTGATAAAAACAAATGGAAAGACAATTGGAGACGTGATAATTTCAATACCACTTGTTGTTTATGAGCATACAAACCTTGAAGATCCAATAAGGTAAGCTCTTTGTATCCTATGTAGTGTAACATCTTTTCATGAATTTAAAGGGGTTAGGAATGTTGGAGATGCTAAAGTGTAGTTGTGATGCAAGCTTCTATTGGATACAAAATTTCAACATTTGCCTATCCTTGATGAGTATAGAAAGTTGGTGAGTGCCTCCCTTCCAAATTCAATGTATTGGATTTGAAATTAGCATACGTATCCTCCCATTGTAGTTGACCATTTTCACCTCTAAGGGCTCAAGTTGAAACTAGAAAAATGAAAGTGGATACTAGTAGTCATTTATAAGAACTTTCAAAACTATTGTTATTGAAATGTAGGACGTGATTTCTTCTTTCTATTGATACATTTTTTTATCATCCTCTAAGGCTTTCTCATTGATTCATTTCAACTTCTATAGATAGAGGCATCCTCATTTTGACCATGTTGGCACTAAGAGTTTAATTTTTAGGAGCATTGATAAGGTTAAGTATTTTCAAAAATTATGTTGTGTTCAATTTAGCCTCGAGAATTTAGCCCTCTAAATTGAAGTATTTTTTTGCTTTGGTGGCACAAGTAGGACTTTTAACAAGAGGCAATGTTATAAGAGCTGCACTTGCTATGAAAAGAGATGTTGAAAAGGAGTTTGGAGTGAAAAGAGCCACAAAAGAGATTTTATGAGACATATGAAAAGAAGTCATGTTCTCTTCAAAAAAAACTTAATTAATGCAATGAAGTAGTAAGTTAAGAAACCCATATACCAAGTTACTAGATACGAATATAATTCCTACATTACAAACTATATACGTGTTTGCATTCTGCTACATTTGCAGATAACTTGAAGATGTCCAAAGAAAATTTGGATATTTTGACATATAATTTTCATTGTGTCTTTGTTTTCATTTTGTTTTATAATGAATGATTTGTTATTTGGAGCTTGCTTTCATATCTATTGGAAGTTGGCTTTGGATTGTGGCTTAGGAGTATTGTATTAGTAGAACCATAGTTTGTATGCCTATTTAAAGCTTCTAATCAATGGTGGTCACTTGGCCCCAAAACCTTTAAGATTTATGTCTTGTATGTTGTTTGGTAACCAATTTGAATTCCAAAAGATTTGAAGAAGCCTTCAACATAATAGAGTCCATCTTTAATTTGCAATGTACCTTGCTTTTGCAATGTGTTAGAAATTGCAAATGATTCATTTTCACAAAAATTTGATAAGTAGAGTTCTCAACAATCTTCATAACATTCTTTAGCGGAAGTCAACTCATATTCATGCACATAATATGCGTGTGCTAAGTAGATAGTGTGGAGTATTGAAAATGTCATTAAAATCAACCTACTTTTGAGGGTGTTATTTAGATGGACTTTAGAATATTACAATGGGACACAAATGTTCGTTTGAATCTTTTCATGTGCTTTTATATACCCTCTTCACAAATGAAATACTTTAAATTTCACATTTTCAATTTCAAAATTGACAATAAGAGTAGCAAAAATGAGAAGTATCTAAAAGGAGCTACATTCATTTGTCTTTTAGTGCATGTGACTCAAACTCAATTTGCCAATCATTAATTTGCTAGTCACACTATTAATTAGTACAGATGTACCAATGATGTACTAAATTCTAAGAATAAAATTTTGAAGTGACACTAACTTTGCACCCTCACTAATACGACAAATAAGTTCAATGTAGTAATGTGGTAAAGAATGGAGCCAAAGAAAGGAGGGAAAAAGATGCTCCCAGTATATTGGTCTAAGCTTGTAGATTGTGAACCTTTTGGGGGTCTCAAGGCAAGCATTAATCCTTGTTGAAAAAAACTTCATTGCAACTTAGTATCAACATCCCAAATTCTTTGGAACAAACAAACGATCAACTCATGATTTTCTATGTCAAAGAATTTGAAGTAATTTGCACATTTGTACTAAATTCATTCTACACAAGAAGGAAGCAAGTAATGATATTAAATACTCCAAACAAAGTAAGAGGTGTTTTGACTATGCCAACAAGATGGCTTGGATAGTAAAATAAACTAGAAGCCTCCACACATGAGAATTTAGTGTCAATTTGGAGTATACTATTTTTAGCACTTCATAAATTCATAGTTTGAGTCCCAAAATGCATTAAAAAAGACTACCAACAAGACATTTTCACCAAAAATGCTCCAAAATTGCCATTTCTAGTACAAGTACTAAATTTTTGAATTTTTTTTTGATATACTAAAGATTGATTATCTTTGTGTAAGTAATAAGGTTTTGAATGTGCATTTTCATAATCTATTTATAAATGCTTTTATAGTTCAATAATAGGAATCATCTTCAAGACCTTGAATCCTTATTTGGATGATTTTTAAGTGGTGTTATTTAAACTCACCTATGCAATTTGTAGAGAGTATAGAACAAGCATAAATCTTGTGAACTAAAAGTGTACTAAAAACAAATATTCCAATTGCAAGCAAGAAATTTCATTAAGACATCATCCGCAGTTTTCCGTTCACTATGTTGTTGACGTTGAAGTAGTTCAGCTAGGGGTGGCCAATGTAGAGGACTCAATCATGGAAGATGACTTCGTAGTCAAAAAATGTAACTTCTCTTCACTGATAAGTGACTGGAAAATGACTTATAGGAAAATAGGGCAACTTCATAATGAATTTTGCAGCTATTGACATAGAAAGTGTTGTGCTGACATGGATGTGAGCAATTGGGCTGCGAATGTACCTACTCCAAGATGACTTCCGCAATTACATTCAAATAACACAACGTCCATTAGATAGAGTAGGGGCATTGGGACATTAGCTAAATTAGAATTTTTGCTCTGTAGGACCGTGTTGGCCCGAGCACGATTTTCCTAGGAAGCCAACTGAAATGTGACTGGAATGCAACTGGGGAAGAAGTATCAAACAAAGGTGTGCCATTTAGAGTAGGGAAGGGGGCCCTACTTTGAGAACCCTTTTGTAGTGCACTTAGGGGCAACTATTTTCTATTTTCCTAAAATTTATTAGGAGTTATTTGGGGTTGTCTAATGTGGACACCTCAATCACGTTTTTTGACTTCTACATTACAAAATTTAACTTTCCATGACTTCTAAGTGACTACAAAGTGACTTAGAAGATAATAGGATGAATTCAAAATGAATTCATTTGACTTTTGATGTGAAAATGGTAGTGCTAATGTGGGTGCAGGCACGTTGGGCTGTGAACACGTTTAGAGAAGGACGATTTCTATAATCACATTCAAGTAATACGAAGTCCGACATGTTACTCATTCATTACTTTCATGAAGATTCTCAACCTATTAAGGAATTTTGTCTCTATAGCACTAGAAGAAAATGAGAGGATTTGCGACTACACCATGCAATTGGTTTTCAGTTGTATATGACATTTGTGACTAGTTTGCGATTGGTGATAATTTGGAGACCTCTAGTTGTAGTGTACACCCTAAAATCTAGGAAAATGGTATACCAGTTGCAAAAGTCATGCTTTGTTTGTAACACATTTGCAACTTGTATATTTATAGATTTTAAATTATTAATCCCAATGATTTGTAGATTGCAAAATTTCAAAACTATCATTTTTCTAGATTTTAAAAATTTAGATTTACCTTTTTCTAGATTTTTGGATTTCAAATCTAATTTTTTTCTAGATTTTAAAATTTGAGATCTACCTTCTACTTGGATTTTAAGAATTCAAATATCGGTATTTAATAGATTTCACTAGTTTAGGAAACCTTACAATTTTATAGATTTTAAAATTTCTTGGATTTTAAATACTTTTTTATTTCTACAAATTGTAGAAATCTATAATCTATAGAAATCTATAAATCATAGAAATCTACAAATTGTAAAAAATTTAGAATTAAATCAATAAAATTCATTGCATAAGACTACAACTTACAAGTTTAATATGTTCAACCTAATGGTACTCTTTACAATTGATATGGGACAATTGATATAAGACAAATGTGAATGAACTTTGGAAGCAACTAGGAAACAACTAGAAATGATTAAGAAACAACTAGTATATGACTTAAAAGCGACTAAAAAACGACTAGCTTCACTACTAGAAAATTCTGTTTTTTGTTGATTTGGTCACATTCATTTGGTTCACTTTTCTATTGATTTCTATCCAAATCAACAAATTACTCTCCAAATCAACAGAAAGGTGAATCAAATCTATACAATCAAATCAACAAAAAAAACAGAATTTTCTAGTACTATAAGAAATGATTAAGAAACAACTAGTATATGACTAGAAAGCAACCTAGAAACGACTAAAAAGTGACTAGGAAACAACTATGGTCACTTTACAATTGCAATCTTTTCCTAGTTGTTTCCTAGTTGTTTCCTAGTTGTTTCCTAGTTGTTTTTTGCAACTATAGATTGACTACTTTGCGATTAAAATAATGTATCAATGAAGTAAAACAATGATATAAAACAATTACTTTAGATTTGATGCTAATAGAGAGGTCTTATAGTTGTAAGATAGTTGTATAAGACACTAGTTGCATAGTAGTCGATTGCGTCGGATACATTTTTCTTCTAATGAAGGAACTCGGAGTCATTCTTAGTGTAAGTGGGGTTTCCATGATTGTCTTGGATCTTCACCCACTGACATTGAAGAAGAATAACCTTGCTTGACAATGCACCATAATTCAGCTCCAAAATGTCCTTCAGGACTCCAACATAGGTCACAAGTGCATCACCTTTGTTTTTAGACGGCAACTAAAAAGTAAATGCAACCCCGTTGTCGTAGCTTATTAATTGCATCGTTGTCTTGTCCTCCACTTGGAAGTGGTTCCCGAACACAAGGATGCATGTATAATATGTGGCTCTTTGTGATGATTTGTTGCTTA
Source organism: Climacium dendroides (assembly GCA_950106755.1). Taxonomy (NCBI): domain Eukaryota; kingdom Viridiplantae; phylum Streptophyta; class Bryopsida; order Hypnales; family Climaciaceae; genus Climacium; species Climacium dendroides. The sequence continues at coordinate 26,398,831 of OX467088.1, forward strand.
AAAGCAAGCGGTTCATGTCCTCTGGTTTTGTCAAGTCCAACTTAGAATCTCGCATAGTATTATGAATCCAATTTACCAATGCAAGTGTCATTGAATTTGCCACTTCTTCAGCCATCTACTTCTTGCGACCATGGACAACATCCATCAGAAGGATTCTTTGTGCTTATCAAGGGATGACTTCAGAATGATTACAACTTAGTGACCTTTAAATTGTGTTATAGTATCATTGACCTTAGAAACGATTGATACATGATTCTAAAACAATTGGGACACTACTACATAGCTAGACATGACTATAACTTCCCTTGCCATTACAGTTTAGGGCAACTAAAATTCTAAACAATGGTTTAGGCAATACAAAGGTGAAGAAGAAGCACTCATGTGTGCAAATCTTGCATACTTAAAACATTCGACATCACTTGTTGGTGTGCACGTCATGCAATTTTAAGCTCATTACATAAGGCCTTCATACACCTTATAGAAATTTTGTGTCTCCATACTCTTTGTCCTCATCCCATATGCGTCTTTGGGTGGCATCAAGTCCGTGAAAATATTCCATGATGAGAACAATGTACTCATCTTTCAAGTATCTTTCAAATTTAGAGAGAATGTGAGAAAGATGTCAAAGAAAATGTCCTTTTCAACCCCTCTCTCAAAATTTGTTCATAACTTTTGATCTAAGGTTTGAAATCTCAAACAGATTTTGGGAAATGAAAGGCTATTTGTTTTCCCAATTTTTCTTAGTTTAAAGTTTTTAAGAAAAGGTAGTCCACTATGCCTAAATGTAATATGAAATTTTATTTTAATATAAATCCTACATTTTACATATCCCATATTGTTTGTCATACCTCCTACCATTCCACTTGTATAAATATCTTCTCTTCTCAACTCTCTACAATCATTTCAAGTAGCTTTTGAAGCTATACGACATAGTTGTCAAAAATGGTGTATTTGTATGATGTATTATATGAATTGTATTTTGTATGATGCACAATGTATGATATATTATGTATTGTATATTGTGTATGTATGGTGTATTGTATATGTACTACAAGTCAAAATTTGTGACTAATATAGAATTATAAATCTTTTAGAGAAGGACTTCCAAATGATCGTAGTTGATGAAATGGACCACAACTTGGTGGCCTCAATTGACAAGGTAACTAATACGTAATTGGAAAATGAGTTGGTCGTCACTTGCATATAATTACACAATGACTGTGAGCCAAATTTGATGATTGTAGAATGAAAATGAGTTGGTCGTCACTCGCACAAAATTACACAATGACTGTGAGCCAAATTTCATGATTGTAGAATGAAAATGAATTGGTTGTCACTTGCACAAAATTACACAATGACTGTGAGCCAAATTTCATGATTGTAGAATGAAAATGAGTTGGTCGTCACTCGCACAAAATTACACAATGACTGTGAGCCAAATTTCATGATTGCAGAATGACTCTGCACACACTACAAGAGAAATTGGTCCTAATTGACAGAATCAGCTAGTCCTAATTGACAGAAAATTGACAAGTTTCTGTCACTTTGGACAAAAAATTGTCCGAATTGACAGAAAATTGTCCAAATTGACAGAAACCTGTCAATTTTTTGTCAATTAGGACTAGCTGATTTCTATCAATTAGGACCAGTTTTTGTCAATTCAGACAGTTTTTCTTGTAGTGACATGTCAATCCCCAGCATTGAAATGCAACTAAAATATGACTAAAAAATGACTAAAAAATATTGATGATGTGGAGGTTCACGTTAGTTAGAAGAAAATAAGGTCATGACTGAAATGTGACTGGAAAATGACTACTGACGTGGACGTCCATGTTAGTTGGAAGAAAATAAGGTCATGACTGAAATGTGACAGGGAAATGATTGCTAACACGGATGTCCACATCAGCTAAATTTCCCCCCCCAAATGGGCAACTGCTCGCTATTTTCTTAAAATTTCCTCATTCACGTCATCAATCTGGTAATGAAGTCATTCACTTTTCATCCAAACCAAAAGAGGATGGTGATAATACAAAGGTGCCGTAATGACATTGTGACTTATAAATGACTTGTTCACTATAACTTCAAGGCCCGAGTCATTTCCTAGTCATTATTGTCTGGAATGACTGTATTGTAGTCACATTTTGCAATCACATTTACCCCATTTCTTTCCAAATAGATATGATACAAAAGAACAAGGAGAGCCTAGAACACGCACAATGTGGATTCAATATCCCAAATGGCTTTCTTTCACCTCTAGTACCAGATTTCAACACGTATATGTTGCACCATAAGTAAGTAAAAATTGCCATACAAGAGAAATTATTTTTTTAAACTCAAAAATTTGAAAGTTAAATTGATTTATGCCACTACCAAAAAGAATGTTTGTAATTATAGTACATCACAGCAATATTTCAGTCTGCACACATTGTTGCAATGTGACTTAGATCAATGAATGTCATGCACTCAAATAGAATAAATCAATGTACTTAACTTCGAAAGCATTAAAACCAACAATCAAAAAACTAGAATTATAAATAAAATAAAATAAAAAATATTGATCTTATCACGAAAAGGATGTTGTATAGATCACATTGCATTAAAGGAGGTAAAGTGGATGCATACAAAATCGCACCCTGCCTAAAATTGTCATCATCTATCTACATTTTCAAAATCAATATGTACTTATGTTAACCCATTATGTTGTTCTTTGAAAGGAAGGAAATTTTATTAATTGCCTTACTTTAGCTTACTTAAAATAATTATTAATGTTTTATAAATCTCAAGATAATTAGATAAAAGAATAAAATATGCTAGACTACAGGGAACAAAATGATTCACATGTATAAAAATATTAAAATACAAAAGTTATTAATTTGTAAAGATGACAAAATTATCGATTCCTGTATTTTTGAGTACTTTTCACAATTAATTAAAATTGGTAAAACATGAATAATTGAATTTAATAATGAATAATCTTAAATTATATACTTTGGAATACAAGATAGAAAAATTAAAAATGAGTAAAAAGATCTTAATTCACAAGTTATTAATTTTACAAAAGACCACTTCAGCACAGACAAGGAAGACCAAAGCGGCAATACAATTTAGTACATAGAGTTACTAGACTAATTTTAGGACTAGAAGTGGTTAGGAAAAGTTAGTTAGGATATTATAGAAGGAATAGACTTGGTCCTATTACCAAAGGCAAGACGGTTACAGTTTTTAATTAGTTCTCTTATAACCGCAGGAAACTATAAATAGGGATTTTTTTTCCCCATTGTAGAAGAAGGATTTGATACCAACAATACAAGATCAATTTACAAAAGACCAACTTTCAAGCAATTCAAGTAAGACCAACTTTCAAGCAATTCAAGTAAGACCAACTTTCAAGCAATTCTTCAAGCCAATGATTACTACAAAAGCAACTTTCAAAAGACAATTCTTAAAGACGAATACAAATAGAAGATAAATACAATTAGATAGAAACATTTAGAAACATTGGAAAGAAAAATGTAATTTCATTACTAAAGATAATTTGAAGGAAGTTGGAAAATTGTGTTTCAACTTATGTAAAAGAAAGGATGGGCAATTTCGTTAAAATGGCGAAATTCCTCTACTTTGGCAGTTTTTACAATTCAGAGCGGGTGTTCTGAAGTGTACAAACGTCATAGATATCTTAAATCTATATCTCTCTTAGATGTTTAAAATCTATACTTGTTTTAGATGTCACTTTTACAATTCAGATCGTGCAGTATGAAATCTATAGTAGTCATAGATTTCTTAAATCTATAATTAACCAAGACTCTTGAAAACTATACCTGTCCTAGATGTCACTTTTACAATTCAGAGCGGGTGGTCTGAAAAATGGCACATGGAATGCCGCCATTTTAATGAAATTCCCCATAAGGGTTTTAGAGCATCTAGTGAAAAAGACTTTGACCCTTTGTAACTTTTGAATACAATATCCGAATGTTACATTCTTTGGTACATTGGAATGTACTTTCACTTGCCAACAAGAAAGTATGAAATTTTTATATAATTCTAATAATAGAAACTATGCAAAGTGGCAGTTTGGGGGGTGCCCACCTTACGGCAATTAGTGTCACCTCTTGTGAAAATTAGCTTCTCAAGTACAGCAGTGTCTTGTTCACTGGACCTTGAGTGATGAGTATGAATGTGCTCTTTCAGATATCGACTCTTGCCTGATGGCGATCACATGTGGTGAGACATCAAGGAGTTTCATTAGGTGATTCATTCTTCTTCCTACCACAAATTCGGAAAGTGTTTTTTTTACTTTTACCAACTATTTTTCTTCCATTCCTAAATTGAACTGTTTTTTCAAGTATTGAGTTCAGTTATTTTCTCTATTTCTCATTCAAAATAGAATTTTTTCAGGTTTTTGTAGCTGATGTTTTCAAATTGCAACTGGTTTTTTTCCCAATTCCACCGGCTAACTTTAAACTAGCCGGCGGTTCTTCCCGGACATTGCTCTACCAGTTGGGACATTGATTGCAGGTCTATGTGCCAAATCCGAAAGATTCCTGAAGTTGCAAGACCAAGAGAATCTGTATTGAGAAACAAACAAGTTTTCCAAAGTCTGCAGAAACCTCATCCTTTTTGTATAAAAAAGAAAAGCAAATAGGAATTCCTCATAACAATTTTTTGATTGACCTAAGTTCTGATTCCGATTTAGGGGGAGCCACAATTATGTTATTAGGGTATCCTCTCTAGTGTTCGGAAAAAACCGGCGGCTAGTTCAAAGTTAGCTAGAGGAATTGGAGAAAAAAAAAACTGCAATTTGAAAACATCAACAAAAAACCAGTGCAAAAATCTATAAAATTTCTATTTTGAGTTAAAAATAGAAAAAATAACTGGACTGAGTTCTTCAAAAACCAGTTCAACATGAGAATTGAAGGAAATTAACCGGTAAAACTCAAAAAGTTGCCTGAACTATGGTCTTCTCTGGTTTGTTAATTAAAGCCGCATGCATACGGCAACACTACACTAAAATTGGTAAATAGTGTTGGGTGATAATTAGTGTTGTTCCTTGTTTTTTATCCCAACACTATTTTTCAACTTTTGTGTAAATAGTGTTGGGGCATTTAACTCCCGCCGTCAAACTCTGGTCCTTTCTTGAAAAACTCTAATTTCCACTTCCCGTCGTTAAATAGTGTTAAAATGGGTAAATAATATTCTAACACTAATCTTGCAAATCACAATTAGTGTTATTGTTGACAATTAGTGTAGCCAACACTATTTACCAATTTTAGTGTAGTGAGGGTGAAACATTAAGCAACAATAGGTGTGTCATTGGCCACCACAATAAGTTATTGTGGGTTTGCCACATTCTTGGCACACAACACCAGTTTGGCATTATTGTGACAAACAACAGTACAATACAGTCAAGTCCAGTTCATTTATGAACTACCTGTTTGAGCCGTGCACATTTCTTGCATAGCGTGGAAGAGATTTGGGATTTCTCATCTTGCATTAAGGTAGAACTACCCATTACCATACAGATTTGCAATCTAGGTACTTTGGAGAAGCTATTTATGAGCTCTCATATTTTTCAGAGATTGAATTGTTTGAGAGAAGTCAATTGCAAAAAGCATGAAGACATTTTGATAAGAATTGAATTCTTTGTGATTTTTCAAAGCTGAAATGTAAAACTGTGAGTAGACCCTTGTTGAAGCATGATCAGAGCATTGTTGAAGCGTGGGCTGATGTGTCTGCTCCCCAGTGCATTGCCATCATGATCATGGATTAGTAAGATTGTGGTAATAGATGGGACCAGTGACAAAAACGGGAGGAACCTGTAGGTGGCGGAATTGGGTAAATGATGGTATTGGGCACTTCTACCTTATTTACACTCAATTTTCACACAATCCCACTCAAGCCTACCAATTTTCAGCTTAAAAAAAAGTAAAATTTTATTTTTGATGAATTTTTTAAGTCAATTTTCATGGTTTTACATAGTATTTTATTGAAAATAATTGGTAATGAGTTTTTTTAATTTGATCGCATAAATATGTAGGAAAAATCCATATGCACATCTTGCATATTAAAAAACAGCCCATTAAGTAACAAAAATATAAGCTCCTAGTAAGGGCTCAATTGAGGCGTCATATGACCAAAATTTGTGGAATAGATATATCTATACTTTGAATTAAATCTTAGCAAAGTAATTATACCATATCTATTCTTATAACATTTGGACATTGTCATCGTAACACTTAAAATCTCTATAGAAGGAATTGTAAAACTTTTCTGGAGAAACTTGCCTAGGATAAGATGTGTGTATGGATGCTCCCTACATATATCCACCACCAATTGCTTGCAATAAAATATCTTATAAAACCATAAAGATTAACTTAAAAACTCACCAAAAATGAAGATTTGGTTTTCTGAAGTTGAAATTTCATAGGCTTGAGCGCAATTGCATAAGGATGCAATGATAATTATCTCTTCCAAAATCTATCAATTGTACTGTACATTCTAAAAGAAAATTTGAATGGCTCAAACATGCAGTTCGTAAATGAACTGGACCTGATTGTAAAACGTAATTGTTTGAATTAGCTACCCAGTCAGCAATCAACAACCTTGGAATCAGCAACTGGGTCTCCCTTGAAATCAACAAAAATTCCTGAAAATAGTACCACAACAACCCCAAAGTGAGCAATCTGCTGGATTTAGGGTTAGGGTTACGAATGCACATTGGGATCACAACGCCGGATTTAGGATTAGGATTACAAGTGCACATTGGGATCACAACGTCAAATTTAGGGTTAGGGTTACAAGTGCACATCGGGATCACAACGTTGGATTTAGGGTTAGGGTTACAAGTGCGCATCAAGATCACAATGTCGGAATAAAGGCCACCAAAAAACAAAGCTCGAGAGATGGACCTTCAAACCTACCCTATTGAGTTCCAGTGCCCGTTGGAAGCTTCACTGAAATCTTTCTTATGGGATGGCGACCCATTTCCAACCATTTAAGTAATTACGCATATTTGGAGCGTAAATTTTTGTGTGTGAATTTTTCCCATGTACACTAATAGAGTTTGGAAGGATTGCATATTTTTCCAGAGTTTTATTACACAAATTGTATTTACTATGAATTTTTTAATAGAAGATTCCCTAAAACTTATAATAATTATATAGACCTTTCTATTTCTAATCATAGACTAATTGCAAAATCGACTTAGAATTGGTTGCAATATTGACAACCTTGTAGCCAATCATAATGCACCACAACTACTTCTTGAACTACGCCACAACTCATGGAATACACAGGGAGAGTATAAATTATTACATTATTTTGTGATTTGCGATTTGCTAATGGTATAGTTTGATGATTGAAAGTCGAGAATTGGAACTCTAACATCCACACATTATAGTGTCAATCAAAGTGATAAAAACATTTCTTCATAGCAAGAGCTCACCATTTTCTAACATTTAGTTGTCTCCGTTTGTCTATGACCCTATCCCTTAGTCTTGGTCTTCAACGAAACAAAGACATTTGATGATTGCAACAAAGCCAAATACAAATAGCCTTCATCTTCAAAGGAACAGTTGCAATCTTGACTTCAAGATTTACTAGTTCTTTGTAACCTTTTGTAAAGTGACATATTCTTGAAAGGAGAATGTTTCAATTGTTAAACAAATTTTAACAATAGGGAAAGAGTTTGTTGTCCCATGTCATGAAGAAAAATACTAGTAGTTATAAAAAAAATCACTTTTTAGAATTCTTTTGATCTACAAAGTTCACAATAAAATAAATGTCTTGTGCTTCATTTCATTGGTTTGTGTTAGAAACAAAAAAAATCATCTTCAATCCTAAAATCAAGTTTGAAGTATTTAAAGTAAATACATAATTTGTGACAAATGAAAAAATGAAAGGAACTAGAATTATGGGAATGAAGGAGAACTACACAAGCACAAACACAATGGTAGGCTACTTTCAATATACTTTGTAAGGGAAATCTACCACCTAAAATCAAATAACATGGGATAAAAATTTTGGACAAAAGTATCTCATGTCAGCAACATTACCTAGAAAAATTAGCTTTTGATTCAAAACACTAGGCCATTAATATCAATAATTATATATTTCCAGGTAAAGAACACATTGTAAGAAAACAATTAGAATTACACATGAATAACAGAAGTACATGTGCTATTTTCCCATTGGTTGTAAAGCTTTGAAAAAAAATACTAGAAGGGATATACAAGTCATTTTCTATTGATTGTAAAATATTTACATTCAAAAATTCTCAAAAGGGATACACGTGTAGTTTTTTGTTTTTTTAAGTAGTTAAAAAACTATGCCATCAATGCACTTTGATTGTTCAAGTACTCTCGTCCCCAAATTTTGATGTAGGTAAATAATATTACAAACTGAAACCAAATTACTAGTAATATTTGATCACATGGACTTTCTTGCAAATATACAGAGCTAAAGGGAAATCATCAATGACAACTCAACACACCTACACATGCAAAAAATCGCCCATTTGATTAGTACCTAATAAAATTTAGTACTTCACCAACAAAGTACCATACCATAACCTACTCACTATTTTTGAAGTCAATACATCAATGTCAATTGTAAACATTTTAATCCTAATTTTCTTTCTCAACTCTCGAACACTCCAACTTTTCCACAATCCAAAACCTCAAACCCTAATTCAAACCCTAATTTTTGGTATGAGATAAATTGAATACTAAAATCAAAGATGAAAACAAAAGAGAATTAGTGAGATTAAAAGTTTACCAATTGCCGCTCATAATGGTGATGCTAGGCAAATTATATCCTTACTTGCACCGACACCAAGAATCAATGGAAAGGAACAAGGAGAATCTCCAATAATTAACTTAAGTAGTTTTCATGTCATAAAGCAATTGAGGAAAACCAAAGCATGTGGCACTCATAGGCATGACATCAATGGAAATGAGGACTTGTTAATGCAAGAATGTAAAAACATCACCCCACGAGAATTATAGTGACCAGTTGTGAATCCTAATTTTTGGTGACATTTGCTCCCAATATAAAAAATTCAATACTACCTTGATCAATAGGGTCAATTTTTCAAAAATCAACAAGCAAGATTTAGGATTTCACATTTAGCCTTGATCAATGTGTGTCAATTTCATGTTTATTAGTACAATTCAATAGTACAAGAATGGTTTTTAACTTTGTTCAATTCTAAATCAATAGTATAGGATTTTTCAAAATCAACTAAAGAGGGGGCAGACAAAGGCAAAGTTGTTCACAACTTTTCACCACATAGTAGAGATTGAAGCATTGACTAAATCCAAAACAAAAAAATCAAATATGTTGGCTTAAAACCTATAACAAGGAAACTTTATCCCCACTACCACTTTCATTATCTAAGGCAAGTCGACCACTTTTTGTGATCAAGATTCTCTCCAATTCAATGAAATCTAAAGGATACCATTGCTTCCTAGTACTCCTCATCAATATCAACTTTTTAAAGTAAGCCATCCGCATGCAAATCTCCCCAAATGTAGGTCTTTCTTCAGGTATTGGTACCCAACACTGTTGGATACATTCTGCTAGATAGTCAGGGCAATATGATGGCAATTTGGGCCTCTCACCAAATTTGACTCTATCTGATAACGTTGCAAGTGGTGTACCCTCAAATGGCAACTTCACAGCAAGAATTTGGTAACAAACTAATCCAAAACTGTACACATCTGCAAATCCCATAAAATCCTTTCCATCAACATGATGTCCAATAACCTCTGGTGCCATCCAACGAATATCATCAACGTATTTTGAATCTTGCTCCTCTGAACTTCGAGAACTCTTTACTCCCTTCACCTTTAGATTTGTTCGACTAGAATTTGAAACTTTTACTAAGAACTTCTCACGTCCTAGAAAATTACTGGATTTGATAAGCACCTTTGTAGTCTGCAAGTTCCCATGCACTATTTGACATTCATGTAGATATTCCATGGCCTTCGCAATCTGGAGCATAATATCAATGGCAACTACCAAGTTGAAAGGGGCCTCCATTGATGAGCGTGAATTCAAGAAAGATTGGAGATCTTGATCCATAAGCTCAAGAACCAGCATGCCTACTTGATCTTCCTCCGTGTATGCACATCCTATCAACTGTACAAGATGAGGATGATTTGCCACTGCCAATATAGTTGCCTTCTTTGCTATGAAATCTTTGTTGACACCGGAAATGGTCTTCACAGCCACATTCAATCCAAACCACTCATACTCATCTGTAATGCTATGGCCACCATGACCCAAGTGTTGAACACACACCAAATCCTTGTGGTCCAACCAATAGCTATTTGGAAGATAATCTATTCGAGGGCTAGCTCCATCCAATTTCTTCAACAAAAAGTCTGCAATTGCTTGGTGTTGGATGAACTCGAAATCATAGCGAAAAGAATCATCTACAATGTTGCCTAATTGTTTCATCATGGTCTTTCGATCACTCAAGTCTCGAAAATGCAAAGCATTGCTAACCAATGTACTGATTATGTTTTGATCCATGGCTTTGTTTCCCAATAAAAGACTAGTTAGACCTTCAAGAGTAAGGCTAGTATTGCTAGTGGTCCCATTGTCTACAAAGTAGAGGTTCAAACGTTCACGATACCTAAAGTTGGGATTCCTCGTCAATACCATGAAGGCATTCTCAACTACATCCAAGCTCCACAAAAACCTTCGAAGGCAAATGCCAAATGGGGACCTCAAAAATTGCTTATGTCCAGAATCTTGCAAATCATTAGGGGCAGAAGTAATGATGGCTGACCTACACCAATGCTCGAGCGTACATGCCGTCACAAGCTCTTGCCCATCATGAATGGCATGATTCAATTCCAAAAAAGAATCTTGACAAAGTGAAAGGCAATGATCAAAGTCTGCACATTGCCTAATAGGCTTTCTTTGCAACTCAATCGCTTTTTGATGGATATTTGAAAACTCCTTGTCTATGGACCAAGACAACTCATCAAGCACCACTGAGAAGCTGTCACATAGATAAGAACATTGACCTTGGTTAAATTGCACAATTTTCTTCAATTCCCGAAATCTCTCTGATAATTGCTTGCATGCCTTCGGGATTTGGTTGAGGACCTTCACTCGCTCCCGAATCAAGCGGATCTCTTCACTAAGGGACCATTCAGTAGCCATGATCAACCACCTAAAAATACATTCAAGCTTACCCAAATCAATTGATAGCCCAAAACATGTATTATTCATTGTTTGATAGGCTAAAACATTCCAATAAGTAATGTGGGCACTCAAAATACTCATGATTTTGTTCAAAAACCAATCAACTTACATCTCTTCAACTCATGTTTTCAATCAACATCACCAAAATTGTCCACAAATCCAACTAACTCAACAACCAAGCATCAATTGATGAAAATGATATAAAAAATAATGACTCCAAAGAACTCTATTAGCATTGTAACTATAGAGATGGCATATCTCAAAAGATATCTTTTGAACTAATCAACACTTTAATCTAGCTATGGCACATCAAGTCTCAAGTTTTCACTAGTCTTGTCAATCCTAATCTCTAATTTCCATCAATACCAACAACTTCCTATAGTGCCAAACTTTGATACTAAAGCAAATTCTCAAACAAATTTTATTCAACAAAAACACACTAATTAGGAAGAACCAAGCTAAATACCATACCTGTGAATGCAATGATATACTCTTGCAACAAAGTTGGTTATGCTCTCTCCATCCTACAATACTCCCCCATGATAGATGCAAAGATTTCCTTGCCTTCAATCTTCTTGTTGATTCTCCTAAATTGAGCTCATTGGCAACTCAAACCTGCTTGTGCAAAGAGATACGTATCCAATCAAATGTAGTATCCACATAGATTTTAATTGCCTTGCAATACATAAACAAACAATTCAAGGGGAAATTAATGAATCCTAGTGTAACATTTACTAAGCAAGAAGCAACTAATATTTTCAAAAACACAAAAGTTGCATGTTTAAGCAAAACTCTTTATATTAAGGGCTCTTTATAATAAAAAATTTAAAAAATCTACAATCTTGCAATGTGCACATCAAGGCCAAAGGTTGCTTGGAAGCAAATAAAAAGCCACCTCTTCAAGACTTGGCCAAGTTTGTGGCTTGTTGGATGAATTTGAACAAAAAAAACATTCACCTCTTTCATTCTTCATCTCTACTAACAAAATCTTAACCAAAAATCATTCACTTATTTCATTCATCTCAATTAACAATTGGCAAATACCATCCAATCTTCCAACTATTATCAAGGAGAGCAAATAATTGTTCATCAATGGGATTTCAAATTTGCTCTTTTACAATACTAAAAAAATCAATGAGATTGTAACAACACTGCAACAATATTCCTCACTATGAAAAGTCTTGAACATTCAAATGAGCAATATAAAGTAATAGTTGTGTATTGCAACAATACTACATAAGTATTGCAAGAGTACCAATTTCATCCCTAAAGGTCCTTCCAACCAAGTTAACATGCACCATTGACAAAGTCTATTGTCATTGAATATACAAATGTTTTTGATTCCCTTCAATCAACAAAATAAAGTTCATCAATTGTACTTCTTGATCCATGATTTAAAAATTAAAAATTAAAAATATTCAATACAATATTGCAATTGTACATTGTACATTTCAAAATCCAATTTTAAAGGTTGTTATTTTTCCAAATTTTTATTACCAAAGGAATTTTGAAATTTCAATTTCAAATACATGGTTTTCATTCTAATCTTTGGGTTAGTTGCAAAATTGAGGTTATTAAATTAATGCTGTAAATGATATATTTTGCATTACACATAATACATTAAAAATCACATTGATTTGATTTCCCATCTATAAACATTAAGAATTGTAGTCACAATAAATTATTTTCTCATATATTAAAAATGCTAAAGTTGTCCAGTCTACTTATTTAAATGCTAAATACAGCATATAATATAAGTTGTTTGATTTCTAGATCATATATCCAAGGGTGTTTTGCCTGTGAATAATAAAATATTTCTGTGGAAATTATTAGGTTCATAATTCATTTTCACATGCACTCTTACTTTGTTTTATAAATTTAATGAATTTGGTTTTCCTTTAACCAATTTATTTTCATTTTTGACTATACAATGCTAACAATTAGGTTTTTCAGAAGATCAACTGGATATTTTAATACTTATAGAAAACAAATAATCTAATACGATTTTGTATTAAACATCATTGTTTGGTATGCTACCCCCATCATTAAATATACATACGGGAAGATCATAATAACTGGTCGATAGCTTTTGTCAATGCAAAGCCTTCGAGAAGAAACGCACAACTCAGAAGTGAGAAGGGTTTCATTCCAAGAGACAGAGATCCAACATCACACAGATGGGCAAGCCATGTCTTGACATGAAATATCGAAGTACTTACACTTCAGTGACTCTTCCTGGACCTCACAAAATCCACTTTCCCGCTGTCGGATCCGTTTAAGCCTTTTGAGAGAATCAGAGAATCAAAGCATACCGCCACTCTTCCCGCTCTGGCACACAAAGTCTCATAACAGGACAACTGCATCATAGTCCCCACAAATAGATTCTCAGATTATATCATTCTCTACCATGACCCTCTCTTTCAATTCGAGCTTCATGCGAAACTTTCAAAACAACATTCCAAAAGAGACTCCACTTCCCCCGCCCCCAAAAAAATAACACAGATTTTGTTTTAAAACTCCATTATGAGCACACAAGACGCACAGCTAACCCAAAGAGCTTTACAGCAAGAAGACCAAAGCTACGTCATAGAGACCAACTGAAGGTTTCCGGGAATGACTGACGGTCACTATCAATGGAGAGGTCAAGTGTAGTATCCAAGCTTCCCAATTCGTCGACGCAGAGAGCGAAAGGTTATGTCACCGTGCAAAGAGACCCGATTGACAAACCGGTTTCAGCGGCTACAGTGACAGTCATAACCTAAAATGACAACCTCAAACAACCACTTATGTCCACAGCAGCACACGAGGACCACCCCCACGGCCCTCCACCCGAGCTCCGGAGGTCGGTCTTTCACAACCGGCTGCCCTGTCCCACAGACGACTTTCCTTTGACAACTCAGGCACCACCGCCTGACAAGTTTTGAAAACAAAGACGAAATACACACCTCTCGCAAAGCAGTTCTTGTCCAACACACAAGTCCTGCTCACATCTTCCTCAAAGGCGTCCTTTCGCTTCGCACCACAGCTGCTGCGGCGACTTCCGCATCGTTCGCCACAACCACGCATTCAGAAGCCACACCACCCTCGCATTCACCAGAGCTTCAAATCGATGCCACTCTACCACTACCAAAAACTGCACACTTGGTATGATACCCTTCTCACTTCTGAGACTGACTGGAAGTTTCTTACTACTACCGTCACCCCCTCCCTCTCTCTCTGGCTCCCTTTCTCTCCCTCTCCGTCGCTTCTTCCAATATCCCAATCGCAACCTAAACAGCTGCACCTCCACGAGCTCCTCCACGCATTTAGATCCAACACTCACCCCTCACCCACCCACCCACAAATCTCCCTCCCCAAGATGCAACCAAATCTTCAAAACCAGAACACACCATCACCTAAAGAACTTACTCACCACACCCCAACCCCCACTCACACGTTGAACCACCGCTACCAAGAACTCAAGCCACCCCACTCAAAGCTCCGAAAGCTCGTACAAGCAAGAAGACGAAGACCAAGGCGAAGCTCCACCAAGCCAGGGAGGAGGCAACGAGTGGACAGCAGGCGCAGACATCATCTCATCATGCATCTCCTCCGCTATTCCTGTGCATGTGGGAAACTACTCCCAAGCTCGATTGGAGTCGGGAAAACTGCCTTGCATCCTCGGCTGTATCCTCTGTTGTAAAGCTTTGGTGTGTCCCGAGCTGTATCATTCGGGTCCGCTTGTTTTCTGTGAGTGCCCGAGCACCAGCGAGCTCTACTGTAGTGAGAACGAGGAGGAAGCGGAGAGGGGAAGAAAGAGGAAGAGAAAGGGTGGGGACGAAATGCTGCCAGCAATGCAGGAGCGCGGTCCCACGGAGGTCCAATCATGCGGCAGCCGCGCGCTTGCTCTGGCCCCAGTGGACGGGGCGCAACGAAGGCGCTTGGATCACCGCTCCGATTGCTGCGCGGTTAAGTGGACCGAGTGACGGTCTGCTGGTTGGGGGTGCCAGGTGGTCCTGCATGTGGGCGGGTTGTCAGGTTCTGACGCCTTTTCTCTCTCTCCTCTGGGTTTTTTTTTTCGAAATGGGCCCAGCAGGCTGGACTTACCCCGGGGGAAAACGCAGGAAATTCTTTATTTTTCACATAAATTATTTTTTGCAAATTTTGAATTCATACTTGCAATCAGAGAGCCCAAATTAGCTGGAAATGGTCTGAAATGTATACCCTAAACACGACTCAAAATAGGGGACATGTTTTTACTTTTATCCCCGGAGGACCATGTTGGGCCCACTTCGTGGGCATGATTTAGTGTCATGCGTTAAGTACCCCTCGAGCTAAGGGGCCCTGCGTGGCAGTCGCAGTGGGGCCCTTCCCAGCCTGACTTGCCCGACCCCGACCCGTCCCCGTCCCCGTCCCCGTCCTCCGTCCCTTCACACTGAGAAGAGCACAGTTTCAGGTCGGACTTCTGCACTCTTGGCTGATTCTTCATTAGGGACGAGTGAATCTGCTTGTGCAAGAGAGTTGATAAGGGAACTGCCCAACCCACCTTTTCCAAGATCATCAGGTTTGCCGGCCGTGGACCACCACTGCACGGCCGATCCGATGATCGATGGAGTCGACGCAGCGCTGCTCCAAGGAATCGACACGACACAGAAGTGATTTTCCAATTTGATTTCGACACAGAATGAAACTGTAACGGAAGTAAATGATATAGATTGGCGAAGGTTATCATTTTCGTAAGTGTAGAATTGCAGATTGAACTAGTACCTGGACAAGAAAACTTGATCGAGCAGCACCTGCAATTACCAGCATTCCAGAAAAAACGAATTAGATTCGTGAACACCTAAACTTGCTATTGATCGACAAGAAGTGACAATCAGTATGATCGATCGATCCCTTCTACCATATACACAATGAAGAGACAACAATCACGAGAGCAGGATTAATGCAGCAACTTCTGAATTGAAGTTCTCCCCGTCACTTCCAACGAGGAATCAGAAGTTCACAACCACAATCACATGATCTGCAAATACTACCACTAATCTTTGAAAACCGCAGTCATAAATAGTCTTCACTCTTACCATCTTAACATTTCCCAAATCTCCTGCATGAAGAACATCATCTTCAGGAGGATCGTGCTCAAGCTCAAACTTTGCTGTAGGGGGTTTAAGAAGTTTGTGTGTTTGGTTTAGCAATTTTGGATGTTATGTTACAAATTAAAGGTTGGTACTTCTTCCTCCGCAGGAGCCACTTAAAATAATAATAATAATTTTAAATTTTAAAAAAAAAAACTCACCGAGTATAGATTTCCAAAGCATTGACCCAAACTTGTCTTTTGAATGGATAGTGGAGCCACTCATAATTGACCAAATAAGCAATTGTGACCATGATTTAGAATAGTGCATAGTGAAGTAAATATTTCCAAAGGTGCAAAGATAGAAATGATGAGGATTACAAAACTTTAGTGTTTTATTGCTTGAACTAAAATTACTATGAATTTTTGGAAGGCAAAAGTTGGTTTGGACCCATGTCCAATGTATAGACTATTCCAAAACCACTCATTTAAAAAACTACTTTTTGTTCACTTTGGCACTTCAAACCAAGCACATGTGTTATGAAAAGAATGGAGGAATTGATGGTCAAAATATAAAAACTCACGTTTGAAAATTAGTCCCAACTTCTCTTGAATTTCAAATACTCTATTGATTGTTGATGGTGTTATAGATGGTTTTACCTTAATTACCAAAATATTCCAATTATTTAACCAATAAGTGCATTATTTGTTTCTATAATTAAGGATGAATCATCCATGACACTTTTAGGGTCCACAACATCCTTACAGCACTAAGTGTATTGAGATAAAAATACAACATAATTATTGTTTCCAAAGAAGTGAAGTGACTTGAGAAACCTTGAACAAATAGACTCTTACAAATCGACTAATATGTCACAAGGTTGTGAATGGCAATGATTAGTATCTTTTTCACAATAGAAACACTATTCAACAATACAAATTCAGCAAACACTATTTTTTCCTATGTACAAATCAAAGCATTACCTCTTGACAAGCTAATCAATTTTCCACGCAAGGTAATTTCATCTTTAAAAACATTATTTACTATAATGTTTCTTGAGAATGAAATTACGTACCTTGTAATGTACATTGGTTAAAAAGAAGGAATTCATGCTAATTTTGTGACTTTAAAAAGATGAAAAAAGCAGAATTTACATTATCTTCAATAGAAATTGATAAACCATAGTTTTTACATTAGTTATCAATGATTTTTTTGTGTCAAGTTGATAGTTTCACTATGTTGCTCTGAACTTAACTAACTTATACAAATCACATCACAAAATTCCTTACCCAATGATTATTGGTAATATGTCCATTATGATCATAGATGCCCATGTCTAGTAATTGTTGATAATTTCACACCAAAAAAGCCTCTATCCACTTATCATCACTAAAATTTGTATTGATTTGATAGTTTTAAAATATTTCTTTAGGTAGAAAAGAAACATTTCTTTTTCAACTCACATCACACACCATTATTTGAGTTTATACCTATCAAATATTCATAAATTCACCATCACAAATGTCCTTACCTATTATGATAGCTTCACATTAGATAAAATCCTAAAATGTAATCTTTTTTAGAATTTAAAATTTTTTAAATTCAATTTTTTGTGGTTTTTTGGACTACCCCTCAAGTGTTTTTTTACTTTGGGTGTCATAAATTTTGCTCCCTAGCACTAATTGATAATTTCAAAAATTGAAATCACATAAACCTATCTTTAAAATCCAAAATCCCAAGAGTCTCCTATAGGAGCATTAGACTTCAAGGATTAAAATCCTTTACAAATTAATTAACAAATTAAGATATTAATATAATACTCTATAGTTGGTATTTCAACTTATGGTGAAAAATTTACAAATGTAGCTAGTCTAAATGTATCTCAATAGCTTCCTATTTCATAATCCAAATTTTTTATGTTCATTCGTATACAAATTCTTGAAGATTTGAATGTGATTCTATCATTTCTATGTGACTTTAGAAAAAATGATTGAATTTATTTAGGCTTTTAATTTCAAAAAACAAAACTCTTTACAACACCTTCAACCCAACAACAACAATATCTTTTTAAAACACACAAATTCAAGTTCAAGTTTTAATTTAAAAACAATAATACAATAAATTGTCTCTTGAACACCATTTGATTTTCTACACCACTTGATTTTATAATCATAATTCTATATTTGAGAGTACTTTTGACTAATGCACGATTGGCAAGAATTCAACAAGGGTTTTTACTATTAATGAAGGCTCTTAAAACTATCCATTTAAAGATGCTATTTGGTTTTTCTTGAATTTCAAATTTTATTTTGAGCTCGCTTAATTGGTACCAACATGCCTTCAATTTCATGCCTTGTGGAACAATGTTGTTCATCATCATCTTCATCCAATTGAAAACAAGCATCAACATCTTCTATATTTTTGAAGGTTATATATGCATAAAACTTCTTCTTTTTGTTTCCCCTCAAATAAATCTTTTCTACTTCTAAACCCTTAGAACCATATTTTTCACCAAACTCTCTAAAGTGTTTGATCAAAATGTTTTTCTTTAATTTAAGTGGGGTTAATCCTAATTTAACAGTGTCCATTGACATGTGATTTGGAACTTGTCGTGGAATATACCTCCACCTTTGAGGCTCCATTTGCATCCCTTGATGTTGCATTTCCTTCACTTTTGCAAGTTCAATTTGTGCCCTTCTCACATTTTCCATTTCTACCCATCTTGTATATTCACTTTCCATCCATCTTGCATTCCTCATTTGAATTTGTTCCATTTCCATATTTTTTGCATTTTCCATTTCCATCCATCTTATATGTTCACTTTCCATCCATCTTGCATTTCTTATATGAATTTGTTCCATTTCCATCTTTTTTGCATATTCAAGTTGCATCTTTATTGTATTTTCCATTTGTATCATTTTGTTTTGCTCCATTTGAATCATACTACTATTACTTTGCACCATAAAGATAAAAGCCTCTATCTTCAAAAAATTTATAAAGTAAATTTGAAAACTATTAAATCAAAATCAATGAATCCAGCAATGAATAAAATATTAATGATATGTTTGTAAAATCATGTCATTTGGATTTATTGAAGTATTTCTAATATCAAAGAATTTTAGCTTTGTGAATTAAAATTTGGTTGTAATTGAAAATGGGATGAAAAAATAATATTACCAATGAAAAGGAACAAGGAATAGAAAAGGCACATGAAGGAAGTTAAGGTTCTATTTGTGATTGAAGATCTCTATATATACCCCCAATTCCAATTTCATAAAGTAAAAGTCTTGATCTGCAAAAATTAAAAGTTATAAAAGTGATGTTTTATGCAATATAAAAGTAAATGGAAGCTAATGATAAAAGTAAAAGAAAATTAATGGCAAAAGTAAAAGAATGCTAATGATGAAAATAAAAATAAATTTGAGTGTTTGATTTTCTAAGACTTAACCAATAAAATTCTATATTAACAATTATTAATTTATTTTTTGATATAATTCTTAAGAAGTTTAAATTGAAAATAATAGACTTTTGGATTTATTTTCATAATTGAGTAATTTAAAAACTAGAGATTTGTTTCTATAAGCATTCAAATTTGAAATGTTTAATACTAGCATGCATAAAATTAACCCGTAAAGGACCATTGTCCCTTTGAGGGACAAATTGGATTTTGGGCAGGTACCTGTACCTACGGGTTGAAATTTTGTCATGATTTTTTTAAACTTTTTTTGAAGATAGAAAAAATGATGAGGGAATATAATTTTTTTTCAATCGATGCTCAGGAACGAAAGTTATACCCAAATAAGCTCAAAACAAGGGAGAGGGGGCAACAAAAAAGAATTTCAAATGTTTGAATTTTTTTTCAATTTTTTTTCTCATAGATTATATTTTTGTTTACATGGGAAGCTTTGATTCATTCCATTTGGACTTATTCTGCGAATGTTATGGACAATCTTGTTTTTCGGGCAGTTAGAGCATCTTTTTGAGAAAATAACTTATAGAATTCATTTCTAAATGCAATTTTTACAATTTTTCTGAAGAAAAAATTTTACATGATTTTGTTTGCTTGCTAGAACAAACTCACCATTGGAATTAGTGCATTTTAATTCCATTTTAAAGATATGAATAATTTAGATTATCCTTCTTTCTCATACCTACTTCTACTAAACAATTTTTTTAAGCATGAAAATTAAGTTTCTTTTTGAAATTTTTTCCCCCTAGACTCTCAACTCAATTTCACACAATAAGGATTTAAAGCTCAAAACTCTGTAGTACAAAAAATTTAAGTTAAAAAAGTTCAAAGTCAAATAATCCAGTCCCGCAAGGTGCTGAAAAAATTGTTTTTTCACTTTCAACGCAAATATCTTTTAATCTATGTGGTCAAAATTTCTGAAATTTTTTCCACACATTTTCATACTAGTAAGGTATAAGATCTTATGGTAGAATGTGCAGAAAAAATAATTATCAAATTGTTTTACTCTTTGCTACAGAAATGACAGTTTTGAGTGTGTTTTTTTGGCAGAAATAAGGCCTTGATCCTTGCGGGTTTAAACCGTAAAATTTATAAGCTCTGTACAATTTCAGAATTTTTTTCCTTCTACATTTGATTTGATACCCTACCCAAAGATACCCGATTCCCAATACCCAATGGACATAAGTTCCATTCTCTTGTAATGATGGAAAGTTTGAAGGAAGCAACCTGTGGATTCACTTGCACCTTCTCTGCAAACAACAGACTCTCCCATAATGCACTTAACTTGTTGTAGTTGCAATTCTACATAAGGTAGAACTACCCATTACCATACAGATTTGCTATCTAGGAACTTTGGAGAAGCTATTTATGAGCTCTCATATTTTTCAGAGATTGAATTGTTTGAGAGAAGTCAATTGCAAAAAAAATGAAGACATTCTGACAAGAATTGAATTTTTTGTGATTTTTCAAAGCTGAAATGTAAAACTATGAGTAGACCCTTGGTAAAGCATGACCAGACCATTGTTGAAGTGCGGGCTGATGTGTCTGCTTCCCAGTGCATTGCCATCATGATCATGGATGAGTAAGATTATGGTAATAAGATGGGTCAGTGACGGAAATGGGAGGAACCTGTAGGTGGGGGAATTGGGTAAATGGTGGTAATGGGTAGTTCTACCTTAGTAGAAATCCACCTTGAATGTTGCTAACCTTCTCGAAAACAAAATTTTCTTGAGGAATAGCGGCAATGTTGGTAGCCACAAAGACCACAACTAAGGTAAACCAGCCCATTGTGGTCAGAATGAGGAGTTTTGACATCATCTTGTTGTTGAAATTCTTCAATTTTCTTCACACATTAGTACAAGTGTGAGAAATAGCAAGTGCAATTGAAATTATATTTTTTTGACAAAGTATGAACTCGCTAGGAATTTCTGAAGCATTGAGCCCAAAAGAGTCTCTAGACTACCTTAAGACCAACAAAATCTGAATCTGTAATGCTCATCTCACTACCTAATGCAGTCAAAATATTTTCTATCATAGAAGGCCCAAAAAATCAATTTTTACAATGGACTTCACACTGGAAAATCAAAAGTTCCTAATGAGGTTAGTGTTCACTCCATTGCTGTCATGTAAGACATACATTGTTGCCCACATCCCACATTCTGAAAAAAATCCACAATGGGTCATTTCTTAGGCGACCGCAATGGATCATTTGACCGTAATGGGTTGTCTTACCTTACAACTACCCTTATTGTGGGAAGATGGGAGTCGTAGATTTTTCCTTCTTTTCCAAAGCAGTAGAAGCTCCCGCAAGTTCCAAAACTAAAAAAGGTGATCAACCATGGTTGTCATACTAGACAAGTTACTATTCATTTTTCGTCCTATAGGACGAGTTACTATTCATCAAATGTACACAAGGGTGGACGCATGTGATGTCAAATTCTAGAAGTATACTTCTTTGTGGTTGCCTCTATTGGTGGAGATTACCTTGGTGGGAACCCCCCACTCTTGTACATTTGTTTTCTCTCTAATTGCTAGGGTTGAAGGTTTAGGATTTAGGGCAATGGACTTTGGGCTAGAGTTTTATGTACATTTTTTTGGAATGATCAATTTTTGTGAAAAGTATAGTAGATAATGCAACCTCAAGGGGAATTGCAAGTGGTTTTGTTTGTAATTTTAGTGCATTGATTTTTGTCCTTGTAGTACATGTGATACTGATTTGTAAATGGCACACTATTTAAATTAGCACAAGTTGAATTATTAGTGTATTGTACCAATTTCCACAAAATAAAATCTTTTGGAGACACTATTTTTCTAGGAAACAATACTCCCTTTACAAACCCTAATTCAAACCTTTACTAGAACAAAGAAGTGGATTGCAGTCTATTTTGTTGTAACAAAAGTTTTTTTAAGAACTTTGTGCTGAAATTTCTCTTCTAATTTTGATTTTGAGATTTATCATCTAATAAGTACTATAGGTTCTTGAAACTTTAAACAATATTTTTACTTTATGATGTATAGGTATTTTAGTAAATTTAGCATCTCTACTCTTACTGGTCCAAACTATAAAAACATTTAATGTACCTTCGCACTATAGGTTAATCCTTAAGGATTAAGGGCTTTATAATGATTATGGATTATGGAGACATATGGCCAAAGTGAAAAACAATTCACATTCATACTTTATTATATATAGATATTGTTGTCCAATTTATATTTTTTGTAGTCTAATTTAGGTTACATGTACATTCTTTCTCATGATTAATTACCTCTTGTAATTTGGTATTCAATAAGACAGATCATCTTTTTTGTACTTCATGTTGTCAGATATTTTTATTGCATAATATTAGTACTAGAGGACTTTCTTAAATTTTAAAACAATGGTTATCCTTGGATGTCTGAATATGCACTAGTGGAGTTTTAGTCAATCACTACAATAAAATGTGTATTTTATGACTGCAGAATATGACTGCAATCAATCATAATATTGGAAAATGTGACTGAGGCATAAATCACTATAGATGATTCAAAATATGAATGGGTCTAGTCATTACCAACTAGTCACATTTTTAGTCATTTGGTTTTAAATATAATTTTTTGTATTTTGCCTATGTGGCATATATATTGACCACCTTTAAAATTTGATTTTTTCTTGAGGTGTTTGGATAAGAAAAAAAAATCCCACGGGGCATGTGATTAAATGCAGTCATATTTTCTGTTGATGTGGAATATAACTACAATGAGTTATATTTTGGCTAACATGGAATATGACTATGATAAGTCACATTTTGGCTGACATGATATATGACTCTATATAGTCATATTTTTTACTAACGTGGAATATGACTATGGTGAGTCATATTTTTCTTGATGTATAATATGATAATTGTGAGTCATATTTTTTGTTGATGTTGAATGTGATTCTTATGAATCATAATTTTGTTATGAATATAACTTGTGTAAATGATATTTTCTTTTGATGTGTAATGTGACTCTTGTAAGTGATATTTTTGGTTGATGTGGAATATAACTATTGTGAGTCATATTTTGGTTGATATAGCAATTCAACCGAATGCCATTGGTAATTTTATGACTGAATGTAATCATATAATCATACATCAATATGGTTTAGCTACTAGATAAAAAAAATTCATGCAATTAAAAATGAATATATATGATTTATAAGATATACAAGAAGTAGTGATATTAAAAATAGAAAATGTAGAAAAAAATGTAAATTTTTTCAAAGACATTTATTAGTTACTAATACAAAACATAGTAGAAATATCATAATGACTCATTTTATAATTGAATATTCACAAATGCTTGTAAGGTTCATATTACTTACAATAATGTAAAGCCGTTGATTCTATTGTATTGTAAATAGCCTTCAATGACTTTGCTTGAACTTTTAGTGTCTACATATACAATTAAGAAAGTCAATTTTAGTGAATGAATAATAAAGACTAATTTTTAAAGGTTTATGACAACTCAAATATGTAGCACAAGTTGAGGGCGAAAAAAAGCCAAAACAACTATATTTTTAGAAATTACAAGAAATAAAAGAGAAAAATAATGAAGATGAAAAAAATAAGAAGCGAAAGGTGGCAAGTGCTAAGCGGTAGCAACAAATTAGAACTAAGATGCAAGAAAAGACAACAAAAAACAAAAGAGAAGAGGCAAAAAAAAGTAAGAGTTAGAAAAAAATAAATGACAAGGAAGAGAAAGCAAATGAAGTGGTAGCTAGAGTTTTAATACCTTAAAAAAGTGAAAGCTAGGGTTTCAAACTCCTAAAAATGCCGTTTAGGATTTTGAAACCCCCAAAAAATAACTCCTAGGATTTCAAAATCTTAAAAAAGTGATAGTTAAGATTTCAAAATCTTCCAAAAGTAGTAGCTTGGATTGGGGGATGCACTCCCCCTTTTTTGATGTTAGTGTGCAAACAAAACTTTGGCCCCTAATATACTTTTTGAATTTTAAATAAAATGAAATGAAAAAATATAAATAAATTTTCCTACTTTGAAAGTTTATGTTTTGAATTATTGATATTTTTATTTGTTAATGATAATTAGTTACAAATTTTTGAAGTAAAAAGATACATTCATACTATTAAAATCATAACTCCCTCTGTAATATCACAAATGCTACCATTAATACTAGGGGCTCGTGCTTGTGCTACGCATTTATTGTATCACATATTAGTAAAATTTTGATTTATTTGAATAGAATGCATGATAATGATTTCAATAAGTCTTTAAAATAATTATTTTAAATATTTTGTAAAAATATTTTCAATCATGCATACATGGAAATCGTATTTTTTCACAATGTGATATTACAGAAATAGAGTAGCAATTTGCAATCACTTTTGTAATATCACTTTTTACAAAGGGTGATATTATAAAAATAATATAGCTATTGCATTTAAGGTGATATTAAAGAGGATCCATAGGATGATATTATAGAGGTAGCAAATCCATTGCTTCTCTTGGCTTTACACTTCTTTGCACTTCTATGATTTTGTGCTTTTGTGAGCTTTGAGCTTTCATGATTTCAATTTTCTATTGCTACTACCAAATGATTTTGAGAAATTTATTCAATTGAAGCAATTTTGGATTCCACAACAATTAAGTTGTTCACAAAGTTTTTGAGATTTATAAGTTTTTCTTTTCAATTCTTCAATTTGGGTTGCCATTTTTTGTAACAATGGAGTCAAATTTCTAATGCATTCTAATGTATGTATATCTTTTATAGTATTTACCATTGCATATGTTTCATTCATCATTCAATAAATTTCTATTGTACATTTCAATATATGCTTACTTATTAAAAAAATTATACAAAGATTTTAGTCATTTTTATTTGAAGATTTTTGAAATTTTTGTTCTACATTGTATCTAACTCATAAAAATTCTTATAAATTCTAATGATGAATGCGTAGCATAGCAGTGCCAACCACTATATAGAACTAAAAAAATAACTTCCACACTCTATATCATACTACTAAAATCATAAGTCCCTCTGTAATATCACAAATGCTACCGTTAATACTAGGGGCTTGTGCTTACTATGCTACGCATTCATTGTATTACATATTAGTAAAATTTTGATATATTTGAATAGAATGCATAATAATGATTTCAATAAGTCTTTAAAATAATTATTTTAATTATATTATAAAAATATTTCCAATCATGCATACATAGAAATCATATTTTCACACAATGTGATATTACAAAAATAGAGTTAGTAGTAGTTCACAATCACTTTTGTAATATCACTTTTTACAAAGGGTGATATTATAAAAATAATATAGTCGTTACAATTGAGGTGATATTAAAGAGGATCAATATGGTGATATTATAGAGGTAGCAAATCCATTGCTTCTCTTGGCTTTACACTTCTTTGCACTTCTATGATTTTGTGCTTTTGTGAGTTTTGAGCTTCTGATTTTAATTTTCTATTGTTACTACCAAATGATTTGAGAAATTTATTAGATTCAACCGTTTTTGGATTTCACAACAATTAAATTCTTCATGAAGCTTTTGAGATTTACAAGCTTTTTTTAAAAATTCTTCTATTTGGGTTGCCATTTTTATAACAATTGAGTCAAATTTCTAATGCATTCTAATGTTTGTATATCTTTTACCGTATATCATTCATTATTCATAAAATTTCTATTTTTATTTTCAAATTTTTATTTTTTATTTTAGTATATGCTTATTTATAAAATATATATATATTTGAAAATTTTAATAATTTTTATCTGAAGATTTATTGAAATTCTTGCTCTGCATTCTATCTAATACATAAAAATTCTAATGAAATTCTAATGATGAATGCATAGCATAGCAAGTGCCAACCGATAGTTATATAAGAAAAAATTGTCTAAAAAATGAACAAAAAATTTCTAAAAATAACTCTTTATTGAAAGTTCTTTTGAGTTGAATATTGATGCAATGGTCATTTGAATGTGTTCTCTAAAAATATTTGAGTTAAAAAAATATGCCATTTTAGTGCATTTTTAACCTCTTCTAGAAATCATTCATATTTTATTTGAGTTTGAAATTGTGGGAGTAGAATCCTATAGTTATTAGTAACAATGCCCAAAATTTAAAGTTAAAAAAATGTGATTATAAAATATGACTACACATAGTTACTTGCAAAAATATGATTTGATACATATGACTAAGCGTTTAAAAGACATGTTAACTATAAAATACTTTGACATTCTCAACAAGTGTATATTATACGTCTATCAAATACAAAGACAAAATATGATTGACAATCATATTTGTGGTCATATTTTTTCATAAAATTTTGCATTCAAAATTGTGATTACAAGTAGTCGCTAGTCATCCCTAGTCATATTTTCCTAGTTATAAAATGCACGTTTTGTTGTAGTGAATTATGTAGTTAAACTATGAGTTTCTATTTCTATGTAGTGAATAGATTTTTGGCAATATTTGCATAAACATTTTCTAATGGAACATGTGAAGAGTACTTGAAAAGTAAAAATGTAACACTTTTTTTTCACTAAATTGTTGTTTCGATGTGCAACAAAAGCAGAAACAATATACTATGGATGATTACATGACTTATGTCTTAAAACCATACTGTACAAAAAAGAATACTACTATTGATGAAAGTATGAAATTCCTTCTTGTCTAATCTTATTTGTATGTCAACATACTTCAAATAACATAGCTGCTTGATCTTCATGCAATATATGTTGATGAAACATATGGAAAGAGCCTAGATGTTCCTTATCTATATCAATATGTCCTACTAGTTAGTACTATCAGAGGACCAAAAGGAAGAAACCTAATTTTACTATAATACGAGATTTTTTCTTCTACTCCAGATGCTTTAAAGATCCATAATTGAAGATCCCGGTCTTGACTTTAAGGTGCTCTTTGAAGACCCTCATAAATTGCAATAGATACAAGGCCGAGCAAGTTGGATTTGCGGTAAAGTCATGTAGATTGTTCATCTTAGGAGCTATTAATTTTTCTCAACAATGGGGTCACATATCATAGAATTGAGGAACTTAGAAGAAAGAATAATAATTAACATATTAAGTTAGTACAATTTATACTAGTCCAAAGGACAAGTTCTTAAGAGACACATCTTATGGGAAGTGACCTTCCAATATACTAAAGGTAATCTAGCTATTAATCTAACTATTTAATCTATAGGATGATGTCATCCTAACACTCCCCCTGATTAAATAGTTTCTAAACTATTGAGATCCAATCCCATAAGACTAAGACAATTGTAATGTTTGTCTTTGGGTAAACTTTTGGTGAGGATGTCAGCAGCCATTTGATGTGTGCTACAATATAGTAATTGGATTTGTTGAGCTTGTATTTGTTCCCGAATGAAATGAACTTGAATGTCAATATGTTTACTTCGATCGTGGATGACCATATTCGTTAAAATGAGACAAAGTGTAGTCTCAATTTTATCTTCGACTCGAAGATAAATCGTTATAACTATTCAATTTTGAAACTATTCGATAATTTGAGACAATTATACATTAATATATATAAAAACCTTTGATGCCCAAAGGTTGCACTCTCATTTTATCTTCGACTCGAGGACAAAATCACTATAATTGTTTTAGGGTTGAAGTCTTAAAATGACCATTTTGCCTCATTTTAACGAATATGGCCATGTGGAATCTTGGATTCTCTGAAAGTTGAATTGCACTTTGGTTATCTGCATAAATAATCGTTGGATTTGATTGAGGATAATTTATATTGCTAAGTAATCGTCGAAGCCAAATTGCTTCGGTGGATGCCCTAGATAAAGACATGTATTCGCTTTCAGTAGTGCTTAAAGCCACTGAGCGTTGTTTGCGGCTGGCCCAACTAATTAGACAATTTCCCAATGAAAAACAATATCCTGTTGTAGATCGGCGATCATCAATATTGCCGGCCCAATTTGCATCGGCAAAGCCTCGTAATGTGAGAGGAATTTGAGATCGTTTATATGAAAGACCTAGAGAAATAGTGCCTTTTAGATAACGC
Organism: Climacium dendroides; assembly: GCA_950106755.1. Lineage (NCBI taxonomy): Eukaryota > Viridiplantae > Streptophyta > Bryopsida > Hypnales > Climaciaceae > Climacium > Climacium dendroides. Next base: position 26,427,597 of record OX467088.1, read on the forward strand.
AATATGCGCTTTGCGGAATTCCAATGTGGTAAGCCTGGATTTGCTAAATATTGAGCAACAGTGCTTGTTGAAAATGAAATGTCAGGTCTTGTATTGACAGATAAATGTAATAAACTTCCTACTAATGTCTTGTAAGGAAAGCTTTTCATTTTATTTATTTCTTCTTGAGTAGTTGGACTATCATTCTTTGTTAATTTTATACCAGGCTCCATTGGAGTGGATACAGGATTGCAAGACTCCATTTTAAATTTAGATAATAAGGAATTTATATATTTTGATTGAGATATTTTAAGATGACCTATATCTTGTCGATATTTTATTTCTAATCCTAAAATGGTAGTGTTTGTTACAGGACCTAAGTCGGTCATTTCAAATTCTAAAGATAATTGTTGTTTGGTCTTTTGTAATAAATCACTGTTATTTGTAATTAATATGCAGTCATCAACATATATTGCCAATATAATAAAATGTTTATCAACATGTTGAATATAGACATTTGTATCTGCCTCGTTTACAATAAAACCAATGGATGTAAGGAATTTAAATAATCTTTGATACTAGGTGCGACTTGATTGTTTCAAACCATAAAGAGCTTTTCGTAATTTACAAACTAATTGTGTTGATAATTTAAGAGATGATATGAACAAAGCTAAGCCTTCTGGTAAAATCATAAAAATTTCTTCTTGTAGGTCTCCATTAAGATAGGCAGTGATGACATCCATTTGATGGATGTATAAACAATAGTATGCTGCAAAGGCAAATAAGGCTCGCATAGAAGATAGTTTAAGAACTGGTGAGAAAGTATCGTGATAATCGATACCTTCTTGCTGAGAATAGCCTTTTGCTACTAATCGAGCTTTTCGTTTAAGAATTTCATTATTATGTCCAAGTTTGGTTTTAAAAACCCACTTGCAACCTACAGGAGATCTATTTGATGGTAGAGGGACTAAATCCCATGTATTATTTTTGAGTAAAGACTTGAATTCGGCTGCAATGGCTACTTGCCATTCTTTGGCTTCTGGACTTGCCATTGCTTCTTTATAAGAGGTTGGATCACTTGATAGTTGTGAAAAATCATTGTTGTTGGAATCAATTTGTGTAGCAAACATTTTCCAAGGTACTTTGGCTTTCTTAGGTTTAGTATTGGTTTTCTTTGAAGGCTTACCGTCCATAGAAGCAATTAATCGCTCGGGTGATTTCCTTTTTCGAGTAGAAGCTCTTGGTATAGGTGTTGGGTCTTGAATTGGAAGTAAATCTAATGAAGCTTGATCAATAAGATTATTGTTGGTTATGTGAGAGTTACTTGGAGAGAGTTCATATGCATCGTTCCAAAAGACGTCATAAGTCCCATCATTTGATGAGATGTCATCGGGAAGATGTAATTTGCCAAACGAGTCAGTTAAGTCTTGAGTGAGTGTAATTGGACTTGGATGAGATTCAAGATCTTCTATTGATTCCGAATTTAATATAGGTTGAAGATTTGGTACTTGTTCTAATAGTTGATTTTGAACAGGTAAATTTATATTAATGTTTGGTTGAGTGTGAAAATAAGGTTTGAAGAAATTTGGATGTAATTGGAGTTCTAAATCAGTGTTGCTAGTGCTAGTATCATTTAAGCTTGGTCTTTGTTGACGAAATTGATTTTCTCTAAAAATAACATCCCTAGACATAATTATTCGCTTACTAGATTTGTCTTGTAGACGATACCCTTTGATGCCCTCTTCATATCCTAAAAACCAACATTCAAGAGATTTGGATTCTAACTTAGACTTGTGTCTGGTTTCTTTTGGACGATGTACGTATGCAGTACATCCAAATACCTTTAAATAGGATAAGTTGGGTTTAAGACCATACCAAATTTCATATGGAGTAATATTGCTAAGAGCTTTAGTTGGAAGTCGGTTTTGAAGATAGTTTGCCATTAGTAATGCTTCACCCCAATAAGATTTTGTAAATCCCGTGTGGTAAAGCATACTAAGAACAACTTCAATCAAAGTACGATTCTTTCGTTCAGCGACCCTGTTTTGCTCAGGCGTGTATGGAGTTGTTATTTGACGTTGAATGCCATTGGTCAAACAAAATTCTCTAAATGCATCAGAGGTATATTCTCCACCGCCGTCACTACGTAAAAATTTGATTGTGTGATTTGTAAACTTTTCAGAATAGGCTTTATATTCTTGAAATTTTGTCAATGCTTGTGAACGAAGTTTCAATAGATATGTTATTGTATATCTACTAAAATCATCAATGAAAGTAATAAAATATTTAAATCCCATGTGAGTTGGGTCAAATGGCCCTTTAATATCGGAATGAATAAGATATAATAGATGTTGAGCCCGATGTTCTGCCTGTTTAGGAAATTTTAGACGATGTTGTTTTCCAAACATACAAGAATCACAAAAAGGAATATCTTTTATTTGTTTTAAATGTATTCCTTTGACTATATGGTGGTTTATTATGTCTTGTAATCTCTTTAGGCTAATATGGCCAAGGCGATTATGCCATAGAGTAGCAAGACTCTCACTAGTTGTTGTTGTTAAAGCCATTTGACTTTGATTGGTTGAAACCATTTGTTGTGGTCCTTTAGAATGACCAAGTGTATATAAATCTTGGTCAAAAGTACAAGTTACAATAAGTTCATGTTTTGAATTATATAAACTAGCGGTATCTTTTTCAATTTGAAATTGACCTCCAGCTTGGGCAAGCTGTTTAACTGAAAATAAATTACATTGCATATGGGGGACATGATATACATTGGGAATAATGCGTTCACATCCGTTGGGAAGCACTATGTTAACTTCACCCACACCTTGAATTTCATGAGTAGAACCATCTATTGTATATGCAAATTGTCCTGGTGGGATAGGTGCATAAGTAATAAAAGTACTTTTGTCATGAGCCATATGTTGAGTAGCTCCTGTATCAACAATCCAGTTATTTGAAGAAGAAAGTTTTGTGTTTAGGGCTGCTATATATAAAAATTCTTTATTTTCGCCTTGTTTTTTATGAGAATTTTTAGCATTCTCATCAAAAATTCGTTTGCGACAATCTCTAAAATGATGGCCAGGTTTACCACAATTTGAGCAAAACCTAGTATTTGAATTGTTTGATTTATTAAATGTATTAAATACATTTCCAGAATTTCTAGATTGATTGTTAAAGTTATTTGAAAATTTTTTATTTTGATTGTAGTAAGGTTTACTTCCTTGATATGGTTTATTACTTCCTTGATAAGTTTTATTATCATAATTTGATTTAGGGCCTTGGTAGAATTTATTACCAAACCGATTTTGATTTCGACTAAATGGAATCCTTTGCGGATTATGTTTCCAAGGTTTTTGCTTAAATAGTAAAGTTGATGTTGATCCATTAGATAAGTTGTCATCCAAACTTTTTAACATGGTTTCTTCTTGAATTAAGTAAGTTATTAAAGTTTGTAGGGTCAAAGTTTGACCTTGTATTGAAATTAGAAAATTTCGATAACTAGTGGGCATGCTGCGCATTAATGTGATGACAGCATCCTCATCACTTATGGGGGCTCCGGCCGCTGCGCATTGATCGAGAAGGGATCTGAACGTGTGTATATGTTTAGTCACACTGTCATTTTCCTTCATCTTTAACGTCGTTAGCCGTTCCTTTAAGTACATTCTGGTGACGGAGTCTTGGGCTTCATATAACCTACATAACTCGTCCCATGATTCTTTAGAAGTTTGTTTTGATATAATGTGAGAAATTTGATTTAGCTCTAAACAATTTCGTATAATTATTTTTGCTTGGATGTCTTTGTCATCCCACTCGCTTTTGCTTCCTGCTCCTGTATTAGGAGTATGAGGAATTGTTCCTCCAGGAGTTGGTGGTGGTGAGGTTGGTCTTGGTTCCGAACCATCTACTATTTTCAAGAGTTTTTCTGATTGTAGAATTAATTGTAAGTTGTGCTTCCATACATGGAAATAATTGCCATCAAATTTGGCTACGTTTTTAAGATTGGTGATATTGAATTGAGACATTTGGTTTGGAATTTTATTTAATTTATTTTTATCTATTTCATAGAGTAAATTTATTTATTTATTTTTAATCAAATAATGCATTTTTTTGCATGACAAGCATTAAATAATCCATATATTGGAAAAATTCTTCATCAGAAATTTGTGGAATAGTGACGGCGGGATTTGTCTCATTTGTCTCATCTTCTGTACTGAGAGTTTCTTTGATTGTTGTGTTTGTCTCATTTATCTCATCTTCTATATTGAGGATATAACATCCTTGACACATTTTGTCGGAAGCTTTAGTCCTCGCATTAATGAAATGAGAAGTGAAACTTTAAAACTATAAAACAACCTAGCTCTGATACCATCATAGAATTGAGGAACTTAGAAGAAAGAATAATAATTAACATATTAAGTTAGTACAATTTATACTAGTCCAAAGGACAAGTTCTTAAGAGACACATCTTATGGGAAGTGACCTTCCAATATACTAAAGGTAATCTAGCTATTAATCTAACTATTTAATCTATAGGATGATGTCATCCTAACACCATAGAGAATGCTCTTATAGACCTTTAGTTTTTAAAAGGACACCAAGGTCCTCTATACTTTAGATAGGACTTTCATACCATATAGAATGTTGGGTCTCTGCATAGGGAACCTTGTATACTACTCCTATCCCTCCTTATTAGCATTTTCAAGGTGCGATTTAACCCATAAACGACACAGAGGACGTTTTCTAATTGATGAATGACAAAGAATCTCTCCATGTAGGAGAGAAATGCAACTATTCATCCTCCAAATTTTGTGTGAAAAAGAAAGATCTTCTAAAGTAGTTTGTATTCCAATGAGTGCTTTTGCATTTTATTTTTTAAGCCAACAATTCACATGGTATCCAAAGTAATGATTTCCACAGCAACCAAGCAGCATCGGAGGTACTTGTTTCGTGGCGCATCACTGGCATGCCTATTATCGACGATTTTGGAGCATTGACGCGTTCAAATACTTTGGCTGAAATTCGTATCAGTTTCAGTGAGCAGGAACCCTTTTGTTTGTGTCTTCTATTCTCAAATCTTTGTGTGTGTCAAATCAGAATGATTCCTTAAGTCGCAAGACCTAAAGAATCGGTATTGAGAACGAACAAGTTTTTCAAAGTATGCTGAAACCTCGCTCCCTTTGCATCAAAAAAGAAAAGCAAACAGGGGTTCCTAAGGACAATTTCCTGATTGACCTAGAATTCACTTGAATCTGCAGGCAAGAGAAGCGGGTGAAGAAGCAAGAGGAGTCATTGCGGCTGACAATGACAAATATGTGGCAAAGCTTGTGGCAGAGTGGGAGAAGAGGGAGTGTGTGTAGAAAGAGGGTAAGGGTAAGGAGGAGAAATAGCATTCCAATTTAGGCGAGCAACATTCATGTTATTGTAGTGTCTTCTGTGGTTTGTTAATTAAAGCCCCACGTTAACGGCAACACTGGTGAGGGTGAATTATTTAAGCAACGGACACAATGGATCCGTCACTTGCCACCGCAATAAGTTATTGTGGGTTTGCTACATTCTTGGCACACAACGCCAGTTTGGCATTATTGTGGCAATCAGCAGTACAACGTGATTGTTTGAATCAGCTACCGGGTCAGCAATCAACAACCTTGGGATCAGCAGCTGGGTCTCCCTTGGAATCAACAGAAACTCCCGGAAATAGCACCACGACGACCCCCAAGTGAGCAATCTGTCAGATTTAGGGTTAGGGTTACAGCCTTGCAGGTGTGCATTGGGACCACAAAAAACCAAAGCCCGGGAGCTGGGCCTCCAAACCTGATTCCCAGGCCAAGTAAACTTTCAATGCCCATTGGAAGCTTCACCAAAATCTCTCTTACATTGGACAGTTTAGAAAGCCGGACTTGTTCCAGAGAAAGACAAACACATTGAAGTGGTTGTAACAACAAATCAGAATGGAAACTAAAGAAGTCTCAATGCCAGTGATGAAGCATCAATTACATTAATGGTTCCGAATCACAAAGATTTGCAATCTCACGAAATACACAGGGAGAGTAAGATAAATTACATTTGTGATACCAGACTGAGTTGTTCTTTCTTCCTCATTTTAATTCGCACTGCTCCTTCCAAAAGCAAAATTACATTTGTAATTTGTGATTTGCTAATCACAATGAGAGCCGAGAATTGGAGCTCTAACTTCCATCCATTACAACGTCAATCAAAGTGATGAAAACATTTCTTCAAAGGCAAAGAGCTCACCAGTTTCTAACATTCAGCTCTCTCCGATTGTCTATGACTAGTCTTGGTCTTCAGCAAAAGAAAGACATTTGACGATTGCCATAAAAGCCAGACACAGAACCTCTGGCAGAGTGACATATTCCTGAAACGAGAACGTTTCGATTGCTAAACAGATTTCAGCAACAGGGAGAAAGTTTGTTGTCTCATGTCATGCAGAAAATGAATTTCAACAATCATGAAAACTCCAGCAAATGAATCTTTTGAATCACATAACAGGCGTTACTTACTCCCTTGCAAACTCTCATCCAGTGACCCCTCGGCAACCCAGATTGAGCTTCTCATAAAAGATATCCTTTGCAAGGAAATCTTTTCAAGGTTTTTCAAATTGATGCCAGATATTTCGATATGTAAGAAACCATACGATGACTTGCAGCTCTCGTTTCGACACTGCAAAACATCGTCAGAGCATTCGATCACAATCTACTGCGTGTCAAACATTCACAGTTTTAAACACTGCAATCAATATTTGTACATGCATGATTTGCACATAATTCTCTTTGATACCGTGACCCTGAACCCATAAATGATGCTGGAGCCATTTTATGGTCGATGAATGACAGAGAATCTTTGAGTGGAGGATAGAAATGCAACTATTCATCCTCAGAATTTTGCATGAAAAAGAGAAGTTTTCTATAGTAGTTTGTTTTGCAATGAGTGCTTTTGCATTTTTTAAGCCAACAATTCACATTGTACCCAAACAGATGATTTCCATGATAATTGGCTTGTTGTTTAAGGGTGAAGCATCCTCAAGGTCTCACATCAAACTTACCTAAAGTTCAATGCATTACAATAGGTGTCAAACAAATTTACCGTCAAAAGGGTTCATCCATTCATTAAATTAGGCTATTTGTTTTGTTTGTTACATTGAGATCTTCTAGATTGGATGTACCTTTTTTGAATCTTTAATACCACCGAAAAGCTCTCAGCGAGTAAGGATGTACAGGTTTAGTTTTGTGGTGTTCCAATTCACAATGTGAAAGTTATGGATTTTTGAGTTATTTTTTAATTAGAAAAATTAGAAAATTACTTTGACTTTGACTTTGATTGTGGCAACGACACAAGGCACACTAGTCCATACCTTAAGCTAGGCTAGTAGTTTGTTTTGTTCTGTTCTGTTTTGTTTGTTACAATGATCTTGTTTGGATTTTACGTCCCTTGATCATGTGCTCAAAAGTCCTCAGTGAAGAAGGGTATATGGGCTTTATTTTGTGACATTTGGATTTTTAACATAAAAGATACTACCTCCATCCCCAAATGATCTTCTTGTTAGATAAAATGTTTCGAGTTAAGGCTAAAAATAACATTTAAAAAATCAATTTTGCACTATAAGTAGAGTTCAATGTACTCCTAACATTTTAGAAACTTTAAAGTTTGGAACCCTTTTTAAAGTGTAAATTTAGAATATCAAAAAGTAGATTTTGGGGGGCATTTTTCAAGAACACCAATGGTCAATTAATTGTTGAATGTAAGGTCATCATTTTGTAGACATTTAGTATATGTCCAAGACCACATGTGGCCCTTTGTTTTGCCTTCTAAAGCTTCATCTCCTTCAATTGAACAATATTCAAAGAGATGCAAAAATAAGAATGAACAATGTTGATTGACTCCTTTAGTCATTTCATTTGTTTTTTGTTTGATGATTGCATAGATGGAGGGAATTACTCTTTGGAGTTGTTTTGTTAGTTCCAAATTGCATCAAAAATCAAACTTGACCACTTCTCAACATTTCAAATTGCAACAAGAACATCATTTTAGAACAAAAAATTAAGGCTAACACGAAGATCATTTTGGAACAAAGAATTAAGGCTAACACAAAGATCATTTTGAAATAGAGGGAATATTGAATTTCAAAATTTTTATGAGATAAAAAAATAAAATAAAAAAATTTTACTTTTCTTAATAGCAATGATATAGGGCCTCACATAGGGCATACTAGTCCATCCATTACATTAAGTGAGGTTGTTTGTTTGTTAAAGTGAGATCTTTGAAATTGTACATCTCTTGATTGTGTCCTTGGTACCATTGGAAAGCTCTTGGCAAGGAGGGCTACACGAGCTTTGTTTCGTAGCATTTCGACTCATAACAAAAAAAAAATGAATTTCAAAATTTTTATAAGTAAAAAAATAGAAAATTATTTTTATTTTTATTTATTTTGACTGTGGTAATGGTACATGGTTGTGAATGTTTTTCACCGTGAGGCAAAAACCATCCACAAAGTTGGCTGAGGAGGAATGTATGGGACTATAATCTAAATGCCTCTAAGCAATGAATTTCCTAGTTCTTTTAGTAAATTTTTAGTAAACTAAGCCTAAGTGAAAAAGGGGCAGCCTCCCAAACCACTCCCAATTACTCCCTAACATTTCCCACTTGTCTACTCAAGCATTCTAAAGATGTAGGACAAGTTTCTATGCTAAAATTCCATCCAAAAGTGCTTTTTAAAGGCATAAAACGGCTCCAATTGGCCCCTACTTCCCAATTTCAGCACATACCATGACATGCATTCTTTTTAAACTTTTCACTTAAGGCAAGTTATATATCCAAATTCAACATGTATTTGATTTCACAAGATGTTTTATAACAAAGTGCAATGAAAATTGCAATTGTTCAATTATAAATGAGGAAGCATACACAAAACCTTCAATTGGCACCTCCTCCTAAAAGCAACCAACCCTCCTCCAAAGAATTAGTCACCATTTCCACCTCCTTGCTCCAAATTGATGGAGACTTAACTTTTTGAAAAGCTAACTTCACCTTCAACCTCCCAAAGTTTCAAATCCATTGACTGTGCCAATCTCTTGCAATCAGGCTCCAAAGTAGTAGCTTTAATTCCTTGCGGTAGTAGACCTTGCACCACCAACTTGACCTCCACTGTCTCATCCAAGCTCCAAATCCACTAAGACTTAGCTTGATTAGAAGTTAGCTTCAAGACACTCTTATCCTCCAAAATTCATTTCCATCTAATTTGCCGTACTCTCGCAATAGCCCACCAAAGTTGGCCATCTCAAAATCCCACAGCAACACACCACCACTCACAAAATTGGCCACCATTTCTTCATACCATCTCCAAATTGGGCAAGAACAGACTCATTGGAAAGCTTACTTGAAGTTGCTTAATCCCTTCAAAATTTATCTCCATCCAACCTCCCACAATGTCTACAAAATCCAAAGGTCTTTGAAGTGATTCTATATTTTTTTTAAAAAGAAATTTCAGAGTGAAAGATACCATTGAATGACTTCTAGAGAATAAAAAATGCAATGGTATATATTGTCATGCATCACAATGTATCCATATAATATCTTCGCTTTAGGTTTTCCATTCAAAATGAAGACATTCCATAATCATTCAATTGTCCCTTATAAAAATGCCTTGAGCTACAAGCCTTGCACCATATAAGGTGTCTTGTTCTTAGGCCTTTTCGAAAATATGGTACACTTGACTTTTGGGTTCCACCCTTAGGCAAGGGTGGTCTTATTTTCAAAAGGTCCTCGAGCAAGTGCCTTATCCTATATATTTTACAACTTATGTCAAGGTGAAGCTTACCAAAGTTGAATGCTTGGATATAAAATATTCCAATCTTGCCTCCAACATATTAGCACCTTGTAACAAATTGTCAAGTTCCTAGAAATGTAGCACAGTTCTAGAGGAAGACAAGCAAAATACTAAATAGAAGCTTGTCAGGAGCATTGTAGAGAAAAAACAAACAATTAGATACTTTAAAACCTTTAAATCCTAAAACTATTTTGGTTAGAGCAAAATATGGATAGAATCTGTAGTAGATGAGGGATTATTGATGATAGAGGAGTCAAAGTGAGAAAACTAATTGTATGAAATTGAGAATGAATAATATACAATGAGTATGCAAATTTTTTGATGCCCCTCTATTGGTATTGCAGGAATTTAGAGTCTTTTGACAATGTATACAACATTGTTGACATCAATGTATGAAAAATGCACAATTATGACAACCTCATAAAAGAATCACTTCAAAGACCTTTGGATTTTGTAGACATTGTTTTTGTGGTTCATACAACAATTGACATTGAAAAGACATCTTCAATGAAAAAAAATACATGCTCAAAGAGAGAAACACTCGACATGGATATATATAAAATCTTCTAATTGAAATTGATACAAGTTTAGTTGTGTTTTTTTGTGACTAATCAACACTAACATAGGAGTAAATGAAGCCAATGCCTACACTTGAATTAATGAAAACATTTCTATATACAGTATCATACACAATATTTCATTACAACAACCTTCTTTCTAAAAAGTGCTTATCCAATTGTGCCATCTTTGTGTTCACGTTCTTTCAAAAACATCACTAATATTGTTTAAGATACAAAAGACACATCTTTCACAATTCTTTCCATGTATTTCCACATACTATATGAATATTGAATGACATAATGATGTATAAATGCACATAACTATTACTTGCAATTGTCCTATTTAGAACTTATTGCTTCACACTACAAGAAACTTGTGTTTCAGATGATAGATTTTAGGTGACATTGAATGTAACAACTCATGTTTTTATGTCAATATTAATGTCTCATATAACATCGAGATGTTATATTGAACATTATTGTTGGCATAAAAATAGGAGTTATTACATTTGATGTCACCTAAAATCCATCAATTTATACATGGGAAAAACTAGGTTTCTTATAGTGCCAATTCATTTCTTTATCAAGTAAATTAGTAACCTCCATTTTCTAACTCACTTCATATTCCTCTCAAATTGTAAGCTATTTTTGTTTTGTTTTCTCTTCAGAAACCAATTTGTACGTGGTTTTTGAAACTTGTAGGGTTAAATGCAAAGTTGAAATTCCACTACTTTAAACCCATCTCAGTACATGTCATTTTTGCTCATTCAAACTATAAACTATTTAATAAATTGCATGTACTTTTTATTCCATGATACTTGTCTTTTTTTGGAAGAAATAAAAGTTTTAAAGATTGGTAATATTTTTGGCATTAGAGGAGTTTTGGGGGGTCTGGAGGGTTGTTTCTTATGTTTAAATTAATTTCTCTAAATTTATATATACATGGAAAGCTTTGAACCATTCCATTTTGATTAATGAGATGAAAGTTATAAGGAGTTTTGGTTTACAGATAGTTATGGATTCTCTACTTTAAAATAAACTCTTAAATTCTTTATTTAAATCAATTTTCAATATTTTTTGAAAAAAAATAAATTATAGAATGTAGATTATTTTTAACAATATTACAACCGTTGGAATTGACGTTTTTTAATTCTGTAACTAAAGTTTTGACAACTTAGTATTTTGAATCATTCTCTATTTCTTTCTACTTATTATGCTTTTTTCAAATTTTCAAATGGTCTAAAATTTTTCAAGCATGTAGCCAACTTGCCTTGAAGAATGAATTCAAAGAAGCACCACCAATATGGACATTTTTTCATACATATGTGACCTTGTGAAGTGCATCTACCTATTTCTTCATAGGGCCAAAAAAATCACTTCAAATGCTAATATCTTGCAATCTACACAGTAGAAATTTTTGAAAAAATTTGCATAGCTTTTCAAACTAGTGTACTATAAGATCCTACAGTTATATGTGTCCAAAGATGATATTCTTCTAAAATTTGGTATTTGTTGTAGAAATGGAAGTTTTGAAGCGTTTTTGGTAAAAACATAGTCAAAAAATCTTTCGGGGTTAATCCTAAAATCAAGTTTGAAGTGAAGAAGACAAGTATTTTAGGACACATGAAAAAAAAAAAAGAGACAATATTATAGGATATAGGGAGTACTACACCAACACCAACACAATTGTAGGATACTTGCAACACATTTTCTAATTACCTGAAAATCTTAGATATTGATCCAAAATACAAGGCCATTCATATTGATAATCTTGTATTTCCAAGCAAAGCTTAGAACTTCCCCATCATCTTTGTTAGCCAATTTTTCCATCGCCAACTCATTATATCATTATATTGTAGATATTGAAGCATTAAATAGATCCAATATACATAGGGGGGATAGTCTATATGATAGCTTTGGCCTATCTAGAGGTAGCCACACCTACATAATGGGTTGACCTACCTACATGACAGCCTTGGCTTGTTTTAGGTGGCAGCCTTGCCTACAAGTTGGATTGGCTTGCCCAAATCGTGACCTTGGCCTACTTTGGTGGTAGGCCTTATTTACATAGCGGACTAGCTTAACTATGTGGCAAAATTGTCCAAGTAAAAGGTTGGCATGGTTAGGTGGTAGCCTTGCCTACATGGCAAGGTGTCCTATCTACATGGTAGTTTTGATGCATGCCAACCTTGCCTATGTAGTGGTCCATATTTTTCTAATACCAATTTTTTATTCATTTATTTTTTGTCCTTGAACAAATCAATAAACAAAGTTAATATTTTTGTCTTAGACACTATTCAAATCAACATGACTAAATCAGCAAACACAATCAACAAATTTTAATTAATTTTTTGTTCATTTAGACACAAATTTTTTTAATAGTGCAATTTTTTTAAGTAACCCATCCACATGCAGATCTCCCCAAATACATTCTTTGTTTAATTATTGGTACTCAACATTGTTGAATACATTCTACTAGATAGTCTATTCAATGCAATGGTAGTTTGGGCTTCTCATTGGACTTGACCTTGTCCAACAATGTTGCAAGTGGTGTATCTTCAAGTGGTAGTTTTGCAATGAGAACTTTATAACAAACTAACCCAAAATTGTACAAATCTGCAAATCCTATAAAATCCTCTCCTTCATCAACATGGTGGTTGCCCAATGGATGTCATCAACATATTTTAAATCCTACTGCTCTAAAGTTTGGAACTTTTTGCTCCCTTCACCATGAGATTCATCAAACCAAAAGTTGAAACTTTCACTAGAAACTACTTATGTCCCCAAAAGTTAATTATTAGACTTGACAAGAGGCTTTGCAGTCCACAAGTTCCCATGCATTATTTTGCAATGATGTGGATATTTCATGGTCTTTGGAATCTAGAGCATAATATCAATAGCAATGACCAAGTTGAAAGGAGCCTCCATTGAGAAGTGTGAATTCAAGAGAGATTGGAGATCTTAATCCATGAGCTCATGAACTAACATGCTTATTTGATCTTCCTCGTTGTATATACATATTATCAATTATGTAACATGAGGATGATTTATCACTACTAACATAGCTGCTCTCTTCCCTAAAATATCTTTGTCGACACCAAAAATGGTCCTCAAGATGGTCTTAGCATCCATATTATCCAAACCACTTGTACTCATCTGTAATCCAAATAATTTGTGCTTATCTAATCTCCACAAGAACCTTTGAAGGCAAATGCTAAATGGAGACCTTAGAATTGAAATTGTTTGTATTTAGAATCCTATGAATTTTAGGGGAAAAATCATATGAATTTTAGGGACAAATGTAATGATGGCTAACCTACAACAGTGCTCAAAGGTACATGCCATCACAAGCTTTTGTTTGTCATGAGTGGCATGATTCAATTCAAAAAAGTCATGATAAAGTGAAAGACAATAATCAAAGTCTATACATTGCTTGATAGACTTTCTTTGCAACTCAACCACTTTCTAATGGATGTTCAAAAACTCCTTAATTATAGACTAGGAGCAACTCATTGAGCATGACTAAGAAGCTATCACATAGATTTTGGTTATTGCTCTTGGTTAAACTATACAATTTTCTTCAATTTACTTGGATGCCTTCAAGATCTGGTTTAGGACCTTCACTCACTCTTGAATCATGTTGATCTCTTCATTGAAGGACCATTTAGTAGTAATGATCAACTAACTAAGAATACAAATCAATTGATAGGAGAATATTCTTAACTACAACTACTTAGATATTTCAGATACATTTCCTTTCATGCATTTTCTTTAAACTTTTCCAAATCTTTGTCGATAACTTTTCATACTTGAAGGTCATAGATGCCATATACTCCCCCTATCTTGGATGCTCAAGTATCCCCATATTGAACTCCCAATGAACCTTCTAGAACCTTGAGATCATGTTCACTTCTCTTTTTAATTACTTGCCATCCAAAGAAGACAAAACCAAAATCTAACATTTACAAAACCTATTGCATCACAACATAGTCCAATAATCCTCAACATACAAATTGTTAAATAAAGCAAGAATATGCATCTATATCTAATATACAAGGATCCAAATATACAAATATGACAAGCACTAGTCATTTGATATGCACAAGGGAAAAGACTAAAAATACTAGAAAAAATCTATTCCTATTAACTTCTTATAAAGTCTCTCAACTTACATCTCTACAACTCATATTTACAATCTATAACACCAAAACTATCTACAAATCCAATTGGCTCAAGAAGCCAAACATTGATTTTTAAAAATAGTATAAAAAATAGTGACTCCAAAAAGCTCTATTAGCATCATAACTACAAACTACTAATGGCTTATCTCAAGACCTAATTAACACTTTAATCTAGCTATGGTGCATCAAGTCTCAAGTTTTCACCAGTCTAGTTAATTTTAGTCTTTGATTTGCATTAGCACCATCAACTTTTTGTGGTGCCAACTCCTAAAGCTAAAAAGAAGTTGTCACACAAATTATGTTCAACAAAAATACACTAATTGAGAAAAAACATACTCAATACCATACCTTTGAATGTAATGTTATACTCTTGTTGTGAAATCAATTAAATTCTCTCTATCCTACACTATTCTCCCACAATCAATGCAAAGATTTCTATGCCTTCACTCTTCTTGCTAATTATCCTAGGTTCCATTCATTGACAACTCACATATGCTTATGTGAAGAGATATATATACAATCAATTCTTTTGCAAATTTTGGAAATATAGTTTCTACAATAATTTTGGTTGTATTTCAAAATATAAACAAACAAGGCACGGTCCTTGTATAGGGGCCCTATAATCTAGACTTGAGATCTATTGATTGAACCTAGTATTGAGAAAGTCGAGAAAATTTAGTAATCTCTTGAATTTTTTTTGAATACTCAAGTAGACTTTTGAAGTTTCTTTGGAAAACTTTAGCCTACAAAATGGAGTCAATTCATCACTAGAATTCTCTTTTACTACAAAATGTAGGTTTAATGGAGGCCCAAGTGAAGTTCATTTTTGTTGATTTTCAAAGATTACCGCACATACAAACACCTCCAAGAAACCTAAGTAGGTGAATTTATGTAGAGAAGAAAGTTTGTAGCTAGAGGCAATAAAAATGTTTTTTTTTGTTTTTTTTGTGAGTATGTTGTTCAATACTACATTGATGTAGCTTTTGTAGAGAAGTAGAACTAGCAATGAAAACCTATTTTCTCTCAAGTCTCTTCTTGTTGGCAATCTCACTAATTACATTTAGTAACTTATTACTTGTTTTTTTTGTGAAGGGTTCATGATTTGGATCACAAGGGTCCCTATACTAGGACCTTTACATGAGGAAATACATATATAATTAGTTCTTCTACAAATTTTAGAAACCTAGTTTCCACAACAATTTTAATTGCATTTCACTACATAAACAAAAAATTCAAGGAAAAATTAATGAGCTTTGGTGTATCACTAACTAGGCAAAAGCGGTTGATTTTTTCAAAAGCACACAAGTTGTGTGGTTATGGTGTAAAAACATTCCATATCAAACAATTTGTATAATATAAAAATGAAAAATCTACAATCCTACAGAGTATATGTTGAAGCTCAATAGTTCTCAAGTGAACAAATAAGATTTAGCCGAATAAGTGACATATTGGATGAATCTTAATAAAAAAAATCATTCATTATAATGCTTAGTCACTTGTTCATTCATCTCTACTAATAAGTGGCAAAAACCATCCAATCATCCAATTGTCCACAACGAGAGAGCAAATAATCATTTGTCGATGAGATTTCAAAATAATAGAAATGCAAGGAATCCATTAATCCAACCATTTTTGAAGTTAGAACCGAGATCTTCATTTTCAAGATCTTTAAAGCATTTGGATTGGAAGAAGAAATCATGTAATAAACTAGGTTTCCTCCACTAGATTCTTGAAACTACAAATTAGTTAAGATGGATTGATATGGTAAGGAACATCCAAGCTCTTTCCATATGCTTTATCAACAAATGTTGCATAAAGATGAAACAATTGCCTTATTGAAAATGTATTGACATACACATACAAATAGTATTTGACAAAAAGGAATTTCATACCTTCAATCAATAGTAGTATCTTTTTTGGCACAATAAAGTTCCAAGACAAAAGTCATATAGTCACCCACCATATATTGTTCTAACTTTTGTTGAATAGCAAAACAACAATTTAGTAAGGGAAAGTCCTACATTTCTACTTTTGAGGTGCTTTCACGTGTTCCATCATAAAATGCCAACACCAATTTTGCCAAAAATCTAATAACCACGTACAAATAGAAACTCAAAGTTTGACTCTATAATCAACTTAAATCCCTATAAGGGCATATTCAAACATCCAAGCATCATCGTTGTTTTGAAATTTTAAGAAAATCCAATGTTGATAATAAGATAGTACTAATAATGTGCAATAATAAATTTTTGATACCATGACCTGCAACGTTGTACAATACAGTATTTGAGTGAGTACTAATAAAGTTTGTGATGTTGGTTGGATTTGATTTTCAATTGTATCTTAGAAAGAACTACACTAAAGATGATATTTAGTGTTTAGTGGCATTTAGTGTTTTTACCCCTACTAGCTACAACACTAAATCTAAACTTGTCCACAATTAGTGTTAGATTTGAATGCGCTGCCTTCTTCCCTGGCTTTCCTTGCTTTCTCGCCTTTGTTGCGCCATCTTCTCTTCCGACTTCTTTTGGCTCCTGCAGTTCAGCTCCGCTCCGCTCCAGTTCGGGCTTTTTTTTGGGGGGGTATAGTTCGTTGTTCCCGCCCACCCGACACATTTCAAATTTGCCGCCTCCGCTTGCTGCAAGCTCGCTCGCTCCGTTTTCAAGCCCTCACATCTTCTCACCAACAGGTCCATTTCAGGTATTAGCGACACCATTGCAATCGTCTTCTTGTCCTCTACATTATATAGTTTTTTTTTTTTTTGGTCGACATTTTTTGATTTTTTCCACGTTGTGGCTCAGACTCATGGCGGAAATCCCCCGACGTCTCCAACAAGTTTCTACCATTGCCACACGAAAGCAAATCATCACATGGATGGTGCAAAATGAATCAATCCATGGTCTCCCCGGTCTCTACAACCGCACCATCCATGCTTTCCCCGAGCATTTTCGAGGTCAACGAAGCTCCAATTTGATGCGTACATCGCGTTGGTGGGCACTCCATGATCGATATTGCAACGAAGGAGAAGAGCCCCAAGAGCTTCCACCAATTTCATGCACCCGCAACCGATCTGGAGGACAAAAACAGCTCCGTACAAAGGCATCACCCGGTCGTGGTCACAAACGCTCCGAATGGGTACAGTGGCTCTACCCGCTCTTACTTGATGCATTCAAGCATTTCAAAAAAACTAGTATGAAATTCTCTCCCCGTTTGCTAATTGAGTTAGCAAAAACGACCCTAGTGGACCCTACATCCCCTTATACAGCCCTATCCAAAGATCCTAAGGACAATGTTTTATTGCTTGAAAAACTGATCCACTGTTGGATCCAGCAATTCATGCATATCCAAAACATTGTCCTCTTATTTCAAAGAGGTCGTCTCACTTGCAGTCCTGAAAAAGAACAAGAAATTGAGATGCAAGTTGCATACCATCTAGGAGTCTTAAATCGAGGATTTCAGGATGGCACCTTTGATGAAAATCTAATGGAGAATATAGACGAAACCCATTTTGTTCTAAACATGAACAACGGTAGAACATTAGGCTTCCGCGGTGACACAACAGTCAAATATGTCGAGGTAGTATCGGGTGGAGATTCAATGACAATGGTCATTAGAATCTCAGGGGGGCGACGATCCATGATCGAAGCTCCTATGTTGATATTTACAAATCCGAACAGCAGTTATCCAATTCGAAGATTGAATGACAACATCTTAGGGGTATGTTATCGTACGGGTCCTAAAGGGTGGATGGATCAAACTCTATTTTCAGATTATTTTGTAGAACCATGAGCCTTCCAATCTGATGTCCATGGCCGCTCAAAATTTATTTGGGTAGATAATTGTACCGGTCATAACATGACCCCAAGACTTAGTACTATTTTGGAAGCCAAAAATGCCATCTTGAAATACTTGCCACCTTGTTCGACCCACCTTTGCCAACCAACAGACACGTTCATTATTTCTAAGGTGAAAGATGCATGAACCAAAAGATGGGAGGCAAAGAAAACAGACTTAATAGCATCAAATGCTTGGCAGAATACACCTCGAGCGGATGGTGGCTGGTCAGGGAAACTCTCAAATCCGGGTAAGAGGTTTTTCTTACAGTTAGCTGCTCATTTTGTTGAAGACGTCAACCGGGAACTTGATTGTGATAATATCAGCTATGCTAGAAAAACCATGATCAGATCTGGTATGTCTTTAGCTCTAGATGGCAGTTGGAGTGTGGAGCAACTTTTCCCACATTTGCAGGAGATAGTAGGAAAGTATGGGCAGATTTTTCTAGGGCAACATGTGCCTCCGAGAATCTAAAATTTGTACTTCCATGATTTTCAGAAATTACAATGTACATTCCATCTTCTTTATGTTATAAACCACTCTTTCATTGATAATGCTTATTGTATACTTTTAATTAATCACTTCTAACTTCCTATGCTTTGAATGTCATTGTTTTGCATGTATTTCCTTAATTTTCTAAATTCACAAACACTAAATTCAAACATGTAACTTTTTGGCAAGTCTCTCAAATCACCGTAGTTCACATTTAGTGTTTGAATTGATATTTAATGTTACTTATTTTTATAGTGTAATTGACTTTTAGTGTATGCCTTCGTATTTAGTGTACAAGACACTAAATTTCATCATTAGTGTAGTGTGTCCTATGCCGTTGCTACAACCAAAAATTAAAATTAAAATAATTTTCCTAATTTTCTAATTCAATAAAAACTTTGAAATTCAATAACTTTTACATCATATGTTCAAATGCCACAAAACAAAACCCGTGCACCCCTCCTCACCAAGGGTTTTTTGACAGTACAAAACACATGATCAATGGATGCACGGGCCGGAAGATCTCAACGTAACAAACAAAAACAAAACAAACAGCCTATCTTAATGAATGGATTCGTGACCGTAAGCATTGAGTAACCAATGAGCAATTGCATCCTCTCATATCAAACAATTTTTTTGGAATAACTAATGGTCTTATTTAGCATTTTCTTGTCGACAAGTTGAAGATTTTTGTGAATTAGGTCAGAGGCTTCACTTCACTGCAGCTATGGAGGATAGAGAGTGGCCAGCGCGTTTCCTTTGGGGACGTTGACGGATTTGTACACACTGCGGAAGATGTCGACTCCCCAGCGGTCCTGATTGTCCATCGCCACAAGGCCGCGGTCAGTGCCGATGTTGAGCTCAAATTTCTGGCGTTCTTCGGCGCCTTGAACCGAAATTTCCACCAACACCTTCCCGGATTCAATGTTATTCTCAATGCTCGCTGCACGTACACCACAACAGACTCCAGTCGCTCAACAAATTGTTTTGCACTGCCATATAGAGAAATAGGGTTTTACTTAAGATTATCGTTAGCCCTAACATACCGTAGCGCCGGGGGCCGATGACGATGTTGGAGTAATGTGGAATCTCCGCGTCGGATCCATTGTCGAAGCGCACAGTTGCAATGAGATTCCGCATACTCCGATTGCTCAGGAACGTGTCGTTGCCCTCCTCCACACTCACCACGGAGAGTCCCATGATGGTCAGCAACAAGATCACTGCCACGAATCCCTGCCCGTAGCTTGCCATGTCGTTATGTGCATTCACAAACTTTGAAAAACTAGGTTTTGGAGAATCGAAGAGCAGTTTGTCGTTAATGTGTTTGGAAGACTCGACTCGTCATGTCATGCCCTAGTTCATCTCACCTCGATTGAAACGGTTGAAACTCAACAAAACTTCCATTGAGTTGGTGGACTCAAGCTTAACCACCATTTTGATTTATACCACGGAGATTCCCATGATGGTCAGCAACAAGATCACTGCCTGACCGTAGCTTGCCATGTCGTTATGTGCATTCGGCAAACTTTGAAAATTAGGTTTTGGAGAATTGAAGAGAGAGTCTCTCTCGACTCTAGTTCATCTCAACTCGATTGAAACGCTTGAAACTCAACAAAACTTCCATGAGTTCGTGGACTGAAGCTCAACTTCTAAGCGACCGAGCCCTTTTTTCTTGCCAAAAAACATTCAAAATTGTCATTTCTATAGCAAAGAGTAAAAAAAATTTGAATTTTTTTTGGCACATCTAACCATAGGATCTTATACCTAGCTAGTATGAGAATGTGTGGAAAAAATTTCAGAAATTTTGATTGCACAGATTACAAGATATCTACGTTTAAAGTGAAAAAAACAAGTTTTTCAGTACATTGCAGGACTAGATTTTTGACTTTGAACCTTCTTAACTTAAATTTTCTGCACTTGAAAGCTTTGAGGTTTAAATCCTTATAGTAGGGAATTGAATTGAGAGTCTAGGGAAAAAAAAAACTTTAAAAAACTTTAATTTTCATTCTTAAAAAAATTGTTAAGTAGAAGTAGGTATGAGATAGAAGGAAAATCTAAATTATTAATATCTCTAAGATGAAATTAAATTGCACTAATCCCAATGGTGAGGTTGATTTAGATAGTAAAAGAAACCATGTGGAACTTTTTTTTTTAAATTATAAAAATTGCATTAAAAAATGAATCCTACGAGTTATTTTTGCAAAAAGATGTTCTAATTGCCTCCAAAACAAAATTGTCCGTAACTTTCTTGAAATAAAATGAATAAAAGCTTTCCATGTAGACAAAAATATAAACTAAGAGAAAAAAATTCAAAAAAAAAATTCAAATTTTCAAATTTGTTTTTAATGGCCTCTCTCTATTATTTTGAGCTTATTTGGGCATAACTTTTGTTCTTAGGTACCAATTGAAAAAAAATTATATTTCCTTGAAGCTAATCAATTTTTTTATTTTAAAAAATAGTTTAAGAAAATCATGACAAACATTCAGCCTGTAGGTACCTGCTTGAAATCCCATTTGTCCCCCAAAGGAACAATGGTCTTTTAGGGGGTAACCACTGTTTTCATACATACTAGAAAAAACAGAAAAGCAATGTCACACCCATAACATTGTTTAGAGTTTGCCATTTTCATTCTCTATACAAAAAGTAGAGTCTCAACATTACAACGTCACAACCATAATAAAATTCAGCACGGTCCTAGTGGGAGGTGGGCAAATTTGTCCCACGATTAGGACTCTTTTCTTACGATAGGGGTGATCATAAGACTTTTGTAGACTTCAAAATTTTCTTGGAAGTCCACGTACTTCCAAAAATATTTTAACCAACAATGGAGCTCTTGTGGAGGAATGAAATCAACAATGGAACCCTAATGTTGTTTTGTCAAATCTCTCCTTGTTTAAAGACTCACTAATTTATTTTCAGTTACTTATTATCCATTTTCTGTGAAGGGTCCAATCTTGAGCTCCCCCATGCCCAAAATTCAGAATTCACTATTTCCATATTGTGCACTAGAAGTAAAGCCATAGCCATAATAACAATCATAATTCATTATTTTCATTATACTTACAAAAAACAATTGATCACAACTGAAACATAATTCAGAATTCATCACTTTCATACTATGTATAGAAAGCAAGGTCTTAATCATAACACTAGCCAAAAGACAAAAATTATAAAGATCTTGGCAAATCATAGTTATCAATGCACATTGCACTCCAAATTGGGTACAAATTAACCCCTAAAGTTCCATTGTCCCTACGCGAGATAAAACGAATTTCAGGCAGGCTCCTATGATCTCAATTTTTATTGAAACTTTTTGAAACTTTCTCATAAGATAGAAAAACTTACAAGCTTTCTAGGAATATATTTTTTATTCAATCGGTGCCCGGGAGCAAAAGTTATGACGCAATAACTTCAAAATGGGGGAGACCGGGCAACAAAAAAATCTATAAAAAATTGAAATAAAAATAAAAATATTTTTTTTCTTATAAATTACAATTTTTTGGAAATGGAAAGCTTTTATTCATTCTATTTGGATTAGAGATGTGAAAGCTATGGAGCTTCTTGTTTTGTGGGCAATCATAGCAACTTCTTGAAAGAAATTTTTTCTTTCACTTTGAATGCTAATATCTTTCAATCTATATGGTCAAAAATCACAAAAAAATTATTACGTGATCTAAGAAAATTGTAGAACAAGATCCTATGGTTAGATTCTAAAAAAATATTTTTTAAATTTATTTCATAGTTGAACGTAGTAGAAGTGGTAGTTTAAAGTGGTTTTGATTAAAAAAAATGATTTGCTAAGACCAATGTAATTTTTGTCTTTTAGCTAGCTTTTGAAGTGGTTTATTTCTTTGTCCAATATCAAAATTTAAGGGCTTTTTGGAATATTCACAGTACTTTTGAATGTGCTAATCTTCTGAAGATAGAAATTTTAAGTTTTAATTATAAAACAGTGATATTGGACTATTGAGGATGCCTTAATAGTGTAGTAGTAAAAATGTACAAAAGGAAAATTTCATTTTTATATTTCAAAGATGAAATTAGAAGATTTTTCAAAGCCATAAAGAAATCAAATTTTTTAGTAAAGAATTGAAATTAATGTGAATTTTTCAAGGAAAAAATGAAGGAAATTTAGATGAAATACAAAATATGCTTCAAAAATCTGAAAATTTCACGAAATATATACATATATATACAATACAACATGGAACATGAAAGTGTAAACCAAACTTTAACTTCGTTTTATATTTAGAAATGTTATTACATGCATTTTGAAAATTACATCCGAATAATTTATTCTTGGAATCTATATAATATGGAGTTGAAAATTGGCATGAAAAATTGGAATAAATCTATTATATGCATGCATCAACTTTTAGAATAGAACATAAACAATTCAAATCAATAGTGTGGGTGGACATTTTTTTTTCATGTATTGTATAAAGGGCCAATTTTTTAAAACTATGAAAACAAGTGTCAAAATGACAATCACTTATAATTTGGAAAAGGAGTGCATTTCTTCATCCATTCATCTTTAGGACTAAAAGAAACTAAGTATTCAATCACATGCATACATTTTTCATCCAAAATTGGCAACTTCATTCATATTTTAATATCAGAATGAAAAAATCTATACATTAAAATAGAATGTTTTGTTTTGTTTTGTTTTGTTTGTTTGTCATGTTGAAATCTCCCAGACTGTGCATCCCTGGTCGCGTGCTTGGTAGTGTCGGAAAGCCCTCGGTGAGGAGGGGTGCACCGGCTTGGCGTTCCGACTCATGGTGAGAAAGTTATGCATTGTTTTAGTTGTTTTTGGTTTTAAAAATATTAGAAAATTATTTTTACTTTTGTTTTGACTGTGGCAACGACACAGAGCACACTAGTTTCAATGAAAAAAGAATACTTTTACTAAAGTAAATTTTATTTGCAAAAAATGGAACAATTTGGTCCCACGTTGCCCCCAAAGAGGATGAGTCTAATGCATCCAAAAAGGAGTTCATTCACGTGGCAAGAACATTCTTCATCGACGACTTCGGATGAATAGCCCCATTCATCCTTTTTCTCAGTCAAGCGCAGGCTCCCAAAGCTTCAGCACGAGGCTCGACTCTGAGAGGAAATCTCCAGGAGAGAGCAGCGATGGTAAATGCATCGAAGTTTGCGGGCGATCATCATCAGACTTTCCCGTCGCGATCGTTTACTTCTGCTGCAGATCCGCCATAAGAAGCTATGGAGAATTTTGAACTGGTTTTAGTTCATGGACACGAGGATGCGGGGGGCTGGCAATTTAGGGTTTAGGGGTGAGAAGGTGCAAATGAGATCCAATAGCGACATGGGATCGGCGGTGTTGTGGAAGATGAGGAGGTCCGTGATCGTGTGGTTTGCGATCGCGTCGGTCGTGTGCACCGCGGTCATGTTCGTGGCCGTCGGACCGTGGTTGCAGAGCAACATAAAGCGTGGATTGGATTCTTTTCTAGTCGGCAAGAGTAATCAGATTGAGGTTCGCCCTCGACATGATCCGCCGTGGAGGCAGAGAGACGACATTGATGACAATGTAAGCCATGGCTGGTCCTTTGTTTTTGATAAGTTTTTGGATTGCTCATCCGTGTTTCTGGTCGGTACTGCCTCGGGTTGCTTGCCTGGAAGTTCGATACTTTAGAAGCATTGATCGTGCAGAGTTTGAGATCTGTTTTCTGGAATTGGTTGAATGGGAGGAATCTGGAAGCTTCACCCTCTTTTTGGCGATATTTACATCGGCAAAGATTTTCCCAAACTGATTATCTGTGTTTCTTCAACCACTTGATGAATTCATACCTATATGGCAATGTTCTAGTGACATTTCAATACGATTGTATTTTAACATGATTTTTTTGTAAGGACTCAAAGGAGTTACGAACAAGCTCTGCTTTGTATTTACCTGTGAACGCACTATTGTAGAGATTTTGGAGAAACATCTCGCGGACTGCACCTACAGGTTATTTTTAAGTGGAGTCAGAAAACCTAAGGGAAACCAGGAATATGACAGTGCAGGGATTCGACTTGCGTGCCATGCACCACTGACATTCTGCTTGTTTTGACTACAGGGTAATGTTGAATTTCCAGGCTTGGAGGATATATTAGAGAGAGCATCCATGTCTAATAGAACAATTATTTTGACGACTTTAAATGAAGCGTGGGCGCAACCTAACACAATGATACACCTCTTCTTGGAAAGTTTTCGTGCTGGAGAGGATATCGTTCATCTTCTCGACCATCTGGTGGTTGTTGCATTGGATCAAGTTGCTTATGATCGGTGTAGGGAACTGCATACTCTCTGCTATATTTTGAAGACCGCAGGTGTTGACTTTGCCGGGGAGAAGTTTTTCATGACCGAAGATTACTTGAGAATGATGTGGAGGAGGATCTACTTCCTCAAGCACATTCTCGAGATGGGATACAGCTTTTTATTTACGGTAATGCACATCGGATTTTGTGACATCGTTGACTGGCAGAAAGTTGTTAATTGGCGACTGAGTGTCTCTTTGTCAGAGTTCAATCATTTTTCACTGAGATAGAAGAGACTGGAAGTAGAATTGAACGACTACTCTACACGAATATTACCATAGCAGCAGAATTAAATTTTGCTTTGACAACCTCTGTTGCGATTCCTGTGAAGGGAGGATGTGAGGATTGATAACTCAATCACTGTCTTAACTGATATTGGATGAGGCTTCTATGTAGCTTGAGAGAAGCTTAGCAGAAGTTGGAGCTGTAAGAAATCCATTCGTGTGATCTTAGTAGGACTTTTATTATACTTTAGAATGAGGGACAGAATCATGAACCATAGGTCCTACTTTATCTACGACAGGGATTTTCAGAAATTTGTTTTTAGTTTTGCAGGTCTTTTTTCTGTTTTCCCTGATTGCTGTCTTTCCCTGGATGCTATCTCTGCATAGACGCGTGGTCCTGAGGGTCATTTACGTTTTATTTGCTGTCATCAAACCTCAGAAGCTATAGATTCAAGAAATTGAATAATTACTACGCCTGATTCATGATGCCTAGCCTATGGTTTGCATGTAACAATGCACTTCTTTAGCTGATGCGGCGGTTGTCTTTCGCAGGATGCAGATGTGATGTGGTTCCGTGATCCCTTTCTTCGATTCGACAAGGCCGCGGACTTTCAAATAGCTAGCGACAGTTACTCAGGCTTGCCGGAAGACTTGAATAATCGGCCGAACGGAGGTTTTCTGTTTGCCCGGTCCAACAAACGCACTATTGATTTCTACAAATATTGGTATATGTCAAGGCTAGACTATCCAGGTTTACATGACCAGGATGTTCTTAATCAGATCAAGGCGGACCAAGACTTTTTTGACATTGGTCTGCAGTTTCGTTTTTTGGACACACTTTATTTCAGTGGATTTTGTCAGGTATGAACACCCTGAACTCTTTATTTTAGTCGTCATTGTAGTTGAAATTGCTGTGAAAGATGTTTTGGAACAAACTTTTGTTTCTAGTTATTTGGCTTGTCGTGTTTAGTTCTGCTATAATTTCCTGATCTCAATCATTGATGTCTATGGAGAATGTGCACCGTCCAAACTTGAAGGCTGTCATTTCATTTTTTTGTTGCTCGAGATTTGCTCCTCATTGCTCCCTGCGTAGCGACATTTGTTTCGTTGAATAGTTCTCACAGCAGTTACTGCCGCGTGTAGCGAGGTACGACACTTGTTCATAGAGTTATCTGAAGACCTTTTTCCCCTAGACACGGCTTTTTGGGGACAGAAGTTCGGTGTCTCCTTTTTCTGTATAATTCTTACATGCAAGTTCTCGATCTGTCACCAGGTTAGCAAGGACTTGGAGCAGGTATGCACAATGCATGCCAACTGTTGTACAGGGCTTCAACGTAAGCTGCACGACTTACGTCTTATAATGGAGGATTGGAAACGATTTACACTATTATCACCTCAATTAAAGCATCATCAGAGAGTATACTGGCGGGCTCCTAGACAGTGCCTCCTCTCATTTGGAGGAGTGCCTTAGTGTGTTATAACGTAGGTTTTTCACGGTGAGTGTCTCTGTAATTAATTTCAATTTTCTTGTAGTCAGCAGCAAATTCAGTGCTCCTGATTCTAATCTCAAAATGAGACTATCAGCCTCACAGTTTCCACTTTTCATTGTTTTCCACTGTAGCTTGGTTTTCGCCTTTCGCTGGTAGGCTGGTACCCAGTCTCTATCGCCTGCAAGTCAGCCTTATTCTAACTGACCATGCCAGTATTGATGTAGATGGTGGCAAATCTTATTATCTTTGACATTGGCGATGATTGGTCATGGGTAGTAGAAATTGGATCATGGCGTGTACGACGACATGAGTGCATCCAATATCGACCCCAGTAGCCAGGGCTACGAGATGAGGAACTATGACTCCAGTTTGCAAACTCCATTTTCCGCCCACAAGTCTCTCTTGGTATTTGGCCGGTACGCTTGTTCCTCTAACAACGGCGTATCGAAAAATCACTACTCCACAAATATTGTCGCAATGAGGAGCCACATGTCGCTATGATTTCGCACTTTAATCCCTGCCACTTTAGTTAGTCCAGCGAGTTGGTTCTTTCATTGAAACACTGCGCTCTCTATCGCGCTACAGATCTGTACCTGTATCTGACTCACTTTCTCTTGTCCTTTTCACCACTACTGTAGTTGCTTGGCAATCTATCAGATTCTCAATCAGCCCCTGCTAAAGCCACTTGTCGCGCTGCGCAAGGTTCCTGCACTAATCTGATGGACACACTGCAAGTTGCTTCTTCTTCGGAAGCAAGTACAGATTCGAGGGGTGAACCTAGAGCGGATCATAATAAGTTCCGTTTAAAACTTGATGCCTCCCTCAAATTCTTTCTGTCAGTAGTGTCTGGGTATAAGTCACTGGAGTTTCTGCAGACGCCCCTAGCCAGTCTGGAACCGAATTCCACAGTATTCTAACTTACTTCGTTATTTCCAAAGTAACTGCAGAAAATTCGTGTGGCTGAGGCTGCCGCTGCTGCTGCTGCTGCTGCTGCTAGCGTGCTACAGTAGGTAGAGTGAATTCATGGCAGCAGTTGTACGAACATGGGCATGATGAATCAAAGGAGCCTGCCACCATGCCTTGGGGTTCGCACCTGTAAGCAACGCAGCTGTCTGTTCGCCCTCTTCTGCGTTGAGTACCTGGTTTAATCCGTCAATTACGAGCACACTGTCAGTGATCTGTATCCTTCAAGGGCCTGGGTTTATGGCGACTCTGTTTTCCCTATTTCAGCGGAATTGAGTTCATAGCAGTAAGTTCTAAGGTATCTGAACCACTCACTGAGTATCTCAATCTACCTCCAGTACCATGGATTTTCACGCTGCGACCGTCAGTGGGAGTCAAAGCAGCCAGCATCTGCAGCCGGTCACATGACTTCCATTCCGCACCACCCTGACACATTCAGTGAGGATTTTATTCCTTGGTAATTTGAGCGCAGGGGTGAGTGAGTGTGCAGTCATTCTCATTCCGGCTTAATATCACCAGATTTCGACAAATTTATAATTCCAGCTACAAATCTGTAGAAAATAGACGGAAGAAATTTTGATTATCCAACCGAATTTTTGAAAACTCTGTAAGAAAAGTAGTTGAAGATATGGCGAGAATCCTTGAAACTGCAGAAACTTGTATTACCGAAGCATCAAAAAGATTTTATGCAAAATTTGCTTACAGTTCGTAGCCTCGACTGACTGAATTCGTTGAAACGGGATACCCCAGCTTGTAGGCTTCCCAGTGTGATGGACAGAGGGAGCATGCCCTTGCTCACTCAGCAGTGGAAAAGACTGGAACACGTCAGATGGAACTTCCTTTTCTATGCTTTCCGATTGTTTATCTAATATAATATTTGTATGGTGGCTTTGCAATCATGCCCCAGGTCACAAATTAACAAATCGGAGCTTGGAGGCTTCAGGATGTGATAGACAAAGTCATATGGGACCTGGGAATTTCTTGGGGGAAGGAACATGTGGGTTCTTGGATGTGGAAAGGAACATGTGGATTCTTTAGAATGTTCCATCCCATCATAGGCATTAAGGATGGGGTTCACTATCTAGATCCATGAGGCTTAGATAATTGAGCCATTTCCAACACATGCTTCATTAAAGAGTTTAGGGTTGCATGCCCTTGTTGCCTTATCTACATTACAAACATGAATGAAGATGTTGTTTCCAATTTTTTATCTAGTGTTTGAATAGTGGCTTCTTCTCTTGCTTGCTCCATGAGTGATCAAACCAAAGGCACCTATGGACTTGGCTCACCAATAAGGTGGCCATGAGTGCAAACTTAGGCATTGGCACGGTGTACTACCATAGTCCATCCAACTATGATAAAAGATCAAATGACCTTGTCATTATATGGAAACCTAAGAATTTCTTTGGGAAGGAATATGTTGGTTCTTGTAGGGTCTATTTTCCTACATAGGCATCAAGGAAGTAATTCACCATCTAGGTCTATTAGGCTTAACCCCTGAACGTCACAGGGGACGAAAAACATCCTCACAGTCTAAAAGTCAAATTCAGAGGGCTGTAACTTTTGCATCCAATGTCCAAATTCAATAAAACTTGTTGGAGAAGTTGCGCATACTAGTCTAGTTTGTGTGATAAAAAATTTAGATCAATAAAAGATGTATGATAGTTTTGAGAGTCAATTGAAGTTCACAGGTTCAATTTGAACTCACCAAACTGCATTTGATGGCTGCAACTTTGGGGGCTTATATCCATGGTTGTCATACTGGACAAGTTACTATTCATTTTTCGTCCTGTAGGACGAGTTACTATTCATCAAATGTACCTTTCAAGTACATTTGATGAATAGTAACTCGTCCTACAGAACAATAAATGAATAGTAACTTGTCCAGTATGACAACCATGCTTATATCTTTGTAATCTAATGTTTGTTTTCAATAAAATTCGTTGGGTTTTGTTTCCACTAAAGTCTAATTATTGTGGTAAAGTTTTCATGTCAATCCAAGTTGTTTCGAATGATTGGGAGCAATTCAGAGTTCAAAATCCAGACATTGGTGAATTCTAGTGAACTTCGGCGGCCTATGACTTCTTCATAAAATGTCCAAATCCAATCAAACTTATTGGAGAAGTTGCACATACTAGTCTAATTTGTGTGGTTAAAATTTCATAGCAATCCAAGAAGTTATGAGTAACTGAGAAGCATTTTAGTAGAAAGAGGTTCAGTCATAGATGTGATTTTTTGTTAGTTTTTTCACTATTTTCTGTCATTTCAAAACCATTTTGCAGACACAATGATTCATTTGAATGATATTTTTTCACCAAATTGTATACATTCTGGTTTTGAATCACTTTGTAGTTTAAAGTTTTTTCATTTGAGTAGGTTTAGAAATCGAATTTCACCTCCAAATGTGTTTTTAAGAAAATTTCAGCACCTTCTTTCAACACTAAAACATTATAATCTTTCAATCTATACGGTCAAATGACCCCAAATTTGTTCCACACCATCTACAACATGCACACTACAATATTGTACGGTTGAGATCTTCATAACTTACTAATTTTGACTTTTCAAACTTGCAAAGGAAGGCAGTTTTTAAGCTTGGTTGGACCTCTGATGTTTAGGGGTTAAATAGTTCATCTATTCTCACCAAACACTTCATTCACGTTGTAGGTGTGTAGGTGTGCATAGATTGTTATTGGTTCTAGAATTCAAAGGCCTACTCATTGTCTAAAATCAAAACACCTTTTAAGGAAAGAATCTCATTCCTGACCATTTATGCAATTTCAAGCATCTATAGGGCAAGTTTAATAAATGGGGGAATTTTCCTAGGTGTGCATGGATTGTGATTGGTTCTAAAATTCCAAGGCCTATTCATTGTCTCAAATCAGGACACCTTTTAAGGGAAGAATCTCATTCCTAACCACTTAAGCAATTTCAAGCATCTATATGGCAAATTTAATCAAAGGGGGAATTTTCCTATGTGCACAAATAGAGTTTGCAAGTTGCAAGAAATTTTTAGATTTTTTTGCCTCAAGATGGATTTACTGTCAATTTTTGAGCTTCAGATTCTATCTTTCTACTATTGGTGATATAGGTCTTATTATTTCTGACCACAAAATCAACAAAAAAAATGCGCCATTTACTTTGCATCAAACAATTGTAGCCACTTCAAAAACGGGTAGCATTGAATTTTGTTCATCACCAACTGCCCACCTCACAAAGCAACAATACCATTCTCAATCAATAACCATCAGAATTGATCATTTATTTTTCTCAAACTACACGGAATTGCACCACCCTAAACTACACCATCCTACCTTGCTAAAGTGGGGGTGATCAAGAATGGGATTCCTCCCATACATTGCACCCCCACAATTGCATTCCCTTTAAAAAGATGAAGAATGCACCTATTGATCCACAAATTGGATCATTTTGGGCACGGTGCATTCTTGTCCTTTCCAGGTTAACCTACTTCTCTTTTGGGTGGTGTCTTCCTCTCCCCCAATGATGAAAACAGTCGCTCAGGCTTCCGCCTATGATGCCCCAGTGGAGCCTTTGAAGCCTTTCAGTTAGGGTTCCAGGCATGAGTGAGTGCCAGCCAGCCCAGTCTTTCTGCCTCATCCACCCCTGGAAAAGCCAATCGAGACGACGTCACATGGAATTCCCTTTCCGCTGCCCAGTTGCCCAACAACATTATCTGCCTCAGCAGCAGCAACTGAACTGCAGAAGCGCCGGCATCAGTCATCATCCGCTTCTTCTACATAGCCTGGCGTGCAAGTAGCTCTTGAATATTCCTCCCCTACGAAAGGAAGCTACGCGTCTCTCCTCCGTAAACGCGAAACCCGACTGACCCCACTTGACACTTGCAGATTCGAAAGTATTGGTCCCCAGAGGCGACGGAGCGTCACTGGAGCTCACCCCGGAAAAAGTTGTTTGTCTCCACGTACGAAGAATGATCGAAGAGTGCAGGAGGAAAGCCGAAGAACAAGGGCCATCGCGGCCGCTCTCCGCTCACCCCAGGGAGGGGAAAAAGCAACCGAACGTGACGTAGGATTCATGTCAACTACCCTGGAAATTCGCACGGGCGTAGTTAAACAACGAAAAGAAACTCAAAAGAAAAGCAAAAAAAAAACACGATAAAAAAAACACAAAAAGAGATGAGTGGCGATGATGATGGAAAAACAATTCCGTCCACTCCACTTGGTGCCGGCTTCTGAAAACTGGTGAAGGAGGGAGACCGACCTCCCGTGATGATGGTTCGTGCGGATGCCTGAGGGGCCACTGTAAGTGGGAGCAAATGGGACTGAACTTAGAATATGCACGAATGGTATCCGAGTGGGCACACCACAGTGTTGATTTCGAAAATTATAAACCTAAATTTAGGATTTAGGGTTCGACCGATTTTTTCGATCGCTATCTGAAGATACCGGAGGGTGGATGCCGAAATTTCTCGAGGGTTGAGCAAATGGACTGCACTGCAGATTTTTTGTCCGTTGCTACCCAACTTAGAAAATGTCCCAATGTTGGATTGGAAAATTACACGAAACATAGCAAATTTCCTACCAATTTTTTTGCTCCTGAGAGCCAAATTCTGAATACAGTAACCCAGTGTAACACTCAAATATTACACGAGATTTAGACAATTTTTTTTCACTGATTTTTTATACTGCTATCGAAATTGTGAATTCTCCAGTGTTAAAAACGAAAATTACGCGAATGCAAACAAATCTTTCTATTGCTCACCCTACTTGTGAAGACTCCAGTGATAAATTCGAAAATTACATGGAACTTAATAAGTCCGCTTCCACCGATTTTTTTCGCTACTGCTGCAAGGAATGTGAACCCCCCAGCGTGAAATTTGAATTTGTACCACATTAGTAGCATTTTAATTCGTATACTCTGCGAATGTAGCAAATCTTCTGCCCGCCATTTTCTATAGCCTCCTACCCTACCTGTGAATACTCCAGTGAAAAATTTCGAAAACTACACACGGAATGTAATACGTCTTCCACCGAAATTTTTTTCCTCCACTGCCACAGTCCAAAGAATGTGGAAACCCTAGTGTGAAATTCGAATGTGTACCCCATTAGCCACTTGATTGACTTCCGATAATCCCCAATTGGACGAGTGGCGCTCGCGCCCTCCAAACTATGAGTCTCGTGACCCAGCCTAGCCTAGTAGCCCTTGCAAAGGACGATCATCTTTTCCGGACCTCCGTCCGCTCGATTCCATCCTCCCGCAGGATATATTAACTTATTCGTTAAAGAAAGAAAGAGAGAGAGCATACTCAGCCCAGCCAGCCAGCCGGCAGACGGAGAACTTCTTTCTTTTCCTGTCCTTTTCTTTTCCTTGGGCTCGCCTTTCCTTGCGGTTCTCCCCCCGCCACCAAAAAGAAATATCTGCGAACAAAAGGCGCCTGGAAACTGGAGCTGTAGTAGTGCACTCGATCGAACCCTGGCTCTCTGACAGCATGCAGCAGCCATTCCAATCGAGGACGCTCTCCAGGACTGCTAAAAACAGCGCCTGGCGCCCCAACTCGCATGCGAGCCATCATAAGTGGCGCACAAAAGAGACGGAGTGAAGTTCGGGAGCCAAGTCGGAACTCGGTGATGAGCTTATTCGAATGCGTGGCCCGGAGTCACCAGACCGAAGGTGGAGTGAGCTCAAGGCACCAACAGTTCACTTTTTTTTGCCATTCATTTGGGGGCAGTGCAAGAAAGGGATATTCTTTGGAGTGGTGAAGCTATTTACACCTCTAAAAACGGATGAAACCTGCAATATATGGATGAAAACTCATCTATTCATCCAATAGAATGCACATCCATTCAAATGGAGTCATGCCATCCAATGATTTGGTAGAAATTTTGCAATTTCATCCACTGAAAAAAAATATATATATTTTGGCAAAGATTCCTTGTAAAAAATTTGGTATCATTTTTTTTAGCGAAAAATTGTTCCCAAAAAAAAATCCCTAGACACCAAGCTGTAAGGTTGGATCCATGCCACATCATGCTTCTTGAAATACGTGGGTTCTCCAACTAAAATATCCACTTTTCTACTATGAAGTTTGGGATTGAGTGGCATATGGCAACTCTAGACTTCAGAAAGAGATGATAGTAAAGTTGTAAACTTGATTAAGTAGAGTGTATGAGAGCATGATTAGAAACATGGGAATAAGCCAAAAATCTAAAATGAGGTGAGACAAGGAGATAAGTGGAGGATAATTTTAGTAAGTCAAGTTGATGGAAAGGAGAGTGGGCTTACTAATCCTAAAATCAAGGAGAGTAGAGAAAGGGAGAGACTTGATCTCCATAACAAAAAACAGATTGGTTATTTCTCCATGCTAGCTACTTGGGTCAATTAAATATGAGGTCGGTTCCAAACATGCAAACCTCGATGCAAACAACTCCCAAGTCCACTCTCCTTCCCATCAACTCAACTTATTATAATTGTCTAAAATTATCCTTTGTTTGTCTCTCTATCCATCACTTTCACATTCTAAATGACACTTTAATATTTTAGAAAGAAAATAGCAATTAGATGGTGGTTGGTGGAGATTCCTTCCTAGTATAAGTTGCTTATTCCAACTTATACTACCAAGTCAAAGTCCATACTCAAACTTGAAGGACAGGGTTTGTATGGCCTCTTCATCTTGTATAACCGCTAGAGTTTGGAATTCATTTCCTTATTCTTATTAAGAATTTGGACTCTCATTCTAACACACCTTCTATCTTTACTCCAAGTTCTTCAAATTACATTAAGTGGGTTATGGGTTATAGCTATTAATCCTACATTAGAAGAGATTTGACGGCTTGGGAGGGCCATTTCATGCTTGTTCTCCAAGCAGAGAACTTGTTATAATATTAAAATTAAAAATAATTTAAAATATAATATTTAAAATATTTAAAATTTTAAATAAACATATTTAAATTATTAAAAAAATAAAATTATTTAAAAATTATTTATTTAAAAATTATTAATAATTAATTAATATTATTTGACATAGCATGTTCTCAGCTACATTAGATCATTGATTTGGTAGAGTTCCCAGAGTTCCTTGCAGTCCGAAAACTCATGGGAACCCGTAGTCTTTTATTGCCCTCAAATCTCTTTTAACAATATTAATAGGATTTTCCTTCAAGGTTGTTCAAATTATGCAGGGTGCTTTAGTAGAAGCAATCTTGTTGATTTCAACAAAACTAAACATTATAAATACTTGTCTTTGCTTTAGCTTTCATTGCCTTAGACGTTGATTGTTTTTTTTATTAAATCTAATCTTTGTTAGGGCTCCAAAGCAACATCTTCAACATAGAATACTTCAATGGAAGTGTTCTAAGGTGCTTGCTCGAATAATTATTACAACTCTTGAGCTCATTTCAAGAGCACTTGCAAGATAGAATTTGTAGAATAATCTGCACAACTAATCATAAAACAAATTGCCATACAAACTAATAAGGTCAAAGAAGTAAAACCTAAATGTGTTTTTATAGTCTTGATTTTTTTACATGATTGATTTAAGATAGAGATCAAAATCCTAAATAACTATAGAATGTGCATGGTATTTGGACCAAAGATTTGGAGGCAATCATTAATCAACAAACTTAAAATCAACATATGTCCAATGAATTGCAAATGTTGTTGTGATCTAAAGGGAGATTTTTGGGCTCGTATAATTTTTTTTGTTTCAACACAACATGGACATTTACTCTAAGAAGGAAAATTTCAATTTGGAGCATTTAGACAAAATAAAATATGGCTTAAAAAAAATCTTCCCTTAAACTTAGTATTGAAGGGGAAAGTTGGTTTTGATATACAAATACCTAAATTGAACTTCCACATTATAATTGCCTTATGCCCTTTATTCTTTGGACTAGGATTGCATGGCCCAAAGTATCATAATGCAGTAGTAGCAAAGATTTGAGTGAATTTTTGGTCTATGTCAACTAACAGTACAAGATACATGTGGCATTTTTTGACCAAAATGACTTGATTTAACCAATTAGATCCTCATATAGAATACATAACAATGTTACCCTCTTGACAACTATTAATATATTTTGTTGATTACATACATGCCAAATTTTACAAGTCCAAATTGTCCCAATTTTTAGGACATCAAAACTTTTGATCTAGGCACCTAATTGAATTTTATTTAATTCTTGCAAAAGAGATACATGTTTTTGTACATTTGGTCACTTGGTCTTTTAGAGGTTAAGAAACCATCAATATTTCATAATAGGTTATTTTGCTATATAATCCAAAAAGTCCATCACCACCTCCTTAGAAGCTCTTTATAGATGAAAATTGATATTGAAGTAAATGAGAGCTACTTGAAGGTAGCACTTGGCATTTAGAGTTAATTAGCTATAAAATGACTTCTTTTACATTATTTGAAATTTAGGGTGGTCCACCCTTAACATCATTGGTGAATTGTCAATAAACATAGAAAAAAATTAATTTAGATCCTTCCACATATATCAGAAGATTAGAAGAGATAAATCAAACTCTTTAGGATGTATGGAGAGAAACTAGTTGGAGTGTTTACTCCCTTAAGGACCAAATGTTCAAATTTCACACAATGTATGAATGCAAACACAATCTAAACATATAACATTGCGATTTTTCATTCCATTTTTTATAGACTTTTCTATTAGTTCTTTAATAATTTTATTGTATAGATTCTGAAGACTTAATTTTGCAAATATTTGATAATTCAAAGGCTTCCAATATGTTTCACCTAAAAAAAATTTATAGCTCAAAAAATTACCCTTCAAAAATGTCTTCAATAGATAAGTAAAATTAAAATCTTAAATAATCACCACTAATAATTAAAGAAAAAAATCATGTAAAAATTGTAAATATTTAATATAGAATAAAAATTTGAATTTCTTGCTTAACGTTTTATTGATAAATATTAAATGGTGCAATATAGATTCTTTTGCATTGCTATGATCTATGAATCATGCTTTATAACTTTTGTTTGATAATCTTCATTAATTCCTAAAGTTTTTTGGTGTTTTTAGACCCAAAACTACTTCAAAGTACTCAAATTAATAGCAAGGATAAAATATTCATCTATATTTATTCATTAACAAATTCAACCCTAGAATCCTTTAGTTAACTGGATATGGTACATCCCCCTAAAATTTCAAAATAATAAACCTTACCAATTGCAAGCTCAAGACACTTGATTTTGAAAAACTTAATAAGCATTTTGAACTCTTCCCAAGTGGCTAAATTTCATCTTTCAAACTTTTTAAACCCTAAATGTGTAGATCCTACAACTTATTACACTCCATAATATGTTGAAGAATTAAGTTGGGAGTACCTATAAAAAATTTCAAACCAAAAATATTTCATATTCATGCTTGAAAAAAATATTAAGTAGAAAAAAGTAGAATATGATTAAAATACTAAATTGTTAAGAATTTAGTTATGGAATTGAAAAAATGCCAATCATAATGGTTGTAATGTTGTAATAAACAATCTACACCCAATGCTTTCATTTTTTTCAAAAATATTGAAAATTGAGTTAAATAAAGGACTTCAAAGTTTATAGTAGAGTAAAGATTGTATAACAACTTGCAAACTAAAACAATCTTAATTTTCACCTCATTAATCAAAATGGAATGATTCAAATCTTTTTATGTATATATAAATCTAGAAAACCAAATAATGAATTTTTACAAAATACAATAACTTTTTAACAATATAGTCAAAGTTACAAAAATTATTGTACCTTAAAGTTATTCCTAGGGCACATGTTGAGTGAAAATTTCAAAGAAAAAAACCTGTTTGTAGTGAGTTATCCTAAATCACTATCATGTTGTTTGGTCCTTTGAGGGTTAAATTACTATTCTAAGTTGCATTTTATTATACACATTTTTAGAAATTTAGACTACCCTTTGGTCTTTATAGGGTTAAGCAATGCTATGTACGATCTTCATTCTTACAAGTTTACATTTTTTTTGCCTATAGAATGATATTTAGATACTTTCATAATTTTGCATTTGCTTATTATATTTGAATTATTTTGGTTCACTTAACGATTGGGGGGTAGCAATCAACTTTATTGCCCTCTACACAATTGAATTATGAAATTTACCATGAAACTTCTTTTCAAAACAATGTTTAATCTAGTAAGAATATTGTACATTTAAATGGTCTAATAGATGACTTCATCATACTACTAAGATTATAAGTCCCTCTATAATATCACAAATATTACCATTAATACTAGGGGCTCGTGCTTGCTATGCTACGCATTCATTGTATCACATATTAATAAAAGTTTGATATATTTGAATAGAATGCATGATAATGATTTCAATAAGTCTTTAAAATAATTATTTTAATTATTTTATAAAAATATTTCCAATCATGCATACATAGAAATTATATTTTCAGACAATGTAATATTACTGAAATAGAGTAGCAGTTTGCAATCACTTTTGTAATTTCACTTTTTACAAAGGGTGATATTATAGAAATAATATAGTCGTTGCAATTGAGGTGATATTAAAGAGGATTAATATGGTGATATTATAGAGGTAGCAAATCCATTGCTTCTCTTGGCTTTACATTTCTTTGAACTTCTATGATTTTGTGCTCTTGTGAGCTTTGAGCTTTCATGATTTCAATTTTCTATTGCTACTACCAAATGATTTTGAGAAATTTATTCAATTGAAGCGATTTTGGATTTCACAACAATTAAGTTGTTCACAAAGTTTTTGAGATTTATAACTTTTTTCTTTTCAATTCTTCAATTTGGGTTGCCATTTTTTTGTAACAATGGAGTCAAATTTCTAATGCATTCTGATGTATGTGTATCTTTTATAGTATTTACCATTACATAAAAATTCTTATAAAATTCTAATGATGAATGCGTAACATAGCAAGCGCCAACCGCTAGTTGTTAACTAAAAAACAAAGATTCCACCTAATAACAATGGTCTAATAATAAAAGCATGTTGATGACTACTTGGTAATGGGGCCATCCTTCAAGGGTTAAATTTCTTGCAAACTCTTGATTTGGATTGGGAACAAGTCCATAAGCAAATTATATTTGTGGACAAAGTGTCAATGCTTCTATTTATAAGGTTTAAATCCTCGAGTCCCATTGTTCCCTTTGGGACAAAATGGATTTCAAATAGTCTCTCATAGTCTCAATATTTGTCGCAATTTTTTAAATTTTTTTGTGAAGATGGAAAAATACATTAGCTTCCTACATATATAATTCTTATTTCAATCAATGCCATGGAGCAAAATTTATTGCACAATACCCCAAAATTTAGTTTGACAAGCAAAAAAATCCACAAAAATTTATAATAACAAATTAATTTTATTTTTACAAAGATTGTATTTTTATCTACATGAAAAGGTTTTATTTATTCCATTTGGATTTGTTATGTGAAAGCTATGGACAATCTTATTTTTTAGGCAATCATATTGCATCTATTTGAAAAAATAACTTGAATGATTCATTTTTAAATTCAATTAAACAATTAAAAAAAAGTTTACAAGGTTAAGGTCTCTTGCTAGAATAATTTTATTATAGAGTTTAGTATGTTTCAATACCATCTTAGAGCTATTAATAATATAGTTTTCAATTCAATCTTGAACCTACTTCTACTAAACAATTTATTAATGAATGAAAATTATTTAAATTTTTTTTATTAGTTTCTCAATGCAATTTTTCTACCTAAAATATTAGATATTAAAAATTAGTAGTACAAAAAAAAATTGTGACAGATTCAAAGCCAAAATATTTAGTCAAGTAAGGTGCAAAAATCTTATTTTCTTCACTTCAAATGCATATATGGGTTGCAATCTATGTACCGGTAGTCAAAGTTTTTGAAATTTCTTCCACATATTCTTCCACTAGTTTAGTACAGGGTCCTATAATTAGATACGCAAAAAAATAATTAAATTTTTTTTTGCTCTTTGCAATAGAAATGGCAGTTCTGAGTGGTTTGTGATGTCAAAACTACACATCAATCGTATAGTTAAAGTACATAAACTGTACGCTATTGATATTCATTGTTTTTGCATTGATTTAGTGCGTAAAAATGCACATATTCGATGCGATTATAGTACGTAGTGATGAAGGCACTAAATTAGTACAATATTTGTTAATAATCCGTCTATCCTTAAGTTTGAGATGAAGACAAGACAAAACCAAAATTATAAGGATGTATTACAATTGTAGAATAGAAATTTAATGATGACTCTAAAACTATAGTTGTAAAATATGATCCATAGGTCATAACCATGTAGTTATAACAAGTAGTACAGAAACCAATGCTTTTCAATAACATTGAAAAATTGAAGCCAGAAATTGAAAATTCCTTCTAAAATAGATTGTAGATTGAATATTTATAATTTTCACATTATTTTTTAATTAATTATTAATTGTTAATTATAATAATTTTTGAAGATTTTATTTTATATTTTTATTTAAGTTGTTTTGGAAGGGTCTTCTTTTATCCCCAAAAATTACTTTTTGAGGTCAAACCTACCAGTTTCCTTTGAATTATAGAATATTTGCAAAGCAAAGTCTCCAAAATCTATACTATACAAATACTAACCCCTAAAGCTTCAAGAGTCCTCTCGAAAGACTCTTGAAGGTTTGGGAAGGTACTCATAATCTCAATTTTTAGCAATATTAAATTTTTTTCAAGATAGTACATTAATTAGGTTTATAGGGACTTAGTTTTTATTGAATAAGTGCCTATAGTAGGAACAAAATTATACTACATTGAGTCCAAAACAAGTAAAGGAAGGCAACCAATTTTTTTTTAAATAGTTTAAATTTTATTTTTTTCTTAGAGATTATATTGTTTGGATAAATTATGTGAGAGTTATATAGCTTTTTGTTTTGCAATTTCAAGAAATTCTTGAGAAAATAATGTATTAGATCTATTTTTGAATTCAATTTTATTAATTAAAAAATATTGCATATGGTTTAATTTACTTTCTAAAAGGGTTTGATTGTTGGAATTAGAGTGATTCAATTCCATCTTAGAGTTATTAACAATTTAGCATTTCCTTCTATCTTGTATCTATTTTGACTTAATAATTTTTTAAAGAATCAAAATCAAGAGGGAGGGGATATAGCCCCTCAATTCAATTCTTCAACATAGAAAATCTAAATTCACAATATAGATTACAAAATATTTAAGTTAAAAGGATTCAATGCCATAAAACCTAATTGGGCTAGGAACCCAAAAAATTAATTTTTTTCACTTTAGAAGCTTATATTTTATAATTGATATGGTCAGAGTTTTTGAAACTTCATCTAGACATTTCTCTTATTAATCCAATATAAGATTATATAGCTTAATATGCCAAAAAAATGTTTGAAATTTTCTTTGCATTGGAAATGGTAGTCTAGAGTGGTTTTTGACAAAAAAATAAGTGGCCTTGGGACTTTAGGGTTTAGAGAATTAATACAAGAATCTTTAAAAATTTGTTGGATGAAAAAACATATTTTTTGTGTTAAAATGTGTATGCATTCATCTGTTTTTTGAAGTTTGAACATCTAGTCTCTAAGGGGTTCAAGTCATTGTATAATAGATTTTTAAGTTGATGTAAATGAATTTTGGCTACGCATGTTATATCCTTCAACTTCATATTTTTTCATGACCATAATTTGAAATATACCTCGTAAAAAAGAAATTGAAAGACATCTATTATTTTTGAGAATTTTTATTAAGTGTTAACACCTTATGATCAAATATTATTATAATTCAATCTATATGTGATGTTTAGTTTAAGATTATACAATTGTAATAGAAAAAATAATAAAAATTTATCAAAACTTTGACTTTTTGTTTAATTTAGTGCAAGCTCTAAGAAACTCAATAAGGCCTAGGACATTTAGGGATTATGGAAGTTGAAGGTATTAAAGCTAAAATTAAGCATTGCAAATTGTCATTAGGTTTGCCTATCATTTTTGGATGAAACATATTTCTAAATCTAATTTGGTTGAAGACTTGGTAAACTTCATTCTTCTAAATAAAAAACACATTTTTCAAAAGTAGGTGTTGACTAAGTTATAATTTGCCTCATGGGCTTAGGAAGTACTTTATCACCAAAATAGGGTGTGAGTTGTGGAATCAAATGTATTGTAAGTAACCTAGGGTGTAGGTATTACCCATTAATTGGACTAAACATAGAATAGGCTCCATATATTCCAAAATTTTGCCTGACATCTAGATTGGCAAAGCTTTAAAGCAAGATCTATAATAAGGGGCACATTATCACTTATTTTTGTTTTATTCTTTTAGACAAATTTCTACCTACTATAGCTTGTGGATGAGTTTTGGCAAATCCTATGTGATCCCTTAGTTTCATTGGAGTTCTACCTTCTTTAATCTTTGTATTTTTTTCCTATTTAATTTCCATCTTGCGCATGCTTTGTGTCTACAACTTGCTTCACTTACAAGCTTTGCAATGTCCCATGCATTCATTGTTCTTTGGATTGGCATTTTGATGCAAATTTGTGATTTTTTGGTGGTAGTCAGGTGTTGCAAGATGCATCCATCTAAAGTCTTGTATCCAAATTTGAAGTTGATGTCCATAGGGCGTTTCTATAAAAGAAGACCATTGCATAATGGATAATCATGTGGTACTTAGTGTAAATATGAATTGAGGGAAAGTCTAATTTTGTAGTTGTAGTGTTTACTATATTGTGCTCCAAATTCTAAGTCTATATGACTTACAATGACTACATCTTAAATTAGGATTGAATCTATTGTCCACATGATGTTTTTTTTCCGCAAAGTGTTATAAACTCTTGGGGTTTTACGGTAATGCTTTAATGTCATGCTTTGTGTAATGATGGGGAATTTCATTAAAATAGCGAATATTATATGACTTTGACATTCCACAGTTCAAATGGGGTGGTCTAAAATCTAATACACTAATAGATTTCAGACCGCCCGGTTTGAACTGTGGGAATGGCACATTATGAAAATGGCACATGGGATATCGCCTTTTTAATGAAATTCCCCATAATGTTGTTGTAATTGTTGTATTCTTGTTTTGATTGAATTTCTGGTCCTTTTGGTTGCTATTGGGGTGAAATTGTTGTGGACAATGAGTGCTTTGGGTGCACTATTAATGTCTAGATTTGGGTTTACTTTATGTTTTCCAAACATGGAATTTTCATGTTTTTATGTTGCATTTTGGTGAACTATATTGTATTTGTAATGTTATGCTTTGATTGTAATTCAAGTAATAGTTTGCTAGGGCTTTTGTTTGAAGTTTTCAAATTTGTACCTCCTACTTTTTCTTTGAAGAATTTGCAACCTATTCCATCTTTTAAATATATGAAAAATTTCATTAAATTGGCGATATTTCGCATGTCATTTACATGAGTCAAGAGTACATACAACAATGCTTCTCAGCATATCAAACTCATAGTTGTGCCAATTCTGACCCCAACAAGTCCAATTTGCAATACAACTGTCATGTTTTTTCATCCCTTGTGCCATCTTTTTATGAATTTCTTCCATTTTGCAATCCCCCTTTGTGCCATTTTCACAAAATAATCACCATTTTAATGAAATTCTCCATATATTTGTGTTTTTTTCTTTGAATTTTCTTTGCTTTAAATAATGTTATTGTGATAATAAGTGGATAAGAACATTCAGTTGTGATGTAGTGTGTAATCATTTGGGATGCAGATTAATTTACTTGAACAATCACTTTGAAATTATCAAGTCAATAATCAATGAGTAGGGACTTTTTCTAATGTAAATAATTTCACATGCATAGTGAAATTATTTCTTTCTTCATCTTTTCCAAGTCACAAAAGTAGCATCAATCCTTTCTTTTGAACCAATGTCCAGTACATTATGAACTAGATAATTTCATCCTCTAAAAACATTACCATAAATAATGTTTCTTGAAGATGAAATTACTTCAGTCAGCTTGTTAAGAGGCAATTTTTTGATTTATACCTAGGAAAAAAATTGTATTGGTGAATAGTAATTTTATTGTGAAAAAGACATTGATCTATAGTCTATCATAGCCTTATGACATGCCAACCAATTTTTAACCCTCAAGTGCTACAACATCTACATTTTGGATGATGAATGGAGGATATGCAAGCATTGTTTAGTCCAACTAACTTCTCATTTATCCCAAATGTCATACTTTGAATCTTGAAAAAATTGCCTTCTTTA
This sequence comes from Climacium dendroides, assembly GCA_950106755.1. Classification (NCBI taxonomy): domain Eukaryota; kingdom Viridiplantae; phylum Streptophyta; class Bryopsida; order Hypnales; family Climaciaceae; genus Climacium; species Climacium dendroides. The sequence continues at coordinate 26,471,676 of OX467088.1, forward strand.
ATGACCAATTTCATGAAATTGTGGTAAATGATATTTTGTACAAAGATAGAAGCAAAAATGTGCAAAAAATTCAAAGAAGGATTGAGGCGTTTAAGTTTTAATAGTCTCCCTAATTGAAGTTGAAAAATATAATTATAGTGTTGTATTTTTATCTCTTGCTCAACACACTTAGCTATGTAAAGATGTTGCTTGATGACTCACTATTAACCCTTAAACATCGGCAGATGTTTGGCGTCCGATAGATGATAGAAGATCTCTCTATATAGGACAAAAGTGCATCTATTTGTCCTTGGAATTGTACAAGATAATGGGAGGTCTTCTATAGTCTTAGAGTGAGTGTATTTACAAATTTTTAAGCCAATGCTTCACATGGTCATAAAAACTGATGATTTCCAGAGTCACCCGTCATCCTTTAAGGATTAATTATAGAAACAAAGAATCCATCTATAGGTTCAATAATTAGAGTAATATTTTTTTAAATAAAGGAAAAAAAAAGGGGGGGTTCGGGCAGCTGGGTCTCTCTTTATCTTGGAGGCTCCCGGGCTCAAAAGCCCCCGTAAGAACCTGACAACCCGTTCACGGTCAGGGCGGTCAAGGATGTCCGGGCAGCAGTCAGCCAACCGCGCATCCAACCGCGCAGCAATCGGAGCGGTGATCCAAGCGCCTTCGTCACTCCCTAATCCATACGGGTCAGAGCAAAGCGCGCGGCTGCCGCATGATTGGATCCCCGTGGGACCGCGCTCCCTGCTCTGCTGGAAGGATTTCGCCCCCACCCTTTCTCTTCCTCGTCCTCGCATTTTTCTCTCTCCGTCTCTCTCCGCTTCCTCCTCCTCTCTCTCTCTCCCCCCATATCCAGCTCGCCGGTGCGCGCACTCACAGAAAACCAGGGGACCCAAGAGCTACAGCTGGGGATACACCCAAGCCTCACGGCAGGGATACGGAAAAGCTTGACAACAGAGGGCACAGCCAAGGATGCGAGGGATGCAGCAGTAGCAGCAGCTGTGTCCCGAATCCATTCGAGCTTGGGAGTGGTTTCCCACATGCACAGGAATAGCGGAGGAGATTAAGGAGATGCGGATGATGAGATGAGATGAGATGATGTTTGCGCCTGCTGTCCACTCGTTGCCTCCTCCCCGGCTTGGTGGAGCTTCCCCTTCGTCTTCTTGCTTGTAGGAGCTTTCGGAGCTTTGTGTGGGGGTGGCTCCTGTGGGTGGGTACTGAGTGAGTTCTTGGTGGCGGTGGTTCAATGTGTGAGTCGGGGTCGGGGTGTGGTGAGTGAGTAGGTTCTTTAGCTGGTTGTGTTTTGGTTTTGGAGATTTGGTTGCGTCTTGGGAGGGAGATTCGTGTGTGGGTAGAGGGGGGAGTGTTGGATCGAAATGCGTGGAGGAGCTCGTGGTGGTGTAACTGTTTTGGTGCGACTGGGATCTTGGAAGGAGTGACGCAGAGAGAGGGAGAGAGGGAGGAGGTGACGGTAGTAGTGGTGGTAGTAAGAAACTTTCAGTCAGTCATAAGGGCTGCGTGGATTTTTTTTCGGTAGTGGTAGAGTGGCATCGATTTGAAGCTCCGGTGAATGCGAGGGTGGCGTGGCTGCTGAATGCGTGGTTGTGGCGAAGAAGTGGTGAAGCGAACGGTGCGGAAGTAGCCGCAGCAGCTGTGGTGTGAAGTGGAAGGAAGCCTTTGAGGAAGAACGGAGCAGGACTTGTGTGCTGGACCAGGGCTGCTTTGCGAGAGGTGTGAATTTCGTCTTTGCCTTCAAAATTTGTCAGGCGGTGGTGTTTGAGTTGTCAAAGGAAAGTAGTCTGTGGGACAGGGTAGCGTTTGTGAAAGACCGACCTCCGGAGCTCGGGTGCAAGGGCGGTGGGGGTGGTCCTCATGTGCTGCTGTGGACTTCAATGGTTGCTTGAGGTTGGCATTTTAGGTTGTGACTGTGGCTGTAGCCGCTGAGACTGGTTTGCTAATCGGGTCTCGTTGCACGGTGACATAGCCTTTCGTTGTCTGCGTCGAAGATGAACACGAGTTGGGAAGTTTCGGTACTACATATTGACCTCCCCACTGATAATGACTGTCGGTCATTCACGGAAACCTTCAGTTGGTCTCTGTGATGGCGCTTTGGTCTTCTTGCTGTAACGCTCTTTGGGATAGCTGTGCGTCTTGTGTGCTCATAATGGAGTTTTTAAACAGAAGCTGTGTTGTTTGGGGGAGGGGGGAGGAGTGGAGTCTCTTTTTGAATGTCGTTTTGAAAGTTTCGCATGAAGCTCGAATTGATAGAGGGTCATGGTAGAGAATGAAATAATCTGAGCATCTATTCGTGGCGACTATGATGCAGTTGTCCTACTATGAGTCTCTGTGTGCCAGAGCGGGATAGGAGTGGCGGTATGCTTGATTCTCTGATTCCCTCGAAAGGCTTTCACGGACCCTTGAGCGGGAAAGTGGATTTTGTGAGGTCCAGGAAGAGTCACTATTCTGAAGTGTAAGTACTTCGATATTTCATGTCAAGACATGACTTGCCCATCTGTGTGATGTTGAACCCATCTCTCCTGGGATGATACCCTTCTCACTTCTGAGATGTGCATTTGTGACAGGCCTGATCAGGACACGTTGGAAATCGGGTGGCACGATAATGGACATCTAGACATGCAGGGTCAAAGTAGCAAATGTAGCAAGTCGCAGTGGCAGTACCCTGGTTGGAGTAGTGGACAGGAAATTGAAGATGGAGTAACACCATGTAAGCCCACGGTTTCGAAGACCCATGCTTGTCTGGAGGATGTGGTGAATGACACCACCACAGAATCCCAGCATGTTCATCAACACAACAGCGATGTCGTCGACGACGAGATGGTGTCGTGGTTACAGTATCCTCTGGATGCGACTTTGGAGAGGAGCTACTGCTCGGAGTTTTTCGGAGAGCCTCCAGAGTCCAATACGCAATTGCTGAAGGAATCTTTTAACCATGGAGCCGTCACCCGGACCATGCGCCCTCCGCATTCAGGATCACCAGGACATGATGCTGCAAGTGTTAGAGCTGCAACTGCAGATGCCGCCATGATGCTTGGGGCTGGCCGTGCTGCCGGCGTTTTACCACAAGTTGGAGCCGAAGCTTTCAGTAAAGTGCGCACTCTGCACTCGTTGCAACCGTCCTCAACTCTGACCAGATGGCCTCAACCGATGAATGGTGGCTCTAATATAGTCGTGAATGCGAATTCGGCGGGCACGAAAACATCCCCTTCAGCATCCCAATCCAATCCCATGTTACCCCCGAAAATGCAGCCTGTAGCCCCTCACCAGTCTCCGCCAGGGAACCGACCAGGTTCCATGAATTTTTCGCATTTCTCCAGGCCGGCTGCGATGGTGAAAGCTAATTTGCACAGCCTAGCGGGGTCCTTGCATCCCATCGCTGCGCCGCCTTCCAATGGTCGGTTGAAGCAGCAGACGGGAAGGCCAATGGCGGAGACATGTACTTCGACCTGTTCTTCGATTTCGGAGTCCAACACTACAGGGCAGGAGGTGAAGGTGCAGCTGGGAGTCACAGAGAGGGAGCAGAGCAATGGCTTGGAAGATCCTAGATGGCAAGCTGCACCTCAGCCGGCGCCAGCGAAGGATCTGGCATCAGGAGGTGAATGTAAGAGTACCTCTCCTGCGGACATGGATACTTGCCGCTCGCAGGTGTCACTCGTGACGTCGTCTGGTAAAGGAGTGTCGCATGTTACACAGCACCCTGATATTCAGGAGCCTACCATCACATCCTCTTCAGGCGGGTATGGGACCAGTGCGGAAAGACCTAAGGAGACCTCAGCGAACACCAAAAGGAAGTCGAGCGAGAGGGAAGATGCGGAATGTCAGAGTGAGGTATTTAATTTACCTCACTTCGATTCACAATCAGGCAATGCCATGACAAGATTTTTTCTCTTTTACCTGTAGAATTGCTGTTCAATTCGTCGTCATGTACTGACTTGCCTCCGTTACAGGATGGAGAAGACGAGTCAGTGGAAACCAAGAAACCTGTAGCTGGTCGTGGAAGTACAACCAAAAGAAGTAGGGCTGCCGAAGTCCACAACCAGTCGGAAAGAGTAAGTGAACGCTGTCGTCTTTGTCTTGGATTTTCTCCATGGTAAAAGAATCCATGCATATTTGGTATGCTTGAGGAAGCTAAGTTACTGTTGGCAGTTACTCACTTGTCCTCTGGTTTCGCTTTGCAGCGGCGAAGGGACAGAATCAATGAGAAGATGAGAGCCTTGCAAGAACTTATACCGAACTCTAACAAGGTGTGTTCTCTAAAATTTTCAATGTTTTCAAATTATGATGTCCTTGTGCAGGGCATATCTGCTGATGTGATGTATTCTATGGCGCATCTTCCATTTTAATATACCTAAGGATGCTTGTATTTCAGACTGACAAGGCATCTATGCTGGACGAGGCGATCGAGTACTTAAAAATGCTCCAGGTTCAGCTCCAGGTATTTGTTCGTCAGAAAGCTTTTTCACCAATTGGCTGCCTCCTAAACCCTCAGGATGTTCGGATGTGGTTTTGTGGAGTGCTTGTGACTATGTGAAAATGCTGATTTCCCTTTTTTGTTCAATCAGATGATGTCAATGAGGACAGGTATGACCTTGCCACCAATGGTGGTGCCTACTGGGATGCAACAGCACATGCAGATGCCGCAGATGGCAGGCATGCCGTCGATGGGAATGGGCATGGGGATGGTTCAGATGGGCCTTGGCATGGGAATGATGGATATGGGAGTCTCTGCTCAAGGGCGGGCAGTGATGCCCATGCAATCTCACGCAGGTCCATCCCTCAATGGCAACATGGGAAGTGCATCCTCGTTGGTCGACGTGCATGACTTCCGCTATCAAACGCCTGGTGGCGTCATGGATTCTTACAATGCTTACATTGCTCGTCAGCATCAGCCTATGCAGATGAATTCGGTTAGATACCTGAAATCGCCTTCGCACATTGTATTTTGCTGCGGAAACAATCTTTTGCAAACCCTTTAATGCGCACGTCATTGTTTGTGGTCTGAAGACTTGTGTTGCGATCTGCAGGCTTTAGGAATGGACAAGTATAATGCTTACATGCTGCAGCAGCACCAAATTCAGCAGCACCAGCAACAACAGCAACAACATCAGCAACAACAGCAACATCAGCATCAACATCAGCAGCAGCAACAACATCAGCAGCATCAGCAACTTCAACCAAATCAGCAACACCAGCAGCACCAACAGCACCATCAACAGACTCCTAGCATGAATGGGGGTCCACCTCATTAAACGGTAGGTCTTTCTTTCGTATGCCGTAAGTGTAGAGCAGGGTCGGCACCTTTCTGCCGAATATTAATGGTCGACAGATGCTAGAATCTTTTGTCAATATTATTTTTTCACCGTATGATTTTTTTTTTAAATAATAATTCCCTAATATTTCGGCATCTATTTTGATAATCATTTTCTGCCGATCCTGCCCTACAACTAAGGTAATTTGCATGTTTCATATAACCAGCTCTGAATGCATGTCTCGGGTGTGGCGATTGTGGAATGAATGGATATTGTTGTATTGCAGGGCAAAGGCAGTCCGCCAAAGCTCTTGTTAACCCCTGAAGCACGAAGATGTCTAATTTTGGTATGTGTTTTGTTACGGAGTAGCAGCTTTGAGTTCTTATGGGTCCATTTTGACCAACACACTTTGTGACGGTGATAATGTAAATTTGGTCTAACTTGTTTTGTATTTTGCACAGTAGAGTCAGTGGAATTGGTCATTTCCTGACCATGAATCCTTGCCCATTCTGCTTGAAACAGGTGATGGAAAGCTGTCAAGTGTGGAAGTTGGTGCAGCCTTGTAACAAAGTGGAATGTAAAGGTGGTGGTTCTCTAGGAATTGCGGTAAGAAGTTGGACAGGTGTTAACCCCTTCTATACAGCGGGTTGAATTCAAGCTGAAGAGTTTTGAGCACCAAGGCGATGAAGAGAGCTGGTACTGTTTCAGTGTAATTTCTGCACTTGCAATCCTTCTTACCGGAGAGATTGAGCAGATTATGGGCTTAGGCTATTCAACAGTGGTTGTGGTCGCTGCCAATCCAGTCTGGAGTTTTCAGCAGAATCAGGGGATCCGCAAGAAGAATTGATGGCGTTCAAGTAACTCATATTTTTCGGCAGTTTATTCAAAGAGAGTCTTTAGTGAGATTTGTGTCAGTAGTCAAAGTCGGAGGAAGCGGAATTGTATCCATGATCGCCATCAGTCTCTTGCAGAATATATTGGTGACATTGCACGCCCAAGAATAATGTGCACTGTCTCTCGGGATTCCAACCCTGCATTTCATGCTGTGTTGTAGATTATTTCATTCTTGGATTGAAAATCCAGTAAACTTGTAGTTTCAGAAGTGAAAGTCATTATGGTAATGAACGCAATTTTGCTATCTTTCTCACATCTGCTTCAAGCATTCAGTCATGCTTTTATCTATCTCTCATAAGGAATGGGGTATTTCAGGAGCAAATCTTTGCGTCGCACACCATGCGAGGTGTTGGTTATGGGTCGCTGCCCATAGTTCCCAACTGTAGGTTTGATTACGGTTTACAGCAGTGTTAATTCCACTCTTTAGTTTTTTGTATTCGCTCCAACTGTGCTGTGCACTTGTGTTGGGTTAGTTCTCCCGTTTTAGTTTGATTACAATTGCTTCAGTTCCGTGTACAGTCCAATTTTTATTTCACAGTTTTAGTGTTTAGTATTGCATGCAGATTGCTTTAGTACAGTATAAAGGCCATTCTGTAAGTTAGTTCCTTTATTTTCTAAGACTATGATGTACTCTTCAGTATGTACTTTAGTGTGGTTTGGAACTACTGGACTCTTAATTCATGCTGGTTCCGAAAATGACAGGAATCCTCTCTCGTATGGGTCGGTGACTCATGGTTCCTAATAATTCTAGAAAAACTTTCAGCGAGATTGCAACTAGTTCTGTTCCCAGAAGCCTTGCCACAATCTTCGGTTGAATCTCTTACCTGGTGGTGTTTCACTATCTGAAGCAGTTTCAGAGTCACATTGTACTTACCCTTATGATGAGCGTCTACTGATCTACTGAACTGAAGGCCGGGAGCCTCGGATGATGACGTTGGAACCTGGCTGCTTTCCCTCAAATATCTCATTCTGCAGTGTTTATCACCGGCACTCATGGAGAAAGAATAGAGCTTCAAAGTTTTTTTTATTGAAAAGTAATCTGATTGCTCCGTATTTTCTTTTCGATTTTCAGGTCCAGATGAGTTTCTGAGGACAATGAACTGCAGCTCACCAACTCCGGGAAGATTCTCCTCTTCTCAACTTTCCGCAACCATGGCAGGGCTGGTAGTGTTTAACTTACAGCCACAAATCCACCCACTCACTCACCCTGGATTCTTCACTTCCATCTCTCGTTTTTTCTCACTCGAAACAAAAGCCGTTGATGCCCCTCTTTATAGTTTGACTTCATTACTTTCTAAATGTAGAATGTCCACTCTGCAAGCTACCGTACAGTCCCGCCATTATAGTAAATGGTCGAAGAATACTTTTTATTATTCAAAACCGTCATAGTTGGTGTCGTTTATCAATCGGTACATCTTTCTTACTTCCTTGAAACTTCCTGAATTCATCTTTGCTAGCTTTTCTGCTCCTTTGCGTTTTATACATGATCAAGTCTAATGGACACGAAACTACCGAAATATATGAACTGTGCGTGGTCATTCATGTACCTTGAGATTCCTTGTCTTTTGGGGTGTAGCGGAGTGCTGTACTGTAATGACTGGTGAGTAAATCAGCAAGTCTTTTTTGCTTTTGTCCTCTTTTTGTTGTCGCATGCGGTACTTGGAATTTCTCATACTACACTAGAACTACTTTGGGTGTTTTTTTTGCAAGCTAGGCTGTGGAAAGTATGAATTTATCCATGGATTTAAGGGTCCAAAAGTCGATTGAAATTATGAGGGTACTATTTGGGGTGGCCAGTGAAGGACGGAAGATAGATTGCAGGATTCGTCCGGCCTCATCCAGACTGCCAGCCACGACGTCATCATGTGTGCAGGTGGAGAATCAAACGGAGGACCTTGATTCCAGTCGACCTTTTGCTGGAGTGCTGGACGCCTGGGCTCTGGCGAGTGTCAACGGTGGTGAAAACCGCCGTTCCTTCCTGTAACAACGGCACGGAGTCAAACTCCCCAAACCTTTCCCTCTCTAATGGGACATTGTGACCATTACATTGGGGCCACAATTGAAAAGCAATTTTTTTTTAATTTAAAAAAGTGCCACACGTCATCTTGTGATTGGTTTAGGGATGAACCTTTCTATTTGACATAAATTAAGCAATTTAAAAAAATATCATATGGCATCTTGTGATTGGTTTAAGTCAAACTCCCAAAACCTTTCCCTCTCTAATGTGACCATTACATTGGGGCCACAATTGAAAAGCAATTTTTTTTTAATTTAAAAAAGTGCCACACATCATCTTGTGATTGGTTTAGGGATGAACCTTTCTATTTGACATAAATTAAGCAATTTAAAAAAATATCGCATGGCATCTTGTGATTGGTTTAGGATAACATAAACTTTTCTAATGGATATAAATTAAGCAATATTTTATTAAAAAAATATCACATGTCATCTTGTGATTGGTTTAGGGTGACATGAACTTCTCTAATTGACATAAATGAAGCAATTTTTTAATTAAAAAAAAATATCGCATGTCATCTTGTGATTGGTTTAAGGTGACATGAACCTCTCTAATTGACATAAATGAGGCAATTTTTTATTTTAAAAAAATGCCACATGTCATCTTGTGATTGATTTAAGGTGACATAAACCTCTCTAATTGATATAAATGAAGCAATTTTTTATTTTTAAAAAATATCGCATGTCATCTTGTGATTGGTTTAGGATAATATAAACCTTTCTAATGGATATAAATTAAGCAATTTTTTTTATTTAAAAAAATACCACATGTCATCTTGTGATTGGTTTAAGGTAACATGAAGCTCTCTAATTGACATAAATTAAGCAATTTTAAAAAAAATAGCACATGTCACCTTGTAATTTATTTAGGGTGACATGAGCCTCTCTAATTGACATAAATTAAGCAATTTTTGTCAAAAGTGCTACACGTCATCTTGTGATTGGTTTAGGGTGACATTAACCTCTCTAATTGACATAAATTAAGCAATTTTTTACTTAAAAAAATACCATATGTCATCTTGTGATTGATTTAGGGTGACATTAAGCACATAAATTAAGCAATTTTTTATTTAAAAAAATACCATATGTCATCTTATAATTGATTTAGGGTAACATGAACCTCTCCAAATCTGATATGTAAATTCAAGTTTGACTCTTTTTTACTGAATTTGACCCCTGTGGCTTCGTGGGTGGTACATGTGAAATGAAATATTTTATTTCTATTTTTTTAAGATGAAACCATATGTATATGACAAGTCATAATTTATAGTTATCTTTGCAAATAACTATAAATAAATTTTTGAAAGGAAAAGTGAAAAAACATCATGATATATAACTTCAAACTACAATACAATAAATACTCTAAAAACTTTTTTTGTAGTTTTTGGAACACATCATCTTGTTAGAATTTCTCTGTAGAAAAGCAGAATGTTTTTGATTGTGAAAATCAAGTTTATAGAATAAGGAATTGGTTAAAAAAGTCAAATTAGATTGCTTGTTTATTCTACTTTTGTGGAACAGTAATGCACTGAACAATAGTCTTGTAAATAGAAGACACATCAGAATATATTAATCTAATCCATGGTCTAAATGATTTTTTGAAGATAAAAAAATTGATTATCCTCATGGAAATATTATTATTTTTCAATTGGTGCCTAGGAACAAAATTTATGTCCGTATAAGCTCAAAGTAGGGGAGACTGGTCAATGGAAAAAAATTTAAAAATTTGAATTTGAATTTTTTTTCTTCTCATAAACTATATTTTTGTCTACATATAAAGATTTGATTCATTTCATTGATGTGAAAGATATGGACAATCTTGTTTTTCGAGCAATCCAAGCATCTTTTGGAAAAAATAACTTGTAGAATTCATTTTTGAATGCAATTTTTATAATTTAAAAAAAAAATCCATGAGGTTTAATTTACTTTCTAAAAAATTCTCACCATTGGGATTAGTGCATTTAAATTCCGTCTTAGAAATATTAACATTTTAAATTTTCCTTCTTTCTAGCACCTACTTCTACTTAATAATTTCTTAAGATTGAAAATTATGTTTTTTTTGAAATTTTCTTTTTTTCCTAGACTTTCAACTCAATTCCCCACTATAAAAATTTAAACCTCAAAACAATATAAAGAATTTAAGTTAGGAAGGTTCAAAGTCAAATAAGCTAATCCCGCAATGTGCAAAAAAACTTGTTTTCTTCAGATGCTGTAGAAACTGTAGATGCCTAAAAACATCTCATTTGCCCGATTTGAAGTATTTTTGCAAAAGTTATAAGCCTCTGAAGTTCGCAGCCAGTCAACCCTAATCGGTTTGATTGTATCCGTGAATAGTGAGATTCCGTCCGATATGACAACCGTACCAAGAAGTCATTCTCTAATTCAGCCATGTAGAATTCCAATAAAGATTTTCATCCATTGAAAATATGATGGGTTACAACCCAAGTTCTATTTGGTATAAACCCAAACACTAGGTACCATAGCTATTTTCCAATCAAAACACTCCATTTCTTTGGACTCCAAACCAAAAAAGGGTCATTTGGAATTGTTAAGCTTCCTAAAGAAATTTATGATGTACTTAACAAAGCTAGCATGTGAGCATGGAGGGGGGAATAAAAAATTTGCTCTTGAAAGTGACAATATTTTAAATCTTTTCTAATTTTAGAAAAATTATATCCATGGTTGTGGGTTTCAAGTGCCCTAAAACTATAGAAAATAAAGAGTTCATCATATTTTTGATATAAAAACTTGAACTTGTCTTGTGAAGATGGTTGTGGTAATTATTTTTACAAAGCAAAAATAGTGAATGAAAATGAAAGTTCAAAGAAATGTTACATCAAATTCCAAACTATGTGAGATGTCTTTTATAAAAATAGACATAACTATATTAAAATCATTGGATATGCTTTTGTCTATATAAGCATTTTCTTTTATGATATAATTGGTATAATTTTTTTTTGGTAAAGAAGGTGCTTCAATTGTAAATCACGTTGACTTAACTCAATTCAACAAAATATTAATTTGCAAATTGGGCAAAAGTATAGAAGACATGAATTTAGTAGTGACTTTTAATTTCATTATAATTTAAAATCATAAAACAAAAGGTACAAAATGGATAACCTTCATAATTACCACTCATAAGTAGCTAGAGTTTTTGTTTACGTAATTATTGATTGCTTTGAAGCTTCAACAAATTGATTTCATTGTAAATACCTTATATATATAAACTAGTATTGATAGTATTATTTTTGATTTTATATATCTTATTTAATCATCTATATTTTCCAAGTTTAAATTGACTTGTATAATTTAATTGAATGGGGTTGGGAAGCTAATGTATGTTTTTTATATATTTTTTAAATGTTTTTTTAAGCTTGAATGGATAGAGTGGATTAAACCCTAAAGGATTGGAGCACATTTTGTTAGAAATTGTGACTTTTTAGGGTAGCAAGATTGAAAGATTAAAGTGTTTGAAGTTTTTTTTTTTTCAAAATTCTTTGATAGGGTCAACAAACTTTAAAGTGAGTTTTGTGCACTTTGCATGAGATTTTTTTTGACAATTACATCATATATTATGTTCATTACATACTACCAAATTTTAGAGATAGAAGAGGAGTTTTGTCCATGTTGCCTAAAGCTATCCACCTTATCTAAAAAACTTCAAACAACATAACTTTTGATTTGGGCACCTAATTGGAAAAGAATTATATTCCCAAGAAGGTGGTATATGTCTACAATGTGAGTCAAAACTTGAGAAAGACCCATTTAAAAATGATTTATGTACAAACCTACCTAAACCTTCAAATGGCTTTGAACAATCAAATTGTCTATTAGGAATTAACAACATGGGGTTCAAGAGGACAAATGTATCTTCAATGTATTTAGTATCGAAATTTTATACACTTTGCATATGGTACATGTTGTTGAACTTAATATGAAAGCTATTCCAAATCAAGAGAGGAGTCTAAAGGTGTTAGTTCATTGGAAAAAAATTGAGCCTTCAAAGGGATCGTGAATCTATAGACATAGATAACAATAAGGAATGCCGGCCAAAAAAAAAATTCAAAAAAATTCAAAAAAAGATGTTTTTTTGGCCAGAAAATTGGAGGGCCTAATCAACATGGAATAGTTCACTTAAATTATTTTTAAAATAATTTTAAAAATATAAAAAATAATACAAAATTACAAAAATTTAGAATTTGATGTGGCATTAGTGCAACCACATTAGACTCCTATTTCTAAATTTATTATTATTATATATTTTAAAATAATATTTTGAAATATTTTGAAATATTTTGATTTTTTAGTAATTTTTTTAATGTGGCCACTATTCATCATTGATGATGAACAATGGCCATTGTCCCTAAAAAAGGAGTTGTGAGTTCCATTGAAGGAAACTCTTACTGCAAAGCAACCCATGTGAGGGCTCATTTTTTTCTTAATGGTTTTGAAAATGCTTATTTTAGTCACCTTATATATCAAAGGATGTTAAGTATGCAAGAACACAAACCTTGTCTTTCGTAGGTGAAGAACCTCAAAGACATCTACAACTATCTACAAGTGATTGACTTCAATTCTTTTCTCATTGTACATTTTGAATAATGCTTTTTAATTCTTACCAAATGATTTCTAAAAATTTTCATTATAGATTTGTACATTGGCCAAATCCAAATTTCTTCATTCAAATTGAGCAACTTGTATTAAATGTTTTAGAAATTTCAATTCTGAGCTTTCATATACAATACAAGTCTTGTACATTTGAATCAACACTTTGTTTTGGACTACTGATTTGAAGGCATAAGCCAAAAATATAAACCCTAATTCCTTAGAACTAGCTAATATTATCTACAATTGACAATGAACCTTATTATAATATCCCAAAGTATTATGATATGGGCCCAACTAAATTTATCAAACTATGCCAATGTGTAGTGAATTGTATGGTTGAATTTATATAGAAGATTGAATTCTTCCTATATCAAACTTTCAACAGGAAGATAACAATAGATGAAATTAGAATAACTTCAATGCATTTGGGTATGTTTGAATGCATTTGGATGGACTAGATAGGTTTGGATGCTTAGTTGGATATGCTTGGATTTTACTCGCTATGACCTAAGAATACATTTCATGAAAAATTATGCACAAATCAAGTTAATATAAAGATTTAGGAAATAGATATCTTTATATTTAAATTATTAAAAAATAAAACAAAATAAAAAAATAAAACAAAATAAAAATAGTTCATTTTTAGCAACATCGTGGTAATGAGGTTCCACCTACAAAATGATAGAAATATTCTTGAATGTATAAAAATGTACATCCAAAAGAGATTTTTTTGTATGTATGAAGGGAACTAGGACTTTATTATTTTTGGATGTCTCTTAATAAGTAGACACAACTCTAATATAAAGAATTCTACTTTGAATATCCAAATGAGATTCATTTTGGTATTCTTAATAGCATAAAAAACAATTAAACTACAAAACACAAAAATTATGAAAATTGATCTTTTAATAGTATATGATATTTTTAAATTAAAAAAATATGAGCTTTAGTTGCAAATGTAAAGCCACATCTTTAATATAAAAATCTAATACATTGGTTTAAATTCTAAAAGTTATTTTTCTTTTTGAGTTGAACATGCAATATATGACACCCAAATAGTTCAAGTATTTCATGCTTTCTCCCTCATACATATATTAATCATTACCTTCAAACCAAAAAATTTCTAGTTAGAATCCTCAAATATAAAACACCAAATTGGTTGGATTTGGATACTTCCAAGTTCCAAAAAATACTTGTGTATCCATTACTATAAAAAGAGAGGTTTATATCGACATATTCATTAACCTTGTAACGTCAATGTGGGCACTATGTGTTTGGTGGATGATAGAGAGTTCTTTTATATAGGACAAAAGTGCAGATGTTCATCTTTGGAATTTTACATGAAAAGGGGAGATCTTGCATAGTGATAGTTGATCTCCAATGAATACTCTTGCGTTTTTTTAAGCAAATAATTTGTATGGTATGAAAAAGAATGAACAATACCAATCCTACACAAACTATAAATTGTAGTTTGTGCACTTGAATGTCACAAATTTGATGCTTGACATAGTCCATTTTAACCCCTAAAGGACCATGCTGCTGAATTTAGCAATATAGCAATTTTAGGCAAGTACGTGTAACTAGAGATTTCCATATTTTTGGCCCACATTTTAATAGAAGGTGTGGACAAGGAATATCTTTTATGTGCACTAAAATTCAAGCCATTTGGAAATATAAAAGCCTTATGGCCTAATAGGTTACTTTTTTCATAAATGGGTAATCTAAATAGATTTTTAAAATCACTTTTTTCATTAAAAAAATTTTGAAATTGGTTTTCTAGATTTATGTATATTTGGAAAGCTTTGAATCATTACATTTTGATCAATGAGTCAAAAGTTATGAGGAATTTTAGTTTGCAGGCAATTATGGATCCTCTACTCTAAAATAAACTTTGAAGTTATTTATTTTGTTCAATTTTTAATATTTTTTGAAAAAAAAAAATAGGATGTAGATTGTTTATTACAAAATTGAAATCATTGGGATTGGCATTTTTCAATTCTTAACTAAATTCTTAACAATTTTGTATTTTCAATCATTCTCTATTTCTTTCTACATACTAATTTTTTCATATATGTTGTAAAATTTCAAATGATTTAAAAATTTCAAGCATGTAACCAACTTTCCTTGAAGAATGAATCCAAAGAAGCACCACCATTTCGGACATTTTTTTCATACAAATGAGAGCTTGTGAAGTACAACTGCCCAATTTTTTGCAAGGTCAAAAAAGGATTTTTGTGAATTTGAAAGCTCATATCTTGCAATCCATGGGGTGGAAATTTCCGAAAATTTTTCCACATGTTCTCAAGTTAGCTTACTACAAGATACAATGGTTATATGTGTCCAAAAATGGTTTTTTCCTAACATTTGGTACTTGTACTAGAAATGGTAGTTTTGAAGTGTTTTTGGTAAAAACATAGTCAAGGAACTTAAGGGGTTAAGGAATATATATATACACACATTAATGTGAGACTTCCATTGCTTTCAAATCTTCTAGTGCAACAATTTACAAGAGTAAAATTCACAATACGTATTGCAAGTGTAGGTGTTGCTAAGACTTCCTACCCTATACACGTGCCTTTAGAAAGACTTTTGTACATTAATAGAGTGGTATAATTGCATTGGAATCAAATACTAGTAAGTTAAGCCTTGAGTGCTCTAACATCCATATTCTGAACGATAAACGAAAGGCTTGCATGCATTGTTTAGCCCACCTAAATTCTCAGTCATCTAATGTAATACTTGAATGTTGAAAAGACAACCTTCTTTAATGACCAATTTCATGAAATTGCTATAAATGGTATTTTAATATAAAGATATAAGCAAAAATGTGCCAAAATTCAAAAAAGGATCAAGGCATTTAAGGATTAAATGACTCAAACTATGAATCACAATAAATTAATAGTCCCTAAAGTTCTAAGGCTATTTTTTTTTTGTCAAAAATCGCTCAAAACTACTACTTTTGCTACATTCACTTATAAAATAAAATATAAAAATTAGAATCTAACCACAAGATCTTCTTCTACACTTGTCTTAAATCACATGGTAAAAATTCTGTGATTTTTGACTATATAGATTGAAAGATAATAGTATTCAATTTTTTTTTTGATTCTTTTAAGAAGTCACTCTGATTGCTCACAAAACAAGAAGCTCTATAACTTTCACATCATTGATACAAATGGAATGAATCAAAGTTCTTCATTTATACAAAAAATAATCTAAAAAAAGAAAAATATTAAATTTTTTTTTCAATTTTTTGTGGTTTTTTCTTGTTACACCGTCTACCCCATTTTGAGTTTATTGTAGCTTAATTTTTGCTCTTACACACCCATTGAAATAAAACTTATATTTCCATAAAGCTAATAAGTATTTTTTATCTTATAAAAAAGTTTCAAAAAGTTTCAATAAAATTTGAGATCATAGGAACCTATTTGAAATCCATTTTGTCCTTTGTAGGGACAATGGGACTTAAGGGGTGAGAGTTGGCCCCCAAACCACCCACCATAAGTGCTTAGTTGTGGAGGGTTTAGTGTCGATATCCTAAATTTTATAACGACACTATTGAATGTTTAATGCAAGGCTAGTTTCATGGACTTTGGAGCTTGGCATTTGCTATCACTTATCAATTCATTAGTAAAAAATTGAACCCACAAAGAGGCCTTCAGTTCTCTTACTAATTTTTGTACTATTTGATTGAATATGAAGGTGGCTACATCCTCATTAGAACCACCACTTGGCGTGTGCTCCATTCTTTATGATCGAACAATTATGTAACTAACTTATACTAGCAAATACTTGTTGCAATGTAATATTGAATTTAGGAGAAGCCTTAGATAACTAGATGAAAAACATTTAGGATGATAGGATGAGATATTGGAGATGAAATTGTGACAAATCGCATGACAATGTGTATTTAATACAATAGATTCATTCTTCACTGGTTCAGATACAGAAATGGCAACAAAAATGCCATGAAGCTGTATAATTTCAAGTGATATAAAGATACAAGAATGAGAAGTTGTGGAGAGAAAAGAAGAGCCAATTAGGAGCTAGAAACCATGAAGCAGGTGTGACCCCCCTTTCTGCAGGTGAGGAGAATGAGAATGGAAACTAGAGAGAAGTGTTCATTTGCAAAGGAGGATCAATACAGTTATTTTTCATAGATTTTTTTAGCGTTGATGCAATGCCAATTTCTCTAAGCATCAATGCGATAGGGCATTACAATTAGTGGCCAAATCGTAAAGAGAATCAACGTTGATGCTAGCATTGCTACTAGCCCAACCACTAGGGGCCAAGGAGTAAAGAGATGAGGTCAATGCTGTCAAACGCCTAAGATCTACAGTGAAGGGAATTAGTGTCAAGGATCAAAGTTGCTTGTGGAATGTGGAGAGTGAAACTAGATTAAAAATTCTTCAATGAAATCCTCTTCACACCCATTCTTCATCTATAGATTAGAATAATGGGCATTCTCAATCTTCAAAGAATGTGACCTCTACAAGCCACAAAGAGCCAACAAGAGAGCACTACGACCCCATTTGTCTAAGAAGGGGGTGAAAGAAGGTGTGACTACCCCTATTATCCTCCAAGGTCACAACGAAGAGAAAATCTTTGTTAATCCAAACAAAAACACGCTTTCCCAATCAACCTGACATCTTGTTGTGTGCATGATTGAGATCTCATTTTTTTAAGCTTGTGAAGGTGATCCTACATACAACGGCAGCTCAATGCTCACACGATATGATGTCAGATTTTGTAGGATCACTTCAACAACCTCTCATTTTTTAATCACATGAAGACAATGTTGCGATGAAGTCAGGAGTCCAAAAATTCAAGAACGATATTTGATTAGGATATGCAGAAGTTAGAAGAGGCCAAAGTTGAATTGGTAGATGTTTTTTTAAGACCCCAGTGGCCAATTTTCAATATTCACGACTTGAAGAGCGTGCAACAAGCATCCATCTGGTTTTCCTCTGGTTTTCTTACGGCTCGCTTCTCCAAACAAACGTGCTTTGGATTGGCGTGACCCTACCGTACCGTACCTTAGTTGTCTGTGCAGAGGGTGGAAAGCCCAACTGTCTCGTATTTCAATTCTCCTCCCGATGTCAATGTCACATGGAGTTGCGCTGCCTGATGTAAAATAAAGAAATCGACGTTTCTAGATCTCTGTCGCTCGCAGTTCAACCGTTCACCAGTGCCGGGTACTGTACATTGGATTTTCTTCATCACTAGGAAGTACAGAGTGGCACACTGGCACCTAGCTTAATGTAATGTTGGAAACCCGGGGTTTGAAAGCTAGTGTCTGTGAACGTGAAGCGAATGATGCCAGAGTTTGTGCTTAAGGTTCTTCAATTAGCCAAGAGATGCACCGCCGTGTAGTCAGTTTCAACGACAAAGCTCATTCATTCGATTCATCGATAGTGTTGCCAACAAGAATTTCATTATATTGATTCAACTGCACAAAGTTCTAAAAAACTGGTATAGATTTACGTTTCAAAGCCACGTGTTGAGTTGAAATGAAGTTCCTTCAACACTGGTCGATCGGGTAGCTACAAATTGGATACCTGTAACACAAGGAAGTTATATCACTCCCGTGTGAAAACGTGGTGAACAAATGGAATTCTCTCCCTCCCCTCAAACTCTCTTTCTTTTTATTTAAAATCCCCACTATGATGTATTGTGCGACCGAAAACCTCCCTCGGTATGCAGAAACGCGCCTCACTTCCTCAGTGTATGGTGAACCCTACGTATTCAAGCTCAATCTCGAAACAGAAAGTTCACTTTGGATGCTGCGGTACTAGTCAATTACAATAGTTATCAACAACGTATTTACATTGTTCAATAATTTAGGCTAGGTTATGTTATCTTCTTTCTATGGGTTCATATTTCTTAATGTAATTGTCCCTTTGAGCTTTAATGATTTATTGGTTTGGGAGGGACACGGCAGAGGTCCTGCCTTGGCAAGCCTGCTACATTTAAAAATGCTTGATTCAGTAGGGCGCTGTGCGAAATAGTTAGCTAGACAGTGCCAGACCTCGTCGTGTTTCTTATTGCATGTTTCTACCGCTATCGACATGGAAGCTGCAAGTTCTGGCACTTACGGATTAATCTTAAAGATTAGCCAAGGACTGAGAAAGCAATGATATATATTGTATAATTATTTGCAACCTTTTGTTTCTCTTACAGAATGATTCTCCCGAGGACACTCAACAGGTACGACCTGAGGCAGTTTTTGTACAACACACATTGCTCGTGGCAGCTCCGGCGCAAAGAGCAATTGGTTGACAAGTACGAAGCCACTAACTTATGCCAGAATCTCTACCAGAACTAAGACGACACATGAAGCCTTAAGCTGCTGAAGTTGTTGCTCCCAACGCTACTGTAGTGGCTTCGGTGACTCCTCTGACGCTTCTGTTAGTAATCCTGACACATCTGACGCTTCTGTTAGTAATCCAGAGATTGGGGAACCTAACCCTGAAAGGACAGGCTAAGCCCCTCCGACTTGGTTTTGAGAGAATCCTTGACCAGAAGTGTTTTTTTTAATTTTTATCTTTTGCAAACTACTGTACCCACTTCCGTCAATAGTGAATTTGGCTTGCTAAGTAACGCATTTCAGCACCATAGTCAAAGCACTATTCACTATTCACTTTTGCATGCCTTGACTCCAATAAATTTGGGCAAGAAACAAGACCCAACGTACACATTTAGGCTGCAAAGTCAAAGTACTATTCACTTTTGCATGCCCTCACTCCAAAACCTTTTGGCAAGCATCATTAAAACTGTACCCTACTTCAAGGAGAGTTTTTGATTCTCCTTTGGACTGTAGGCAAGTGAATGTAGTTCAAGAGTTACCTTAATTGAAGAAGAGACGACCCCCAAGGGGCACTCAAACTTCTTTACCAATATTATGACCTCAAAAATGACATCGTAGAATGCCCCCGCCCATTTGCCGTACTATCATTGCTTGTAGTATACTTATCATATATTCAAACTATGTGTCAGAGTGAAATGATTGGAACCTCAATTGGTAAAATTTAAGGTATGAGCGTGCATAAGGATCATTTTTCTAGGGTTGTGCTTGTCAATAGTTTCTTGCATGGAAAATTTTTACGGACACTCGAGCCTTAGAATAACAAATAATACTCCTCAAGTCAATCACTTTGAGTTGGTAGATGATATGAAATTGATGGATTGAACCGATAAAAGTTTTGACATGATGTTAGCCCTATTTGTAGCATAAATTATCACAAACTACTCTCTATTTAAAATCAGGAAGGAAAAAAATGAAAAATAAAATATTTTTTTGCACTTTAATTGTACAAATTTGTACTATACTACCATAGGAATGTGTGGAAATAATTTTAAAAACTTTAACCACGCGGATTAAAAAACTATGTAGCATTTGAAGTTTGAAGAAAAAGTCTTTTTTCAACCATGCCCAATAGGGTCAACAAACTTTAACTCTTCCTAAGGTGAGATATAATTTGCATTACATATATTAAAAAAGATTGGTAGTTGCATCCTATATTATATGAGTTGCACACTTGTTAAATTTTAGAGGGAGATGTGGAGTTTAGCAAAAGACTCCCTAATTGTTTGATTTGCTCCAAATTTTTTTGGTAGCATAAATTTAGATCCAAGCACCCAATTAGAACAAAATTATATATCTGACTAGGGAGTACATGCCCACACATTGTGTCAAAATTTCAAAAATATTTATTGAAAATTAACATTGTAGAAACCTTATTGAATTTTCAATTGGTCATTCTACAACCACTTGGGCATTTAGGTGGTGTACATTTGCAAAATCAATATATATGCATTGTAAAATGTACTACCAAAGTCAATCATAAAAATACCAAATGAATTTAATATAGTAAGGTAGGAGGTCCATAAAGTGTCCATTTAAGAGATGAAAATTAATTTGGAGAGGTTAAACTTCTTGACAATAAATTTTCTTTGAAAGACAAATGGAATTGGCATCTAAACCAAGTCCTTTTATATTTTTTGGAGGTTCTTGAAATTAGTTATGAATTTTTGAAGTAGGAATGTAGTAGTTACTCAAAACATCCATCTACTTGTTTAAAATAGTATACTATTTATAGAAAGCAAAATGTACCTTTGTACTAAAGGATGCTTTTAGAGTCCAAGCGCTTTGTGAACCTCCTACCTTAAGCCACTTAGAATTGTTCAAAATTGTGTACTTCACAAGCCAAAAACACTCTATTGTAAGAAGATTGAATGAAATTGCTTCTTCAATCATATTGATCATAAAGGAAATCCAAGTTTGAAACATGGGTGTCAAGGGAAGGCTTAACTAAGTATAGTACAAAATAAATACAATACCAAACTCCATTAAACCCCAATTTTGGTGCTTCAAGGAATTTCATCATGTATTTTTTTCAAATTCTAGCTCATGGTCCCTCATTGCACACTCTTTACAATTAACTCTATTATAAAAAAGAACTTCACATCATAAGGGAAGCAATCCATTTCTGACCACTTAAGCAAATACACATATCTGCAAGGCAAGTTTCAAAAATGGAAAAAATTTCCCATGTTTAGAAAAAGAGTTCATAAGGTTTTCATAATTTTTCAAATTTTTATTTCTCAAAACATAATTACTATGAATTTTTTAGTTGAAGATTCTATTCCACCCATACTCATTATATAGACTTTCCTACTCATTTTCCTATTTTTGACTAAGGTTTGGTTGCAAAATCCAACAAGGATTGGTTGCAATAATGAGAGTCTCATAACCAATCATAATGCACCTCAATTGCACCAGGAACTATGCCATAATTAATCATTGTTAATCACCTTGTACACAAAATTACACCATCCTACAGTGCTAGAATGGGTCATTGATCAAGAATGGATTCCTTTCTACACATGCCTTCACAATTGAGGAATGTTCATTGTGCATCTTGCATTGAACAATAGTCGAGAATCGCTTGTTGATGAGGACGAACAAACTCCAGATTTAATACTCTATGAAATAGTTTGTAATGTGCCCTTCCATTTGGATTTTGTCTTATTGATAAAATAAAAACCAAGAAGCAAAGTAGCAAAGCATAGACAAACAATATTCTAGATGTATATATAATTTATAAAGTGGCAAGCTCATATATAAAGAACATTCAATACATTGGAATGAATTTGAATAACTTATACATGCTTTGATGATCTACACTCAAGGCTATGCAAGCTAGCAGCTTGATCTATTCCACCTATACTAGAATTTCACCTTCTTCGAGGCCTTCTTCTTGTATTTTTCTTCTTTGCTCCGTTTTTCTTGCCTCCTCTCAAATAGACACATGTATATAGTGGTATTCCCTCAGCATCTCAAACCTTTTAGAATGCGAAGGTCAACACTTGCTCTTCATCATCTCCATGTTTTGTGAGGTACAAAAAAAACTTGTACATCATATGCATGCAAAAATGGTGAGTACAATGAACAAGTCTTCTCCCTTCCACACAATTCTTTGCTTTACTAGATATTGGAGCACATGTAGGCCTTTGTGGAAGATGGTTGGATCATTAGGTGGTTGGATTGGAATTTTCAAAACATGGTCATTGGAATGTGGGACCAATGATGGCTGATTTTTGCATGGAGACATGGTAGAAGGTGGACTTGCTTGTTGGTCTTCAACACAGTCTCCAAGAGGATGGAGAGGAGGCAATTGCTTTCCTAACACACGACTCTTCTAAGAAGCACGAGGAAAGCATGTGGTGTGTTTGCTTCCTTGTTGAGTCCCCCTTCTCAAACCAAGAATCCATCTAACTCTATGGCCAAATGAAATGACCACAAGGAATTGAAGCTAGAATAAGGAAACATATAATATTAACATTTACTTTTGAACTTTAAACTCTTAATGCATTTCAAACTTTTCATAATTTTTTTAATATAATTAATATTTATTTTTTATACTTTTAATATTTATTATTGTTCATCAAACTCATGTCACATAAGCATTAACCCATAAACAACATTGCAATCATTTTTTGTTCAATGAATGATAAGGAATCTTTGTGTGAAGGACAAAGATGCAACCATTCATCTTCAAATTTTTGCATGAAAAGGGGAAGTCTTGTATAATAGTTTGGCTTCCAATGAGTGCTTTAGGATTTTTTTTTAAACCAACTATTCACACAATGCCAAATGCCAAAAGGGATGATTTCCATGGTAAAAAGCCAGTCCTTTTAAGGGTTAACTATAACTAAAGCAAAAAAATTGAACAAGCTCAATAATCGTACTGAACCAGCAAACAAATGGATTCTCACAATGCACTAAAACTGGGAGAAATTGAACCTGAATCGCAATTTCTCAAAACTCAACGATCTGCACAACTTACAACGGTCAAACAGACAGCTATATCAGTTTGAAAATTAAAGTTGGCCAATGTATCCTGAAATTCAGAGCTCCAAAATCTTCTATGAAAAATGTCACACCTTGCTTCACCAAGCAAACTTCTATGAAGAATGAGAAGCTGGTAAGAGAAAACAGCAGCCAACGGGGAACAATTTCGGGTGAAGGTGTGACACCCATTTTGTAGCGAGTGAAGGATGAGAACAAAGAATGGGGATGTGGCAGAAGTAGAGGGGTGAAACTTAGGAGCACAAGAAAATATACTTCTTCAAAATCTTCTTCATGCCCATTATTCACCTCCGAATGAGAATAATGGACATGGAGAAGATTTTGAAGAAGAATATTCTGATGGGAACCCAATGGGAGGCCACAACATCCCCATTCTTTGAAGAATGGGAGTGTAGTGAAGAAGGTAGGACTAACGGTATTGTAAAGCGTGACTGGTGAAAGATCAAAACCCTCCTAACTACCAATCAACAGTGATGCCAGATGAGGGATAAATATATACCTGCCAAATCTGTCAGCGCTTGCCAATAGAAGAAACTTCGGGAAGTCTTGCACAAGAAAAGCAAAAACTCTTTGATAAACCTTCATATGAAAGAACAGTCAAGTGATGCAACAATCAGATTAAGTATGCTGACATGGCGAATTTCTCCCATAAAAACTCGTCTCATGATTCGACATAAGGTAAGTACAGCTAATTGCGACCCCCTAATTGCGTCACTACGTACTGTGCACCTGCATTGATTTATTAACCTATATTTAAGATAGTCATTCTCGCCACATGAAAAAGAGAAGAATGACAACTCTAGATTTAGGTTCTGAAATGGAGTATGCATTGTAGTGAGATAAGGTATGCGTCGCAATTGGGTATACTTATCTTGTCTCAACCCCAGCTTTCCTCATAAACTAAAACGAGGCACTATTCATGACACGAGTTGTACATAAAAGCATGCTTCGTCGAATCTGTACTATTGGCACTAATAGGGTCTATGAAGTTACCAGCCTATCCAATGAGTTTCAGAATCCTCGAGAGCTGTTTGCCACACGTACCTGCACAGACATATAAACTTAGGGTGCAGAAGGAAGAAGAGAACGAACCAATTATTCTTATAAGCGTCAAATTTTAGTGTTGATGGAACCGAAATACGTGCAGGCTCAGGATTTTGAAGGGAACCACCACCTCTAACACTAACTGTTATCCTGCAATTAAAACCAGATAAGATTGATCAACCAAAAAGTGGACAGGAACCCGAAATTTATACTACCAAGCACAAGAGAGAGCTATGCTACATAGCTCAAATTGAACTACCGTAATATGAGAGATGTATCACTCTTACCTAAACTGACAACCTACAGTCTTAGACAATGAACATATTGAATATGAAGATATTCACAATCGAGATATCTGATCATGCATATGTCGGTTCTAGATCATCTACCAATAAAGCTTTGAAACTTCGTATCTTTTGCATCTGATATCCTGATAACGCACGTTGCATACGGTATCAGAACAATGCATTTTTTGGTGCGTTTAAACCCTCGTTGCGTTGCTAAAAGAGAATATATGTAAGATTAGATCATTGGAGCAGTAGTAACTATGTTCAGAATTTAAAGTGCTCGTCTTAATTTCACTGAAAACAATGCCACTAAACCGCTCAGTGACCTTGCCCTAAAATACACAAATGAGCTGAGAAACATACTGCAAATAAATAATAGCTCGTAATTGCTTTGTCTTCCATTAAACCCTAAACCCCAAACCCTTTCACGACTCCACCGAGATTGGATACCAATCTTCAGGGATTTTCAAGGCTTCTCGTAACCAAAGGGTCTTCTACCACAGACCTTCCCAATGAGCACCGATTAAAGCATAGAAAAGAACCCTGATTTGTCGCCGACATTAAACCCATTCAATAGGGATTGGATTCAGTGTATCCCACAAACAAGCAATGCAAAATTTTCTGAAGATTCGGAATAATCTAACAAAAATCATGGAAACACTATGGTGACAGGAACACGGTGGTTTCCATGGACAGGTGCCAGCAAATGCATCTAAGAAAGAATGTTACAATTGCATGTCTTAAATGGTTTAAATACATTCCCTGCAAACTCACCCCCAAACTCCAAACCCTTATCTTCATAGTTTAAAACCTAACCCTTACCCTGAAAAAGTCCACTAATCCAAGCCACTGCGTCGATTAAAACCATGTACCATCCATAAATGAGTAAAGTGTACGAAGAGTTAATGGAACCCCCGAATCAAGAGAATAATTCGTTGCATTGGAAATCTCACCAGACGAGCACCTGTGGGTGTGAATGGCACGAGCGCTGTGACGAGCGAGTAAATGTTCGGACGCTCATTTCAATGAGCATTCACACCTCTGATGATCAATAAGAATCTCCTTCAGATGCCCATTTCCGTGGAAAAAACGCGATTCCTCCCCTGGGTAGACCATAGCAGCACTGCAAAAAATTCTTCAATTCACAGGAACTGTTGCCGCTGTTCCATCTTGCATAGAACTGAAATCGAAGGGGACCCTGTCTAGAAAACAATCAACACAGATCAGAACGTCAATCAAGGTTGAAACAAGGTCCATATTAATTTTAGCTACCTTTTTTATGCAAATGTTAGGAATTCCAGCTAAGAGTCATTCGAGAAACACTTACAGTGCATGAACCAGTAACCGTTGTTCTATCAAACTTAACGAAACCGGGGAGACAGAACCAAAAGAGCTCAAAATACATTACATCTATTTCTCCCAGTCTGCTTTCAACTTCCACAAAGATTGAAAAAAGCATGATACAGGGAGCCACTGGTAGTAATGCCGAAAACATGATAAACTTAGGTCTTTGAAAATGCAAACAAGACTGTTTCGATTTTGAAACCAGACCGAACTCTAATTTCACCTCTTGCTCCCGCAGAGGCATATCATTCAAATGGACGTCTAAGGACATCAACCTGCATTTTACATACATACCAATCCAGAGACTGCTCCGAATTCTGGCAGAAAACTGCATGAAACCCCAAACCGGCTTCAGCATCCTAAGGAATCGTATACCAAAGAACCCTAAGTACCGTGAACCTCCGGAACCGAACAATCTTTAGACTGAAAATCACGCCAGTTCCTCGGCCCTTAAGGATCCCCATTCAGTCGGTAAAATCTCAGCGCACAACAGCACCGTCACTTCCTCTCAACGGAATCAAACAAGCTCCGTGGTTATGGCGACCCCGACACTTCAATGAGCTGCAAATGCATCCCCATGGTTTGGAAACATCCGATTCTGTTAGAAAAACATCGATTATTCTCCAGATGGTGCTTTGCCTGCCGGGGGCGCATTCTGTGTGCCAGGCACGCCAGGGTTATGGCACACAAAACCTTTGCAGACGGAGAGGTAGATGACCATGGCGATGATGATGAGCAGCACAAGCACAAACAGCTTCAACCGAAAATGTGCACACCACGCTCTCCGACGGATCTGGTTCCCTTGCTTCTGGTACTGACGAGTCCCAGTTTCCAAGTCTGAGGTCTTCCCCACGAGTAAATCAATCTTCTCGTTCCGCTCTAACACCTTCTCAATGTTCACCATCATGATCCCCTTCACCTCCGCCACTTGCGACTTGATGCGGGAGATTTTCTGCATCTCCTCGGGATGTAGGGTTACGTACTCCATGTGGGATTTGAGTTTGGGCGCGAATTCGGCGTTCAGGGATCCGGAGATGGCGAGATCCGCGCGACCGCCTTGATAGCGGTGCTGGAAATCGTTCTTGACGCGCTCCAGGAACGTGAACGGGACTTGGCGGCCGAAATCCTCGTCCGCGACGGCGAGAAACGTGAAGCCATCTTCGACGATGAAATTGAACGTGTGGTGATCGCAAACGTAGGTGTGCTTGTTGTTGCCAGGGGGGAGCTTCGATAAACACTGACTTGCGATTGTGCTGAAGTTCCCGGTGAAAGATGTGTACTCAGCGAGCACGATTGTACCACGGGCGACGAAGCTGTAGATCAGGGTCCGATCCCCCATCTCTCCCAACTCACCTCAAATCCTCTGCAACAAATTAACAATTCGCAGACTTCAATTCGCAAAACAGGCGCAAACCCACAAATTCGCACAACAGGTGCAAAACCCTCGACAGAAGAAAGCTGAAAAGATACTAATAGTAGCGAATTGCCGAGATTTCTGCAAATTCTCACAAATTTCTGCAATTCTCACAAATTCTGGACACCCACAACACCAAATGGTAGCGAAATGATGAATGGAACTTGAGGGTAGGGGGAAATGGGAAACGGGAAGCAGAAATGAGCACCTGTCGGAGACACACAGCGTGCTGGGGAGGACTGCAGGACTTGCAAATTGGAGCTGGTGACAGCGTTGCAAGTAGACCGCCAGGATAGAAAAAGTCACGTCGGGAGCAACAATGAACGCGTTCGAAAGGGGTTGGGTCAGCGAGGAAAGCGAGCTCGTTCCGCAGCCGGCAGCGATGGCGTCGGCGAAGGACAGCCTGGCTATTTCCCCTTGCAAACGACATTTTCACTTTCACGAGGAAGCACTTCAGCAGCAAGTTATTTCATGCTGGAGCTCCGAAAACTCCGATTTTCGGTAGATTTTGATAGACTTTGGTGATCGGAGAGATCAAAGAGTTTTTTTTGGCTTTGCATGGATAAAAGCTACATGTGAGAATGTTTGAGTGAGAACTTACTTCGAAAAAGGGAGTGGGTACTATGGGGACAAAGCCTGTAGTGGGGTAGCTCTTTGTTGACTTTGTTCTTTGAACAGAGACTATGGATGGCATCGAGTCTCACATTCTAAATTTGAGTTTCCAAATCCTATCTACAACTACATTCTCATTGCACAACACGGTCAAGGTTTGGTTGGGCTTCATGGTCACACCGTTCTAGTTATTACTAGCTTTGTCCCTATGGATGGAGGCTATAGTTTATGAACGTGAGTTTCCAACTCCTATCAACAATCGTAGTCACACTGCACTATACGGTTAAGATTTTGGTTAGAAGAGGGTCCGACTCGTCGATCTCCCATCTCTATCCAATTGGTAAGATGGGGAATCTAATTTATATTTTTATGTTTTATATTTTGTTTGGCCTGTCATTGATTCAATGTTTTCTTTGTTAAATCTTTTGACTATCCACTATCAATAAATTTATATTCATGTTTATCTAGGATAAAACCTCACGATCGTACCATTCTTGTTCTGATGTTGTTTGCACGTTTTTTTGAGTTTGTTTGGGGGTAAACTTCTCTAGAAATGAAAGAATGGGATTCAATAGATTGACTAATGGTTCAATTGGGAAAACAATAGACTTTGAAATTACAGGACATTAAAATTGAAATTTGTATAGGTTTTTAAATGTTGGCTTAGATATGTTGATTACTCCAAGATGAAAAGCAAGGTTGAAGTTTTGACCTTGTGGAAACATGGGAGACATAGAAAAGAGGGGCTAAATATAAAAAATTAGAAAATCAAGTAGGATGTTCAAAATCTTGTCCCCTTAGGTTTGTGAAAATATGAGTTTTGCTTCTTACTTGACCCTCTTAGAAGAAGAAAAATTCTTTACATGTTCTAAATATCCAAAATCTTGATGTCTAAGGTAATTCAAGATTCAAATTCTTTTGAATACAACTAAATGAAAACCTCATATTTAAAGTGAAAACATCCAAATTGCCCTTGTACTCATTTCTAACAAATAGACTTCTATTGATTGAAGTATCCCCCTAAGTCCAATTAAAGCATTCCCACATTTAATTGTGATTGGTTGACTATTGATTCTTTAGATTTTGCTTTTATGACCAATCTATGTGATGGATGGGGGGATTGATCCCCTCATTGCACTTGCCAAGGATAAATGTAAAAAATTGCCCCTATTTTGTACCACTCATTAGTCTTGTATTTCATCATTTTTCTTGCCTAATTTGGGACCTTTGATTCCAAATATGAATTAAAAATTTCCAAATTTTATCATAGGAAGCAAATTAAAAACTCTAGTATTTTTTCTAGGGATAAACTACATGGGAAATGAGGGGCAATGAAGGGATCAATCCCCTAGCCACTATGTGATGGTTTAGGTGGTCTAAAAAACCTCTACTTTAAAAATTCATAGTGAATTACATATCTTAACTAAAAATTCTAATTTTTTTTAGGATTTCATGATTTTCAACTTCTAATACTTCAAAAATGTTTTTTCTTGAAAAAAAGGTATCTTCAATTGTTGCTTTTATTGATTTTGGATATTATTTACCTTATCCACAATATTTACAAAAGGATTCAAATTCTCAAGCTTACTAGTTAGAGCAGACTCACATGTAAGCTTGGTAGGTAACTTTGTACTAATTGAAGTAATAAGAGAAAATAGGCTCCACCAATTGTCCCCCCAATTGTCTTGCCAATCATCAATAAGTGAAAAAAGAGGGTTCTATATTTCATCAATATTAGTGAACAACCCCATTGGTCAAAACTAGTCAATCTTGAGGGAATCAATACATGTGAAATTCTTATTGTATTCCTTTCCACCTACCTAGTCCACATAAAAATCCAATTGCTACTTGAACCTGTAACACTTCTTGTAAAGTTTGTCCATCCACCAATACATGTAAGCCCACCTTTTGTTGTCTAGCCATTGAATAACTTCCCTTCTTTCCTAGACCAAAGACTAAGCAACTATAGCAATGCAAAATAACTAATTTGTGAGGTACATAAAGATTTGCTTTGAGGATTCCTCTATGTTTTTAGGACAAATTATAAGCGTGATTTTGAGTTTTTTTGTTGGACATGTGCCTTACACAAGAATCCCCCCATAAGGCGCCCCTACATGAAATCCCTATAGACAATGCATTCATTCATGACTATCATCCAAATACATTTTTTTCATCCTAATATTTTTTTTTAGTTTGAAATTCTTTGTTTTGACCCTTTTACTTAAAACAAATTCGTTTCATCATCTTTAGACCTCAATACAAGTAAGTTGATTACAAATGCTTATGTTATGGATTTCATTCAAATGGAGAAAAATGGAGAAAAAAGAAAAAATAGTATTGTGAAATGAAAAGAGTTTTAAGCTCAAAGCTCTCAACAAATTTGCAAGCAAAGAATACTAAATTCAAAATTTGGTTTGCAATATTTCTAATTCCTAAGCTAATTGGAGTTAGTGTTGTACCATTGAATTTGTTACAGTAGGTGGTATATGTGCAACAAAAAAAACTTGTATTGCAACAAAGAAAAGTTATGCTAAAGTAAAAAAAACATATGTTAAAGCAAAGAAAAATTGTCCTACTTAAATTGCTTCACAAGAACATAGTTACTTCTAGAATTAATTTCAACATGATAGGCTCTAAAGACTTTAGAATGAGCAATTTAAACAATTATTAAAATTAGATAGTTGTTATTATAACCATTATTGTGTTCCATGAATTTTTTAGTCATCTTCATAACTCTAAAAGATTCTCATGCATCTATCTCAATAAGTTAGTGGTACATCCTCATCCAAATACTCCACAATTTCCTTTCCATGGTCATCACCTAGCTTCATCACAAACATTGCGGGCTTTTGTGTGCCAGCATGTACTAAGTTCATTGCAAAGATTTGAATGCATCACAATTAAAAAACAATATTTAGAATCAAAACAACAAGACTAATAAGAAAGAGGGAGCAAAAAAAACACCTTCTAGCCCTTTTGTTTTTGCATCTTTTGCTAGTAAATAGCAAGGTAGGGCACACCAATTACAATTTCTTCCAAAATAATTTATTGTATAGCCTTGTCATCTAACGTCTTTAATTCTTGGTCATACAATATAAAAAATTTCACACAATTATGACCCTTTCATTCCATTTTTTTCAATAGGCACATTGGCTTCTACTAAGCATGTATTGCCTATTATTTTACTTAGTTTGATAGTAATCCTCTTTACTTTCAGCTTTATAATCTCCTCAACCACCATCTTAGCTCTACAATCTCCTCAACTCTACAATCTCTTCAACCACCATCTTAGCTCTACAATCTCCTCAACCATCGTTTTCTGTATGAAATTCTTCATAAATCATATGTTGTCATCTTTTCTTATCATGGTTTTAGAAGACAAGAATAAATGATGGAGTTCAAGTCCAAAAGGAAGAACTTAGGGCAATGTTTTGACAAGGCTTTGAAAGTGGAAATCATATCTTGGTCATGGTATGTGATAGCTTTTTGTTAGTAGTTTATTGAGAAATGCACCACATCTAATTTCTAATTTTTGACCAAACCAAGAACAAATTTGCCACATATCCTATGTTGATATATTCTACAAATTAAAATAAGTTCAAAATTAAACTACACTTTAAAGTAAATCTACTAGATTTGGAATAAACAATAAAAAAGTGAAAGAAACTTCTACATTAAACTACTTGAAATTGAAAAACAACTAATAAATCTAAGAGATTATAGATCCTCTTGATACATAATTTGTCAAATCTAACACATATTAATATGCCTAAAGATTTTAAACTAAGATACTCAACATGATCTTAAATAAAAAGAATACTAAGCAATGAACATTTAACTAGCCCTAAAGCACCAAACTACAATTTTTTGGCAACATAGTGATTTTGGGCAACTCACTATGAATAGAATTTTTTTTTATTTCTTTGAAATTTTCACACAACATGTGTCTAAAGAGTAATTTTAAGGCGCAACAATTTTCATAACTTTTGACTATATGGTTAAAAAGTTATTACATGCTATGTAATTTTCATTGTTTGGTGGACAATTCAAAAAAATCACTTTTTTAATAAATTAAAATTTGAATTTTTTTAGATTTGTATATAGACTAGAAAGCTTTGAATCATTTCATTTTGATTAATGAGATGAAGTTATGAGGACTAAGGAATTTTAGTTTGTTGGTAGTTATGGATTTTCTACTACTCTTAAAATAAACTTTGAAATCCTTTATTTAACTCAATTTTCAATATTTAAAAAAATAAAATTCATAGAATGTAGATTTTTTATTACAACATAATTACGAACATTGAGATTGACATTTTTCAATTTCACAACTAGAAGTTTGATAATTTAGTATTTTGATTCATTCTCTACTTTTTTCTACTTATTATATTTTTCTTACAAGTTCTACAATTCTAAATGTTCTAAACTTTTTCAAGCATGTATCTAACTTGTTTTGAAGAATGAATCCCCAAAAGTGACACCATTTTGTACATTTTTTCATACAAATGTGACTTGTGAAGTGCAGCTGCCTAGTTTTTCAATAGGCCTCCAAAAGGATTTTTGTCACTTCTAATGCTAATATCTTACAATCTACATGGTGGAAATTTGTAAAAAAATTTCTGCATCTTTTTAGAGTAGCATACTACAAGATCTTATGGTTATATATATGTCCAAAAACATTTGGTACTTTCCTAAAATTTGGTACTTGTATTAGAAATGGAAATTTTGGAGCATTTTTAATGAAAACATAGTCAAAAAACTTATGTAGTCAAGGTAATCAATTAACCACATAAACTCTCAATCAAATTAATATTACTAGTACATGTTTGATCTAGAAGTAATTGAAAATCAAAATAACAACAAATATATAGTATAAAGCAAAGGAAATTGTACCTCAGAAACTCTTCATAATACTTGTCATTGTCAAAGACATTTTAATTTTTGAGCTCATCTCCACCTTGCGTAAAGAAAATTTGGGTCATGAAATAATCCACCCAATAATTTTTTCCATGTAGATGATTCACATATGCAACATCCATAGCAAGCAAGAGTTGCTCTTTTTTAGGAATGATAATATTGTTTTTGACAATGTGTCTCCCAAGTCTTGCATTGGAAGATCTAATAACTACTTTACCATCATACAATTTGCAAAGAGTTTTTCACTAATCTCTATGTATCTTCTTTCTTTTTATACTCTTATTATTCTATGTAAAGCCTTCATCATCCCTTAAATTTTATAACCAATCAATATGAGTGTATAAGAATCTCAAACATTAGAAAATGAATGGGGCCTTAAGAGGGTTGCCAAACTTTGGACTAGAAATTTGGCCGCCTTCTAAAAGCCCCATTCCTTTTCTGATAACACCTTAAACAATAAACAATAAACACAATAAAAAATATTATTAAAAAACAAGATCAAAGAAGCCACACTTATGCAGTTAAAAGATATAGCATTCCATTCTTCTTGATAACTTGTAAGATGAATATGGAAAGCATCTCCATGAGTTCATAAACATCTTGCCTTTCAGAGAGATCTTCAATACTTATGATTATTGAGTTTTCCAAAAGCATATTTCTATTCATCAAATGCCTTTTTTGTTCAAATTTCAAGGTTCTCACTACAACATTTCGCCTCCCTTTATCATACATGTTAGCCAACTCACAAAAATGCCTACTAAAAAAATTAGCATGTGTAGCAGCATGAAGACAATCAAACACAACTTCTTCTTTGTAAGAATCAACACCATTGATATGTTTATTCCTTGCATAGTTGGGCATATCATTCACCAAATCATTTGAGTATAGAAAGGATGTTTCTTGTCAAACTCATTTGGGAAATCAACAATGAAGATTTGAATAGTAGTCTAGTCAATGCAAATAGGATTGGAAATAATTTAGTTTTCCTTTGTTGTTAGTTCATAACAAAAAAATACAATTGTCACTAAAAATGAATTTTTCCAAATCTATTGGCAACTCGTGAAAAACAAAAATTTATATACTTTGACTAGTAGAAAACAAAGCCTGAATCAAGATGTCTAAACCAACTCAAAATGTCTAAACCAACTCAACTCAAAATGTCTGAATCAACACATTTATGCTGAAAATGTCCGAATTGATTAAATATTGTTGATTTGGGTCCTCTTTTCTAGTAGTGTTCTAAATTAGTTCAAAGACTTCTCCAACTACACTCAAAATGTCATTGGTTGGTGTGGAAACTTATACAATTGCACATTGTTGGAACATCACTAAAGATCCAAAGCAACATAGATCTCAATAAAAATCTCCTTGAATGTTGACATATGGGTATTACCTCCTTGACTAACATTAGGATAACTATAATTTTTGACATGTAAGAATTGGTATGAGATAAGTTAAGTATAGATGAAGGCAACTCATTAAGCAAAGAGATACTAATAATCTCAAAATTAGATGGTAGAGACACAAACTAATCAAGAGCAACATTAAGCTCCCAAATAGCAAAAAGCTAAAAGAAACCTCAATGCTTATCATTTGCATTGCAAGTGTGCTTAGGTATATTATAGGATTTGCCTTCTACAAAGTGAGAAACCTCAAGAAAATCAATAATGTCTTCAATTACTATAAGCCATTAACTTGACATAAAAATCAATGCTACCATTCAACTAGCCTCATACAACCAAAAATAAGAAATCAAAATAAGAAAGACATCAAGAGATTGTACCACATTTTTGTAAGACCATATAAGATGATCAAAATTATAGGATCAATTTGCCAAAAGATTAAAAATTGAAAAAATTCTTTATGTACTACAATAACCAATTTGAGTAGCGTGTCAAGTAAGTAGGTGTGTTTGCAATCTAATCAATGCACTAACCAAGAAGACAAAGGGTGATAAGATTATGTTTACCCTAAATGCAAAACAAGTTACTATAATAGCTTCTAAGCTCAATAGTGCTAGCTCCAAAGGTCAAGAAACATAATGAGCACAAAAACTTCACAAATTAAAATCAGGAAAATAATTATAGAAAGCCTCTAGAAGGATAATATTGATACATTAATTGAATTCATTTATTTAAGATGTTAGGATGAAACTTGGATGAAACAATTAGTCCAAGATGTTGCATTTATGCAAGACATCCAATTAATTATTTGGCCACTACTTAGTTATTACCTATAATGGTTCTTTAATGCTAAAGCCTACGTACCATCTTCAAGTTTATATTTTTTAAACTTGGGGTTTGAAATTGCATTGCATCACTACATCTTTCTTCCATTCTCTTTGCATTTTTCTTGTATCACAATTTCAATTGTTGTAAGTGCCTTAGAACTTACATCATATACCATTCAATTTCATAGATTATGAGATATAAGCATTTATGTAAAAAATGCACAATTTGTTTACACGTTTGTTTAATTACTTGCTTTCTCTATTATCACGTTGTAATTATTTCAAATTGATCTTAAACATCCTAATTTGCCTTTGTACTCAAAAATTATAGATTTTCAAAGTTTAGGATGATATCCCTTTTTAAAAACTATATCCATCAATATCTTATGCAATAATTGGTCTTTTAAGAAGCTTGAAATAAAGTTGAATTTTAGGCTAATATTCCTTTATGGTTATCAATTTTATTTTCAACTTATTATAGATGTTTTCATCCCAATGTTGATCATTTTAACACCCTAACCATGTCTTTTGTATTTTTAATTCAAATCCAAAGTTTTTACCAATTAGGAATTCTATCAGTATTTAACATAATTTCTCTTGTTGTCATTCTAATTTTTACTATTTATTTGATTCTAAATTATTACTTCTTATCTTTCAACTAAGAATTCATTTGTACATAATTTCTAAGTTATTTGTCCAATTTTTGAGTTTGAGATATTTTGTGAATTAGTCTTGAGGATCTATTTGAGGTTAAAACTATTTTGCAATGTGCATTTTAATCAAAATTTTACTTATCTCTCAAAAAATTTATCCCTAATTTTAACCTTCTATAACTTTTGAAGTTTGAATCTAATTCATGATTTTGGAAGTTGTTGTAGGACTAGTATTTGACACTTTTTCTAGAAAGATGTTGTCCTAGTCTAAATTTGAAGAGACTTCCTTCCTATTATGCAAATGTCATCTATTTTGTTTGTTTGTAAAATGTGAATTCTACTTTCAAGGGATAGATTTATGGTTGGTTACATTGAAACATGTACAAGCATCATAAAATAGTGAAGGAATCAACAAAAATGAGTTCCTTAAATGTCAATGGTGTCAAGGATATCATGGCTTATGTGTCTAGAGTCTTCTACATTTGAGGATGATGATAGGGCTACTTGTATTGGAGACCACCATCGTTTTACCTTAGCAAGATGGATTGTTTAAGTGTTTCAATAAATATATGGTCCACCATCATGGTGACAAGCTTGGTAGAGAAACGAGAGCACTAAGTTGACTAAGTATGCCTTTAAAATTTTGAAACAAATGGATTAATAACATTAAAAATGAGTTTTGGATTTCAAATTGTTTGGTCTAAACACTTGTTTTGATATAATTAAAGGTATAGCCACATATATACTGAAAGCAATTCAATTCATGGACTTAATTGGATGTGGCTTTAATTGAACTTATGATATTTGTTTTAACTCATTATTGTAGCCTCAAATAATTGGCACGATCTTGTAGATGATGCTTCTAAAATATAGAGGCTACTTCAATAAATAGTACATGGAGACTTTGAATTATCCAAGAAGAGAAGATGTTTGTAAAAGTGTATATGCTAGTAAATCATGCCTAATTGTGTTCACATGAATGGCTATTTATTATTTTGAAGACATCAAAAACATGTTGTGACTTGTGAATGTGTATTTTTTAAAATTTCCCCTATATTGTGGAAACTTCTTATTCATAATTTTTTTGCATTTTGCATAAGTGAATCAAGTACTTTTGATTTCAGAGTTGAAATTTTTGATTTACCAAATTTTACCTGAATTTAACCTTTATATAATTATGTTTCTTTCTAACCATTACTTTGGAATGTGCACTGTGACAAATGGAGGTGTTTAAGATCAATTTTAAGCCACAAAATGTCTTTATAAATGTATAAAACAACTTTGTCTTACTTTTAAAAATCTTACAATGCACATGTCATGATATGTGTGAAAGATTTTTATGTTATTTTAATGCATTTCATTTTTATATTATAAATCATTTTTATTTTCTATTTTACATTATTTTGTCTTTGGACTTGTATTAATATATGTACATATTACATTAAGATACCACAATATTATTTTTTGCTACATTCCCAAGCTAGTAAAAAATCCCAACATATTACAATATAAATGGTAATTGCTTTATTTTCTAAAAGTCTTTGTCTTTACATCTTCACCTCCACCCTATTCTATTACAAATATTCTAGTAGCCCAACATTTCAATTCCAATCATAAATCAATGCAAAAATACAACACAATTTAACTCAAAAAAAACTTGATTTAACTAACTTCAACTTTATTGAAACACAAATTTTGAAATAATTATTACCACAAAGCAACAATAAAAGCTTGCAAGAAAAATGAAACCTAAAAACAAGCACCATGGCACTACCACTATTAGTACAAAATTCAAAGATTAAACTCAAAAAACCCTCCAAACTCTTCAGGAGCCTCCTACAAAGAGTATGAATTAACAACGAGAAATTTGGCAACAACAAGAAGCATAAATTTGCATGATTCCTTTGCGTACATCCCCTTTGGATCCTAGGGCCAAGAGTTGTATTCCTTCTCTTGAATCTTTGAGGGAGTATTGATTTTAACTTGGTTGGTTTAATTGGTTGGGTTTGTGACTTGCTTTATTCTTAAAATCAATCTAGGTCTTAAAACTTGAATCAAAACCTTGTTTATAACGGACAGGAATAAGGAATTGGCACTTGGCTCTAAGTTCATGTGGTATTGTAAAAAAAAATTATTGTTTATTAGTGGCTCCTTACATTTTAGAAAGGCAAAGGACTCCTCCAACAAACGTTAATAATATTATGTGAGTCCACAAAGCAACAAAAAAATCTAAAGTATGTGATGAATTAGTGCCTTTGAAAAACCTCTAATACTAGCAAGCTATGATGAGCAAAAAAATCACATTAGTTATGGATTTGAGCTATTTTTTCATATTCAAGCCTTGATTTTCTACCTACCTTAATTCCAAATATGCTCTTGATCCAAATCTATTCCAAACCTATTTCAAACCTATTCTAAGCCTAATCCAAACTTGTCAACTAAATTCAAGTTTAGTAAGTCTTAAATAAATTATTAACAAAATCTATATCTTTTAATAAATATGATAAATATTTGAATTTCATATGATAATTAAGAAATTACTTATAATGTTAATAAATATTGAACTAGAAAATTATTTGCATTCATTAAAATATTTATTAATATATCAAACTCTTGACATTGGACTTGCAAATTCAATGATATTGTATTTTCTATGAATTTTTTTGAGAATTTTTGTGGCCAAAGACCTTTTAAAAATGACTATCGCTATTGTATTGATACATAAAAAAATTGTTGTTGACATATATGAGAATTATTTATTTTATTAAAATAAATATTTGTTACAAATTAATCGATCTTGACATACAATATTTTTTTGAACATATATGGTTCAAATGTATAATTTTATTACTTTTGACACAAAATGCATTGACACATGTGTTATATACTTATATATCATTTTTGGCCAATATACTTTACATGTTTTGAACCAATGTGTATATTGAAGTGTGTTATTTAAAACAATAGCTTGTTACTACTGGTTGGCGTTTGCTATGCTACGCATTCATCATTAGAATTTTATAAGAATTTTTATGTATTAGAATGCAGAATAAAAATTTCAATAAATCTTCAAATAAAAATGACTAAAATCTTTGTATAATTTTTTTTATAAGTAAACATATATTGAAATATACAATAAAAATTTATTGAATGATGAATGAAACATATGCAATGGTAAATACTATAAAAAATACACATACATTAGAATGCAATAGAAATTTGATTCCATTGTTACAAAAAATGGCAACCCAAATTGAAGAATTGAAAAGAAAAACTTATAAATCTCAAAAACTTTGTAAACAACTTAATTGTTGTGAAATCCAAAATCGCTTCAATTGAATAAATTTCTCAAAATCATTTGATAGTAGCAATAGAAAATTGAAATCATGAAAGCTCAAAGTTTACAAAAGCATAGAAGTGCAAAGAAGTGTAAAGCCAAGAGAAGCAATGGATTTGCTACCTCTATAATATCATCCTATGGATCCTCTTTAATATCACCTTAATTGCAACAACTATATTATTTCTATAATATCACCCTTTGTAAAAAGTAATATTATTGCAAACTGCTACTCTATTTCTGTAATATCACATTATGTGAAAATACAATTTCTATGTATGCATGATTGAAAATATTTTTACAAAATATTTAAAATAATTATTTTAAAGACTTATTGAAATCATTATCATGCATTCTATTCAAATATATCAAATTTTTACTAATATGTGATACAATGAATGCATAGCATAGTAAGTACGAGCCCCTAGTATTAATGATAGCATTTGTGATATTATAGAGGGAGTTATGATTTTAGTAGTATGATGAAGACATTTTTTAAGACTCATATATAAGTCAGAGTGACTATGTGTACATACAAATCTATTGTTTTTAAGACAAGATACTCATTGCTTAAGATATTTTTAAAGATAAATTCATGAGTTTCTTAAAAGAACATTTTGAACAACTTTTATTTGTTGCAGCGGTACTTAGGGAGAGTATTCATTTGTTGTAGTAGTGCTAGGATCAAGTGTTGAGAGAATATTGTAAAGGGCCTGCAATGCTTTTCATCCACATTTAAAGAGTTTTAAAACCCAAAGTGTGTAATGGCGGATTGTTACCATTAGCGTTTACAAGACTGCCTAAAAGTTGCTCCATTGTTCCATAAAATTTTCAATAGCTAAATATACACTGAATAAATCTTTCAAAAAATTAGATTTTAGCTAAGATTGCAACAAACAATAGAATTTGATAGCCACTTTGCAACTTCCTCCTCATTGGAATTAGCATCTATTTCATCAATTTTGTATTATAGTACTCCCAATAATCCTTGACAACTTCAAAATCCTTTTTTTCTATTTTTTTGAATACTACTATCTCTCAAGGTAATCAAAGTTGATGCGTGTTTGTCTTGAAGATAGCATAGTGTACTAAATTCCATGAACTAGGTAGCATATTCCATAAATTCTATAGGCGTGGTACTAAGCCAAAAAGTTTGGTGCAATTTTGTACCAAATCACTAGAAAACAAACAAACAGTGATCCCTTCTGAACATGAGCACTATGGTTTTCTTGAAGAATTGACTAGATTCATTGTCATAAATGCATGGAGGTGGTGCAAAACGTAGGTAGTGCATGTGGTGCAAGTAGCATAGAAGTTGGATTAAATCTGGAGTGTAAGAAAGCGCACATGCATCAAGTAAGATGAAAGTGATATAAAAACTAAAAAGGTGTGAAAAATCCTTCGAGAAAATTTTCTTCAGTTAACCCATTTCTTCACATGTAGGGGAGGAGAATAGCACTTCTAAAAACCTTGAAGATTGAGAGCTTCAGAAGCCACAAAAAACCATACAAGAGAGTGTTCTATGCCCAATCTTCGAGAATCATCCATACACTAGTAGAAAATGCAGAAATTTATGTTGTTTCGGTGACGTTGTTTTGGTCACCAAACAACAGATTTCTGCTGAAATTTACAGATTTCTGTAAATTTCAGCAGAAATCTGTTGTTTTCTGCGTTTTCTACTAGTGATGGGTCGGAGAGGGTGTGACTACCTCTATTGTGAGGCAGCAATTGAACTTTGTTAACCCTATAACGCCGTTGCGGATACTTAGTGTCCGATGGATGACAAATAATTTTTCTGTAAAGAATAGAAATACAACTATTCATCCTCGGAGTTTTGTTGAGAAAAAGAAACATCTTCTACAATAGTTTGACTTCTAATAAGTACTTTTCCATTTTTTTTAAATAATTGATTCCCATAGTTTCAGAAAATGATGAATTTCGTAGAGACCAGCCTAGTGAATAAATCAAGGTTTTTATCTGGTTGAGCAACTGGCTTCTGTATCTGTCAATTTTGTGCT
Organism: Climacium dendroides; assembly: GCA_950106755.1. Lineage (NCBI taxonomy): Eukaryota > Viridiplantae > Streptophyta > Bryopsida > Hypnales > Climaciaceae > Climacium > Climacium dendroides. Next base: position 26,512,689 of record OX467088.1, read on the forward strand.
AGGCGGGTGACTGATGGTAAAATCTTGACCTTGTCTACTAATGACAACTTCAAAGTTCAGAATGGCCATTTGGTGACTTTCTTTCCTACTCCTTGTACCTAGGATGGCGATGCTTTAAATAAAGAATTTGGTATTTTGGCGAATATGTATGAAATCCAAATATTTCAAACCTGTATTTACACACGAAGAAGCATTACTTTAGGAAGTTGAACCCTAGCCAAAAAGGCATTGTCCATATGCAATAAGTAATTCCACCCATCCCCAACCTAGTTAGTGAATTGATATGAAAAGAACTTAGAAGTTAGAAGTCCAAAGGCTTTTCGGATTAATAGAAACAGATTCCTTATATATCTAATCCCTGTTGTAGTCTTTCTTCACACCACGAAGAAATGGCCTTGGTTATAGAGAACGTCTCTAGAGTAAAGAAATCCTACGAAAACAATTTGACACATTCAAGTGTTAACATGCTTGGAAAGCCTGTTGCAGAGCTTGGACTTCATGAAACTCAACATAGAAAATGTGCATTCATCCTCCATGCTGCCGAAGACCACACAAATGGCTACTTTGGCCACTTTAAAAAACTTTGAGAGTCGATTGAACATGAGAGCATTTTGCCCAATTCGAATCCACACTTTAGTAAACGGGTTCTGATCTTATGGTTCCTCTAAAGCAGCTTTAACGTGAGATTTCATGGTAAACTTAAACAAGAACATCTATAACATCAAAAGCCTCCCATTGAAAAGGGGGTCCACCTGTTGGCAATCGGGCTCCACCTCAATTCCAAAATTTACTTGCCGAACTACTCACGGGGAGAACACTCTCACTACATTTGAGGTACCCACATGTGGAAGAGTGATTTTTTGACCCCCTATTTACTTTTGAATAAACTATAATTTCATCCTAAAATTTTGAGCTTTGTTTAACAATGACTAAAGGTTTCTATTAACAAAAATTTCAATTCCAAATAACACAAGATATATTGTCTAAAAAGGGTTGAAAAATGAACTAAAATGGCATGTTCTCCAACTGAAATATTTATAGAGCTCACATGAAGATGACTATTGCATCAATATTCAACCAAAATAAACTTTCAATAGAAAGCTATTCTATAGAATTTCTTTTTCATTTTTCAAATTTTTTTTCTTATATAATATAGAGGTGTGAAAGTTATTTTCAGCTTTATGGTGTATCTTTTTTCTTAAAAAATTTATAACTAATTACTATTAGCATAAAAAAATATCAATAATTCAAAACATAAACTTTTAAAGTAGTAAAATCTATCCATAATTTTTTTTTAAATTAAATTTTAAGATGTATTACATGTATTATTTTTTCCTCTACACGTGGGTTGCTAAAACATGGATAGTGTCCTCCCCGTGGAACTACTCCAAACTAAGACTTCAGAGTGGTGATATGCAAGGGAAAAAGATCCTCACAATTCGGTTGTAACCAATACTAGGGAAAGACAATTTCCAATGCTAACATCAACTCAACGTGAGGGAACCGCACATCGAGCTCAAGGCTCAACATTTTAGCGGCATCCTTACACTACTTTTTAATGGACCTGATGACTACGGCCAAGTCCTCCCTTGTGATCGGCACCTTTTTCCCACTCTTTGTACAAATCGAATGAGCAAGGTAGGTATGGTTTGCAATATAAAAGGCCAAAGTTTTCCCCCATGTTGAGATCGGTGACCCACTCTTGTGAGATAGAGTATGACTAGTCATTGAAAATGTTGTGAAACATCTCAAAATGTTGCTTTTGCCACATGGTGTCTTTATCGTTGTACATCATGTACAACTCACCCTGACAAATTTTAATTGCGACAATATAACCATTCATAAAGACATGATTAGATTGTGCGAATTTCATCAAGGAATTCACAGACTTAAGCAAAGGCATGAGATAGGGGACACCCAACAGAGTACCAATGTTGCAAAGAAGTTCATAGTTCTGCCTCGCACTTTCTTTGGCAGTAGTCTGCTTCGTTGTGAGTTCAGGCTCCTTCACTATCGCATCCTAGTACATCTTTGCAACAAGTGTCTTGTACTCCCCCATCACCCTCCTTAAAGATTCAAGCAAGGAGATTCAACATGTCTTCATGTTCTTAAGCATGTGTCGGCCCTCTGTTTCCATTAAGTTGGCAAGTTTTTGAAACTCTAAGTGACGCTTTGGACTATGGCTAAAATACAAGTACATAACTTGACAAAGAGACTCAAGTTTTGCCACAATCGGCAAGTTCGATAGAGGCTCCACTACCAAATTAGTGCGGTGAGCTATACAATAAATACCAAACATAAACGAGGCTATGTACTGTTGCATTTGAATTGTGACACCATTTCGAGAACCCTAGAAGATAGAAACACCATCTGCCCGAAAGCAAAATAGATGACTGGCTACTTCCACTTTTGTCAAACCGGTGTAATGGAGAAGCATTCCTTCCTTACGACTCTTTCATAGCTTGAGAGCCGTTGCCATCTTATAATTGGCTTAAGGACAGTAGAATGGAGACTCTCTTAAAACCTATGTAGATGTACAAGTGAAGCGAGAACTAAGCATGAGAATTGATGGTATTGACTTCATCAACATTCAAAGAGAAAAAACGTGAACCAGAAATAACCTGCTTAGTATGCTCTGCCAAGGCCTTCGTGAAGTGGTCTGCCATCTCCCACCCCATAGAAACGCTTCAATGTTTCTTGGGGAAGTCAGGGACCAAAAGAAGCAGCAGCAACTCTTACATATCCTCAAACTCAAACAGCAGACGACGCTACATGAGCAACCAAAGTATCGCTCAGAATTGGAAGAGCTTCCTCCTACGCTCCTTCACAGTCCCACATACAACCTACTGTAAGATAGAATCTCCTGCATTCTCCAGTCGGGCAAAAATTTTTTTTCATTTTTCACATGGGTATTATTTGAGAGAAAGTAGTACTTCCCTGCTTCAACCTTGCCAAAGGAATTCATAGCCTTCCTCCTACCACAATATTTCTATAGGGTATCCAATTTTGGAATAAGAAGCTTCTCCTTCCCTTCAACTTCAATACAAATTTTGCAGTGTACCTGGCAAATTTTCCCATTTGCACTGACGACGCTCTTAGCCTAGGGCAATCAAGCGACTCACATATCTTGCCACTAACAATTTTGCTTCTGCTTGACACGTTTGGCACAGGCTAATTCATGCGCAGGAGACGCCTTACAAGGATCAAGAATCACCACATCTTGAGCAGCAGCCAAAGGAGTCACTTGAACTTCAGATTTCACAGCAGATGGTGGCACGTCAATGTCATCAATAATATCCACGCTTGGTGAGGTGTGTGCTGGGGTGCCAACAAGCACCGAAGAAAAACCATGAACTTGCGTGGTACAACGAAGGGCATCAAAATCAACCCCTAATAAATCGACTCTCCCCTCGTACAATTTTTTTGTCATGATCGACTACTGTGGAGCCATCACCCATAAGCCAGAAACAACACCGCAAGAAAAGCAAAGTCCACACAAAAACTTAAGAATGCCGGTATACAAGATGAGAACTCAGCTGAATCCAAGTGGCTCCAACATTCGAAATTTATTTGCCACTGCACCAACATGTCCATCTTCATCACCAAAACCTGCAAGAACCTACCACAAGACGGAAAACAAGAGAAATTCATTGCATTTCTAAATTCTACACAATCCAAAATTGCAGCACAAGAATTTGTAATCACAAAGAATGTGAACCCCATCCTCCTGGTTCCGTTTAAGAGCCCAGACCTAAAATATCATACAAAGAAATTTTAGGTCTGGGCTCTTCATTTTGTGATATCATACAAAGAAATTGCCGACGCGGTTTCCATAGATGATTCGTGGTTTCCATAGATGATTTGATTGTGATTTTCATGTTTTGGTAGATGATTTGATCATGCCTTCCGTTTCATTTGAATGTTCTCGATTTCTTCACCTTCGTATGAGTCATATACTCGGAGTTGAATGCTCGCTCATTCGATTCATCTTAATGTTCTCTGGTTCAACTCAAATTTTGTGTGCTAACCCAGATCATCACATAGGTTTTAAGAACCTGCGACAGGCTAAAGGCGCTTGGTAATTCCGGATCTTTGGAGGGTATGTTCCTTGTAGCTTAGTTTCGTATCATTCAGTATCATGAGTTCTCCGATCTGATGCGCTTGACGAATGCTTTCTAGCTTTCGACCTGATGCGATTGTAGCAAAGGCTTGGTCCAGGAACAAATTAATTTAATTCTCTCGTTGTCAGCTTAACATTCACTCGCTTTTTTTCAATATCTTACCATCGGTGGAAATCGATCGGAAGCTTTCATTCTCCGGTTTGCTTGCTGCGATCGTGTTGTACCGGGTACATCAATGTTGCGCATTACGGACAACTCAATTGCTGCCAAGGCGTGCAAGAGATTGATATGGAATTGGATTTTTTGATCTAAATATATAGGGAAATGCTAGAGGAGTTGTGTTCTCTTTCACGATCACGACCTGTTACTACATTTTTCCAGTTTGTGAAAAATCCGTGTCTTGTTTTGGCTGATCTAGCTTGCGGCATGGTGATTTGTTCTCTGTTTGGAGAGGAATTTAGCTTCTCAATATGCCGCTTGTGGCTGGCGGTTTTGTATTCTGCCCCTTCAATGAAATCCCGTTTTATTGTGTTTGGCACTTGTTTGAGAATCTGTAGCGATCGATCGCTTGTGGGTGAGGTTTGCAATTGGCTTTGGTAGCTTTCTACCGGCTCTGCTTGCAGTTGTACAGCAGCTCTAGGAATAGTACTTGAGTTGGAAATCATTTCTTGGTCTTGTTGTACTGTCGGAACTTGTCTGCATGAATGTGCTACTTACAATTAGTCCTCTCTCTGAGTCCCACAGTATGCGGTGATCAGTTGCAAACTGGTGAAAGAATTTGGTTCAGCAAAATGAATGGTGGGAATGTTGCTAGCTGGGATGAATAAACTTGGTATTGGTTGTGCAGAGGCTTTATACCTCTCACCAAACTAGTCGGTGAGGATTGAACTGCATTGGTAGCATTGGTAGCTTTGGATACATTTTGGCTATGAGTTCTGTGGAAGAGCGGCGGTGAAAGCATTCGACTTATTGCTCCATTTATTATAAAGAAAGTGATCGGCGGTTGTCTCGTATGATTCAACAATTTGCTATCTCGGAGACTTGGACGTGGGTGAAATATGAACTGAAATATTTTTTCATCCAAAAGCATTCTTATATTTGAAGGAATTATATTGTCAAAGACTTTGTTGCAATTCAACAATTTCATCCACTGGAAAATGGGGTGCTATAGTGAAATACTCCCTTGAAATTTTTTGTATCTTTTTTCAACATATTGGTGGTCTATAAAAAGTCTTCAAGAAAAAAGGGGAGGCTTTTTGAAAATTAAAGTTAATCGATGACAAGGAAGGAGCTACTTGCCAAGTGATTTTTGACGTGGCGTGAGATTGAAAGTCTTATTGTTTACAAGGTAAGGTTTGTCCTAAAAAGTTGTAGGTCAAGCATTGTACTTGTAATTTTCTCAAAAGAATTGGCATTTCATTTGATTGATTTGAAGTTGCAATATGGAATTTCATAGAGTGCACATTTGTGAAATTGGATAGTCACTGTTGAATAATGTAGATACAACCAATTGCAATGTTTATCTAAATGTTCCATATATTTGAAAATTTTGTTTAATTTTGTTCATATTGATTGACATTAGCTAAGAATAAATTTTGAATCCTGTTGTACAATATCCAATTATTGCCTTTGGAGGAGGCATCAGTTTTCACTTTGATTTGTTATGAAAATATTAAAAATCCAAAATATTTTATTTATACAATAATTTTTTGGTGTGTCACATTTTGGTGCATATATTCTATTGAAAAACAACAATATTGGTTATCATTTCATAAGACAATATTAGTTTGTATATAATACAAGGTAGAGGGATTGAATTGAACTCTTCCAAAGGTACCATGTTTTAATCTTGCAACCGCCTTGGAATTTTAGCCTTTTTTCTAATGCATATGTAAATTGTATCACAAGTTATTATAAGTGGAGTTGGATAGTAGTCCAATATTGTAACAAGCACTAGTTTTTATAAGTGAAATTTCTTGTTCATGTTAAATTAATTAATTATAACTATGCAACAAAAAAATCTATAGCTCCTTTTGAATAGCAATTGATATACGTGTGTCCATCTAATTTTGTTCTGCTCATTTTTGTCGCTAAATGATTTTTTTTGTAACCAAGGTTTGAATATACGCATGTGCTTATAGCTCAAGGCATATTTATTATACTAATATCGTTAATGGAAGACAATTAGACAAATGGAAGTTGCATCCATGCCACTTTTATTTATGTTCTTGAACTTGTCAAAATAGTTATGAATTTTTGAAGTTGGAATGATAAGTTCTTAAAAGCATCCCTTCCTTAAAATGTTTGTTGTTGGTTCATTGAAGAATCCAATCTTTGTTTTAGAGTCTTTTACCTTCTTTGATTAGGGAATGATATAGGTTTGGCCTTCCGATTGAAAGACATTATCTTCAAGCATTTGATAGTCACCATATTTATATTATATATAATACATTAGAACATGAATGCAAATGCAACAAAAGAATTCAACACAAAATTTCTTTAGCTTTGTTCATTTATTCTAAAAATTCTCATCCTCAATTCAAGTCATGAGGTATTTGCCGTTTAGGGATTGAAAGTCATTAATATTTTATTAATTTGAAAGTAACACTATCACCTATTTGATGAAAGTTATATAACCTCCCTAATTTGGTTCTTTAGTAGTAATTTTACTCCACACGTATCTATGAGTAAAATCTTTGCTTTGAATTATCAATAGTTTAGCTTCTAAAGAAATTTAAATCAATTATTATGATATGATGTTGTCATTAATATGAGTTATGATTAAAACTATACAATTATAATATTTATGTTTCAATTTTGAAAAGATGGAATTTGAAAGAATGCAATTAGGATGACCTTGAGAAAATATGTATTCCAATTAAACAATCTTAATGTTGTCTAGTGCAAATTCATGTTGAGTAATGTTGAATAATGGATGTTAATTGACTGGGGTTGTGAATAACCTTGTTTCATATGATCTAAACAAGTTTTCCATGAATGGATGAACAAGAACATAATATTGAAGATTTGAAAATTAATCCCTAAAGGACCATGTTATCCCTTTAGGGGACAATATGGATTTTGAGTAGGTTCCTATGAGCTCAATTTTTGGTGAAACTTTTTGAAACTTTTTTCAAAAAACAGAAAATAGAAAATTGTTTTAGCTTTCTAAGACTATAATTTTTATTTCAATTGGTATCAAGGAGTTAAAGTTATACTAAAAGATTGAAATCAAACCACAAACGGAATTCAATAGGTAGAAAAAATCCACAAAAAATTGAAATATAAATTTATTTATTTTTTCTTATAGATTGTGTATTTATCTATGTAGAAGCTTTGATTCATTTTATTTGGATTTGTGATGTGAAAGTTGTGGAGTGTCTTGTTTTGTAGGCAATCTGAGTATCTTTAGGGAAAAAAAATACATAGAAATTGTTTTTCAATTCATTTTTTGCATTCTCCCAAAATAAAAAGTTTTGAAGGGATAACTTTGATTTTTAGAGTAAATTGTTGGGATCGGTGTATTTTAATTCTCTTTTAGAGTAATTACTAATTTAGTTTTTTTCCTTTATCATGTACTTTCTTTTGTTTAGCAATTTTTTAGAGAATGAAAATCACGTTGTTTCTTTAACTTATATTTTTTATATATTCAAATCAATTCTTCATGATAAAATAATTAAAATTCAAAATCTATAGTGCAAAATTTCTATATTAAAAAGATTCAAAGTCTTATAAACTAGTTTCTCATGTTGCCAAAAAACATGATTTCTTCATTTTAAACCCATTTATCTTGCAAACCATGTAGTCACAACAAATGGGACTCTTGTAATGACAAGATACTTAAAAGGCTCCGCTCCAAGACAGTCAAAGGGTAAAGAGGTCTACATTTAGTAACAATTTGGTTATTAAGAACATAACCGGTTGTTGACTTTTCAACACTAACATGGCACCATTTCATTGGCAACCTATCACCATTGCCATTATGAGTTGCAACTCATAACCTTCTTTCCTTTCAACTTGCTTCCTACACCCTTGAATCATGAAGATTTAAGATTGTGATTGAAAAATATACAACCAAGTTATGTACGATAATCTATTCGCCACTAGCGCGACTATTCTAGGATAGATAATCTATTCTCAAAGCTATATAGCTACGTATAATGGCACCAAAGCACAAGCACATTGGGATGTTGAAGTATGATGTAGACGACTTCAAACCATTAGCATCATGCTTTGGAGAGTACGAAGAGAAAGCTCTAAATATGGACATTGAAGAAACGAACGATATATGCAAGGTGTTTCCTAGATTCGTTGAATCTCCAATGCATCTCAATCTTGAGCACCTCAAGTAAGAAGCATTTGATTATGATAAGATACTAACCTTTGTGCCCACCAAGCATTTGGAGCTTGATGACAATCAAGAGAAGGTTCCTAATAAAACTAAGAAATGTATTCAAAAATAATACATACAATTCTCTCGAGTCTAGAGTGGAGTTGTATACACAAGCCATGGTTGATATCTTTTTCCAGCAACGTAAGCTTGACAATGTGTTGGAGCCAAGAAATAGTACCATCAAAGCGCAAGATGCTAATCGTGGATAAGAAGTTTTCCGCTTTTAGTGATAGAAAGGGAAGGAAGAGTAATAGGTTGGTGTGGTTACTACAAAAAAGTAAACATAGGAATGACATAAGATACAAAAGTGGAGATGTTCAACTTGTTAGTGCTCTAATCGCTATGTGTGAGTAGAACTACAATGACACTAGAGGTAGCATAGTCCCTGCCATAATGTACGGAATCAACGTTAAGGATGATGAGGTCTCTATTCTGTCTACACAGTTTATTAATGAGTACATGCTCTCTCTCTTTAGGGGACTTCCTCAACAAGAGCTCAAGATACTACGATATCCAAAAGGCGAAGGACTAAGGTTATCTCATCCCCAAGAGAGAGTAAGGATACTTTATGTGATGGCAGTGCTAAAAAAGTATGCACTATCCATTAACACCTCTGCTTTGAGGCAGCTGAAGCTATATCGTACTTCGTGGAAAAGTATGGGCATCTACTATGTGTACTGCATCACATATCTTAAGAGATATGCGCACTGCACACTAGTTGTATAGCACCTTTTTTTTACAACAAGAAGGATGTGCAGTGTCTAAAGTTTACCTTGTTGGCACATCTATGATGTTGCTATAGTGTGCTTTAAGTACTAGCAATACGCCTATTATGACAAAAAAAATCGTACTAGCTTTTACAATGATGTTATGCTCTATTGCCAGCCATCTAATCTATGCTATCGCAATCACAATGTCTGATTTTTTCCATACATTTCTAATACTAATCTATTGATAGATCCTATGGCTAGATATGTAATAAAATAGGCTAGAAATGTCAATTTTGAGCGATTTTTGACAAAAAAAAATAGGCCTTGGTCTTATAGGTGTTAAGGATGTTTGATTTTGGATTTAGAATATCAGAAAATATTAATGCAATGATGAAAATTTCCCCTCTTAGTCAGAGTTTGATATGCAATTTCCATCATCCATTTTTTATTCTAAAATTTCAATTGTTTTTTAGTGAAATTCTTAAAAAAATGTTCTAATTATATCCACAACATTGTGTTTTTTGTGTATTTGACATGAATTGAAGTATATAATAGTGACAACTTTTTCTTTGTGCTCATGTGGGTCAATGACACATGGTATTCCTAATTTGATTTATTATTGCACCTCCTACATGTATGAGAAATTACAAAACTGTCCTGAATTAAATTATGTGTTGAATTTGACCATAATGTAATTTACACATTCAAATGACAATCAATTGAAAGATGATGACTTTAGAACTATTAGTGTATGCCTTACAATGTTTTAGAATATAATTTATATTCCAAGAGACAAATATAATGTTCTACATATGGTTCTTTATCGTTCTTTTAAGGGATAATATACATAATGATGCTAGTGTGTGAGCATGAAAATGTGAGCATGTGGGCCTTGAGCATATGTGTAAGTAAATATCCTACAACTATTAAAGGTGCTTATGGTATAACACCTATAATATAGGTATCTATAATATAGTTATAGTGTAATCATAGAAGATTTCTATAATATAAACACCTATAATATAGGTGTATAGTCTCCTAAGCTCATAGCTCACACTCTTAGGTTAACATAATAGCAACCCTTGTAATATACACAACAAAATAATTCTTGTAATATTTATAAATTATAATTCTAAGATAATGTTTTGTGTCTTAAATAATTGAATAAGAATGCGGTATCATATAACTTTTATATTATTGTATAGCATTAGATTTGTATAGGACATGCTTAATAAGGGCTGGTTTGTACATGCTTAGGGGCTGGATGGAAGGCCGGCCCAATTTGCTTTCAATCCATCCCTCAATCTGGCCCCAATTCACCACTCCGGCTTTAGATAATGTAAAGTAGTGAGGCTTGATTCTAAGGCCAAATTTTCAATTAATGTGCTCTTATATTTTTTTCATGCTCAATTAAAAAATATATCACATACATCTTTTTTTTCCTTCCTATTCCTCCTATTTCAAAAATAAAAGAAAGAGTGTTTTAAATTTTTAAATATATTTATTTTTCTATTTTTTATTTCAAAAATAGAAGAAAATTTTTAAAAAAAAATTTGAACCTTTTCCTTTCTCTTCCTTTGTTTCCTATTTGAAAAAAAGGAGTTCTTTCACTTTTTTTTAACCTTTTTCTTTCTCTTCACATTAAAATTAGAGTTGATGTTGAAAATAGAGTTGTAGCCCATATAATTTTCATTTATTTTCATGAGAATTTATACAATTTCAAGCAATAAATAATGTTTGATCATAAGGATGTTATAATTGCAAAAGTGATTTGAAGTTTTTCAATCCTCTTTTCTCCTATCAAATCTAAAAGTTGGTCACCAAAAAAATATGAGGATAAAGGGCCTAATATGCATAACCCCAATCAATTTATGACTTCTCAAAATCTACTCTACAATTTTTTTAAATGAATTGTGAATGTGATTTTTTCTCTAAGATCCAGTGTATTTGAGGCTCATTTCCAAAAGCCCTCAACACTATGAAAGTCAAGATTGCGATGAACACCCTTGTACAAAATCTTAAATAAAAAATCATAATCAATCATTTTCAAGAATTGGATTTTATACTAAAACTAGACTTCAAAAAGACTTAAAATTTATATATAAATTACTAAAAATAGCAACTTGATTAAGTTTTTATTAAACTTCAAAGTATTATTCACACCAAAATTTGGTGCCTTAGACATTTAAAAACTAAAAACAACTCTACCAAATAAACATGGACCAAATACCAAATGAAAATAAACATCTTATATTGAGTCAGTTAAAAATGATTGAACCAAATAAGCTTTAAAATCTTATATTCACTTAAGAACAATTTTACAGAACATCTTATCAAATGAACAAAATTGTATATATTATATTATAATAATTATAATAATTATATTATAATATGTTTATATAATAAATTATATAAATTGTATACACTTCCACCCTACAGCCCCCAACTCAGCCCACTACTCCCAATTTTCAAACTGAAATATTGAAAACAGATAAGGTCCAAAATTTTAGCAATGCAAATTGGTTGAAGTTTCTTGAGCTCACAATTAACCTTGTAGCAATGCCGTGGACACTAAGTGTCCGGTGAATGATTTCCAACAGCTGTAGAGTCAACAAAAGTGCAGATATTTATTTTATTTTATTTTTTGGGGAGTAGCGAGGGTAGTGAAAAACAAGGTTATATGGGTATTTTATGACTTATTGAAGGCCCTTGTTTTTTTGTGCAAGGGGAGATTCGAAAAAAAACGGCAAAAGGAATTTGTAAAGCAGTAGTAGGTCATCCTACCCTAGGCAGAATTTGCATGCGTGGGCATTTTCTTTATACTAAAACCTTCAATTTGCAATTACTCTCATACCATTCTAAGCTAAACTGGGCATTGGAGAAGTAATTAGCTCAATAGGTCTTCACTGATCATTTGTTCAGAGTCGAGGGCTCGTCCTTGCGGGGTTAAAAAGCGTGCACCAAAATAGAAAACAAAAGACTTTGCATTAGTAGATGGTGGAGATTTGTACAATCCAACGGAGGAGCCCAACCCGGCTCCAATTTGGTCCTAGATGGAAAATCAGGCTACCCAAAACCTTGGCCCAATTGCTCCCTTGGGGTTGGATGGTTTGGCACCAAAACCATGCCACCTAAGGTAACACATAGGATGAGTTGTAGTTCCATCTGGCCCCAAGTATAAAGCCCTTGGGCCAGATTTGGAGGAATAAAGCAACTTAGGTGGAGAGTTCTAGTCGGCCCTCAATTTGGCCCCAAGTATAAACCGGCCCTAAATTTAAAACAACTCTTTGTATAAATTAATTTTAAATATATTAATTAATTAAAATTCTTTTGGGTCCTTACTATATTTGTAGGTTTGGATGTTATTTTCTAACTACTTTTTTTGAAATTGTTTTGATGCTATTGTAGAATTTCTATATTTTACTCCATTTGTTGTAAGAAATGGTGCGCTTTTTGATGTGGATGGCCAACTACTTCTCAATGGCAATCTTTTGGAAATACATGTGTTTTGCCCAATAAATTCAATGTTATTTAGTAATCAAAGAGTGCACGATAGAACATAGTATTGTTCAAATTACAAAGTTTTTTGTATAGTTTTCTATTTGATTTATTTTGAGCTCTACAAGTAGTCTTGTTTTCAACATTTGTGTGTGTAGTTAAATTTAAAAACATGTCTTAAGATTTCATGATATAGACAACTCTATTACCAAACCCAATGGTTTGCATTAGCAAAAAGTAATATTCAAAGTAGATTGCAAAATATTTGGAAAATTTGGAAATGAATGTTTTTTTGTAAACAAAAAAGAATATTGCAGAATACTAACAAAAATATTTCTAGTTTCTTATACAAAATGTTGGGCTTGACTTTTAGGTACAATATTATTATTAAGTGAATTTCAATTTATAGAACATTTTTGTTTAATTTATTCAAAATTATATGGTAATTGCTTTATTTATTTCGTGTCAAGATATCTCATTGACAATAGACTTTAAATACTTTGGAGGAAAGATGAGGGTTTCTTGCATGTACAAAGTGAGCATTGTAATCGACTATGCAATGTTATTCCATGTCTCGAGAAATGCTTGAAGGATGTGAAAGAATCTCTAAAAAAGAAAATCTTGAATAAGAATCAATGTGTACATCTTTTGGACAAACTCATACTAGCCATGAAGGGGATTGACAAAATGCTTTTAAGTGCTAATAAGGATTTCAAGTTCCAATCTTTATTTGAAGAATTAGATTGTCTTCAAAGGAATGTAGAAATTGTAGTTAAAAATTACACTAGACAAGATCAATGGTGTCATTTGGTTGTATTCAACTCCAAAACAAAGAAACTTTTCATGAGCTCCTTTTAGATCTGAAATGTTGTTATGATGCATCACGTGATATGTATTTATTATCCCATCCAAATCAATCAATTGATATCTTACCTATTCAATTTGATGCGGCTATCTATGAACAAATCCTTGGAGATGGATAAGAACTTAAGTAGAAGCTTGAACTTGTACCTCAAGGAGAAGTCTTAGAAGATCACAAACTAGTGCAACATCTATTGTTGAGACTTAGAAATTTAGATCGGGTTGATGGTGGAGACTTAGATGCTTTGGAGTTATTTAATGACTTTAAATTCATCAATGAAATGGGTGTAGGAAGTAATGGACATGTATTCAAATCAAATTGGTTGGGTCTCACTTGTGCCACAAAAATATTGGATAGTGATTTGAGTTTTCTCATCAACTCTAGAAATGGGGCTCACACTTTGGAAGGCAATTCAAGTATTCTTATGAGATCCCGAAAGGAGGTTGGCATCTTGGCAAGCTTGAACCATCTAAATCTTGTTCAATTTTTTGGTTGTGGAATTAACAAAAAAACGTGTTGGGAATGTTGGAGAAGTTGAAATTGGTGAAATGTATTTGGTGATGGAATCGATGGAAACAAGCTTGTCTTCCATATTGAAGAATTCAAGAGAACCTTTACGCTACCATGTTGCAATTGACATCATGCACCAAATTGCAAAGGGTATGTACTATCTTCATGACATGCAGATTGCTCATCTTGACTTGAAACCTGAAAATGTCTTGTCAAGCCAAATATCTAAAGAGGACCCTTGTTGCATATTCAAGATCATGGATTTTGATACTTCTCAATTAAATGTTTGTAGCAATCCAAAACATCCAAAGCCATCAATGTATACCATGGGAACACAAGGTTATATGTCCCCCAAAATGATCAAGGGTGATAAAATTCCATTGTATCCATTTCAAGCAAATGTTTGGTCATTTGCCATGATATGTTCAAAGATTCTATCAAGAAAGGTTCCATACTTTAGTTTGAAATCCAAATTTTTTTATGATCAAATATCATGTACACAAGGCATTGGAAATAAAAAGCTTTAGACTAGACCTACCCAACAATTGCAAATAACTCACTAACTTAATCTAAGAATGTTGGTCTCAAGATTCTCTTCAACAGCCCACATCTTTCCAAACTTGTGAAAGGCTCACAAATTTAAAGAAGTCATTTTTGAAGTGAACATATTCATATGAGATGGTTCCACAATTTGGTTCACCTTGCACCTTAAGAGGTTCCAAGCCCATCGTGGACCATGTCCCCAAGGTATATTTCTACCAATCTACCTTAACTTAAAATTTCTAAATTTTATCTAGATTTTTAAATTACTTCTTAGAATTTTAAAAAAAAAATCCTTTGGATGAAATTACTAAATTCTCATTCAATTTTACTACTAAAGTTCATCTACTTGTAACTTTCTTATTTTTTGGTTGTTTTTAAAGTGAGATATTTTTAGAACCCTCTAAGAATTACCAACTATATTTTAAATTCTAAAATTCTAAGACTCTAAACTAAGGGTTAATTTTTAACTTCCTACTTCTAAGTCTATGTAAATTCAAAAATCAAAAGAAAATGGTTAAACTAACATACCTTGGTTTCAATGGCTGACACGATTTTGTTGTCACATATGACAAGCATAATTATTTTGTAGTAGTTGTCACCCTCCATCATATCTAAATAATTGAAAAGGTTTTAGTTTTAAAACACTTTATTGAATAGTTTTCCCTACAAATTAATCCAACACTAATTCCTATAGAATTTTTTAGTTCTTGAAGTATCTTTGATAATTCCTATGAATTTTATAACTATTTTAATACTCAAACCATCCTAATAGGTCATAAATCAAATCAAATCTTTAAAATACTATTCCCCAATTGTTTATCAATTTTTCTATTAGTTTTAAAATTTGTTTTGTCTTCTTCTATTTGGCTTATTAGGCTTGATAAAACAACACTAACCAAGACCCTAGCCTAATAGCCCCTAATAGAATCTAATTTAATAACTAACAAACAAATTAAGCAAATAGTAGAAGGAATCCAAGTCTCAAACAAACTTGTAAGGTCAACTTGTAATAAATGCAAAATATTCTTTAAAAAATTTCACCTTTCAACTTCTAAGACTTCTTAGTTCTCACTTACTCACTTCTAAGTTTTCTTGTTCATTTGGTTATAGGGATTTGAGATGTTTGATGTAAGACCTACAACTATGAGAGTTTTGGCTTCAATCATGAAGGCATTTAAGAGATTGTACTTAGTTTAGTGTATGGAAATCATAAATTTGTGTCTGTAATTGCACTTTTAAAATTTCCAAAACTTAGTTTTCTAATTGGAACTTGAGTTTGGATGGCTTGTAATTCAAATTGAGTTGATCTAGATATTTACTTACCTTATGTATGTATTGGCTTCTCACGTTCTATCCTCTTTGGCTTCTCACATTTTGATCTTCTCTAGCCAATGGGCGGTCCCTTTTTCCCTTGAAGTGACATGTGTCACCTTTTGAGTGGTCAAGACCCCTTCTATTTCCTTGTCGTCATTTGACATGTGGTGGGGCATGGCTTGTGAGACCCCTCATGCGTTCCCTTGCAAGTTACCAGATTGTTCCCGAGGAGTGTTCTTGACTGCTTGTTGTCTAGCTTTGCCTTTGGGCCTAATTGGTACGGTATTTCTAGTTTTTTGGAAACTAATCTAAAAAACAAGTACTCTAGTCACATAAACTAACACAATTAATCTTAAATTGACATTTAACTAAGTCTATGTTCTAACTAAAACTATCACAAACTAAACTAATCAATTTTTGTATTTTAGAGGAGAATTTCTTCTCACACACTCACAACAAACTTCTAAATTCTAATATTTTAGATTTTAGGCAATTTTTTCTTAAAAGAAAATTTTGTCTAATCATGGAAGATTCTACAATACTAAGTGAAAGAAATAAAGATGAGAGAGATGTCACTATCTTGGAAGAAAATAAAAAAGGTAAGACAAAAAGACTTATGAACTTTAAATGTCATCTTCATCAACCAAATTGCACCTATATGATAGTGATTGGAGTGGAAGCCAAAAGTTTGAATTTTCACCTCAATTAATAGCCCTTGACCACATGGAATAGGCCACATAAAAATGGTTTAGTTAAAATATTTTTTGGCCCAAATCCTCGAGGTCAAAGCTTGCGGGGCAATCCTAGGCAAAATTGTGTGGATGGTAACAAAAGGTATCCTTTACAGTTTTAAATTATTGTTTCAAAGTAAGATTCACTTCTTTAGTGGTTTAACCAAGATTTTAAAATGATACAACAATACTTTGTTATACAATGAATTTTGGCCAAATTATAGTTTGGAAAACTTTTGGCAAAGTCAAAGCTTCGCCGCCATAAATTTTCAAACTTAGTACCTATTGCAATTCCCACAATTTTAAATTAGCAGGTGGCTATAGGTCAAGGATTCTAGGGAGATGCCATCAAGTTAGAGAATCTCACACAAGGACCTAGTGCAATGTCACAAAATGATTTAAAAGGAAAGTAACTTAAAAAGAATGACTATAGTAGGACTCTAAGAGGCTACTACAAACAACTCTCTCCAAAAAACTCAAACTTTTAAAAGAATCAAGAGTTTGGGGGACCAAACCTCCCAAATTCAAGCTTAAAAGACTTAAAAACAAATGCTAAGGTTTCCAACTAATGGCATCACTAGAATTTGGTTGGAAGGTCTTTAGGTGTTAGTATGAAACTCAAAAAACTTAAAGGAATTAAGAGTTTGGAGGACTATACCTTCCAAAACTCTAATAAGCTCAATTTGGAGGACTAAACCTCCCAAAGAGTAAAGTAATAAAAGCAATCCACTTGAAGGGACCTCTGCATCCTTCAAGAGTATAAGTACATGCTCAAAAAACAAAGAGAAGCATAAGGATGGCTCAATGGCTTTTAATATTACACCGACAATGTATTGATGAGTGAAAAACACAAAAATAGGTGTGGGGGTACTAGAAACAACAAAAGAGAGGCCTTTTATACTCACCCAAGGCTTCCTTTCCCCTTATTTACGAGTTGATATTTTTCTCAATTATCTAGATATTTTGAAATTAATCTTAATTAACCTAAAGATATTTTCAAAAATAATATTTGTTTAATCTCAAATTTTTCTAAAAAAAAGACTTATTTAGTATTTGAGATCTTGCCCAATTCAAATCCATGATTTTTCCTAAGATATTTCTAAAACTACCTTTAAATTACTGCTAATTATGCTAAAAAAATCAAATCTATTGTTGGACTCTTTCTATCTTTTAGGGAACAACTCCAAATCAAAACTCAATTGCACCACTGTTTTTAGAAGGCCCAAATTAGCATAGAAACCTCCACTCCTACTTTCAGGCCATTTGAAACTACTCATAGTAGTTCTAAAAAAAACAAAAAAACTCCAACTATTGGAAATTTGCATTTTTCAAAGAAATTAACTAGCCAACGTTGTCTAGAAGGTTTGTGGGAGTAAAAAAGTCCCACTATTTGCAACATTTGGACACTGTAAGCTTGTGGTACACTAGTCAACCCACTACCAACTTGTAAATTTTCTTGGAATTTGATGTTGCTACATCACAAAGTTTAGACCCTATGGTTTGTCAACAGTTATTATGTGGTTATCATTGTTTCATGGGTTTTCATGTTAATTACAATTTATTGCATCATTACAATGCATTACTTCACATTGTTATTGCATTGTTACAATGCATTACTTGCAACTGCACCGTAACAATGTAAAGTAATGCATCGTAATGATGCAATAAATTGTAATTAATGTGCAAACCCATGAAACAATGATAACCACATGATAATTGTAAACAAACTGTAGGGTTTAAACATTGTAATGTATTGATTCTAGTACTTGCCAATGTTAGAATGCCTCAAAACTTGATGGGGCGCTTTATTAATACGAATGAACCTATCCTAATTTTTAGTGGGATTTTATTGAAACATGGATAATTTCTAGGAATTTATGAACATATTTAAAGGTGGTTGACTTCCTTTAGAGTCATTGTGGCATTTTAGAAAAATCTAAAACTTTTTAGATAACTTCTAGGAAGTTTCCAAGATCAAAGTACAAGTTCAATTCTTTCTTTGCATTATTCATAGGGACAATATTAATTACTCCTATATAATTTCTACTTGATGGGAAAATCATTCTGATATCAAGGAATTGTGGAACAACTAGTTCCGATGTTAACCTCTTGGTATGCTCTTAAGCTAAAAATACTTCTCTATGTACTCCAATCACCTCTTCCTTTGCCTTTTTTGCATTCAACCTCAATATCCTAAAAGTTACATGTATGACTAATCCAAATTTTTTATGAAGTAGATAGTAATTTTTTTAAAACTCTCTAGACCTAAAATGGATTTTTTTTTATTTATCCAAATTTGCCACATGCACTTTTAGGACTAGTTTTAACATGGAACAAAAACACTAAGATTGGCTAAATTTCTGACCCTAAATTCTCTCAAAATCAATTAACTCCTATAGCCCCAAGGCCATTTTTTGGCCAAAAACCACTGGAAACTGTCATTTTTGTTGCGTTCATCCAAAAACCCCAAAAAAATATTTTTTTCCAAAATCTAACCGTAAGATGTTGTACTTACCTTAACAAAGATCATGTGGTAAAAGTTTCATCAAGTTTGATCGTATAGATTATAAGATACTTGAATTCAAAGTTTGGGGAAAAGTTTTTTTGGGAGTTGCCCTGAAATTTTAGATGACTTTCACTGCCATTGGTTGAAATTTTTTGCACTATGGACTTTGAATTTAAAAATCTACCATATTCTACATCATGTTAGAAACACGTCCACCAATTTTTAAATGATTGGAAACTTACAACACTCTCCAAAAAATCCTACAATGCAACTATATTGTGAAAAATGACCATATAAACCTTTTTTTTGCTATGAGATTTTCTACCCCATTTTTTGAAATCTCACAAATTCCAATGGTAGATTGAAAGATGAAACCATGATTCAGAAGATAAAAAAAATTGGAAAAAACAACATTCTCTAAAGTCTATGCAATTTCAAAGGCCTATGGTATTAGCCAAATGAAAATGCCATTGGAAAATTCAAAAAACAGGTCCATTTTGTTCCCTATAAAACCCAGCATGTTCGTATCTGCATTCCCGATGGAGTTCCCAACATTGGGAACGTCAGAGCTTCTTGCCTTTACAAAAAATCCTTCATCTATTTGATTCAACTAGCACTTGTGATGTTTGACGACCAGGGGTCGCCCAACTTCACCCGCTGCCCACTTCCATAGTTGGGTTTCCCTGCCTTCTTCCAAAGTCAAAGAAAAAGTGTCTGACCAGTCTGTCCCTTGAGTTTGGTTTCATTGGAAGAACCCTACTTCTTCATCTAGCATCAAATTCAAATAAAAAATTATATATCCTCAAACTTCTTGGGAAACTACATGTCCTAAAAATGTTGCAAAAAATCCTAGTATAAATTGAGCTCAAAGGAACCTACCCAAACTTCAAGTTGTCCCCTAAGGGGACAATGGGACTTTAGGGGTTAATCAACTACTCAAACTCTAAACTAGACTCTTGAAATGGAAAAACAAGGTATTTTAAGCATTTTACATTTCTAAAAAGACCCCTCATTGCATTGGTAGGGACTTCTACCAAATGTCACTCAAACTATCTTTTTTTACCTTTTTTCACATAAATATGCTCAAAACTAGATAAAAATAAATAATAAATAAATAAAAAACTTAAGTTCCAAGTGCCAACTTAAGGGCTCACAACTATTCACCTTTCTTGGAGTGTATCTCCTTTATCCCCAGACTTTGGAAACTTACACAAGCATGTTGTGAAAGCTTGCAATGGCCTGCCTTTGAGCTTGAAAGTGATGGAAGAATTTTTTCATCATAAAAAGAGGTTTCAAAGTTGGAAACAAATAATACAAAGGATAGTAAGAAGAAGGAATTGAGTTGATAATGAAGAAATTTGAAACACCTTGCAAATAAGCTTTGATGGATTGAACAAGTATGTTGAGAAGGGGATGTTTTGGACGTGGCTTGTTTCTTTTGTCAAGATTTATATCCATTTGGCATATCAAAAGCAAGGTTGTCTTTCCAAACAAGATGACAACATGACAAACTAGACATTCAAGACATCTAGTAGAACCCCCATCCATCTAATAAAGTCAACTTTATCCATTGATTTTTCCAAAAGTTACCCCCATTTACCTACATCTACTTGGATGTTGTATACTTGTATGGTGTCTATGTGGCGTATTAATGGGAGTATGTAGATCTAATGTAGAAAGGTGACTACGAGTGTAGGACAACCGTGGATATAGGGAGATTGCAAGTAAGGGCACTTTCGGATAGGGGTGGCCTCTTGTACCGCAATTTAATTTTTTTTTCTTCTACTACATTCATCCAAGAAAACTAGAAAATTTATTTTTTAGAATCTAAACATAGATCTTGTGGTTCACTTGTCTTAGATCATATTGTAAAAATTTAATGAAGTTTGACTATACAAATTAGAAGATATTAGCATTCAAAATTGGACAAAATTTTTTTGACGTTGGCTTGTAATTTCAAATGCCTTTGACTGCCATCTGTGGAAAAAATTTGCACTACAAACTTTGAATTAAGTAAAATTTATGTTGAAGAGTTGAGTTGAAAGTCTAGAAAAAAAAATTCAAGAAAACCCACTAGATATTTATTCTTTGAAAAATTGTTAAATAGAAGTAGGATCAAGATTGAAAGAAATACTAAATTGTTAATAACTTCAAGATAGAATTCAAACACAATAACCCCAACAATGAGATTGATCTGGCAAGAAAACTTAATCATATCAAACTTTTTTTTTAAATTAAGAAAATTGCATGAAAAAATGAATCTATTAAGCCATTTTTTCAAAAAATGCTTAGATAGCCCAAAAAACAAGATTGTTCCTAACTTTCTCAACACTAGTCCAAATAGAATGAACCAAAATTTCATATGTAGAAGAAAATAAGTTTAAAATTTAGTTTTGACCTTTTTTTATTTTTTATTTTTCAATGGCTAACTTTTGTTTTGAAATATCAATTGAAAATAATTATACTCTTACAAAGATGATGTATTCTCTTGGCTTCAAAAGCATTTTAAAAAAATCATGATGAAAATTGAGACTATATGTACCTATCCAAACTTCCCAAATTCCTTAAAGGGGTCCCTTAGGAGTCGAAATTCAATTTCATTTGTGTGAATTTTTCACACGGTAGTTCAAAAGCAAACAAACTAAAGTAAATTGCTTGACAAAAATTTACAGAATATTTGCATTAAAAAAAATCCAATTTTGAAATTCAATACATAAACCTTGGCACCTTCCATTTAGAATATTTGATATTTTTAAAATGGAAAATCACATAAAAAAAACGTCAAATATATTTACATCACTCTTTAAAATTTGAAGGCACACAATATGGCCAACATTTCTATTTGTGCCAACATAGTAACATCATGTTCTATAACAAAACATCGATGAGTGCGGGAAATTGGTTTGGGGGCTTCATCAACCATGATTTATCCATAAGCAAGTTCACCACCTATCCACATGTTAGTCGCTTCTTTAGATTAGGCTCAATGAGATTACCCAGAAATCTTACAATTCCAACAACAAACACTAACTCGATCAATAATTCAATAAGATGAAGCCACCTATAATCGATAACTTAAGCCATGGTGGATATGATCTGTAGTAGTATTTGGTGAAGCAAATATTTCTTGGAGTGCAAAGATAGAAATGGTATTGTAGTAGAAAGTTTGGTGAATTTATAGCTTGAACTGAAATATTATGAACTATGAAAGCCTGAAGTTGGACTCGACCTGTGTCCAATGTCTAGAGTCTTACAAAATTGATCACTAGGAGGGAGTATTTGGACACTAAATAGTGAAATTAGGTTGCCCCACACTAAATTCTCGACATTCCACACTATATAAATATGCACAGTTAGTGTAGATGGATGCAATAATGTAGGAACCATGTGTGTTGCATGGATTGGTGCACTGGTTCATGACTCGGGTTTAGAGAATTGCTTGTGCCTCCATCTGGACGAGTGGTGAATCACGAGGCAACTCTCCTGAGTAAGGCAACCTAATTGTTCAGGCAACCTAATTTCACTATTTAGTGTAGGTAACTCTGGCACACAAAAAGAGGCACAAGTTTTGTAGCAGTGTTGGGACTAGATTGGTTACAGAACCCGGTTTCTTTGAATTCAAAATGAATGCAAATGACTCCCACCCTGTCCTGAATTTGAGACACCCTACTAATTGCCTATGGGGTGCCTCCACCTTACACAGTTTTCACAACCACTCCGTCTATTACACACTCACACACGGAATCAAACTGCCTGCACACGCGTTAGTTCAATAGTTTGACCTGGTCCTGCGCCTTTCTTCTCCATCCACGCTGGGTTCAAACACATCCAACCACACAGGTGAGTCATAATAGAATTTTATGAATGAAATTTAAACATACAAATATAGTCACCCATATGGACCAGTCAAATTGTTTAACACTCTCACCCGATTATTCCAAAAGTATTCACTATGTTGAATAGTGAAATTAGGTTGCTCCACACTAATTTCTCGATTTCCTACACAAAATAGTGAAACTAGGTTGCCCCACACTAATTTCTCTACATTCTATACTACATAAATATGTACAGTTCCTGTAGAAGGATGCAGTAATGTAGAAACCACGTGTATTGCATGGGTTGGTGCACTGGTTCATGGCTTGGGTTTAGAGAATTGCTTGTGCCTCCATCTGGACAAGCGGTGAGTCATGAGGTAACTTTCCTAAATAAGGCAACCTAATTGTTACAACAACCTAGTTTCACCATTGAGTGTAGTTCACGGCTAATATTAAAACAATTGGTTTAACAGCTCGTTACCTCAAGTTTACTGATCGAACAATTCAGGTCACGCACAATAGTCAAGTAACACTTCCACAGTTAACTTTTAATTCACAATTGCAAGACGCTCTACCAATGACCGTTGCAATAACACATTTGGATACTACATACTTCCTCAGACAATTTCATCAATTCAATCCAACGACATGGTCTGATACTTACTCTCAATAATCTGAAATTTGTTATTCGAGATTTCTCTTTGGTCCATGTTTAATTACATGCACAAGTAATTTACATCAATGCTCCTTATTGACACAGCTTAACCCAATTCAAATCGAACGTTAGACAGCATTACCTTACCCGTATTTAAACTTGCAGTGCATCTGCAACATCGGCAAGCAGCCCAGATCGACCATCGGTTCTGGTCTCGGCTTCTGGGTCGTCCTCCAATTCTGGTTTTCTCCGCTGTAATTTGTCTATTTGGTTTGAACTCCGCGGCACTCGCACACTACTACAGATTGTACAGTTTGTAACAGTTTCTGCAATGGTTTTGCAATGCCCACAATTTTGGTTTGAATAAGTTTTCAATGTTTTTATTAGAGTATTCTTTTGCAAATTCCATGGACTTGCAACAGTTTTGGAATACAATAGCATGGATTCTTTGTCCAAGACTTTTATAGTTCATTGATTACAAGTTTGCAATGCTTTTGCAATGCATTATTTCTAAATCCATTTGCAAAAGCATTGCAAACTAAGTTCCGTTACACATCAATCCATTGCAGAACCATTGCTAATCTGTTGCAACGGTGCTGCAATCACTGCTTTCTGTAGTAGTGACAGCATTTGGACTTGTCCAATTTGGAACTCAATTACACCATTCATAAGATACACTCATAAACCATTTATAGCTCACCCCAAATCAACAGTCCAACACCGTTTTTCAATTCCCCAACAACCCTGACTATTGGTTCGATCACAAGGTAACAGGTCACACACTCACACGAACTCCACACAATCCACACAGCCAAATAGTTGTAAACCTATTACACACAACAAGAATAATCTAGTCAGGAGTTTGACATCATCTTGTTGCTGAAAATTTCCAAATTTTTTTTCCCACATTAGATCGGCTAGAAACTCAACAAACCCAACACAGTAATCGATCGAGTCGTCACGAACACTCCCAAACGAGAAGCACAGTTAAAATACACAGACAAATCGTCACTTAAAACAAACACAAACAATAGTAATCCAATCACTGGATTCAAATAAAATGGCAACAACGCTGGAGTCCAAAACAAATTATGTGAAAGACAATTTATATGTATTATAAACTTGAAGGAGTTCATACACTACGGACTGCAGAATGTACAGTTTGCAAACAGTTTTTGCAATAGTTTTGCAATGCCTGCAATTTTGGTTTGAATAAGTTTGCAATGGTTTTATTAGAGTATTTCACAACATTTGCAATGCTTTTGCAAATTCCATGGACTTGCAACAATTTTGGAATACATTAGTGTGGATTCTTTGCCCAAGACTTTTACAATTCATTGATTACAAGTTTGCAATGCTTTTGCAATGCATTATTTCTTTTCTAAGATCCAAACTAAGTTCCATTTCACATCAATCCATTGCAGAACCATTGCTAATGTGTTGCAATGGTGTTGCAATTTGTAGTAGTGATAAGGATGATGAGAAGAACTTGACAACACACAGAGAATACCGAGTGAGCAAGAGCGGAGAACTCACAAATTGTCTGACTATATGCTACTCAAAAAAAAAGACAAACAGACACTCAACCTCAAACGGCATCAACTCAATTTGCTTCTTTTCTTATCCAACCTATTCGTAGCTTTTAAAACCCTTTTACTACGTCAATTTGTCAACTTAGCTTAACAATTAGCCTCTTTTTTACACTACACATGGCAAATTGTCAAAATTTGAAAAATTTCTCATGCTCACAAGAGATTAAGTTTAACCCCTAAATGCCTAAGGCACCATATTTTGGTGTCAATTATACTTTGAAGTTAAATACATTCTTTCTAAAGTAATATTTTTGGTATATTTGGATATTTATCCTTTACATTCTATTTTAAGCATCAAAAATCTAATTTGGAGGAAAATTGTGTATAATTCTTCTATTGAAGGTTTTGTACAAGGGCATCCATCACAAATCTTGAATTTTAGAATTAGAGGCTCTTGGAGTTGAGCCTCAAATGTACTAAATTTAAGGAAATAATCACATTGAAAATTCTCTTAAAAAAAATTTAGACTAGATTTTGAGAAGCCATAAATGGATTATGGTTATGCATGTTATGTCCTTTAACCTCATATTTTTTTTTCATGAATTCAATTTTAGACTTGACATGTTAAAAGAACTTCAAATTACTTTCATGGTTTAAACACCATCTTGATCAAACATCATAATGATTCAATCTATAAATAATATTGTTGTGTTTTTTTCTCATGCCATCCATAAAAATCTAATTTGAATTTATATGGTTACAATTTTTTTAAATTGATAAAACTTATCAAAACTTGAGTTTTTTTTTAGTTTTGAACAATTCCTACCTATAAGTAATATTGTTGTGTTTTCTTTTCTCATGCCATCCATAAAAAAATCCAGTTTGAATTTGTATAGTTACAATTTTTTTAAATTGATAAAACTTATCAAAACTTGAGTTTTTTTTAAAATTTTGAGCAATTCCAAGAAACTCAAAAAAGACCTTGGACATTTAGAAATTAACCCTTAAATGATAGATTAATGACCGTAGAAATCATCCACTTTGATACCGTGGAAATTATAGGTCTAAAAAAATCTCAAAGCACTCATTGGAAGTCAAAGTACTGCAAAAGATCTCCCCTTTTCACACAAAATTTCAAGGATGAATAGTTGCACTTCTATCCTACACTAAAAGATTCTTTGTCATCCATCAGATACTAAACATCTGCCTTGACATTTAAGGGTTAAGTAACATAACAATCAATTCTTGCATTTCAAAGTTACTGTAATTTATTGCCAATACAGACTCCATCCTACACAAAAAACAACTCTAAAAACACATCAAATCAAATTTCTCAAGTCTTCTACAATCTTCCAGAAGATACCACATACACATTACGTGGTGCCACCACAACACAAAATTATGTTCAAGAATCCACAATTAGTTACCACTACAATGTTGCAAACAACAAAGACGGTTCGATGAAAAGATTGAAACTTCCATAACTGGAAGCTTGATGAGCTTTTAATGTTGTTTCCAATGCTTCCAATGTTGTTGCTGCAAATGCTTCAATCGCTATTGCAAATGCTTCCAATGTCATTGCAAACACTTTCCAATGCCGTTGGCGATGCTTCAAATTTTGTCGCAAACACTGAAGCTTTTACGGATTGGAACACCGCAACAATCACCACCACCTCCAACACAAACATCTTCAAACAACAATTTCTACAGCAATTCTTCATTCGCATCACCCCATTCCTCTCTCTCTCCCAACAGCCTCATCCCCATTTCCAACTCTGACGACTTCGAGGAATTCTTCTTCCCCTCTGCAAGCAAACCAATCCCACCTTCACGACCCCCTTCACCCTTAATTGGGTGGCAATGGTTTGGAAGGTGCCAGAGAAAGGGGTGTATTTGGTGAGCACGGTGGTGCCAAAGGGCAACGAAGTTGTAGATGAGGAAGCAGTCGTCCATTGCGTTAGGACGAGAGAACCACCAAAACTTGCGAAAAACTTTGAATCTCGGCAACAAGAGATGAGACATTTTGACTCGACCAGTAAGAGCACAAGCCAGAGAGACGCACTAGCACGAGCTGAAAGCAAAGAATGGTAGAAAATTCATGAATCTCTGCAATTATAGAGTAGACACTTTGACTCTCACAATAGCTAGAGTTCCACACTACTGTAGCACAAGTCGAAAAGTAAACAATGCTAACAAATCCAGGAAATGTCTGCAACAGGGGAGTGGACACTTTGACCCTCACAACACTAGCACTAATCGGAGACGTACACTAGTATAAGCTGAAAGCAAACAATGGTAGCTCCAATTGATGAAATCTTTGCAGCAAAGCGTAGACACTTCAACTATCACATCGGGAGACGTACACTAGTATAAGCTGAAAGCAAACAATGGTAAGGAATTGATGAAATCTCTGTAACAAGAAAGTAGGCACTGCGACTCTCACGTATAACATCTAGAGGCTCAAAATAGCACTAGTCAAAAAACAAACAATGGTAGTTACAATTGCTGAAATTCTGCAACAACAAGCGCATACTTCGACTAGAATCCCACACCAGTACATACCCAAAGCAAACTATAGTACGGAATTGATAAAATCTTTGTAACAACGAGTAGACACTTCAACTCTACAACAGCTGGAGAGACGCACTAACACAAGCTGAAAACGAACAATAGTAACGAATTCATGAAATCTCTACAACAATGGAGTAGATACTTCGACTCTCACAGCAGTTGGAGTCCCACACTAGCACAAACTGAAAGCAAACAATGGTATCTCTGTAATAACACTCAGAGCTTCATCGAAAAGGAACTACAGAATTCCATTCTATCAACAATGTAACACATACTAGCAGCAAATTGAAAACAACAGCGGAAGCACACCAGCGTTGTTCAGAAATCAGAAGAAAAAAGGCTCTTGTCGGCGTCACATTCCCTTGTGAGTACAGGCAAGAGGAGTACCGACTACCACTTAGTAGCGTACTTCTCCGAATTCTTGAGTACAGTTATGTCACTTGTATTGTTCACCAACGACAACCTTCTGCATTTAACATCAAGTTCAGGGTTCCAATTATTATTGGAAGAAAGAAATTAAATCTAAACATTTTACAATTACCCAGTTTTACAGAATGATCTGGCAGTCACTTTTTCCCGCCTACAAGAAAGAACAATGGAAGTGCATTACAGCCTCTGCATCCAATCTTCACTTTTGCATATATTGTACAAGCAGTTAGGTTAAAATTAGTTCAATTAATCACCCGAGTAAGTGTCTAAATCTAAACATTTCGCAAGGGGGGAAGGTATTAGAGTAGAGAAACTAAAAAGTAAGATTCTAAAGCTATTACAAATAGCCTGGATTATCCGACTCCACGGCACATTTTTGCACACAATATCTGATTGAAGAGTATGACTGCGGGTTTCACAGAGAGCTTATGCTGGACTTGTTGAGTTGGTGAACCACTTCTCTTTTAAATCGTTGACCCAAGAAAGCTCAAAAGTGGGTCTCTTTGAATCAACAGTTGAACACGCACTTCTTTCACTTTGATTGCAAAATCAAGACATTTTTATCAGGGCTTCAACCAATTTCACCCTTGGAGGTATCACACACACTACTTATCACCACTCTTTCGTAGAAGGTGGACAATGGTCCATAAAATTTCATCAAGACCAAACAATAAACGATGTGTGAAACCCACTGTTGAATGACGATTTAGTCTTAAACCTTGCCAGAAAGAAATACACGACCAAAAGAAAACTGACCTGAACGTGCTAGTAGCTGTTGCTTCATCAATTCCACGCTCTGTGACGGCTTCATTCGTGCTCAGATGATAAAAACTGTTCTTCACAATTGAATCAGGGTTCAGGGTTAGAATTTAGGGTTTAGATCTCGATTCCTCCCCACATGTGCTAATAACAGCAGCAATTCTTCTTCTTCTTCAAATCCACGCTCTACAAACGGCTTAATTAGTGCTCAGATGTTAATAGCTAGTCTTCAAGTCAATTCACAATTGAATCAGTGTTCAGGATTCATTTCAAACTCGGACGGTAAAGGCCATTCTTCAAGTCAATTCACAAGTTAATCAGGGTTTACGATTTAGGGTATAAAACGCGATTCCTCCCCAGTCCCCAACATGCTCTTCAAATCCACGCTTCGTAAATAGCTTAATTAGTGCTCGGATGTTAATAGCTATTCTGCAAGTCAATTCCAAATGAATGAAGGTTTAGGATTTAATTCGTGCTTGGATGTTCAAGGTTGGTCTTGAATTCAATTCACAAATGAAACAGGGTGCAGGGTTTAATACTCAGCTGTTAAAAGCTAATCTTCGGGTCAAGTCACAACTTAATTAGGGTTTTAGGGTTTAGGGTTTGAAGCAATTATCAACCTAGCCAATTATCACGTGCGAAATCCGTGTCATTACAGCTGAGCAGCACCGCTTCTTCTTCCTCATCTTCAAACCCACGCCGAGTAAACGACTTCAATCGTACTCATACGCGGAGTACTCAGATTCTAAATCCTATTCTTCATGAACTATTGTTTAGGGCTTGGAGAAATTATCAACCGTGGAGAGTAAAAAATGATTGCCAGCCTTCAGAGTACGAGTATTCTGACCTTCACTCCCAGTCAAGATTTGCTGAAGCAAGCAGTCCTCGAGAGGTTTCGTACTCCGGCGCCAGTGGTGATGACAGATCCAAGGATACTAATATTCTTACTCAAATCCTCCACAACTGCATCAATCTTGCGAAGGATTCGAAATTCAATGGTGGGTTCACTTATTACTCATAGAATGCATCCATTCAAGCCACCGCGGTGGAAGCTAAAGTCTGGCTTGCTTGATGAACCCCTCCCTGAATGGCTGATTTTAAACCTAGCCTCGAACGGCGTGATTCTTTGTAACGTCGGAAGGACTGACAATCGCCGAAGCATCCAGCGTAACAGGCAGGTGGAAAGAAAGGTACGACAATTCCAAAACGAAAAAACGACGGAAGGACGCACTGGAAGGCCGGCGGCGCACCTACCGACAGATGGAAGAGTTGGAGGGACGGAGTTACCGATGCGCAGAAGCTACCGACAGATCCACGAAAGTTGGAAAGTTCGAAGTGCGTACAAAAGGCTCCCTTCGCTTTTCTTCTTCCCCTATAGTTCCTTTTTCTTCGCTCTAATGTTTTTCTTTTCCTTTTTCCTTCTTTTCTTTCCTTTTCATGATATCATTTCTTTTCTTTTCTTCTTCTTCTCTTTCCGTGATTTATTTTCTTTTCATCTTCTTTTTCTTTTTTATCTTCTGCTATTCTTCTTTATCCCCTTTTTCCTTCTCTTCACTCTTGTTCTTTTCGGTTTGCTCCTTTTTTTCTTTTTCCCTTGAGGATATCAGGGTCTGTTTTCATAGTGATGGATGCTATCTTTCAAATAAAAATATACATGTAACCCTTTACATTGAGGCCAAGGTTTTTTCTTACATTTATTAACCTTCAACATCTTAGGGTTTGAGGTTTAACCCCTAAACTTCGAATGCCCCCTAGGGGGAACAATATGGATTTGGGGCAAACTTCTATGGTCACATTATTTGTCACGATTTTCTTCAAAAAATTGAAAGATAGAAAAATTCATTAGATTTTTGTAAATATAAATTTTTTATTTCTATCAATGTTCAAGAGAAACATTTATAGCATAATAAGTCTAAATTTTAGTTTGGCAAATAGAAAAAAAATCCCCACAAAAAAATTTTAAATTTTCATTTTCATTTGTTTTTCATGTATTGTATTTTTATCAACATTGGCTTTACACATATTAGTGATGTTAAAGTTATGGGTGATCTTGTTTTTCAAGAGATCAAAGTATCTTTTCAAAAAAATAACTTGTAGGATTTATTTTTGAATTTAATTTTTAAAATTAATTAGAGAGAGAGACACACACAAGGTTAAGATTTCTTTCTAGAATAATCTTACTATTGAAATTAGAGTATTCCAATTCCATCTTATTAGAGGTATTAATGATTTAGTTTTCCTTCAATCTTGAACCTACTCCCGCTTTTCCCATAGGATCTCTAATATGTCCAATTTTAATTTCTAAGATTATAGTTCAAAAAAATTGATAAAATTGATAAAAATGTTGGCTTATTATTCAATTGAGAGCAAATTCTAAGGGCTCAAAGAAAGCCTTTACCATTTAGGGATGAAAGTCCATTGCAATATAAATGTATATATTCAAAAGTTTTTTATTCAAGTATTTTATATTTCCAGGTACAAATATGCTTCACCTCAACTTTTTCTTTTTCAATTCATACAACTTTAACAAATAAATATAATGAAAATCATTGTAATTAGAACAAGAATTAAAGTTTATCATTTTGAATTAAAGGATAGAAGTTTGGAAAAAGAACAAGTATTTAATCTATAATCAATTTTAGAAGGAAATTATAATTACTTTAGTTTCAAATTTTATTTGAATATATTGATTTGTGTAGTATTAGATCTAAGCATGTGGATATTATTAATCTACAGATCATATTTCACAATTCTGGTTTAGAAGTCCTCATTAAATTATTCTAATAAGATATATTTTATAATACATCTTCATATTTTAGAAATTGGGATTAATTCTTGGTTTGTAAGGTGTTAAGGTCATCCTCTCGAGGAGATGAGTTGAAAACTTTAGCCCTAAAAAACTAGGATATCTTTCAAACTAAAATTGTCAAAATGGTTACTTTTTAGGATATTGAGAATAAAAAAAATGTTCAAGAATTTCTCATTTTTGGATTGTGATATTCAAATCAATAGAAAACTTTTAAATTTGATAGTGAGATTTTAGCACCACAATATAGTTATTTTTTAGACAATTGCATCCTATATTATGTTAGTTACATATGCAAATTTTTAATCAGAAGAATTATGTACATGATGCATAGCTTGTCCAAAACTTGGGATAAAATAACTTTTTATCCAAATAATTGATTAACCCCTAAAGGCCATAGGCATATCTTAGGCAAAAATTGTGAAAAAATGCTACTTTTTAAGGTGGTGAAAAAAAATGAAATTAAAAAAAATAAAAAAATTCAATTGTGCAAATTTGTACTAGACTACTATGGGAATGTGTGGAGAAAAAAATTCAAAAACTCTAACTACACAGATTGAAAGATTATAATATTTAAAGCTAAAAGAAAAAAATTGACCTTGCTGGATGAGGCCAACAACCTTTAATTTCTCATGGAGTGAGATTTTTATGCTATACATGGTTATTTTCTTTCACATTTGCTTCTTATGTTATAGAAGTTACATATCGACCAAGTTTCAAAAGTAAAGGAGGAATTTTGCAAAAGTTTTTTGAAATTGTCCGAGTTGCCAAAAAAGTTTATGGTAGCATAACTTTTGATTCAAGCATCTAATTGGTAAAGAAATTAAATTCCTAGTAAGGGAGTACATGTTCATACCTTGTGTCGAAATTTTGTGAACATTCAACTAAAATTGACTTCCTAGGAATCTACCTATATTTTCAATTGTCTATTCAATGAACAATCATTCTTTAGGGGTTAAAAAAGATTATATTTGCATGGTTACATGTCTACACCATGAATCAAAATTTCAAAAAGATTTATTCAAAATTGACTTTGCAAGGTTAGTCTAAGTTTTTTTAGATCATTCAACGATCATTTGGTCTTTTACAGATTAAATACTGAATGATGATAGATTGAATCATGTATATACAATGCATAATTTCTAGGATGAATGTGTTGTAGATTGATGTGTCACAAACTTAATTTTAATACAAATTTTCAACAAATCATGTCATTGCATGGATTATTACGAAACTATTGTATTATTTCAATTAATGTTGATGTCACCATATTAAAAGGTATCTTCATAATAATAATAAATGATCTTTTAAGCCAAGAGGCAATAAAATCAAGTAAATTGACTTATTACATAGAAAAAGATTTTTGACTTTTGCATCACAACATCCAAATCTTTAACCCCTAAAGTCCTAAGGGTCTCATTAAGGGACACTTGAGAGTTCAAACAGGTTCTTATGATTTCAGTTTTTGGTGATTTTTTTAAAATCTTTTTTTGAAGATAAAAAAAACTCATTAGCTTCATGGGAATATGATTTTATTTCAATTGGCACCCAAGAGTAAAAGTTATGCCATTTTAAATATAATTTTCACTTTGTCAGGCAAAAAAAAATCTACAAAAAATTGAAATAAACTTTTAAAAAAATTCTCTTGTAGATCTTATATTTGTCTACATCTGATGCTTTGATTCATAGAATGAAGTGATGTGAAAATTACAACTAATCTTATTTTTCGGGCAATCTAAGCATCTTTTTAAAAAAATTAACATATTGGATTCATTTTTTAATACAATCTCTGCAATTTTTCAAAAAAAATTGTTTGATAAGGTTAAGTTTGTCTACAGTCAAAAAAACTTGCTTTCTTCACATTAAATGCAAATATTTAACAATCTATACAATCAATGTTTTTTTTTAAAATTTGTATGGGAGAGAAACAAATCCTTCCATATTAAAAATTTATTGAATTGCATTTGCCAAATTTAATTATATTTTCTACAAAGAATTCTGATCCTGACTTCAAGGTACACATTTTCACACTAATTTCATAGAAGATCTCATAGATTGTAAAAGTTTGCATCTATAGTAAAAGAACAAGTTTTTTTTGTACCGTGATTGACTAGATTTTTTACTTTAAATCTTCTTAGTTTTAAATTTTTACTCTACTGATTTTGAATTTCTAATTTTTTTTTGTTGAAGGACAAGGTTAGCACATATTTGCCAAATAATTATTTTTTTCCCAAAAAAAGGTTCAACATACACTAAAAATAGGAGATTTTGTCAAGATTTTTTTCTATATAAAATTTTGACCATTGAAAAACAATTATTGAAAAATTTTGGTATCTATTTTTAAGTTGGCCTTCTCTTACAATTCAACAATGCTAACATGTGAGTCTAATAATGCGAGCCTATAAGCCTTGAGTTTAAGTGTAATAGGTACTTTATAATTATTGAAAGTGTCAATAATATATGTACCTATAAGTACTCTATAACCATGGAAGGTGCTTATAATACAAATATCTATAATATGGGCACTTATAATAGAAATATCCTATTGTAACTATAGAAGGTGTTTATAATATAAACACCTACAATTGAAATATCCTATAACCATAGAAGGTGCTTATAACATAGGTACCTACATTATAAATATTCTATAACCATGAAAGGTGTCTACAATATAGGAGTTTAGGATCCCAGGCTCACATGCTAGCAATTGTGTCTTGTATTATATAAGCTAAATAATTTAACTTTCCAAAATTCCAACTTCAAAAATTCTCAATTAATTTAGCAAGAACCCAAAATATAATAATAAAAGTACCTAACTCCCTCCATTCCAATATTAGTATTATAATTGGACTTCATGTTTTTAAAGGTTTTTTAAGTAGGTTACACAGAATCTTTTTTCATGTTATTATCTTAAGGTTATATGAACAAAAGCAATGTTATTTATTATTTTTGATAATATAAAATTTGGACCGTACCATTTTCTAAAATTATGCCTTTTCACAATATGATCAATGAAATTGGTACAGGAATTGGTATCAAACAATTTCAACAATAGTGTAAACACTTATTTTGGAATTGAGGAAGTAGGTTCAAATTCTATTTGTCTTTAAAGGAATTTGACTAAAAGAACATTGAATTTTGAAACCCCTAAAGTTCCTTGGGTCAAAAATTAGAAAACACTTTGGATTGAAAAGGGCTTTTAGGATTAAATCCATCTAAATCAACGCTCAAAAGTCGTAAAGTCTTATTGTAGACATCTCTCATTATTATAATGACTTGTCATGGCTACAAGACACCATCAAATTGAACTAGGAAAAAATAACAATATGGAGGATTTGTATGCAAAGTTATATAATTTCACATATACAATCTTTACAAGGTGGTACCCTCCAAACCGCCATTTTTTACTACTATAACTAGTTATTATTATTAGATGATTCAAATTTTCATATTCTCTTGTTGGCAAATGAAAGGGTTTTCTTGTGCACCAAAGACCGTGACATTTGGATACCATATGTAAGTTATTACGGGTCAAAGTTTTTTTTGGTAGATATTTTAGAATAATTTCTTCCACATATGTACAGTACATATTGATTTTGGAGATGTACACAAAGTAATGATAGTGATTTTAGGTAGAGAGTGTTTTTGGCGTACCCCTCTCCTAAACCATGTTATTAGCCATTGTAAGAAGACTCATTTAGCAAATGTAAATAGACCTATCATTGAGCTTTATTCCTTAATTACTCGAGGCACCAAATTCTTTGAAGTTAAATAAAACCTTACAAAGTTATTATATATAGTGGTTAATTTTTAAAAGTTTTTTTTAAGTCTAGTTTTCACCTTAAATATTCAATCTTGAAAATGAATTAATATGATTTTTGTATTTAAGATTTTGTGCAAGGGGTGTCCATTGCAAATCTTGGTTTTCTAATATAGAGGGCTCTTGGAAATGAGACTCAAATTCAGTAGAACTTGAAAAAAAATCACATTAAAAATTTGCTTAAAAAAATCGTAGAGTAGATTTTGAGAAGCTCTAAATTGATTTGGAGTTATACATGTCATACCCTTTAACCTCATATTTCTTTTGGTGACCAATTTTTAGTTTGGACATGTGAAAAGAGGATTGAAAAACTTCCAATCAATTTTTACAGTTTTAACACCATTGTGATCAAACATTATTATCTTTCAATTTATAAGTTATATTGTTATGTTTTCTTTTCCCATGTGATCTTTAACACTTCTAGTTCAAATTTTTAAGATTACACACCACAATAACTTGATAAAACTCATCAAGTTGTTGGTTTCTTAAGAACAAATTCTACAAAGCTTCAAAAAGGCCTTGGGCATTCATGGATTAAATCCTTCCTCACCAACTCCATCACACATCCATGAATTAACATCCACATCAAAACACTCCAAACTTTGTTGTTCCACAAGTGCTCACAAAATAGCAAACCGGCTTATTGAAGGAATGACTTGCTAGAACGCTAAATCCATCCCACGAAGTAGAACCAATAGGGTAAAAAAATGCAAGTTCTTGGGAATAAAAGTAAAATCTTGCCCCCCCTATTTTGTGCCATGTTTAGGGTATGTTCCAAACCTCTCCTAGCTAATTTAAGGTCTCTAATTGAAAATATGAATTCAAAATTTTCAAATTTTATCATGTGTGGCAAATGAAAAAATTCCCTTGGGATAAAATTCCCATGTTTTTCCTTGGGATAAAATTCTTGTACTTTCACCCTACTAGCCTCACTTTGTAGAACAAGTTTAGCATCCTGCAAATGACTTTATAGGACACTAAATCTTACCCACAAAGTAGACCCATCAAGATAATTTTGGGATTCTTTAGGAACAAAGTAAAAAAAAAAAAAAAAAAACACCCAACTACTTTGAGTTATGTCTAGGGTATGTTTGAAATCTCCCCTAGCTAATTTGGGATTCTTGATTGCAAATATGAATCCAAACATTGAAAATTTCATCATGTATGGAAATTTTTTTTTTAAAATTTACCATTTTCCCCGGGGTAAAATCCAGCCTGCTCGGCCCACTTCATAGTCTGGATTTATCGTCCTCCAATGACTTTGTGTTTGTCTCCTTCCCAAAAACCAACCCCTCACAATTAAATGATGCCAATGATTTTCTTGACTAATCAAAGCATGAGTAAGCGACGAGCCGTAAGCAACTTCTTCTTCTTTTTTTTAAAAAAATTTAAAAGAAAGGAACCAAGCCGTAAGTAAGTTTAACTTACGCTCTTGTCCACCTTATTTGCATCTCCCTCAGTTCCTGAATTTTCTTCCCTTTGCTTGCTCAAATCTTCAATCTCCAAGATTTTCTCCCCCCCCCCTTCCCCCGGGGACTTTAACTTAACATTCACCGCGGCGGCAGGAGTGCAGGACTTACAGCAGAGCCAGAAGCTCTTTATTAACTTAACCATGTTTTTACAGTGATACTGGACAGGGTGTTTTAATGGGAGGCCTCAGTTTTGTCTACCCAGGTAATCATTTGATGGGTGGGTTTTCCTTTTTTTTTTCCCCTTTAAACTTTGAACTTTTAAATTTAAAATTTAAAATTTGTTTTTTTTGACACCAATGAAACACTGAGGTTTCATTGCCAGGTGAAAGTACAGACTCAGTCGCCAGCCACATCATTTGAATGATGCATTTGAAATTTGCATTTGAATTGCATCTCCAGCACATAAGTTACAGAGAAGAAACGACCTGCTGAAGCTTCATTCAGTCCTTGTCGTGGTGGCTTTGCATTCAACCGAAAATTCATAGTGACGAGGGTACGCTCACTTGGACAATCGGCCTTGGGCAGGGGGAGAAGGGGGGAGTTTAGCACTTGTGGTTTGAAAATTTTCAAATAATGTGTGTACAACACCTTTGTAAAGTTTTTTATGATATCTAGAGGATGCGTGCGATTATGCCACCACATTTAACTATTTTTGGACTTTTTGAAAGTCCAAAATTAATATTGGTCGTCTGGAGAAAAAAAAAATTGATCATTTGAAGGTAATGCAAAACATCGAGAGATCAATGCAAAACATCGAGAAATCAATACAAAACATCGAGAGATCAATGTAAAACATCGAGAGATCAATGCAAAACATCGAGAGATCAATGCAAAACATCGAGAAATCAATACAAAACATCAAGAGATCAATGCAAAACATCGGGAGATTAGTAAAAAAAACATTGGGAGATTTACGAAAACATCGAGAGATCTCTTGATGTTATTATGCAGAGATCTCTGGATGTTTTGTTTAAAATTCAATGAATAGTCCAAAAGTAGTTAAATATGGTGTTTAATTATAAATTTCTATTTTTAAATTTTATTTGGAACTTTATGGACAATTCGCATAGTTGTTCAAGAGTTTATGTAAGTTGCAAAGTGAATGATTCTCCATCAATGCTTTTCTGGTTTATAGAAGCATGAACTAAGGTAAATGTACCCATTATCATCCATTTATTATCTAATTATTTTTATAAAAGCATAATATCCATTATCATCCATTTATGTCCTAGAAGTTATTTTAGCTCCCATAGAGTTTTTTGAAAGCTTGTATGGGTTGAGTATGAAGACAATTTTGAGTGGATAAAAGTGGAATTTTTACAACAAATGCACATTTCTTTGACTGTGAGCTTCCCAAAAATATGATTTTTTTTCCAATCAAGTACTTGAGTCAAAAGTTATGGGTCTTAGGGACAACTCCAACGGCGTGCTAATGGAGAGGGTAAGCAATTTTTTGGGTAGAAACTTAACTAATTAGTTTTTAAAGTGTTCAATGCATCATGGCCCAAAAGAGTTTGTAGACTACCTTAGTACCAACAAAATTTGAATCCATCATGCTCATTTTTTTCACCTAAAGCAATCATTGTATTTTCTAATATAGAAAGTCTAAAAAGTTCATTCTTACAATAAATTCACACTGAAAAGTTAGAAGTTCCTAATGAAGTCACTTATCACTCCATTACTGTCATGTAAGGCACACATTGTGGTCAAAATTTCACATACTGAAATAAACCATGATGGAGTCATTCCCTAGGTGTCCGCTATGGGTCATCTCA
The DNA here is from genome assembly GCA_950106755.1 of Climacium dendroides. NCBI lineage: Eukaryota > Viridiplantae > Streptophyta > Bryopsida > Hypnales > Climaciaceae > Climacium > Climacium dendroides. Next base: position 26,551,511 of record OX467088.1, read on the forward strand.
CCACAATGGGCTATTCTACTTTACCTAGAGTATGCCAAGTCAAAGGAAATATTTCCATAGGTGCAGAGACAAAAATGAGGGGGATTGCCAAAATTTGGAAGTTTTATTGTTTAAACTCAAATTATAATGAATTTTAGAAGGCAAAAGTTGTTTTGGACCCACATCTAATGTTTAGGCTATTCCAAAACCGCTCATTTAAGAATTCACTTTGGCACTCCAAACCAAGTAGATGTGTCATGAAGTGAATGGAGGAATCGATGAGTTGAAAAATCATGAATTCACATTTGGAAATTAATCCTAGCCTCTCTTGAATTTCAGCCCCCCCTTTACTGATGGGTGGTTTTACCTTAATAATAAGATCCCTCCTCCAAACTTCAAGCCATTACCACAACTTCCATTCGTTTGTGCAATTGCAATGCACTAACTTAATTAGAAGTGCTTCAAGCCTTACACCAATAAGATGGAGGCACCCGATTACCAACCAGTGTCCCATAGGCAATCAGTAGGGTGTCTCAAATCTAGGAGAGGGTGGGACTCATTTGCATGAATTTCAAATTCAAAGAAACCGGGTTCTATAACCAATCTGGTACCTACACTACTAACAAAACGTGTGCCTCCTTCTGTGTGCTAGAGTCACCTACAAGTACTCTCTCCCAGTGATCGATTTTGTAAGACTCTAGACATTAGATATGGGTCGAGCCTAACTCCAAGCTTTCATAATTCATAGTAATTTCATTTCAAGCTGTAAATTCACCAAACTTTCTAAAGTAGTTGGTCCATAAACTCATCCATAAAGCAAGCATCTAAGGACTGAAACTAAATTTTGGGCAGGTGAAACTTCTCAAAATATTTTTCAATAAATTTTTCCTTGAAAGAAAAGAGGAATTGGCATCTAACCCAAGTTGTTTCATATTTTTGGATAGTTTTTGAATTAGTTATGAATTTTCAAACGAGATGTGGTATAGGTCCCTATTTATGTCCGTAAGGCTTCCATAAACTATTCACTTGCAACTTCTAGAGATAAGATAAATGGGAAAGCAAAGAGTAGAGTATCGTTGGCTCTTATCATGAACAATGCTTTTTTTTCTTTCCATTCATTCAAGGACTACAAAGGTCCATATAAGAACCACTTCATATCCATTCACAACCATCTATATGGGCAATTCTTAATGCCCCCTCATATTTCGAGCCTCCTCCCTTACTAAGTGCCATTTCTATCTTTGCACTTCAGTATTTATTTGCTTCGCCAAATACTACTGATACAGATCATACCTGCCATAGCTTAAGTTATTGGTTATGGGTGGCTTCACCTTAGTTTAAAAAAATAAAAAAATCCACCCCTAGCCAATTACCTTCTTTTTTTTTCTTTTTTCTTTTTTCTTTTTTTTCTTCCTTTTTTTTTCTTTTTTTTTTTCCTTTTTTTTCTTTTCTTTTTTTCCTTTTGATCCGAAATGATGTTCACTAAAATAATCAAAGCTCCATGATGTGGGTGTCTTTCCTTTCCATCCCATCCCATTCAAGGGCGTCCCCCCCACCCCATGTCCTTGGCAGGCCTCCACATGATTTCCATTGCAAGTTTCCACCAAGTCGTACTTACTGGATGATTTGAACGAAGAGAGAGAGAGGGAACCACAAGTACTACTAAGCTTACCTTACCTTACCTTAGGCAGGCTAGGAGCCTAGGGAAATGTACTCCAGGGGTAGATTTGGGGATGAATGAGTTCACATGCTGTAAGCTTATGGGATTGCTCAGAAAACTAGTTTGTTTATGGAATTTAGTGCAATATGATACCTTCACGGCAAACAAACAGGCATCAATTTTGGCTACGGACCTTGAGAGTGAGTAGTATTTCAAAAAAAGAGAGAAAAAAGAGAAAATAAATTTGCAAGTTGTTGAGGATTAAGGTGGAAGCATCAATAGTGGATCACTTAAGCAAATTTTCAACCAAATGGTGAGGAGTATGAGGTGGTGGAAATTTTTCCCATATAGGAAGATAGGAAATAGGGGGATTTAAAAAATTATCAGAATTTTATTCCCAAATTTGAAGTTACCGTGAATTTCGGGAGCCAAAAAGTTAGTCAATGTCTAGAGTATTGTAATTTTGATCATTGAAGAACCAATTTCTTGTTTACTACTTCTTGCTTTTAGATATGTGTTGTAAGCATATTAGTTCCAGGCTTGAAAAGGATAGAATAGGGGGAAAAATTTAATTTAAAGCTTGAATTCTAGCCTCAGGTTGGAAATAGCACACCTCACAAGTTGGGCATTGGGCGTGGTTGACAACTGGTGCTTCTATCCTAATTTACTAGGAGTTCTTATAACAAAAAATTGACTCAATAGATGCCGAATTCGAATGTAGAGGAAGTTGTATAGTGGTGATCAAATTCTATTGTTTGTTGCAGTCTTGGTTAAAATCTAATTTTCTGCAATGTGCATCTTGCTACTGAATATTTTAAAGTAGCAATGGAGCGAATATTAGCTAGTTTTGTGAACACTAGTGCCTTTTACATCAAGATTCCAAATGTGTAAGCAACAATCCCTAAACTAGCTAAAATTTAGTTAAGTTTCTATCCCAAAAATCCTTGCACTTACTAGTACATTGTAAAAAGGGACCTTCAATGAAGATACATTTTATCCTAGACTACAATAATTGATAGAATTTGATAGCCAGTTTGCAACTTCCTCTACATTGGAATGAACATCTATTTAATCCGTTTTATCTTACAAGTACTCCCATTCAATAATCCTTCACAATTTTGCACTAAATTTTGCCAAAGTTGATACTGTTTACTTGAAGGTAGCACATTGCACTAAATTCCATAAACCATGTATCATATTGCCCTAAATTCCAAAAACCAGGTAGCGTATTGCCCTAAATTCCATAAACTAGGTATCATATTGCACTAAATTTCACAAACTAGACAATATATTGCCCTAAATTCCATAAACCAGGCATCATATTGCCCTACATTCCATAAATTAGGTGTCATATTGCCCCTAAATTACATCACCAACAACTAGTTCTGGGTTCCCTGGATCGTAAGGTCACCTGCACTTGGAAAAGCGAGCCTGCCTCCCTATCTCAACTCCTGAACTCCTGAACTGAACTGCACCGCACCGCAGCACAGCGTCCGTCAACCCTGAAACATATATCCGGGAATCAGCAGAGGACAGAGAGAGAGAAAGAAAGAGAAAAGAAAAAACACCCCACCCAACCCAACCCAACCCCTCTGCCTGTCCGATGGAGTCCTCTCCTGCTGCTGTTGTAGGTAACTTGCAGCAGAGGCAGCAGCAGAGGAGTGAGGCGCAACATTTAATTAATGGCACTTCAACATAGGATGGGGCTTTACCACTGATCGAGGAAAGTGAGGAAGAAGAAGAACTGAAGAGCCTGACTCTGCAATCCCAGTCGAGAGAGCAGGAGCCACCCAGGAACAGGAGCAGGGGTTGACACGGTAGGTCAACAAGTTTCTAGGAAACCACCGGTCTGGTTGGGTCTGGAAAGGGGGAGATCGAGAGATCAGGGTCTCTTACAACAATTGGGGATTCCGAGGTTGTAGTAGAGCATCCCCACAGCAACACACTACTGAAGCAACACTGTGAAGCAGACCAAATCAATGGAGGATGTCCCTCATAATTAGAAGATCAATGGTGTAGAACCTTTATGGTGTTGCTGTGGGGATGCTCTTACAACAACTTGCAGCAATGCTTGTTGAGAGGATATGTGGTAAGGTGGTCTCCTTTCCTTTCCTCCCTGGGGTTGGTAAAGGTAGAACTGCCTAGTACCCACCATTTTACCGGATTCTGCCACCTTATAGGTTCCTCCCATTTCCGTCACTGGACCCATCTATTACCACGATCTTACTAATATGTGATCACGATGGCAATAGCAGTGTGGGAGGGGACACATCAGCCCATGCTTCCACAGGGGTTGGGTTACGCTTCAACGAGGGTCGACTCACAGTTTTACGTTGTAGGAGCTCTGAAAAATAGCAGGAAAAAAAATTCAATTCTTGTCGGAATGTCTCCATTCTTTTTGCAATTGACTTCTCTCGAACAATTCAATCACTAGAAAAAAAATATGAGAGCAGCTCATAAACAACTTCTACCAAGTACCTAGGTTGCAAATTTGTACGGTAATGGGTAGATCTACCTTGGTCGCCTTTCCCCGGGTGGTAAGGTAGTATGGTCTTAAAGCGACCTTTTTAAGGCTGATTTGCCTTTTTCATGGTTTTCCATGGACAAAATGATTTTTAGCTCATTTTTTCAGAGGAAGAAAAATAGTTGCAGAACACAACACAAGTAGTTTCGTATTTTTCCAAGCATTTTCGAATTATTGATGAATTTTCAAAGATTTGGGGTCATAAGCACCTATCTATGACCATAGGTGTTCCAAAATCCGTCCCTTCTGACTTATAAAGAAATGTGTAGAAACCAAAGACAATGATTGGCTCTTGCAAAAAAATAATATACAATTTTTTTTAATTCATTAACGGTCCAAAGAGGTCCATTCAAGGATCACCTCACATCCACTCTGCAGCTGCCTACCGGATGATCACATCCACTCTAAGAGGTCCATTCAAGGATCACCTCACATCCACTCTGCAGCTGCCTACCGGATGGTCACATCCACTCTGCAGCTGCTTATCAGATGGTCACACCCACTCTGTAGCTACCTACAGGATGGTCACATCCACTCTGCAGCTACCTATAAGATGGTCTAAAGAAGAGGGGCACTTTGAGGCCATACTACCTTACAATAAAATCAATTCATGGCTCATGGAAACCATAATCTTTCCTTCTTTAATCCCATAAACGACACGAGGGATGTTTTCTGGCCATTGGATGACAAAGAGTCTCTCCATGTAGGACAGAGGTGCAACTAGTCATCCTCCCAATTTTGTGTAGAAAAGGAAGGTCTTTTACAATAGTTTGTATTCTAGTAGAAAAAATTCAATATAAACCCAATCAATGTTTTTCAGGCTAATCAAGTTGAGTTGTGTGTAATAAAGTACCTTGTCCATATTTTACCCATGCTCCAAGAATTGCTCCTACTATTATAACACAAATCGTTAATTACTATGGGAACAGAAAACCATCTAGTGATGAATTGGAAATAGTTTTATAAATGTTTGGAGATTGAGCTTGATTTGGAAGTAGGTAAAATTATGGTGTACATAATAATGTGGAGTTACAAGTGGTGGGATACTCTATGCCATACCGAGCAATTACATGCACAATGTTGTTTCATGTCTTCATTCTTGGACTTTGTATGCACCATTGATGAACAATTGTTTGACATTCAATGGCAATACATGTGGCCTTTAATGGCATCCTATTGTTGCAAGCTTTAGAAAATCACATATAATTCAATTGTGGTGTAAAAATTATGAATTGGATCGTGATGGATGTGTCTTCCTCTCTTCTTTCCCCGAAATTTGTTTAAAAAGTGTTTTGATCCATATAAAAGAAATCCTAAGCCAATATGCTCTTAAACGGGCACTTTATGGCTTATGCACCTCCTACCTTAAATATTGAAGACATGGTTTGGTGATTTCATTATGCCACTTTGAATTTTGTTCAATGAGAAGAAAAATTATTCAATTTTTCAAGGTAATAGAACTTTCTTGCGTCGTGATCTTAATTGGAGTATTGAAGTAACTTACATCCATTTGATACTAAGGTAGGAGGTTCATAAATGGACCATCTAAGGGCTATAATTGAATTTTGGGAAGGTGAAACATCTTGAAATGTTTTTTTAATAAAATTTCCTTGAAAGACAAGTGAAACTAGCAACAAACTCATATTTTTTGGAGCTTTAGTGAAATTAGTTATAAAATTTTGAAGTTCAAATGGCATAGGGCTCTAAAATTGCTCACTTCCTAAAATGTACACTATTTGTACATTGCTGAAGGCTATGAAAAATCAACATGTACAAATAGTGTACATTTAAGGAGGTGAGCCATTTTAGAACCTCATACCTTGGATCATCCATAAAAGTTGTTTCTATATCCAATAGAATTAACCATTAATGGAAATTGATGTCTATGTCATCCATCTACTTTGGGAAAAAAATGTGAGTACATTTTGGTGATTTCATACATTCACAAATCAAAGCAGAATATTTGGATTAAGATTCTATTTTTTCCACCCAATTGGCCACACTCTGTTTTTTTATGCATTAAGGGAGGTGACCCATTCCCGACCAGGGACCCATTCCCGTCATATAGGCTACACTCTTTCCAATTAGTACAAGAAAGTAGGAGATTAATTACGGCACAATCTCCAATGCAGTCGTGGCGCATTACAATTGGTTGCAATCTTGGTTGATTTTGCAACCAACCCGTTGTTGGAAATAGGAGGACCTAATTATATGACAAGAATACGTCGAACAGAATCTTCAACTAAAAAATTTGTAGTAATTATATTTTGAGAAATAAAAATTCTGAAAAAAAATATGGAATCCTTCTAAACTCTATTTATGTACATGGGAAAACATTTCTCCACTCAAGAAAACAGCACTCCAGATATGCAATATTGCTTTAAGTGGTCGGAAATGGGTCGGCTCCCTTACCACAAATAAAACCTCCACTCTGGGAGAGGTGTACCTGAAGTATGGGCTGAAAGTTTTTAAATTTTTTTATAAATCAAAACTGGGTTGCTTCAAAGCCAGTTTTTGAGGTTGGACCAACCAGCAAATAATTGTTTCTCCTCTGATTGTATCATGGGACACATTCATTAAATGAAAAGGGGCTTGATGCCAACTCAAAATTGATCACATGATGCTCACCCAAGTTTTCAAGTTCTCAACATAGTACCATAAGTGTAGGGCGGGGTGGGCACCTCTCTGCCAAATATTCAATTTTTTCTGAAAAAAATAAGGTGCAGCAGACGTTGAAATTAGATTATTTTTTTCTCTCAATAATCTTTTTTATACCATATAAAAAATTGTTTTTTGAAAAAATAATTTTCCTAAAATTTTGGCATCTATTTATAGAATTATTTTTCTTGCCGACCGTGCCCTGCAATTACGGTAGTCCAATTTTCATCTCCTATAGGGATTCTAATTTCACACATTTTCACAAAATTTAGCATGTTCATCCAAAATTGATTGTTATCTACTAAAAAGGGTGACAAGTGTCATAGTTGGATTCAGAGGAACCCCTTGATTAATCCCTAAAGGACAATTGTCTGATGAATAAACTATTGAAAATCTAGGTAGGTTCCTACGAAGTCAGTTTTGGTCAAATGAGTTAAAGGTTGTTGGCCCTATCAGACAAGGTCGAAAAAAACTTTTTCTTTTAACTTCGAACATTATAATCTTTCAATCCATGCAGTCAAAGTTTCTGAATTTTTTTCCACACATTCCCATAGTAGTTTAGTACAAATTTGTACAGTTGAATTTTGGAGAAAAAAAAAACTCTTTTTTCTTCATTTTTTTTCTTACTGCCCTAAAAAGTGACAGTTTTTCACAATTTCTACCTAAAATATGCCTTCATCCTCAAGGGGTTAAATGATATGAATACAGACCCAAAGTAACACAGTTTTGTTTGCAAAGGGACAAAAGCACCATGTTGTTGATTGATGGTATGTCTCAGTATCCATAAGACTGGGTTGGCACTTTAATTTGTGCTAATCAAGTAAACTTTTACATTTTTCTTTTTAAACACGTGGATGATTTCCATTAAATTGAGACTTTTTACATTTTCAGAGAACAACTTTTACAATTTTCAGCATATACCTAATTCATATATAATTATTTGTTTAGATTAGTTCACCCACTATTTTCGAATATTACTTTTACTATTAGAATTTTTATGCACAGACCCTTACCACTCCAGAGAGTGCAATATTCACACTGGAGTTTCAAACTCAACTGAGCTCATACAAAGGCATCCAGAAAAATGGAATTGGCATCTAACAAGGGTCCTTTCATATTTGGGGGGACCTTCATGGAATTAGTTACAAATATTTGAAGTTGAAATGCAGTGGTAACTAAGAGCATCCACCTCTTCAAATGTACACTGGTGGTACATTGAAGAAAGCACAATGTACCTTTGTGTCTTAATGACTTTTAGAACACAGTTGCTTTTAGAGCATACTACCTTAAATGTTCAAGATGAAAAGCTTTTCAATACTTACAATATTTGTGGGAGCCCCATATAATGATGAGCCATTTCCTATATAGTATATATTTTTTTTAATGGCAACATCAAACTCCCTTTGTCCCACTTAAAACCTTTAAATCATAAGTTGAATATGTATCACTAAAATTGCTCCATTTAGTGATTTTGATTGTTGAGTAAGTGATGTGGAATTTTGGGAGTTGATTTGAATTCCACACAACTTGCTAAAGGATCAAAACCAATAAATGTAGTAGTTTAGTGATACATGTACTATATCTAATTCAAAAAAATTTAGTGGGGTAGAGGAAGTAAAATAGTGTGTTCTAAAAACACCCCTCGTCTCAAAGTTTTTTTTTAACATAGAGCTACATATTGCATTCATTAGTGCACCATCAATATACAAATGGTACATTTTAGAAGGAGAAGGGACTCGTCTGTTTCCACTCCAAAAATTTGTAACTAATTGCACAAAGCTCCAAAAATGACGAAACAACTTGGGATTAATGTCGATATCATTTCTCTTTTATGTAAAGCAACAACGACAAACCTCCCACTCATTTTGTGGGTAGGTTACTAAGTGCAATCCCATGATTATGGGCTTCCACGTGTAATTGTCGATTACAAACTCTTCATTCATGACTTTCATCTCGGCCCCGTTCTTCATCCAATCGTGGGTTCTTGGTAGTAGTTTACATCGACCAATGCCTCTTGCCGTCGTGCATTTTGGGGAAAAAGTGCCTCCTTGTCAGGCTCTGCCCTCCTCGTCAGCCCATTTTTTCCCCCCCGAAATGCCCTCCTCCTCAGACAATGCTCTATACTAAAAATTTACTGAAAAAAGCATTTCTCAAGAAGCCAAACTCCTTATAATTGCAAAATCAGTCCTTATACTTAAAGGTTCACTTTATGAGCTGCCTACCTCATAGAGTATTACCAATTTTCCAGCCATGCAGCAAAACCTTGCTTCTCATTTAAAAAAAAACTTGCGTCCCATTTCAAAAAAAAAAACCAAAAACCTTGCGTCACATTTTGAAAAAAAACAAAAAACCTTGCGTCACCTTCTCGCTTGCCCGTGATCATACCGCATGATATTTCTATCGTTCTCCCTCCTCTTCCCTCGCCCGCTCGCCCCCTCCCATGCAGCGTGTTCCTGTTTGAATTCCATTGGGACACGACAGGGAGGCAACATCAGTCCAAGTAGTATTTTGTGTCAGGGAGTGCTCCACCCTGTGTCCCTCCTCAAAGCCCCAGCAGTACTGATGGATTTACTGGCGGAAAATCGTACAAGTAGTAATCCTTTTGGGTTTTTTAAAAAAAATGAGAGAGGAAAAGAAAAGAGAGAAAAAGAAAAAGAAAAAGGAGGGTGTGTGGGGTGAGTGAGCGAGTGGGTTGGTTTGAATTCATTCCGGGTTTTCAACATGTGTTAAGCAGGGCCCTGTCACCCCATGGCAGGGCCCAAGTACCCAACATGCTACCCTACCCTACCCTCCTGCTCCTGCTCCTGCTACTGAATTCTGTATTCTATTTCTGTTAGCTAGCGCGCGCATTAATTAGAAAAACCTCTGCCGGAGGACTGGACCAATGCCCGAGGGTCTTTCTTTTTTCTTTTCCTTCCAGTGTCTCAGTTCTGGCTGCTGAATCAAACAAAATAAAAGATCTCGTAGGGCCCTGCCCCTCAGTGCCCTAAGACTGGCCCTCAGTCGCCTGCCTGCCTGCACCACCCTCCCTCCCTCCCGGGAGCCCCATTTTCCCCCTCCCCAAGACGACGCGACACAACGTGACTGGGTGGGTCTTTTTTGCAGCTTCTACAACAAACAAACACCACCCGGCCGGCCAGCCAGCCAGCCCAGCTTTTTAAAAACTTTCGTTGGCCCCCAATGCCCCAACGGCCTTCTTGGAGTGCGCGATCGTTGTTGTTGTTGGCGCGCACGCGCGTGGTTTCGTACGAAAACACGAAAGTCAAACGGTCGATGAATTAGTTTTTAAATTATTGGGGGGGGAGGCTGATGAATCGTTAGATCTTTTAAATAAATAAGATCTTTTCAATGACAAACATGGTATGGTATGGTATGGTATGGCATGGCATGGATTGCATTGTATTGCGAAGGAGAAAACAATCTTGTTGTAATTTTGTGGATGAATTGAAAGATTGGAATGTTTGATTAAAAGCGTGCAATTTTAGTACCTAACCCTTAAAACGATGTCAAGGATGTTTTCCGGCGGGTGAATGATAAGGAGTCTCTCTGTGTAGGATAGAAGTGCAGCTATTCATCCTCCAAATTTTGTGGGGAAAGGGGAGGTCTTCTACAGTAGCTTGTCTCCCAATGAGTGCTCTTGCGGGTTTTTTTAAAGCCAACAATTCACATGTACGGTACCCAAACAAATGATTTCCATGGTGATTGGCTCGTCGTTTAAGGGTTGAAATGATTGTGAACATTGTCATGCACTTCTCAATAAATGGAATTTGATGGATGATGAGTATGTTATACATGTTAGTACGATAGATGTAGGTTAGCGATTCATGATGTTGAAAAGACATCGTGCATCTTTTTTTGCTATTGGATTGCAAGGAGGAGGGAAAATAAAAGAATGCAGAGAGATCCGTTGTTTGTTGGTACGTATTTTGGATGACGAACATGGTGCGTGAAGATGATTTTTTTGTCCAAATAAATTCTCGTTTGTTCAAAGTGTTGCTTGAATCTTTAATTGTTAAAGGTCCTAGAAGTCGGGTCAATTTGGATTGCAACATGGATTATTTTTTGGTGTTTTTGACGTACAAGGTGTATGAAGTGACGTATACAATGGTTACAAAAATTTATATTCATGCTAAGCTAGATTCAATGACATGTATTATTTCTAATTTAAATCATTTTTGGACCTCTTAGTACATGTCTAAGAAGTTGCAAAATGGTCATGTATTCTATATAATTATACAATGCCATAGTTGACGAGCATGTTAGAACATGATAAGGATTAGGTATTTCACCTTCCAATGAAAAATGTGAGTTGTTGAATTTTCAATCCAAACATCTATGTCTTGCTATATTTTAATAAATACTTTGTATTCTAATAGTAAAATATACAACCATATATGCAAATCCTATTAGACCTTTGAGGGTTAAAACACAAACCTTCTATAAGACCAATTTGATGAAATAAAGATGATTGTATAATTTACATGTACAAGTTATAAGAAAAAATGGGAAATGATTTTACAAATGTCATCAAAGGGATATTATATACAACATTCTTACATGGAAAGACTAAAATGTCCCATAGCGGCATTGTTGATGGAATAATACTATTTATAATATTGTAGGATTTTATTGGAGAACCCTTAATCCAATTGAATCTTACATACTAGATGAATTGGTCCTAAACTTTTGGAAAGGATAATGTTGCATAGGGACCGTACTAGAACTACTCAAGAATGCGATGAATGACTTGGTGCAAAATCAAATAAGACTTGTTCCCACTCTCTCTAAGGTACACAATTTGTTTCCAACAAGGGCCCCATTTGCGTAAGATAGGCGAACATATTGTATGTACATTCATTCATTCAAGGTAACCATTACTAGATGGCACACTAGCAAAGTGACAATTTTTTTATAAATAGGTAAATAGAAATGGTGGCTGCCTTGATTGGAGATTTGTTTGTTGAGATATCATAGTAAATAAATTTGTATGAATGGTAATGGTAGTGGTAACAAGGACTCTTCTTATCATTAAGATATAAAAAACAAACATATTGATTTCTAGTTTCATGTGTTTTCTTGTTTTGCATGCCACTTCAGATAGTTTTTAGTTTTGTGCTTTTCATAGATAGGTTCACCTATACATCAAGAACAAGTCAAACTATAATCTAAACTTCTTTAATTTTTATTAATTCCAAAATTGATGAAAAATTAGCAAAAAATAGTTTAATCTTCAATATTTCCATTCTTTGATTGGAGAAATTTATCCCCCCACCATTGTTTCAATTCAACACATGCTAAAACGCTAAACATTATTGAAAATAGGTTGTATAAGGTAGTATGCTCTAAAATTGCCTGTCTCCTCAAATCGCCCCTATTTTTAGCTTGAGAATGGACATGAGGCGATCCTTAAATGGACCACTTTAGCAATTGAATGAATCGAGGAAACATTGTTTTTCTACTGCAAGAGCCAATCATTGCCTTTGGTTTCTCCATATCTCTTTACAAGTTGCAAGTGGATGCATTTGGAGAGACCTATGGTCACAAATAGGTGGCCTATGCCCCCAAATCTTTAGAAATTTACAAGTAATTCAAAAATGCTTGGAAAAATACAAAACCACTTGTGTTAAGTCCCACATCTACTTTTCTTTCTCGGAAAATGGATCTAAAAGTATTCTTCGTCCACGTAAAGCTACGAAAAAGGATGACCAGCCCTTAACCCTTTACGTACTAAGAATTCACTATTTCAAGTAGTGGACTTTGAGGAGGTGTTTTACATAAAGCATAATCTAAATGAATTTTTTTATTATATAATTATCTTGAGTGAAGAACATTGCATTCATTGGTTTAAATAAGTAATTAATAATAATAATAAAAATCCCCATATAAAATCTCTAAAATTGCTGAAAAAAACATGAGACCCAATTTGGACTTCTTAGACACTAAAGGGTTAAATGGTCGGTTTTAGAGCATACTACTACTAACCTTACCTTACTGCAGTATCCTCCCCATCCAAGTGCAAGATCTCTGTTATTCATATGGGTTAATTTTCTCTTTGTCAAATAGAAACTAGCCACATATCACTATTCAATAGTGGAGCTGGGGAGTCATACAAATCTATGCAATAAATGACAATTGAAGTTGACGCAAAGTGTAGTACTTTTTCCAACCCATTTGTGGTACTTTCTCTCTGATTTTTTCTCTTCTCTTCATTGTACCACCCTAACTTGCCAATGTCGGTTTCTTCCTTCATTCTTTCCCTATTTCATAAATTTCCAAAAATGGAATTGAAACAACTGAATATGTATATAGCCTCCCTCTCAGATTGGATTGTACTGCAACAAAAAAAAATAGACAAGAAGTACTCTTCTTTCTGGGAATATTCCAAGTCCAGTTAAATTATGTTTTGCACCTTCTATTCTTTTTTTTAAGAAACAAGGGTGTTTAGGAAACACACATTCCATCAAAGAGGAAAGGCTGATTTCACACAAGGTAAGAGAACCTATTGCCGCCAGGTATCAAACCCACAACCACACCATTCAGTTGGAATACCTCACCATCATCACCCCATGGTTTAGGGTCCATCTTGGACCCACGTTTTGCATTTTTTTTCAAAGGGAATAGAAACCACACGAACTGAAGGCAAGGTGCACTAAAAAAAATGCCCCTGCTCTAAAAGCGACCACTAACACAGAGGTACATTTTGCTTTCTTTTGTGTACCGATGGGTGTACATTTTATGAGGCGGCCGTTTTCAGTGAACCTGTGTGTTTCAACTTCAAAAGTTTGTAACTAATCCCACACAAAGGCCCCAAAAAATGAGTGATGACTTGGATTGGATGCCAATTTTCTTTTCCTTCCTACGAAAATTGACTGGAAATCGTTTCAAGGAGTTTCGCTTCCCCCACAAATGCAATCCACTCTTTGAAGGTCACTTCAAGAGCAGACTGCCATGTTTAATGTAGGAAGTTCTAAACGCACACAAGCTCTAAAAACAACCACCTCTTCAAATGTACACTATTTGTACATGTTCCTTTGTGTCCATAGCCTTCACCAATGTCCAAAACAATGTACATTGTAAGAGGTAGATGGTTTTAGAGCCCTATAGAAACTTCAACTTCAAAATTTCATAACTAATTCCACAAAGCTCCAAAAAACATGAAACGACTTGGGTTAGGTGCCAATTCCTCTTGTCTTCCAAGGGAAAATTCACTGAAAACCATTTTGAGAAGCTTCACCTCCCCAAAATTCAGTTCCAGGTGTGCGATTTATGAACCTCCCTCCCTCCCCCCAACTTTTTTTTTCTTTTTTCTTTCTTTTTTTCTGGACAACTAAGCAAATCTCAAAACCGAGCCATGCCAGGTCTGCAGATTTTTGGCTTTCAGTGCCATGCCCCCCCTGGGAAACCAAGCGAAATCCCGCTTTACTAGCTGGTGCGCTGGTCGCCAGTCCCTCCCTGCCACTCTTCCTTGTCCAGGCGCTCTCAGGTGGGCGCAAATGTACTCAACCCACACCGAACGCAATCAACCGTGACGTCCACAATATTTGCGCAAATCAGACAATTGAATCCACAAAACGGATATTATTTATTGTACACCACCACCACCACCCAAAAAAACCCAACAAAAAAACCAGAAAAAAAACAAAAACACGCCTACCACTTGCATCGACAAAATTATATATTTGAGGGCATATATATTGTTGTACGCCCCGCCCCCCGCGCTGCGCAAGTATGCTATCATACGATCGTGCACGCTGCCACACCCTTAAACGCCAGTCCACGTCCTCCACAACTCTCCAGCTTCTCTAGAGGCCTGCGATCTGCAAGACACCCCCCAAAATGGGCTACAGGGGTAGCCGCACACTCCCAAAAACGGTGCGACAGCGACCACGCGTTCAATTTGGGTTTAAACCCCCTCAACAATGTTACCCTCCCACAAAGAGTTGGTGTGTGTTGTCCGTATATTGAATTTATTTGATCACTCGAAAACTCTGAAAAAAAAATCCTCGGTTGTCTAGTAGTATGAGTCGGTGTGTGTTGTTTGTATATTGAATTTATTTGATCACTCAAAAACTTCGAAAAAATTCCTGGGTTGGTTGTTTGGTAGTGTGTCTGTGACTTTGGTTTGAAATTTACAGCTTGACTGGAGTTCATGTGCTACTCAGTTTTCCCTTTTGTATGCAATAAGGGGAGAGCGTCTAGAAAACAACAACATCCTTGAGGGGTTAGGGCATGGTTGGGAGGACCACCAGCCCCAATTTGATACGTTGCATTTCAGGGTGCTTTTTTATTTCATTTTTCTAAGAAGTGCCAAAGTAGCGATATAAAATGTTATAGTGGTGCTCCAAATTTCAACATTCATCCACATATTGGATAGAAAATCAATCACATTAGTACATATCACATGTCTATAATTTGGTTTTCATTCACAATTTGGCGATTTCATTCAAGACTTTTTTTAATTCAAAGTGTTTTGGCAATTTCATACAGGTTCTTTGTCATTATTTTGGGCATTCTCTGGCCAAATTATTTGTTTTGGTGCAATCTAGCACCAAAAAGACCAAGAAAAAAAAGCCTTGGTTGCATTGGTTTGTGCTTCTTTTGGAGGGGACAAATGGGAATCCATTGCAAAACAAAGAAAACACATGAGCTAAGCTTAAAGGCTGGGCAAGAGGAGAGAAAAAGAAAAATTGAAAATTACTCTAACAAATAAAGATTAGAACTTTGTCTATTTCAAATAATCGTACTATCAACTCTAGACATGATGATCTAAGTTTGTGCATTTTGGGTGCTCGCAATCAGAAGAATTTTATCTATATTTTTTTGAACAATGGAGATGGCCTCTAGTGAATGGAATGAATTTGTAAAGGACCAAGATGGAATAGAAGAAGGTTGCAAGTTTTGGTAGTAAATAAATAATTAGCAATAGAGTTAACAATAAAGTCTGTGCAATAGGAGGGACCTAGAGTCAGAGTTTGAGAAAAAACATGGGATGAAACTCCTTGAAGCACCAAAGTTGGGGTGGGTTTGATGGAGTTTAATATTGTGTTTCATTTGTCAATACTATTTTTTATTTAAGTCTTTATTTGACTCCCCAAGTGCAAACTAGAGAAAGTGAGTTGGGGGCATAAAAAAGGAAAAAAGTAGAGGGACAAAATTATACCTAATATGATATTAATATCCATCTTATAAAGCTTCATTTTGGACTACATAAAGTGAAAGTAGAACCTTGCTATAAGAAATAATATGACGACCAAAGGGACTGGTGACAAATGTTAATTCACATAACAAGGTTCCACTAGTAGAAAAGGCATCCATAACTACATAACTTAGGTTCCACTAGTAGGAAAGGCATTCATAACTACATAACTTGCAAGGGAACTAATGTATAGTTTTGGGCATCATTGTACAATGATGCCCAGAACTATGCATCAATTCCTTTGCTACCTACATAGTTTTGGGCATCTTTTTTTTATTAGATTTCTACTTTTACATTATTGAACATAACCTCAATGTTGAATTTTAGTCAACTATGCTCAATTAAAGGTTTAAAAGGATGGGACATTATGATGCATTTGTTATTTGAAAATTTGTTATTCAAAAGCTATTGAAAAAGCTATACAATTTTTTGAGGAAATGTTTGGCAATAGATTCTTTTATTTTCAATAAATGAAATTGCTTAATTTGCATAGAGTCTAGAGATAACATTGTTCTTTTATAAATTCACATACTTTAGGATGTACACGTATAGTTTCATCTTAGTTTGTATGTTTCATTCATGTCAATGGATGTAAATAACTCCATGATTTCCACTAGAGATCACTTTTTTGTTGTCCCAAAACAATGACTCCTCCTTCAAGAATAGTGCTAAAACAACCATGTATTATGAAAGAGAGCATGTCTCTCCTCATTTGTTGATAGGTTCCTATCTTGAAATGGTTTTCATGGAGGTTATAAGAAAATCCATATATATTCTTTCTCTAAATATTTGTTGAGGTCCGCCAAATTCAATTGTATAATTTTAGTCCTTTTAGAGAGTCTAGTAGAGAGGGAATGTAGATTTTGAAGTTTTTAAGCAAAATAAATTATGGCATGAGAAGAATCTAGGCACGAGATCTTTTTTTGTACAAGTTTTTTCTTTTCAATCCCTCCTTCCATGAACTACTTCAAAAACTTGCACAAACATTATGAGACCCAAATAACCAAGCTAACTAATCATATTCTTGAAAAATTCTAAGACAAATATTGTTTTTTCAACAAAAGACTTTGATGTACTTCATCCATTTTTTCTAGCTCCTTCAGAAAAACTCTTGAATACATCCCTACCCTCGCCCATGCATGGTGATGTTCTCCCCTCCTCATATTCAAATGGCTCACCTCCATTTGAATATTCATTGAAAATTCAAACAACTAGATGGACACCTAGGGAATGCCCCTACTATGAGTTTTTTCAATATGCAAGATTTGGGCCACAATCCACGTCTTCCATGATAGTAATGGAGTCATCAGTAACCTCATTAGGAACTCACAACTTTTGAGTGTGAATTCATTATAAGAATAGACTTTCTAAGCCTTCCAAGTTAGGAAAAAATCCTGACCACTAAGTTGGGTGCACTAGATAAGCATCACAGATTCAGATTTTATTGGTTGTTGGGTAGTCTACAAACTCTTATGGACCACGATGCACTAAGCACTTCAAAAATTCATAGCAAATTCATACTTTGTCAAAAAAATATAATTTCAATTGCTCTCATTCTTCCTCGCACTTCTATTTACATGGGAAAAAATTGAAAAATTTCACGAATGGCATGAGGTCAAACTATTGATTCTCACATAACAAGGGGTTGTTTTACCTTGGTGGTTCCTCCCGGAACATTGGTGCAAGCAATAAGTTAAGCACAGGGCAGAGTGGAAAGTCAAGGCAGAAGTCCAGAGCAACAGAGCCCAGCACGCCAGGAATTACAAAAGGAGGGGGGGTAATAAATAATAATGGCGCTCACTTGAACTAAAACTGAAGCTTCACTCACTTCAGGCAGGGGAAAAATCACGGGCCGGTCCGGTCCGGGTCGGGTCGGTTGCGAGCCAAGCAGAACCGGGCGCGTAGGAATAGGCCCCTCCAGCCTGCCTTACCATGTGTGAACGCGGACAGAGCGCGGGCGCGAGTGTGAGCGCGGGCCCGTTCCTCCTGTAAGTTAATTTCAAATCCCCAACGCCACCCGCAACCCCCCGACCCCCGCGCAGCGCAACGAGCTTCCGTCGCCCTTTCTTCCGCACCCCGATTGCCTTTCCTTCCCCCCGTCCCCAGGGCCAGCAGGCTGAACACACACACTACGGTACTTCCCCGCTCAGACAGGCAGCGCCCCCCCACCCCCACCCCCACCCCCACCCCCGCATTTGTATTGCCCCATTTTCAAATTTCAATTTCAATCTTGAATTGGCCCTGCCCTGGTCTTCTGGGCCTTCAACGGCACAGAAAACGGCATTCCAGCTCCACAATGATCGCCACCATCGCCTGGCTGGAGAGAGATGACACATCTCTCATCAGTCTCTCCTCCTTAAGACGTCCCTGACACTTGCTCTGCGCCGCTCTTGATCTTCCCTCCACCACTACTGCCAGGCTTCTCACTTGTCCTTGAGAGTTTTGTTTTTTCTCGGGTTCTCTCACAACTGCATTGGCTATGTAATAAGCTGGAGGCCGTTCTTTGTGGTGGTGGGAGATCGATTGGCATTGCGTTGAAACCTTTCTTGTGGGTGCCTGTCTCTGTGTGTGTGTCTGTGTGTGTGTGTGTGTTGGAGTGTTTCTTGTATAGTGGGGGCCGCATTGTGCGCATTGGAAGTCGGGGCGGCGGTGTATTGGAGGCATTGGCGCAATTTTTGATTGATTGAGAGCGGGATTGGAAGGAACGAAGGAAGGAAAGAAAGGGGACCGGGGTTCTTGGATGGTGGTGAATCGGAGTGGGCCTTGGGAAGGGGGGTGGGTGTTCATTGGGATTGAGGTTTGGAGTGCGGTGGGGTGTGGGGGGGAATGAAAGCGTGGATAGCGGAGTAGTATTATGAAGTGAGAGTTTGCGTAGCTTGGGTGGCGTCGAGTGGCTTTGGGTGGTGGCATTGTATAGAGGTTTGAGGTTTGATTGTGGATTGAGTTTTTTGGGGTTTTGCGAGTGGCGGATCGAATGTGGCGAGTGGCGGTAAAGATATTCGGGGTTTTACGTTCGGGGTGCAAGAATTAGTGACAAGTGGCACAGAGGGTGGTATTGGTGGAAGACCCATGGTATTGGGCGAATTGGTTGTTGTGCGGTCTCGACAGTGCTCGGTGTAGGAATTCGGACAGTCGCATTGCACGGAAGGAGACTTGAGTGCTGTTGTATATAATTTATAGTGAGAATCGTGGAAGCTTGAGGGTGTCTGATCAATTGAAAGAAGCCGACGGGGTTGAGAACAAGGAAAGGAGGTGGGGGGACCTGGGAAGATGTGCGCTATACCTTAGTCTCTTTTTTTCTCTATCTCGTAGAACCTGGTGTCCGGTTGCCGATTGTTCTCCACCTTGAGAATGACAGGTGGAGTTGAAAGTGCAAGACACCTGCGCCCCCGTTCTTCGAGTAATCTGTCGGTGCCTACCTCCGACGAAGTGAGGCAAACCCGTGCTGCCGCCAAGCGATCGGCCATGGAAGAAACCTCGTCCAAGCCCGGTGGAAGCAGCACCTCATTGCACCCCAGGAAGCGGGCTGTGCAGCCGGTGCGGAAACGTGCCGCCCTTTCCAATATTTCGAATCAGCAAAACACTCATCGCCCTGTGGCTGCTACTGCCATTGCCATTACCGATGTAGTAGAGTTGAAAGCATCGCAGATCACCACCCATGGAGACGAAAATGCGTATCCTGGAAACCTTCTGGGCGCCCCAGGCTGCAAGCAAGTATTGGAATCTCAGCCCAGGAGTAGCTCCGAAGCGATTGCTTCTTTAGAGAGACGGACGGTGCAAAACCTCTACATATCGAAAGAGGCCAAGGATCGGGTGAAGCAAGGTATTATTACCGACAGAGAGGGCAATCTCAATCACAGCAACGTCTTGTTCTTCTCCTTTCATTTCAGTAGTATCAATGACATGTTCTTCGAATCCTTTTCCAGACTGAGAGAGTGTATCTACTCTGCATTGGAATTAGTTCTGATGATTTTTGGGCTTTGACGGAGCAGGTGACTTATTCAGCGATCGTAGTCTCTTGGAGAAATCAGGGTGGTCCAACGGAGGTTTGAGCTATCAAGATATAGACAATGATCATTCCGACCCTCAAATGTGCAGCATGTATGCCACCGACATTTATGTACATTTGCGTATGGCTGAGGTGAGATTGCGAGCCTTTACATTCCCTCGAGTCTTCAGTCTCATTAGAATGCGCAAGAGTTTCAACGTGTGCATGGGAGCATCTCGAGTTTACCGTGGGTGTGTTCTTGGACTGAAAAACTCCCTTGGTGTGTACGCAGATTAAAAGGCGACCTTCAGCCAACTTCATGGATTCTATGCAACAGGACATCAATCCCACTATGCGCGGAATTCTCGTTGACTGGCTTGTTGAGGTGAAGATGCTTCTGTGACGTAATTTTTTTGTTTCTGGCTTACCATGTATTAGCCCATAAATGACGTTTATAAATATTGTATGTTCAGTAGGGGTTTTGCATTCTCACATTCCTAATCACGTTCTCTTTGCACAGGTTGCTGAGGAATATAAACTGGTTCCCGACACATTATACTTAACGGTCTCCTACATCGATCGGTTTTTGTCTTCGCACGTTGTTACCCGTCAAAAGCTGCAACTCCTTGGTGTCGCTTGTATGCTCATTGCTGCGTGAGTATTCTACGCCTTCATCCTTTTCCTGTTCATAATAATCAGTAAGGTATCCTAAATTTGGTTAAGTCAATGAAAACGTATTTACTTCATTGATTTCCGTTGCTGAAATTTGCCTGAATCTGATTTCAGCAAATACGAAGAGATATGCGCTCCTCAGGTTGAGGAGTTTTGCTACATCACAGACAACACTTATTGCCGTGAAGAGGTACGATTCTTTTGAGCGCATTATTTAGTTCTTACCTGAAGCGGATTGCATTTCAACTAAAGCCATTGTACTTAAAGATTAATAACCCGACGTAACTTTTTTCAGGTATTGGAAATGGAGAGGGGAGTCCTTAACGAATTGAAGTTCGAGCTCACGACACCCACCACGAAGAGCTTCTTGAGGAGGTTTATCCGAGCTGCCCAAGCAAGTTATAAAACTCCGACCCTGGTTCTGGAATTTCTAGGAAACTTTCTTGCCGAGCTCACCCTACTGGAATATGGGTTTCTGCCATTCCTTCCTTCAATGATAGCCGCGTCTTCCGTGTACCTGGCCAAGATAACTCTCGACTCATCATCGTGTCCGTGGGATGCGACATTGCAACATTACACTGGTTACAGGCCGTCAGAACTGGAGAGTTGCGTGAAAGCCATCCATGAACTGCAGCGAAACACTAAGAGCTGCACGCTTCCCGCTATACGAGAGAAATACAGGCAGCATAAGGTGATCTTCTGGAAGATGAAGGGTGCCATTGAGAGTGTTGATAACAATGTTACTAGCATTTGTTTCAAAGTTTGTTGCTGATCACAACGCTGCTACGTACATTCAGTGTATTGGTAGCACTGTAGCTCACTATGAAAGTTCCGTGTAGAGCTGCTACCAATGCTCATGATGCAAATTTAATTTAGTCGTCTCTAATACTACCGTTTGTTCACTGGCGCAGTTTAAGTGCGTGGCAACCTTAGTTCCACCAGCTGTCCTGCCCGAAGAATACTTCAAGGATCTGGAATAACAAGCGGTGAATTGTCGTCGTCATTCAATTTCCGTGATATACCATCACCAGCATAGAACCACAAAAAGCAAAAACTAATTCAAGATTGTGCAGCGGACTTGACGTTTGTGAAAAGCTGCCCGACGATGGTTTCGTTGGGACTCAGCTCTATCCGTCGACTGTCGAGTATGCACTCTGTAAAGAGCCATCATGTGCTTCAGCTTAGCCCGTGATTACAAGAAAACCCAGAAATCCAGAGGGGACCTCGATCAACTTCCTAAGTTATCATTGTTACTTCGTGGCTGTTCTTGACAAGGAACAGTTCTCATGTGCGCGGCTCTTGCACATGCGACGTGAGATGGAATCTCCAGAGAGGGGTGAGGAATGGCAGCTGTGAGGAAGGCTGTGCTTCAGAGGGCTGTTTTGACAGATAACAGAACGTTATGGCGCACTACCAAGAAGAAGGCCTCGATTGTAATAATATGTAAACTCGATCAATGCAGTTCCAAAACATTTTTCAATTCAAAAATCAAAAATTCATTTGATATTTAGTTCAACGTCACTTGAGTAATGGATCTTCACTGACAGATTTTTTCCCCAGTTTGGACTTTAGACCTCAGAGTTGGGAGATATGGTATGATGGTAAAATAGTGTAGACTAAGTGTGTTGATTGCCACTGAGCAGACTCTGGTTCAGGCTGACAGTTGACGGATATGGGTCTTCTGTGGTCAAGGTTTTCAATGTCCTACTGCCAAAGCCACATGGGGTTCTATTCATGCTTGATCAGACCTCTCTCTTCAACTTAATGGGTGTTTTCTTTGATCACAGACATTGCAAATCTCTCACCCCATGTCTAAATACTATTTGATCAGATACTTCAAAAAGAAAATCCCACGTCTAAGTGAAATATGCTGACAATGGAAGGGACAAACATCATTGTAGTGTACTCTTCTCTGAGTAAAGGATGGTGGGTGTAGTATTTTAAACCTGTCTATTTTCATTTTGAATGCTCCTCTTCACTTGCCACTGTACACCCCATACCATAAAGACCAGTGTGCTTGGTTTGCAAGGCCTGTCATTGATTCATATGACCTCAAAAAAAATTAGGTCTGTACACTACACTGCCCATGTAATTAGGGTTAACCTATTTGGAGGAGTTTCATATTGATAAATCAGGAAAAGAATTTGTGACTCCAATATTCTGCTGCGAGTCAGACGAGGTGGGGAGACCACATATACGAAATAAATTAATCATCATGTTGGACAAGATACGGGGTGTCAGAAGTATGATTTTTTTTCCCCTTCTTCTTCTTTGTTTGTGTGGTCAAAGCAAAACTTTCTTCTCGTGGCACCAGCAGCTGCGAAGAAAAACAACAGCAGCAAAATGCTTTTTCAACCTTAAATGAAATGTTCAGCCTTCCTCTGAGCTGAGCTGAACTGAACTGAACTGAAGGCCTACCTGTAGTACCACCCTTAATTCATTTAGTTGAATAGTCTTTCAATTCAGAAACCCATGCTTCATGCTTTTATTCTCAGCGACCACCAGCTTCCCACATGATATATGAGTGGGACGTTGATGTCAACGTGACAAAGAGGAATGGCAGGTGCATATCCAAGGGAGGAAGAAATAAAAACCCTACCTCACGCACTGTTTTATTTTTGCAGAGCCGCATTCGCACCCCACCCCAAATAATGTTTTGTTCAAATATTTTGCCCTACATGCAGATTCAGCTCTCTTTTCTTTTCTTTTGGTGCACGTTGTCAAGTTCTCTTCTCCATCTGTCTGTGCGTACAGGCTTTGACGACAACGGCGGCGACAATAATGCCGGCAACTTTTTTTTTTAAATAAGCTTAAAAACCGATGCGCTTGTGTTATGGAGAATGCATGATTGAGCCTCGAATTCAAATCTTGCGTTGGCATGCTTTTCGATCCCCCTCCTTTTATGAGATTCACACAAGGACTCGAGAAGAATGAAGCATGTGTTCGATTGAACCTTCAACCAACCCTCACCAAATATTGAAACCAATCCTCTCCTTAATCATGTGCTGTTTTTGTGAGTGAGTTGAGGGTTTGGGTAGTACATCATGATAATAAAGCAATTATGAGGAGTGCCTCAAAGAAGGACTCCCAAGTCGGCTACTGATGAAGTACTGAGTACAATACACTAACGAGTTGAAAGGCTGGGGGGGACAAAAAGGAGGTGTCGTAATTGGGCTTCTGTTTAAATTTAAATTTTTTTGAAAGTTTAAAATTTTTAAAATATTTTAAGTTAAAATTAAAAAAAAAAATTTAAAGAAATGAAACGGACCATTGTGGCCTGATTGACTGCCAAGCCCAAAGTCTGGAGAGTCTTTTGCGATCTCTGTAGAAAAAGGGAGACTTTGGAAGTCTGGCTTTCCAGTTGGGAGTTTCGAATGGCGGAGCAAGTGCTTGTCATTTTTCTCCGTGAGGAAAGGGAAAGGGAAGGGGGGGGGTCTTGACTTGGTCTTGCCAGCCTTGCTCTTCTTATATCAGCAATTCCCCCCCTTGGTGGAGTTTGAATGGGGAATTTTTTTTTAAAAAAAACAACAACAAGCTCAGCTGCTGCTGCTACAATTCTGGGGGTACAGACTCGCCTCCTCCGAATAGCTCCCCTCATCTGAAATTCCTTTTGGAATTTGGACTCCTTCTTGGATAGTATTTTTTCCTTTTTTTTTTTTTTTTGTGATTTTTTCCTTGAATCGCATGGACAATTTTCATTGAGTGAGGAATAGGTACATTGAACCAAAGGGATAAATCCTCAGCGGGGCATTTTTGGATAGGTCTTTTTTTTTTTAAAATTCCCTTTCCCTAGAAACACATGGACAATTTCCATTGATATGGGTAATTTAAGTACACAAAACCAAAGGGGTGGAAATATTTTAATTTTTCAAAAACTGAAAAGCAACCAACCAACGCACACAACTCAAGGAAACCCAAGCATTCTTGGATAGGTTTGGTTGTTTGGATGGCTTAGTTCATTGTTAGCTAGTGTAATTGGGGGGAAAAACTTGGTTGCAATTGAAAACATTGGGAAAAAAACTAGGCATTTTTTTTTAATAAAATTTCTATGTAAAGTAAAGAATAGAGAAAAAAAAATAGACTCGGTATTTGGAAAGTGATTCAATGTGGGAATTAAAGGAAAATAGCTAGTAAAACTCAAAAGGATCTTGAATGTTGGCTATAATCATATTTTCAAGGAAGAAGCCTAAACACCTAGAAATTTAATTCAAGGATAGGCTATATGAGAAGCAATCATTTGAGGATATTGGCAAGTAGGATATTGTGTATGTTCCTTTTGGGGGAATATTGAAGGATTCACTATGCACTCACTATGCACTCACTTAATAATTGAGTGAATTAATAATATTTTTTTACTATTACCCCCATATATATATATATATATATATATATATTTTTCTAAACATGCTGCATAATAATTGATAAGGCTGGATTAACAACCATAATTCATATCTTGTAAATGTATTTATATGTCATATCTTATCAATATTCCATATAATCTAATTATATATTATATCCAAATGTATCATTTATATATTCCATTAATTATATTGTATCAAGTTTGTTTTTTTAATTTGGGAGGTAGGCAAATCAGGTGTTGTATTGATTTTTTTATTTATTTCAATGTGATTCATTAATTGATATGTTTCATAATCAAAATTTCAATAAATTTTTTTGATCATAAAACATGTAGTAGCAACATGTAGAATAATGACATGGAAAATTGATTGAATATGAAGAATCTGCACTTAGTAGAAACATAGTTTGTATAAAACAAGACAACAACCTACCAAAGAAGATCCACATGACCAATGGCAACATGTAGTAAAGACCAATTGTGATTTTAAGAAGACTAATCTTATTAGTTATGAGAGTCTTCTTGTACGTCATTCCTTTAATCTACAGAGACTATGTTTCCACTAATGACATGATAATTAGTGGTGAAGTTTTAAAAACTCCTTAAATATTGTGGTGTAGATTTGTATTGGGCACAATCTCAAGTTTAGGAAAATTGTGGAAATTCTCTATTGAACAACAACTTCATTACATCCATGGCAAATAATTTATGTTTTCAAATTATGAACTTCATCACTTTAAATGTTCATTGTAATCCTTTGCATTCATTTGTAAAAATATATATCTTCATAACCAATTTTCCAATAATTCTTGAATCTATTTTAGAAATCTTTTTCACAAAGTTCTTTTGACAATGGAAAACTTGGATCATTTTTGGACTTCATGGTATCCTCATTTATATCTTAGAAATATATTTCTTCAATGTTCAACATAAAAATGGGCAATAAAGAGAAGCAACACAACTTCTCACTTGTAATTGCAAAGCCATAGGTTCATTGATAAGGAATTATTTCAAATTTTCTTAACTCCATCTACCAATTTTTTTGAAGGTGCCAATATTTTGACAAGAAATAAAAGGAGATCTCAAAATTTATTGGGTTCCAAATGACCCCATCATGGTTGAATTTTTACACTTTTTTATTTGAGGTGTAGAGAGTAAAAGGATGAGACCTCCCACTTACTGAAGAATGCTAGGAAGAACGTCACTTATATTTGTGAGTATCAAACACTAGAAAAAACCCGTGTTTAACTTGACGGATTTTTTTGCGCATCATGTTACAATTTCATGTTTTTATGTCAAAAATTACGTCCAATGTAATATGAAGATGTTACATTGGACGTAATTTTTGACATAAAAACATGAAATTGTAACATGATGCGCAAAAAAATCCGTCAAGTTAAACACGGGTTTCTACTAATTAAATTGCCTCCGAAACTCATTCTACATAAGCTCTTTCATGGATTATGATCAACAAGCAAGTAACTTGTGTGACAATCCTTCTTGAAAGAATTTAATTTATAATGAAATTGATAAAAAAAATTGTATTATTTTTTTCTCCAAAAGATAAAAAATAAGATAAACTACCACATTCTAGTCTAAAGTTTCATTACACACTTCTAGGAAAAGTTCCATTTGAAGTTTTTTTGTATTAAAAAACAATAATATAAATGAAGGAACTAGTTATTTACTTTAGGGAGTTGATTGCATGAAATGAGAATAACATATGTTTGGAATGAACAAAATCTACATTTAATTACACATTGTCTTCAATTCACTCTTAGTTAGCTTCAAGTCAATGCAAATCAATTGATTCTTGCAATGCAAAGTAGTAGTTGGTATTGAGGTCATTATGCACCAAATTGGGCACTTGTTAAGTCAGGCATGGATTGGTAGAAGCCCTACAATAGCTAGTATTTTGATGTCAACATGCATGTTTATGGACTTTCATAAGAAGCCCAAGGCAACACCCTTCTATAAATTTTAAAAAACCACATCAAGTCCAAAAATCATTTTTTCAATTTTTAGCGTTGTTTCTTATTGCTTTGTTCAAATTAATTCTCACATTTTCTAGATAGTAGTATCATGTCATTTTTCCCATAATTCCATGAGATAGTTTACTTTAATCCCTCACCACCTAGTCATGGTATGCAATGAACCTTCCATGACCTATATGGAGAATGAATTTCCCATTGTGTTGATATCCACACAAAAAAAGAGTTGAACTCACCGTTTTGTTACCTTTGAGGCGTGTCAAACTTGATTTCTCAATCAAAATTTTGTAAACTCTACATTTTCCTATTAAGGTAGTACGTTCCAAAACCGCCCGTTTCCTTCAAATCGCCCCTATTACTAACTAGAGAATGGAGATGAGGTGATCCTTAAATAGACCACTTTAGCAATGGAATGAATCAAGAAAAAATTATTTTTCTATTGCAAGAGCCAATCATTGCCTTTAATTTCTACACATCTCTTTACAAGTTTCAAGTGAACGCATTTTGGGAGACCTATGGTCACAAATGGGTGCCTATACCCCTAAAATCTTTGAAAATGTATAAGTAATTAAAAAATACTTGGAAAAATACAAAACCACTTGTGTTAGGTTCCACATCTATTTTTCTTTCTCTGAAAAATGATTTAGAAATACTTTTGCCCTCAAAAACCTATGAAAAAGACAAACCAGCCCTTAAATGGTCACTTTTAGAGCATACTACCTTATAATGTTTGGTCTTGGGTGTTTTCACCGACTTCCCTTGCTTTTTCAGTGCACAAAAATGTCCTCTTGTTCCCAAGGAAATTTTTTTTAAAAAAAAAAGTCCCCTTGGGTAGTGGTGTAATGGAAGAGACGATCTCATTGCACAAATGGGAGTACAAACCCCCTCAACGGGTACAAACCAAAGGCTTCACTTAGTTCCCCGGAACGCATGGAAGTGTACCCCCACACGAAGGACGGCATGAGTACTACTTAGACTTCCAAAGCAATATTGGGCTGCTCAATTGCTCGTGCTAGAAAGCAAAAAAATAGGATTCTAGGCATGTCTCATGAGTCTCGTTATTTAAAAAAAATTATTTTAGGGATTTCCTAAGTGCAATAAATGGCAGAACGGTACATCCCCGCCCTGATGGTTTATTACTATCATACACGGGGATTCATAAACAAGCATGCCTCAACTCAACCGAGAGGGGCACTTGAATTGAAAACTCAATACAGTAATTATATGAAACTGCCCCTCCTACCCACCCACCGGCAGCCCTTTTTTAAGGGCACACCATCGGGGGCCAGATTGTGCCATTTCAAAATAAATTTCTATTTTTTGTAAAAAAAGAAGGGATATTTTTTTGCTAGAAATTTCTTGTTTCTATTTAAAATGTGGATGGAAATGCCAGATGTGGATGAAAAATGCATGGATATGATTGAAAAGTATTTTTTGGTTCAAAAGATGGATGAATGTAGAAAGACAATGCTTCACCAAATTTTAAGTGATTGCCATTTTGGCACTTTTTCAAAAAGTGAAAAAAAGGCTGCCTATTGAATTTTCGGGGTGCATAATCTTAAAATTCATGATATTTAATATTTGACATTTACCGAAAAGTTGAATTTCTTGGTAAGGTAGGGACATCTATAAGCAAAAGTATAGTTGAGGAAAAATGGATTGGAATTTGGGTAAAATCTTAGATAAAATTGAGATTGGGGGATTACATGTGGTTCATACCACATAGAGCAGAAAACAATTTGAAGTGGAAAGCAAAGAATCCTGCCTCTAAAATGTTGAGATATTCATTTCATAAATATTAAAGGACTAAGGAACATTTTGAACAAAAATTGTTAGGAATTGTCACTTTTTAGGGCATTGAGAAAAAAATGAAGAAAAAAATGTCTTTTTTTGAAATTCAACTATTTAAATTTATATTAGACTACTATAGGAATGTATGGGAAATTTTTTAGAAACTTCAACTACACACATTGAAAGATTATAACATTTGAAATTAGAAAAAAAGTTTTATTTTGATCTTGCTTGATTGAATCAACACACTTTAACTCTGTAAACAACCTATTCGGATTTTTAGTGTCATTTTTTTTGGTGTGTTTGTATGTGGTTTTAGTTATGTTTTGTTTGATTGGTGTTCCAAATGGGTGATTTTTGGATGTTATTAACCAATTTGGAAGTGTTTATCCGAATGCAGTCACACATGAGCTACGGTGAAGGGATTGGAAGGGAAGCCAATTCGGAGAGTGAAGGCAGTTTTGGGTTGTCTGAGGGTAATTCCTATTTGTAATGCAGGATGACAATTCCAAGTTGGAATGTTCTGCGTTTTTGTCCAAGTAGGAACTGTCTGTAGCCAGCTAGGTCGGAGCTGTTGTGGTTTCCAAGTTGGTTTGCCTGTGGTCGGCAGTTAGGGTTGCGCGATGTGTTGCAGATGCCAATTTGGGAGTTTGTGTGTGTATTGGAGGGACGGTTATTTTTGAGGTTCCTAATGGGCAGTTTGCAAGTTTTGAGGTGATGCCAAGTTGGTTAAGGAACTGCCTGGCTTGGGATTTTAAAGTCGAGTTTTCCAATTTGGAAGGCATCCACTGTTTGAGAGAGTCCAGTGCGAGTCCCAGTCTGAGTGGCTGCGTATTTGATGTTTTTGTGTTTGTTTGTGTGTGTGTGTGATTTTTCCAAGTCGAATGCTTGATGAGTGTGTGTTCTAATTGGTGTGCTGTGAGTGTGAGTATATGTCTCTGGAGTGGTTCGATCCAATTCGGAGGAGTGTGCAGATGTTGAAGTTTGAAGCGGAAACAATTTGGTGATGTGAAGTTAATCGGTGAAGTGAATGAGGATGAAATGAGGAGCAAATTAGGAAGTGTGTCCTAGTCGGAAATGTTATGCAGAGCGGTGAGAGTCACTGTAAAGAGCGGAATTCCAATTTGGAGAAGTACAGTGATAGTTTATAAGTATTAAGTGATGGAAATAGAACCCAAATCGGAGCTGTAAAGTATATGGGTGATATGAGCCCGAATAGATTATAGCTGCGAGATCAATTTGGGTAATAGAGTGAAGTCTGATTGGATGGATTAGTCAGAGAGTAAATTGCTGGGATAGCAAATAGGAGATCCAAATCGGAAAGTTGAAGTGGAGTGAAGCGAGAGCAGTAAGATTAACTGCTAAAGGAAACATTATTTTTGTGGAACGGTGATATGTCACCAATTCGGCTGAATAAAGAATGATTGAAAGCAAATTGTTGTTCTTTATTGTTGGTATGTATGTTGTGTGTATGAGCCCAATTTGGAGGTTCAGTCGTAGTGCTAATTTGGCCCAGTTGGAGTTTGGCAGTTTGGGAGTGGAATAGAATTGGAAGGTTGAGTGTCTGTATGTGGAATGCATGATGTCATGAATGCTTATCCAAATTGGTTTCATAAAGTTTGAATGTTGTCTAAGTCAGGATCCCGAGTTGGTCTGTGAAGCCGAAGCAACAGGTCTCAAATTTGAGAGTTTCCGAATGGGTGTGAGGAATTAATTTATCCAAGTAGGAAGGAAGAGAAGACTGTGATAAAAAAAAAATTTAAAAAAATTAAAATATATATATATATATATATATATATATATATATATATATATATATATAAAATAAAAATAAGAATTCCAAGTTAGTAAAGGAGAGAGTGATATATACAATTTGGAGAGTCTGTGAGTGTTTATAAGAAGATATTTATCCAAGTTGAGAAGGAAGGATGAGGAAGAATGCAGAGTGTTAAGGTGGATTTCAAATCGGTGTGTAAGAAGTGTCAATGGGCGGTGATAAAAGTTACATCAAGCCAAGTTGTGGAGTTAAAGAAATAAAGACCAAGTTGGCGAAAGAAGATCTGTGTTGGTGGTAACTGCGAGACTGATGGGTGATTGTTCCAAAGTGGGAGTTGAATTGCCGCAGCGAGCCTGTACCAGTGGCAACACCAATTCCGATTTGGTGGAAAGATGAAAGAATACAATTTGAAGATTAAAGATCAATTCCAATTGGGTGATACTTAACCTTGGTGGTTTTAAGAGTGGAGTGAATAATTAAATTATTAATTATTACAGAAATTGTGAGGAATTAAATTAATACTAGTTGGAAGTATGCATTCCTTGTGTGTTTTAGCCCTTTATTAGTACGTTCTAATGTCGTTGTAGAAGTAGTCCTATTAGAATTGCCTCCCTAGGAACGAATTAAACTATTAGTTTAGATATTCCGATTAGGATCTAAACTTAACAACAAACTCCTAGAGTGATATTTTTACATTATATATGGATTTTTTTACATTTGCATCCTATATCATGTTAATGACATACATCCTAAATTTCAATAGTAGAAGAACAGGTCTGCACTTTTTGCCCAAGCTACCCCAAAAATTCACAATAGTAATTTTGGGCACTTCTATATCTATATCTATATCTCTCTATATATATCTCTCTATATATATCTCTCTATATATAATAAAAACTGTACAAACAATTTATGCATGTAAGAAAATTTAATGTTTAATAAAATTTGTTTATTATTGTAAATATTTCAATATAAAAAACTTATAGTAAAACTACAATTTCTAAGACAATCATTTAATGGTACCCCATTGGTAGACAATAAAGAAATTCTTGTGTCTACTTAGTGCTTCAATGTCTACATAAATTGTCAATAAAGATAGGTTTATAAATTTTTTAAATCTAATATATCTAAACAACATTGATTATATATATATATACACACCCACCAAGGGGGGACATGTTTGCAACTAGTGTCAAAATTTCATGAATGTCTGATCCAAATTGATTTCATGCACAACTACCTAAGATTTCTTGGAGACATTGAGCAATCACTTCATCCTTTAGGGGTTAAGTTTTTGAGATGAACTTGAATATTAGTAGTAGATGTTTACACTTATATTAAGCACAACACATGTTAAAAAAGAATACAATGAATGTATGTAATTGTGGATTTCACATAATGGTACTTGTTTAGTAACTTCTCCCATTGAGGTAAATACAACTTCAACTTCAATAAGAAGTAAGATTGTTTGATAATTGGAACTGTACATATATGCTTGTGTTTATTCATATGATTGTAGGTGCATCTTATGTTGATGTCAATTTTGTATACAATTAATTCAAACTAGTAATGCCTAAATTTATTAATGCCAAAAGGCAAATTGCTAGTGTTTTGAGAGCCTTAAGAAATGCAAATCCTTGTCGTGATATTGTTCAAGCAAACAATCTAAAACTTGTAAATCTCTTTTTGAAAAATTATAAAAATTGAGTTAGAAAACAAATTGTAGAAGTTATTTTATTTTTAAATGCTTAGATTTCTAGCAAAACAAGACTCTTGGTAAGTTCCTATTACCAATCCAAATGGAAGAAATAAAAGCTTCCCATGTATTTATATACAAATTCTATGAACTAAAAAAACTAAAATTTTATTTCAAGTTTTGTGTATCCCTTTCCTATTCAAATTCAACTATTTTTAGTTTTGTGGCATAATTCTTACTCCCAACACCAATTGAAGTAATAATTATATTTCCAGAAATAAAATTTGTTATCTCTATCTTTAAAAAAAGTTTCAAAAAATCACTCCAAAGATTGAGATCATAAAAAACTTGAACAAATTTTCAATTGTCACCCAAGGACGGTCCTTTAGATCCCAAAGAGCAATTAGAATTGCTTTGTATATAAACCTAAACCAAGAAAATTAAAATTTAAGAACGGTTTCTAAAAACACTCCAATCAACAAAAAGCATAGAAAAAATCCATCAAAACCAATGAGAGTATTCAAATATTTTATTTTATTTATTTCCTTGGCTTAGAATAGTTCCAAAGTGTAAAAGTGGCCTTATTTATTGATATAAGCTTCAAAAAGTGAATAAAAAAAGAATCTCAAATACTCATTTGACTTGGTACAAAATCCAACAAAAAATTAGATCATTCACTTTTAGGAATAATGCTCAATTTGCTTATTTGGACTCATTTAGGTGTGGTTTTTTACCATTAGAAAAAAACACAACTTCTTGTCACATGAGCTTATCTTTTGTTTGATGCCATTTCAATAGTACGTGATTCTTATAACTAAGGAAGTTATTGTTATTATCCGAGATTTTTTTTGAATTTCTCTAGCTATTTTTCTTTAATTCCCATATTGAATTGTGTTTTCAAGCACAAAGTCCATTTTTCTCACTATTTTTTAAAAGTTCCAATTACAAACTTTATAGATTTTTCACCGGAGTTTTTTCCCGATGTTTTCAAATTACAACTCAATTTTTTTTCCCATTTCCATCGGCTAACAATGAACGAACCGGCGGTTCTCCCCCAAACTTTGGTTATTGTGAAGCATTCAAAGGTAGCCAACAATCCCTTGATCTTAGCTTTTTACCAGCTTGGAGGTAGATTAAATTAGTTTTTTTTTGGAGTAAGAAATTGGTCCTTAACTTAAGGCCACTTCAAAAAGGCAGCTCTTTGGTATTTTTTTTTACAAACTTGAATTTGTATTTCAATGCAAGACAAGTGGTACAGTGAGCAGCCCATCCAGTGTTATGTTGGGGAAAAAACGGCGGCTCGTTCAAAAGTTAGCGGGTGGAACTTTTCCATGTGTTTAACCCCTAAAGTCCCATTGTCCCTTTGAGGGACAAATTGGATTTTGGGCAAGTACCTACGGGTTGAAATTTTGTCATGATCTTTTGAATTTTTTTTTTGAAGATAGAAAAACTAATGAGTTCCATGGGAATATCATTTTTTTTTCAATTGGTGCCCGGGAACAAAAGTTATGCCTAAATAAGCTCAAAACAGGGTAGAGGGGGCAAAGAAAAAAAATTCAAAAATTTGAATTAAATTTTTTTTCTTCTCTCATATATTATATTTTTGTCTACATGGGAAGCTTTGATTCATTCCATTTGGACTTGTTATGAGAAAGTTATGGACAAGCTTGTTTTTCAGGCAGTTAGAGCATCTTTCTGAAAATATAACTTATAGAATTCATTTTTGAATGCAATTTTTACAATTTTTTTGGAAAAAAAAAACTTTACATGATTTTGTTTGCTTGCTAGAAAAATCTTGCCATTGGGATTAGTGCATTTTAATTCCATCTTAGAGATATTAATATTTTAGATATTCCTTCTTTCTCATACCTACTTTTATTTCTCCTATTTGATTTTTGATTTTTTTTTCTCCTAGACTCTAAACTCAATTTCCCTCAATAAGGATTTAAAGCTCAAAACTCTATAGTGCAAAAAATTTAAGTTAAAAAAGTTCAAAGTCAAATAATCCAGTCCTGCTAGGTGCTGAAAAAATTATTATTTTTTACTTTAAATGCAAATATATTTTAATCTATGCAGTCAAAAAATTTGAAATTTTTTTGGCACATTTTCATACTATTAAGATATAAGATCCTATGGTTAAATGTGCAAAAAAAATAATTTTCAAATTTTTTTACTCTTTGCTACAGAAATTGCAGCTTTGAGTGTTTTTTTGGCAGAAATAAGGCCTTGGTCCTTTAGGGGTTAAATTTTTTTCTTAAAAGTTTAAGTTAGCAGATGAAAATTGGGGGAAAAAAATGGTTGCAATTTGGCATCAGCAAAAAATTGATGAAAACATTTATAAAATGCCTATTTAGAGTAAAAAAATAGAAAAAATAACCGGACTTGGTATTTTAAAAATTGGTTCAATATGGGAATTAAGGAAATTAGTTGGTATCCCCCACCAAAATGCTAGGAAAGCAAAGGAGGAAAAATATGGTACAAACAGTCTATTGTAGGTATGTGACAACCAACCTTTCTTTTTTTGGCACTACGGGGCCAAATCACACCATTTCAAAACAAATGTCTACTTCTTGCCATATAAAAGTAAATTTTCCCCCTCCAAAAAAAATTCCATTTCTATTTAAAATGTGGATGAAGTTGTCGAATTTGGATGAAAAAATACATGAATACAATTGAAAATTGTTTTTTAGTTCAAAAGATGGATGGAATGTAGGAATACAATACTTCACCAAATTTTAACCCCTAAAGGACGAACATGCATTTTTTGGCAACATAGAAATTTTGGGGAGGTACGTGTGAATGGAGATGTGCATATTTTAGGCTGAAATTTTAACAGAAGGTGGGGGACGAGGAATATCTTTCATATATACAAAATATCATGACATTTGGAAATACAAGTAAAAATTTATGACCTAAAATGTTATTTTTTTTTTCCGTAAATGGGCAACATGGGCAAATCAGAAAAATCCACTTTTTTCAAAAACGAAAATTTGAAATTAGTTTTCTAGGGTTATATATCCATGGAAAGCTTTGAATCATTCCATTTTGATCAATGCATCAAAAGTTATGAAGAGTTTTAGTTTGTGAGTAGTTATAGATTTTTTACTTTAAAATAAAATTTGAAGTTCTTTATTTTACTCAATTTTTAATATTTTTGGAAAATAAAATAAAATCATAAGATGTAGATTGTTTATTAAAACATTGCAACCATTTGGATTGGCATTTTTCAATTCCATTAATAAATTTTTAAAATTTTTGTATTTTGAATCAATCTCTACTTCTTTCTACTTACTATTTTCTTTCCTATATGTTATACAATTTCAAATGATCTGAAAATTTTCAAGTACATAGCCAGCTTGCCTCAAAGAATAAATCCAAAGAGCTGCAACCTCTTTGGACATTTTTTCATAATGATTTAACCTTATGAAGTGCAGCTGCCCGATTTTTAGCAGGGCCCCAAAAATGGATTTTCGTCACTTCAAATGCCAATGACATGCAATCTATACGGTGAAAATTTCTGATTTTTTTTTCACATCCTCTCAAAGCAGTGTACTATTAAGATCCTACAGTTACATGTATCTAAAAATATTTTCTTTTTCTAAAATTTGATGCTTCTACTAGAAATGGCAATTTTTGAGCATTTTTTTTGAAAACATAGTCGTGGTCCTTTAGGGGTTAAGTGATTGCCATCCTGGCACTTTCTCAAGCAGTAAAAAAAAGAGAGGCGCAGGACAATATATAGAGGGGTCAAAATTGTACGTTCCTTGAAAGAAGAAAAACAGATAACTTACGCTGCTGACATTTTTCCAATCATTATAATTTACTAGACGAGTTATTTTTCCTCAAGATTGACCCACAAACCCCCCCCCCAAAAAAGATGATTGCTCTTATTAATACGGAAATCCCAATTGGCAAAGTACACACTAATTATCTTAATTCCACTGGTTTCCCCCTATTGAACAGACTGCTAATCCCAAGGATGATGATGTACCACAAATCATGCGCGAGCATCACTTACCGGCGAGAAATCAATTGGAATTATTTAGCGGTCGAGTTTCCCAAGGTGAGTCCCGGACAATCAATAGGGATTAATTAGGGAGTATTCACCTCCGAATTTTAATGCGGTAGCAACCCGGGAATAAGAATTAAAGGTGTGAGTGTGTATCAAGTGACTTGAAAATGATGAAGAACAATCAATGGAAATCGTCCATGTGTTTCAAGGGGAAAAAAAATCCCCCAAAAAATCAATGAAGAATAATCAATGGGAATTGTCCATGTGTTTTAAGAAAAAAAAGTCAAAATATCAATGAAAAACATATCAAGTCACTCTTCATCATCATTTTCAAAGGGTTTGTGCATGTCATAGTGATTTTTGTGTGCTTGTATTTTGAAGGCATAGTCACTCACAAGTCACATTACCCCACAAAATCCCCCAATTTAAATATTTTAAGAAAACTTCAACCCCCCAATTATCACCCCCCACATACACACAATTAAACCTAGGTTAATTTTTTTTAATCCCAACTCCAACCTAACCCAACCAACCAACCTATTTGTATTTTCTCAAAGACCAATCAAGTTCTCAATCCATATGGAATATGCTATCCATATCCGTATCCATCTGTACCCGCATCCATATTTTGTATTAAATTGGATCAATAGTGATAAGGGGGGGATTAAAAATCAATGGCTCAGTATTTTTAGGGCGGTTTGTGTGTGTTTGGTAGGGGTTGCATCTTTTCAGGAGATAGTGAAAAAACTTGAATTTGTATCATGGTGATTTTGCTTTAGAAATTAATGTGGTAGCTACGTCTAAGTGCGTCCAAATAAGGATATGAGAATGTTTTTATTATTATTTATCTATCGTAATTTTTGTTATGCTTGTCGGTAGTTTGAAAGAGAATTTAGGATTTTTTTAGTGTGTGTTTTCTAAACATGGTATGAATAAATTATGAATTTTGAAATTGCTGATAATGAGTGTATTGAAATTCATCCATAGGCTCTCATATTCAAATAATTTAGATTTTGTGCAAAATCCATAAGCTTTTAAGGGTTGGTTTTGCAAAAAAGTTGCAAGTAGGTCTTGTTACCTTATCACTAAAGTAGACATATTCAATTTTATTCAAGATCCAATTTGCACTCTAAAAAAACTATTCCCATTCCATCCTTATTTGCATCTTTTTTTTTTTGTCAAAGTGAGAAAAAAATGTGAGAAGATCAAGGTGATTCATGGAAACGGGTGACAATTAAAGCGCTCAAAATTTTGGAGGTTTTGATAATTTTGGTAATGTAAGGTGTACAAGTCTTTCATAGAGAATTGACTTTTATAGTGTGTTTTTTTTCCTATATGAAGGTATGAAAATGACCGTACAATTACAATTGCCATTTTAACATTTTCATTACAATAAAAAAAATGCCCAAAAGTGACCCTTTTCTACATTTCTTTGGGATTTTAAAGAAATTTTAGGAATTGATTCATATATAGGACTAAGGAATCCATTTTTTATTCTTAAAAAAATATAAAAACTATTATTTGATTAGATATATTGAAAGCTCTACAAAATCATCCAAACCATTCTATTCCAACAAATGAAATAAAAATTATTAACACCTAAAGTTCCTTTGTCCCCTTAGGGGACAAAATGGATTTTGTGTAGGATCCTATGGTCTCAATTTCATTGTGATTTTCTTAAAAATTTGAAGATAAGAAAGCATATTAACTTTCTAGGAATACAATTTTTATTTCAATCAATGTACAAAAGCTAAATCTATGCAACCCTAAGTCCAAAATAGAATTTGTTGGACAACACTAAGATAATCACAAAAAGTCAAAATAAAATTTTAAAAATTTTACTTCTCATAGAAAAGATTCTTGTCTACATGGAAAGATTTGATTAATTCTATTTGAACTAGTGACAAAAAAGTTATTGATAATCTTGTTTGGGGGCAATCCATGCATCTACTTGAAAAATATCTTATAGAATTCAATTTTTAATGCAATTTTCACAATTTTTGAAAAAAAAATGTTTTGACAAGGTTAAGTTTGCTTGCGAGAACAATCTAACCTTTGGGATTATTGTGTTTCATTTCCATCTTAGAACTACTAACAATTTAGGTTTTTGTTCGATCTTGGACCTACTTCTACTTAACAATTTTTTAGAGAATGAAAATCAAGTGTGTGTTTTTTGAAATTTTTTCCTAGAATTTCAGCTCAATTCTTCAAGATGATTTTTTTAATTCAACATATTTAGTGCAAAAAGT
Organism: Climacium dendroides; assembly: GCA_950106755.1. Taxonomy (NCBI): domain Eukaryota; kingdom Viridiplantae; phylum Streptophyta; class Bryopsida; order Hypnales; family Climaciaceae; genus Climacium; species Climacium dendroides. The sequence goes on from OX467088.1 coordinate 26,590,061, forward strand.
TTAAGCTTAGAAGATTCAAAGCCTTAATTTCTAGGCAAGCAAGCTGCAAAAAAATCAGTTTTCTTCACTTCAAACAAAAATATCTTGTAATCTACATGTTCAAAGTATTTCAAATTTCTTCCACACATTTTTTAACCAATATAGTGCAAGATCCAATATGCAAAAAAAAAATTCTAAAGTTATTTTCACTTTACAATAGAAATGACAATTTTGAGTGGAATTTGATGAAAAAAAGGCCTTGGGATCAGTTAGGGCTGGTTAAGAGCAACAACAAAGATAAAAAGAATATTAAAAAACACTTTTGAAACTTTTTATTTTATTTTCAAATTTTTAAAAAAAATAGTATAAATTGTTTACCAGAATGTTTCAATTACTAGAATTTAGAATATTTAGTACAAAAAAGTTTAAGCTAAGAAGATTCAAAGCCTTAAAATCTAGGCAAATAAGGTACAAAAAAGCAGTTTTCTTCATGTCAAACACAAATATCTTGCAATCCAAGGGGTCAAAGTTTCTCAAATTTCTTCCACACATTTTCTAACCAATCTAGTACAAGATCCAGTGGTTAGATGTGGAAAAAAAATCAAAAGTTTTTTGCATTTTGCAAAAGATTTAGCAATTTTGAATGGAATTTGATGAAAAAAGGCCTTGGGACTTTAGGGCCGGTCAAGAGTGGCAACAAAGGTAAAAAATATACGAAAACAAACTTTTTGAACCCCTTTTTTAATTTCCAAATATTATATATATACACACATATACACATATGAATTGTTTGCTATAATGTTTCTACCATTATAATTTATAATTCTAGCATTTCCTTGTTAAAATTAATAGCATTTTAGATTTTTTTTCATCTTGTACCAACTTCTATTTTATGAATTTTTTGGGATATGAATATGATTTGTTTTTGTTTAAATAATTCCATGCATTCAAAGCCAAAAAAATTCAAAATTTTGGCTGGAATTTTCAAATTTTAGGTTACATGATTGTGCATTTTTCTAATTTAAAAAAATGGTATTTTTTGGAATTTAGGCATATGATCAATCTTGCAATGAGTGGAAGTGTTGAATCTAAAGTTTTAAAAAATTATATTGATAAAGTTTATTAAATGATCCTATGATTGGATTTTTTTTAAATGAACTAAAAGATTTTAGCCTTGCTTTGGGTATGCATTTTGAAGTAGTTTAAGGACTCTAAATACTACAAAATTTTAGGTGTTAAAAGACTTCTATACTATCTTATAAAATCAATGGTTTAGATTGAATCTTGCATTCATTAGAAGCAAGCTTCAATAGAGTCAATTTAGGATATATTTAGTTTTGGGGTGGTTCAAGGATATTTGTACAACCTCCATAGGTGATGGGATAAATTACTGAACATATTCAAATTAAGATAATATTTGATAAAGGATTTATTTTGCAATTTTTATGGGCCCTAACTATAGATGACTTTTTGTTTTTCAAAAACATACTATAAAAAATTGAAAGAAATTAGATTTTTTGTTGAAGAAATATTTTTTCACTTGTACTCTTTTATACTAAGATATTTCTTCCTTCAAAAAATACGTGTGGCCCTTACCTTAGATTCTAAAATATTCAAATTGCTTAAATGGAGTGTATTTGCACCTTAAATAATGATCATTTTCTTATTGTTTCTACATCTTCACCTCTAAAAATTGTCTCAATGGAATTTAAGATGTATTGTTGTTAAATTACATTATTACAAAGTGGAAAAATTAGTGCATCAAATTTTTGTTACATCCCAAATAATAATGATTTCCTTCCATGAAATAAGCTATTTAATACTAGTGTTTGATTAAAAATACATCTAAATAATATAAAAAGTTTTTTAGGTGCTCCAATTGTAATAATATTACAACCACTTGGTCAAAATAGGCAAACACTAGTAGTTTGGAAAGCTAGAATATAACACATTTACAATTAAAATGATTTTTAGATAGTACTCCCTCTGTCCCAAAATGATCTTGTTGCATTTTTTGATGTTGAGGATTAATTAAATTTGTTTTTCGATTGCTATTTGGGACCAATAAAAGAACTCCAAGTAGCAGTTCCCTCTCCATCCATGTAATCATCAATCAAAAGATAAATGAAATGATTTAGAGGGTCAATTAACATTGTTCATTGTTATTTTTTGCATCTCTTTGAATATTGCCTGATTAAAGGGGATGAAGCTAAAGGAGGCAAAACAAAGGATCACACATGGTCTTAAGCATATACTAATTGCCTATAAAATGATGAACTCACACTCAACAATTAATTGACCAGTGGTGCTCTTTGAAAATGCCCCCGAAATCCACTTTTCAACATTCCCAAACTACACTTTGGAAAGGACTCCACAACTAACTCAGTTTCTAAAATACTAGAAGTGTACCAAATTCTATTTATAGCATAAAATTGGTTTAAGATTTTTTATTTTTAGCCTTAATCCGGAACATTTTGTCCAATAGGAAGAGCATTTCGGGAAGGAGGTTGTAATAAATTCATAATTTCTAATGGCCTACCCCCAAATTTACAAAAGCCCAATTTGAATTCCAAGTCCTTTAGGAATTAAATAACATTAATTCATATACAAATATTTGAGACTAGTTACATCACTTAAAAAGAAATCTATGAATCAATTTTTCTATCTATTATGAACTTTATGAAGTCTTAAAATTTTATTTTTTTAATACTACTTGAATATTCGAATTTCAAGGTCACCCATGTAGTTGAAATGGAATGAGTAACATATTTGCTTATGACTTCCACTTTCAATAATTCATCAAATATCTAGAGAATGAGACAAAAACTTTCCATTCTATCATTTGAAGTTACATTCAATTCTTGTCAATATGTTTTGTGCAATTTTATCCACACAATTTTTCATCTAATTTTGGTAATCCCTAATGAAATTTCTTCTCGGTAAACCCTAATGACATTCAAACAATTTTTTGATGTCATTAAGTTGTTCTAATATTCTATAATGTCAAAATATTGTATTGTATCTAGTTATCAAGGTTGGCAAAAAATCATTCCAACAATGAATGCTGAATTATTTGCAAATTTATTTTGTATAGACAAAAAAGAAATTGGCAAAATATTTTTAATTTTCAACAAATTGAATAAATATACACCAAGGACTACCAACCATGACCATTAGGTATAATTTGTGTTTAAAGATAAATTTAAATAGCATTCTTGAACTTTTATAGCATGGGCTATTTTTATTCAAATCATTGACTAGAATATGAAGTACGGGAGGTGGCAAGTCATTAAACAAATTGAAATGTTCCACTTAAGACGTTCTACTTAATAAGACATTCAAAGTTTGGTGGAATTAACTACAATTCTTCCCTCAAATTTCTAATGAAGGAACATCCTTTCTTTCATCACTATAAGAAACTATAAGAATAAATCAATCTTTTTAAATCTTAAATTTATAACCCTACTTGACCAAGATGCCAAATTCAATCTATGTTTTTTTACAATTTTGAGGATATCATGTGAAGAATTTCTTTCCATGTATTTTTAAAATTTATTAACCAACACATGCTCTCCATTAATTCTAAAAAATATTAAAGTTTGACATCATTTGAAATATATTTTTCACAATAGTAACTCCAAAAGCATTTAAATGGTAGATGGACACATTCCTCCAATCCTCAACATTTAATTTAAAATTAAAATAAATAAACTGTAGATGCTCAAAGTACAAACACTTCATAAGATTCACTCATCACTCCATACTAAAATAATTACTTCTGAAAAACAATTCCTCACAATATTTGGCACCTATTTTACAAATTGCTTCCTGCCAGGATGTAGTGTCCACCTCTGGTACTCAAGTTTGTTTCAAACATCCATCAATGCTGGTACACTGAAGTCAATGATACAAGCAACAAAGTAAGTTAAAAACATCATCAATCCAACACTGTAAAAGAGGAAACACAAGTGAAAAATGATAAATCTGTTGGCCCAGGACCAAAGGAGAGGTGGCCTTCCATCAAACAAGTAATTCACCCTGAGGTACTTTGAGTAGTTGCTTAATTTGAAAACCAAGTCAGTGTTACATGGACAGAGTCTCTCACAGTGTAGCTGCTTGTTGAAGCAAGCATCCCAATACTAGAATACTGACCACCTGGCATCTTCCCACAAGGCAGAAGATTACTAAAAACAGTCAAGGAATGTGATGTGAATGCCAGAATAATCTGAAGAAGGGTTCAGTTCCTGTGGCAACCTCCAGAGTCCAGACTTCAGGTGGAATTGGCAAAGACATGCTCCTCCTGCACAAGATAAGAAATGAACATGGGAGCACCGGCCACACCAGTTGTCCTCCCATGCAGACTCTCCCCAGCCACTCCCCATTGCCACCATTTCCTGTTATACAGTAAGTCATAAACTTGAAAACCATGATGTAAGGATTCAACCGTTGAGAGTTCCAGAAACACGGAGCAGGATCCATTCATAAGCCTTTTTCATAGTGTCATAATGTGCCTCTCAAGTGGTCTTCCCTTGACTGCGGTGGCCAGCCAGTGACACCTAGTCTACTCTAGTCTTTTCCTGTAAGTTACAAGAGGCCAGAGTATCAGATATCACAGATGACCATTTTCAGGTGGTTCTGCATACAACATCTCATCATAGATGTCACGGAGCTAGAGCAGCTGCCCTCTGCACTGCTGAGATTTACCTATTGTTGAATCTCACTTCTGTATACAACTTCTCTGCTACAGACTTCTGGACACAGAACTGCAGTTACCCTTCAAAGGACACATGTCTTCAAAGACCACTGAAAACCAGTCCAACAGGTTTGGAGTTTCCATTAAAGGTTAAGCCAAATAAATGATCATTTTATGTGTTATTTCTCTATGAGAACAAATTTATTTCTGAAGTTTTAAAATGAGTTCTGAGCAACAATCTCAGCATATCAGGAGCTACTATGCAAATAAGTAAAAGCACTTAATGAATGAACTAGAGTAATATTAGAGTAATACAATAATTACACACATTCCTACCTTTTCAAGTTTCAAAAGAAAACATAATTTGTACAGTTTCTGTGAGGGACAAGAAATCACACAAGATGAAGAGGTCCAATGTAATTGCCACCAATTCGAATCCTCTGCTTACAAATGTCATTATATCTCCAGAGTTACCTTCAAAGGCTACTTCATCTCCTAAATGTGAAACAGTGAAAAAGTGGTTATGGGTACTTCTGTTCAGGACACTGTTTCAGCAAAAATGCAGAACAAATGAACCCTGAGCCAAAGCAGAGTTAGCCACATATTTCAAGTTACTGCCCTTTATAATCAATGGTCCTCAGTGGTTATGAAAATACTTCCACCTTGAAAACCTCTAATCCCCAATCTACACTTCATAACAGAGAACCCAAACACATCATGAAACTAAACAGAGATCTGTGTAATAAAATTGATTTATTTGCACAAGAGGCAGTGTTACAGATAATCTCAGTTACTTCCAATGCACATTTGTCATGGAAGCAACAGTCTGTCATGGTGACTGTCAGAAAGCTTATTCCTGGTCACTTAGTAACTACTCATCTCTAGTAGATATGCTGAAAAGATGCCAACTGCCATCCTAAAACAGAGATCTAAGTTCCATGCTAAAGGGTTACAAGCATATCATCACATAGCACCCTGACAACAGATTTACTGGGTAAGCACAAATATACACTAAACCAAGTGACAAACCCTTTTGGTACATCTGCAAACTTCTGAGCCAGATAGTATCAACTATGGGATGTCACATCACAAGATGGCATGAATTTGGCATCTACTCAGCAACACCCATAACATATAATATTAAGTTAGAGAAATTTTAAATCTCTGAATTTACATCTACTCCTGTGGGGGGTCATGCACCAGGAAACAGCACATGGCAGTCTTTGACAGAGTTTGTACACAGAAGAAGACCTGTGAAGACTAACTCTAATGAGCTTCTGCTATAGTCTCAGAAACTCTGCACAACATTGAACCAAAACTGTCTAACTGTTGACACAACCTCAAAACCATCCTTGTTCACGGATCCTGGTTACTACAGGTCAGGCCAGTCGATGGTACCATACCTTCACACGCTTTAGCTGCGGGACAACAAGACCGTGTCAGATCCAGGACCCAATCACCTTTGCAAACACTGTCAGGAGCTTTTGAGTTGTGGTCAGAGATGTGATGGACCACTTACCTTTAAACAGGCAGGGCAATAACGATTCAAATGATTCACTCTGATACTCGAGAGATCGTCATCAGCAACATTCAGCGTCATCAAAAAATTCCGGGGGTAATACTGACGGAGGAGTTAACGTTGCCACGCACTTGAACTGCACACCAAATCAAAGATCAGGCACGGTTTCTGGTTGTGATGTCATCAAATTCACTGGAATCAGGAAGAACAATCGCATGGCGTATAAGAACACGGCAGTATTACCTTATGTTGCCTATATTTTTCTCGAATTGCAGGAAGAGTACAGCTTTTAGTGTTCGCCTGCAAGTGGTGTATATGCCTCACGCATTTACTTAAATCATCTGCCTTGTACCCAGTGTAATGTTGCAGAGTCGCATCCCAAGGACGAGCAGACGGATCGAGGGTTAGCTTGGCCAAGAACACAGCGGACGCAGCTACCATGGATGGGAGGTATCCTAAGAACGAATACTCTGCCAGGGTTAGCTCAGCAAGATAATTCCCAAGAAACTCCAGAACTAGGTTCGGGAAAGCCCTGCAACTGGCTTGGGCAGCTCGTATGAACCGTCTCAAGAAGGTCTTAGTTGTCGGGGTCGTCAGCTCAAATTTCAACTCCCTTAGAATGTTTCGTTCCATTTCCAAGACCTGCCCAATTTGACAGCATTCATTAGGATTTCGAATATTAACTAAGCAGGCAGTCAAGCAATTCCAAACCAATTAGGTCAAACGCAAGAAACGTCAAGGTGCACACCTCTTCGCGACGGTATGTGTTATCCGTGATATAACAAAACTCCTCAACCTGAGGAGCGCAAATTTCCTCGTATTTCGAAGCAATCAGCATGCAGGACACGCCCAGGAGCTGAAGCTGCTGTCGTGAGACAGTGTTGGAGGAGAGAAACCGATCAATATATGCCACCGTTAAGTAAAGAGTGTCAGGCATCACTTTGTACTCCTCAGCTACCTCGACAAGCCAGTCGATGAGAATCCCCCTCATGGTTGGCGAGATGTCTTTCTGCATCGTCTCCATGAAGTTCGTCGTCGGCCTTCGTTTAACCTAAAGTCCCAATAACAAGGATAAGAGATTCACATGTGAAAGGTGTTATCTAATTCATGTGGAAAACGCCCCTTACATGTGAAACAGTAAACGTAAAAACCACATGCACTATTCACGCAGCAGAAACTCACCTCAGCCATACGCAGATGCATGTAGATATCAGCAGCATATGTACTGCACATTTGCGGATCCGAGTGATCTGTGTCGATGTCTTTAAACAACAATCCATTGGACCACGACGAAGTCTCCGTGTCGCGATCCGGGAACGTGTCGCCTTTCTTCACGCGACCCTTAGATTCATTCAGGGTCTGTCCTGTCAGCCGCTCCAGAGACACAATAGCTGACGAACTACTCCTTGATTCCGGCTCCGACTCTGATTCCGATTGCGAACCACACTTCCCAGCGCACACCTCTTCAGGAAGTGCATTCTCATCGCCCTCGACTATCTGCTTCGGCTTGAACTCCTTTAAGTCCGCCAGGGGACAGCCAGACGTGGCAACAGCGTTCACCTGTTTCGAAATATCGGTGAGAGGAGCGCGCCGACCCGGCATCACGTTCCGCTTCCGCGGGTGCAAAACCGTACTCTTCGCATCGTCCACGGCGGATCGCTTCGCCGCAGCTCTCGTCTGCCGGACATTGTCGGACGGAGCTCCCGCCGAGCTGCTCGCACGCGGACGCAAACGCACTCCACCTTCACGCGCCATTGACCTCGATGATATTTACAGTAATCGAAACGTCTAAAGCCACGATCCGAGCTAAAAGCTCTCCACTACAAGCACATGACTCCTACTAACCAGTCTCCTCAATGTCATAACACCAATTCAAGAAACCTCACCAACACACACAAAAATTCCACATAAAAATCCACCACTCGACCCAATACGAACTCCCGAAACAGACAATCCACAACTCACAATCCACCCTAAACACAAAATTCTTCCAATCTCCTAATCCTCCAGCAGCGTACGAAGCTTCACCAACACGTTCCACTTCAATACGAACTCACACTACACAAACTCTAACACAAACTCCGCATAATCGGCACAATCCTCCAACGACACACAAAACTCCCCAACAACCTCCAACGCCACCGCCACTTCACATGAACCCTACAACCCCGAACTGCACCCAATCAGTTACGAACCAACAGACACACCACCTCTCCCTCTCTCGCCGCACCAAGCGAAGATGGAATGCGTTTTAAGCTCAGTGCGGCTGAGCTCCAAGCTCTAAGCTGCAACTAGTCAGGGAATGCACTCCCTCTCTCTCTCTCTCTCCCCCTCTCACTGCCTGCCCCGAGAAAGGGCCATGGGAATCATATACTATCGCTGCCACTCCCAAACTCAAAATGGTTGCACTCAAACCGGGCGGGAGAGCGCATTTCCCCAAGTTTGCCGCCTCTTCCTTCCCGTGAGGATGATGATGTACCCTCCCGCTTCCCGACATTTCGTCAATTCAACAGAATGCAGTTCACAATCAAACACCATCATCGCCAATTTCGTTGCAAAATGGCCCAAGGATGATGAAGAAGAGGGGGATTCGGGAAGACGACGCGTCGATGACTGTCCCTGTTCAACTGAGCCTGATTTTCTTTTTCTTTCTGGGCTGGTCGTTTCTTTGAGCAGGTGCTTCTTTTTCTTTGTCGGGGGATGAGTTTCTTTCGGGTGCGCGCGAACTGGGGATGTGGATTGAAGGCGGGGTGGAGGGGGACTGGGGGAGTTTGAATGGGTGGGGCTTGCCGCTCGTTGCGAGCCACGTAGGAAAGTGCGGGAAGCTGAGTTGGCAAGGAGGTTAAATTTGGGCGGGCGGGGGGGTCAATCAAGAGCCTGGCGAGGCTGCCGGGCACTGCCGCGGCCTTCCTGCCGTTGCCAGCGGCCAACAGTCACTTAACCGCCATTTGCTGCTATTTCTTGCTTTGGGTTGGGTTTTGTATTGCCCGGGCTAATTTGGGGGGAGGGGGGAGGGGGGTGCTATTGTAACTTAATAAAACTTTTTTGTATTGTGTGATTTTGTTTCTCACAAGGGACCAGATTTGGGGGATGCCTATAGTAGTAGTAGTAATAATAATAATAATAATATCTTACATGAAGGTCAAATTTTGTGGAAATTAAGCCTTTTTTGTCGAAAAAAAAAAGAAATCGTCTTGTGATTGGTTTAACCCTTAAATGATGGATTGGTGACTGTAGAAATCATCCATTTTGATACCTTGGGGATCGTTGGTTTAAAAAAAATTCAGAAACACTCATTGGAAGTCAAAGTATTGTAGAAGATCTCTTCTTTTCACACAAAAAATTTTGAGGACGAATAGTTGCACTTTTGTTCTATACTGAGGGATTTTCTATCATCCATGAGACACCAAACATCCATCTTGACGTTTAAGGGTTAAAGTGACGTAGACCTTTCAGATTTGATGTGGAAACTCAAGTTTTTTTAATCATTTGTTGAATTTGACCCTTAGCTATGGTAACGACAACGTTTGTTTGAAGGCTGTCATAAATGAAGAGATTCTCAAGAGTAATTCAAGTACTTCTGCGTCGGGGGTATGGGTAGCAAAGGGTACCTTTGTTTCCTACTTCCAAGAAACTTAGTGTAGGCACCTCAATAATGAAGAGTCAAAAATTTAACAATGGCTTCGCTTGTCTTTATGTTATGTCATTACTAACAACCAATTGAAGGTTTTGACCTTCGAAGGCTTTGCAATTTTTTGTGTTCGACACTCTTTTATGGTTGAATTACATGATTCTTTAACCCATAAAAGGACCAAGTGATCATTGAACAATCAATTGAAAATGTGGATACGTTCCTACAATGTCAATTTCAATAGATCTTTTTAAAATTTTGACATTGTAAGAGATAGGCATGTACTTCTAGAAGGAAATCTATTTTTTTTCCTAGTGAAGTCCCTAAATCAAAAGATACGATGCTTGAAAAAATTTGAGTAATTTGGACAATTGGAGGATCTTTTACTAAAGTTCACATGTACCTTTGAAATTAGGTTGTATGTAATTCATATGATATAGGATGGAACTGTAAAAAAAATCCATGTGCAGTACAAAAATCCCGCTATAGGAGTTAAAGTTTGTTGATCCTATTAGGCAAAAACTTTTTTATTTAGCTTCAAACTCTATATTCTTTCAATTTGCATAGTCAAAGTTTAAAAAAATCCACACATTTCTATGGTATTTTAGTACAAATTTGTACAATTAAACATTTAAAATTGTTTAAAATTTCATTTTTTAATCACTAATTTTTGACAATTTATGCCCAAAATGTGTTCCACTCCTATAGAAATTAATGATTGAGGTTACAATATTAGTGACCTCTAGAGAAATCTATCCCAAGTTGTTTTGTATCTTCTCCGTGCTTGATGGAGTCTCATTGATTGCCTAAAAAAATTCTTCAACTCTTACCATTTACTTTGAAAAACTTGTAGTATTTATCAATGGATGTAGACCCAAATGTAAATCAATATTAAAAATGATACACATAAAGGCTCCTAAATGGTCATGGATGTAGTTATGAGTCTTTAGTTATATAACTTCTATTTTGCTCTATGACCTCAAAACTCCATGGTTTTATCTTGCACACCTCTTATAGACCCAATAATTATCAATATTGGATAAATGTGAACATTGGATATAAAAAAGGTGTGATGACTATAATGACATCATTTCATTGGTTGATGATTGAAGTATTCAATTTAATTGTTTAAATTAAATTTGAAAGGAAAGATAACAACTTTGATCTTAATTGTATATGCAAGTAATTAAAAGAGTCTTATGAGAATTCAACATATTACCTCACGTGGGGAAGAATAGCAAATGTTGTTGATGCTCAAACATAGACTTTAGCATTGTCTTATAATCCTTTGGAAAAATAAATCTAAGGGCAATTTAGCATTTATTTACTTCAAGTGATTTTATAAATTACATCACTATAATCATGCAATTTCAAACTCGTACAAACAAAATATCCCTTCATCTCCCATTGAATGCATTTATTTTCTTAAATCTCCGTCAATCAAAAGTTTGTTTATGAGTAGGAGATTCCAATAGATACTACTCGAGATACTATTAAAGTGGGTTGAGTGGGTTGAAATATTTCAAAAAAAAAAAATCTATTTTTTTCTCAAAAATTGAGTTGAAACCGAGTCTCAAAGACTCGGCTTGTCCTTAAAGAATACAACAAAAAAATTAGACAACATGAAAAGTTAGTCTTATGCATTTTATTAACTTTTCAACATGACTTTGAAAGTCAAACTTCAAATAAAGTAGTTGCTTCATGACCTTATTTAAGGTTTTCATTTTTCACTTTTCTCTATTTAAAAGACAAGGCTACTAAAGAAATTTACAAATAAACTTAAGTATGTATATTTTAAATTATTTTTTGTCAAATATTAAAATAAACTATAATGACATAGTAAATAATATTAATACCTAGAAAATGTTTGCAAGTGAAAAATTGACAATTTCAAAGAAAATCACACATGATTTTCAAAAGAGGTATATGTGGCATTATTCCATTAGTTGTTAAGCTCTTACAAAATTCCAAGAGGGGTATACATGTAATTTTTTTACTAGTTGTAAAACTTTTGAGCAATTTTTTTTAGCAAACCCCTTGTATGAAATGAATTTATGAATTCAGCATGTAAAACCCACCCAAACCGTCTGTATTTGTGTTTATGGGGAACTCAATGAACTTGCAAACCATATAGTATATACATATTGCTTGTGAATACATATGCATTTTGTATCTATATCATGTGAGTATATCCATATCCGTATCATGTATTCATAATCTAAACTGTATCTATATCCTATAACAATATTCATATTTTGCATCTGTATTTTGTATCCAAATTTGAAAATCCAAACTCATTTGTTCTACAAACATCAATGGCTTTATTTTTTTTAGACAATTGACTGCATTTAAAAATAGGATTTTTCCTAAAATCATATCAACGGCTCTTGATTTTTCCAAGGACGAGGGAGGAGGATTGAAATACAAACATCATGTTCACATCTTCTAAGTACATAGTTGTTTGAAAAAAATGACATACAACTTTTATTTTTAGTACTAAAAAAATACATATAACTTATTTTTCATAAATGGAAGTCTTTAAAGCTTTGCAATATGTTTTTTTAGAATTTACACTCATGGTGATAAAAAATTTAAAATTCTTGGAGTGAATAAACAATATTGATAACACATAGTAGCAGTTGATCGTAGAATTACAAATTTCTTTTGGAAGAGGAGTGGAAGAAGGAAATATGAATTTTTTCTTTTAAATGATAAAGTTATTATTTAAGGATTGACACTTGTTAAATAGAACATGGGCACATGAAGAAGATGAGAGTGTTCACTAGAAATTAATGCACCATTAAAGAATATGAAAGTTTTTTTTTGTCTTATAAACACTAATGTAGCCTTTATATTAGATGAGATTTGAGGCCTCTAAAAGGCCGTGAGTTATCATGCATTGGAAACTCGCCCAATTGTACTATAGCAGAGACAATACAGCCGATTGACGTGGCCGAGATTTAGCCACGTCATTTTTCAAATAAATAAATAAATATTCAATTTTTTTTGCATTCTAAGAACCATTTTTTTTAAGAAATTCCCTAACAATCGGCCATTCCCTTGCTATGGGGGAAACAACAAGGGAATAGGCGTAAAATGGCCTTTTGCGGGCCTCAAATCCCATCTAATATAATGTCATAAACTCCCTTATTATATTTGAAATTTACCATAATTTTTCCTTATTTGGAAATTCAAATGGTGAACAAATATGTCATTGTTTATTATTGTGGTATGTAAAATGATTTTTAGGTGACCCTAGCTATTATATATGACTATTCTTTGGATAAAGTAAACAAATTCATAAGTCTTACATTGAATTTAGGAGCTTCAATATTTTTGGAAGAATCTTTCATTTAATTAAACTTCATCATATATAAATTTGTATATCTCATTACTTAAAAATCTAAGTTATGTTATTCTTATATTTTCTACTTTTATGGTCACTTTTGTATCAATGGATCACTTTTAACTCAATGAGACCTATATAAAATTAGCTCACCTTTGTTAGGCTACAATTGAATTTGGATTTCAACTTCTTCATACTCAAATGAATCCATTTTAAAACTCAAGCATATTATGTATGTGCAGATTGTAGGTTGTAAGATCTTTTCCTTGATATTATTAAAATTTGACATTGTTCTTCCGTTCAAGAAAAAAATCCATTACATACTCAATACATTTCAAACAAAGTTCATACATAATGAGTTTCTCAAGTGGAGTTTTTCTCCAATTGAAGGCTTGGAGCTCAATTTGACTAAGGGTTTAGTTTAGAGTTTCAAATCTCATAGTTACCTTATTTATAAAGTATTTGCTATACCTCTCTCTATTCAACAATGTCAAAGTTGTAAATTAGATTTTGATTTTTCAATGACCTTCATCAACTTGCAACACCCTTTGAACTTCTTCAACATGATGTCTTTCTCCCTATTTGTGAATGGCAATCAAATCTTGAAAGTTCATGAAGTTGTCATATTCTCCCCCAAGGCATATATGTTAAGGAGTTTTGAAGAACTTGTAGAGCAATTATTTTACTTCTTGACAACTACCCTCGAGCTCCTTGTCCCCTTGTTCTTGACAAATCATGTTGCAAAAAGTTATTTTAAAGAATGTTTTACACACAAAGGCTAGGTCATTCATTTCAAGTCCAATTGCACAAATTTCATCCTTTTGTCCCATCACAAGTGAGAATTTCAACCTTTTGCCCATTACATGTGAAGATTTCAACCTTTTGTCCAATTACAAGTGAAGATTTCGGGCCTTTTACACTACAAATTAACCTGACTTCTCGATATAATAAAGCATCCCCAAAATTCACTATGAGACAATGCATTGAACCAAAGGGAAAGGTTTGGGTCATTCCCCTCAAGTTCAATTGCACAAATTTCATACTTTTGTCCAATTACAAGTGAGAATTTCAGCTTTTCGTCCCATTCCATTACAAGTGAGGATTTCAGCCTTTTGTCCCATTACAAGTGAGGATTTCAACTTTTTCTCCAATTACAAGTGAGGATTTTGGGCCTCTTACACTACAAATTGACCCAACCTCGTGGTGTAGTAAAGCGTCCCCAAGATTCACTATGAGGCGATGCATTGGACCAGTGTATTTTTTAAGCTTTTTCCTTGGTAGCACGACTGGTGCCCTGGAATGTAACCAAGGAAGGATTAAATGGATAGAATCATGCACTTTAATTTTCTCATCCATAATTTATCTATTATAAGTTGCTTTCATCCGAATATTGGCTATCACTAATATTTTTTTTAAGAGAACTTTGGCGATTTCATCCACATTTTTGCCCATTTTTTATAATCTAAGAGTAGCCCCCCCCCACAGCAGGGGGGTTCTAATAAAAAAATTCACTGCATTGGACCCAAGGGAAAGCCGAAGGGTCTGCAGCTATCCCGACCTCGTTGCCGCTAGCTGCTGGACTATTCCAGTCGCGATTGAGGATGCACTTCCAAAATTTAGGGTTCCCTGAAATTAGGGTTTCCCTGCTCAGGCATCAAAGAGCTCATGAACTCAACCGGTAGATAGTCTAGACTAAGTTACTGTAACGTCGTCCACGAGCGGTAAGTAGTATGGCGCACTGTTTCAGTTAGTTATTGCAGCAGTTTGGTTTTCAATTAAAAAAACATTGCTCCACTACCTGGAGTGTATCTCACCTTCATGACGATGAATCTGCTTTTGCAGTTGGAAAGCCATTCCGCCCCGCCAGCAGGGACTTAAAGCTGGAATTCAAGTGCCGATCACTGAACCTGTAATGGTTGTGAATTGCTGTGAGCTGGATCGGAGGCAGGCAAGGTTCAGTTTCATTGATATAATAAACTTATTATTGTAGCAGTTATAGATTGTGGATTGTTGATATCAGTTGTAGATTGTTGTCCATTTACAAGTAATAACCGCTTAACTGTCCTGCTTTAATCATGATTCAGTTGAAGTGATTTACTCATAACATTCTCGGTTAGGTTATACGCAGCGAAGTTAGGGTTTGTTTTTTTTCCCGATTTTTGGAGGCAGTGATGAGGTAGGAGGTCCATGAATCGCCCAAGTAAGAGCTGAAACTGAATTTTGGGGAGGTGAAGCTTGTTGAAATATTTTTCAAGTAAATTTTCCTTGAAAGATAAGTGGAATTGGCATTGGACCAAAGTTGTTTCATATTTTTGTGGAGCTTTGTGGAATTAGTTATGAGATTTTGAAGTTGAAACTAGTATGGGGCTCTTAAATCGCTTGCTTCTTTAAATGTACATTGTTTCTACATTGCTAGAGGCTATGAAAAAGCAACATGTACAAACAATAATTTCCTTCTATAATCCCAAGGAGGATAGGATTTGACCTTGAACTAAAACTTAGATAGTTGGAATTTGGGACTTATTGTGAAGCATCACTTAAGCTATGCTAACAATAAGAATAACAATCCGACTTCATCAATTCTACTAGCCTTGTGAAGAGGTATACACAATCGTGACCTTTTTGCCTTCCATTTCAACCCAATGGTCAATGCATTGTTTCAAAGTGAACCTTGAAATAGCTTTTTGCATCCCCTTCAATGCATTAGGAAGCTTCATAATGGTTGCAAGGAAGTATAATGATTGCAAAAGGCATGTTGACAAAGAATTTTGCTTATAACAAGCTTTATAGTGGGTCCTTCAAACTTTCTTGAAGTGTTGGTTTTAGAACTCTTCCTATGCAATGGACATATTGACCTTCTCTCTATACAATCATCTTTTTAATTTGTTTATAATTAGAACTCAAAATTTATATCACTAGAAATGCATACAAAAGTACCTCAAGTAAAGGCAAAAAAAGTTAAAATGAAACATTGGACAATTAAATTCCCACCTAAAGGCAAATTGACCCAACTTCCTTCATGGGACCACTACTCATGAATGACAAATGCAATGGTCAAGTGAAGACTTAGAACAAATTAATGTGAGACCCCAATGCAACTATTATTAAACTATGAAAAATTGCAAGATGTTGTATTCTAACCTATGGACTTTACTTAGAGAATCTCCTTTTGCAATTAATTTGCCTCCCTACAACTACCATGAAGTTTCATGCGTTCACATTCTTGATAAAAATTCTTTAATTTTCACTTTGTGGTGGTAAATTTAGTCAAATGAATAGGCAAATGCTATTAAACCTGAATTCTTCACAAGTCATATAGAAAGTACTTGTAATCACTTTTCAATCATCAATAAGGATCAATATAAATTATGACCATATAGTAATATAACATATTTTCAAATGCTTATACAAACTTATATAGGTGTGATTACTTTACTACGTAGTTACTTTATGTTTTAACTCACATTTAAGAATGTCTTGGGATGCATTCTATCAAGGGCCACTTCACACTATGGTCGTCCAAGTTGAGAAGCCGTGATATTAAGTGGCCAAACTTTGTTGAGAGTACAAAGAAATGAGCAATAAATAGGCAATAAATAATAGGAATTGGAGTCTTTGGTCGGCCATAATGTCAAGCCTCCAAAGGCCAAGCCCAAAGTCCAAACTTTTGGCAATGAACTCCCACGGCCTCTCAACTTGGATGACCGTAGTATGAAGCTTCCAAAGGCCAAGTTAAAATCCAAACTCTTAGCAATTTAATGTTTGAGATTTTGTTATTAGTTGATGACCTCTCAACTATAGTTTGGACCTTTATTTCTAGCCGACCCAAACTTCATTTGAGAATCCGTCGCCGTGTAGGCCATTTATTGCCATGCAGGTAGTCAAATAGTATTGACCTTTGAATTCGTGCCTTTTGGTATAAAGGGTTAAGAGGATGAACTCTTGATTTCTTGAAATTTGATTGGTGGAAACTCACCGCCTTTTAACCTTTGATCATAGTGTGAAGCGGCCCTAATCATTGTAGGACTTGCTTTTATAAGTACATTGAAACCAAATTGGGGAAACTAAAAAAATCTAGAATTTTGAGATTTCAAAGTTAAATAAAATGCTTGTGCCAAGATTAAAACAAATATTCATCCTAATTCAATATGGCACATGACATGACTAGTGGGTTATAGCTTCAACCATTGAAAATTATTATACCTATTATAAGGGCTTATAATCTTCAAATATATTAAAAGAATATTCAAACAAGGACCATAAGACCTTCCTCTTCCTCGTTCTCAACCACTAAGGGTATATTTATCCTTGTGTGGATTATATTTCAAATTCCTCTTAAAACCACCAAACCCACAAGATTCAATTGAATGCCCCTTTTTACTACCTTTTAATTAGTGTTGAGATGTACCTTAAGAATGTTTACATAGTGTCTATAAATTGCGCTTTAGTTCTATTGATTGAAAAGATATTATGAATCTATTCAATAGCTTATTGACCAAGTCAGTCAATCTTTCAATCTAACGCCTCACATTGACTTATCTAAACACTGCCACCCGTGCTTTGCAAAAGGCAAGCTCGCCATGAAATGCATGTGGCAAAGTTGAAGGAAGCCTGACATTTATTTATACGGAGTCAATTACCTACACTAATTCAAACTACACTAAATACATGTATATTGTGTGTAACAATTGTGTGACTTCCTGTACTGAAAAAATGGAGCTGTGGGTAAACTCAACACCACAAATTATAAGGTAGAAACACCCAAAACCATTACTTTAAGCAATTCAGCATAGTTAGAGGCATATTTTTCTAAAAATAATATTTTTGTAGTATTAGCAAGAGAAAATCATGAATATTAAAAAAAAAATAGATTTTTTTCAATGTGATATGTCTTTTTTATAATTTTTCATAGTGGCGGGTCTTTGGAGCACTGGAACTGTCCCATAGGTGCATCTAAAACTGAACTATGCAAAATTCAATTGTCAGCAAATCTGAATTCAATATGTGTCCTTCAAGTGCGTCAACAAATCAGAGTTTAATATGTGTAAGACACATTAATGAAACTCTAAGAACATTTTAAGGGCACTCTATGGAACAAGGATTATGGTTTTGGGTGTTTCTACCTTAGTAGAACCACCCATCCCCCCCCCCCCCCCCCCCCCCGTGAGCAATCAATATGGGGGCTGAAATTCAAGAGAGTCTGGAACTAATTTCCAAACATGAGTTTGTGATTTTTGCTCATCAATTCCTCCATTCTTTTCATGACACATTTGTTGGGTCGGGAGTGCCAAAGTGAACAACAAGTAGTCTCTTGAATGAGCGGTTTTGGAACAGTCTATGCATTGGACATGGGACCAAGCCAACTTTTGCATTCCAAAATTTGTAGTAATTTTTTTTTAAACACATGGACTATTTCTATTGATAGAGGGAAAGGTACAACAAACCAAGGGAGCAAGTCCATGGCGGAATTTTTTACACTTTTAAATAACAATACTAACCAACCATAGATGCAGTGCAAAAGCACTAGCCCAGGGGCAAGCATCCCCTAGGAGTCAAGCTAAGTACAGAGACCATTAGTTGAAATGCCCCATCTTAGAAAGGGTAAAATTCATAGTAATTTCAGTTCAAGCAATAAAATTACCAAATTTTGACAATCCCCCTTATTTCTATCTTGGCACCTATGGAAATATTTTCCTTGCCTTACAATACTTGACATCATGTCCATAATTGCTTATTTGGTTGGTTATGGGTGGTTCTATCATAATGCACTTGGGTTGAATGTATCCAAAAAATTAAAAAAACAAAATGATCAAGCTTTCTTATCACTAGGGTTATGGATTACGGGATTTGAAACCAAAGATTTGGTTTAAAATTTGTTGAATATTAACATAATGGCAGCAATAACCTATATATTTTCCTCAAATCCTTTTGTTGGAGAAGGCTTAGTTGTACAATGAATTTTCTTCATTTTGGATAATGTTTGGGATATTTTTTGAGATTTATTAGCTATTTTACTTTCATTCCTATATTGAATTGATTTTTCAAGTATTGAGTCCAATTTTTCTTTCTATTTTTTAATCTAAGTAGAAAATTTTATGGGTTTTCTCACTAGTTTTTTTTGGTGTTTTCAAATTGCAACTGGATTTTTCCCAATTCCACCAGCTAACAATGAACTAATTAGTGGTTCCCTTGAATATTGATTTTTCAAAGTCCAAAAAAAGATAATTCACTAAGAGAGATGTACGTACTTTATTGGTGTTCTACAACTTCGAGTAAGGAATCAAACCGTTTGATTCTCCAAGTGCATATGATGGTACCATATCACAAGTACAAAGGATTGTAAAATCATGTTTCAGGTATCATACGTGAAAGTCTTATTTGGCATTTAGGTGTCAAAATTGAATTTCCACAATAGATTTTTAGGGGTCATGTCACCTTACACCATTTACAAGATGACATGTGCCACTATTTTGTTTTATTTTTAAAAACATCTCTTAATTTATATTGAATTTGACCTTAAGTTCATGTAGGGTATCTTTAGAGGTTTGACAAAGAGTTGCCATTTAATGTAAGGTGCTCTAGAAGTAATCCTATTTTAAAAATGACCTTTAACACAAAGGTACATTTTGCTTTCTTTAATGTAACAATAGTGTACATTTTAGAAGGTGAGGTGCTTTTAGTGACCCTTGCATTTTTACCTTATAATTAATTCTACTAAGACACAAAAAATATGAAACAACTTGGGATAGATGCAAATTGTGTGTGTGTGGGGGGGGGGGGGGGCATAAAAATTTCCTAAAAATTATTTCAAGGAATTTAGTTTCCTTCAAAATGCAATTGACTCTTGAAAGGTCAATTAAAAAAAATTACCTTAAGAATTGTAAGAGAATATCAAAGTGCAATCTCCCATAAATAGGAAGGTAGGTACCTTAAATGTGCCATTGACCTAAAGCCGTCATCATCACTCTAAGTACATCTCCAAAATGAATATGTACTAATGTGGAAGAAACAATTTTAGAACATCTACCAAAAAAACTTTGATCCTTCATAACTTTTGTATATGGTATCCAAATATCATGTTTTTGGGTGCATTGGAACCTCCTTTCAATCCAATAAAGTATGTCTTTCCATATTTTAGTAAGCACTTTGTATTATAAGAGTAAAGTACAAGATCACTAGATGCCTAAGGATTAAGCAATCAAGACATAATTGTTTTTTTTCCTACAAAACCATTTAATGTTTGTATGCTCATGGACAACATATAAACTTATGTAATAAAATGCAATTTTAAAAGGCCCATTTGTTTTATGAGAAACAAGTTGTTGGCAATGTCAAAGTAAAATGAAACCTATATGAGATTAGAATCCTATAGTTCAAGATTTTCTTAAACTCAAATTCCAACTATTGATAGTTTTGGCTATCACTACATATTCATTTTGGAACTTGTTCCATAATTATAGGCTTGTTGAAAGTAACTCAAGAAGTTCCTTGCCAACAAGAGTGAACAAACAAAACATTCATTGCCCAATAAACTCACCAAATTAATGTTAAATAAGGCTTGCTAAGCACCGCATTTAGGCTTCAAAGTCAAAATTTTGCTCATCGATCAATTTTATATGCTTTAATTACACAAAACTCAAGCAAGGCACTCACCTTAGACTATCTACTAAGCCATAAAATGGTATTTAAGGGTTAAATAATTACTAGACATATGAATGCTAAAGTTGCTAATGAACCAAGTTTACTAAAACAATTGATAAAAAATAATTCTTTTGAGGTGAAAAATGTATATCCAGATTTTCACAAAGAATTTTACAAGGGCAATAAACTTCTAAATAGATTTGAAACTCAAAATATGCAAAAATATTCCTTAAATGAATTCTTTGTTGAACCTACTTCTATTTTTTGAATAATGATCAAGTTTGATAATGTCCACTAAGCTTTGCAATATGTATATTCCATCCATTTAAATTTATTTAATTTCTTGTATTCATTAGTTTTTTAATTAGGTGAGGTCAACTTTCACTTTTTTCTTTCTAAAAAATGGCACATAGATCTTTTCTGGTTTGATCCTTTATGCATCAAAATTTTGCTTTTTCCAAGTAAGAGGATGGTTTTTGAATTCAATGATTTGGAAGATTGCATTATATAACCTTGATTCTTTATGTTTAATTCAAAACCTTGATATTTTGTCATTTGAAAATTTGATGCTTCATGCTTAATAGTAAACATTGATTTGGAAGTTTGACTTATCATATTTTAACCTTCAATGTCTTAAAGTACTGAGTTTGGGTGGGTCTCATCTTGGAACTTATTATTACTTTTTTTTCATAACATACAATTTTGATCATTCCTTTTTTTAGACTTTTATATTAGTTTTCTATCATTTTTAAGGTATGAATTTAGGATAATTTTTTCTTGAAAACGTTGAAAAATTTTAAAGACTATAGGTATGTTTCATTTAAAATATAAAACTTATTAGCCCAGGACGATCCCATTTAAATGTGATTTCAATAAATAAATAAAATAAAAATCATCAAAAATCACTACGGTTAGATGTTTGTATTATAGAATATAGAAATTTTTTTACCACTTATATTCAATTAACGATTGATGCAAGAAAAAACTTTAAATTTTTGGTTTTATATTTTATGAAAAAACATTGTTTTATGCAATGGTAAATTGGATGTTAAATGAAACTCAATGGATATGATCTATAAGTCATCTATTTAATTAGAACTTTTATTCAAAAGTCATTACTTAATTATTCTCCGAAGTTGCATTTTATAACACATCCTGACATTAATACAAGTTCAAGAATATTTTCAGAACCTTTTGGGATTAAACCTCTTCACTTCATTCTGACTTAATCACTTCATTTGAAAATGTGACTATGCATGCCTTGATAGTAAACAATTCTTTGAGTTTTTTTCTTATAAATTCTAAATCTTTCTATCAAAAATTTATTTTTTTGTGAACCAAGGTAAATTCTTTGTACAAAACAAGTGATTATAGAAAGTTCCTAATGAAGGTGAAAAAATTATAATCCATTTAAATTTAGGATGAAAGCTTGTGCTTAATCCTTTTGCCAAATGAAGAATGATTTCTTGGAAATTCTCGTGGTGCTATGTGCTTTGGAATAATTGATTTTCCTTGCAAACATTCATCTTCATCTTCCACTAAATGGACTATGGTAGGAAGTGGTGGAGGGAATGGAAGTCAAGGCACATTCATCTTGAAATATAATAGTCGGATTGGGTGCCAACAATCTTTCTTGGGTGGCAAAAAATTGCCAAATGGATAATTTAATTTTTCAAATGCTAGATTTTGAGAAAGAAGTAACTCCAACTACTGGCATGAATAATGACTTAATGAGTCTATTCATTCATGATCCCACAACACTTCACAAGAGAAGTAATGAATGATTCTAGGAATTAACTACATTCTAACAAAAATAGTATTTTTTAATTGCCAAAATTTCATCCATTTTAGTGTTTTCATCCAATTGTCCCTCTTTTAGCTACTTTCAACTACTAAAAAAAATCAATACGATAAATATAAGGCAAGATCAACATTCCTTTGCCAAATATTATATTTTTTTTCCCAAAATTATGGTTCAACCAATGTTTATAATAAAATGATTCTACAAAGTTATTTGTTTTCACATCCTTTTTATATATGAAAAAATTCTCCAAAATTTTGGCATCTAAAATTTTTAGTGTTCATTTTTGCCAAACATCCCCTATAGGTATGGTAATCACTACTCTAACTATTGGTATACCAACATTCCAATATTTATAAGGTAGCAATACCTATCTCTGATATTCCCATTATGGTTGTACATTGTCAACAATAGTTGAATGCATTGTTCATTGAAAAGAAATCTTTATTTGGACTTTCTCATCCACTTGTCCCTCTTCCTTCCTTGCTTAAAGAGAAGTGCCAAAACTAACCATAATAGATGAGTATGCAATCCAAATGGGTCCAAATGAAAAATCCACATTTACGTTTGCACACATAAAACTCAATTTCTCAACAAATTTTTCTATTTCCTATATGCTAAAATGCTTAATAAATTATCGGAAATAGGTCCCTTTACCATCTATACCTTAAATCAAGTTATTTGTTTTGTTTGTTTTGTTTGTCACGTTGAGATCTCCTGGACCGTGCATCCTCCAATCGCGTGCTTGGTACCGTCGAAAAGCCGTCGGCGAGGAGGGTGCCACCAGCTTGCTTTTGTGGTGTTCAAATATATGGTGTGAAAGTTATAGAATTTCAAAGTTTTTATGAACTAAAAAATTAGAAAATTACTTTTACTTTTGTTTTGACTGTGGCAACAGCACAGGGCACACTACACTAAAATTGGTAAATAGTGTTGGCTACACTAATTGTCAACAATAACACCAATTGTGATTTGCAAGGTTAGTGTTAGAACATTATTTAATTTACCCATTCTAACACTATTTTAGCTCTATAGTAAAATCTGGTCATTTCAACATTTCTACGAGAGTGCATTTAGTGTTAGATGGGAACAAAATATAGAAGTTGGAATGGTGGGGAGAAAACGTTTGGGGATAAAAAAAACAGGGAACAACACTAATTTTCACCCAACACTATTTACCAATTTTAGTGTAGTAGAAATTACCTCCTCAAATGTACACTAAGGTAGTATGGCCTTAAAGCGCCCATCTTCTTCAAACCGTCCTGTAGGTAGCTGTAGAATGAATGTCAAGTGATCCTTGAATGGACCTCTCTGGTATGTTAATGAATTCAAGAAAAGTTATTATTTTTATTGTAAGAGCCAATCATTGTCTTTGGTTTCTGCACATTTCTTTATAAGTCACAAGGGGACGGATTTTGGGACACCTATGGTCACAAATAGGTGCCTATGACCTGAATCTTTGAAAATTCATAAGTAATTCAAAAATGCTTGGAAAAATACGAAACTACTTGTGTTGTGTTCTGCATCTATTTTTCTTTCTCTGAAAAATGGGCTAAAAATCATTTTGTCCATGGAAACCTGTGAAAAAGGCAAAACAGCTGGTAAATGGTCGCTTTAAGGCCATACTACCTTACTTGGTGAAAATACAAAAGCACTGCCATCTTTCCGCCACGTCATCAAATCCACGTCACGTCGACACAATAAAGACAAGGCTGAGCTGGCATCCCGAAGGAATGGAAGATCGTGGCTCTGCCGTCGCGCGTAAAAAGAAGCCGAACTTATGCCTTCCCAGGCTCCCACTGCTCCTGCCGCTTCCATCATCACTACTTCCCTCCCTCCCTCCCTTTTCCACTTTCTGGTTCAAATCTCTCCCTGCAGAATCTTAACTTACTTTCAAATTTCGAAACGATGCATTCATTCGATCTTCAGGTAATAATAAGTCAGGCTTGGGTCGTTCATGCATTCTCCGTCGCTGGATTCTTCTTGGTCTGTCAGCTTCTTCATCTCGCCATGTGCGACCCTTGGATGTGTTGAGGTGTTCGCAGTCATGGTGAAAGCGCCTTTAGGTAAGGTAAGACTGAATCGGTCGAGTGTAGTTGGAAGATATGGGAGCTTCGTTGGTAACGAGAGTACTGTTTGGTTTTAGGGTCTAGGGTTTTAGGGGTTTCGATGTGCAAGGTTTGCCACCCATCTCACTCCTCCACTTCCATTTTCAAATCCCTCACTGCAAAATCTGAAGTTATTTGTAAGTTTCGAAACTATGCATTCATCAGGTAATAAGTCAGATTCATTGTCTGCAGTTGGATTCTTCTTCTTGCCATGTGCGACCCTTGGATGTGTTGAGGTGTTCGCAGTCATGGTGAAAACGCCTTTAGGTGAGTTAGGACTGACATCGAGTCTAGTTGGAAGAGCTGTGAACTTCGTTGGTAATGGCCGGAGTAGTGTTTGGGTTTTAGGTTTTTAGGTTTTAGGGGTTTCGATGTGCAAGGTTTGCCACCCATCTCACTCCTCCACTTCCATTTTCAAATCCCTTACTGCAAAATCTAAAGTTGTTTGTAAGTTTCGAAACTATGCATTCACCAGGTAATAAGTCAGGTTCATTGTCCGTCGCTGGATTCTTCTTCGTCTGGTATCTTGCCATATGCGACCCTTGGATGTGTTGAAGCGTGTTCTCTGTCATAGTGGAAACGCCTTTAGGTGTAACTGGGGTTTAGGGTTTTAGGCTTTGGAGCTTCGATTTGCAAGGTTTGTCACTCCTGGCTCCAGTTCCATGTTCAGTTCTCCGTTACTGGATTCTTCTTCGTCTGTTAGCTTATTCATCTTGCCATGTGCAACCCTTGGATGGGTTGAAGTGTGGTCGTAGTCATGGTGAAAATGCCTTTAGGTGAGACTGACTGGATCGATTGTAGGTGGTAGAGCTGGGAGCTTCGTTGGTAATAGAAAATAATCAGGGTTTAGGGTTTTAGGGGTGCCGGAGAGAGGCTTCGGTTTGCAAGGTTTGCTGCCCTCCTCACTGTAATTGCTGAACATGTTCAAATTCCTCACCCCAAATGCCGACCGAGTTCACCTCCTCACTGCACTATTTTATTTTCAGATTTCGAGTCTTTGCATTCATCAGGTTCGTCGGGTTCGTTCTCCGTCGCTGACTTCTTCGTCTGTAATCTTCTTCATCTTGCCGTATGCGACCCTTGGATGTGTGGAAGTGCGGTCGCATTCGTGGTGCAAATATTTTAAGTTTAGCCTGACTCGATCAAGTGTAGTTGGAAGAGCTGCGAGCGTAGTTGGCAATTGAATATAGTTTGGGTTCGGGTTGTAGGGTTGTCACCCCCCACACTGCAATATCTTATTTTCGAAACTATGTATTCAACCGGTTCGTCAGGTTCATTCTCCATCGCTGGCTTCTTTGTCTGTCATCTTCTTCATCTTGTCACGTCACGTCATCAGTCCTTCCATCCACTTGTACTTTCCTCATCCCTCCGTAAATGAACCACGTATCAGGACATAATAAAGACAAGGCTGAGCTGGCATCCCGAAGGAATGGAAGATCGTGGCCCTGCCGTCGCGCGTGTAAAGAAGCTGAACTTATGCCCCCCCATCCCGCAGCCCAGACAGACACCGACCCACCTTCCTGCACTCAACCTTTCGTCGCACGCGTTTCCATCACCGCAGATCATAAACCCTCCCAGGCTCCCACTGCTCCTGCCGCTTTCATCATCACTACTTCCCTCCCTCCCTTTTCCACTTTCTGGTTCAAATCTCTCCCTGCAGATTAATCTTAACTTACTTTCAAATTTCGAAACGATGCATTCATTCGATCACCAGGTAATAATAAGTGAGGCCAAGTTCGGCCATGCATTCTCCGTCGCTGGATTCTTCTTCGGCTGTCAGCTTCTTCATTGTTCGCAGTCATGGTGAAAACGCCTGTAGGTGAGACTGACTGGATGAGTGAGAGCTGGGAGCTTCTTCGGTAATAGAATCTAATTAGGGTTTGGGGTTGTAGGGGTGCGCTTCGATTTGCAAGGTTGGCTGCCCCACACACACACACTGTAATTGCTGAGCATGTTCAAACTCCTCACCCCAAATGCCGACCGAGTTCACCTCCTCACTGCACTATCTTGTTTTCAGATTTCGAGGCATTCATCAGGCCGGGACTCGTGCTGAGAGACCGGCCTTGTGTTGGAAGTTCCTTGCAGTGAGAGAGGTGCAGAATTTTAATGGAGAGGAAATGGAGAGGAAGTACTGTCAAGTGTTGAAGTGTAAGAGCAGTACGCAAGCACAAGTATAAAAAGCAAATATTTGACTAGTCAAACCTTTAATAATGGATTGTGTCTTTGTGCCCAAAATTACTTCAAAGTACTTGGATGTAAAGCAAGGCTAAAATCTTAATCCGTATTTAGTCATTAACAAATCTAACTACAAGATCCTTTAGTTAACTTGTTAGAGTATACCCTCTTAAAATTTCAAAATAAGAAACCTCACCAATTGCAAGATCAAATTGTTTGAATTTCACTCTCCGGTTTGCAAGAGCTGAAAGCTTCATTGATGTCAAAGCTGTGGATTATGAACAAGGGAATAATCCACAAGGGAATTGCAAAGCAGGCCTAGTTATGAAAGATAATTGTCAGTTACTTGCGGGCGGCCAGGTTGGTACTCACCCGCAATTGTCTTTATAACTTGGCCTACTTTGCAAATACTAGACATAACCATGATGCATAACCATGAGTCAGGTTGGTACTCACTTGCAATTGTTTTGATGATTTGGCCTACTTTGCAAATACTGGACATAACTTCAATACATGAGAGTTGAGCTGTTGGACTTCTTTAATTGCTTAATCAATCATCAAAACATGTCAGAAACGGTGAAACTCTCTTGTATTTGGATTATGTTAGGTGAATCTACACACACTATGTTAATATTGGTTGGTAGTAGTAGTAGAGATTTTTCTGAGATTCCTCAATATCAAACCAATGAAATTTCTACTCCATACCCACCCTATTGAAAGTTGGCATAAGGCGAGTACACAGGCAAGTAGTAAGCAATATCAATCTTAATTTGCCTCTTTTTAACCAATCAAAACATACCACGTTGGTGAAACTCTCTTGCTTTGACATTAAGTTAGGTAGATCCATACTCACCAAATTAACATTGGTTGGTAGTAGAGACTTTGCTAAGATTCTTCTTATTGTTTCTTGAAATGTTTTTTTTGAAGTAAATTTTTTTTGAAAGTCAAATGGAATTTGCATCTTATCCAAGTTGTTTTGTATTCTTGGGACCATTGTTGGATTAATTATGATCTTAAATGTGAATATAATGTTTGATCAGGAAGGTGTTAAAACTGCAAAAGTGATTTGAAGTCTTTTGATTCTCTTTTCACAAATACTCATATTCAAAGCAAGGCTAAAATTTTCATCTAAATTTATTTTGTAACAAATTCAACTGTAGGATCATTTCTTTAGTTAACTTGTTCAAATACATCCCTCCAAAATTTTAAAGTAAACTCTCCAACAATCGCAAGATCAACATGCCTAAACTTTAAAAAATAGTGTTTTTCAATCCTTCCTAAAGTGAAGTTTTGGCTTTCAACATTTTCAGAAAATAGAAATTATGTCCCAAACTTGTGCATTGAGCTAATTCATTGAAGAAATTAATTGTCAATATATTAAGTAAAAAAATTTAAACAAAAGAACTATCACATTTATATTTAACCCCTAAAGGACCATTTGCCCTTTTGGGGGACAAGTGAGACTTTGAACACGTACCTATGGCCTCATTTTTTGTCCTTATTTTTTGAATTTTTTTTTAAATAAAAAAATTTATTAGCTTTACGAGAATATAATTTTTTTTCAATTGGTGCCCAAGAAGAAAAGTTATACTCAAAATTGTAGAGAGGGGGATAAAAGAGGGGTAAGGGAGCAACAATTTTTTTTTTAAAATTTGAATTTCTTTTTGAATTTTTTTCTCATACATTATGTTTTTGTTTAAATGGAAACCTTTGATTCATTCCATTTGAATTTTTTTCTCATACATTATATTTTTGTTTAAATGGAAACCTTTGATTCATTCCATTTGAATTTGTTATGAGAAATTCATGGACAATCTTGCTTTTTGGGCAATTAGAGCATCTTCTAAAAGAAATAACTTGTAGGATTCAATTCTAAATGCAATTTTTATAATTTTTCAAAATAAAAGTTTCACACGGTTTAGTTTGTTTCCTAGAACAATCTCACTTTTGGGATTAGTGCATTTTAATTCTATTTTAGAGGTATTAATAATTTAGATTTTCCTTCTGTCTCATATCTACTTCTACTTAACAATTTTTTTAAGAATGAAAATTAAGTTTTTTGAAATTCTTTTATTTCCTAAACTCTCAATTCAATTCCACACTATAAATATTTGAATCTCAACACTCTATAGTGAAAAAAATTTAAGTTAAAAAGGTTCAAAGTCAAATAATCTAGTCCCGCAATGTCCTTAAAAACTTGTGTTTGTTACTTTAAACGTAGATATCTTGCAATCTATGCGGTCAAAAATTTTGAAGTTTTTTTTCACACATTTTTATACTATTTAGGTGTAAGATCCTACGGTTAGATGTATAAAAAAAACAATTTTCAATTTTTTTTATTCTTTGCTATTAAAATGACAATTTTGAGTGTTTTTTGGTAGAAAAAAGGCTTGGGTCCTTTAGGGGTTTAAAAAATGATAAAGTTGAATTCAAGGTGGTATTGTATGAAAGAAAAAACTTTACCACTAATAATTTTACAAAAAATTGAAAACCAAAAAATTAATTCTAATTGTAAAAATGTTCTAGGGAGAAATAGGTATCTTTTAATTTTTATTATTTGGAGTCTTTTCAAAATTAAGTTAAAAAAAATTAAATTAAATTAAAAAAATAAAATAAAATAAAATAATATATATATATATATATATATATATATATATATATATATATATATATATATATATATATATATATATATATATATATATATATTTTTTTTTTTAAATTTTAAATTTTATTTTTTATTTTTAAATTTTAAAACAAAACTCCTTATAACTTTTATGTCATTATTTGGATTTGAATGGTTCAAATGTTTTTGAATACATATCAATCTATTCAATAAAAGTAATTAGTCTTTCTTTAAAATATATATTTTATACAAAACAATGAAACTAGGTTGCTTTAGTAATTAGATTGCTTTATCCTCCAAAAGTTATTTTAGAAGCCATTAACCCTTGAGCGCTCCACATGCCAAAATGTGGCTTCTTTCAAACAATACGGTCAAATCATTGGTCCATTTCCATTCACCTTTGGACCTCTCTCCACTACCAATCGATACAGTCAATATTTTGTGAATCTCATTTTGGATGGTAGTTTAAGGGGAATGAGTTCCAAAGGGTTTGAATTTCAGTGAATTTGAGCTAGGCGCTCAGGGGTTAAAGCCAACAAATATTTCTACAAGTATTTCCATTTTTACATACAAAGGTTGAAGATTCCCAACAACAATAACATCTAATTCTTGTTATTAAAAAGTAGTGCATTTTTGTCGGGATTTTTGTCTAGTAATAGTAATATTTATATAGTGTCAAATGTTGAGAATTTTGTATGAGGCAACTTAGTTTCACTATTATATGTAGTTGCTCAATTTGACATTGAAAATTTTTAAAATCTAAATAACTTTTGCAATATTTATTGAAATAAAAATTCCCATGTGAATTATGATGATTAGTACCCACCCTAAAATTTCATGCAATAATTCTAAATTATGAAGTTAACAAAGCATGTTCAAGTTATCAAAGAGATTCAAGCGAGTTAATTAGTCCTTAGAGGTTAATATTACATTCAAATAGATTCTTAAAAAATGCTTGTATTTGTCCTCAATAGCTTCAATCTTGTTGTTGATTTGCATGTTTGAGTTTATCTTCAGTACACCCAAAATAGTAATATTTAGGATACTATTAATTACAAAAAAATTATTTTCTACTAGACATTATAATCTACTTATTGTAAACGGGAATAATCTTTGTAACTAAAGATTTTTGCAACCTACATTGTAATTTTGCTTAAAAAAATTTTGTGATTGTGATTTTTGATGCAGTTGTTTGCTTGTCTTTTATTATTCGCATTTTGGTTAGAAATCTTAATAGCAAAAATGATCCAATCGAACATCCAAAGTGATCCTTAATCCTTATAGGTTTGGGAAGTCAATTTTGGAAACAAAATGGTGTTTATTGTGTATTTGATGTAGAAAGTATATTTATTGAAAGAATATATCCAAATAGTGACAAAAAATTGTTATGATGTTGAATTGGATCCAATGACCCATGGCACTCCTACTTTGAATATTATTGCCTCACGTTCATGTCTTAAAAATCACAAATTAGTTACATACTCTATATGTATAGTGTCATATAAATAGAATATGATAAGATTGAGATGTTCAAATGACATTGAAATGAAAGATGCTACCTTGTTGAATTGTAAATCTAGTATTGTATGTCTTACCTCATTCTAGTGCATAATTAGTATTTGAAGAGTCATATATCGGTCACCACAAACCTTTAATGGATAAATTATAGTTTAATTTCACTACTTATGACCAATAACTAAATAAATGAAAAATTAATATTAAAATGAAAAAAATCCTAAACTAATGTACATATAAAAAATATTATCTTTCTGATTTCAAAGAACTATATTAATCCCTAAAGGACCAAAGTGTATAACATGACAATTTTGGATAGCTAACTACAAATGGAATTTTTATTTTTTTCTTTGAAATTTTCATACAACATATGAACAATTGTTGAGGTTTTTCTTTAAAACCCAAAATTTTCATAACTTTTGATTATATGGTTAAAAAATTGTTGTATGATATATAATTGTTTTTAAATTGGGTAGTCCAAACAGTTTGGACAAATTAGAAAAAATCACTTTTTTTAGAAGCAAAAATTTTGAAATTGATTTCTATATTTATATATATGGGGAATGCTTTAAATCATTCCATTTGGATTGATGAGGTGAAAGTTACAAGGAATTTTAGTTTGTAAGTAGTTTGCGGATAGTTATAGATTCTCTACTCTAAAAGGAACTTTGAAGTCTTTAATTTAATTTAATTTTTATTATTTTTGAAAAAAATAAAATCATAGGATGTATATTATTTATTAAAAAAATTACAACCATTGGAATTGGAATTTTTTTAATTTCATAATTGAATTCTTAACAATTTAGTATTTTGTATCATTCTCTACTTCTTTCTACTTACCATTTTTTTCCTATATGTTGTACAATTTGAAATGATATGAATTTTTTCAAGCATGTAGCCAACCTGCCTTGAAGAATAAAGGCATTTTGGACATTTTTTCATACAAATGTGACCTTGTGAAGTGCAATTGCCCTTTTTCTTAAGGGGCCACGAGCAGGATTTTTGTTAATTCAAATGCTAATATCTTACAATCCACATGGTGGGAATTTCTAAATTTTTTTCCACATATTTTCAAATCAGCATACTACAAGATCCTATAGTTATATGTGTCTAAAAATGTTTCTGGGGAAGAATTGTTCGTGTCAGGTGAAGAGGATTCAGCTCCGAGCTTGGATCCCCAGCGATGGAGCAGACTTCCAGAAGAGGTGTTACTACAAGTATTTGCACGACCCCCCAGTGAAGGACATCCTCCAGAGAAGTTCCTTGAGCAAAACTTGGAGATCTTACATCACATCTCCGCATTTTCAAGCTGCATTTGAAGGAGCTTCCCTGTTCAGAATCGCTCTCATGGGTCCATGATAAGGTGGACGGGGCCATGTTCCTCACTCAGGAAGATGGGCAGGAGTGTTTCCGGCCTGGAATTGCGTGTTGTCCCGAGGTCGTTCCGAGGACCAACGTTGCGGCAACGGTAAATGGCTTCATTGAACATGAAAAGAAAGTGAACACTAACCCGGACATGCTTGAGATTCGAGTTTTTGTGATGAACGTGGTGACTGGCTTTCGCCGTGCACTACCCCACCCCAATGACATGCCCACAGTCCCTTCTTTCGTTTGAACGGATATTGTGCCGGAAGGTGGGTATACTATCACATTGATGTACGCCATGAATGAAAGGTTGTATGTCTTGGGCGGTTTACGATTCGGTGGAGAACCGATGGAGCAAAAACGATGAGGACAACATGGTTCATTTGAATGGCAGGGAAGTATTCACCATGCGCTGTATGTATGCGCTGATCCTTTTACCAGAACGTTGCCACTTTCTTTGTGAAGGCCAAAGTTCTTTGATCACATGGAGATTTTTGCGATGGGGGTATATCGCGAATTTCGTACATAACGTCTCCGGGGACTTGTACAGGGTTTGTGCGCGGAAAGGGCAGCATGGAGTTTGACGCACAAAGTTCATGACGTTTGAAACGTGGGAGCTCGAATGCGAATGTCCAAAGCTGGAGGCGACAAGGACTTCTCTTCGTGTCATGAACGATGTGGTCGTCCTGCTTTTCAAGTTAGCTTACCATTGCAAACCGGATGCTCCGCTTTTGGGAGTCCTGGACCTTGACGTGGGGACTATTCTCAAGGTTTTCCACAGGCCGACAAGGTCCTGGCATCACTTTTCTGAAAAGGATTACGTGGTTCAAAACTGGGGGGTTTCTATTAGATAGGACTATGCAGGACCTTTCTTAGTAGAAGCCAAGTTCGATGTCTTACCGTAGAATCGAGAAGTACGCCAAGTGAACGATGGTTTACTGACAAGAACCAGCAGTGGCAAGCACATCAAATTGGGTCCTGGAGTTGGAGATGGCGTAGCAAAGATTCAAGCAATTTGCATAAGACGGGGGTGTTACTGTACGATGGATTTACAGGTGTGGAGAGGTGATGTGGGTTGCATTTTCTCTCAGAGAATGTGAGCAGCAGCTACAGCAGGGAGAAAGTTTGATAACTCTTTTCATCAGAGAATTAGGGTTTAATTGTGACCAAACATGGATCGCATAAGCATTTATGATGTTGATGTTTAAATTGATGCTAGGCACCCTGAAATGTTGATGATTAAATTGTGTTACGTGGATTTGCTTCCAGCTCACTTGCAATGATGATTGCATACTTAGCGAGCGTATCGTGGTTCACTTTTGAATGCCTCTTGGTTCATTTTTGCACAATAGGCTTATCATGATACAGTTTTTAATGCCCTCGTATCATTTTATCCTCCTAAGGTTCTTCGAATGGCTATTAGCAAATATTTTTGCCCGTCTGAACACCAACAGTGTGGGCAACAAACAAGATACACCTTGATCACCAGAAAACAAGCAAGTGTTTTAAGAATTTTATGTCATGTATCAATCAAACTTTGAACACTTGAATCATTCAAACATCACATTCAAACAAACACCACATTAGGGTAGTCACACCTTCTTCATCCCATTCTCAATCTTCAGAGACTAACTGGAGATGTGGCATTCACTTGTTGGCATCCTTCTTCAGAAGTGAAGAATGGGCGTGAAGACAATTTCTCTTAAGAATTTTCCATCTTGCTTTCCCTTTGCATACACCACTTTTACCTTAAGTTGTTGCTTTCACCCTACAAGCCATTACTACACTACTAGGACTATACTTAAAAAACCCTTTTCTCTTGTAGTGACACTAAATTCACCTTGAATGGACACCCTTGAAGCATGGAATGTCTCAACTTTCATTGACTTATAACCATCTTTTGCAAATTCGTTGAGAGATTGGACCAACAGTGAAGTTCCAAAATCAACACCCACATGAATGGACAATATTATCGAGAAGGAAACGTGCAATGTTGCGCCCCTTTGACGTGAAGCAGTGTTCCAGGTAGAAAACCATGCCTTCTAAGCTACACCCACCAACATCGATTCCTCGTTGCAGGATGGCATGTACCTGTGCCCATATATCCTCAGGATGCCCTATTGATTGTGTCAAATGGTCAAGCTTACGGTAACATGAACTCAAAGCAAGCTCATTTTCTACTTTCTCAAGCTAGTCATGGCATACGAAAGGAGTTTGGAACGCACCAGGACAAAATTTCGGTAGACAGACGCCTGTCACATGACGAGGGTGAAGATGGTGCTGTTGATGTGGGAAGAGATTGAGTTCTCCGTAGCGAGTGTCTCATCTTTCTTCAATTGCGTCACCGGTCGTCTCTGGGACACGAAGATGTTGTCTCTGGGACATGAAGATATCTCTCACTTGTTTAGGCTGCATAATTGAATCAAGATGAGGGCGGTACTTGAGAGGCCGACCCCGCTTGGGCTTAGTCTCTTGCCAAAGTCGTGGAGTAAGTCTCTCATTTCCGATGGAGTCATGCCAGCACGTGGATCCATTGGAGGTCGCATTGGCGTTCTCGGCGTTGCAAACTCAGGAGTTTCGTGAGAATACTGCTTTTGATGGTTAGATGAACTACAACCATATCTGCCGGAGGGGACCTTCACGTTTGTATCTGTTGCGTAGGCATGCAAAAGCTTGGTCTATATCACTCAGTGGGATTAACTTAGTTATCGTCCTCCCCTTGGAGGTGCAGTTCTTGTTTCGAGGATCTACTGTGCTTTCTTCTTTCTCGTCGCAACCTCGTCGGGCATTGTCAAGGGCTGTATTGAAGGTGGGCTCCTTGATACAAGAGTGAGCTTCACTCGGACCATGGAAAGCTTTGCCATCGAAGCCCGAGCTTGCTTCAAATCCGTCACGGTACGTCACTTTTCTGACTCTCTGAAACATTTAAAAAAAAAAAGAGAATTTGGGTCGTCTCTCTTGTTTTTTGCTGACATATTTTTGTTCATATCTGAGAGGTCTTTCTTGCTGACTATGGCTTTTTCCATCGCAGATTGGGCCCAAATCTGGGACTTCGCTTGCCTCCGTGTTGGCATCGGCATGCTCTTCACTTTCTGGTGCCTTTCTTATCCTTGTGAACATTGAAACGTGTAAGACAAGTGCTGATTTCTTTGGTTTCAAAATGTTATTCTTCTAGCAAATTAAAATATTGCGATGAAAGACATGACGAAAACAAGCGCCGCATAATTTCTAATAGAATCGAGGTATTCTAATTAGGCGTGCTGTTGCATCTGTCTATGTCTGAGGACGATCCTAACTCGATGCCCGATACGCTTTTCTAGTATCTTTTACTTCTTGCCGGAGGCAGCGAATGACTTCATAACTTGCTTGGTGCCCGATCTTGTGATTTCTTACTATTTCTCTACTGATTTTGATGTATTGTTGCATCGTCATCTTCATCTAATGTGTGTTGCTCTTCATAGAATTGTCTCGGAGGAGTCCCTCCTTCCCTTTCTCCTGCGCCTTTGTTAAAACGGAGATCTCCTTGAGTCATCCAACCCAGGTTCATCCGACCGGAATCTGGAGAAGCTCTTGAAAGCAGGTATGGAAGTCGGCGTCCGGATTGTGTATGTTGTTCTTTGTCCAACAATAGGAAAGCTTAGCTTTGTTGGTGCTTGCTGCTGGATGGCATGGTGGTTTTTTTCAATTGTTTCTCACAACCGGATTTGTCGAATACATGGACTTTGAACTTGGAGAAGAGCGTTTCCCCAACAGCCAGCCTGTTGGCGGTCGAGATCTCACGCCAACCCTTCTGGAATCCATGTGCTGTTCAGTACGTCACAGGCCATCGTCACCCATCTCTATTCTCTAGAATCACACGCTTTCGCTCCATGTGCGGCACGTATTTTGAGACAAACGCCTCTAGAACTTTCTATGATGAACGCAAGGTGAGTGAAAAACTATGACTCCTGTATCTACTACACATCTTGTCCGTTTTGAAAACAATTCAGATCATTGCTAAGAAGATAGATGTAAGGGAAACTACTGCTCACCAGTGAGCAGGACGGCCCACCTTCCACTGAACAATCGTCCATTTGTTTGTTGAGTCAAGGCGGATGGAAGGGATTGCGATTGCCGTCCACGTTCAAGCGATGTGGTCTGAAGCATGTCAGTGCACAATCTCCACAGGCACCTTTAAACGGTTCGCTCAAATCCATGAAAAGACGTTTGTCCTGCACCATCGAATTACTTAATTTGTGCATTGTAATGACGTCCTCAAGGAACTGGTCTAACATACCTTTTGGGTAATCTCACACAAGCTGAGAACCGGATTTTTCATTCAAGCTTGTTCCGCAATAATACAGACAGTAAACTCGAGCAGCAATACAACGCTGATTCTACCCACAACATTGAGTATATTGAAAAGTAAGTGCTAAATTCAAGTAGATTATATCGACTCTCTATTCCCTAACAGTTTGCAAACTCCCTGTTGAAATTACTTACATATTCTTCTTGTTGGCAATGCATTAATAATTAATAACCCAGCTAGACAATGTTCGACCTTTGTATAGTAGTAATACACGTTCTCCTATGAATGTTTATCAGGAGAATCGGTGCTACCGATTGCTCTCTCCAACGCTTGTAAGAAAATTTCGCAACTGAGCGATAGATAAAACTGCAGGGCGGCACACAATTTGCGAGCTGGCCACATACCAATGATATCAAAATGCGCAGGGGACAATTTTTCAGCTATTGCCAACGCACTTCTAAGTACTGTAAGGTGCAAGAGACTTGAGAATTTATGAATACTTTACCTTCACCAAATACTGATACATCTAGATCATGAGTAGTACTGCAAAGCTGCCAAAGACTTAGAAAATTGAATAAACTCTTTGTCTTCACCCAAAAACTGATGCATCTAGCTCTTGTGCTGCAATGTGAGCTGCTGGTACCCAATCCCTGAGTTTATTGTTGGAATTGGCAACGTTATGGTACAACAGTTCGTCATGGCATGAGCCAAGGTGATGTCATGGACACAATAATCCAATGTAACACAAGTAGAGAAGTGTGCAAGACCTATCAATTAAGCCTTGAGAATCCCATCGCCTAAAAAATATGGCCCTTCCATAACTTGAAAGGTTGCCCTAATTGACTACTATAATCTTTTCAACGGTACGAACAAAGCATTTGTTCATTTCTACGCAAGTTTTAGTACGAACAAAGCATTTGTTCATTTCTATGCAAGTTTTGGGCCTGTCTCCACTACCGATTTCTATGGTCATTTTTTTGTGGATCTTGTTTTGGGTGACAGTTTGATTGGAATGAGGTCAAAAAGGTCTGGATTTCGATAAACATGTATTGGGAGCTCAGGGTTTAATAATTCCCATGGTTATCTAAGAAGACCAAAAGTGTGAGCATGCAATGATGCCTATTAACTTTCTCAAAATCCCATAACTATTCAAAAAGACCAAAACAAGGAATGTGCAATGATGCCTATCAACTTTCTCCAACACAAACCCCATGACTATTTAAGTTAAGAAGACCAAAATTGGGAGTGTACAATACTCATTAATGTTCTCCAAAACCTCACAACTATTCAAGAGGACAAGTATATGTATATAATTGTATATCCTAAACCCTCTACAAAGTCCAATAAAGATAGAAAAAAGTTATTTAAGTTGTTGCCTCTACAAAGTCCAATAAAGATAGAAAAAAATTACTTAAG
This sequence comes from Climacium dendroides, assembly GCA_950106755.1. Classification (NCBI taxonomy): domain Eukaryota; kingdom Viridiplantae; phylum Streptophyta; class Bryopsida; order Hypnales; family Climaciaceae; genus Climacium; species Climacium dendroides. Next base: position 26,628,164 of record OX467088.1, read on the forward strand.
TTGTTGAAGGGTGAATGTTTGTGACATTACATTTGCCTTTAGTAATGAGTTTTAAAATGAGCATTAGATTTCTCTCATTTACAAAAACTTCAACATTTGTTTGACTATTTGAGCAACATAAGCAATCCACTTAGCTTTATTCAGTGGATGGACAAGGCCTCTCAACCTTTGTTGATGAACAAGACTTCCTTCTATTGACATAACCATACAAAAGTATATACCTTTGTTGAGTCCTTCAAAACATCCTTGGAAGAACATTTTTTGACTATCTAATTCAACACTTTGGTGTTGCAATAAAATCACCATAGCTTGAGTATTACCTTAAAGGTTTTCGTATCAACGTTGATCTATATGAGTTTTTTTTCATTGATATCTTTAAGGCTACTTTGAGATAGCACATGGTCAAAAGATTAAAGTGGTTCATTTGGTAACTACGAGAATGAAATTTCAATCTTAGCTTCAACATCATGCTAAGATTCTCGAGAGTCTGTAAAAATTGCCCAATTAGACGTACTAAAAACTAAAAGAAAGTAAGGGTGAAGCTTGAAAACCTAAGAAACAACAACACATCTTTTAATGAAAAAGAAAACTACAACTAAGAAGGCTCTTAATCCCTAAAGCCCTAAACTGCATTTTTTTTGACAATATAGCAATTTTGGACAACTCACTACATATGAAGTTTTATTTATTTTTCCTTTGAAATTTTCACACAACATGTGCCCAAGGAGTATTTTTAAGAAACTTCTTTGAAATTGGTTTTTTAGATTTACATATATGTGGAAAGCTTTGACTCATTCCATTTTGATTAAGGAGATAAAAGTTATGAGGAGTTTTATTTCACGGGTAGATTGTAGAATTTCTATTCTAAGATAAAATTTGAAGTCCTTTATTTAACTCAATTTTCAATATTTTTGGAAAAAAATAAAAACATTAGGTGTAGATTGTTTATTACAGCATTACAACCATTGGGATTGTCATTTTTCAATTCCATAAATAAATTGTTAACAATTTAGTATTTTGAATCATTCTCTACTTCATTCTACTTACTATTTTTTTCCTATATGTTGTACAATTTTGATTTTTGAATGATCTAAAATTTTTCAAGCATATAGCCAATTTGCCATAAAGAATGGATCCAAAGAATCACCACCATTTGGGACATTTTTTCATACAAATATGAGCTTGTGAAGTGCAGCTGCTTGGTTTTTTAGAGGGCAGGAAAAGGAATTTTTGCCACTTCAAACACTAATATCTTGCAATCTCATTAGATGGGATTTGAGGCCTTTAGAAGGCCGTGAGTTATCATGGTGGAGAACACATTACAACAGCGACAGAGCAGTGACAATGCAACAAGCTGACATGGCCAAGACTTGGCCACGTCATTTTTGAAATTTTTAAAAAAAAAATTTCAACTTTTTTTTGCATTCTAAGAACTTAATTAAATTTTTTTTCCTTGACAGCTGGCCATTCCCTCGCTGCGGGGGAAACAACGAGGAAGCAGGCCTAAAATGGCCCTTTGCAAGCCTCAAATCCCATCTAATGACATGGTGGAAATTTTTGAAATCTCTTCCATGTCTTCTAAAATTAATATAGTACAAGATCTCATGGTTACATGTGTTCAAAAATGTTTTTTCCCTAAAATTTGGTACTTGTATTAAAAATGGCAGTTTTAGAGTGTTTTAGTGAAAACATAGTCAAAAACCTTTAGGATTTAAGTGGTTCTCTTCTCTTTACATTTGGCTCACATAAATCAATGATAAGGTGGCAACTAGAAGCTCTCTATTCTTGATACTATACATAATGTCTATCAACAAGTTGGCAAAATGTATTGAAGATGAAACTCACAAACTTTTTTAAGAGCATTTGTGAGGGTAGATGAAGGATATTGCCCCAAATTTTGATTGACTCATTTTGTTTGGCTACCAATTTGAGGATGATTAGTGGAGGAAAGGTTGATCTTCATGCTTAGTATTTAAGTAGACCTCTTTAAAAGTTTGAAACAAACTATAAACATCTATTATATACAATGACATCTACAAGATGTCTTTGAATGCAATAGATGTTGTCAAAAACTAATTTCACTACTAGAAAATTTCATTTTTCTGTTGTTTTGGTCGCGTTGATCCGGTCAAAATCTGACAGAAATCTGTTGAAATTTCAGTCAGATTTTGACCAGATCAACACGACCAAAACAACAGAAAAACGAAATTTTCTAGTAGTGTTTGTCAATATCTTCATGAGAGATTGTTTTGATACTAGGCTAAATTAGGGCCATTTTTGTCAAAATTACAAAAATAGAATTTTTCCCATCAAATTGTAAAAGATCCGCAATGAAATCTATAGATAATGCCACCTATGGACCTTATAGAATCATTAAGGGATGTAAAAGTCCATATGGTTGATGTCTTTGTACCTTTATCGTGGCACATGTGAGACATGATTATTTTAAATCATTCACCAACTTTCACATTTGTGACAACCAATAATCTTTCAATATTAACTCTATGATTTTATTAAAACCAAAGACTGTAAAGTATCCAATAGCAAGAAGGTCATGACATAATTGAAGGATCGTGAATTGGTTGGATTTGGGGTGAGCATATAGAAGTCCTCAAAAATATTGTGAATCCTCCTTGAATTCAAAATTAATATTTTCTCTTTGATTTTGGAGGCATCTTTTGATTGTCTCTACAAAAGGATCATCTTCCAATGCTTTTCAAATGTTGACTATTGAAAAAAAATTAAACAATAGACATAGCTAATGTTTTTAAGTGAAGATTTGATGGCTTTAGAAGAATTGAAGGTTATTGAGTTATAACTTCATTCTCTAATTTGGGTGCCAAATAAGACCTCTAAGAAAAAGCATGTGGTTTACTTTAAAGGTTTCTAAGCTGAAAAGTTATAATGAAATCAAATTTGGACAAAGACACACTCTATTTTGTTTGATGTTGGCTTAGAACTCGTGCACTCAAAAAAATAGTCAAGATTTTTAGTTAGTGTACACTGTAATAGTATATTGAGTTCCTTCTAAAAAATGACGCCACACTTCAAAAGCATCAATGATTGCCAAAAGTTCCTTACAACAACGCTAGCACACAAGCTTAGTAAAGTAGTAAGCTTGTAAGCCCTAAGTGTCAAGTGTATGAGCCTAAAGTCCCAAACATGAATTTATTTATTTTTATGTATATATATACACACATGTGAACATTTAATTCGTCCACTACAATTTAAATGGCTCAAAGCAATTAGAGAAATCTACAATATCTCAATAAATATTGTGAGTACAAAATATTCAAAAAAAGGAGATTAGTAAATGACCACCCTCTAGTAGAACTAAAGTGGACCTACTTTTGTCATTTAGCTTAGAATAAAAACACCTAAAGGTATAATTAATAGTCTTGTGAGATTCAAACCTAGATTTTCAAATCACAATTTCATTAACCTCTCTTAAATATACTCCAATTTAATAGAATGACTACCTTCATGAAAACCAAAAGAACATAATACAAAAGACATCCAAAAATCCACCAAAAGAAAGAAAGAAGAAAAAAGAAAAAGAAATGTATGAATAAAATAATATGGAAACTTGTTATACATCAATTACCAATCACTAGTTTATAGTCATAAGCATTAACCTAGTCTCCAAAGATACTAATGTTAATAAACTTGGAACTAACCATTGCAACAAATGGTAAACTGCAAAGAATGTGATGGTCTTGAAAAGAAAGTGAAGTAGAAATATACATAAAAATGGCCAAATTTAGTCAAATTCAACTAAATTAGAGTCCAAATTGTTCTCATGAATTTATCAAGGATTGCTTTGAAGGTGTTCCAAGGTTCCATTAGATGAGATTCAATTGTTTTATAGGGCCGTGAATTCCTTTGGGTTTCCTAGATTGTGGTTTCACTCGGCCACAATAGCATTTTGACAGGGCATAGCAACTACCATGTCAAATAATAATAATAATCATTTTAAAATTTTTAATCATTTTAAAATTATTCTTTATTCTAGCTAGCAGTGGTTGGTTTACAACATGGAAAACAAGCCTGAAATGACCTTTCTATGCCCTCCAAAAACATCTAAGGCTATGATTCTCCAACCAGATTCAAAAGAGCTAATAGAAGTATGGAACAAAATGAAGGTGTATATAATTTATTTTTATAAACTCAAAGGCAAGGTCTTCAATGGTACAAAGTGTAGGAATGTCTTTGCAAGTTGCTTTTGAGAAATGCACTTTATACCAAAGGGTCACCTTCACATTCTACATGTTTTTTTTGAAATAGACCAACAAAATTAAAAGAAATAGAGAACTTTAGAAAATTGTAATTGTAGAATATGCATTCTTTGATTCTTGAGTTCCTAGGGACATTCTAATACTAATTGTGTTCCTTGTGAAATGAAGGAATGTAATGGAAGATTGACAATAAGTGAGACCTTTGGTTGCAAGGTTATTGCTTACCACTTTGTGGATTTTAATAGTAAACAAAAAAAATCCAAAAGATATCTAAAATTGTAGCGAAGAAGTGCTCAACAAATGCTAAAAATAAATGAATGAAATTCATTTGTTCATCACTATGACATTTAAGACTTTTATAGTTGTAATAGTAGAAGGTCTTTTTTTCCTAGCCTAATGATTTGGCATTCTATAGATTTACGATACTCTAAACTGAGACTTATATCAATATGGAATATACGCTCTAAGTTACTATTATTATATATTCATATATATACAAGTCTAGTAGTGGTATTTTTAGGTCTAACACTTCTATTTCAAATAAAATTTTCTTTGTGAGCACTCCATCCTCAACTCTCTACACTTGTCACTTCTAGTTCACACTCTAGCATTGTTGGTTTCAAAGTGTTTTCTTTTCATTCAATAAATAAATTGCTTTAAAAAATAAACATGAAATCACTTATAGATCTTGAACCCTTCAAAGGGACAATTACGTTTGTGGACTTAACATTGGAAAAGGTCCCATGGTTCCTAGGGACCCTAACTCAAAATATCCTTTTACCACAATACATCGAAAAAAATGATGGAAGTCTTTTGTTCCTTTGAATTGAAGTCTCTTGGATGAACGTAGATGGATAGAATTCATTAAGAACAAAAATAATGAACTTGAATATGTGTGATATTCAAGTAATATCATGTTGTTTGGAATTGATTTAAATAGCCTTGGTAGATGTTCAAAGCCATTTTTCCAAAATACATCAACATATTTCCAAAATAACATGCATTGCAAAATTGAAGCCTAAAATCATGTTATTAGAAATATCTAAAAATTTTACTCCTTTTCCCTTAAAAGTAGACCAAAAAATCCTTGTTGCATTCCACTCCCATGCTAGTGTTGCTAGAAACATTCTAAAAACATTTATTGAAATTCTAAGGCACTCACAACACATCAACAAAAAAATTTTACCTTGTAAAGATGCTACAAAATAAAGTGGTCTAAAGCATTAGGAAAAATCGTGATGCAATTACAGAAAAATAGAGAGAGAGAATTTGACATAGCACTATTGATGCCACGTCAATGCCATGTCAAATTAGCTTTTTAAAATTTTTAAAATTTAAATTTAAACTTTTTTGATTAAAATTTTTTACAATTTTTTTCTGTACTTGCACTGCCAGGGTGCCGAAAACTAGAAATTAGCAACCTTTTCAAGCCTGAAACTTTTTCTAATGGATGATAGAGAATCCTTCCTTCTAAGGGAGGCGACCCATTCCCGACCAGTTAAGCAATTAAGCACATCTGCAGTATGCATGTGGTGATGGGAAAAATTTGCTTAGGTAAAGAAATAGATATGAATAGTGTTCCATAATTTTTTCAATTTTTTTGGTGAAAAATGGAATTTCTATGAATTATTTTCGTGAAGATTCTGTTTCATACATTTCTATTATGTAGGCTAGCCCATTTCCAACCATAGGCAATAAATAGAACTGACAGTGCTTTAAATCTATAAGTGATCATCGTGACAACACAAAATCACTCACTATAGACTTTGAAACTGACAACTGAAGTCATAAATATGTACATTAGTTAAGTAAAATTCACACATCTAGTTTTCAAAAAACAGTCAAGTTCAAAGATGTTTGAAAATTTGGGGCTCTCTGTTCCTGCTCAAGTGAAACCCTAATTCGAAACCCTAGGGCGGTCATCACTGAACTGTTTGTCTCTCTCCATCACTATACTACATGTCTCTCTCCATCACTGTATTCCATTTCTCTTGCATTCTGTTGCATCGGCCTTGTTGCTTGTAGTGGATATGCAACATGGAAGGTTTGTAGGTGGTTAAAATTAGAAATGTGTAATTGCTACATGGATTAGAAGGGGGAAACATAATGTTGAAATGCATTGCCAATGAAGTATGGTGCTCCATTGTTGAAGAGTTGCAATTTCAAGTTGTGCCCCCCTTCCACAGTCCCTGTTGCATTTACAACGGAGGCCAATGAGGAAGGTGCAATCGGAGGCACCCCCAACGCGGTAATGCTACAATCGGAGGCACCCCCCAAAGCACAGATTTGGCAGTTAGAGGGGGCCCCGATGCTGCTATTGGAGGAGGCCTCAGCGCCCCAATTGGAGGCACCCCTGATGTAGCAGTTAGAGGCATCCATGATGCCGCAATCATAGAGGGCCCCCCCGATGTGGAGGTCGCTAGGGGCACCTCCGATGCGAAGGTCACAAGGGCACCCTTTGCATCGTAGTTGGAGGACACCCTCGGCTCTGCAGTAGAAGGGGCCAACCTTGACATTGCATGCGAAAGGGGGTCCTCCGGCACTACATGCGGAGGGGGCCCCTGTGCAGTTTTTCTAGTTGATACACGGGACTGCAACTCCCGTATTTTGCCTTGCAAGCGCTCTCGCTCCACTTGCGCTTCACGTTTTGCTACTGTTGCCTCCTGTTGATGTTGTGCGCACTTGGTCGTAGCTTCCTCCTTTTTTGTAATAGTTGCCTGTGCTGCCTCCACCCGCTGAAGCAATCTAGACCGTGAAGCTGCCTCCCGATTTCGTGCCCATGCCCGTCGCTTGTCTGCCTTCACTTGTTGCTCTTGTGTCTTTTGGGCACGTTCTTCTACTTGTAGCCGACGGTGAGTTTTTCTCTCCAATCACTTACTTTCTTGTTCTGCCAGTTTCCTTCGTTTCACCTCTTCTTTGTCATGTTTTGCTTTTTCTCTTTCTACTATACATTTTACCTTTTCTTGTTGCCTTTGTTCCATAGTGTTGATGTATTCCTCCAAAGTGATCAACATGGATATGGAGAAATCAAGAATAGGGTTTCCATTTTGTTTTTTCTTCTTGGGCAAGTTTTTAATGGTTGGCAGCTACAAGAACTGTATGATAGATTCTAGGTTGTTGTCATTGGAATGCTCATTGTCAATCTCTGTAGGGACATTGACATTGACAGACTCATTGTTGATGAAGAAGTGCTCTGTGTTGGAGTTTGGAGCTTGTTCAAATTCAAGAGCTATGGCATTATTATCTAAGAAAAGTACAACTACTGCTTCAAACTTTGTGCTTTATTTTTGTTGACCCACATCCTCTTGTAATTGTGCATTTTGACCACCACCATTGTCCTCTTCAGTTGCTTCATGGGTACAGTCTTTGTATGTATAGCTTGGGTCTAGATGCTTGTCCATTGCAGTTGGGTCCAATGGAAAAATTCCTGTACAGCTGAATCCTTTAGTAATGTTGTTCATTGTCAATGCCTGCCTCAAGCTCAAGGCCATTCATTGTACTAGCATATGTTTTTGTGCAGGTTGATTTATGTATCTAACTACCCAATAATCCCGATACTGCTTGAAGTAGTTCTTGAAAGGTCCAAAAATACATACATCTAAAGGTTGCATTCTATGTGAGTTGTGGGATGGTAGGGTTACAATGTTCAGCTCAATGTCATGTGCTACTATAGCCACATCAATAGAAACATGACTAGCATGGCCATCCAAGATCAATAGATGTCTATGTGTCTAGAATATGCCACCAACATCTTCCACATTCTTAATAAAATGAGAAATCCAGGCTAAGAATAATGAAGTTGTCATAAAAGCTTTAGGTTGCTTTGCCATTGTTGCACCAGGCTTACAATGTAATATGTGGTTGTAACACATTCTCTGCCCTTTGAAAATATACAAGGATGGTATGGCTGACCCTGTTGCGTTGATGCAGACTAGAACTGAGAGCCATTCACATTGATCAAGGACAATGAGATGTACTTGTCAAATCCTTCTTCAAGCTAGAACTATTGCACCTCCATTCCTACATGCTTGTACCCCGGTCTCATCATAGTTCCAAATTCTATTTGGAGGGTAGTCATACGAGGTATACATCTTATTCAAGTTTTCATAGAAGCTTTCACTATAAGAAAACCTTGTTTTAGGTGACATTCAAAAAAACAACTGACGTCAAAGGGAACGAATTTTAGGTGACGTTGAAAAAAAACCCATGTATTTTTCATGTCAATAATGATGTCCAATGGAACATTAATGGAGATAATTGTTGACAGAAAAACATAGGTTGTTTTCTTCAACGTCACCTAAAATCCGTTCCCTTAGACATCGAAAATTTTGGTTTCTTCTAGTGTTTGGACATTTTCTTTGCATAGTTCATTTGCCCTAGCAAATGCAAGAGTTTCAAGTGCCCTCAATGTCAGCTCTAGGTGATGGTGTTTAAACCACCTCATCCAGGCGTCACTTGGAATTCTATTTTTGAATGGTGTACATTGATTTTTTGTTTTTTCACACTTTCATTTTCAATGCTATTGGATTTAAACCTAGACCTCTCTCACACATGGCTAGAATGTATTCCACAAGTTGTTTCTCTTCTTCTATTGTAAGAACACTTTGAATTCCCCTTTTCTTGCTTTTCCTTTGACTATAATACCACTCTCTAAAAGTTGAGTATGGAATGCCATGGTTTGCAGCTGTTTGTTTCATGCTTCCACCTTCTTCATACTCTGCTATAGGTTCTTTCATTCCCTCATCACTCCATAAAGAATTCTTTTTAACCTTTTTACTACTGCTCTTTTCTTGCCTCACATGTTTTCGTTTGGATTTGTGTTGCCTCACCTCTTCTATTGTTGCCCTCTTTTTTGCAAGCTCTGTGGTTGCTGCTATGGTAGTGATGTCCTCCAAATTCGAATTAGTGTACAACAGGCCCCCATTCTCCTTCTTGACTTGGCTGAGCTCTAACTACTTGCTCCTATAGCCTTTGTCCAAGTTCTGCTGCCCTCTTCCCCATCTGGTTCAAGTTGCTACACTTGTACTTGTTGTTTCAACTTGCCCACCACTTTTGCTATTCCTATTGCTTCTATTTTGTGTATGTAGCTTTAGTAGTACCTCATAATGCTCAACCTCACTACCTATAAGGGAATCAACTTCACTTCCACTAGTATTGCTCCATCCTTCATTTTCTGCATCTTCCTCTTTGCTACTGTCACTCACTATAAGAAAACTGTGTCTGCCGAGACATCGCAATTTTGACATCCGGACATCGCGCTTGACATGTCTACGTTAGGGTGGACGTCCAATTAGACCATGCTGCCGTGGACATGCATTTTGCATGCTACGTCCACGCAGATTTTCAGGCTGGACATCGTGATGTCCAAAAAAACTTCGGTCAACGGGGGGCTTAGGAAGTTGACATGTGGCTGCCACATAGGCGCGGGAAAGCTAAAGTGGCTTTTTTTTCATCCATTGCCCGTCTATGATGTGGCGTCTGACGTGTATCTGACGTGATCGGCTGACGTGGCATCCGCAGATGCTGACGTGGCATTTTTGGGACCACTTGTCTGGTCTCCCTAGCAATTTCGGATGTCTCCTGAGACATCGCTATGGACATCCGCATGACTTTTATGATGTCAAATGAAACATTTGTATGTTGAATGAGATGTCCATCCTGACGTGTAGAATTTGCACATGCGTGCTTCTCAAAGCAGTCACTGTCATAGGAGATGTCTACTTGCACGAGGCAGCGCACCTACATGGTAGGGTAGCAGATGTATGGATGCATTGTAGGATGTCAGCGGTAACGTCCCGTTAGAAGATCTAAGTCTTCTGCAACGCATGTATGCATTTTGTTGGACATTCCACTGTTTTCGTGGATGCATTTTATTGGACATTCCGATGTTTGGTGTGTGCATTGTGTTGGACATTTTGATGTTTTTTGTGTGCATTTCATTAGACATTATGATGTCCGATGGATTTGTTGTCTGGGACACTCCGATGCTTTGTATTTGCATTGAATTGGACATGAAGATGTCTGAGCGGATGTGTGTTACGAGACACGTCATGCTTAATGAATGCCTTGTATTGGACATTTTGACGTTACAATTCATTGGTTGGCGGGACACGGGATGCTGCTTCAGACATCAACAACAACCACAAATTGACAATGACTTCAAATAGGAGTATGTCCATATTCATAGAATAGAAAATCCAATACAATGAACAACCATGTCTCACAAAGGAGGATCACGGTAGAACACAAAGCCAAAGCTGAAAATGAAGACTAAGCCGAATAAAAAAATCAACACAAAGCAAAACACATATAAGAGAATTTCATATGAAAGCAACCTCTTCAGTTTCTTTTCCCGTCCGCTACTTTCCAGACATGCGAATGTCTGCAGTGACGTCCCATTGCTGGGGCTAACGTCCTCCTGTCTCTCGGGACGTCCACTGCAACATGGTCTGCATTCCATTTGACACAGGTATCAACGACTCCATGTTCTTGGAACCACTGTCCACGTCCGAGAACGGCATAATTTCAATACAAACTTCAAGATTGGTAAGAATCTCACCGTGTGTTCATTTCTTGCGTGGTGCCTCTCCCTTCTTAGGGGGATCTGCCACCGTAGAAGGGCTTGCCTTCAAAGACTTCAGTGCAGTTGTCTTCAAGGGCTTTGTTGGGGCCACAAACTTGGACGGCTTTGCACTTGGTACAGTCCTTGTGACCCGATTGGAACGGGTAGACGACCCGGAGGATTGCATATTTGCCACCTAGAACAAAGCGATAACATAAAACACTTTAGAGAATGTGGACTCGTCGCATTTGGGGCTACATGTGGATGCAAGGACACAAAGCCTAATTCTTATGAGGAAAAAAACATGAATGACATCCAATGACCTCTTGTCATACGGTTTAGGGTGTGTAAAATACCTCTTGAACTCTACCGGTTTGTGCTGCAAGAGCAGACGTCTGTACTTCGGCGGGGGGAACTTCATCCACGGAAATGGCATACGGGTCTGTGGAGGACTTCTCCGCGTCCTTTCCGACGTCTGCTGAAGCATCGCTGTGCTTGGAAATGGTCTGCACAACGCACAATTGGACGTCTTCTTGGACGTCTGCATCAACGTTGTTGTCAGTCTGGACGTCCGAAACGGTGTCTTTCAGGTAGTCCACTTCTTCTTCAACGCCATCTGCGATGTCTTCAGCAACGTCACCACCGACGTCAGCATTGACGTGAAGATCCCCCTCGACGTCTGTGGGGACGTCCTCAACAGCTACCTTCTTCACAAGAGTGACATCGCATCCAACATTCTGACCACCACCTCCTGCATTTGAGACAACATGACTTTGAAGATTGTTGCCTCCAAAGGAATGAAGGAGTTGTTGGAGAAGCTCTTCTACTCGACCAAGGCGCCCTCCCAACTCTGCATTCGACGTCCGCAGTTCTTGTATAGCTGGACTGTAGTCATGAGGTGAGTTGCGGGTCTCCGCTTGGCGTCGAGCATACTCCTTGTCCGTTGCCTCCTTCACCTCCGACTCATAAGGTATGTGTCCAAGTTGTAGGGTCTAGCACACGAAAACAATTAAAGGTCTCGACATTGATGTCCACGCAAATATCATTTCAGACATGAGGTTCATAAATGCAGACATCTTACAAAGGAAGATGATGTCTGAATGGACATCCGAAACAAATGGAAGTGGAGGACTCTCACCAATTCACCTATGACATTCTTCTCAATGAGCCTCCTTGAACCCCTTTGCCTTAGAAACTGCACGCATTTGCGCGAACTTCTCCTTGGCGTCTGACGAGCTGCGCCTCTCTTGCAACCTCCTCCACACGGAGGGATCAACTTCTAGTGGTTTAGGGCAGTCCCCATCGATCAACTTCATCAAATGATGGCGAACATTGATAAGAGTCTTTGTCACATGCTTCGGAAACCACGAAGGATTTATCTCCACTTGGTCGCCTCCAACTTCCCAGTCTGAAATAAGACGGTCACAATACAAAACACTTGTAAACGATAAGACTTCCGAGATAATTTAATTTCGCAGACACAATGATGTCTGCACAGACATCATTGTAGACATCTGAACACCACTGCAGACGTCAATATAGAAGGCATGGTGATGCTCATCCAAATTTCATATTCAGCATCATGACGTCCAAGAGGACATGAAATTCAAAAAAAAAACTAACAACCTACTCAAGCAATTTCGGTCACGTCACAATACCTGCATAGATTCTATCAAAGAATCGTTGTCTCTCATCCAAAGGCTGGTCAGCCCACCCAAACAAAGGATTCAATCCCTTAGCAAAAGCCTTCACATCTGCTATCAAATAGCTTTTTGCCTTCCCACGGGGAGAACCGCGTTCGTTCACCTCCACATATTGCTTGCGCTTGTTGTTGCGCTCCTTCTTCACATTGATCTTGCGAAGTAGAGGTTTAATAGGCTCCTTCTCCATGACCATTACATCATTTGATTCTTCTTCCTCGTCCGTGTCAGGAGATCGAGATGTGGTCCTATGAAACCTCAAATACAAACAGCACTTGCAAGTCAACGGCCACTCGATCTTCGTTAGAACATCAACTCAGACATCGACTTGGACATCTACTTAGACAGAAGACTAAGACATTGAAATGCAGAAGGCAGCGTGCTGTGTCTGACACAATGTCCGCATAAACGAATATACACATCCAACCTCCTTTCAATAACACACCACATAAGAGGTTTAGGTGGCACTAGTCACCTGGGCTCAGATTCAACGAAGTCGTCCTCGCTCATAGACAACTGTGCTTCATTCCTTCTCGTGCGTGACACTCCCGTGCGACGCCTCTTGGGTGCTGGAGTACTTGCTACAGCTTTGCCCTTGTCCTTCACACGACTACTCACATACCAAGGATCGTTCCTTTGCTTCGACCGTTGCTCTGTGAGTGGCCGACCTCTACCGTGTACCTCCTCAGCGGTAGAGTCGTCATTGTCGCTGTCAGCATGATGCCGAGACGGTGCTACCCGTTTCACGGGCAACTTTCTCCGAGAATTGGGGGCCATCTCAGCTAGCGGCCAACAATGAAAAACCTCACCCAAAACCTGCGCAAGGCAATCAAAGCTCAAAACTAAAAGAACAAAACGACCAACTAACATGCTATAATGGTGTGCTTTCGTGGACATCAATTCCAGCACCTGGACGTCTAATTGAACATTAGGACGTTGTAACGGACATCCAATTTAACATTAGGACGTTTTAACGGACGTCCAATTTAACATTAGGACGTTTTAACGGACGTCCAATTTAACATTAGGACATTTTAACGGATTTCCACCGTTCGACTCCTCTGTATACAAGACGCATAAGAACCAAGAACGTGACATGTGATGCACTGACGGACATCACATTGGACATCTGCATGTTTATAAAAACATTACTACTAAAAGCCAACACAAGGATTTTCTCATGCTACTCTCAAAGGCCAACACTAGGATCACTCCTACAAATGGAAACCAAAGTACTGGAGTGTAAGGAGAGAGATTGAAAATTCACTACAACATAAGACTACAACAAAGCAAAACCAAAAAAAAAAAAAATTCAAAAACCTGTAAGGCTCCTGCTGCTGAAGGAGCTGCGGCGCGGGAGGGGCTCCCTCCTCCGGCGCAGGGACTCCCTGCGGTAGGGACTCCCCACGGCAAGGGCGATCCCCGCAGCAGGGGCGCTCCCCGCGGTAGGGGGCTCCTCGCCCAGGGGGCTCCCCGGAGGGGGGTGCCTGTAGGGGCGGCGCGGCTCCCCGCAGGGGGGCTCTCCGCAAGGGCAGCGCCGGGAGGGCTCCGTGCGGGGCTCCCCGCCCTTGCGTGGGGGCTCCGTGCAAGGGTGCCGGGGTTCCCCGCTTGGGCGTGGGAGTCCTTCCCGCCTCCACACTCCGCCTCGATGCTCCCACGCTCCGCCTCCACGCTCCCACGCTTCACCTCCACGCTCCCACGCTCCACCTCCGCGTGTTGCTCCTCCACCTTCAAACAAGAGATGCATCAACAAGAGAACAAAGATAATCCCAATGTCAAGTTTAAACTCCCCAACGCTCCTAGTGATGTTCAGTTAGACATTAGTTGAAGCCTCAATGTGTCACGGATGGAAAAAATGGATGAAACCCTAATCTGCCTACACAATTCAATGACGCCAATTTTAATTCCTAGAATTGACGGGAGCTGCTGGAGGCCATGACGGAGGCTTGCGGGGCGAGGAGGGGAGGGGAAGGGAAGGGAGGAGAGGAGAGGAGAGGAGGGAGAGGAGGAAGCGAAGAAGGGAGGAAGTTGTCTACACGGTGCTTGCTCTTGTTTAGGTGCCTGGTGCGACGGGGGCTTCCATCTACTACAGCTACTGATTTTTCCATCCCTGCGGTGAGTGCAGCAGCAACAATGCTGTCCACAAACTGGTGAAACATGCTCAACTCCTTAGAAGTTTGCAAATTCGAGTGTAGGTGAAGGAAGAAGAGCGGCTGCAGAAAGAGGAAGGCCGAACGTGGGCCTAGGGTTTGTCTAAGTCCCATGACGGAGCGACAACCCCATGTGTGACGTCGGGTGGTGTACTTTTCAGGAGGGCCCTTAGGTCGGAAGTTGACATTCGTGTGCTTAATTAGACATCACAATTGACATGTAGACATCAACTCGGACATCATGATGTCTGACTTGGTGTTAGTAACGATGCGTTTTTTGCCAATTTGAAATGGACAAGGGGATATGTTGCGATGATGTTTTGTATGACATCACAAATGACACTGTCATGTCCTAGTAGGCATGACTGCGTCTCATTGCACATGTTCTCAAGAAATTCGAATTTGGCTTTGACCTTCCATTTTTATTCTCCAAGTGAATAATTCGAAGTTGTGAAATGGAACTTGGCTTCGACCTTCTATTTTTATTCTGTAAGTGGGGTCTAAAGTAAAAGAATATCCTAGAGTTTGAATTAGGCTTCGTGAAAATAAAATTTGTGAAATGGAACTTGGCTTTGATCTTCTATTTCTATTCCCTAAGTCATTTCTTTGAAGCTTCTTCAAAATACAATTTCTAAATTAGAACTTGCCTTTCACCTTTTAATTTTTTTTTTGGCTCTAAGTCATTTCTTTGAGGCTCTACCAAATTAGAGCTTGAAAACTAGAAGCTTTAAAGTAGAACTTGAAATTCTTCTTGTCTTTATCTTTTCTACATCTTTTATGGGGGACTTATTGAAATGAAACTTGTAACCACTTTTTCTTCTTGGAAGTAACGAAGTCCCAGCAATACAATTCATTCTTCTTCTACTGTATTGTATGGCTATACTCTACCTAGGTAGCTTCTAAATGATGCTAAATTAGCTTCTTCTAAGAAAGTAGTGCCTATACTATACTATAATTTCAAAGCGCAAACCTTATTGCCCTCCTTAGCCATAGAAACCACTGACTGCTTAGAGCTGCAGTCCTTAAAGTGCATGGGATGTAGTGTTGCGTAGCTTCACCCAATGCTTTTTCTGACCTACTTGCGCAGGACTTAACGTCAAGCAGAACATGTCAATGTCCTTATGAATAAACTTATAGAACTTTCCGGTGCCTTCCAGGATGTTAGACGTAGCACCCCATGTCAAACGTAGCACGTGTAGCAAATACCTTTTGATCTTCTATTCAGACGTGTTGATGTCACGTACAAGCCTGTGGGTGACATTGTGGTATTCCTGTAGACATAAATGCGTCTTACCGGACATGATGCTGGACGCACCTAGGGCCTTTGGAAGTCAACTCCAGCACATTCACGTGTCCTACCTCTGTTTGAGTTGATGCCCTGTAGTTAAAAGAAGAGAGTTATAAAGAGATTTCAAGTCATAAAAGCCACTTATCAATTACAAATTGCAAGAAGTAGGCGTTTGGGCGTCGGGTTTCATTGCTTGGCATTGCTTTTTTATCCCATTCTGAAGTACTAAGGAAATGAACCTCATTTGCAGTTTACGCTCATGTTCTTCGGAAACAGGACCTAATATTTGTGGAAAATTTTCTTTCTTCCTCGGGACGTATACATTTGGTTGCCACCAAAACAAATAATTCATAGATTGTGATGTTGGATGTTATAGGTTCACAAGTCTACAGTACTGCACGAACTACTATCCACGATCTAAGAGATAGTGATGAATAGATAGGTGAAGTAGACATGACGGTGTCAAAGTAGATGTCTACAGTGACAAACATATGTTCACAAAAACATCCAGACGTTCAAAATTGTCACTGGGTGATCAGAAGTGTTCCTTTTCAACCACCCTTGACTTCCTTCTGATTGTCTACTATATCTTTCTCTTCGTCTTTCCCATTGCATGTTGTAGGAAACAAGTTTAATTACTTCAAGAGTGGACATTTCAAATTCCATAATATCAGCAAGTGCACGTACGTGTTGATGCCTGTGATGGACATGGAGGGCAGGCGTGGACGTCGTGCTGTAAGAGTGCGCATCAATGCAGACGGCCGTGTCCTTCGCCACATTCCTATAGGTGACCTCATTCTACAAACCGAGTTGAGGGTGGCAACGCAGCTGAATTTGACGAGGTTTCCATGTCCATGCAAATATTGTCATGGAGGAAGACGCCGGACTATCCATGTGATTCGGAAGCATCATGGAGAGGTGGGACGGGATGTTTTTTTGACGAAGTCAATGATTGGAGGGGACCCACCCAATGGATACCCTCCTAATGGCATATGGGTGGAAGATCTTGTGTATGACGACGATGACATCGTTGAGAATGACGCAGACATAGTAGAGGAAGACATTCAGATGCAGGATGTGAACGGACGACCAGAAGTAGGGGACACTGATGTCGGTGACGTTGCTAATGACGACGACGCTCCTCTGGATGTACAACACGACGTCCAAAGGCAAGTCATGGAGGCCTTTGATCGTGGCGATGCATTGCATTCGGACACCTTGGCGTCTGACGAAGCGTCAAGTGCTGAAGTAGACGTTAACGTTGACACTGTTGAAGACATGCAGCGTTTATATGAGCACGCAACAACAACACTGTACGAGGGGGCATCATCGAGTATTCTGTCAGCAACAATCATCATCATAAATATGTGCGTGGTCTTCCGTGTGAGTAACCATTTCACTAGTGAGCTCCTACGGTATTTGTCATCAGACTTGCTCCCGAAGAACAACAAGCTCCCTACTAGTCATTATGAGGCAAGAAAAATGATTAGGAAGTTGGGCTTAGAATACAACAACATCCATGTGTGCCCAGGTGGTTGTGTGCTATTCGAAGACGAGCATGCAAATCTAAGTACGTGCCCAAAGTGCTCTAAACCAAGGTGGGTGGAGGGAACGAACTCGATACCAACAAGGGTCGTTCGACACTTTCCCTTGATCCCAAGACTTAAACGCATGTTTCGATCTTCGGAAATCGCTCAGATGCTGACGGGTTGGATGTGGCATGTCAGCAATGACGGCATCATGTGGTCAGTGGTGGACAGCCCTGCTTGGAAGCATGTCAGCGTGGACGTCCACTTTGACAACTTCAGTGTTGACGACAAGAACCTACGTCTAGCACTAGCACTGGATGGTGTCAATCCCTTCAAGCTGAGCAACACGAATTGGTCGACATGGCCGGTGCTCATTTTGATTTACAATTTTGAGCCATGGTTTGTGACAAAGAAATTCTTCATCTCCCTTAGCCTTCTCATTTCTGGGAAGCAGTCCCCAACTTCTAAGAACATGGATGTGTTCTTACGACCATTGTTGAAGGAGCTACATGCATTGTGGGAAGGTATGGTGGCTCAAGATTTCTCACAGCCCGAAGGTGCTCGCCGCTTTATCATGCGTGGCTTACTAATGTGGACCATATCCGATTTTCCTGCGTATGCTTTGATCTCTGGCTTGTCTTGCAAGGGATATAAAGAATGCCCGGATTGTGGTCTTGAGACAGATTCTTGACTTGCAAGAACCGGCGATGTGAGGGCGGATCGAAGTACAAGAGGGTCCAAGATTGTGTATGGGGGCATACGAAGGTACTTAAGTCGACACCATCCTTATCGTCGAAATCATCGCTTCAATGGAAAAGTAGAGCATCGCTTCAGGCCAAAGGGCATGACCGCCGAAGATGTTATCCGATATGCTGCATGGCGGCAAGCGTTTCTAGATCTGGGTGGAAGAGAAGATGGAAAGGATGACCCAGTGCATTTCACAGGGGTGAAATACTTGAGTACATTGTTTGAGCTGCCCTACTGGAAGGTACAAAGTGGTCTAACCTGACTTTGACATGTAGGTAGTGTCCAATGTCTGAGTGGTATGTCCTCTCTGACGTTTTGTGTCATAGTATTGGCGTGTTGATGTCCAAGTAGATGTCATAGAAGACATCCCGCTGCACAAATTGCAATAGCTGTAGACAGTGGCCGCCTATTCAGCCGTGCAATGTGAACATTTCATGTTGTGTTACATGTCCCTTCAGACGTAGTCGTGAATACAAAGTGCAGGCTGAATGTTGTTGTACGTTTTCTTAGCAGACAGCACGGGAAGTGACGATACACATTTTTTCGGAGGGCAAAGCGTAATTAAGATTTACGTGTGTTCCCTTCTGCAGTATCTTTTGATCCGACACATTTTGGATGTGATGCATTGCGAGAAAAACTTATGCGAGAACATGGTGAAGACCCTTCTTGCTATGAACGATAGCCCTGGCAGCCGCATTGATGGAGAACAGTTTGGAATACGTAGAGAAATTTGGCTTCAAGGCCCACGAAGACGCCAAGACGATTTCTACATGCCAAATGCGTCGTATGCAATGACAGTAGATGAGCGCAGGGAGTTCGTGGATATAGTATCAAGTATCCGTACCCCAACAAACTATGTTGGTGCAATTCATAAACGTCTACAGAATGGAACGTTACAGTATATGAAGACACATGATTATCACATTCTCATGCAGCAGGTGAGGTTGCGATGGGACGTGACACAGGGGTTCGTTGAACTTATCCGAAGAAGGGAGGGAGTTTAGAGATTGTCACTGCTCCAGAACCGTTGTGGACATCATATGTCTTTAGTAACGTTGTTGGAAGCAATAGTATGTTAATGACAATGCACGGGAAGACGTCTTCATGAACATGATAGTGTTTCATTTGGCTGTGATGCGTTTTCTAGTAGTATGTCATAGTCAACACAAAGAGGTTGTAGTGGATGTCCAAAATTAATGTCCGGGTGATCCTCATGCAAGTTACAGGGAAATGTGTTAAAAATGTAGCAGTGGGAGAGTGACTTACAGAGATGTTGTTCATGTGTAGATTCTACCGGTGGCTGTCCGGAACATCTTGGATGAGAATGTGCGCTTGGCTATTATAAAAATGAGCAGGGTTTTCCAAAGACTTTGTGAGAAGGAGATCAAGGAAGCTGACAAAGATGTCCTCATGCAGGATGTTATTATGGCAACTTGCCTTATAGAGAAGGAGTTCCCCACGACATTCTTGAATATAATGACCCATTTGCCAGTGCACCTTGTTGAACAGTTATTTGTATGTGGCCCAGTGCATTGTAGGTGGATGTACCCCATTGAGCGATACATGAAGACTTTGAAGGATTATGTGCGGACTTTGGTGCATCCAGAAGGTAGCATAGCAGAGGGATATCGCATTGAAGACACGCTTGGCTTCTGCACGGAATACATGAGACAGTTTCAAAGGACTGGTGAGCGCGTTTGGAATGTAGACGAAGATCCCATCATGAATGACGAGGTGATACGTAGCAGAAAATCAAAAGAGAGGGCATTATCTGACGCTTTGCGAGTGTATGCACATGCGTTCGTAATTGACAATGCGCCATGCTTGGAAACTTGGCGAGAGTAAGTAACTAGCACTGCTTTCCAGTGCCACTTTGGACATCACGTTGCCTTATATACACTCCTAGCAGACGTCATATCCGACGCTGGCACGTTCAATGATGTCATGTAGGAAGACACTTTGATGTTTGTTTTGGCCCCAGTGTGGACATCTCAGTAGAAGAGGAAACTTTCAACACACAATCGTTGTTAAGGACTACTTGAATTCTTGCACACCTTTGCAGATGTGCCATGCACACTGTACTTGGCCCCGGCATACATGATGTGAAATCTTCAATCCGTTGGCCTAATTTCATTATTGCTGAGTGTGATGCAGGGACTACACTGCAGCAAAGTCTCAAAGATGGGAGGAGCGGGAAGCTTTTCGTGTTGCATGGCGACGCTCAAATTCAGGAAGAGCTGTCCGTTATCCAGTTGAACTAAGTGAGTTTCCATCCTTCGCGCAGTGGCTGACGTCAACGGTGACGGAGGCTGATCATTCTGGACGTCTAGTGGATGAAGACATCAAACATTATGCGCAGCTTCCTGAGTGGAAGGCAACATCCCACCGTCAAATGTACTGTCATGGCATACACCTCCGTGCCCGAAGCTCTGAACATGGGCTTGTTACCCGTGACTCTGGAGTGGTAGCGAGTTTCACACGCTAGCTTCGTTGGGGTTTGCAAAATGGCCGGCCACTGGAATCCACGCAGGAGTATGTGGGGTACATTGAAGAGATTTTGGTATTGGATTATCAAAATCACTGCATCACAGTGTTGTTGTGTGATTGGGTGAGGGGCACACAAGGTAGTCGAGCTCCTAGCGTGCAACAGGATAAGTATGGCTTCACGTTGGCAAACTTCAACCATTTGGATGGAACGGTCCATGCAGATTCATTTGCCTTTCCTTTGCATTGCCAACAGGTATTCTTCTCCGACGATCCACATCGGCCTGGTTGGAAAGTAGTTTGCCGAACTGAGGTGAGGGGTAGACGTGGCTCATTGCACCCTCTAACGACAATCCCGAACATGGTGCAGTTGGTCAATGATAGGGACTTCGATGGACTACAACCAGTACAACAAGTCGTGGACCCGGTGCGCCAACCCATAGACCATGGTGGCACTACAACAAAAGCAGTGTTTTATGACTGCAAAATATGACTGCAAAATATGACTGCAGTGAGTCGTAAAATCAAAAAATACGACTCACACAGAAATCACTGTAGATGACTCGGAATATGACTGACTCCAGTCGTTTAGAAGCAGTTGCTTCAGACATCAGTCATATTAGCAGTCATATTTTCCGAGGGGTATAAATACCTATTTTTAGCCATAGTATGCCAACATGGCGTATACTTTGACTTTCCTAGGGGAGTCTTGACTTTTTTTTGAGTTGCCCGGGCAAACAAAAAATCCTACGTGGAATATAACTATGGTCAGTCATATTTTTGGATGACGTGGAATATAACTGCAGTCAGTCATATTTTTGGATGACGTGGAATATGACTGCGGTCAATCATATTTTTGGATGACGTGGAATATGACTGAAGTGAGTCATATTTTGCAGTGATGTAGAATACGACTCTCATCAGTCATATTTTATGGAATATGACTAAGGTGAGTCATATTTTGTAGTAATGTAGAATACGACTCTCGTCAGTCATATTTTATGGAATATGACTTCTGTGAGTCATATTTTTGACTTCATGAAGTTGCAAGTAGCTTCCAATGTCTTTGTTTCAACTTTTGATGCCTGTATATACAATTAAAGAAATGAGAAGTTAGTTTTTAGTGATTGAACAACAAAGCCTAACCTTCAAAGACTTACAAAAACACAAAATATTTAGCTCAAGTTTAGGATAGAAAGAATAAGATTAATGATGGAAGAAACAAGAAAAAGAAGATAAGTATTAAGAGTTAACAAGAATCAAAAATCAAGATGCAACAAAGAATAAAAAACAACAACTAAGCAACAACTAAGACACAACAAGAAACAAGAAGCAACATAAAACAAGAAACAACAATTAAGACACAATATGAGGCAACAATTAAGACATAAGAACAAAGAAAAAGCAACAACTAAGACACAAGAAAAAACAAGAAGCACCAACTAAGACATAACAAGAAACAACAAGAAATGAGAGTACAGATACAACAAGAACAAAAAAGAAGCAAAAACTATAAAACAAGAGGAAACAAAAAAAAAAGAATTAGGAAGAAGAAAGAGTTCAAATGCAAGAGAAAGAAAGAATTTAGATGCAACAATAAGAAACAAGAAGCATGAACTAGAGAGCAACAAGAAACAAGAGTTAAGATGCAACAAAAAGCAAGAACAAGTGAGAGCTAAGAGACAATAAAAAGTAAGAAAGAAGAGCCACAAGAAGTGACGGCTAGGGTTTCAGAACCCTAAAAAGTGGCGGCTAGGGTTTCAAAACCCTAAAAAAATGATGGCTAGGGTCTCAAAACCCTAAAAAAGTGGTGACTAGGATTCAAAATCCAAAAAAGTAGGTGATTAGGATTTCAAAATTTTAAACAATGACTTTTCTATATTTTTTTGGAATTGCCCAAATTTTTCTTGAATTGCCCAAAACAAAACAAAATCACTATTATATGAAAATATTAGTGATAATATGACTCAATGTTCCCAAACATGTTCCCAACGTTCCCAAACATGTTCCCTACGTTCCCTATGAAGTACTTTGGTATTCCTAATGGCCGTATAGTATACGCTTGTGACGTACAAGGCGTAAAAATAACTGACAGTCATATTTTGCAGTCATATTTCTCCCCAAAGTATTGGCCTTCAAGAATATGACTGCAAGCAGTCGCCAGTCATCCTCAGTCATAATTCTGCAGTCATAAAACACTGTCATTGTTGTAGTGTGGCGAGTATATTGCCATAGTTAGCGATGACATTGCATCTGAGGAAGAAGCATAAGGTGTTCACATCATTGACATGTGTATGCTGGGATAGCATTTAGACGTCACATAGGACGTCTGCGAAATACGTGGACATCAACATGTTCATGTCTTCCAAGTATTCCTGATGCATCTTGAACATGCATTTTCTGACAGAATGTGTCTACTTCGGTGCTGCCCGTGACATCATAAGAGTAGGTTGCAATCTTATCCTAATGAAGTTTGAAGAACGTGCACAAGTTGTATGACTTGAAGAGCCCAGAAATGCCCTTGACCTAAGTAAACACATAGGAAGGAAGTGCATCATGTACAAATTCACCCTTTTTCATAAAACAATGTCATGCATTTGGAGTCATTTTTGACATCAAATTGGACGCCTACAGTTGCTTCTACAACGCCCACACGTCCAGTCAGACGTAATGAAGTGCACCGTGGATAGCATGTGCTTTGAAGTTACAATCGTAGGAAATACAAAATGTTAACGCTAGAAGTGATGTCAATGTGGACGTCAGAACGTCAGGTGTGATGTCCACAGAGACATCTGAGGTCGGAACATGGACTGGTCGTGGATGCTGACGTGGCATGCCACATCATCATCCCTGTCCACGTCATACAATATCCACGTCATCGTGCCACGTCATCATGCCACGTCACACAGCAACCACGTCATCTTGCCACCTCGTCAGTCCACGTCACACAATAACCACCTCATCTCGCCACATCAAATGCCACGTAAGCTTTTAAGAGTCACCACCTGCCCGTTCTCCTCTTTTTAGCCTTGGGCAGTCACTTCACCTCTGACCGCACCAAAATTCTATCTAAACTTATGAGGTATGTTTGACCAAAGATGATGACGTGGCTAAACATGTTATTGTGGACATCCTGGGAAACATCTGATGTCCACCTGGATGCCTTACATTGCATGCACGTTTTTTGTAGCATCAGTATGCTGTGACTGCAATCTAGCAATGCTAACACAAACATCATCGCAAAATCTCGACTTTCTCGACCTAACACCCTGACGTCTTCTGCAACGTATCGTGTCTACGCGGATATACGTCGTTTTTGGCTGGATGTCCAGGCGGACACCGTTTTCTTATAGTGACTACTGAATTGCAGCTCCTCACTCTCTAATACTATACAATCATCCATGGACACCAAGTTGATTTCTATGTCTTTCTTGCTAGCTTTGAGTTGTATATGGGAGTTCTCACTTCTGCAATTTTGAGTTTCGAATGCCGACTACTTTACTTCCTATTGTCAATCAAAGTCTTTTGGAACTCTGTTGTGTCTTCTTCTATAAAAATCAGCACATGACAGTACCCTCACCAAGTATAGCATAATAAATGCTAATCACCAAAATATGCATAATCATCCACCTAAAATGGCTAATTCCATTAATGCACAATTTTTTTCCTCATATACCATCTGCATGCATTTACAAAAATATAGTTAACAAACTTATTCATGGGTACATGTGAACTAAACCACTACAAGTCCTATTTCTATTTGTACTGTATCACCGCTTCCGATAAATACATTGCCGCCTACATAAAACAATAGTAGCCTATACTACAAAATTATGTTCCTAGTCAATCCCTTATGTACAACAAAGTTCTTCCCTTGGAATTTCGTGTGACAAGGGAGAAAGTTCTTCCCTTGCCAAGTAGCTTTACCTCCAATGAATACTTTTAGGTTTTTTCTTTTTTTTATGCATACATGAATCACATGGTTACCCCAAAGGGACAATTTCCACGGTGACCAACCTATCCTTCTCTCTAGGATTAAGGAGTGCCTCACATGTGAGGAGGTTATAAAATGGTAGTACACAATCAACCCAGTCATTTCTGAAAACTGGTAGTGACCCCAAACCTCCATACATTTTTCATCCACAAACTTTTCATTCATTCAGATGCATAATAATTTCATCCATAAAGCTTTCATCCATATTGACAAGTGTCGTATTCAGAGACCAAAGATCCTTTATTTCGTGCACGTGAGGATTCCTAATCATTACCCAAAAAAAACGAATTCATTGAGGATAAAGAATTTGTTTCGGAGAGGAAAGTTCTATCGGTCCAAGTACAAACGAATGTGCTTTTCCTCCCAGAGTTCGCCACGTAGGTGCATGTATGCTTGAGTGCATTTAAGGAACCCTTATCCCCGTAACTTACTGTCCAAGGGCAAATTTTTTTTTAAAAAAAAAGCCCTTAACCCACAAGGCCAGGGAGGACTGACCCCTCTATTGCCCCGTTTTCTACCCCTGGATAAAACACTGGAATCTTTTTATTTGCCATCCATGAAAAAATTTGCAAATTTTGAATTCATATTTGCAATCAGAGACCCCAAATTAGTCGTGGGAGGTGTAGAGAAACAAATTTTACATGGTCCCAAATAGGGGGCAATTTTTACATTTACCCCTGGTTGGGGCAATAGAGGGGTCAGTCCTCCCTGGCCCCACAAGGCGGCCAGGGTGAACTGACCCCCTCATTGCCCCGTTTTACCCCTGGGAAAAACGCTGTGGAATTTTTTTTTTGCATTCAGATGAATTTTTTTGCAAATTTTGAATTCAGATTTGCAATCAATGGCCCCAAATTAGCTAGGGGGCGGTGTAGAAATATAAAAAAATCATGGCAAAAAATAGGGGGCTCTTTTCACAATTAACCCTGGCCAGGGCAACGAGGGGGTCAGTTCTCCCTGGCGCCCACAAGGCCCAACAACTTTTTATTTATTTATATTTATTTATTTAAACAAATGGGAATTTCATTGCAAAGAGTCCTACAGTACAAAACAACCAAGCTGCAAGGCTGGACTAGAGAAGAGAAGAGGCAAAAAGAGTAAGGGTAGGAGATTCTAAAAGTGTTCAAGCTCTGAAGTCGCCCATCTCTTCAAATGTATGCTATTTGTACATGTTGCTTTTTTGACATACTAACAATGAACATTTGAGAAGGTGGGTGATTTTAGTGCCCCGTGTCATTTCAACTTCAAAAATTCATAACTTATTCCACAAAGCTCAAGAAAATACGAAACGACTTGGGTTTGATGCCAATTCCATTTTTCTTTCAAGGAAAGTTTACTGAAAAATATTTCAAGATGTTCCACCTCCCAAAATTCAAGTTGAAATCTTACCTCAAAAATCCATGCTAATGCAATTCTATAACATTTGCAAAGTTCACCACTTCACCGTGCAAGTCTGAATAGTGCACGAAACATGCCACACACTGAAGAGCTGCTTTTTCATTCACACCTCAGTTTTTAGATGGTCACTTTATAGACCTCCTACCTTAGGTAAAGGAGCAAGGGGGACCCCCTTCCTCCAAATAATAGAGTCACCATTCCTATGCACTAAAATCAACTTTTTGACAATGGAGGTTTTCAATGAATTTGTTACAAAACTCCCACTCATATCATGGGGGGCTTAAACCACCCAACTATAAAGAGATCAATCTTCAAGAGAGAGAGACTTCTATCACATACAACTTCTTGTCATCCTAGGCCACCCCTAAGCTCTATCTTATATAATGGAGACTATCCATAAAGACTATTAGTCCTTAAGATAAACTAGGACTACTTTTCTATCTTTATCTTTGGTTTTCTTTAGATCCATCCACTAAAATAAAAGTTCTAATTTCACTTCTCCAATTATATCCTATCAAAATCATCTCTTATCCACATCATCTTCTACTTGGAGTTATCTAATTCCAAGTTCCAATACTTTTTTTTGTATCTTTTAGTGCACTAGTCATCTAAGTGGAGTTGTCCACCTTAGTTGTACAAATCCATCATCTGAAGATATCTATCTTCAAACAATCTCTGCTTATCCACTAGTGCACAATTTCTCATAAATTAGTCCATCCATCAATACGTTCATCCATCAAAGATATTGACAAGGGTAGTGATACAATCATCAAAAGTTCTTTCATCCATCAATGCGTTCATCTATGAGAGATTGTGACAAAGATCATGATAGAATTGTTTCATTTTGATATTTTTTTGGCACATAAGTGTGCTTGAAATTTTAAATTTCAACCATACAAAAGTAAAGATTACTTTCTCTAGTATGCATAGAATTATTTGTGAAAAATTTTGATTGTTGGATTTTTAAATTATATCAATTTTGGATGATCAACTTTGGAAGCAAGAAAAAATGTAGCTTTGGGGGAAGGAAAATGATAAGAAGCTGAATAATGCTTTTTTATCTTCCCAAAAAAATTGTACTGGCATCTAAAGTAAATGTAATTTTTTTAAATTAAAAAAAACTAAGACATACAAAATCTCTCTCAAATTTGATTGCATTTTCAAATAGAAAGAGTAGAAAGACAAAATTGACAAAATTCAATCCTACAAAAAAAATTAAAAATTAAAAATTAATATATAGATCAATTTTTGGAATTTAAAATTGATATTATTAGCATATTTTTTGGAACATCTTAAATTTTTTTGGAGCAATCATTCTAAAAATTTTGTAATCTTAATTATACCAAATTGAATCTTTTATTTTTTAAATTGCTAAAAATAAAAATTTGAAAAAAAATCTCCAAACCTAGTTTGTTTGTATAGAGGAAAGACTAAAAATTTCTAAGAAAATATATTTTTTCCATCCCTACTATTCTTTTTATTGAAAAAACATTATGTTTACTCCCTTTTTCTATTAGATTATATTTTCTAAATAAAAATTTAAATACTTTTCACATTCAAACTTAGAAAATAGAAAGATGCAACAAGTATGTAAACTTGATACTTTACAAGATCCTAGTTTACAAAATATTGAAATTTGTTTCACCCTACCAAACATTTGCCATTTAAAATTTGAAGATAACATATTGTATCCTCTTGGTCCTTGAGGGGTTAAGAGCCTAAATTCTTTCTCGAATTTTTGTACATTTTTTGCTTATGTATTTTTATTAATGCTGGTGCGCCTTGTACTATTGCCACATCTAAAATAAAATAAAAGTGATTATCTAATTTTTCTAATTTACAAAAACTTCAAACTTCAATATTTTTTTTTATAAATACTACTAAGCCTTGTACCATTGCCACATCCAAAATAAAATAAAAGTAATTTTTTATTTTTTTAATTCATAGCAAATTCAAACTTTGATATTTTTCTTTTGTGAGTCAGATAACTAAAAAATAAAGTAATTTTTTAATTTCTTAATTCATGAAGGCTTTGATAATCCATAACTTTCATAGCATAGGTCCAAACTCCATAAAACAAAGCTTGTGCACCCTTCTTCATTGAGGGCTTTCCAACAATACCAATAATGTGACTAGGAGATAAACAATTCCAAAGATTTCATGGTAACAAACAAAACAAACACCCTAAATTAATCCCTAAATCCTTCGGGCCTTTTTTGAGCTTTTAAGAATTTGTTCAAAATTGAATAGAAAGCCAACATTTTGATATGTTGTATCAATTTGTTTTGGATTGTAACCATACAAATTCAAATTAAACTTGTTAGAAATCACACAAAAATAGAAAACACAATAATATCACTTATGGATTAAAAGATTATAATGTTTGATCATGAGGGTGTTAAAATTGCAAAAGTGACTTGAAATCTTTCAATCTTATTTTCACATTTCAAATTTAAAAATTTGGTCACCAAAAAATATGAGGATAAAGGGCCTAACATGCATAACCAATGACGCTAGTATGTGAGCTTAGAAGTGCAAGCCTATAAGCCTTGAGCCTAGATGTAAGTAGGTATTTTACATTGAATGTGCCTATAACAGAAGTATTCTATAACCATGGAAGGTGCTTAAACATAAATACCTTTAACGTAGAGACCTGTAATATAAATATTCTATAGCCATAAAAAATGTTTATAATATACACACCTATAATATAAATATCATATAACCATAGAAGGTGCTTATAATATAGGTATCTATTACATGAACACCTATAATATAAATATCTTATAACTATGGAAGGTGTTTATAACATAGGTACCTATAATATAAATATCCTATAAGCATGGAAAGTGCCTATTACATAGGTACTTATTATATAGGAGCCTAAGCTTTTAGGCTCAAATGCTAGCAACCCTGCAATATCCCAATCAATTTATAGCTTCTCAAAATCTATTCTATCAAATCAATTTCTAATGTGATTTTTTCTCCAATATCTAGTGTATTTGAGGCTCATTTCTAAGAGACCTCAACACTATGGAAATTCAAGACAAAGGATATCCTTTGCACAAAATCTTGAATAGAAAAATCACAATCAATCACTTTCAAAATCGGATTTTTGATGCTAAAACTAGATTTTGAAAAGAATTAAAAAATATAAATGACTAAAAGTATCATCTTGTATGATTTTATTTAACTTCAAAATATTGTTGACACCAAAATTTGGTGCCATGGGCATTTAGGGATTAAAGTATGAACATATATTATATTTATCTCAAATTCATCATAAAGAAAGTCGTTTGTTTTAAAAATTGAGCATTGGTTTGGATAAATGAGAAGTTCTATAGTAGAAAAAGCCTCTAGAACCTCTTTATTCATTTTCAGAAATTGGGATGTTGGAGCATGAAGGAAATAACCCACAAAAAAACCTTGCATTCCAAAAGTGGATGCGGTTTTAGACAAACTTTATTGTAGCTATTAAGGTATCTATTTTGGATATTTAATTCAACATTAGAAAACAAAGTACAAGATGTTATTATTTTAGTTTCAATATAAAAGAAAAAATCCAAAATTTCCATGAGTTTTTGTAATAACTTTCCATTCTAACCCTCATTTTTGGCTAAAATTCTGAAAAAATAAAGTATTATTATATAGAAATGGAACATGTCCTTTAGAATTTAATATTAGATTCACCTCTAAGTGCCCAGGGCCATTATTCCTAAATAAGAAATATTAGAAGAGTTGGACAAATTTTGCCCAAATTATTAAATAATCTCAAAATATGCCACATGATACCATGTGATTGGTCAAAACTTGTAAAACATTAATATGAGGAATTTCAATTCAATAAGGAAAGTGCTATATATGTAGTATTGTTTACCTTAATAACCTTTATATACAATTGTATTTGAAATTTCTGTGAAATCACTCAATTTAATGAATTACTGCATTCAATTATATACTTTTGCATAAAAGGATGATACCTTTTCTATATCTAAATTTTTGGATCATCAACAATGTTTTACTAGTAAAAAATAATGTCAAGAGAATTTTTTTTTGAATCAACCAATTTTCTACTTGTGTTTTGAAGACTGTATTATCCTATTATATAATGTATGTTGGAGTTGACTCTTGTTAACATCCAATAGTTCTAAAAAAATTTATATGTTGAATGTAATATAAGTCAAAATTTGTATTAAAATTATTTTGATTGTTGCTATTATTGATCCAAAATTAGTCTATGTAGCAATAATTTACTATAGCCAAACTAATTTAATTTAAGTACAAGTTGAATCATTTTGCATTACACCAATTTCCACAAGATTTTTTTTTTTGTAGTGATTAGTTTTATAGATTTTACAAATTGCACCTTCACCAAAAGGATAAGTTAGAATAATATAAAAGAGTTGCATTAGATGTTTTTGGGGGGCATTGGAGGGTTGTTTCAAGCTTGTTCTCCATGCTGTGAACTAGTTCAAATTATATTGGTACTATAAGCCTTTCATTGGGGGTGAATTTTTTTTTCTTTCCATTCTAAATTGAGATTAGTAAAAACCTAACCCCTATTTTAGTCTATTAATTCTATATTTTGTGACCTCTCAAATTAAAGTTAGTGTCTTTGATACCAAATATGGAATCTAAAATTTTCAAATTTTATCATCCGTGGTAAACAATTGATTCATGTGTTAATTACCCGAGGTTATAAAAATTTGGAACAAACATTGTATCAATATGTCACTATGCACCAAGCCTTCCTAAAACTAAAGAGTTAGGACCATTTTATACTACTCTTGGGTTTGGATGGAAAACCGGCCAAATTTTCATGAGTTTGGACCTCCAATTTGATCCTAAATCAACACTTTGGCCCTATATCAACAATCCGGCCCTAATTGATGTAAAAGGAGATTACTCCAGCCTTAGTTACACACACATATATATATATATATATATATATATATATATATATATATATATATACATACATACGCACATACATATACATATCTTTTTGTTATTTGTTAAAAACCAGTATAAGAAAACCAAAAAGTGGTGAAGAAGTTGCCTAGACGTTGTGGATAACATATTTTTAGCCTGTACGTCGCAGTACGACAGCATATCTTGGGACTGTACAGTACATGAAGCACGGGGAGCCTCTTGCTGTTACAGGAGCTTGTACCGTAACCGGTGGAGATGCTGAAAGATTCGTCGTTAACCCCGAGAGGTTCACGCTATCTCCGTTCACCAGTTGCCAATACAACAGTACTGTAGTAGTAAGTTCCTTCCACGCCCGCCATAGCCACGCGAGTTTCTCGCGGGCAAACGAGACCATCGCTCTCGGAAGCTGTGATTCTCCCATTGGCCCACGTCGCTCCATTTAAGCACGCCATAGTCCCATTATTGATGAGTCCATTACCCTACATGCCGACGCGCTGAAAGGCTTGTTTGCTGGCTGCCCCGATCCGTGCCGGAGAGAGGATCTTGTCGATGCAAATGAGTAGTGAGCCGGTAAGAAAGACGGGATCATTGTAACGGATTAGTAGTGGTACTGAGGGGTGGATTGAAGGCGCAAAGGGGATTGAAACTTGTTTGCTAACGGTTCGGAATGTGTGTTGCCGTGCGGAGGGGTAGTTGACGTGCTTTTGGTGAAGCGTACGGTGGAGGGCGTGTGGAGTGTGGAGCTATGGAGTCGGAGGCCTTGGCCAGTGTGGGGGAGCTTCCGCTGTCTACTGCGTGTGTGGTGCGTAAATTTTCGTTTCTTGTGTTTGAGTTTTTCAATTGCAGCCGTGTTGATTTAGCGATGGCAAGAAAGTAGAAATTCGCATGGCAAGAATCCAAGCAGTTTTTTCTTTGTTTTTTGTTTTTTGTTTTTTTGTTTTCCTTCCTAGTTTCGTTGCGTGCTTGTGGAGATGTTCGTAGAGTAGGCGGTTACGAGAATATCACGGCTCAATCGTCGGCACCTATTTGGATCGATGAACGACCTGTAGTTTGTCACGAGATCGGTGATCGTTGCTCTGCGCTCTCTTGGAAAGATGCCTTCAGAATCCTGTATTTCCTCGTGCCTGCCGACAATTGTAGCCGGTGCTCATGAGTTTTACAGGAAAACAGAGTAATTCTTGTTCTCACAGACTCTGTCCTTAACCTGCAAATACGCATACAAAGAAAATTTGTTAGAAAGTGCTCGAGTTATTGCTGAACGAATAATCGGAGAAGAAAATATTCCGTTTATTCCGTTGTCAGCAACACTGGTGCTCATGACCAATACTGTTGACCGGAAGCTTGCGTTGTCTTTCATAATCACGTGTTTCAACTACGAATTTTTGTAACACTGCTTCCTTGAAAATTGATTGCATTCAATTTTGAAGGGACGTTGTGGCAGAACCACTTTCTTTTTGTGCTCTATTCTTTCGACAATCTGTTCCCTTCTTTTCCTTTCAGTTGCTGTTGTAGTTTCTAGATGTAGCTCATTTCATAGTCGATGAGTCTCGTTCGTCTGATGTTTCGTCATTTATCCACTGCATTGTTTTGCTGCAATTGAAGGTTTTACATACGTGGAAGTCCTGTAGATAGTCTGTTCATTGTTTGAATGGGGATGAAAGGTTTCGGCTGCTGGTTTATGAATTGATGTGGTGTTGAAGGATACTGAAAGGGTTTTGACTAGTTTCGGTATGATTTAGAGTTGAACTTATTCAGTCTAAGAGTTTGTTTGACGCTTTTACTGAATTCTTCTGTGGATGAATAGCAGAAGCACAGCGAGGGCCAGCATTTTATGGTACTTGAGAGCGGGCGGCTTGCATACGTTTCATTGCCGCAAGAATACGCAGCCTTCACCGAAAATGAGGACCTGTGTTTTACAGATCACAGGCCAGAGGATGATACTACCGATATGTGCTGCCCTCAGGAGTCGGGGCACGTACACGCTCACGTGCACCATGGCGATAAAATTGAGGACATTCTGTTGGAACAGGTTCCTTACTCTGTCTGATATCATGCTCTGTATCAAGTCTTGTATTGCACTGATGAAGTATGTTGGCATGCTCATAGCCATCCACTATGAGTTGTTCAGACTTTCATGTTACTGCAACAGCGTACTTGATTTGTCACACTAGAGTGTCGTATTTGCTTTCTCATGATTCATAGCTTTACGTTCGCATATCCACCTGTGGGCGAGCCACACAGGTTTGACCACCGTTGGTTTTGGTTTCATTGTATTTGACTGAATGCCCATGGATGCTGGGATTTTCTACCACGTCTTGTCTTTAACAAGGACTGAGAAAACATCTGTCCTGTCTCATCAGATAAGGAAATGTTTTTCGTTCTTTGTCCATATCAAACATTCTTGCCGCTTCTGATGCCTACTGTTTCTCAATCAACTCTTCTTCCCAATCACTGAGAACGATGCCATCTTGTCTCTCCCTGGAGAGTTGGAAAAGGGAATCACTGGAATCCATTTCAGCAGACTTGTAGGTATCATTTATCAAATGTGTCCAGTGCTGATATTTGAAAAGTTGTATATGCAGTGTATGGAAGAGTCGGGTTGTGCACTACCGGTACTCCGCGAGCTGTCAGGGTTATGTCAGACCGTGCTACCACTGGTAGACATAGATCATAAGCACGGAGAAGGCTGTGGACACTCTCAGATATCTCACGGAGATCATTTTGATTGGCTTTTACCTCTAAACGACGGTTCTTTCTTGCTGAGTCATCCACTAGTGCAAAATGGACTTTCAAGCTTCATTGAGCATGGGCGATTAATTAATCGGGGTAAAACTTTGGCGAAGTTAAACCTTCGGCCCAAGCTTGTGGACCTTTTCAGCTATGAGAGTCCTAAACAAAAGGGCTACGTGAACCTTCCACAATTTGATGAAGATTCGGATGTCCATAAGGGAGATAGTTTTAGTATTGTGAGAGAACAACCGGATGATGATTGTACGATCATGCCTTCCGCAAGTGCAGGGCGAAATGTAGTTCAGGGAGGGATGGTGAAGGTGGATATTCCTGCGAATTTCGTTCCTGTAGTATGCAAGACGACGCTCGATGTCATGGGAATATGTTGTCCGAGTGAAGTTCCGTTAATCAAGAGACTGTTGGACCCTCTACCCGGTGTTGAGGACGTTTTCGTGAACGTGACAGCCAAGACTGTACTTGTTTCGCACGATCAATTATTAGTCTCTGACGTTCAATTAGGTGCTATTTCCAACCTTAAGCCTTCTCCTGCAGCTCACATCACCCACGATTTTTTTCACAGTATCCGAGATTCAGTTGTTGCTTGAATTTTGCGCATTTTCCACCCGTACTGCATTTGTAGTTATCGATTTTCTTTTCTACTTATGCAGTGAAAGTTTTGAATGGAGCACGTTTGGATGCAAGTATACATCAACGCGGAGAGTTGAAAGCTGGTCGCAGCTGGCCAAGTCCTTGGTGCCTTGGCTCTGGTATTCTGGTAGTGATTGCCTTCTTCCATTACATTTACGAACCAATGAAGTGGGTGGCTCTGGGGGCTGTTGCTGTTGGGGTGCCACCGTTAATCTTGAAAGCAATTTCCGCACTAAGAAAGTTTGTTCTCGATATCAACATACTCATGCTTATTGCCAGTGAGTTTTTCGACCTTATCGCTGTGTCAAATCAGATTCTTCCGGGTCATATGGCTCATTTTCTGGTGTATTGTATCGTTGTACAGTTTTTTTGTAATTAAGAAGAGCGCAGCTGCACCACGTTCTGCTTTTTCTTAAATTGGAAAATGTTCTTTATGTGCTCGAGTTCAACCAATGTGATAACTGCCTTGTTATGATATGTACTAGTCTGTTATATACTCAGCTGTATATGAGAAGTGCCCTGGTGATCCAAGTGATGTCTCGTGGTGTGCAGCGTGTGGAGCTATTGGACTGGGAGATTACTTGGAGGCTGGCACCATTGTCTTCCTGTTTGCACTCGCAGAATGGTTAGAATCAAGATCCACTGACAAGGTGAGAAGATGCACTCATTTTTTGGCCAAAGAGCTGGTGGTATCTATGATTTGTACCACGCACAACTCAAGTCTTCACATCTTTATTTTGGCAACCACATGCTACAGTAAATAATACTGACGCTCTTGTGGTACTCGGAGGTCCAATATTGGTTTGGTATATCTTCTTTGCTTGTACAATTGCCGAGTATGCATTCACGGAGCTCTTGTTTTGGACGTCGTAATACTAATTTTTTATTGGAACCTCCGCGAGTACTTATTCTCATTGAACCTCAGCAAACTGTTTATTGAAACCTTGCTATGCAGGCTCGTTCTGCGATAGCGGCTGTAGTCGATCGTGCACCACTGAGTGCCACACTTGTAGACGGTGGAATGCGAGTGCGAGTGGAGGAAGTTAAGGTGGGAACATTACTTTCAGTAAAGGCCGGAGATACAATTCCAATAGACGGAGAAGTTGTATCAGGCCGAGGTTTTGTAGATGAAAGTAGCTTGACTGGTGAGTCAATTCCAGTGGAGAAAGAGCTGGGAGCTGTAGTATGGGCTGGAACAATCAACGTGTCAGGTATGCTCTAGAGGCGTTTCCTAAGAATATTTCACACATTTTCAAAATTTCCAGTCTTGTTCTGGATTTGTGTGTACTAATTGAATCGGATGTAATGTACTAGTCTTTGTCATCTTCGTATTCGCTTTCCTTTTCTCATTGGAAACTGCTGAAGGGTTTGATTTTCTGCAGGGAATGCAATACTGTTTTTTTGATTGGTGGTATTAGTTTATACAATTCTTGTGATAATGCGATTTGACAGTGCATTTTCAGTGGCAGTCACAAATGTCAGCCTGATCCAAAGACATTGGATTGTTGCAGGGTATGTGACAATGAAAACTACAGCTCTGTCAGTTGACTCTGCTGTGGCGAGAATGGTGAGACTGGTCGAAGAGGCACAGAGTCAGCGCTCCAAGACTGAAATGCTGGTTGAGAAAATTGCGAAATATTATACGCCTGGTATTGTTCCTTCCAGAATGTTCGATTGTGAAAATCAACAATTATGATCGCGTTTTTTGAGCTTCTCCCCAATGTGTAGTTTCGTGATTAAACTAATTTACCGTCTCTTTTGCAAATTCATCATCGATGTTTGTAGTTTTTGGCTAAATGACTAGCAATAACACTTCATGTGCTTTGTCCTTGTAGCTGTCGTTATTGCAGCCATTATCATTGGAGTTGTTCCCTGGGCGGCTGGAGTGCACAACCCTAAGCATTGGGTTTATCTTGCTCTCGTTCTTCTTGTAGTGGCATGCCCTTGTGCCTTGGTTATATCCACCCCTGTGGTTGTCACATGCGGAATTGCCCAGGCTGCGCGTTTGGGGTTACTTGTGAAAGGTGGCACCTATTTGGAGGTACTTGGCAGACTGAAGATGGTGGCCCTGGACAAGACTGGCACTTTATCTGAAGGCCAGTTTTGTGTGTCTGACTTGCTCTCTATCGATGGCATCTCCACGCTGCAGCAGGTTTTATACTGGTATGATTTGTCGATTGCCGAACGTATCCTTAAAGCTAATTTCCACAAGGGAGTTTTAAGATTTTACCATCACGGTAATGTAAAGGATTGTAGCACTTAAGAGGTGGTAATGGCTCAGTTGAGATGGTGAACTCCGTTTCATTCCATCCATGATAAACTCTAAAAACTCCCTTATGTTCACGTGAAGGAAAAAGTTCACACAAGATTTTGGCATCAGATTTGGCTGTTGCATGTTGTATAATTCTGAGCATTAGATTTACTAAGAGTCGGAATTTTTCTTCAAAAATTCAATATATGTTTCCCAAATGCCCGCATGAAAATCGTTTTCTGCATTTTTTTTTTCCTTCCGCAGGGTAACGAGTGTTGAAAACAAAGCGAGTCATCCGTTGGCATCAGCCCTTGTTAGTTACGCACGCATTAACGGGGTGGACCCATCAGAAGATGTTAATGATTTTGAGGTGATTGCGGGAGAAGGAGTCTCAGCTGTAGTCGATGGTCATAATGTTCAGATTGGAAATGCACGCATGGCAGCTCGATTTGGGTGGGATACAGGTATTGTGATCCACATATATAGCTCACTCTTGAGCGTCGTTGTGATCTAACGCCAATGATATATCTTGCAGGATAGCTCACTGTGCTTATCGTAGGTGCATGCTGTCTTCATGAAGATCTGTAGTATATATTGCCCTTTCCTGAGTTGGTTTCTGATATTTTGCAGCTGCCGCAGCTGAGACACTGGCCAATTGGAGCAGCACTGGAGCAACGGTTGGTTGGATAGGTCTCGATGGAATTGCTATTGGGATCTTCGCTGTTAGTGATCAGCTTCGTCCAGAAGCAGCCGAAGCGGTCAAAGAGTTGAAGGTATTTTTTCTACCTAGTCGGTTACCACCTTCTAAAAGAACAGGTCGACCATGGATATTGTTTAATAGCAACGACCGTCGGATTGTACTTAATGCAGCTGTATGGGGATCGGGAACCTTCTATGTCTGACTTGTAGTCTTCCTTTCTTAGCAAAATCAACAAATTTTCATCCATAATCTTTCCACTTCTCATTGTACATGGATTTAAATGAGTTCTGGTATTTTCCTGCGTCGATAGAAGGCCAGCGAAGGATCTAGTTTGTTATCGAAGATACATTTAAGTAGCATATTTGATATTGATGATGCAAAAATACGCTTCTTTAAGAGTTTGGTCAAGTCCAATTTTTTTCAAGCATAAACTGAGATGCTATTGTTGGTAATCTTGTATTTCATGACAGAATCTTGGGATTCGGGTTGCAATGCTCACTGGCGACAGCAGTGCAGCTGCCGGCCATGTACGCGACAAGGTAGGCAGTATAATCCATGCAAGTAGTTACGGAAAAAAGGTGCTGATAATGGTGGATTCTATTTCGCGTGATGTTGCAACATATTCCACCGACTTCTTTTGTCCAGGTCTTCGCGCCATGTCATATTGTTTGAAAGTCTTGTTTTTGTGGGTCGTGAGACAAGAATTTTCTTCCTTTAGAGTAGCCGGCCTCATTATTTCTTTTCTGGTTCACGCTGGATATTTCATCCATTGTAGGCATCTTTCACATAAGGATCTTATGGTTGGTTATTGTTGCCCTTGTCACTTCAGATAGGTGAAATGGACGTATTTTCAGAATTGCTACCTGAGGACAAGGTTCGGATGGTTCAAGAACTTAAAGAGCATGGTATTATTGCAATGGTGGGAGATGGCATCAATGATGCACCTG
Organism: Climacium dendroides; assembly: GCA_950106755.1. NCBI lineage: Eukaryota > Viridiplantae > Streptophyta > Bryopsida > Hypnales > Climaciaceae > Climacium > Climacium dendroides. The sequence goes on from OX467088.1 coordinate 26,666,456, forward strand.
CTTTGGCGGCTGCAGATTTGGGAATTGCCATGGGAGTGGCTGGCTCAGCCGTTGCCATGGAAACAGCTGACGTTGCTTTGATGACAAATGATCTTCGAAAATTAGCATCGGCAGTGCGACTAGGACTAGATTGTCGATGGAAGATTGGGCAGAATATCATGTTTAGTTTTGTGACGAAATTGCTCATAATCGGTCTCGCAGCAGGTGGATATGCTTCTCTGTGGGCGGCGGTAGTGGCTGACGTTGGAACTTGTCTGGCTGTCATCTTCAACAGCATGCGTATCTTGAAGAAGGCCAAGAAGCATGGGGATGGTAATATCTTTAATTACTTCACGACGTCATTTGCCTCTGTTTTATTGACTGTTGAGACTAAGATTGTTCAAAAGACTATGTGATCTATAATTTATGTTTGGAATGCTGAATGTACCTAGTTTTGATTCCGTTGGTACCTGGCATATTCTTAAATTTACTGTTGTCGAGTAGTTTGGGATCGCATTCAGATAAGTGCGGATAATAGACCGTCACATTGGTGGTATGGACACCCAATGCGGTCACTTCCAGTTCACTGAACAGGGAACACGTTTTGGGTTTAGGGTTTAGGGTTAATGAGTAAGAAAAGGCTAGCTGTAGTAGGGTTTCAAAAGAAAGCAGGATTTTACTAAACCAAAGGAAGAAAACTCCAAATTGAAGGGTTTAGGGTTCACTCGGGTTTAGGATTTTAGGGTTTGCTAAAGTTTAGGGTTGGGGTTGAACAACCTAAGACCTCTGGGTTCTATTGCGTGTTGTAGAAAGACACTAGACAAAAGAAAGACAAGGTCCTAAACAAGTTTGCAAAAATATAGAGAAACATAAACAAACATATAGACAAACATGTTTAAAATCCTGCTTTCTTTTGAAACCCTACTACAGCTAGCCTTTTCTTACTCATTAAACCTAAAGACGTTCATAAGTGCTATTGTGAACCTTCCTTTGTGGTGAAGGGATAATATGACTTTACATGACAGCCAAAAGCATGTAGTATTGAGTCCTGTGCTTCTTCTGATGTTTTTATCCTAATGTTGCAGATCAGTGCATTTCACAAAAGTTAGACATGGAGTTAAAGGGCTGTAATAGCAATTGCTGCGAGGATGATGAAGACGTCGAATGCTCCGATAGTGCTATCATACAAGCCCCTGTGGCTGCCCAGAAACAACATCATCATCACCACCACAACGGATTCCGAGTACGGATTCCGTGGTTACCCAAACACATTCATCATCATCACCACCACGACAAGAAAGAGAAGTGTGAGGAGGATGCCTTGTGCTGCGCAGACAAGGAAGCTCAACCTCCTTGTTGTTCCAGTGCCCGGTGTGAGAAAAAGGTGCTTACTTCCAGAGGGAAGGGGCACAGGCATGGAAACAATGTTGGAGGCTTTGACAAGACCAAGGGTGTAAGAAAGAGTTCTGATCTCTGCGAGAGTAATTGTTGTAGTGATGTTCCAGCAGCCTCGATTGCTCAGTCTAAGCTTCCAGGTTGTGGATCCTCAAGAAATTGCTGTTTGCCAGAAGAGGAATTAGCTCAGGAAGCAGAGCTTTTGCACAAGTCGCGGATTGCCGAAGCAGGTGCCCGGTGTTGCTCAAAGGGAAGTTGCAATGACCTCACTTCACGTGTTGTTGATGATGCGATTCTGAAGAATGGCTCTGACTGCTCTTCCGCCAGTGGTCCGTTGGCCTCGGTTTCAACAGGATGCTGCGCAAAGACGAATTCAACCCCAAAGCAGCACTGCCTTGAAATCCGCAATGAGAGTCTTATGAATTGTGCAGAGCCGGTCTTATATTCGGACCAATCCAACAGTGTCAAGAAGGAGCCAGCTTCTGGATGTTGTTCCAAAGGAAGCTGCAAGGCGCCTCCTAATAAGAAGATTCCCTCTCCTGCAATAGAGTTGAGGGCGGATTCAGATTCAAGTGCCGTTACTGGTCCCAGCGCCACAAAGACAGGCAGTGGATGTTGTGCAAGCGGGAGCTGCAAGGCGCCTCCTAACAACAAGACTCCCTCTCCTGCAGTAGAGGTGAGGGCGGATTCAGATTCAAGTGCCTCCAGTGCTCCCAGCGCCAAAAAGACAGGTAGTGGATGTTGTGCGAGCGGGAGCTGCAAGGCGCCTCCTAACAACAAGACTCCCTCTCCTGCAGTAGAGGTGAGGGCGGATTCAGATTCAAGTGCCTCTAGTGCTCCCAGCGCCAAAAAGACAGGCAGTGGATGTTGTGCGAGCGGGAGCTGCAAGGCGCCTTCTAACAACAAGACTCCCTCTCCTGCAGTAGAGGTGAGGGCGGATTCAGATTCAAGTGCCGTTACTGGTCCCAGCGCCGCAAAGACAGGCAGTGGATGTTGTGCGAGCGGGAGCTGCAAGGCGCCTCCTAATAAGAAGACTCCCTCTCCTGCAGTAGAGGTGAGGGCGGATTCAGATTCAAGTGCCGTTACTGGTCCCAGCGCCGCAAAGGCAGGCAGTGGATGTTGTGCGAGCGGGAGCTGCAAGGCGCCTCCTAACAACAAGACTCCCTCTCCTGCAGTAGAGGTGAGGGCGGATTCAGATTCAAGTGCCATTACTGGTCCCAGCGCCGCAAAGACAGGCAGTGGATGTTGTGCGAGCGGGAGCTGCAAGGCGCCTCCTAACATCAAGACTCCCTCTCCTGCAGTAGAGGTGAGGGCGGATTCAGATTCAAGTGCCATTACTGGTCCTAGCGCCGCAAAGACAGGCAGTGGATGTTGTGCGAGCGGGAGCTGCAAGGCGCCTCCTAATAAGAAGACTCCCTCTCCTGCAGTAGAGGTGAGGGCGGATTCAGATTCAAGTGCCGTTACTGGTCCCAGCGCCGCAAAGGCAGTCAGTGGATGTTGTGCGAGCGGGAGCTGCAAGGCGCCTCCTAACAACAAGACCCCCTCCGCTATAGAAATTAGGGAGGATTCACATTCAAGCGGTGCCAACACCGTGAAGCCAGTAGTTGGTTGTGGTGCAGGTGATTGCTGCAAGTCATCTGAGCTTGATGCAGAAACTTTGCGTGGAAATTGGACTGTTGCGGATTCGTCTGCAGCAACCGAGGTCCCATCAAAAGCGGTATCAACCTCAACCGACTCCTGCTGTGCCGATCCATCCAGGTGTAAATCTTGCGTTGTAACAATTGCCGGACAAGTTTGAGATTGTGCTAAGGCTTGAAATATGGCTGTCGGTGACAAATATGAACACCCGATGCTAAACTCTGTACCAACGTTTCGTAAAGTTTCGAGTGCTGTATATTGGACAACTAGTCAATTAGATGTTTGTAAGTGTAACTGAATCGCTAGATATATGTAAATATATCTAGCTTGTGGTGTAAGTGGAATCCGACATCACATTCTTCAGCAATGTGGCAGAGGGTAATTCCCCTAGGGTCACAGAGATCCCGTGAAGTTCCGTCAAGAACATGTCTTTTTCGAGTTGGATGATGCTGCTATTTGTCACTTGGTCATTTTCCTTGTAGAACAAACTATTCCTCAAAATTATCCTTGATTAAACATTCTAGTCTTACAGTAGGTGTTGAATCAGTCCCATAACATCTATCAAATGAATTCTGGAGAGATTTGCAATTGGCAGTGTCTAGTGTGAGGTGAATCTGTAGCAAATCGCAAATTTTCAGTATCCATTGTTAGAACATCAGGGGATGCTGAGGAGAGATTTGTAAGTTTTTAGGATTCTCTTTGGAGAAGTAGTAGAGTGGTGGTTCTTACAACAAAGAGACTGATCGTGTTCTTCAAGTTGAGAATGTTAATTTGTTACATTTCAACCTGTTGTAACAAAAAAGGACGAGATGGATTGACTGCAAGCTTTTCATTCTCACGTGTGTGAAGAGGATGATCATGATCATGACGCAAAGGTTGAAGCAATTTTGTAGCAAAAGAAAGCTAACGGATTGAAATCAATGAATAGATATTAAACTGTCCAAAAACTCAGTGTTTTAAGTCAAGTGCATAGTTGGTGATTGTGGATTGTTTTCTCACAATTGAAATGAAAGATTGTTATCAGTGCATTTCTATCAATTTCAGTTGTGGCAATCACCAGCGATGAAATCTTAGTTGTCAGACGATAAAATTAAAAAGTTGATCGAAGTGTCCTCTCAAGTAATGTTGAAATTGATAATTTAGCAAATTTATTATAGGAGTGGTTCTAGCAACTTGTGCAATACTTGAAAATCACTGCTTCCGTCACTACCACCCAAATCTGTGAGCTTCAAGATTAAATTCCTGACAACTTCTGTGAGCCTGAACACTACTTCAAACAATTACTTCAACTTCTGTGACCATTTTTGTTGAAGCGGAGTGTTTTGTAAAATGTTCTGCATTTTTTAATGGATGAAAATGACAAAAGTCTCCCAACATATTTCAAAGTATGATGATATTAACTTACATGGATGAATGTTCATACATTTGGATGTATAATTGTTTCTTCATCTATGTGCCCTCATATTTAACCTTTAAATGATGAGCTGGTCACTGAAAATCATGTCTTCCAATGTAGAAGACCTTCCATTTTCACACAAAATTTGGAAGATGAATAGTGGCACTTCTATCCTACATGGAGAGATTCTTTATCATTCATCAGTTAGAAAATGGCCCTGTGGAAATCATGTCTCCCAATGTAGAAGACCTTCCGTTTTCACACAAAATTTGGAAGATGTTAGAAAATGTCCTTTGTACTGTTTATAGATTAAGGATATAAATAGATTCATCTCTTCAATCAAGATTGAAAGGAAAACTAACTTGAAAAATTTGAAAATATAATTTCATGCCTTTGATGCTAGTCTCAAGGTGTCCTCAATGCATGCTCAATTTTTAGGTGTAATAACTCTCAAACGCAAAAAAAGTTGCACCCGATGTCTTGTGGTAGGTTGTAATAGGGAGGCTTACAATCAAATTTTTACTTCAATTTTGTTCCCGTGGTGCTATTGCCAACCAATGAAAAACTGTCTCTACCCCAAGCTATTGGTATACTTGAGAGTGATAGATCTAGTGAGGACACCCACAAGCATCATTCATGTTCCCCAACATTTCCACCAAGCACTACAAATACTGTGCATCAACTTACAAATATTAGTATTCATGTGTGATTTGGAAATTTTTAATTTTATTGATAATTACAGTTTGTTCTAACTTAATTAATAGCAACATTCCATCACTTTCAATGTAGTTGGGTATTGCAATAGAACTCCAATGAACCTTCATATCATAGGCCCAATTAAGGCTATAACTAGGCTACTACAAAGGCTTCACTCAAGGTAGGGATCGGGTCAAAATTAAAAATCAAGACCCAGTTGGACCTTTTCTAGACCTTCCACATTATTAATTTCTGATTTATCCTTCCTACCTTTGCCACTTTCAATTGTTTGTCAAACCCACAACAATGTGTGCTAAGCACTACATTTTTTGACCATGGCAAGTTTCCAGCACAATTAATAATCCATGATACACTTCATGTGAATATCCTCTTTCGCCTTCCAAAGTTGAAAGATTTGGGCATCATATAAGTTTATAATTTGGTGAAGTGGCCATGCATTGGATACCTTCACTTAACCCCTAAATGCCCAAGGCACCAAAATCTGGTGTTTGCAAAACTTTGAAGTTACATAAAACCTAACCAAGTTGCTATTTTTAGTAGTTTATATTTTTGGAAAGTTCTTGAAGTCTAATTTTAGCATCAAAAATCCGATCTTGAAAATAAATAATAGTGATTTTTCTATTCACGATTTTGTGCAAGGGTACCCATTGCAATCTTGACTTCCCATAGTGTTGAGAGCTCTTGGAAATGAGCCTCAAATACACTAGATCTTGGAGAAAAAATCACATTCAAAAATTATAGAGTAGATTTTTAAAATCCATAAATTGATTGGGGTTATACATGTTAGGACCTTTAACCTCGTATTTTTTTAGTCACCAACTTTTTAGATTTGATATACAAAAGAGAGTTGAAAGATCTTCATAGTTTTAACACCCTCATGGTCAAATATTTTAATTTTTCACTTCATAAGTGATATTGTTGTGTTTTCTTTTCCTATGAGATCTCTAACATGTCTAGTTTGAATTTGTACAGTTATAAATCCCAAAAAATTGATGCAACTTATCAAAATGTTGGCATTTTGTTCAATTTAGAGCAAATTCCAAGAAGCTCAAAATAGACCTTGGGCATTTAGGGGTTAAACATGAATCTATAACACCAAAAGGTAGGCGACTTGGCTTGTGTCAGTATTGGTGTCAAACAATTTATCCAATCCCTTGTAGATTGAAGCAACTCTATAATACCACAATAATTTCAAAATGTTCAATGAATGGCTTTCATAGTTCGTACATAAATGAAGAGAGACCATTTTGACTAAATTTGTCCTATTTAGTTTAAGTCTTTATATCTTTCAATGATGGCTTTGTTCTATAGATTTTTAAGCTTGAGGTGTTTATATGTCATAATATGTGCATTCTAAATGTGCATTTTAACAACCTTGATTTAAATTTCGGGTGTTCACCCTTGACTTTGCTCTAAACTAAACTAATTGCATAAATATGAAATTTGCAATATAAACAAGTATGAATCATAAACATGCACATTATTCTAAGCATGTTGTGCTTTCTCACAAAATCGATCACTACAAAAATATTGTAGTAACAATCTATTGTTCATTAACCCCTAAATGTCCAAGGCACCAAATTTGGGTGCCAACAATACTTTGAAGTTAAATTAAACCTAACCAAGTTGCTATTTTTAGTGGTATATATTTTTGCAAAAAACTTTTTGAAGTTTAGTTTTAGCATAAAAATCTGATTTTGAAAATGATTGATTATGATTTTTCTATTCAAGATTTTGTGCAAGGGTGTCCAAGGCAATCTTGACTTTTGGTAGTGTTGAGGGCTCTAAAAAATGAGCCTCAAATATACTAGATCTTGTAGAGAAAACCACATTAAAACTTCATTTAAAAAAATTGTAGAGTAGATTTTGAGAAGCCATAAATTGATTGAGGTTATGCATGTATAAAGACCCTTTATCTTCATATTTTTTTGGTGACCAACTTTTTAGATTTGACATGTGAAAACAATATTGAAAGACTTCAAATCACTTTAGCACCCTCATGATCAAACATTATAATCTTTCAATCCATAAGTGATATTGTTGTGTTTTCTTTCCCTATATGATCTCTAACATGTCTAGTTTGAATTCATACAATTACAATTCCAAAAAATTGATACAACTTATTAAAATGTTGGTTTTTTGTTCAACTTCCAGCAAATTCCAAAAAGCTCAAAAAAGACCTTGGGCATTTAGGAGTTAAGTAGTACATTCTAACCTGTTGGATGATAATCATCATGTTGATAGGCAAATGGTCTGAGTATATGACAAATGAGCTACCATGATAATCTCCACAGTGTGCAAGATATTCAATTTAGAATGACATTCCAGGGCGAGTTTTAACAAAAGTAATCTGAGGAATTCAAACTAGACATGTTAGAGATCACATCTCTCTAGACATTGAACTCAGCTTAAGCATGCTTGTAAACAAGATGTCCATTCCTTGCAAGTTTTTTGTTTTTTTTCTAGCAATTTGGTGCAAAATTTGGCCTCACATCACGCCTATAGAAAAAAAAAAAGACATGAAAAAAACCCTGTACATCATCAGAAAATTTCAAATTAAAAAAAAATCTTGGATGAAATCACCAAATTGTGATTGAAAAATAGAATTTTACATATGCGATATGTGCTAATGTGATGTTTTCTATTCATTATGTGAATGAATGTTGAAATTTGAAGCACCACTATTACATTTAATACTGCCACTATGGCACTTCATAGAAAATGAAAAAAAAAGAAAACTGTGATCCATGGAACTCAACACACTGATAACTGAATTGTTGTGCTACCAACAGCAGGTCATCACACCAGAATTCCTTCCATCTTCAAAACCTCCAAAGAACCAAGAGCTTTCCATAAGGTTGCCTTGAATCACAAAAGTCCCAACTCCTAATTCATTGCCTTGAATCTTAGAAACCCAAATGAAACGTCCTTTCCTCGAATCTTAAAAGCCCAAATTCCAAGTCAGCTCTTCGAATCACAAAAGTGGTCAAATCCCAAGTTGTTTCCGAGAATCGCAAAAAACACAAATGCCAAATGTCTCCCTTGAATCTCAAACCTCCAGATCTGTACTTACTGTGAATCAAATCAAAGACCTCACCGCACTTCTAAATTCACAACGAATCCTTCTTCACACTCACAGGAGTGCTCAACCTTCCTCTCAATCCTTCTTCTCATCAACACCCAGGGTTCCAGGGTTTTTAAGAGTTTCGGGCTCCAGGGTTTTAGGATTTATTAGGATTTGAGGCTCACAGCGCCAGCAACTGCTTGACATTCATAGGCGTGATCACATCCTCCCCCCCATTCAGAAACCACCCACTCGCAATCTCATTCACTCTCTCCGTGGGGTGAAACGCATCCCAGAACACGGCTTTGCTTCGATCCGTACACAAATTTCCCACGCTTGTGTTTCCCACACTTCTGCACGCTCCATCGATCCCGTTGAACTTCCCCAAGCCGCAGCACGCCGTGGGCGGAGGGTCCGTGAACCCGTACTGCAAGGGGTTAAGAACAATGCGGCTCACGACCTCGTAGGCGTTCGTGACGACGAACACGGAGTTCGGCAGCTGGGATTGGAGCGTCTGCAGGAGGGGCTTCAATGCGGCGTTGAAGCCGAGCGCATAGTTGTTCACCTCGGGCACGCACGCGCCGGAAGGGCTCCGAGAAGACAGGATGGAAGGGGCGCAACCGATGGGGCCGATGTTGGAGATGATGAACTTGCGCATGCCCAAGCTGTAGGCCGTCTGCAAATATATGCGACGAATTTCAGAGCGATTGGAAGGTTAGAATGAGGCGTCTTCGGTTACAAACCTTGAACACTGAACCTAATTGCATCACCGTGAGCACGTACCATAGTTTCTATTGTTTAAAGCGGAGAAATCACGATTAGGTGCAACACTGTAAAGCATTGAATGCCCATAGTTTGTGTCATTTCAAGCGCTAAACCCTGAACCTAAATGCAACGCTGTAAGCATTGAGCATAGTCTCTATTTTGTAAAACAGAGAAATCACGTCTGGTGGCTGCACTGTAACCACCTGGCATCGTTTCTAACATTTCCAAGTCACTACAAGTTGTAGCACTGGGCATGCAATTGACATCAATTTGTTCTTGCTCATGGTTGTGGAGCGTCGCAATTAGCCATGATTACCTTCTGTGAGGTTAAGAATCATCTACATATGAAAGTAAACTCATTTAAGGTCGATTGATATGCACGGTCGTCGGAAGAGATTGACATGGAAGAGTAGGCAAGCTTATGGTACCCGGAGGTGGCCTTCGAAGGTATTGATGAGGAGGTCTTGGTATTGAGCGGGGTTGTACTTGCTTTTGGTGCTCGTGGTGGCTGCCAAATAGTTGTTCACATAATCGTTGCCTCCAATGGAGAACGAGTAGATGCCATTGGCAACCAATTGCTCCATGTTGGCTTCGCCGATCACCTGCACCAACTGTTGCTTTGTTTTTTGGAAGTAGCCAAATTGCTGCGACATTGTCAGCCGCCCAATCTAAACACAAATGCACACAAACAGATGCACGGCATCAGAGTGGCCAAAATTCAGTGAACCGATCGAGAATGAAGAAGAAACCGGCATGGATAAGTGAAGCAACAATAACAGAGAAGCATCAGTCAATGACGAAGAAGAAACCAACATTGACAAGTTACGACAATTACAAAGAAGATCGACATGTTCAAACCATATTCTAAACTACATGGAAATATATGAGTCAACCTAAATTATCTTTTTTTGCATGGACTCAAATGACACCTTGAGAATGAATTCATTGACACCTTCAGACAACCAAGAAGAAATTTAAAAAAGAAAGACCAGCAACAGGTTGAACCACGTTGTAATTTTTTACACGGACTCCAACGACACTCGACTGCACAGCTAAACAATGTTATGAACTCATGAATAAGCAGCGAATTTTGATAGAATTGGTGAAGATTTCTGCAGTTGAATGAAACTAAGATCTAGATCCGTCCAATCCACCACTTGTGTAGCTGATTTAGGCCATTTTTAATCAATGTAATTCTGTTTCAAGACCCTGTTATCCATTTCTGATTTGATCCGTCAGTGGGCTGGGATTGATTCAGTATTGCTGGACAGTGATCTCCAAGCGGAAAATGTGATGAATTGCTTACAAAGATGGAGCCTGTTTCTTCAAGGATGCCTGCCCCAGCAGAAGCGTAGTTGACTCCACGGAGAAGGTTGGTTCCTTTGGCTTCCGGGTCGAGCACGGGAAGAGCATACGGCATCCCCAGATACTCACCTACACAATAAGCACATAAATTTCCAATTCAGGTTTGTGAAACCACGGCATTGATTATCCCATCCACCCACCCCCATCAGAATTGAAGTTGAGCACTGAGGTGAAAAACACCCAGACTCGTCCAAAACTAAGCAATTCTGCATAGTTGGGAGGCATCTTTCTCTACAGAAAAAACAAAACAAAAACATTTTTGTAGTATTAGCAATTGGAAATCATGAATTTTCAAAACAAAAATTAGATTTTTTGGTGAAAGACATGTAATTTCTATGAATTTTCAAAGTAGAAGTTCCCTAAGCCACAGAAACCTTCACATAGTTTGATGCTGATACTAAAATCTAAAGAATCAACAATCAACCAAATTGTAGTTGAATGTGCAAAACAAATTGATTGCACTTAGGCCTACACTTTCAACAGAAGTCAACTTGTCAGGAATAGATACAAGGATGGTTCTGGGTGTTTTCATCTTACATAACTAAAAGTGGGGAGCTCCATAGTGGAAAATATAATAAAGTTGGAGCCTTAGAAGCGATGCATTTTTTTTTCACAAACCTAAACCAATGTACCCCTATGTATATACACTTGTCTAAGATTTTTGGACAAAAACGTTGTGTGCAAGTAAATAGAGGACACAATAGGGAAGTCAACACTTTCATGTAATTACACTCAACTTAATACTTTGAAGAAAGAAGAATCACATTGTACCCAACTAGGCAAAAACCAGTTATATCATGAGATCTAACTCCCCACATGAGATTACCTGTGAACGAACACTGCATCCATTTTCTAGAAGACAAATGACAAAGAATTTGTGTGTAGGACAGAAGTGCAACTATTCATCCTTGAAATTTTGCATGAAAAAGGGAGGTATTCTACAATGGGTTGACTTCCAATGAGTGCTTTAGGATTCTCTTAAACCAACTATTCACACAATGGCAAAAGGGATGATTTCCACGGTCCTTTAAGGGTTATGAAATTCAATGTTCAAAGAATTCAAAGTGTTGACCAAATGCAGATCTATCCCATCCACTTACTGATGAAATCCGGGATGACTTTGCCATTCGAAAACCGCCCAGTGGCTTGTCGATCCGGCCAGTCAATCCCGTAAGGCTTATGGTTCGCCTCCGCCAACGTGAAGAAGTAGTTGTTGTTGCCCACATCCACCAAAGAGTCGCCCAAAGTGAAAGTCGCCGGAGGCACTTGCGCTTGCACCTCCACCATCATCACCCCGACGAACACCACCACCACCACCACCGCCATCCTCAAGCCTCCCGGCATCTTGGCAGCCATGAAATTCTCCAGCAAATGGGGGTATAAATCCGGGGTGTTGCGGCAGAGAATTCGCCACGCACGCAACGTCACTGAACACGTCTACTGAGTAGAATCGACCCCCGGGGTCTGTCACAACACAAGAATATTCCACCACGCACACAACACATGATTAGAGACTGAACCGCAAAGCGTAGATTCTATTCTTCCCCATCTCTTCCGTGTTCATCAAGCAGGAGAAATCGATCTCAAGCTAGACCCATGGAACAAGCGCTGGGCGGGGTGGAGGCCGGTTACGGAAACTGCTTGCATCTTGTGAAAGGAATGTGGCGCTATATACTACTTGGCTTCAATTCCAGTTTCTGCAATAGACACAGAACTTTTACTGTACAGCATTTGTGTACAATCGCAGAACTCTACGAGTAGCGTCTTGTGGGTTAGCTGCATTGTGTGAGGTTCTCGTTACAAAGGTATGCTTGTCTGGGGGCAGCTGAAATGGACATTAGAAGAACCATGGATAGCGGAGCTGAACGAACGGCTCAAAATTTGTGTACTCAAATATGCTTTCGGCTAAAACATGAAAATTAAGTCAATGGGCTGCATTTCGATCCGGTGCCTACTCAAAGCACCCGGCGTCGCAGCTTCCAAGGTATAAAAATTGCGTGCTGTTGTTAAGCTACATTGTGAGGTTCTTGTTACGATGTATTTTTATCTACAAGGAAGCTGTATGGACGTTACGTTATAAGAACCAGGAATAGCAAACTCGGCGAACTCCACAACCGGCTCAAAATTGGCTCTCACACACATTTTCGACTACAACATGAAAAAACAATCAGCGCTGCGTTTCGATCCAACACCAAATCAAAGCAATAGACATCGCAGATTTCAAGGCATTGGGCTTACATCTAATGGCTAAGCTACATTGTAAGCTTCTTGTTACACATAGGCAGCTGAATGCAATATAAGAATCATGAATAGAGAGACCTCTACAAACTCCACAAACGGCTCGAAACCGGCACTCATACATTTTCGGCTACAATATGAAAAATTATTCCAGTGCCGCTGCATTTCCACCCAATGCCAAATCAAATCAAAGTCACAGCTTTCAAGGCACTACGTGTCCGTGCTATGGTTAAGCTACATTGTGACGGTCTTTCAGTTTCAGTTACAAGAGATCCTTATCTACGAGCACCCAAACTATCCCGCCATGAATTCACATCACGTACAAAGAAAAGCATCAAAAACACCAGAACTTGATCGATGAGCTCGCTCTTACAACCAAATAAAGCACTCATTCACCACCACCCTCTGAAGAATTACATCAGTTTATGTAAATTGGAAACCACTGAATGAGCTCACCAAGTGGTGGGCAAGCCTTCACAGCTGAGCCCGTAATGCGAACCTGGTGAGTGAAAGCTCCAGGAGGAGAGGAGAGGAGGAGGGTGAAGGTGAAGATGGTGAAGAAGAAGTAGAAGAACAGCAGCAGCTCTCAATCCGAAGCTGCTGCAGGTATATATATTAAATGGATTCTTGGCAGTGATTAGGATTGTTGGGGAAGAGTCTGTTTCGGCCTCATTTACTCGGCTACCTACTTTCCTTTAGTATGATCCAACTGTTTGGGAAACGCAGTTTCGTTGCTCTTACAGCTTTGTCGAGCGGAGGTCGAATCCCACTCACTGCTAGACAGGGGAAGAGCAGAGCAGAGCAGAGCAGGAGTAGACGTGACATTCTGAAAGGACGGAGAGAGGAGAGGGCCTTTCAAGTTCCAGCTTTAGAAAGAAATGTTTTGGGGACACACCATTGATTGATTGTGGTTTTTTTTTATTAGCAACAACAGATTTCTCCGTTAAGTACTTTACCCTTCAACGCCTCCATCCTTTTTTGAATTTTGGCATATTTTTGCTTATATCTTTGTATAGAACTACTTGCATTTATCACAATTTCATGAAATCGATCATTAAAGAAGGAAGGTTTTCTTTTTAACATTCAAGTATTACATTGGATGAATGAGAAGATAGTTGGACTAAACAATGCGTACAAGCCCTCTGTTCATCATCCAAAATATGAACGTAGGATTAATGAGTTTCGTGCCGTGTTTTTCACTAATAGCAAGTACAGTGAGGAGTTTAGTGTAGAGTTTGGTGTAGGACTTTTGAATCCTCCTTGTACTCTATTTGTTCTACTTAAGGTGGAACTGCCCAATACCACCAATTACCCAGTTCTGACACCTAGAGCTTCCTCCCATTTCCGTCACTGACCCATCTATTACCACAATCTTATTAATTCTTCATCATGATGGCAATGCACTTGGGGAGCGGACACATCAGCCCACGCTTCAACAATGGTCTAGTCATGCTTCAACAAGGGTTTACTAACAATTTAAAATTTCAGCTTTGAAAAATCACAAAAAAATCCAATTCTTGTCAGAATGTCTTCATTCATTTTCCAATTGACTTCTTTCAAACAATTCAATCTCTGAAAAAATGGATAGTTCTATCTTCATGGATATCTCTAAAGGGACTGTAGTTTCAGTTTTCAGTGACTTGGCAGCTTAGTTATTGAAGTTGAGAATATTGGACCATAAACACAATTAGAAAATATTTTCAGGGGGGTATCAACTGTATCAATTGGGTAGTAAAAAAAAGGGGGCAACTTGAAAAAGCATGTTCAAAGTAATGAGAGTTTTGTGGACTTTTTTTAAAATTAAATTGTCATGTGTGACAGGTTTCCCAAGGATATAACATAACATTCTTGAAGGATACTAACATCTTAACCCATTCTGACCTGAGTAGGTTCAGTTTTTCCAGGGTTTCAATTCTCAAACTTATACTTGTCTTAGGTGGGGGGTAGTAAATTTGAAAGCTGCTATCAATGATGTTTTAAAGTACATTCTTGGGGCTTGATTGTTAAGTGGCTTTTCTTGGTATTTCTGGTTTCATAAGAAAATCTCACTTTTCTAATTTTTGATTAATGAATCTGCACAAGGGTTTGGATGTTGAAATGCTCATCAATTAATGCCATTTAACCAGACTTTATTTTGACACATTAGCCTAGCTAGACAACAAGAAAAAGGACCACAGAGATTGGAAAAGGATTTGTAAAACCACAGAGATTGGAAAAGAACTGTTAAGAAATGAAAACTCAAGCCGAAGAGAATCACAGAATAGAGTTAATTGTAAAGTTTGTTCTGTGTTTGTAAACGGGTGTCAGGGGAAGGTTTAACTACAAATAAGGTAAACAAGCCCATTGTGGTCAGATGACCCATTGTGGTTAACTAGGGAGTGCTTTTTTTTCATTATGTGAAATTTTGGCCTGTATGTAAGAAATGACAGTCATGGATTGATTAGTGACCTCATCAGGATTCAGGAGGCTTCAACTTTGCAGAGGGAATTCAATGTCCAAAATGACTTTTTAGTCCTTCCTTTTTAGAAAATATTCCTAACTGCTTTGGGTGAATGACATGAGCATAGTGGAGTCAGATTTTGTTGGTGGTGGGATGATCTACAGAATACAGACTCTTTTGGACTGAACACTTTAAAAATTCATAACAAATCCATACTTTGTTGAAAAAATAAAATTTCAATTGCTCTCACTATTTCTCACACTTGCGTGTATGTGGGAAAAAAATTGAAAAAAATTCAGCAACAGCATGTGGCTGAACTCCTAATTCTGACCACAATAGGTTGGTTTACCTTAGTAGAAAAGAATCACAGCACCAAACTCCATTGGTCCTCAGTTTTGGTGCTTCAAGAAATTTTGTCCCATGTTTTTCTCAAACTCCGGGTAGTACTCCTGTATTGTACACACTTTACGATCATAACTCTAATGCTTGTGTAAAATCCTAGTTCAGGGTGCAACAAGCTCCAACATTCCTTAGGAGTCCAGACATGGCCATCGCCATCGATATCGATGCATGTTAAATGGAAGTTTAGCAAGTTGATGATGATCACACTATAACAAAACTTGGTAAAAAAAAATGCATTCATAAATGGGTGCATATATTTTTGTTTTGTTTTTTTTAATCAAGTTTTGTTATAGTATGACCATCATTAGCTTGTAATAAACATGGATGAATCAAGGATGGGGATTAGTTGGCACATCCACAGTGCTTATCCAAACCCATTGCCATCTACATCAATCCAACATTTTAGCCCACAAATCTTAGAAAAGTGTTATAAAGGACACAATTGAAAAAAGGGAATCATAATCATGCAGGTAACTAACTAAAGGTACAATATACATTTCAGAAGGTGGGCGATTTTAAAGTCCTATACCATTTCAACTTCAAAGTTTCATAACTAATTCCACAAAGCTCCAAAAAACATGAAACGACTTGGGTTAGATGCCAATTTCACTTGTCTTTCAAGGAAAATTGACTGAGAACTATTTCAAGAAGCTTCATCTCCCCAAAATTTCAGTTTCAGCTCTTAAATGGGCGATTTCTGCTTAATATGCGTACCTTTTGCAGTAGAGTCTGGTTTCACGAGCATGGATCAATCATGGTAAGCTGGCAAAGATTGAAATGGAATGCACGGACCGAGCCATGGAGGGTCCTAATTCTTTGCTGACAGAAAAACTTTGTTGATTTGTGAGAGCAACTAGTTGGGCAGCACGGGAGCAAATGCGACATTTGAACAGAAAAACAACAACCAAAGGCAAGTACTGCAACTCCTTGAGGGGCCTCCAAAATCCCCAAAACAGCACACACGAGTCCCCTTTCACATTCAGCTGAAAGGGTTCAAGTCTCAGTCCATGATTTCTGAGGCTGATGAGTACAATCTGTATTTGGTAGGGGGGGAAAAATTTGTAACACAGAATTTGATTTTTTTTAAAAAGAAAAAGAAAAGAAAGCATAATCCAACTATTAGTGTATTTAACCCTTAAACGTCGAAGAAGATGTTTTGCATCGAATGGATGACAGAGGATCTCTCTATACACTAGAAGAAAATCCCGTTGTACTTGAGAAAAACTGCATTTTACTCAACAAAAAAGTGTGGGATCAGTTTTGTTGAGTTCTCCCTTTGCAATGCTGCGTTTTGCATTCCAACACAAAATTCTGCGTTTTACTTGTCAAATTTTGTGTTGAAATGTTGGAACACAGAATTTTGCGTTACAAAGGGAGAACTCAACAAAACCGATCCCATACTTTTCTATTAAGTAAAACGTAGTTTTTGTCAAGTAAAACGCAATTTTTGTCAAGTAAAATGGAGTTTTCTTCTAGTGATATAGGACAAAAGTGCAACTATTCATCCTTGGAATTTTGAAAGAAAAGGAGAGGTCTTTTACAGTAGTTTGTCTTGCAATGAGTGCTTTTATAAAAATTTTAAGCCAATGCTTCACATGGTCGTAAAAATTGATGATTTCCGAAGTCACCCCATTGTCCTTTAAGGGTTAACCCGGCTAGAATGTGAAGGACAAAAGGTGCAATGAATGACTTTCAACATTTACAAAACATGTGGAAATAAGGAATGTGCATGAGGTCAACATATTACCATATAGATTTGAAATTTGGGTATCTTGTGCAACATGCTTATTGCAACCTGTATTTTTTAGAGAAAGAATTAGTTGAGTGGACTCAAATATGAGTGAAATCATATTGATTTGATGAAAACTGAAATTGATATGAATTTTCAAACACATTTGGTGCAAAAATATAAAACCATTAGTAGGTAAGTGGGAATCGGTCATGGCCATCTCAATTCTCAAACAAATTCAAGGTTAGTGACCCAACATCCTAATTTCCTTTGATGAGTGTTTTGAAAGTTCAAAATTGCAATGAAAAATATCAAAATGTTGAAAAAAATTCCATGCCATTTTATAAATAAAAAATTAGTAAAGATTGAGGATACATAAGTTCAAATTGTAATAAAATATTTAATTTTAGGAATTTTTCAAATGTTCACATTGGAAGAGAAATCAGAGATGATGACTTGCATTTCATGAGCTTGGGGAGGACACTCTCATTACATTCGGGGTACCCACGTACGGCGAAGTGATTTTTTGACCCCCTATTTACTTTGGAATAAACTATAATTTCATCCTAAAATTTTGAGCTTTGTTTAAACATGACTAAAGGTTTCTATTGACAAAAATTTCAATTCCAAATAACATAAGATATGTTGTCTAGAAAAGATTGAAAAATAAACTAAAATGGCATGGTTTTCAACTAAAATATTTATAGAGATCACATGATAATGACTATTGCATCAATATTCAACCAAAATAAACTTTCAATAGAAAGCTATTCTATAGAATATTTTTTTCATTTTTCAAATTTTTTTTCTTATATAATATAGGGGTGTGAAAGTAATTTTTAGCTTTACAGTGTATCTTTTTTCTTCTAAAATTTGTAACTAATTCTTATTAACATTTAAAAATACCAATAATTCAGAACATAAACTTTTAAAGTAGCACAATATATTAATAATTTTTTTTGGAAAAAAAAATTAAATTTTAGGATGTATTACATGTATTACATTTTCCACCGCACATAGGTTTCTAAAACACGGGGAGTGTCCTCTCCGTGTTCATGAGTTGGAATCAAATTCAAAAATATCATTTTTATGGATTTAATTGAGGTCAAATAGCAAGGAGCTACAAGTTGCCTACGTACATTAAGAAGGCAAATTTTGTGATCCATTTTTTGGGGAATCTTTTTAAACATAAGGAGAAATCCAAGCCTGAAAGAGGCTACCAAATCTACCCCCCACAGTGCAATTATATATATATATATATATATATAATTTTTATTTTTTTATTATTGGAATCTGACATGGCACTACTAGCAGGGGGCTGAAAATGAAAAAGTAGCAGCCTTTTTAGGCCTCAAACTTTTACTAATGATGAAAAGTTATAAAAACCTCGATGAAATAAATCTTCAACACCATCCAAGTAATTTCCACTCAAGCAACTACAAAGACAAGAATGGATGAGAAATAATTCATCCTCCTCCTTAAACACTATTCTAAAGTCATCCGAATACTACAAAATGACATCTTCAATTTTCCTAGGTTGGAGGATTAGAAGGCAATGATCTGTCATAGTCCTCTAGAACTTGTATGATTGCGCTAACGAAGAATTTCTCATAATATTGTAGGTGGGATTACTCCATGAGAAAATTACAAGGTAAAATTAGTCTAGTTGTTTATTATTGTGGCTTAATAATAAGAGCATGTCATATTTGCCAATTAATAAATTAAGATGTGATCCTAAAATATTTGAGTATAAAGGTGAATAATTTCTTCTTAGATAAAAAGCCAATAGTAACAAAATATTTTGCAAAAAAACTAATTAAATGTACTCACTACGTTTGAATTACATCTACAATAAACCATCTTATTTGTACCACAATTTGGTTAAGTCAATTTTTGTCACTATCTATCAATAATGCACATTTTGAAATTTTGAAATATTTGCTATTAGTATATAGTCTGTGGCACAAATATGCCATAGTTGAATTGTGATACAAATAGAACATCTTACCTTATCATACACCACACAATTTTTCTTACTAAGGTTGCTTCAAGCAATGCAAACAAGGGACAAATGATTGTAATTTTAGAGTTTTAGAATTTATGATGAAGTCTAGCAATCATAAAAGTAGTATTAAGTCAACTTCTTTGGTCTGTGTGACATAATTCAACAAATACTAATTTTGGGGTTTCAATTGTGAAGATACAACAAGGATATAAGTAAAACCTCTCTTAGTGCATCCTTTCTTAGTACGTAATTGTAATTTATACAATTAGTAGTTGGATCCAATTTCAAGCACTTTTTCTAAAAAAAAGTGTAGTTAGAATCAGCATTAGTTAGGTGGCCATACCTCTAGTACTTGTTGCTATGTAAGGTAAAAGGTCCATAAAGCACTCAGGCTCTAATAGCATCCACCTCTTGAAATGTACACTAACTGTACATTTTCTTTTTCCATTGCTTTAGCAATATACAAATAGTAGTTTTTAGGAGATGGACGCTTTTAGTGACCTCTATGTTTCAACTTCAAAAATTCATAATTAATTCCATGAAGCTCCAAAAAATTAAAATTAAACAAATTGGGTTAGATGCCAATTCCATTTGTCTTCCAAGGAAAATTTCCTGAAAATATTTCAAGAAGTCTAACCTCCTCAAAATTAATTTCCAGCTCTTAAATGGGTGCTTTATGGAATTCCTACCTTA
Source organism: Climacium dendroides (assembly GCA_950106755.1). Classification (NCBI taxonomy): domain Eukaryota; kingdom Viridiplantae; phylum Streptophyta; class Bryopsida; order Hypnales; family Climaciaceae; genus Climacium; species Climacium dendroides. The sequence continues at coordinate 26,686,282 of OX467088.1, forward strand.
AAGACATACGGCAAAAATTGTAGAATTCGAGTTGGGTCTCTTTAATATAAAATTGTCATAAAGTTTATGTGAGGATGATAATAGAGGAGTTAAGGGTTTACTCCAGAATCAAAATTATTTATAGCAAGCCAAAATTCCAATCGAACACTACATTTTCAATTTCAAGGATAAGGTATTGAGTGTGGGCTCTCTGGATTTCACTTTGCAAGATCTTCAATTTGAAATGTGATTCCCAAACGTGAAGTTACATATTATTCAGTGCTAAATTCTTCAAGAATCCATTGCAACAAGTTGTAACATCAATAAATAATGTTGAACTTTCAATCATTCAATGTTTCAGTGTTTTCAAGTTAGAGATTCGGGTGTTCACAATTGCTCAATCTAATAAAGAGTTTTGTTGGAGATATTCAGGGTTGATAAAGTGCCACACTACACAAGACTCATTATTCAAGAATCTTGAACTCTAATTTTCTATACCCTCCTCACACTTGTACATCTTCGGTTGGATTTGGAAATGTGATTTGGAAATTGCAGAGAGTTGCTCCTAAGAATCACTCTTCTTGAAGAGGTGAAGATGCCTGAGTGCACCCGAACAGACTCGTTATTCCTGCCACTCCGGAGTTATTTTTCTTCTTCTGGATATGACTTTAGAGGCCTTAAATTTATGTTTCATCAACTAATTCTGCCACTTTTCAACTACTGTAAGCACACAGGGCTCAGAGCCTCAGACAGTTCATATGAAGACCCTTTCATATCTAAGTTAGCCGTCAGTGAGAGAAAAAGGGAACCGCTGGCTTTCATGCTCGCTTACCAAGAGAGAGATGCAACTGCAAGAACGGCAGTAGAGTCAGGATCATGACAAAACAACAAGGATTATCTACACAAGAAGAGCTTCCACAAATGCAACTAACTTTTCCTGCCAACCCCACACATGCAGGCAAGTCCTGACTACCTAACTAGCTGCCAATTGACCTACATTCACAGTCTCCTGCACAGAGGCCATTGCTCAGCGCCTGATGTGCACGACTTGTTCTGCTAACCACTTTCCTTAAATGCAACTGTATCCCAACTGTATTTGCTAAGCATTTGCTTCCTCTGCATCCAAGTTCCATCAATTCACCTATGGGTGTCATTGCTCTGTGAGTATTGAATCTCCGGTTGTAATGGTACATGCTGCATTGTGGTGTGTATCAACATATGAATCATTCATCAAAGATGCAAATCTATGGGGACACAATTCTGATGATAGCCTTATTAGAGTGCTGTATTCCACATAATGTTACTTCTCACAAAACATATGACTGGCATATAACTCACAAATCAACGCTGCTTGGGTGGCCTGTGCTCCACCGCATCAGCTGCAGGTCATTGAACTCACGATCAAGTTTGTTATAGATTCACTAATAAAAGCATGACGTGGTAAATTATGTTTTGAGGATGACAAATTGGGTCACTACAACCGCAAATGTGACATTTGAACAGAACAAGTCAAATCTTGGTGGTGTCTAGGACACACCAGCAACCAAGTACCGAAGCTTAGAATCCTATTCAAAGTACAAGGCACCAGCTTAGTTCACACAAGTCCGCGTTCATACTGATAGCCTCTGCAGATGCTCGGTCCTCTTCTGTTACTAAAACACTGAGAAGGAAATGCCACACTTTATTCTAAAGACAAGGTGCCAATCACTCAAGATCAAGGAGATTCTTTAACAACTGCTTCAGATATGAGCCACCTCTACACGGAAATGAAGAGACATGTAAATCTAACACAGAAGTAGCTTCAAAGAAAAAAGTTGATAACAACATTGCAACCTATTTCATCATAAGGCTGGAGATAGAAAAACTGTTAGGCAACTGATGCCATCCCTTGGCTGGATTCATTAGCAAGTGGTGCAAGCATGACCTGGCTAAATGCCTATGGCAGCTGGTCTCTGAATAGTTGTCTACAATATGACTCTACTACCACCTCTAGGGTGTAAAACCTCCCACGTTGAAATTGCATTAGATCTTCATACACACTCACAAAAGTTTGATCAACAGATTTGGTACTTATACACAAAGTGATCTGGCCACAGCTCTAAGAATCTCCCCAAAACAAATTCAGCTCAGACGTAGAAATGCTCGAGTGACGCAAACAGTATCCGTATCGAGTGGGAAATGCCGCACATTGTTCTAATAAAAGTATACGTCAATCACTCAAGATCGAAGATATGATCCACGACTGCATTAGATACGGGCAAATCTGAATGATCTCGAAACTGCTCTACGCTAATGAAGAGACGTGTAAATCTTACTACGCAAGCATCTTCCAAGAACAGAAGTTGTCAATGATATTCCAACCTATTAAATACATTGACAACTTCTTAGAGTTGCCACATCCCTAAACCGCAACCTGGAGCTCAGTCCGGGACATTGTTGAGGCAAGCAAAACGTTGCAAGACAAAACAGCGATGTCAACTCATCTTTCTCTCCGCCTTCGTCTGCGTCTCCGTCTCCCTTCGACTGGCCTCGACCTCTTCCATGGGAATAATGACCGGCCACTCATACCCCGCGTCCCGGAACATCTTCTCCGTCTCCATGAGCTCCGCCTGCTCCATAATCTTCTTCCTAATCTCCTGCGCAGCCATGGAGATTCCGTCCATCACCTCCTCTCGGCCATTGGTGAAAGTCACGGCTACCACGGGAGGCGCACCGTCTGTCCTCCGCTTCACGACCACCTCGCAGTTAGGATTGGAGCTTCGCGACTTACGAGAATTGCATTGGGCGAGAAACTCCAGCGCCGACGCAGAACGCTTGTCGAACGCGCTGAATTCCACCCGCACCTTCGATAAATACTTCAACATTGTCCCTCACCCTGTACAACAAACCCTAGTCAAAATGAACATTTACAACATCTGAAAGAAGAAAAACGCAATCACTTGTTCTCGTCGACCTCGGGAAAAATTCCTCCAAAACAATGGAAAATTTCAGAGCCGCTAAGTGTATGCGTGCGATCGCAGATTCCAGAATTGCAATTCAGGTCGTGCTCGCGACGATAGCACATGAGCGTCCAGGTTCCAGGTTTAGGGTTTAAGGAATGTAGTCAGGTTGAACATATTCAGAACAATCTACACCGGCCCTACAGATTTCTAATAATTTGAGGCATTCTTGAAGATGGTACCATGACAAGCTCTGTCCTTGTAGCATTGGCTTGCTTTCCAAGTAAAAAAGCTACTCAAATTTTCTTTCAGGATAGCTAAAAGTTTCTGTGAATGCAAAGTTTCCTCTTTACCTATCCAAAGCTAATAATTTGTGTTAAAATGGCCTACAATTCAACGACAAGCTTGCATTCAAGATTTTGTCCAAAGTGAAAAGAGACTTGATTTATGGGAGGTCAAGGGATTTTTGCCTTTAAATTTGAGAATGATACGGGTTTTTTCAACATTCAAAAAAGCTCTATAGCCACATAAAGTAGAAGGTGCTAAAAGAGTTCAGACTCTAAAGGGATTATCCAACACATATTACATTCAAGAGTGCTAGCATGTGAGCTTAGAATCTATTTTGTGTTGAAATTGAAGTTTTTATGTTATAGACACAGAAACATCATTGTAGATTGTATTGAGAGCAATATGCTATAAGCTAGTGTACTTAGGAGTTTATATTATAGATAGCTTCTATGGTTACAAGTGTTTATATTATAGGCACCTGTTATAGATTCTTTCCATGGTATAACATGAACCTATTTTACGTGTGCAATTGATATGTTATAAACACATGGGGAATTTCATTAAAATGGCAATATTCCATGTGTCATTTTCACAATGTGTTGTTCCTACAATTCAGACCGGGCGGTTTGAAATCTATTAGTGTCCTAGATTTGTCAACTCTATACCACTATTAGATGTATTAAATCTAGGAAAGATGTAGATTTTAGACCAATTGGTTTTAAAAATCTACATATTTCTCAGATTTTAGATATTTAATAATGGTATAGATTTCAAAAACCTAGGACGCTAGTAGAGTTCAGACCACTCGGTCTGAACTGTGAGAATGCCAAAGTCACAAAATAATCGCCATTTTAATGAAATTCCCCATCTTTCCATGTAGGATAGAAGTGCAACTATTCATCCTTCAAAATTTGCGTGAAAATAGAAGGTCTTTTGTAGTAGTTTGACTTTCAATGAGTTCTTTTAGATTTTTTCAAACCAATGATTCACAAAATACTAAGATGGATGAATTTCACAATCATTAGCCTATCCTTTAACCCCTAAAGTCCCATTGTCCCCTTGAGAGACAAATTGGATTTTAGATAGGCTTTGATGGTCTCAATACTTGTTGTGATTTTTTGAATTTTTTTGGTGAAGATAGAAAAACACATTTAATTCTAAAAATACAATTTTTATTTCAATTGGAGCTTGGTAGCAAAAGTTATGGTAGGAAAAGTCTTTTTTTATACAACGGGCAAAAAATAAAACTTAAAAAAACTTAAAGAATAAAAATTTATTAATTTTTTATGTAGATTATATTTTTATATCCATAGCTTTGATTTATTCCATTTGGATTGGTTATGTGAAAGTTATGGACAATCTTGTTTTGGGGGCAATCAAAACATCTTCTTGAAAAAATAACTTGGGGGATTTATTTTTGACCTCAATTTTCATCATACTACTAAAATCACAACTCCCTCTATAATATCACAAATGCTACCATTAATACTAGGGGCTTGTGCTTGCTATGCTATGCATTCATTGTATCACATATTAGTAAAATTTTGATATATTTGAATAGAATGCATGATAATGATTTCAATAAGTCTTTAAAATAATTATTTTAAATATTTTGTAAAAGTATTTTCAATCATGCATATATAGAAATCATATTTTTACATAATGTGATATTACAGAAATAGAGTAGCAGTTTGCAATCACTTCTATAATATCACTTTTTACAAAGGGTGATATTATAGAAATAATATAGTTGTTGCAATTAAGGTGATATTAAAGAGGATCCATAGGATGATATTATAGAGGTAGCAAATCCATTGCTTCTCTTGGCTTTACACTTCTTTGCACTTCTATGATTTTGTGTTTTTGTGAGCTTTGAGTTTTCATGATTTCAATTTTCTATTGCTACTACCAAATAATTTTGAAAAATTTATTCAATTGAAGCGATTTTGGATTCCACAACAATTAAGTTGTTCACAAAGTTTGTGAGATTTATAAGTTTTTCTTTTCAATACTTCAATTTGGGCTGCCATTTTTTGTAACAATGGAGTGAAATTTCTAATGCATTCTAATGTATGTGTATCTTTTATAGTATTTACCATTGCATGTATTTCATTCATCAATCATTAAATTTCTATTGTTTATTTCAGTATATACTTATTTATTAAAAAAATTATATGAAGATTTTAGTCATTTTTATCTGAAGATTTATTGAAATTTTTGTTCTACATTCTATCTAATACATAAAAATTCTTATAAAATTCTAATAATGAATGCATAGCATAACAAGCACCAACCGCTAGTAATTTAAGAAAAAGTTTCACAAGGTTAAGATCTCACATTGTTGAGATTAGTATATTTCAATTCCATCTTAGAGCTATTAACAATTCAAATTTTCCTTCAATCATGAACCTCCTTCTACTTAACAATTTTTTAATGAGTGAAAACAAATTCTTTTAAAAAAATTCTTAGACTTTCAACTCAATTTTTTATCACATGAAATTAGAAATTCAAAATCAATAGAAAAAAATTATAAGTTAAGAAGGTTCAAAGCTTAGAAATGTCATTGAGCAAGGAACAAAAAAGTTTGTTTCCTTCACTTTAAATGCAAATATATTGCAATCTAAATGGTCAAAGTTTGTGAAATTTCTTTCACAAATTCTTATATTAGTTTAATACAAGATCCTACAATTAGATATGAAAAAAAACAAAAACTTTAAATTTTTTTTTTTCTCTTTTTGCTATAGAAATGGTAGTTTTGAGTGTTTTTTGAATGAAAAGAGGCCTTAGGACTTTTAGGGGTTAACCCTTAAAGAACAAACCAGTTACTATAGAAATCATTTGTTTAGATACTATGTGACTTGTTGGCTCAAAAAAATGAAAAAACACTCATTGGAAGACAAACTATTGTAGAAAACCTTCTCTTTTCACACAAAATTTGGAAGATGAATAGCTACACTTTTGTCCTACATAGAGAGATTCTTTGTCATTCATTGATTAGAAAACATCCTCTGCATTGTTTATAGGTTAAGGGTTAGCCCTTAAACGATGTTGAGGAAATTTTTTGGCTGATAAATGACAAAGAATCTCTCCATGCAAGACAGAAGTAAAACTATTCATCTTCCAAATTTTGTGGGAAAAGGAACGTCTTCTACAATAGCTTTTCTCCCAATGAGTGCTTTTTCATTTTTTTAAGCCAACAATTCACACCGTACTTAAACAAGATGATTTCTAAGGTGACCCACTCTTCCATTAAAGGTTAAACTTTAAAAAAAAAAATTCATTGGTGGCCACTCCCTCAAAAGTTTGCAGGGAAAAACTGGCACAAACTGACTGAACCATTGAAGTCGGCTTCCAATTACAAGCGAGTCAAACAAGGCGCCCCCTCTTTGCCACGTCACGTTTGCCACGCTGGACCCATTCTCGCACCTCATTGGCTAACAAGAACCCGAAACTCTCCTGATTGGACATGAGGCGTCGACTCCATTCAACTGTCAGCACGTCCCCAGAACCCTCCAGAAATTAGGGTTCCAAACTACCGAGCTCTGCAATCCTTCAAGCTCCGATCGGGAGCCTCTCGCGCTCGATCGAGACCGCATTGCACAGAAACCGACGTAATTCAGCTTAGAGTTCGCGGATCTGGCAACCAATTTGGTTGCACAATTTCAAGGAGAGTTTTCTTGAGGATTTTGAGTGGTTTTTGAGGGAGTTTGAGTGATTTGAATTGGCGTGTCGAGGGCTTTGTGGACATGGCGGGACTTTCGTGTAAACCGCTGGTGTTCTTTTGTGTTTTTTGGACTCTATGTAATTGGAGTGTTTTGGCGGCACCAGTGATGAGCATCGACCTCGGATCGGAGTGGTTGAAAGTGGCGGTGGTGAATCTGAAGCCCGGGCAGCCTCCGATTTCGATCGCACCCAATGAAATGTCCAAGCGCAAGTCCCCGGCGCTCGTGGCATTCTCGAAAGGCGACCGGCTCGTGTCGGAAGAAGCCTCCGGGATTTTAGCTCGGTATCCAGAGCGCGTGTTTGCAAACTTGCGGGATATGGTGGGGAAGTCATATGGGGCAGTCAAGGAGCTTGTAAAGTCTCAGCATTTGCCATATGATGTTGTTGAGGACGCCTCTGGGCGTGCACGAATTCGCGTTGGTGAAGACTCTGGGTAATGGTTGACGGAAAGCCCTAATTTTTGTGAAATTTCCGACTTACTAGAGTTTAGGGTTCACTTTCACGAGCTCGCAGTCTGGAGGGCCAATCGACAACTATGCATATTGTTGTCGAATTTAGGGTATAGATCGCAGGTGCTTCGTGGAATTTTTGGGGGCCGCATTACAGAGAACCTCAAATAGGTTGACCAAGTTCGTAATTTTTGTCAAGATTCATTAGATTTGTGTAGTCCTCACGTTGAGTTAATGTTTAATTAATGTTAGTATACAGAAAGGGGTGTTATCTTAATGTTAGTTTGATGTTAGTGTCATTGGCAATAACCTGCTAATCGCATTTGCAACTGTTGAGGGATTGGAAACCAGCGTTAACTTGAAATTGACTTAGCATTATTTTAAGACTGATATAATGGCCTATCAGTGTACCCTTAAGAAGTTATTCAATCTGATTGAAGTGGTTCTTTTGAGATTCAATCTGTTCAGGACAACTATATCCGTCTCCATGAAAGTTGAGATAAACCCTGAATTTAAATATTTCTAAAAAATTATTCGTATTTAGGATATTCGTATTTTGTAGAGTTTTATTTTTATTTCCTTTCTTTAGAAAAGACAACAAAGGATCCTTTATTGGAATCTACTGTTATATTCACAAATACAAGAAAGATTAGCGTTTTTTGATTGAAATATATCTTTTCTCATGTTTTGTAATTGTGCAATTCTTCTTGCAGGTCTGTGCTTTATAGCATTGAGGAGCTTCTAGCCATGCTTTTAAACTACGCGCGAGAGCTTGCGGAGTCTCATACAAAGGAATCCATCAAAGATACTGTGATTACTGTCCCCCCATATTTTGGCCAAGCAGAGCGCAAGGGTTTGCTCGATGCTGCGGACATTGCCGATCTTAATGTTCTAACTCTGGTCAACGAACCCGCGGGCGCTTCCTTGCAGTATGGGATTGACAAGGATTTTTCTGTCGAAGATCGTTACGTGGTATTTTATGACATGGGTGCCTCAAATACATATGCAGCGCTTGTTCACTTCACTGCATACACAACAAAAAGTCCAGCTGGTGGAAAGAACATAACTGCTCAGCAGTTCCATGTAAGGAATCCTATCATGATTTTTTGTCTGTGTTCTGTTAGCTTACATGATAGCGGTATTATTATCTCAAAGATTACTTTCGAGATGTGCATGCGGTTTACTTATGAGAGACTCAATGATTTGACTCGACTGGGATTGGCTGTACGATGCCATTGCCGTATTTAGTCACGAAAAATGGGTTGTGCTTTTGTGAAATCTGCTTCTTATGATCATTCTCATCTTTGTTTTCGCGGCCTTACTTTTTGCCTAGGTCAAAGGAATCAGCTGGGATTCGACCCTTGGCGGACAGACCATGGAAACGCGGTTGGTAGATCATTTTGCTGCTGAATTCAAGGAGCAGGCTGGCATTGACGTTCTCAAACATCCCAAGGGTATGGCCAAGCTCAAGAAGCAGGTCAAACGAACTAAGGAGATTTTAAGCGCCAATTCTGAAGCATCAATAACTGTGGAATCTTTGGCTGACGAGCATGACTTTCGGTATGTTTTGCTGGTTTGCACTCTCTGGACACTAATGCATCATGTAGATTCCTTGCGAAACGTTGGACTTGTCTGTCATCATAAAGAGTCACTTGACGGTTGAGCTTATCAAGGTGGAAATCTCTTTCCATTTAGCGGTGACTCATCGTAGATTGGTTCGCCCGGCCTTTCATAATTATACATATTGCTGTTGGGAACGAATAGGTGTTATTCCTCAGTAGGTTGTTTGCGGGATGTCAGACTCATGTACTGGACCTCCCTCAGTTTGTTTGCCAGTTATTCTCGATACCCTTCTTTTCTTAGCGTCAAATGCAGTGAGGTATTGCTGATGCAGTTCGAGAAAATGCTCGTATGGGAATGCTTAATGGTTTATTAAGTCAGCTTTACTAATTTAAGGGCAATGCCTTTGCAGGAGCCATATTACGAGAAAGAAATTTGAGGATCTTTGCAAAGATTTGTGGGGGCGCTCGTTGATCCCACTTAGGCAAGTACTGACTGACAACGGCATATCACTACAGCAACTGCACTCTGTGGAGCTTCTTGGTGGTGCAACTCGAGTTCCAAAGCTGAAGGTACGCGTTTATTGTGGAGCTTCTTGGTGGTGGATTACATGACTTTTTTTACTAGCATTCAATTATGCTGGATTTTTTTATTACAGTTTTTGTTTTAATTATGTATGATGTGAGATTCTCAGGTGGAATTTTACATTAATAATCAACAGTTTCGAGGCACATTTTTCTGTGGTTGGCTCGTATTGTGCTTATGAATCGATGGTGATCTGTTGCAGGAAGTTTTAACTGGATATGTTGGGGCACAAGCACTTGCTAGGCATCTAGACTCTGATGAAGCAGTTGTATTAGGAGCTTCACTGAGAGCGGCGAACTTAAGTGACGGTATCAAACTCAATCGGAAACTTGGGATGGTGGATGGCGCTTCTTATGGCATAGATATCAAGCTGGATGGTGCCACTTTGGAGGCTAAGGATCACGGTCTACTTGTACCACTCCACAGAAACCTTCCCGGCAAAGTAAGTATAATTCCCTTTTGTGTTTCATGTGGACAAATTAGGATTTATTGGTATGATTATAGTATATATTGCACATGGTTTGCAACCTGACTTCTATTGTGCCAGTTGAGTTACTTTGTTGTGTTGACCGAGAAGATCATTAGGTCTACGATTTGACTGAACAGGAAAAGCGAAAGATAGAATTGAAAACTTCCAATTGCGCATTAAGTTTTACATGGAAATGCAGATCGGAAGAACCCTGAAGGACCAACTGAAGGATTTCAAAGTTACTCTGTCTTATGACACAAGTGGGAAGCTGCCACCTTTCATTTCTTCCCCTCTTATTGCTGCTTACAAAGTCCAGGGTATTCCCGAGGCTGTTGAGAAGTAAGCGGTTGACGACCTCCTGCGTTCCTTTGATTATGTGAAGTCATGGTCCTTGAAGATAATTCTTTCGCTTACCGGTATTAGTTATGACTCGTGGCATAGACAGAGTGATCCTTTTCTCGATCAATATTTTGTCTTTTTATTTGGCAGGCTGTGTTTATTTTATTGACAGAAAGAGGTCTGTAGTGTTATTTGGGGTATTGACGTGAGACTTTTTGAAATGCAGATACAAGAATCACAATGTATCGGCTCCCTTCAAGACTGCACTTCATTTTTCGTTGGACCGAAGTGGAGTCGTTAATCTTGATCGTGCAGAGCAAGTTGTGGAAGTGTCAGAGTGGATCGATGTAGTGGATCCTCTCAGTAACATTACTGCCTTGCTTGCAAATTTGACTGCAAATGGCGATTTGAATGGCACGGATTTTAATCTGACTAATATACTGACTCATGATGGAAATCTGACGAACGGAAATGTCGCTGGAGCAAGCAATGAGACCGCACCTGTGGCTCCTAAGCAGAAGCTAAGGAAGAGAATTCTCAGAGTTCCGTTGAAGGTACGTTTCTAACATGAACAACGAAGGTTGAACTGCTTGACGTTATCGTCAAGTACTTCCTCATAGTGTTTTTAGAGTCACGCAATGAAATGCTTCTATTTTGTTTCTACCCCCAACTTTACGATTAGACATCTTTTCTTTTAGATTCCATGCCATGTTGTAATTACTACTAAATTAAATGGTTGGTCCTTCGAATTTCGGTGATTTCATTTATGTATAATGAAATTGGAATCCATGCAGATAACAGAGGTGACCGAAGGTCCTGCCAAGCCATTATCAAGCAAAGACCTCACGGAAGCCATCCAACGTTTAGAGAAATTAAATGCTGCGGACGCAAAGAAGCGGGCAACTGAGGCTGCGAAAAACAACTTGGAGTCGTACATTTATTCTGCGAAGGATCAGGTATGGACTTTCTTCGCTTCTGGTTAGATAGACATATTGCATCATTCTTTGGTCACTCACGTTAGTACTTTTATGTGGAACTTCATCAGAGTAAAATTCCAATTTGGAGCTCTAAATTTCTTCCACCAACTGTCCTTCCATTTTGTATCTACATTATTGATATTAAGTATTGCAAGCTATGATTTTCTTAGTACACTTTCCTTTTTGCAGTTAGAGACTTTGCTGGAGTCCGACAAGGAGTCATCTCAAGCAGACCGGGATTCTTTTATGGAGAAGCTTGCTGAGGTTAGCTTCGTTGCAGATTCTTTTAACAATTTACCCCAAGGCTTCTCCCTAATGGCTTAACTGATGGATGGCTTAAACTTTGAGGGTGAGGAGAAGTCATTTACTTCTGGTTCTGTTGTGTAAACGGGTTCTTAGTTAATCGATAGAGGGAAGAAACTTGATAACTTATGTTGCTCTTTTTCCTTGTCATCAATGTGTTCAGGCTGAAGACTGGTTATATATGGATGGTGAGGACGCTGGAGCTTCTGAATTTCAAGATCGCCTGGAAGTACTGAAATCTACATGGAATTCGCTATTTGTCAGGTTTGTAATTCTCTTTGCAAAATATCAGTAATTCACCGGTTGCATTATTTGTGTATTTACTGCTCTGGCTTTTTCAGCATCAGCGACTAGAGTATCTGTTGATATGCAGGAGAGCCTCCTGGTTGTCTGCCTTCCAAGAGAGCTCAGAAATTCCATGGGGGTTTCTTCTGACCTCTACGTTTCGTAATGAAGTTTAGTAGTTTTGCGAAAGTTCGATTTCACCGTTAGAAACTGAATCCGTGTTCCCTGTCAAGTCGTCATTTGCTTGCCATTGTTGCTGCAATAGCTATATTGATGTCTTTGCTCAACTAAATCATTGACGTTAATGTTATATTCTTTCTGTGGTGGCTGCAGAGAGGAACCAGCTAAGGAGTCATCTGAAAAGGATGAGCTGTTGACCAACCTAGCAGAGGAGGTCACAAAGAAAGCGGAGCAGGCTTCACGGCCCGAGACAGATATTCCCAGCACTAGTCACGATGAATTGTGACTTGATTATTATAAGTAGGTTTAGAGCACGGCATAGTAAGGAATTTGAATGCAAGGAAGGTCTGAGCACATGTCGCTTTGCATTACTCGAGATTAGTTTGAATTAAGGCAGTTAAGTGACACATTGGAGGATGGTAGGAATTTCCATGAGCGGATGGCTTCCCGACTCATACATTTCATTCTTGGGTCCAAATTGTTCTGGACAACTACAATCTAGCATTACTTGATATTCAAACCTGCGGCCGCAAGCTGATTGTACAGAGCTCGCTTGCAACACATTGGCACGCCTTGCGCTCTCATATCTCTTAATACACTGTTCTAGAACAAAACTTTAAAAAAGAGAAGATTTGAGCAGACTGGAGCCTCTCTGGTATTCTAACTTGTTTATTGTCGTTTATTTAATATTGGTTGCGTGATTTCTAAATAATGTACACTTTGAATCCCAGAGCTGCTGTTGTCAGAGCAAGAATATGGATAGAATCTTATGCAGATGTGGGATTAGTAAGGATACATTTGGAGAATGTGTGATAAACAATGGGTGTGAAAAAAAATTAGGATGATCTATGGCCTTGCAATTGCAAGAATTTAGAGTTTCTTGGCAATGTATTCATTTGGAAGACAAGTTATTATAGAAGACCTTTCCTTTTCATACAAAATTTGGAGGATGAATAGTTGCACTTCTCTCCTACATGGAGAGATTTTTATCATTCATTAGCTAGAAAAGTCCTTTGCGTTGTTTATAGGTTAATGTATGAAAAATGTGCACATATAGATGTTCAATACCAACTACCATATAAAAGATTCACTTCAAGGACCTTTGGATTTTGTAAACATTGTTTTCAAAATTCATATAAAGCAATCAATGGTACAAAATATATTTGCAATGTGTGAAAATATATGTATAACTCCTAAATGCTAGAGGCACCAAATTTTGGTGTTGATAATACTTTGAAGGTAAATAAAACCAAGTTGCTATTTCTAGTATTTTATATTTTTGAAGTCTAGTTTTAGCATCAAAAATCTGATTTTAAAAATGATTGATTATGATTTTTTTATTCAAGATTTTGTGCAAGGGTGTCCATTGCAACCCTAACTTTGGGGGGCTCTTGGAAATGAGCATCAAATACACTAGATCTTGAAGAAAAAACCACATTCAAAATTCATTTAAAAAATTTGTAGAGTAGATTTTGAAAAGCCATAAATTGATTGGGGTTATGTATGTTAGGCCCTTTATCCTCATATTTTTTGGTGACCAAATTTTTAGATTTGACTTGTGAAAAGAAGATTGAAAGACTTCAAATTATTTTTGTAGTTTTAACACCCTCATGATCAAACATTATATATTGTAAACAATAAGTGATATTGTTGTGTTTTCTTTTCCTATGTGATCTTGAGCATGCCAAGATTGAATTTGTGGGTTGCAATTCAAAATAATTGATACAACTTATCAAAATGTTGGTTTTTTGTTCAACTTCTAGCAAATTCAAAGAAGCTCAAAAAAGGCCTTGGACATTAAGGAGTTAATACAAAAAATACTTGTCATGGGCATATAAAGAATCTTCTATTCAAAATCAATGTAAGCTCAATTGTGCTTCTTTTGTGACTAATCAACACTTATATTGAAGTCAACATCAACAATAGAAAATGGAAAAAGACTTAGAAAAAATACATTGTTGACTATTATATTTGAAAATATTGAAAACATTGCTATACACAATATTATGCACCACATTTCTTTACAACAACTTTCTTTGTGGAGAGTGTCTATCCAATTATGCTATCTTTATGTTTGCTTTCCCTCCAAAATACCACCAATGATATTCAAGATGTTGGAAGAATGCATCTTTTACAATTTTTTCAACATATTTTAATATATCATATAGAGATTGACAAACATACCCATACATTTAAACATACATAATTGTTGTATGCAATTGTATTTTCTAGATTTAATTGCTCCAATTTATTATCTATTATATAAATTAGACCTCCATTTACTAACTTATTTTTTATTCTTCTCAAATTATGAGTTATTTTTGTTTTTATTACTTTGGAAATCCAATTTGTAATTCCTTGGGACTTAAAGGATTAACCCTCTTTAAATGCATTGCTTCATGAGACAAATTAGATTCTTATTTCAATAACATGTACAATTGTCCAAGCAAAGTTGTATACAATTAGGAAGAAGGTTAATGGTATTGGAATGGAATTATTTTACTACAATTCAATTCACCATGAGTTTATGGACTTTGAAATTAGCCAATGCACCATAGGACATTGGTAGCCAAAATACCTTGAGTGATTGGCAATTGAAGCACCGTACAACATTGGTAGCTAAACCACCATGGGACCTAGGCTACACCACCATGTATTCTATATAGTGAAGAAAGACTTTAGGTAGTATGAAAATTCATACTTTATTCATATAGTGTTTTAAAAATGCATAGAAAGAAATTCTATCATTTTCAATTGACTTCCAAAAAGATTTGACAAAAAATAAAATAATTAAACAATTTCATAATAGTAACAATACTTGGTTGCCTATTAGGATACAATTAGGTATAATGTAAGTAAGTCCATTGTGGTATACTACCAATACAATTTTGTTTACAAGAACTTGTGGCCTTGGCACACTGGTCACCGGTCACCAGTGAAGTGGTCATGAGTTCAAATCCAGGTGTATAGAGGGTGCAATTACCATCATAGTCCATCCAATTGTGGGTGGGGTGCAATAACTATTTTGTTGTCATACAGGGATTTAAGAATTTCTTAAGGGAAGGAACATTATTATAGGGTCGACCTCCTATCAACCAGGAACATTAAAGATGCAATTTTGCCATCTAAGTTTACAAAGCTTAGATAATATAGCCATTTTCAACATCCCCTTTGTTCATAGTGGTCATTCAAACTAGAGTTCTCCTTTTCAATTTTGTCCATAGTGGGCTTGTTCCTATTTGTGTTCACATTAGAAGGGATTTGATGGCTTAAGAAGGTTGTTTCAGGCCTATTCCCCATGATGTGAACGTGTCAACATACTTAAAAAATCATTTAAAAATAATATTTAAATTTTTAATGAATTAATAATGAATTAATATTATCGGATGTGGCATGGTCATGCCCATGTTAGATTGCTGATTTGATAAAGCTCTTATAATTCTCGAGAATTCATGGTAACTCACAATCTTTTTTTCCCCCAAAAAATTTTCTAATGCTATGGGCTCATTACCTTATAGTGCGTTTAGTGATACGTGTTCTTAGGAGAAGGTGATACTAGAGAAAGTAAAATTAGAAATGGTGAGGTGCCATCAAAGAGAAGGTGATATTAGAGAAGGTGAGGATACTCATCATCAGAGTCCCCCCCGCGCACACACACACACTGTCTCTCTGCCCGCGCATCACGAGACACAATCTGCTGTAATTGTGGTTGCAAGATTCAGTTTCCGGAGCAACATTTGTAGCAAGTGTTGCAGTTGCTGTGAGCAGTTTCGTCGTCCAACATGGACGGGAAGAAGTTCCGGACCCAGATGGGGGACTTGGCCATGGGGACGGCCCTCAATGCGGCCGCACGCGATTACCAGAAGGTGAGTCTTGTTCTCACTGATCTTGCTTGCTGATGCTGCTCATTGCGCCGAAATGTGAAGATCAAGTAGTTTTGCATCGACTGTCCTTTGTTCCGCACCTCTGTGGCGATGGCATTGTGCAAGAGGTTTCTGTTCGTGGTTTGATTAAGCTCATGGTTTCACTCTAGGGTTTTCACGATTTAGGGTTTGTAAAATGTGCATTCGGTGAGGATGTTTCGTTGTCATGCCTCGAAATGTGGAAATCGAGGTGGCTTTGCATCGACTGTCCTTTGCTGCGGATCTCTATGGCGGTGTCGTTGTGCAGAAGGTTTCTGTTCGTGGTTTCCGTAAGCTCATGTTTCGCTCTAGGGTTTTGGGGATTTAGGGTTCTAGACCATCATAATACTTGTTTGACTCTTGCAACCGCTAGTTCTTTAGTAATTGCCAATTTTTCATGCAACTCGATTGATTTTGAGGTGCATATTATTACGTGCTTTGGGGGCATCTAAGCTGTGACATTAAAGAGGTCTGGGTGTGGCATCTATTTCCTGGAGGACGGCTCAACGTTTCTTTTCTGATTGCAGGAGATGTTGACACAATATAAGGCCCAAGGGAGTCAACCAAAGCATGAGGAAGTAGACCTTGATGACCTTATGGATGTAAGCCATCTTCGTTTTCCCGACGCTACTGCATAAGAAAATGACATCATTCTCTCTCGTTTTATTGTAATGATGGTTTCATATGCTTCGTTTCAGGCCCCACTTCTAAGGGTACATGCTTTGTGTGTGAGAGCAGGACCCTGAGTTGGAAAAGCTACATGCCGAGCGACTCAACGCCATGAAGGTTCGACCTTTTTCCTTACTTGCTACTGAAACCTGTTTCCACGGGTTCAGATTTGTGAACGCAAATTCACGGTTCCATGATTTTGATGTGCTTGGTGTAAACGGTTCTCTTAACGTTGAGTATAGGTGGGTCTGGAGCTTGTGTTGCGCAGAGAGAAGCAGAGAAGAGGCAAAAGCTGCAACAGCAGGGATATGGAGAATACAGATTGGTATGGCTCTTTCTAAACTGATTTTTCTGGGATCTGATCAGTTTGTGAAATCCATCCAGTGAAGCACAACATTATGGTTTGATGGAGATGATGAAGTCATGAGATTGAGTACGCTGCTGATGGTGTTTTACTCAGGTAACTGAAGGGGATTTTTTGAGCGAAGTAACTAAAAGCCCTAGGGTAGTCTGCCACTTTTTCCATCGAGAATTCATTCGCTGCAAGTAAGTTTCAGCATTACCATCCACCTGGTTACGTTTATGCACTAACTTTCTTTGGAAGCCGATTGTCTATTATAGTAACATATTTTTATTGGTAAGAAATATAGGGTGTGGTCTCTTCTTTCTGTTGGTACTCTTTGTTACCTTCCTTGAAGCTGCTTAAATGATATATTCCAAGTACTAAAAGATATGGATGCTGCCACTTTTGGCCACTAGGGTTTTAATCGTTGACCCATATTCAGTCATAATGCTGTTCATCTGAGGCATCTGAGACGGTTTTCATTGTCCAGTAACATTCAAAGGATGTATGTTGGTTAAGCAGGATTATGGACAAGCATCTGAAACTTTTGACCCCAAAGTATTTTGATACCAAGTTCATTTGCATTGATGCTGAGGTAAGGTCTTCACTTGAGTATCCCTGACAACCATGCAAGCATTTTTATCACTTCACATGTTTTTTGTTATACTTATTCTGGTATTCAGAAAGACTATATTATATACCACTTTGCCCTCGATGGCATCTGGTTTGCTTGCGGCGCTGAACATGCTACTGTTGACAATTTATTCGTACATTTTTGTGACGCAATTGGTAGTAGTCTGACAACTCTTGGCAATATTTCTGTCTATTTTGTAGAATTGTCCATTCTTCATCACCAAGTTGGCTATAAAGGTTCTGCCTTGTGTAATTTTATTTAGGTATCTTCATCTTCCTTGTCTGCTACCAATTTACTACCTCGTATTAATGTTTATTTACAGAAATCGTATTAGGTTGTTTTTACTTTCTGGATTGTCCTAATTCTTGACTGGACGCATTGGGAGCGTGCCTGTTGTAAATATGGACATACATTGAGGCTCTTGAAGCCATGGGATACTTTAGATGGGCACATCACAAGTCTGTGTGCCCATAAAGGCCTCTCATATATACACGCTCTTGCACTTTTTGTTGTCAAAGCAATTGGTGATATATGCTTTCCTCTTAGAAAATATAGAACAGAGCATTGTGTGCCATAATGCGAGTTTTGGTTGATGATTGAACTTCGCATGCGTCAACAGCACCATGGTCTACTGGGTTTTTTTTTATCGCTACAGAAATAGTTTAGTTATGCACTTGTCCTTGGACGCTTTTTTGTCAAAGCAGTTGCTTCCTTCCAAACGCTGAAACTGCTATCATTTATGTTGCTTTTTGTGACAGGGATGGAGTAGCCGTTGACAGAATAATAGGATTTCAAGAGCTTGGAGGTGTTGATGACTTCACCACCAAAGCTTTAGAATCCCGTCTTCTCAAAGCAGGTATGCAAAACGTCATTTTTCTAGAGGAATTCATCAAGAATGTTGTATTTGACCATGTATTACACCTCAGTTCTCAAACCAAGAATAGATAGTCCGCTTCGTGCTAATAGTTGATTATAGAACAATTGCTCGATTTCTTCTTTATGTTGATACATTTATTTTTATTTTGAAGCTTCCTAAATGATTTATTTCAACTCCTATAGATATGGAAGCAGCCAGTTTGGGCCATTCGGGCACTTAGATGCTAATATAGTGTTTGAATTTTGACCTGCCTACAGGATTGCTGATTCCCAAGAAAGTCGTGGATGAAGATGGTGAGGAGAAAGTAGCAAGGACAGTACGCTCGACCGTGTATGCCGATTCAGACTCAGAGTGAGTGAAGTGATCAAGTGTGCGTCACAACACGGTGCCATAGTGAAACCGTTATTCCGTCTAGATTCCCTTGATGACTGATTTTCAAGTCTACTTTAAGATTATCGAGACAAGCGAGACTCTGCCTCCGCAGTACACATGTCTGTAGAGGCTGTTTTTTTATGCAAAGTAGTTTACATCGCCCTCAAAACAGTCCGCTATCTTGTCAAGTAGATTATGTTAGTTCTAAATCAGTCTATACCATATCCACATAGCAATCTAGCTTAGTTTGAGGGATTAATGATACAGTTATGCTATGTAATACGCTCCATGGGGTGAGGTTTAAATTTGTGGTTCTAGTGAAAGTGTGCGGTTGTACAATATAACAGTGTTCATTTTTAAATTGGTTCACTTGCTTTTCTACTTATTCCGCCTTCAAACTTTTTCTGTTGTGCTGACCACCCTAACTTACCTAGGGCAGGTGTTTTTTAATTCACGTTATCCCGGGTATGTTTTATGATAGAATCTGCTTCGTTGAATTTCAAAAGTGAGTCTTGTGTTTGCATTGTGAGTCATGTGTTTTCATATAAATTTACGCTGGCGGCCACAGTTCTGGGCTTCTCACTGCCTTGAATATCTAGTTGCCGGGATGGAGTTTACACTCTGCATCAAGTTCACTGAAAACCAGGTGAGATATATCGCTTACCAAAAACCAACTGTTCCTGATCTATTCTTGAAAGTTGAAAGTTGAGAGACCTAGTGAGCGAAATCTGGTTCTAATTCTGCGTGTTGCTTGGGGAGCTGTTTACCAGAAGATCATGCTCTCAAACATTGAAGTGATGCCATTTTCAAATGCTTAAATTCATTTGCTCCTTGCGTAGGACTTCAGCATTTGCTGCGCTTGAGCTGTGTCTGGTAACGATTCTTGTCTGCCTCTGCTTTTTTGATTTAAGGTAGAAGCATCAATTGTCAACCATGCCCAGTGACCAACCTAGAGGGTGCACTGTTTTCAACCATAGGCTAAAACTCAATCTTGGAATGTAATTTTTTGTTTCCAACTGTAGGCTAAAACTCAAGCTTGGAATGTAATTTTTTTGGTGCTTATCAAGGTTGGGGTTTATAAGGTTATGACACATGTCGTGAAGTAGTGAGCAAGAAAGTAGCAAGTAGTTCTTGAGTGATTGGAATTGGAAGACTTTAGACATTTGCTATTGGTCAACAATACTTTTTGGCTCTCAAAATTCACAGTAACTTTGATTTTGGGAATAAAGCTCTGAATAATTTAGAATCCCCATATTTCCTATCTTTTTGCATGGGAAAATTTTCCACCACCTCATAATCCTCACCATCTGCTCTAAAGTCCCTTAAATGATCCACTACTAGTGATTCTACCTTATGGTTGCATTGTATAGTACCAGGAAACAATGTTACGAACATTTCTAATGCACTCTTTTGAATAAACAATGTTGTTTGGTCAATTTCATGTGAACACTTCATCACTAATTCTTATAAGCTCTCCAAGCAGTTGCATAGGTAGTTAGATATATGAACTATGGCCAAGTGTCAACCATTGCCTTGGATCATTGCATTTGTATGAAAGATATATTAACCATTAAATTTTCCATATTTAAATCTTGTAGAGAATCTGTGAAAAATTGTAAAAGAGCACATCCAAAACAAGCATAGGCCATGCTTCATTTTTCATTTCTACATTGCCTCATAGAATGAGGTTGTTATCAATGCCTAAGGTGGTGGTTGTAGATATTAGGCATCAAGCTAAAGAAGTTGTAATATTCCAAATTTTAGTACTTCAAGTACAAGTAGTGATTTTAAGTAGTTCATTGGAAATGGAATTTTTATTTTTTTTCTTTGAAAGTTTCACACATGCCCAAGGGGTAGCTTTATGGCCCAACAATTTTTATAACTTTTGACAACATGGCTAAAAAGTTACTATATGACATGTAATTTTCTTTGAAATTGTGGGTAGTTTGGGCAGCTCAAAAATTTCTATAAAAATCACTTTTTAAAAAAATAAATTTTTGAAATGGATTCTCTTTTCATAAATATATACATGAAAAACTTTAAATCATTCCATTTTGATTAATGAGATGAAAGTTATGAAGAGTTTTAGTTTACGAGTAGTATTCTCAAATAATCTTTGAAGTCCTTTAGTTGATTCAATTTTCAGTATTTTGGGAAAAAAATAAAATCATAGGATGTAGGTTGTTTATCACATTACCATTGGAATTGGCATTTTTGTATTTTGAATTTTGGAGAGTTTTGAATGAAAACATAGTAAAAAAAACCTTTAGGAGTTAAAATACGGACTGATGACCATAGAAATTATCCATTTCGGTACCGTGAGAATCATTGGATTAAAAAAAAATCCAAAAGTACTCATAGGAAATTGAACTATTGTAGAAAACCTCCCCTTTTCATAGAAAATTTGGAAGATTAATAATTGCATTTGTACCCTATATAAAAGGATGCTTTGTCATTCATTAGGCAAAATATGGCTACAATGTCATTTATGGGTTAATAGATAAGAACAACTCCAATGCTGACCTCAAAAAGAACATGGGAACCTCTCCATCTCGGGTACATTGCCAAAGCAAGGGGCGGATTGGATCTCTTTCCAATGTGCTATTTGTACCCCTACTCACAATCCAACAACAAATCCTAAAATGGCTACCATGGTTTAAAAAAAATCAAGTGAATCTTTTCCAGTTCTAGTATAGTATTAGTGTTCAAACCTAGGACACCACCACTTGTCATCATCATCAAAGAATTGAAGCTTCCAATACACTGTTTTGTACTCTACAAATGGTGCTAAAATGTCGAGCAAAGGATGTAAGGTGAAGAGCCATGGAAGATGTCATTGGCTACACCACCTAAATTGGGGAGCATTTTTTTGCACAAGGATGTTACAAGCCATGTTGACACCATTTGTGTGCTTCTTTCAATGTTGCATTGGAGTTATCCTAAAGCAAACCAACCATCTACTACATGTAATAGAACCACCCATTACCAACCATAGGCCTATCACCAATCAACAGGAGGGCTAAAATTCAAGAGAGGTTGGACTAATTTCCAAACATGAGTCCTTGATTTCCACCCATCAATTCCTCCATTCTTTTCATAACACATCTGCTTAGTTTGGAGTGCCAAAGTGAACAAGTAGTCTCTTAAATGAATGGTTTTGGAATAGTCTACACATCGGACTTGGGGCCAGGCTAACTTTTGCCTTCGAAAATTCATAGTAATTTTAGTTTAAGGAATAAAATTATTAAATTTTGACAATCCCCTTCATTTCTATCTCTGCACTTGTGGAAATATTTCCCTCATTATTGTACTTTACATCATGTCCACAGTTGCTTATTCCGTTGGCTATGGGTGGTTTTACCATACATCCAAAAAACAAACAACTATTGCCAACTACTACACAATGACTACATGATTCAACTACCAATTCAATTGTGATGTAAACAAAATTTTGTAGCACCACCCAAGGGGTGCAAGGAATTTTAACTAGATTTTAGGTGCATACCCTTTAAACTGCAAAAAAAAATTTGTTGGAAAAAGTCTTTTTGCATTTTGTTTTGGAGAACATGACATTTAACAATCATGCCAAAATTTCAAAACATGTAGGTCTATCTCTTCTATTAAGACAACATGTTTGATTTGATTTGTTTGTTTGTTTTGTTTTGTTTTGTTTGTCACTTTGAGATCTCCCGGACCGTGCGTCCCCCGGTCACATGCTTGGGTACCGTTGAAAAGCCCTCAGCGAGGAGGGGTGCACCGGCTTGGTTCTGTGGCCTTCTGACGTACGGTGTGAAAGTTGTGCATTTCTGAGTTATTTTTGGTTTTAGAAAATTAGAAAATTACTTTTTCTGATATTTTGGTTGCAATCTTAGTACTGTCGGAAAGCCCTTGGCGAGGAGGGGTGCACAGGCTTGGTTTCATGGCGTTCCGACTGACGGTGAGAAAGTTATGCATTTTTGAGTTGGTTTTGGTTTTAAAAAAATTAGAAAATCACTTTTACTTTTGTTTTGACTTTGGCAACGGCACAGGGTACACGTACTTAGTATCATCGGAAAGCCCTCGGCGAGGAGGGGTGCACTGGCTTGGTTTCGTGGCATTTGGAAGTACAGCGTGAAAGTTATGCATTTTTGAATTATTTTTTGTTCTAAAAAAATTAGAAAATTACTTTTCTTATATTTTGGTCACAATTTTGATACTGTCAGAAAGCTCTCGGCAGGGAAGGGTGCACCGGCTTGGTTTTGTGGCATTCCAACTCACCGTGAGAAAGTTATGCATTTTTGAGTTGTTTTTGGTTCTAAAAAAATTAAAAAATTACTTTTTATTTATTTTTATTGTGCCACTAGTCTCTTCTATTAAGACAGGTGGTTTGTTTTGTTTGTTTGTTTGTTTGTTTGTTTGTTTTGTTTTGTTTGTCACGTTGAGATCTCCCGGACCATGCGTCCCCCGGCCGCGTGCTTGGTACCGTTGGAAAGCCCTCAGCGAGGAGGGGTGCACCGGCTTGGTTCCGTGGCCTTCCGATGTACGGTGTGGAAGTTGTGCATTTTTGAGTTATTTTTGGTTCTAGAGAATTAGAAAATTACTTTTACTTATATTTTGGTCGTGATCTTGGTACCAAGATCCTCGGTGAGGAGGGGTGCATGGGCTTTGTTTCGTGGTGTTCCGACTCACAATGTGAAAGTTATGGATTTTTGATTTTTTTTTTTTTTAAATTAGAAAATTACTTTTACTTTTGTTTTGATTGTGGCAACGCCACAAGGCACTCTAGTATTTATGAGGAGAAGCATTTGTATGATTGCCTCATTGGCAACTTTACTATAAGTGCTTTGAGTGAAATCATATGAGAAGTTGCCGGGGTGGTGCGGCGACGGTAGGTGTGGAACCTTCGTTTCCTGTCCGGCGGGAATCTGCCAACTCAGATGGTGGCCACTTATCCAATCCAAGGTGGCAAGGTCCCTCCTGGTCAATCAGAGTCCAAGCTCATAATTTAATTTAGGTCACTTTTTCCTTTGACTGGCAAACTACATTTTAATAAATATTAGACTATTAGTAATTGGAGTAGGTATCCACTATTCATCTTCCAAATTTTGTGGGAAAAGGGAATGTCTTGTACAATAGCTTGTCTCTCAATGAGTGCTTTTTCATTTTTTTAAGCCAACAATTCACATGGTACCCACACAAATGATTTCCATGGTGATTGGCTCGTCGTCGTTTAAGGGTTAAACAAAATGTCTTGTTTTTTCCAACTCACTTTGGGGTGAGATGTTCGGATTTGCATGCTATAGTCAGCTTTTAGGGTATTGTTCCATACACAGTTTGGGGAATCTTACTGCTCAACTAGCTAAAACCCTACATATTGTCAGACTAACCAGTTGTTTGAAGCATCCTCTCAGCTAGGCCTATAATAAATAGAGAATATTCTTTGAATTTCCTCTTAAATGGTTGGATTTTTTTCGAAGATTTTCAAATCAATTCAGCAATTCCTAATTTCAACCGGCTAACTTGTAACTAAATGCCGGTACTCCCTATACATCAGTTCCATGCTTGGTAAATAGCATCAAAATACACAATGGGGGCTTTCATTTGACAAGCCCTCCAAAATATTGTTGACTATAGTGACTATATTGGGACATTGTTTTCCAATAAAGGCCTTTGCAGGACTTGTTTACATTGTTCTTGTGCTTATAAATAGGTTGCATTGGAGCTGCTCTTAGGCTCTAAAAGCGTCTGTCCTTTTATATGTTTATTTTTGGTGAAAATGTCCAAAGCCTTACTTTTTTGAGCTTCTTGGAAATTGCTAAAAATTAAACAAAAATTTGGAGTTTGATAAGTTTCGTCAATTTTGAAAAAGAATTGTCACCATAAAAAATTCTTGAAACTAGAAGTGTCAAAGATGACATAGGAAAAGAAAACATGTGACAATATCACTTATAGATTGAAAGATTATAATTTTTGATCATGAGGGGGGTAAAATTGTAAAAATGATTTGAAGTCTATCAATCTTCTTTTTACAAGTTGAATCTAAAGTTTCTAAGTGTTGAAAAAAATATGAGGTTAAAAAGACAATAGAATAATATGTATAACAACAATCAATTTATGACTTTCAAAATCTACTCTACAATATTTTTGAATGAATCTTTAATGAACTTTTTTGTCCAAGATCATGATGTATATTTGAGGTACATCAGCTCCAAGAGCCTTTAACATTGAAAGAATTGAGATTTACAATGGACAAAAACTTCAATAGAAAAATCATAAATAATTTTTAAGAAAAAATATTTTCCAAATATTGAAATAGACTTTAAAGGATATTCAAATTTTTAAAGTACTAAAAACAATACTTTGGTAAGATTTTATTTAACTTCAAAAGTTTAATCAATACCAAAATATGGTGACATTTAGGAGTTAACCCATTAAGGACCAGGTCGATGAATGGAGTGAAAAAATGGCTCAAATTGACATGTTTTCATTAGTATCCACTTTGGCTACTAATGAAAACATGTCAGTTTTAGCCAGTTTTTAATTTCGTGTCATCGACCTGGTCCTTAATGGATTAATGAACAAATGCAATTGGTACTTCAAAGAAAGAAATATATATTTCTACACCAAAGAGCATATTTTAAAATTTAAATTTTTTATTGAATGAATATTATTGATTGAATTATATTTAAACTTGCCAATCATCACATAGACAAAATTTGAATCTTTCTCTATATAAATATAGAGACTTGCATGTTTGAAATTTGGCATGAATATTATATGTCATGCTAAGATTTACCTTCAAAAAACACAAAATGAAAAAAATATCTACCTACAAATTTTATTGCAATTTGAAGGTGATGTACTTGAAATCTAGCCAAAAATTCCTTGCGTCCCTTCACCACATAGTCATTGGATAGTGATAAATTTTTTGGTTCCCATCACAATTGAATTGGTAGTTGAATTGTGTGGTTATTGTGTGGTAATTGGAAATGATTGTTATATGGTTCTTGGATGTGAGTGGTGAATGGGTGCTGTACTCCAAATCAAAAGTCCAAATATTTATATATTTTAAAAATAATTTTCTTTAAAATGATCCAAAAAATGTTTGTAAGAATTTCAATTATTCAATATATAATCATTTTTAGAAGGAATATTCAATTTTAGACTTCAAATTTTATTTAATATATTAGATTGTGTTACTCCAACTATATGTATGCAATCAATACATCATATTTTACTATTTTTGTTTATAAATCATCATCACATTTATCTTACAAGTTATACTTTATAATACATCACAATTTTGGAAATCCCTCGTCATCAAGAATTGAAGGAGATGTATTAATATATTAAGCTTGTATTAATTGGCAAAAATAGGCTCTCAAACTTATACTCCTTTGTCCTCCAAATAATTTGTGGTTTGAAAACACTAGTTAATATAAACTCACTTTAGAATTGTAGTAGAACAAACAAATATGCAAGTAATGATCACTCACGTTACCGTACGATAATGGTACATGTACTGCAAACACACAATACTATAGTACATAATGTAAGTACATGCTACCATTGTTTTTTTACAAAAACATATTTTAACCCTTAAAGGACGACAAGATAACTCTGGAAATCATCAATTTTTATGACCATGTGAAGCATTGACTTAAAAATTTGTAAAAGCACTCATTGCAAGACAAACTATTGTAAAAGACCTTCCCTTTTCTTGCAAAATTCTGAGGATGAATAGTTACACTTCTATCCTACATAGGAATCCTTTGTTATCCATCAAACACAAAACGTCCACCTTGACATTAAGGGTTAACTAGTTTTCTCAAAAAAAAAGGAATTATTTTTGAGAAATATTATTCAAGTGAGATATTAAATTGCCATCCTATGTGTGAGATATTGTGTTCAAGCAAGATATTTTTGTTGCCATCTATATATGGATTAATTCCAGATATTTTTAGGCTTTTAAGATGAATAAGTATCCTTGGTCAAAGGTAATATGATGAATAGTAGTATTCTCAATGTAGAATCTATCTCATAAATCGACGGCATTCTACCTATTTTTGTCTTCTAGACCTGGCTTCCACTCAAACTTCTTCGTATGAAGGTTCTGTCAATGGAAAGCCTCCTCCCTTCAGTCCAGAGCCTATTGTAAAATTGTACATCAGAGATCTTCACTTGTTCACTTTCCATAAAAAAAAATTGGAGTTGCAGTCTCATTTTTGCAAGGTTTCAGTAATTGTTAGAAATTACCCATCGACTATTGGGCAATGTACACGAAACTTCAGCCAATTTACAATCTGTGAGTACGACAGAGATACGTTAAAATTGCATGCTTTCCAGAGCTTCATTCACAGATTATACAGTGCTTAAGAGATGCGCACCCAGAAACGCCACTTAATGCCCTCTGTACATTTGAGGTGGCGATTCTCAGTGCACAACATTCGCCTGACCCACTCACCCACCCACCCACCCCATTTCATGGAGCTCAATGTTGATTCCAGAGTGCACTTAGATTCTCAACATTCTTTATGAACTCAGCTCTGAATAGTGAACAGTTCTTACACAAATCGGGTAACGTTTGCATTTTACAGGAGTATCTCAAAACCAGTCATCTTTCGCTGACACCTACAGAGAGCAACACCATCAACTTCATATCGGAGGACGCGTCTTTGTGTCCCGGATGTCACGCACCATTCCACAATGCCGGAAATTCTGCATACATTGTACAACACGGCATGATTAATTGCGGAATAAAGGATAAAGTACATTGGTGAGATGCAGAAACACGAGTGCTCAGAAGGGAACATGTCAAACTAGCAGTGGAATACACTAGAATTTTTTATATTGGGTTTAATATGACACTTTGATTCAAACTTACAGAAGAAGCAAAAACAAACTTATTAGAATTAGTAATTGCACTAGTTGGTGTAGTTCCTTCATATACTGGTGACAAGGTAGCCAGGAATTCAGTTTTATAAAAAGATTGCATTCCCTTAGAGGAATAAACACTGAGACACTGAGCAGCTCATACCTCAATTTTCACGACTTCCTTGAGCTGAAGGCTTAGAGGACTGCGGAGTTTGAGGAGAGAGAAAGCTGGGAAGGGAGTTGCTCGTCTGCGGCCGCGACTACTTTTGACCCAGCATCTTCCAAATCATCCAGAGCATGACCCTGCGTTGCCCAACCCCAACCATGTTCAGCATGCACCCTGAGCTTAACGTCAGAAAAAGCTGTACGCAGTAGAACAAGACGCTTCGCTAACAAGGGGACCTGTAGCTGATTTCGTGGTGTAGCTTCACTACATATGTAGCTAATTTCATGTTAAGGACTAGGTCTCCATTCTAAGTAGCAACGAACACCATACATAACCTACTCAAACTTTCTCACTTCAGTACAAATGAAAAAGACTCACCGTTGTGAAAGTTGTGTTCTCACACTGTTCCTGGTCAGAAACAGACTGTTGAGGTTTTGATGAAGGTGTCAGTCCAGGTGTTTGCAGCTGCAAATCAGTAGCCACAACGGGAGGATCCGAAGTTTTCACAGCCTTCGATGGATACACTGCGATAGGATGAATGGGGACAGGGTATCTAGCAGAGGGTCTTTCAACATGGATTTGTGGTCCTGGGTGGGAAAAGTGGCTGTAGGGTGGTTGTCTGGACCCCAACATGTTAAATGTTTGATACGAAGGATGCAAGAATGGCGCCATCGAGAAAAAAGGGGGAACGGGTATCTGATCAGAATCTTGAGACATTGTCTCCTTTGAAGGAAGCGCGCCTTTCATCAAGGAGTAAGGGAACTGGGCAAGGCCAGGATGGAATCCTGGCAGTACGCTCTGGTTTTTGTCCCCGCTTTGATTTAGTTGGACTTGCAGCCGGCCTGTCTCAGTCTCGAGATGAGTTTTCTCTTCTTGCAGCTCGGATTTCTCGGCGCTCAACTGCACACAGAAGTTCAAAATATTAACTAAAAAGAAGGCAAAAGTTGACACTCCGTCAATGCACGAGACACTCAAGCATTCAAGTTGATGGAAAAGAACTAAGCCAGCGGATATTAAATGCGTCACTATAACCATTCAACCAAAATCTACGAGTGTGATTTTGAGAATATCCTAAAGACCTCTGGAGAGATCACTTTGGGTACAAGAACCAATTCTGATGAGATCAAATTGTTCTCACTCAATGTATTGGACGATTTCTTATGCAATAACTCAAAGTGGGAGGTTGCAGACCACTACTGAAGAGACGCAAATCCCCATTTCCATTTCCATAGACATTCGGCCAAGTCATATTTACACCCAACTTGCTAATCGAAGACGAACCAAGTGTATTGGAAAACGTGAATTGCTCTTGCTCAGCATAAGAATCGGGATGAGTCCCCTAACGACTTCAGTACACTCTACCTCATAACTATATGCTATAATCTACTGCCCAGTGCAGGAAATTTTGAGTTTTCCAGCACATGAAAGGGAGAGAAACAGAAACTTACATCTCTTGATTCGTCTGAAAGAGCAATGTGTTCGCTTTTCATGCGAGCAATTTCGGCCCGCAGTTCATTGACAGCCAGAATGCTTTCAACCAAAATGCTGCCCTTGTCATTTCTAGGCCGAATAGGATCTGATACCACAAACTTAACAATTTTCATCAACCCACTCAAACCCATCGACCAAGCTCAATACAATCTAAGCTCAAAAACAGTACTACTCTCCGCTAGGAACCCGCAATAATTGCGAAAACAATGATCAAAATTCATGGGAAAACACACACCCAGAACGTCCGCCAGTTTCGCAAATTGCTCATTCAGTTGATCTCTCCTCAGTCTCTCCCGTCCCGCTTTCTGAAGCTTTCTAGCCGGCGGCAAGTGACTACGATCCTCTCCTGCATCTCGAGCTCTGCCACTCCACGTTCAGCTAACACTTCCCGAATTTTAACACAAAACAACCTCACCCCCCCCAAAACCCGAAAAACTCAAGTACAAATTCCAAAACAAGCCAGAAATGCACACCTGCACTCCGGAGCACTAGAAATTGCCATCGGCGGCGCAATGTTGTACTGCGGGCAGATTTGTTGCAATTCCGCAGCACATTCACCGTTACGACCTAAAGAACCATTCTCCGAGGACATTGTCTCCTCCGACGCAACCCCAACCCCTACACCGCACGGCAAATCACGCTGATGCTGCAAAGCCTGTTGCTCTAGAATCCAAAAACGCGGGTGCGATGTGGCGAGCGTCTCCATCACAGCGTGACCCCCTGCCCGTCGAACATCTCAACACCCTCGCCGCCACAACCCCAAACCCCAAGAAACTCTCCACTCCTCCTAGCAGAGCTCCCCCCAAAACTCCATCACACCTCCAATTCGAACGCGCAAACCAACCAACCCACCCTCACTCACTCACTCACTCCCCCCAAACTAGCATTCTCGTCATCACGATCCCTCCCAACCTTGACGCGCAAGGCAAAGTCCTCAACTCGAAAGAAACGTCCAAAAGCCAATCGCATCAACTGCAAGCGTATCTTAGTTGAAAAAAGAAGTTTAGAACTCGCGCAGTCCCGAAGTCCTAGAAGAGAGAGCGAGTAGGTGAATTGGGAAGAAAGAGAGAAGCCCTCCATCCAGCCCAAGACTTGGGGAAGCCATCGGAGGCCTTCCACGATCGTGCACGCGAAGAGCACGCGACGAGCCATTCTCCGCGGGCGGAGCGACCGCAGCTGGGGCGTGGCCATTGTAAGCGCAGATCGGGGGTTTGCATGAGGGGAGCACGCGCGCGCGTGTGGGCAGGGCCCAGGGGGCGCGTGCTGGTGACAAGCGCTCCCGTGAATCGTTGTGCCTTTGCAACACACGTCGGGCCTGCCGCGGGCGTTCCCGTGGTTCCCGGGAATGGCCGTGGAGATGGTGGCCGCGCTCAGTCAGCGTTAAGGTACGTGCACCCAAACGTAGATCGACACTTAGATTAAGCCCTAAACTAAAGCGCAGCTGGACCCAATGCTGTTAAGGTGAGTTTCCATGAATGTGTCACAACGAGGCCCCTCATTGCCCCATTTTACCCCTGGGGAAAACACCGTGGAATTTGTTATTTGCACTCAGATGAATTTTTTTGCAAATTTTGAATTCAGATTTGCAATCAGCAGCCCCAAATTAGCTAGGGGTTGTGTAAAAATATTAAAAAAAATATGGCAAAAAATAGGGGGCTTTTTTCACAATTAATCCTGCCCGGGGCAATGAGGGGGTCAGTTCTCCCTGGCTATCACAACGATGGGGTTGGGTTTTGGGTTGGTCAATAAAACGACAGTGATACAAGCTCAAGGCCTCTTGCCATGTGAGCCAGGTGGGTCAAGTTTGCAGGGGAGTTACAAGGACTAAGTTTGGAATTGTTTTGCCATGTAGGCTTGGTGGGTGGGGAGAGATCTAGTAAGAATCGCCCATGTATTGATTCCCTGAAGATCGTTCAATCTTGATCAATGGGATTGTCTACCGATTTCACTGAAACTTGAAATTTGGCTTCTCTACTCACTGAGGCCAGCAAGACAATCTATATTCACTTTTTGTCTTCTAATCCTTTTTTTGCCTAGCTCATTTGGTAAGAAGCCCTTAGGGTCTATCGCTTATGGGTGTTTCTAGATCCACTTTTGTGGTAGTCTATTGTCCGCAGTAGGTGCATCTATGCACTTGTTTTTACAAATTTGTATTATATTCATACAAGCTTTAAAAAATACAACCAATTTTGTCAGTTTTCTAAACCATTTTCTAACAAACGCACATCACTTTATTCTATCCCTACCCTCAATATATGCAAATCTTGGATAAGTCTCATATTTAGGTACTTCTACTTTATGGGGGAAACAAGAGAGACTTGCATACCCTCACCATGATGGCAGATTTATGGAAGATATTGATCTAGACATGTTGAAATTGTTTAATAGAGATGATAAATTAGTGGAGACTTGGTTGGGTGCCAACTTGTTGGCTTTGCTACATAGGCCAATTTTTAGAAGGACAACAACAAAGATGCTAGAATTTGGTAGGTTGGACAAATTTTTGCTCAAAACAAAAATGCCAAATAAATTGTTATTAAAAGAAACATTATTTGTGGCATCATATTGGATATAAGGTAGAGCATTTTGGGTATTACAATGCATTCATTGCATTGGTCCTTGCACAATTGTCACAATACTATGTCATTAAGAACTTGAGCTTTGAAAACAATGGTGAGCACAAGAGGTGACAATTGATGACTTTCTTAGAATTGACAATTTGAAAGAATTGAAAGTTGTGGTTCTAACCAGAACGAAAAAAGATGGCCATGATGACTCTGTTTTGGATGGTGACATTGATGTTTGGAATTGAAAGTTCTATCTTTGATAAAGAAAAGGAGGAATGATGATGATGATTTCATTTCGGATGTTGAAATTGATGATTTGTAACTAAAATCTCCAACTCCAACAATGATGAAGTAAAAGAAAGACAATTATAATGAATCTATTTTCAATGTAGGAAATGATGCTTTGGAAGTGAAATCTCAAGATTCAACGATGAAGAAAAGGGGGTTGATGATGACTTCATTTTCAACATTGATTTGAAATACAATTTGTTTATTGTGAATTGAAATTTACTTCTTCTATCTTAATTGTTGGGGATCTTTGCAGATTTATTGAAATTGATTCTTTAGAAAGTCATGGTTGAATGTGTATTTCCCCTACCTACCTATATGAATATGGTTGCATTCTTTTAAATTTCTTCTTTCGGTTTGCACTTTCAATGGTTTGACAAAAGCTTAATTTACAAAGCATCAGATGAAGATTGACAATAATGCTATTGATGAATTTAAAGGTTTTGTTTTTGACTTTTAAACCCATAAATTTTTTGTCACTTCTAGCATAAAATCTATATTAAAAAAATCTAGAGAAATTTTCAACCCATTAAGATGCCTAAAATGGTGATTTTCTCTTCATTTTGTATTTTAGAAAATTGCTAGAACTAGGATGGCTATGTTGGATTTTCATCTTGACTAAGCCCAGTTCGACCTCCAAGTCACAATTCTTTGGCACGAAAACTCTCTAAAAGTAATGCTATGTAGGTGTTTGGGAGTGATGTGGGATTTGGGAGGTAGTGGGAAGCCTCTAGTCTTCATTTTCAATTCTTCAACAATCAAATTTTGAAAATTCAAAGGACCTTGGGTCTTGGGATGTAGTATAAAGTGGCCATTAAAATCTTCACTTATTTTTTTAGCTATGAACTACGTTCTCCTATTACAAAAAATCACTAGAATTGAAGAAAAATGTATCCACTTTAGTTAGTAAAAGAACAATTAAGTGTCCTATGTAACCGTCCTATGACTATAGCCCTTTTTATTTGCACTAAATCTTATGTGTATATTGTTTTAGTCACAAATTAATTGTACTAAGAAGTGTAGGATTATGACAATACAAGCACATCTATGATAAAAAATATAAGACTTTCCTACATTAAGCAAGGCCTTGATGATCAAACTCAATGATGAGGATCAAAGCACAAGGTTTCTAATTAACCCTTTAAAAAATCAATGCAATACTATAGCATAGATTGCAACTTAGAGACATTTTCAAGTGTTTCATTTGGCTAAAGGGCCTTCAAAAGAAGCACAAATAAGCGATCAATATTCAATACAATACTACCATTATTTAAACTTCACAAGCACCACAAGAATTTTTTGCACAATGAACCCAATAATCTACATCCTTGGTTATCATGTTAGATCTTTACTCTGTGTCTTTGTGTTACATCAATCTAAAGCACTTTGCTACCTTATACAAGCCTTATAATCAAGCATTTGGATATCTAAGATATAAAGATGTTCATAAGGGGTGCTTTGTAGTGATTAGAAAATACACTAGATGAAAAGGGAACAAAACTATATTATCTTTATTACAATGGTAATCTTTATCCAAATTTTATCCCAAACCATCACTTGCTAAAAAAACAAAGGGCACAATCAATAAATATTATTTAGTTTCCTTCCATTAGAGTTGATAAAACAAATTGTTCCAAAAACTTGGTACTCAAATTGGCATGTTTTTACTTCTGTAATAAAAGAACCTTCAATATTATTTTGCTAATATTAAACACAATAAGCATAAATCACAAAAAATTAACAATATTTGAAAGAATTGCATGCCCAATAATAGCTTGAAAAGTCTTACAATCCAAAAAAGTACAACAAGTTTCAAAGAAAATATAGCTCGAAAAAATCAACCGAACAATGTTGAAGTAGTAAGGAAATGGATTTGGTAGGTTGGATGTTTGAAATATTGAAACCAAGAAAGCTTACAAGTGCGCCTCACAAAGCTTTTGTCCAAGAAATGAAAGAATAAATATTGGATGGAACTTTACCCCACTTGAATCTCGTTTTGTGCTACATTTTAATCCCTAAAGGACCAAAAATTGCCTCAAGCAATTCTAGGGAGTTTAGATAGATATCTATAATAGTATAGTCTCAATTTTCATCTTGATTTTTTGAATTTTTTTTTTAAGATAAAAAAAACACATCATCTTTCTAGGAATATGATTTTTATTTCAATTGGTCTTTGAAAGCAAAAATTATGCCACCTTAAGCCAAAAATGGAGTTTGTTGGGCAATACAAAAAATCACAAAAAGTCAAAATTAAATTTAAAATTTTTTTCCACTTAAATATTATATTTTTATCTACATGTGAAGCTTTGATTCATTCTATTTAGACTAGTGATGAGACTAAAGTTATGGACAAGCTCAATTTTTTTAATAAAGTTGTTTGAGAAAGTTAAATTTGATTGCTAGAATAGTCTCACCATTAGGATTATTGTATTCCAATTTCATCTTGACAATTAAATAGACCTATTAACAATTATTATTTTTTCATTCAATCTTGGACCTACTTCTACTTAACAATTTTTTAAAGAGTTAAAGTCAAATGTATTTATTTTAGAAAAAATTCCAAGACTTTCAACTCATTTTTTCTACAATTTTTTTTTTATAATCAAAGTTTGTATTGCAAAAAAATTCCCTATTCACAATCAAAGTGTTGTAAAATTATAGGCCAATACTCAATCTTTTTTACAACTTTGAATGTTGATATCTTCTAATTTGTAGAGTCAAACTTCATGAAAATTTTACCGCATTGTTTGACACAAGTGAAGTACAAGACCCTATATCCTATGATTAGATTCTAAAAGATGTTTTCATATTTATTTTCTTGGATGAATGTATTAAAAGTGATAGTTTTGAGTTTCTTTTGTTAGAAACATGACCTTGGTCTTTAAGGGGTTAAATAAGTGATCATACAACAAAGAAATGCAGTTGACTATTATAATTATCCTTTGTAATTTTTTTAGTGTATAAGAAGATATATTAGCTTAATAGAATAGACAGATAATTTTACTACAAATGTAAACTATGAAAATTACAAACATTTGATATTTAATAAAGCCTAAATATTTGAATGTTGAATAAAAATAATACTTAAAAAATCTGATGCAAGAAAAAATTTATCCACTGTATAGACTAGCAAATTACATAAGTATTGTTTAATTCAACTCTTGTGAAATTTTGGACCACACTAAATGTAAAAAGATCCATAGCAAATTTTGATTCAAAACAATGTTTTTCCTTAAGATCTGAGGAAAGGGCAACAACGTGGGCAACAATGTCAAATTCTCTTTAGTATTAAAAGCATGAATATTGAGCTCACAAATCTTCATCCACATTTCCATCAATGAGGTTAATCTAACGATATGTAATGCAACAAAATCAATAATACAAATAATCAACTATTTAAAGAATCAATACAAAATATACTATCCTAGAAAATAAGAGTATTAAATTTACCAAAGAATGTACATTAGATCAAAATATATGATAATACGATGTTTTAAAAAAGACAAGTTTCAAAAGAAGTGGTTTTTATTGAGGCTATGTTGTCAAATCTTTGTAGAGTTTAGTGCTTGTTAACAACTCACATAAATCCACTCATACTTTTTCCTTACTAGAAGGAATCTATCATCTTCCTTCAACATTGAAATTAGGATTACCACATATTGCAATTTTCAATGTCGGGAGTCACTAAAATTTAATGAACACAAGAACATGGGAGTGTAGGAATTGAGGGTGGGATTAGCGATGAAGGTCGTAGGAGGCACTATCTTTGGTTTAGGTTCCCTACAAATCTTCTCTAACATAGACATTGCAAGAGAAAAGGATGTTTAGAGTGAATTTTTAAGTTTAGTCTTAGACATAAGATTATGAGTAATGAACTATTAAGAGATTTTCAATAAAATTTTATTAAAAATACATGTGTTTTTAGTAAAATTTTACTGAAAATCTCTTGAAAGTCATTACTTATAATTTTATGTTTAGAACTACACCTAAAAACTCATTTAAAGCACCCCTTTCTCTTATAGGGAGAACATCGTTGTCTTCAAGAGAATGCATTTTGGGGTTTAGATTCGCACTCACTTGTTAACTTAACTGAGTGTGAGTGGTGGCCCTTGGGGTGACAGTGGACTATTCGTAAAATGTACACTGTTTGTACATTGCTGAAGTCTATGAAAAAACAACATAAGGTAGGAGCACCCAATGGCATGAGGTACCTAATGGCGTGACTTTCTACATATGACAGTCATTTCAGAACTTAAATGCAAATAAACTGTAGATAGCTTATTTTTATTGACTGAAGTAACAAATGATCTACAACTGACCTACATTTACATTCTAAAATCATTACCTTATCTAGAAAGTGACGCCATTGGGTACACTCATGCTATTGGGTGCTCCTACCTTATAAGGTAGGTACACCCAAATGTGCCACTGACCTTAAACCGCCATCTATACCATACGTACATCTCCAAAATCAGTTCTGTACCTATGTGGAAGAAACGCTTTCAGAACCAAACTTTGTTCCTTAATAACTTTTGCATATAGTATCCAAATGCCACGTTCTCTGGTGCATTGGAACCTCCTTTCACTTGCCAACAAGAACATATGAAATTTTTACCAATCCAATATTAGAAAATACGCTCAGTAGCAATTAGTGGTGGTTTTAGGTGTACCCACCTTACAAGTTCTGTACATTTGAAGAGTCAAGTGGTTTTAGAGCCTGACTGTGCTCTTTTACAACCTCCTACCTTTGGCCCAAAGTTGGCTTCACCTACCTCTTGTTCCAAGTTCAAACGTAATTCCTTGGCGCTGTTGTTTTAATTTCCAATTAGGATCTCCTTCGCTTTTCGCTCTACTTGAAAAGTGGTTCTGCCATTGACGTGCTGCGATGTGACTGGGACATTTGCAGGGAATTGGGAGGAGAAGTTTCGAATCGGCCCTGTTTCCGTGTTGAGCCCACGGAAGTTTCTGCTCAACCTCGATCGAAGCACACAAGGTGGCACCAGCAATAGCAATAGCAATAGCAATAGCAGTAGCGTGTCCTTTTCTGCTGAAATCAGCTTTTCAATATGTACACTTCATCTTTGTTGGAATACATCTGGGTTTTTTTTATTGACTTTTCAAATTAAACAGGTGGATATGGAGTGGAGTGGTAATGCACGGCCGAGCGTACTGGACAATTATCAATCTTGTTCCAGATTTGGATTACTCAATTCACAGGTTGATCAATGGCATGGGGGGTTCGAATTCTACCAAGGAAATCGTGTATCGACACGCATCAATCGTCTCTGTGTTCATGAGTGAAATTAGTATTAAAGACGTTGCATCCGAGGTTCCGTCTGATTCTATGCGCTAGTTGGAACAGGCAGGGAAATAGAAAACGTCATTTTTGAGCAAAGCAATTCATGTCTCGTCTGTTGGAACCCTTTGTATCGTAGTCTCAGGTCAAAGCGACATGTGTTGCTGCAGGGAAGAAGCTGAAGATAGGAAATCCATTTGAATTGAGGAGGATACATATCTGGGGTCCCATGATTTCAGAATCTGCAGCCAAGGGCATCGAGCACTGGGTGAAATTAAAGATCGAAGCAGTCGATAAGGGTCTTAACTTACAGGAGGGAACCGGAAGGGTGCGTTAATTTGTGGAGCCAGCTAGCAGCTCTTGAAGATATGCCAATGATAGCCGATGCTTGAAGAGAAGAAATATCTTCGTTCGATTCTTGTCTACAAGTGCACGTTAGTGAAACGTTATTGGGTGTCCAGAGATTGGGTAATGTGGAATTCGCAACATTTCTGGAATTAGTCTGGGTCACTTTCTGCTAGTAGCTTCGCGCGTTGAGTCCAGTTATGCTGTAATTTGTAGGATATCCGTCGCTATGTTGCCAGCGAGGAGTGTAACGACACACATTTTGGACACCAAGTGGTCATCCTTCTAAGAATTTGAACAAGGTTTTCTAAGCTTTCGAGCACATGGAGGTGCGTCGATCCTTAGATGTGTTTTTTAGTGAAACTGTGTATTTCTAAGGTCATCAGAGTGTTGTCTATTTGGTTTAACTACTAAATATCAATGTGGGAAGAAGAAGCCAAAGAGAGTGACATATCCCATCTCGTTGAAGTTCCCAGATGGACAACAGCGAGACTTCAGTACATGAATTAATATTCCCATGGAAATTGTTTATTTTTCAGGTTGGGGTTGTGATCCTCCATGACTCGACTGCTCTACAGTCATACCGCGGCCTTAATTATAGACTCTCGAATTCAGCGTGAGGGCTTGAAATATGCCATGGAAGATATGCTTGAGACGAAAGTGCTTGTCATGAGCAATCTTGCGGTACCTTACAGAGAACCAATCTATTAGCATGCGCGTTTCAACTGGTTTATGATACCCATTGTTTCCTTTCTCACCCAGACAGTATGCAGGGTTTGCTCGATGCTTCAATGAAGCCACTCACATGGTCATTCTTCCGGCAGTGGCAACCAAGGTCGCCGCTGCTACAGGTGTCCCGAAAGTGTCTTGTGAACACTGAGTACACACCATACTATACTTGGATGGTTTAAATAAAATAATGTTGAATTGTTTAATCGAAATATGAGAACATTTGCGATTAAAAGCAATTCAATTGTTCCTTACGTGGACAATGCTAGAGTCATGTGTGCTACTTTCACAAGAAGCTCAAATGAGTCTTCCATGATGATTCTTTTGTGAGTGCCATTTTCCCCCGTGTATGTTAGTTGCAACATGTGTCTCAAATTTTTGTAAATAGTAAAGAAATTTTGCCCCAAAAAATGTCGGTATACATTTGCTCCCAGAGGTATATGTTCTTCGCATGGAGGTCTTCATCAAAATACGTCCAATTTGAAGCTCATATGCTTGACCACAACATTACTTGTCCACTATAAGTTTGAGCCCACAAACAATAGTGTTCATGTGTATCCTTTTGCTTCCTACTTCAATTTATGTAACTTCTTCATCATATTTTATATTGGATGTTATTCTTGACATATAAATATAAGTTGTTCTATTGGACACCACCTCAAATCCATCACCTAAAATTATAAAATGTCACATAAAACACGGGATTCGTATAGTATAGTAAGTGAAAATTCCTTCTTCTCGAATCCACCATGATATGAAAGTAGTCAAAGATATAGCCTTTGAAGTGAGTTTTAAGCCTTGGTTGATTTTGTCTACAATTGCAGTTGTTTTGGTGATGATGGCTACATTGGTTCAAATCTACATTGCTATCATTGGTTTTACTTAAATGAAACCAAAATTTTGATGGGGAAAAGTTAAAAATTTTTTTTTTTTAGTTCCATTTGGACAAGTGCTTCAATAGATAGTTTGTATACTAGAGTAATACATTTTTATATGTCCAAATTTGATGAAGCCACTTACTTTCATAAGTCACTTATTTTTATAGACCACTTATGTAGGTCCCAAGATGTATTATTTGGTCATTACAGAGTAAATTATGAATTTTCAAAGTGTTGATTATAAAGGTATCTGGATAGACTTTTTGTGCTTATATTCAAAATATGTATTGTCAATAGATGCCTATGTAGAAGAGATTTGGAACAATTAGGTGTAGTTACTTTAGTGAGACTCTTTCTGAGATAATTATTCATTATCAATATATCTTAAATACTACCAAGTACTCTAGAGCTAAAAGTTTTGTAGCCTATAATCCCAATAGGTGAACATGCTCCTACTGAAGGGAATCTAAAGATATATTGTTTTATGTCTTCCAAGTTTGTGCAAATAGGGCTTTCTTGTACAATACTTCTAAATATTGAAGATGGTTTCAAGATCATTCTTTTAGTAAAATATCATCAATATAAAGCCCTCCTAAATGGCCAATTTTTAATCTCTTTGTGAAATTTTTTCCCTATTTTTTACAAATTAAAACATCAAAGTGTTTATTTTCTTCAAAAATTTATAATTTTATTTTGTGAATAAATTTTGACCTGCATTTTTTTTAGGTCTCAAATTTTTGGTAATATGTTATTTTTAGTGTCATACTAATTTTCCATATTTTAAATTTTTTCCAAAAGGTCTTTTGTAGGACACTAAGTATTAGTCAAAAACAAGTCAAATCTATCAACTTAGACATAGGAAAAACTAGGTTTCTTATAGTGAATATATCTTCCTAAAATTTCAAAATAAAAATCTATAATAATTGCAACATGTGGTAATTGAATTTCAAAAACTACTTTCTTTGTCTCTTTTCAAATTGTTAAGCTTCATCTTTTAAAATATTTGTAAGAAATTTGCATGTATTGCAACTTATTCTAAAACCTTTTGTGTTGAGAAAACATTTTGGAAATACATGTAAGAAATTAAAGTAAAAAAAATTTCATTCATTTTCAATAAATATTAAGTCTAAAGAGATTCATCATGATAGACTGATTCAATAAATTCCTAATAATATATCTATAAAACTAAAAATTGTTAGTCCCAATGGTAGTAATTTTGTAATAAGCAATATAAATCTCTTGCTTTAATTTTTAATTTTCCAAACCTATAAAAAATTTAGTAAAAATAAAACCCTTTTAATTTAGTCTTAAAAAAAATCCCATGATTGATTATTTGCAAATTAAACCTCCTCATAGATTTCATTTTGTTAGTGTATATAGAAAGATTAAAGCCCCTATATACTCATAAATCAAAGAACCAAATTCAATCTTAATTGCTAAAACAAAAACAAATATAGTTAGGTGTACAAATGTCCTTGTTGAAAACAAAGAAACTACTTTTTAGACAAGAACTCTTAACACATTGTCAAATTTTAGGAAATTTCATTCTACTTAAAAATTACTATTCCATCACATGTTTTGTAGAAATTTCAAAAAAATATTTAAAAACTTTCTTTTATATTAGATGACCACAAAGTTTTGTAGAAAAAAATGCTTCTTGATCCTAAAAAATAATGATTAAATACCAGTACAATTGAATATTAAAGTTAAAATGAAATAAAAATTTTAATACAAATAAAAGTCTAGAAACAACCAAGCCCAAATAGGAATCCTTAGACCCAATCGTTGTCTAAATGTTGGTTTGAGCAATGTCTCGACTCATTTGTTTCTTGATCATTGTTTACAGCCCTCAACCCCATAAGGAGCCTAAAAGTGTTTGATGGATGACATGGAATCCTTCTATGTAAGACAAAAGTACAAATGTTCATCTTCAAAAAAAATTGTGAAAAGGGAAGTTTTTGCACAATAGTTTGACCTTCAATGAATGCTCTTGGTTTCTTCAAGCAAATGCTTGAAATGATATTGAAAAGGATGATTTCCACAATGACCAATGCAACATTACAAAATTAACTAGGCATGGAACTATGGAAATCATCCCTTCTGGCATTGTGTAAATAGTTGTTTTAAAAAAAATCCTAAAGCACTCACTAGAAGTCAAACTAAGGTAGAAGCACCAACAACCAACTATTTAAGCAATTTTGGAGTAGATGGTGAGGAGTACGAGGTGGTGGAAATTTTTTCCATGTAGGATGGTAGGAAATATAGGGATGTTTAATTTTTCAGGAATTTTATTTTCAAAATTGAAATTATTGTGAATTGTGGGAGCCAAAAAGTATTGTTGGGCAAAAACATCCCTCGAGTACTCAACTAGCAATGGATGCAAACTCCTTACAAATCACTGTTAGCCGAAGTGCTCAATCCCCTCTAAGTGGCCCAACCATCTTCTTAATACGTTAAGAAGTATGTAGTAGGGGTGGGCTTACATGTAAGCCCGATAGACAAGTTTACAGCCAATTCAAGCTAGATGACAAAAGCAACTCCACCAATTGTCTTAGGGCAAGCGGGAAAGGAGGAGTTGAAGTTTCACCGATACCAGTGACCACAATCTCATTGGTGGAGATTAGTGAGTTTAATACGTGTGACTTTTTTTTTTTAATTGTTTCCCTCCCCGATCATCAAGTCCACATGAAAGTGCATTGCCTATTTTTTTCTATAGCACTTGCTATGCAATTCCCCCGATGACCGATACATATAAGGACACCCTAAGCCTGGTTCACAAAAGGAGGCAGCTTTCATGTGCAGCTTTCATGTGGTCGGTATAGCACAACGTAACGCTGTTGCCGTGAACTCTTGGAGAGCCCAGATCGCCCCAGCCCAGGAATTGACACCAGGTGTGTTTGTTGCTCACTAGACTCTGAAGAAACTTCAATCCACCATTTTTACATATTATTTATGTGTCCAAGAGCTCAAGAATTGAAGTGTGGGAGTATGCTTAGTCCATCATCGATGTACAACACTAGCTAGTGGCATCCCTCCGATCAATCATGGGCCCTCATATCACAAACGATTCGATCGAGGCTACTCGCTCAATGCATCTTCGGCACAGTGATTCCCAAGAAATTCAACGACGTTAGAACAATGTGGACTCTCCTTAGAGGCTCAATGGAGAATTTCATTAAAATGGCAATATTCTGCATGCCATGTATGCGAGTCAAGAACACATATGACAACTCTTCTTAGCATATCAACCTCATAGATGTGCCAATTCTATCCCCGACAAGTCCAAATTGCAACACAATTCCCATGTTTCTTCACCTCTATGCCATCTTTCTATGAATTTTTTCCGTTTTGTAGTCTTCGTATGTACCATTTTCACAGAATAATCGCCATTTTAATGAAATTCTCCATCTCAGTACTTTGGCTGATTTGGATCACCCGTAATTAATAGCCAGGTATTTAATTCGGATGTGAAAGATCAATGGCCTCTCGATCATTTGCGTTTAGAAAGTACGAAGATGGGGAATTTCATTAAAATGGCGATATTCCATGTGCCATTTTCACAGTGTGCCATTCCCACAGTTTAGACCGATCAGTCTGAAATCTATTAGTGTCCTAGATTTGTGACCTCTACACCACTATTAGATGTATTAAATCTAGGAAAGATGTAGATTTCAAATTGGTCAACCTAAAAAATCTACATATTTATAGATTTCAAATATCTACTAATGGTATAGATTTCAAAAATCTAAGACGCTAATAGAATTTAGACTGTCTGGTCTGAACTGTGGGAATGCCAAAGTCACAGAATATTCACCATTTTAATGAAATTCCCCATGAAGCACTCCTCGATTCAAGGCGATCAGCTTGACATGAAAGCTCAATGGGGAACTCAGAACCGGCTCGATTGATCAAGCCAAAAGAATTTGGGATACTTTGGGATCAAGTCACCCATATTCGCTAGGAGAGTGCCGGTGAGCCTATTATTGGGAGCAGGAGTCCCCCTACACTGTGCCCTGTGCCGTTACCACAGTCAAAACAAAAGTAAAAGTGATTTTCTAATTTTTTTAGTTCTTAAAAACTTGGAAATTCATTAAATTTCACACCGTACGTCGGAAACACCACAAAACCAAGCCGGTGCACCCCTCCTCGCCGAGGGCTTTCTGACAGTACCAAGCACGCGACCGAGGGACGCACGGTCTAGGAGATCTCAACGTGACAAACAAACAAAACAAAACAAACATCCTATCTTAAGGTATAGACTAGTGTGCCATGTACCATTGCCACAGTCAAAACAAAAGCAAAACTAATTTTCTAAAACCAAAACCAACTCAAAAATGCATAACTTTCTCACCGTGAGTCAGAATGTCACAAAACCAAGCTTGTGCACCCCTTTGTGCCAAGACCAAGATTGTGACCAAAACAAAAGTAAAAGTAATTTTTTAATTTTTTAGAACAAAAAATGACTCAAAAATGCATAACTTTCACACTGTGAGTCGAAATGCCACAAAACAAAGCTCGTGCACCCCTCCCCACTGAGATCTTTCCGATGGTACTAAGATCGTGACCAAAATATAAGTAAAAGTAATTTTCTAATTTTTTAGAACTAAAAAATGCATAACTTTCACATCATACATCCGAATGCCACAAAACCCAAGCCAATGCACACCTCCTCGTAGAGGGCTTTCCGACGGTACCAAGATTGTATCCAAAATATAAGAAAATGTGTCCTATGCCATTGCCACAATCAAAACAAAAGTAAAACTAATTTTCTAATTTTTTAGGAACCCAAAAACAATTAAAAAATGCATAACTTTCACACTGTGAATCGGAACGCCACGAAACAAAGCTTGGGCACCCCTCTTCGTCGAGAGCTTTTCGACAATACTAAGGTTGTGACCA
The DNA here is from genome assembly GCA_950106755.1 of Climacium dendroides. Lineage (NCBI taxonomy): Eukaryota > Viridiplantae > Streptophyta > Bryopsida > Hypnales > Climaciaceae > Climacium > Climacium dendroides. Next base: position 26,730,667 of record OX467088.1, read on the forward strand.
AAGTATGAGAAAAAGTACTTTTCTAAATTTTGAGAACCAAAAATAACTCAAAAATGTACAACTTTCACATCGTATGTCCCAACACCACGAAACCAAGCCGGTGCACTCCTCTTCACAGAGGGCTTTCCAACGGTACCAAACACGCCACCGGGGGACGCACGGTCCGAGAGATCTCAACGTGACAAACAAACAAACAAAACAAAACAAACATCATGTCTTAATGCCCTGTGCCGTTGCCATAGTCAAAACAAAAGTAGAACTAATTTTCTAATTTTTTAGAACAAAAAATAATTCAAAAATGCATAACTTTTCTACTGTGAGTCGGAATGCCACGAAACCAAGCCCGTGCACCCCTCCTTGCCAAGAGCTTTCTGACCATATCAAGATTGTGACCAAAATATAAGTAAAAATAATTTTCTAATTTTTTAGAACCAAAAACAACTCAAGAATACATAACTTTCACACTATGAGTCGGAATGCCACGAAACCAAGCCCGTGCACCCCTCCTTGCCGAGAGCTTTCCAACAATATCAAGATTGTGACCAAAATATAAGAAAAAATAATTTTCTAATTTTTAGAACCAAAAACAATTAAAAAATGCACAACTTTCATACCGTGAGTCGGAATGCCACAAAGCCAAGCCGGTGCACCCCTCCTTGCCGAGAACTTTCCGATGGTACCAAGCACGTAACCGGGGGACGCATGGTCCGGGAGATCTCAATGTGACAAACAAACAAAGCAAACATTATGGCTTAATGTATAGATCTTTGTTTCCTTTCTGCAATTGTTGCTGATCCATTAGGGATTTTCATCCAAAAAGTGACAATTTGAGCCCGGTCCACATGTTGTTGTACTAATGGGTGATTATGTTAAAATGGCATCATTTTGCACTTTTATGGTTTAGAATTTAGACCATGCGGTCTAAAATCTATACATGTTCTAAATGACACTTTTATAGTTTAGATTCTACAATTTGAAATGTATATTGGTCCTAGATGTCATTTTTATAGTTTAGACCGTATAGTCCGAAATGTATAGTGATCCTTGATGCCACCTTATGGATTAGACCATGTGGTTTGAAAATGATGTATGTAGTGTGCTACTTTGATAAATCCCCTAATCTATTAAGTTTGCACTTGAGAACAACAATGCACCTCTATATCCTTTGACTTCCTACTTCGATTTATAGAGCTATAGCACTAACAAGTCTCTTTGCGCACAACATGTATTGGAGGAGCATTTGCTTTGGCCACTTGTTGAGATTCCAATCCAATCAAGTTTGGCATAGGTATCAATACTATTCAAGAGGAGTATATATATAAATATAGTTGGTAAAAATATTCATCTATTGTAAAAAATTATGGCCTTGAGTAAGTAGTTAGTGTAGATAACACAAAATACAATTTTTTGTGTACTAGTTTGGAGTTGTAAGCAAATTTTATGCATTGACTATTACTTCATAACCTTTTCAAAGACTATATACAGATTACTGACTAGGATTTTCTTTTTGGCGTAATTTTTGTGGTTTACCTCATCTTGGCAGTTGGTTTTGAAGTGGGGGTATCCAATGTGGTCATTTTGTTAGATTGTTTTGACCTAAATTGGAGACTTTTTGGCAATTAGTTGGATCTTTGATATGAATGTCTAATAGGATGAAGGCTAGGTGTGACCTAATGGGGGATGTTATTGCCTAATTCAAATTTGTTGAGTTGTTTTTGTTCCAATTTGGTAGTTTTTGAAGTGTTCTTTTACCAATTTGGGAGTGCTTTTATAGTGTTCTTTTGGAGCAAGCCTAGTCACGTGAGGCGTTTGAATTAACTAGTTTATGGATGTTGTTACCAAGTTGGTGTGAAGATGTGGGTCAAGTAGTAACAAAATGAATTGTTTAGTTAACAATTATGTTTTTTTTTAAATCTATTTGGCAGCTTGCTAGTAGTTCCAATTTGGTGGTTGGTGGTGGTTAGGTGTCTTCTTCTTGTGAGGTAACTATTAGGTCTTGAGTTCCTATTAGGCTGATTTTTCTTTCATTTTTAGTCACCCACTATTGAGTGAAAGTCCAATGCAAGTCCCAACCTATAGTGCTATGTATTTTCTGTTTTTTTGTGTGTGTCCAAGTTTGGAAAATTGTGTTTGTACTTATTGGTTAACTTGAGTAATCACTATAAGAAAAAAGGGCCCGAATCAAGACGTCTAAACCAACACAAAACATCCAAATCAACACAATTGTATTTAAAATTGCCAAATCAAGATGTCCGAATCAACTTAACATTGTTGATTTGGGTCCTATTTTCTTATAGTGGATGTCTGAGTGTGTTTCGGAGATGGAGATCTTTGTGACTGAGTTTGGAGTATCTAGAAGTTGAAGAGTTTGTGAGCGCTAAGGGAGAAGTTGAACTGATATTTAGTTGAAGCTGCGAAGATTTAATTGAAAGTTATGGAGTGATGAGAATCAGGTGTTCCTAGTTGAGGAAAATGTGAGAATGTAAAAGAAAAATCAGGAATATTAGTTGCGAAAGAAATGAGGCAGAGAGTAGAATTGTTAAATAAAATTCTAAGTGTAACGGTGATGTGTTCACCAATTCGGCGAATATGAAAAAAAAACATTAATCAAATTGGTTGTTGTACTGCGAAGATATGTGGATTTGGTTGATTCAAGTGTTTCGAATGGGAATGTGTGTGCCTAATCGGTGTTTGAAGTATGATCATTAATGAATGGTTTTTAGAATTTGATTTCAGTCTGAGAGATTAAGAGGATATTAACCCTAGAACGTCTGGACTCTTCTTCAGAATTGACAATTTCGAGAAAACCATTATAAAGTGCTATTTGGAAGAATATTTTGGAAGTGATATACAAAAAAAAGTTGTAGATTTTGAGTTTTACATTCCATCCATAAGGTTAGATTCACCAATGCAATCACCAATAATTTTCTATAAATTTTAAAAGGGAAATTTCAAAATTCCTTCTAAATTCAATTACAAGCAAAATATTATCGTTTTTTGAATAAAACTTGTTGGAATGGATTTGAAATGAGGTTCTCTTCACATGATGATTTTTTGAAATTTTTGAGTTCTTTACATCTATGACCTCATTTTTGCAAATCTAGTTTTGAACTAGAGTCAATGCAGTTTGACCACTTGACACACTTCTGCATTTGTAATTTTAAAAAGATTTGTATTCTAGTAACACCAAATCCAAACATTAGATAAGACAAGAATTTGGTAAAGTATCACCAAAAATTAGGATGACTTTCATCCAAGCAGGGACAAGACAAAAACAAGGACTTCAATCTGTTCATCATTCAGAAAATGGACGTCGGTGCGCTCTAGGGTTAAGAGTAGTAATTTTATAAAAGTTAATAATGTAAGAGTGTATGAAGTGTACTATTTACCAAGTAAGAATCAGCCATCGGCTATTGTGTAAATTGTAAGATTTGGAAGTGAAGGAAATTTGAGTGTGTCCTTTTGGTTCCAAGTTGGGTCTGTGAATATGTGTTTCACATCTAACTAATTGGAGTGAATTTTATAAGCACATGTAAGGCTATCTGTGAAAATGGATGGGGGAAATATAAGCTATGATTAGTGCAAAAGATTGAGAGTGAGCTTTATAATCTCAAGTTGGTGAAAAGAGTGGAATTATGGAAGTTGTGAGAATATGATCAGAATGGAGAAGTGAAAACATATTAAAAATCAAAGTGGTAATTGACGATTCCATGGTTCTTGCTATAGTAGACAAGATTAAATTGGTGAGCAATATAATCCAATTTGGAAGTTGAAGTGCCCAAAGTGAGCGATAGAGTCCTCAATAGAGTCAATAGCAAAACATTAAATTGGAGTAAAGATCAAAGTACCCAAGTTGTTAAAGATTAAATTAAAGAAATAATGTATGGGAGATTGTTTTCACCCTTGTAGCCTTTTAAGAGTGGAAGGACAAAATTTTGCAATTAGAAATACTACAATGTGCTTGTGGTTAAGGAACATTTTCATCATTATTTTTGGTTGCAATAACCAATTAGGAATTTGATTGAAAGCATTCCTATTTAATTGTCTCCCTGGAATGAACTTTATCCTAAGCTTGGTTATTTTCCAATTTGGAGCCCACATTCTTCTACACTATATCATGGATGCATTGCATTGCTTAGTTTATATATACATAAATAGTCTAGTCATTGCTTTTGCTATACCAACATTGTAGTTTAGAGCATTTATTCAGTAATGTGAATTTTGAAATTATGGTTGCCACCATTTGACTTCCTTAAAGTCCCAAGTAACTTGAAACTTCAGTCTACAACATTTATCTTTTGGTATGGGAGGCAATCCATTCCTGGTCAATGACCCATTTTGGCACCATAGGATGGTATAATTCTGGATAGGAATTAGGGACCATTTCAAAGTAATTCACCTCTAAAGAACCATAGAGCCCACTTTGGGCTTTTTGAGAACTTGGGAAAGCTCTATTGACTTCATAATTTAGAATTTTTGTATAAATTTTTCAGGATGGATGCCTCTTATTATAATCTACATGCAAAGCTTTGTTTCATACCATTTTGATAAATATTGCAAAAGTTAGAAGTTTTTTTAAATTTCAATGTCAAACTTGCTAGCAAAAAATATATTCTAAAAAATTATTGATTATTTATTTGGAATTTTATATATTTGTACCTACTTTAAAAAGTTGAAGCACTAAGTTTCAAATAATGAGGTAAAAAGGCCTTATTCGTTAAATTGAGACAAAATGGTCATTTTCAGACATTGAAAACCCGAGTGCGAAGCTCAATTGATTGAATAGTTGTAAATGAACCCTAAACTCACAACAACAATAAAGATCTCTAAGGCTACATTCTAGAAAATAATTAGCAAGGAAGTGATAGATGCATAGAAAAGTGAGTGCAATTGCATTCAGTAAGCTCAAATTACTTGAGAGTTTAATTACACAAAGAACTTTCAAGCCTCTATCACGATGTCACTGGACATAAACGACTATTGAGCACTAGGTACTCTGAATTTGTGTAGAAACGGAGAGGCTAACTATACACGCAAACCTCAACTTTTCTAAATAATTTTTTTTGTATTCTATTTATCATGCTATTTATAGGATTTAGGCAATTTAACGCCCATGGCGTCCAAAATTGAATTGGCTTGACCAAACGTCATTTGTGGCCTGTACAATCGTTCTTGGCCACCTCCAGTGCCTCCAATGCCTTCAGCCTTGCCATGCCTCTATAAATATCCTCACGTTGTGAGGAATAGTATGACGCACTTGGATATTGCGCGCCACTGCTGAGGTCCATACCTGAAGAGGTACTATCCTTGCGCTTTGCTTGACGCTTGCGTGGAGGTAATTTGGAGGAAGACTTGGACCTCGATCCTCGAGGTGTCGGCCGTGCCATATAGACATTGTTTATGTACGGACGTGCATTTCCAATTGATTTAGAGCTCGTCGATCGCTGTTGTTCTCTTGCAATCGTCCACCGAAACAGAATGTGCGAGGGAAGTAACGTTCGCCGTCCAACACTACGTAGGGATGGGGGCCCACTATCCTTGAGTCGAGGCAAATGAGGTGCACTGTGACTCTAAGAGCCTCCACCTATGCCCCCCTTGCTTGATTCGGCAAGCCAACTACCTCTTTAACGACCTCCATCTCCGTAGGTGGAACTACAGAATCTGTCGGCACATCATCCTCAGGGCGAGGATGATTTGTACCATCGCTGACAAGGAGAACAAGCTTCTGATTCGTGACGACATCGGCCCGCGGCGGGGGCGAGAAGGGGCATCTTCGACTCGAGGATGCTCGCTTGAGCGGAGACGGGGAGCAGATGGGGGTTTTGACGGGTCCTCGACTCGGGGGACTGTCCACCACGTCGTCTTCAACATTAGCCTTCGAGAAGTCAATGGCCGCGGACGCCGCGTCCTCCGCCGTGCGCATCATGTAGGGCCCTGAAAACATGGACGGTTTGGTACTACCTCCGGCAGAGCCTAACGCCTTAGAGAGCGACTTCTCTGACCTAGAAAGGAGGATCCTAGCCACCCGGTGATGTTTGCTTGTTTCAGTTCCATTTGGAGAACCAACTTGCAGGAAGCCTAGATTATACAAGTTCTGCCCACATTATACCGGTGATGAAATGGTCACAAGCAAAGGAAACGCATATTCACTCAGATGGACAAACAATTGGAACGCTCGATACAGCAACAGAACATGTGTGCCAAAATCTTCGCTCTCAAAATTATATACAATTGAATTAATGTACAAAATTACAAAAATACAGAACGTGAGTTCCTATCCAATCCAAACCTACGAGGCCGCCCGAAGGAACCCTAAACAAACGACTCTAGGGATTGCATCTCTCCGGGCTTATCGCTAGCTACAGGCCCGGAAGCTCAAAACGATATCCCAGATTCCTGGTAGACATCCTCATCCCCTCCATGAGGAACTATACTTGGTAGTCGTTCTGCGTGAGGGGTTCTAAGTCAATCTTGTTTGTCCCTACAAACTCATGCAAACGCCTCGGATCGTGCACGGACTCTAAGCGCGCAAGCCAAGGTAGGAGTTCTATCATCATGAAGTTGTCTGTCAACTGCGCACGAGTCTAGGTATTGAAGAACACAACATTCCTCAACTCATTGCAGATGCTCTTTTCGAGAGAGTCATGAATGAACAGGATGTTGTTCATGTTGAAAGTCGTGCGCACATGCGCTCAGACAGGACTTTCAAGAATACCGGCTTAGAATCGTGCGTCAGGAACTTTCCTTTGGAGGTCTCTATCCTCCTGCATTTCTCCTGACCTAGGACATCATAGGGGGCTTTTATTCCCCTAAACAAATGCTCCATGACCAACTCTACAATGGGTTGCACCGTGGAGGACCATATGACAATGTTGTCCGCAATCTGCAACACCTCGTGCAGGAATTGGCGGACATTCTGTCGCGCGAACACGGCCTTCGGCCCGATGATAGTCGGGATCAGATGGCATAAGACATTGTCTTCCATCTGATACGGCTTGAAACTATTAGCGTACGACCTCGGCAAGCACTGACAAAGAATGCCGTTCAGATCGAAGACAATGTTGAGCCACTTGACCGGGGGTGAGGGCTCTACGATATCCGTCACGTTCTCTCCGCCCATGTGCAATTCTACTTGATGAAAGCAAAACAACAAAGAAATGGAGTTACCTGTTTGAATGCAGAATCAGGTGAGCTAGACAACAAGACGGAACACAGAATTCCACTAATGGATTGCATGTTCCAGTCAGGAAGCGATTTTAGTGCCCTCGGATGGTGCAAGCTTTTAAGAATTATAGTCTGAGCAAACAAAACATCGACAAAGATTGAAATTAGAAGCCTGTGAGAACAGGAATTTTCTTTACATTTTATTTACAAAGATTACATGTTACATTTCGCGTGAAACTAAATGAAGCACAGATTCACACGAACACTCTATGCTACACTATTCTACACGCAGGTCGGCCTAGAGGTTTGCATCAATGCCTAGCAATCATAAATGTGATTTCCTGCCAACAAAACTTGATTCAGTATAGGGAATCCACATCAAAAGAGCAGCATCTTCCGCAAGCCAAGCAAGACATGAATCACTACACATCGCAGATACTCAGATAAACGCATATGGATCAACCAAGTGTACCTCCGATGCATCACCTTGTGATCCATCGACCCCACCAACTGCAGTCGACTCCGCGAGAACTTCCCTCTCCTCGAGAATGTTGTCGAGGATGTCATCTTCAGCCTCCTCGTAATCAAGAAGCTCCTCCTCCAGATCCTCGACACGAAGATCTTCTCCACCCGCTTCCCTAGAAGTTGTGCATACAACTGCCTCTTCCGCTGCAATTACACTTTCGTCGACCACTTTCGGGGGCCTTGAGGGTCCTGCGGACGAAGACGCAGGAACTCCAACAATATCCTCGACTCGAGGATGTGCTGGAGGACTGACACCCACAGATTCAGGGATGGGCGTTGCAAACATCTAGACAAGCCAACAATGAAGCTGAAACTTAGTAACTATGATCATAGAGTCTGTATCCTCGAGTCGAGGATAATTTCCTAAACACCATAGTCACTAATATATTATGCCATTAAGCATAGAATCGACTATATCTTCGAGTCAAGGATAATTCAAGGATCATAAAAACATCTAAAAACAAAGCCTATGCTAGAAAATTGATCAAAAGCAATAGACTATCCTCGAGTTGAGGATAAGCATACCTTTGCAACCAGCACATACTTTGATCCTACGTAGATGCCCAAGACATTTTCGCCGGAAACCGCGAAGCTTTGGAGGATCTTAAAATAGAACTCCATTCGAAGTTCCGTTGCGTACAACCTCCACTTCGCTTCATTGTTCTTAGAGGCATCTAGGTAGTACGGAATATCGGGGGTGTCGTATTCTGTTTTCATTCTCTACCGCACCAGAGAAGCATGCTCGTCACCCTTCTTGAACTGAAAGAGCAGTGGCACTGCAGGAGCCGATGATTAGTTGGTCACATTGTTCAGCCGCTCTGCTCGACTGGGAATGTACCTCGACTGAATGCAGTCAAACTCCGTGAGATGAGTTTTGGCAAATTGTGCAGCAGTTTGCCGTTTAGTTGGCTCTCCCAGGATCCACAACCATACACTTGCCTTTGTAGCTGCTGGCTGTAGCTTCGTGGCGAGGAACTCGAAGAACGGTTGCAGAAATGGTATTTTGTCCGTCTCCTTGGGCTTCCAAAGTTGATGGACATCAAGAATGGCAAGGTTGAGAGGCCGGGCTCGTAATTGTAACTCCCGCTATGGGAATCTGATCCCACATGCTAGGCCCATAATACTAGCATATGACGGAAAAATTCAAAAATCGTCTCCTTAAAAAGGAAAGTTTTTGAGTTCTCCTAGGAAGTTAGGTTAATTTAGGAAAAACCGGATTTCCGGGTCCGGGAAAATTTCATTAGGTCTTAAAACCTAATTCCGGAACCCTAGAAAGTTTCGGAAATCGGATGACGGCGCCGGCCCTAAAAACCGGAAATTGGATCCGTACTAGGGATAGGGTTTTGCCGCCAAAACCTGTCCCGTACATTCATCCGACTAAACCGACTATCTGGCCAGTATAAGAAGAGAACTATAGCTGGCAGTGGGCACGAATATCTCTTTGTTTTTCTTCCACCGGTGTTTTCCATCTTCCTAGCTTTGTGAGAATTCCGGTAGACTAAGGGACTGTGTGAGTTGCGATTGTGTAGGGGTTACTGGAGTGAAAGTTTGTGAGCAGGAGAGTTAGGGAGAGATTGTGTGAGGTTTGTTTGTGAGCACGATGACTTCCAGGGCAAGCCGGCGAAAGTTGAAGGATCTGCTCGAGGACTCGGAAGACGAGATGCCGCCATCGGCGCCCCGACCGAGAACCATTCTGATGATGAAGGTGGTTTCGGAGGTTCCTACCGAGGAGGACCGGCTGGTGCGCCTGCGGAAGAACCTCAACAACATGGGGTGTGATGGACTCCTGGAAGTTCCGTGGGGCATCTGGGAGGAGAGTCTGGTGTCTGACATACTTCGTCCAGAAAATGGTATCTTGGTTACCACCCTCCGGGCGAAACCAGACCTATGGATGGTGTCGTGTAGAAAGCGGTTTGCCTCGGGAAGTCACGGGGATTCTGGCTGCAACCAGAAATGGCCTAGGAAATAAGAAAATTGTTGTCGCGTCGAATCTTCTACTTCGTCTTCAAACTGGTCCTCGTTGGCCTATCCCGTATGGCTGGCTCTATATGGGCCAAGGTAAGGGTAGTGTGATAAGAAACAAGTCTTCGGACGGATAAAACGGGACGGCCAGATCACGAGCTGAACCGTCCGAATGATGGGTTCCTAAACTTTCAAACTCCCGGTGACCAGCTTTAAGAAACAAGCTTTCACCGTGAGAACAAGCAAGTTTCGACCATGTGGGCCATTAACCCCACTTCGTCACCCACAACACAAAATGAGGCTAGCATTGGTGTTACCCAAGCCGCCCGCAACAACAAAGTTTACAAAACCACAAGTCACACACACACACATACACAAGTCTTCAATACTCCTCCAAACTCCAACACTCCTCCAAACTCCAAGCTGAACTTTGGGTAAGTGCCACCGTTGCTTCACAACTCCAAATCAAATGAGTGATAGCTTTTTGGAAAGCTAATACAAACTTCTACCTCTTCTACAATTTTCAAACAATTCTAAGACTCTGTCCAACTTCTACGTCCATCCAAAGTTTCGGTCTTGAGAAAAAAAAGGCAACAGACCATCTTTCACTCTCACTCATAACTCACTCATACAAGCTTCAAATAAAACGAATGATAGCTTTATAGAAAGCTAACACAATTTCCTAAACACCCTCTAATTTTCATTGCAAACCAAGAACCTGTCCGTCTTTTATGGCTGGTCAAAATCTCTGCCTTTTAATTTCAAAGGCAACAAATTCCCCTCCACTTAAACTAGCACAACTTTTGATTTACAACTTCAAATCAAGAAAGTGAGATCTTTTTTGAAACTACACACCATGATACATAACTTCTCTAAATTTCATTGAAAAACTCCTTCCAAACCAAAAAAACCCATAGGCCTCCCAACATTCGGAGCCTTCTCTAAATCCCAACGGGAGAGAAAAAGAAAAGTACCCCCCTTTTTCTTCACTCTATCTTCACTCTAACTTCCCTTTATCTTCACTCTAACTTCCCTTTATCTTCACTCTAACTTCCCTTTATCTTCACTCTAACTTCCCTTTATCTTCACTCTAGCTTCCTTCTATCTTCATTCTAATCCCCCAAACAAGTGGGGTCAACCCCTAACTTACTCCCAAAGCTTCTATTTCTCTCTCTACAACTGTCTCTTTATCTTTATCTTTGAAGGAAATTCTCTTCAAGTTTACTTAGAAGGCAAACTATTAGAATATTTCCCTCATACTATTCCACAAACATAAGACTATAATAGAAATTCATTCCAAATATGGAATGAAGAACTAAAATCCAACATACATCTAATAGAGGTAAAAAACTAGAGTTCCAATCAAAATATCACTCCATCTACAAGAATTTGAGGATTGCAAACTCACGCTCTGGTTGAGATCCTTCATCTTGAGACTCAGAAAAAACCCTCCAATTCGACATGATACAATCTAAAATAAACACGAAGAAGAAAAATATCAAATGAGATGAACCTTTCAAGTGAATCCTTCTCTATATAGTCGGAGAGAGAAGGCGTCACCTTGAATCCACCTCAACTGATGTCATCTTCTTTATAATCTTATAAACATTTAAATCTATCTAAATCATATGCATATACATTTTTTATATAATGTGAACATTTCCAGCACGACAACGGTTAACACATGGAGGGCCGTCTACAAGTTCCGGGAGGCGTCGGACAAGGTTATGGAGAAGAATCAGGAGGTGATGGAGGGCGAATTCCGGGTGCCCGCCAACCCGAAGGAAGGTCACCAGGTTTCCGACCTGGTGAATCCGGAGTACCGAGATGTGATAGCATTTCTTAATCCTATCCTCCATCCAACCAAGCCGCGACGAGTGGTAGCAAAGGTAGCCTCTGCCATCTTGGGGAGCCTCCAAGGTAAAATGATGATGGATTGGGCAACCATCATCCATGAGTTAATCGGGGACCTGATGCGTTCCCTCCGGTCAGGGAAGAAGGGTCAGAGTCCCCTTCCGGCGTATCTGTTCCATCTATATGCTCATCACTCCCTGCTTAAGGCAAACGAGGAGAGCGCCTACTAGGAGCTAGTTCAGCTCCAGCAATACGGGGGAGAAGAACCCTCGCCTCGAGACGGACCGGACGATGAGGAGACGGAGGACGAGGAGCCGACCACTCCTCTAAGGAAGAGACGGCGGCGGACTAAGACGCCGCCGGTGAATCCGTCAGAAGATCCTCCCGCACCGGAGCCACAGGAAAAAGTTCAGGAGCGAAAGACGGAGACCGGACCGGCCCCGGAAGAAGTCCGACCTTCCATGCAACTGGTTGGGCCGGTGCGACCACACGCTGTTACTACTCAGGTCGAGGCCGGACCCTCCCGGTCCAAGATGATGGAGGTAGAGGAGGGAGATAGGACCCACATGCAACTGGGAGGGACGCCATTAGAGGACATCCATGAGATGGCTCAACACCTGGGGTGGCGGGCGGATGACCTCACCAAGATCTGCGAGAATTACGAGGGGGCTCTCAAACGGGTGTACCGGAAGATGGCACTAACTGATCGGAATGCCATCTTCCGGAGGACGGATGCGTTGGTGGTGGAGGAGCAGCAAAACGGTCTCCTCATAGAAGAACGAAAGAAGCTGATGACGGAGTTGGGAACGTTACGCGTAGAGAACCGGACGTTGCGGGACCAAGTTCGGGACTCAGAATCCAAGTGTGTGGAATTAGAGAGCACTCTCCGCACAGCCCAGGAAACGGCCCGGCTCACAAAAGAAGACCACCGCCGACAGATAGTGGCATTGTGTCAAGGTATAGTTCGGCTTCGGAGCTCTTTGGACGTATCGGCGGATTGTATCAATAAAGCCCGGCTGTTTGAAGCCAACCTCGACGCAGCCGCCAGCTCGAGTCGGGTTCACATTATCAAGTGTTTGTTAGAGTAGGCGAGACGGATGGACGCATCCCGGGCAGAGATGCGGGAGATGATGGAGTATTTGGCTCCCACTGAGTCGGATCCGGTAACTCCATCTTCCCCCTCCGCGCAAACTTTGGTGGTTCCGGAAGGCAATAACCCGGAACCCATGGTTACTGAAATATTATCGGTGGTACCGGTGAATCCGGAACTTTCACCACCATCCGGAATGCCAGAAGGAGTGGACTAGGGAGCCGTGGTACCCCAAGGAAGCGAAGATCTACTTCCAATGACCCCGGCCATCGACCTGACGGGTACTTCTCCGGAAGCTCATAGTGGTCGCGCAGTACAGTCTTCTCCTCGTCATAAGAAGACCCAGAAGGATTCCCGGGGAAGTCCGGAAGTTCCGGTAGTCGGGACCCGGAGTGTAGACAGGGACCCAAATATTGTGGAGGTCCAAAGATGGGGACAAAGGGGTCCAAATCTATTTCCTCCGGAGAATGGCCGGAAGGAGGTGAAGCTAGATTTATTGAAGGACTATGTTCTTCCCAAGGATCTGGATTCCAAGGAATAGTGTGCAGTAACGTAGTATAGCGGTAATACCGGAGTCCGGCCCTCAAAGCTGGAAAAATAGGATCCGGGATTTATCGGAAATCTAGCGGACCAATAGGAATGTTTTGTAGGATTTTTAGGATGATGTTAGTCTTAGTATAAGTAGGAGTTTTGATGGCCTTTCTGGTCATTTGCATCCATTCCATAGTTTGAGCATTGTACCTTTTTTAGCTTAATTTCAAGTGTTTGGAGTATCCATTCTCTTATCTTTTTGTAGGCGGTATATGTTTGTGGGAGGTGTGGGTCCATTCTTGCTTTTCCGGAGACTAAGAACTTACCTTATGTAGCAAGAGTCGATTTCGTGCGCGGTTCCGGATGTACTAACTTGATGGGGAGATCAACCGGATGGTTCCGGCAGTAGTGTTAGTGTAGTACTACTTGGATGCCGGTATAGCCTGCGTGTAAGATACAACCTTAGGTGAAAGGGGTATCTGAGAGGCTGCTAGCAACTTTCGTGTACGAAAGTGTTGCGAGACGTGTCCGAATTCCGGATTGCCGGAATTCCCCGTAGAACAGAGTCAAAGCCCCGGCGCAAGCCCAAGAGAGTACAAGGAAACCCACCCGGTCGACAGGAGGCTCAGTGCTCGGTTAAGGTTAGAATGTCGTTGTAGTCCTTGACCGTCCCTACGTGACCTAATCCAAAAAGCCTTCCGGATTTGTGAGGCGACGGAACAGGAAGACACTTCCAGTCCCTAAAGAGTTAGGATAGTGCTAGTATTAGAGAGAGGGAGAGAGAAAGAGAGCCTGTTTCCGGACACGGTAAGCATCCGGACGGTGGATTTGGCCACTCGTCACCCAAACCCAGGGATCCCGGAAGGGGCATTGAATGGTTTCCGGATTTTTCCGGAACCCATCCGGCACTAGTGGCCGGACCGGACCTATAGTCCGGAGTAGTCTGATGGAGAGAATGTGAATGCTTAGATTGGGTTATCCTATAGATCTGTAATCCTCAAGTCCTCGTAGGAACGATTCCGGAGCGGTTTACTCTAAGTGGGACTTTGGTGTAAATTAAGGGCTAACTGGAGGAATATTGGTCCGACTAATTACTACACCTGCTGACCACGAGAACCCTTTCATGAACGTCTAGTCCCCTCAACTCCACTCCTCCAAAAATTGAAGGTAATCTAAACTTCAACTTCATGAACCTTTGGAAAAGAGTTTGTCCGTCCTCGAACTTCTCTCCAAGATCCTTTGCCCTCCAATGCATGGCTTCATTCGTCAACCTCTTTTTAAAAAACTCTCCTTAAAGGTGTAACAGAAGGAAGTCCCATGTCGACGAAGAAAATCGGTGCCTTGCTTTCCATGCCCTCCAGACGTTGTCCAAGACGTCTCCATTGTTGTCTCGTAAGTTCAACGAGGGTTTGATATGTATTAGCTCTTCGAGGACAATCTTCTTTCGCTTCCTGCATTCAATCCAATCTGCGCCAGTATAGTTGTCGGGCACCAAAATCATCGTCCTCTACACGGACACTTTCAGGTACGACGCATTCCGACAAGGTGTCTTGTTCAGCAAATGCAACACATATGTAGCCAAGTCGTTGTCTATGAAGTGGCCGAGGTGCTTGAAAAACTCTCTTTTCAAGGAGAAAGCTTTTCGATTGAAGCCCTTGAGCTCTTTAAACTTCAGTCCAATGATTGGCTCAACTAACTCACCCTCCGAATGCATTGTCAGAAATTCACTCTAGTACTTGAAAAAATTGTCCCGAAGCGTGATAATCTTCATTTCGCACTTCAGATCAACTACTGTCTTGATAGTCGCTCCATCCTTTTCTGGATTGATATTTTTGAAGCGACTGACCATAAGTGTACAAAATTTTTGCAAGACAGGAGTAGGTTGGGTCAATGCACAACTACATATCTCGCATTTATCTTCGAATCAATGATAATTAATTACTACTGAGATGTTTTGCAAACAATGTCTACTATTGGAAATCTATCCTCGACTCGAAGATAATGAGGTACATTGAAGACTTACCAGGTATTGGGAATTACTTAAGACATCTCCGTTTCTTCTAAAATTTGCCTCCTCTGGATCATTTGTTGGGCAGAGACAGTGGATCCAGATGTTTCGACAATTAACAATCTGGTTCCCCCAGATTGGCTGTGCGTGATCGAGGTGGTTGGTGGAGTTGTAGAAGGCGGAGATGTTCGTCAACATCTCTAGATCTAGGGTCCAGACAACGTAAGCCTCCCACGTTTGAAGTTCTCGCCTTCGCGTTTCACCACAGTCTTCAACTTGTAACTCCTGAGAGGTGATGACACTGTACTGGCCATTGATTATCATAAATCCGTCGTTCTTAATGTCATCCCATTTCAGAGGAGGGGACTTTAGAAGTCGTTTCTTTGCGTCTACGGGAGTGACACAAATACGTTGCCTTTGCTTGATGTCGCCCAATTAGATGAGCTCCTTTCTCACGTCCTCAACAATGCCTCTCTCGAGCTTCCGAATAATATACTCATCTTTCACAAGAAAGCATTGTTTAATCGACACTTTGACAGGGTCTTGGCCCAACACAAAGCAAACAGCATAAGTATTCCAGAAGTTTTTCTGAATTTCAGCAAACTTCTTGAAATCCTTTTTTTCCTTGTCGACTGTTTCTACAGTCGTAAGGGTTGATCTAGAATTGCCAGCCACTGCTGATTTGGATGTAGTGGCTCCCCGTGGTCGCTTTGGATTTGAACTGGATGGACCTTCAAATTGAGTCTTCAGACGCTTTCGTAGCTCCGAATGCACTCGTCCTTGACCTGTTGCAACGCTACCCAAACAGTTGCTGTCTGGCTTGGGTCAGTCGATTTCCTTCTCTTTCAATTCGGAGGCGCACCAATTAGAAGGACTTGCTGCACATGTTTGATTGCATATCGATCTAATGCTCCCCAGATATTATTGAGCCTTCTACAAATGACGGACGATGTACCATCAATCCAGGGCAGATATTTCGATGCCTCAAACGTCCTCACCAACTTCGTAATTTGAGACTCCTCCAAAGTACTAACAAGATATGCCATGTCGAACCGTGCGTGATCACTTCTTATGTCTAGTACAAGAGTGTGGTAGTGATCACTAGCATGACCATCTTCCCCGACGTCCCGAAGCACAATGACGACATAGTTTTGGTGATGCTCTTCAATTATTGAAGCTTTTTCATTTTGCTTCAATGGTAAAAAGTTCGTCTGATCTTTGGCGCGGTAGAGAAGGTAGACGTAGTCCTTGTACTTATTCATGCCAAATGACCACGCGGCAATGTTGTCTTTGAATAGCCAGAGCTTCCCGTACGTCTCTGGCAATTCAGCAATGAACGGCTCGTTCCCAAACTGGTTCTCGAATGGCTTCATCAATAGTAGTATAGTCGAGTAGTCGTAGTTGCCTTCGGCTTCCATATTTGCACTTGCCCACGTATTGATCAGTTAATGACTTCCACATAAGATATCTTCGAGTCGAGGATGTGTTTCTATTATTTCTAGGCTTAACTCCTGGAATGCTATTACTTTTAGTCATCGCGTGAGCTTAATGTAGATAGGTAGATACGATGGCGGTCGTGAATATGGTCTCTTCTCTCATACGAGAGGAAGCAATGTATCTTCGAATCGAAGATAAATCAGAGTCATTGTGGACCTAGACGGAAGAATAGTTCGTTCACTTTAGTCTTTTGATGCAATAGAATTATATTTGTTTCGTTGATTATGGGATTCCATCATCTTCAGTGTAATTATGTGTTTCTATCGTGTCTCTGACATACATGAATAGGCCTCTGGCAAACTTTAATTTTTCTTATCATAACATTTTCTATTTGTATTGGTGAACACAATTATCTTTGCGTCGAAGATAATAGTAGCAAGGAAGTTCTAGGATTGCACGTTTACGTCGAAACACTCAAATTTATGGCGAATTGGAATTCATATGATGGAATGTACAATGTTGGTTTTATGATAATTGATTTAGTTTTTCAACGCTTCAGCTATCGTTTGTGCAGGGACATTGGATTTGTAATCCTTTGGTTGTGTGCGATTTATCCTTGACTCGAGGATAATAAGCACTACGGGTCCACGAAGTTATCCTCACCCCGAGGATAATTATCCTCAAAGCAAGAATAGATTTGGGACCCCTTGAACTTATTATCGTCGAGTCAAGAATAATTATCCTTGCTTGAATGTCTAGACCCTAAAAATTAAATCGTGCTGGATGATTCAAAAACACATTTATCTTCGGGTCGAGGATAACTACAGTAGGTTAGTTCAAGGACTAGACGTGTATGCGTAAACCCTAGAATTTAAAATCAAACATTTGGTTTCAGTTCTCTATTGTTCGAATATATTCAAAAGGAATTCTTTGAATCCAAGGAATCGTATTACTAAACCCTAAAACATTTTGTATACGCACACAAAGTGGAACTATGAACCTAATAATTGAAAACTAATGAACTGGAAGCTTGATACAGGGAAATATGAACTAATCAAAAGGAAAAGCAACAAAGCAAACTCCAAGTGCAATGCAAGAAGGTAGAGGTTGAAATTCAAGCACAGGAACTGAATACATACCTGACAAGAATAGCAGTAGACAATTCCAATGAAGTGCGGAAAAAAAAAATCGTCCACGCTCCGCTCCAACTCCACTACATGCACCGTGAGAAACAACGAATTCTAAATGATTTGGAGATGTAAGTGAAGGTGTGCGGTTTAAACACAACTAGCATTCATAACATACAAACACACAGAACTTGCGCAGAGAGAACTCGCACAAAAAACATGCACACAGAACTCAACAACTCACAAAGTCCTCACATACAACCTGAGAAGGAAAAAGAATTACGCGCACTCACAACACAGAACTCACTGAATTGCACACAGGAACTGCCACAAACAACTCAACTTGCAAACAACTAAACGCGCACACAACTAAACTCACTCACAACTCACAAACAAATGCGAGTTTACAAAATGAACGCTACAACTGGCGGGAGGGAGATGACCTTCCAAAGTAGCGCTGAACCTAAACGGCGGCAAGCTCGGCAAAACGGGTTGGCGGCGCCAAGCTACGCGGGGTAGGCTCGGTAGGGTAGGCTTGGCGGCGACAGGATTGGTTAGCAGGTTCGGTAGGAATGAGGAGCAGGCTCGAGAGGATTCAGGCTCGGTTAGTAGGCAGTTCCACTTTGTGTGCGTATACAAAATGTTTTAGGGTTTAGTAATACGATTCCTTGTTCAATGTTTAGTTTTAGGGTTTAGTAATACGATTCCTTGTTCAATGTTTAGTTTTAGGATTTAGTAATACGATTCCTTGTTCAATGTTTAGTTTTAGGGTTTAGTAATACGATTCCTTGTTCAATGTTCAGTTTTAGGGTTTATGTATACACGTCTAGTCCTCGAACTAACATGCTGTAGTTATCTTCGACCCAAAGATAATTGTGATTACCAACAGTCCAACACGACTTAATTTTTAGGGTCTAGACATTCATGCGAGGATAATTATTCTGTACTCGACAATAATAAGTTCCAGAGGACCTGAATTTATTCTTGCTTCAAGGATATTTATCCTCGAGGCGAGGATAATTTAGTGGACCCGTGGTCCTTTTTATCCTTGAGTTGAGGATAATAAGTCCATTGAATGATTTAATATTCATGTCTAAGAGTTTCCTAAAATCTTAAATACGTTGAAATCAAAGTATTGTGTAGGGTTCAGGCAATCATAAGGGATTTTTTGAATTTAGGGTTAACTTTTGTAGAAATTTTTTAAATAATTTGTAGACTCCCATGAAATGAATAGAAAATTAAATAATTTGTAAGTGGGTCTATTACACTCATTTGAGTCTTATAGGGTCTTGTCGAGGAGTTTGAAAGCAACCCCACACTCAACATGATTAATAGGAAAAAAATCTTTTACATTGAAAATAGATGAAGTTTTTACGATTTTTTTGGACCTAAATAAATGCAATACCTATGAATAAGAAGATTTTTGTAGAAAAAATGTCATGGTAAATTTATTTTGCTAGAATTCAAAATATTTCCTCAAAATATGCAAATTTTTAAAAAAAAATTATAATGTCACTATCTACTATATATGCTTTGTATATTATTATTATAGGCCACAAACAATAATTGTGAGTGATTTAGCAAAAGAGGTTTTATAATTATACAAGATCAAAGAATACTCTAAAATTATTCATATCCAAATTAAATTCAAATTTTTTCATTACAATAAAAAACATTTCTATCCAAAGATATGATCTTGTATAAATATAATTTTGTGATGAATTTTATTATACAAATTTTGACTACATAGATTGCAAGATATAATTGACGTTCAGTGTAGTAATAAATATTTTCTAGGCACCTTCCGTTATCATACTAGCTTAATGAACCTTGAATTCTCTTAATTTGAAATTCCTACATTATTTGTAGAAGAAGGTTTTATTGCTCTCCATGATACTAGTGATACAAGATTGAAGCTTTGGGGGCCTTGTTTCCAAGTTGGGAGACCTCGTCAATTGTGAAATTGTTCTAGTAAGTCGTCTAGAAATTTTTAATACAAATGTTGTAATTACTATCTAAATTGCTATAGTATGTACAAGCTTCAATTGAAGGATTGTATGTTCAAATTAATTTGTAGTATGTTCCATACATTGAAATGATATTAGTAGACATTCTAAGCTCTTAACAAATTGGTTCCATTATCTAATTAAAAATAATAATGAAGATGAATGAATAGCTCTAATTTTCTAACACTTTTTTTTCTTTAAACATACTTTGTTTTTTTCCATTTGAAAAATTTTGAAAAATGAAATTCTTCCAAAGGGCTCTCAACCCATTGTATTTTAGGGAGGGGGTATAAGTAAAATACTTGAAATAAACTTTTCCAAAATACAAATGAAATGTTTAAAAAATATTATTGCATGTGAATCAACTTAGTATTAAAGTTTTTATAGTTTTGTTGTCAAACAAAATTTCACTATGTTTTAATGCACCTAATTTATTAAATTAATGTTGGAGACTCCCCTTAAGATCATCTTCAATATTTTAAGAAAATTTTGCACCCCATTCTATTTTGAAATTTATAGCATTAAACTAATATAGCACTCTATTTTGAGATTTATAGCATTAAACTAATATAGCACTCTATTTTGAGACTTATAGCATTAAACTAAAAAGGCCTATTGTTGTACTTACTAAATGACGTCAGACAAAGCTATACATGATTGTGGAAGATATTGATTAGAAGCTACTTTTATAATTTCATGCAATCACTTCAAGTAATTTGATGTCACTAGAATTTGCTTAAATTTCCATATAAATTTGAAATGGGCTCAGTAAAAATCTACAACAATTAAGAAATAGAATTAAATATACTTCATCTACCCATGGCTATACTATTTAATAAGAACACCCCACTTGCATGGATAGATAACTTACCTTGTGCATGAGTAGATCCATCGCTAAATCCTATACCCTAAACCCTAACCTTGAATCGATCATCCAATCCTGGAAGTGAAGGTGAAAGTGATAAATCCCTTGGCCGTAAATGCTGCCCGGAAACTCCTTGAGAAGCGACTTAAATTCCGCTTCTGCATTTCATACCAAGCAACATTTATAAAAGTCAACTGCATGCATTGACCCACTCATTGCAATGATCTAAATTTGGAGCAAGTTTACTACCGAAAATTCATGAGCGGCGCCATTAATTTGTGGACCAAATGTTAATTAAGGATTCCTCTTAAAATATCACCTTCCGATAGAGCTATCAAGAAAAGAAAGCCGCAAATCCGTACACCTATCCTTAAAATCGGGTTTTTTTAATTGGAAGTTGCTGGCTCTGCACCGCTATCCTTGCAGAACTGTTCAACCTTCTCTCCCATGAACCTTATTGTATTTTGTTTTGGCCTTGCTACACAGTTTTCACGCATGCAAGAGTTTCTTTTGTGTTGTTGTTCTTCCATCGCCATCCTTTTTTTTGGTTGCACATTGTTGCTTACATGTGTGTTGTCTTACTATTTTGAGCGTGAATGGATTTGAAATCAGGAGCTTTTTAGTCAAGTGAGGTCTCTTCAGGTTCTCCCAATTTTTAAGTATTTTCTGCTATCATCGTCTTGGATGTTGCTGTTGTTGTTGATGTCGATCTACTTTGTGATTGAGATGTAAGGCGTATTTGTACACCATATTCTGTGTGTTATGAATCATTTTGTAAATTGGATATAATTCAATTGGTTGCAAGTAGTTTTGTGCATTGCTGTTCAATTGAGTCTTCGTAATGTTGTAGTATGTTTGGAGTTCGGAAATTGCGGCGCAAATGTAGGAATTACTTAAACCCTGGAATGAATTTATCTTCGAGTCGATGATAATGCATTTGTTTGTCTATTGTTGGGTACGCTTATCTTCGAGTCAACGATGGTTCATATCTTGAAGGCATTTGTGTGTATCAAGTCGACGATAAGTGATATTTTCATTTGTGACATTTTTGGGTATAGTTATCTTCGAATTGATGATAAGTGATAGTCACCTTCGTGGATATTTTGGGTACACATATCTTTGATTGAACGTTAACTGATTCATACCTTTGTGCTGATTATGGGTATACTTTTCTTAAAGTCGACGATAACTAATAATAACTTTAGGCCAATTCTGGGTACATTTATCTTCGATTCGATGATAATTAATTGATTGTTACCTTTATGTCAATGTCGGGTACACTTATCTTCGAGTCGACAATCGTTGATTACTGGCTGAAAGGAATATTGTGTATATAATATAAATTTACTTTGAATGAATTATCTCTAAGTCTAGGATAAAATTGAAAGATCACTATAGCTTATATTCATTTTGTATTGAAAATTTCTTCTAGATTGATCTTTAGATGGATGGGTCTTTACAAGTTAAAAGGACCTGAAGTCTTTAGATTTCTTTATCAATCAGAGAGTTCGGTGTATTGATTTATCTTCGAGTCGAGGATAATTTAAGTAAATTGTTTGAAATGAACCTTCGGTGGATAATTCTGATTTTCTAATACACCTATAGGTGTCATTTGGGGTTACTGCATGAAACTCAGTAATTTGATGAACTTATAAGTGGCGTACAAAGTAAATCTCATTTTGAAGCTATTCTTCGTTGTTTGTGGTTGGATTAAAATTGTTTTGATTTTTTATCGTTGATTTGAAGATTATTAATGTAAATTCTTGTTTGAATAAAAAATAGTTGTGTCATTTCATCCACGTAGGATTTGTTTTTATTAGCGGTGGCTTTTGAATTCTTCATACATATGGATAGCATTTAGTTTTGTTTGTATCTGATATCAGTTGCTTTTGTCTGATGGTTTGATATATGTTCAATTATCCTCGAGTTGAGGATAATTGTGGATAATAGTTTTTTGTCATTTGATTTTATAGTCTTGATGTGTGAACTTGTATTTGTATTGTGTCGTTGAACACCTTATTTTTCTAACCGTGGACTACTGTTTTGTAGTATGGATATTCATGGGCCTGATGATTTCGTCAATCCGGTCCCTACTTTACCCATTGGTGTTGCAGTGTGTGATGGGATCCCATGGGCTTCTTGGATTACAAAGGGTGTCACTTTGAGGAACGACACAAGAGATGATGTTGCAAGAGGAGTTTGTCATAGCGTGGATGCGGAGGACGTCATCAATGCAGATGGTAAACCTCTTAGTGATGATTGGGTGGCTGTTCAAATTGTAGAGTCCTTATGTGAGGAGGAGGTGCCGTCTGTTTGGATGTAGTCTATGCGTTCTTGGCACATAAAACTCGTGTTTTTGAATGGCGTGAGTTTATATGACCATGATCAGACACATATATACAAGGCAGCAATGAATGCCATTGGTCGTCATGTTCGTGTTGGTGTTCGTTCCTATGAAAGCTGCTAAGAGAGAAGAAAAGCAGACCTTCCACCCAAAAAGGACTCCCTTCTTACTATAGAAGCAATTATAGAAGTGTCTACGAAGACATGTTGCCTAAGCAATTGCCTACAACCATTTCCTCACGGAGATATTCAAGCCCTACGATCTGGATTTCATGTGCATGGTGGGGTGTATGTTCGCAAACGGTGTCTCATTGAGGTGCACAGGCAAATCCACAAAGATTCTGCTAGGAAGGAGTGGATAACCTTGAGAGGTCGGGAAGTGTGTCCTATAGCTTGGTAGACAATTCATGGTATTTTAAAAGCTACATTCTATAGGTACAAACAAATGGCTAAGAATGGGCAAGAGGCTGAGGGGCATGGGGGAACTTGGGGACTAAAAAACCGTGCGTACAAACTCTACAAGCTACTGCCACACTTCGCATATTGATTGAGAATGATGCTGACAAAATGCCACACAAAACAAAGACATTGGAAACTGGGGAGAAAGTGTTGGCAATAGTGTTGCCATCATCTTTTCGTTGGAGTGACCAATTACCAGCAATGAATGAAGCAAATGCGGCATTTAATTTGCCACCAATTTCTTCTAGTGGCTTGAACAATATCCGACGTGCTTCTTTCCCAGAGTTCGCAGCGAAAGCCCGTGGAGATAATTTTTCAAGGTGTGGCATGTGCAATAGGTACAAGCAATTGAGGAGTGCTTGCACTCCGCTTTCTACTTCAGTGAACAAGTGGGCGTACCTTTTGGGTACTCATCGATCGAGGCAACAAGCACATAGACTACTTTATTATGGGAATCGGCATATGTTAGAGATGTACCCCAAGAAGATGTTGTGCGTTATTCATGACAAAATGGATCACTCGAAGACAGCTTCTCCACACTTCTCTCATAAAACCAAAGTGATGGACTCTTTCATGAAGATGTCCTTTGTTGTTACAAGAATGATTGTTCATGGTCATGGTGACTTCCGGTATGCGCACTATGGGCTGGATATTTTTCCAACGGATTCAAATCATACCATTGGCTCCATTGCAAAATTGTTGTGTGACTTGGAAGGACTGCCTACAAATTCATTGCATCAACTATT
The DNA here is from genome assembly GCA_950106755.1 of Climacium dendroides. Lineage (NCBI taxonomy): Eukaryota > Viridiplantae > Streptophyta > Bryopsida > Hypnales > Climaciaceae > Climacium > Climacium dendroides. Next base: position 26,754,784 of record OX467088.1, read on the forward strand.
TTCTGTAGAAGAGGGTCAATCTACCTTGACAAAGGCAATACTAGAAGGATCAAACATTTGCCTTGATTCCCTCTTACCTCCTTCACAAGAGCCCATTCCACCTAAACCTTTGCCACCAATACTTACTTTGCAGCTGGATAATGCATCAAAGGACAACAAAAACAGATGGGTGTTTGCCTTTTGCTCTCTTCTTGTTTTTAAAGGCATTTTTCGAGAGATTTACATCAACTTCCTCATTGTTGGGCATACTCATGAAGACATTGATGCTCTTTTGGGGAGATGGAGTACAATGTTGAAGACAAATAGCTACTCGACTATTCCGAGGTTGATGAAATCCTTTATAGATTGTGAGAAGTATTCAGTGATTTCCCATTTAATAGAGGAAGTTCCTGATTTCAAGAGGTTTGTCCACAGGTACTTAGGCACAGTTGGGGACTTCTTAGAAGGTCATTCGACTTGCCAACAATTCAAGTTCTTTATGGATTCCAATGGTTGGCCTCTGATGGAGTACAAATATTTGTGTACGGATCCAAATTGGTTGCCAAAACATGGTCGAGGGATTCGTTTGTGGTTTGAAACTGAAGATGGGCGTCCAAAAGTGCCAAATGGTAGTCCACCACCTTTGGCTCCGGAGGAAATGAAAGCGTCAGAGGAGATCAAAAAGGGTTTGGATGGTTTTATTTCATATTGGACAGAAATGGCCAATAAAGACCATTCTAGAGAGTTTCGGAGGAAGAATGATTCGATAAGAAATTATTGGAAAGGTGTGAGAGCCGCTCTAGATGCACCCCTTTTGATGCGTAATACATTGCAGTATGTATTTTGGCCGGCTTCTAGAATCAACAACAAAGTGAAAGACCGAATGGAAGACGATGGCACACTACGTAAAGAATATACAGAAGATGCACCTTTTGTTGGACGTAGATGTGATTGTCCACGTCCATCGTTCCGTGTTGGTTATGATGTATACGCATGTTATTTTGTTGTTGTGCGTCCCGCTGATGGTGACCCGAAGCCATTTTGGCTAGCTAGGGCAATTACAAATCCAAATCCGGATCCAGGGCATGTTCACTTAATCCAAATTCAATATTGGACACCTGCTTCAAGTCGTCACATTAACATGGACACATACGCTGGATGGGACGGGAAAGCCAGAATGTCATTTTTTTCATCCATTGCCCGTCTATGATGTGGCATCTGACGTGTAATTGACGTGGCATGCCGCAACGGTGCTTATAGAATTGGCTGACATGGCATGCCACGTCGGTGTTGACGGAATTGGCTGACGTGGCATCCACGAATGCTGACATGGCGTTTTTGGGGGCCACTTGCTTGGTCTGCCTAACATTTTAGGATGTCTTCTGAGACATCGTTGTGGACATCCAGGTGTCTTAAATGATGTCAAGTGAAACAGTTGTATGTTGATTGAAATGTCCATTCAAGCGTGTGGAATTTGCACATGTGTGTTTCTTAAAGCATACCCTGTCATAGGAGATGTCTATTTGCACAAGCTAGCACAAGTACATGCTGGGGTAGCAAATGGCTTCTTGCATTGTAGGATGTCAGTGGCGACGTCCACTTATTTTTTGGGGCAAATCCTAAAACGCATGTATGCATTGTATTGGACGTTCTAATGTTGTCAATGTAGCAATATGTTGTACACAATATAAAATATGCAATATATGGTATATCATATGCAATACAACATATAAAATATGCCATACAAAATATAATATATATAATATGCCATACAAAATACACCATACAAAATATATACAACATGCCATACAAAATATATACAACATGTCATACAAAATACACCATACAATATATATACAATATGCCATACAATATACACCATACAATATATATACAGCATGCCATACAAAATACACCATACTAAATATATACAACATGGCATACAAAATACACCATACAAAATACAATATATATATAACATGCCATACAAAATACACCATACAATATGCCGTACATTATATTTATCAAGTATATTGAATGGCTCAAAAATCTACTTATTAGTTGATGAAAAGACAAGCTTTTTATACTAGTGGGGTGTAGGAGGCATGACAAACAATATGGGATATACAAAACTAAAATATAAGCAGCAACATAAATACAATGATGTCTAAAATGATGTCTTAAAAAACATTTACATGTCTTAGTTATGTTTTTTTCAACGTCATTGTAAACATTCAAAAGAACATCTGTAGTATGAAATTAGACATTCACATCAATGTTGTTTTAAACATTTACTTCAACAATTTCTAAATTTTTTACAAATCTTATTTGTTGTTTATGATGTCATGATGAACATTTGCATGTCATTTCCAACATATATGGGGATGTCTCCTTGAACATTTAATTGATAAAGTCATATTTATTAAATCTAGGTTGTTTGCAACATCAACTTCAATATAGTATGACACAACAATACAGTCAACATGGAATTCCAATTGTAGATTATATTTTTGTCTATCTAGAAAGCTCTGATTCATTTCATTTGGATTTGTTATGAGAAAGTTATGGACATTTTGGTTTTTTAGGCAATTAGAGCATCTTCTTGAAAAAAATAACTTGTTGGATGCATTTCTGAATGCAATTTTTATAATTTTTTCAAAATAAATATTTCACGTCGTTTAGTTTACTTGCTAAAACAATCTCACCATTGGGATTAGTGCATTTTAATTCCATCTAAAATTTATTAATAATTTAGATTTTCCTTCTATCTCATACTTACTTCTACTTAACAATTTTCTTAAGAATGAAATTTAAGTTTTCTATTTTTTATTTATTTGCTTGAACTCTCAACTCAAATCTCTACTATAAATATTTAAATCTCAAAACTCTGTAGTGCAAAAATTTTACAAAGTCAAAAAATCTAGTCCCTCAATGCACTTAAAAACTTGTTTTTTTCACTTTAAATCTATGCAGTCAAAAATTCTGAAATTTTTTCTACAATTTTTTCTACTTGTTAGGTGTAAGATCCTATAGTTAGATGTGGAAAAAAATTAAAATTTCTTTTACTCTTTGCTACAGAAATGACAATTTTCAATGTTTTCTGGCAAAAAAAAGGCCTTGGTCCTTTAAAGGTTAAGATGTCAAATATCTCAAAGTCCAAGAACACTAGAAAATCACCCCACATTAGATATTGATGCAAAATTTATGATTTTAAACTAATAAAATTTAGAATTCAAATCTTAAGTTAAAAATAAATATTTTTATATAATATAATATTGATATGATTTTGTAAACCTTTTTTCATAACAAATCCATTCATCTAATTTATATAAAAAATTTATATAAATTAAATCTATATAGCTTATAACATTTTGAAAAAAAATTTGGACATTTTTGAAAACATCTGATGTCCACAACAATGTCTTAGATTGCATCATTGTTTTTTATAGCACCAATATGCTGTGACTGAAATTTAGCAATGCTTTCTACAAGATCTTTGCTTTTTCAGCGTCCGTCGACGTGACATCCCAATGTGTTCTCAGACGTATGATGTTATCCTGGACGTACAACGTTTTTGGCCTAACATCAGAAAAATACAGTTTTCTTATATGATGCAGTTGGTGATTGATAGGGACTTCGATGGCCTACAACCACTGCAACAAGTCGTGAACCCAGTGCGCCAACCAACAGACAATGGTGGAGAGTATGTTGCCGTAGTTAGCGATGACATTGCATCTAAGGAGGAAACATAGGGTGTTCACATCACTGACATGTGTTTGCTGTGCCAGCATTTTGACGTCATATAGGACGTCTGAGAAATACAAAGCCATCAGCATGTTCATGTCTTCCAAGTAGACCCGTTGCATCTTGAACGTGCATTTTGTGGCACAGTTTGTCTTGCTTGGTGCTGCAAGTGACATCATATGATAGGGTGGAATTTTATTCTAATGAAGTTTGTTGAACGTGCGCAAATTGTAAGACTTCAATAGCCCAAAAATGAACCTAAACCAAGTAAACACATAAGTCGTTTTGTACTACATAGGAAGGACGTGCATCATGTGCAAATTCAACCTTGGGCATAAAGTCATGTCATGCATCTATAGTCATTTTGACATCAAAGAAGATTCCTACAATTGCTTCCACAACATCCACACGCTCAGTTAGACGTAATGAAACACACAGTAGATAGCATGTGGTTTGAAGTTACATTCGCAATAAGTACAAAATGTTGATGCCAGAAGTGACATCAATGTGGACGTCAGTACGTCAGTTGTGACGTCCACAGAGACATCCAAGATCGAAATATAGATAGACTAAGTATGCTGACGTGGCATGCTACGTCATCATCCATGTCCACGTCACCCAATTTCCACATCATCATGCCATGTCAAATGCCACATAAGCTTTTAGGAGTCACCACCTGCCCATTGTCCTCTTTTTAACCTTGGGCAGTCACTTTACCTCTAACCGCAACAAAATTCTAAATTAACTTCTGAGCTAAGTTTGACCAAAAATGGTGACATGGCTAAACATGTTATTGTGGACATCTTTGGAAACATCTGGTGTCCACTTGGATGTCTTACATTACATCAGTGTTTTTCATAGCATCAATATGCTGTGACTGAAATCTAGCAATGCTATTGAAGACATCAGAGCAAAATCTTCACTTTTTCGGCCTGACATCCCAATGTCTTCTGCGACGTATCGTGTTTTCGCGGACATACGTCGTTTTTGGCTGGATGTTCAGGCAGACACAGTTTTCTTATAGTGATATTAGTATTTTATTATTAGAAGGAGAGAAGCTGAATGCACTTTTTCATTTTAGATATTTGCAAGTATCAATTGTGTTGTTTTGAATATGATATTGTGGTTATATGCCAATATCAATTTTTATTAATAGTATGAAATTGTTATGTTTCTTATAGATGTGATTTGAACCTTCAATGCGCGCATTTGCAATGCTTTTCAAATATTTGAGATGTAGAAGCAGTTCTTGCGAATTTTTTGTAATTCAAGTTTGCAAATCAGTTTTCTAATACCCCTAAACCCTAAACCCCAAAAAAAAATCATTTTAGAGTGCCTTGTCAAATTCAATCAACATATTTATGTTCACAAGATTCACCACAAATTATATAAAATATAATTTGACATGAGAAATGAACAATTATTTTAGTCTAATTATAGACTGGATTTAAAATGAAACTCCTAATTGTCTCAATTTAACGAATAAGGCCTTTAAAAGTTATGACGAGTTTTATTTTGCGGGCAATGAAGGTAGAAAAAATATATGAAATTGAAAATTTTCAATTTTGAAAATTTTCTAATAAAAATTAAAATAAAGGATATTAATTGTTCACAAGAACACTCTCACATTGGGATTAGCAATTCTCACATTCTTCCAAAAGTTATTTGCATACTAGTTATATCTTTCATTTATTAACACCTTCCACTTTAGAATTTTTTTATAAAATGAATATAAAAAAAAATTCCATTAAAATTTTTAATATATATTTTCAACCCATTTTCCAACTTATTGACTAAAATGCATAAGTTATAGGACATTCTTGTCTTCTTCTACAAATGTTGAAAGACAAAATTTCATCTTTTGGAAGGACCAAAAAAAGCCTACATTTTGAAGTTTAGGCGCATTGAACTTGCAATCAGTTGAGATATTCACCTTAACACTTTAGAACAATGTACTTTAACAAATTAACCAAAAGATCATACGATTGGTTTTTAGGTAGATAGATAGATGGATGGATAAATGGATGAATGGAAGGATGCATGGATCGATCGATAGATGGATAGATGGATGGATCGATAGATGGATGGATCAATGGATCGATAGATGGATGGATCAATGGATTGATAGATGGATGGATCAATGGATTGATGGATCCATGGATCGATGAAAGTTTTGCCCTTGCTTTGGAGATAAGTATTTTGAAGCAGTTTTCGACCTCTAAACACAATGATCTTTTAGGTGTTAATTATGATACAATTCCCAGAGCAATTGTGGTGCATTATGATTGGCTACAAGACACTCAATATTACAACTAGCCCTTGGTTAGAAATAGGAAGGTCAATATGATGAGTATGGATGGAACAAAATCTTCAACTAAAAAATTTATAGTAATTATATTTTGAAAAATAAAAATCTGAAAAATTATAGAAACCTTATTGACTCTATTTCTCTACATGGAAAAAATTCCCCACAATTGAAACCTGCCTTGCAAATACATGTATCTACTATACTGGTCAGAAATGGGTTGCCTCCCTTTAGTCAAAGGATTAATAAAAAGAAAAAAAGAAGAAGAAAAATTTTACAACCAAAACAATTCAGAGGGTGCCACCTAAGTATGCACTATCATCACAGAATGGATATGTACGCATTTAGGTTTCCAAGTCTAAAATGTATAAGTAACATTGCTTTCATCCATCAGTTGTTAAGGTAAAAGGTCTAGAAATCACCCATTTAAGAGCTAAACTGAATTTTGGAGAGGCAAAGCTTTTTGAAATAATTTTCAGTAATTTTTCCTTCAAAGACAAGTAGAATTGGCATCTAATCCAAGTTGTTTCATATTTTTTGGAGTTTTGTGGAATTAGTTATGAAATTTTGAAGTTAAAATGGCATAGGGCTCTAAATTTGTCCACATCCTAAATTACATTGATTGTACATTATTGAAGGCTATGAAAATGCAACATGTACATTTGAGGATGTAGGCAGTTCTAGATCCTATGCAATTTTAGAGCCTATTACCTTAATCAAATAATACCCCATGTTTACAAACAATAGATTAGATGCCAATTCCACTTGTCTTTCAAGAAATAAATACCAAAAAATATTTCAAGAGGCTTCATCCCCCCCCCCCCAAATTTAGTTTCATTCTTAAGTAAGTGATTCATAGACCTCCTACCTTAATTTAGGTCCATTCATTCCAAAATTGACCCTTAGGTTTTGAAACAAATGGTGTAAAACTCAAACAAATGAGTGTAGAATGCACCTAGAATTCTTTTAAAAATTTTAAAAGTAAGTAGAATATTAGTTCTCCTCACATTAATACAAGAGTGAAACAAGATAAATATAATTTTAGGAGTGCAAACGTGATTGTAGGATGAAGACTTTGGAATGTGATATGGTAGAACCATCCATTCCCAACTAAGGATTCATATCCAACCGAGAGGGTGTAACTATTTCCAACCAAGGTTTGAACTCTATAATATGTGCATAATTGCTTAAGTGATTGACTATGTTGGTTCTATTATATTGGTAAGAATCTCTCACAAGTTCATATTTCAAATTCAATTAAGGTAGAGGCAACTATAGATGATTATTTAAGTAATTTTAGAGTAGATGTTGAGCAATATAAGGGGGTGGAAATTTTTCCCGTTTAGGAAGATAGGAAATATGGGGATTGGAAATTTTTCATAATTTTATTCCTTCAATTAAAACAATTGTGAATTTTGAGAGCCAAAAAGTGCACTTCACTAATAGCTAGTATATAGACTCTTCCAATTTTGATCATTTAACCCCTAAATGACGGACCTATAACCGCTGATTTTAAGTGTCACTATCATCACTCAGTTTGTTGCCATTTTGCAACAAGATATATATGAAAAAATTTTAATTTATTTTTCAGAGATGAAACAGCATGTCTTCTTTGTTTCACCAAAATTTTAGATTTTTTTGTGAATAATTTATTTTTGGTGAAATTTTGAAGATATAATGAAGAAAAATCATATCAAATAGAAAATTATTTCAAAAAATCTGAAAATTTCACCATGTGTGCATATTATAGTGATGAACAACACGGTATAAACTCAATTTCCGTGGCATTCTATAATTAGAATGTAGTAGACATTGAAAATACATTCAAAGTTCAAACTGCAATAAAAATTTGATTATTAGGAATTTTTTCAAAATTCAAGTTGGAGTAGAAACTAGAGTGAATGAACTTTATTTTTTTAGTTGGTCTCAAATTCAAAAAATATTATTTTTGTAGAGAAATTTCAGATTTAAAGCAAAAAACAACAACTTTCTAAAATATACTAAAATAGCATATTTTGTGATCCGTTTTTTAGTAACTTCTCTTTTATATGAAGACAGACAATAGCATGACTCCAAACTCAACTAGATTATCTTCGAAACCCAACATGGAGGGTCAACAAGAAAGAAGTGAATGAAAATTTGCTTCCCAACTCTTTACAACTCAAGAAACATTCATTCAAAAGCCACAAAATGGCTTCGTCGTTGTTTCTGGGTTAAGAGTTGTTTTTCTATTGACTACTTCCTACTTTATTGCTCACTACTTTGGAACATGTGTCATAACTTTATTACTCCCAACCTTGAAATGGACTAAAAAAACACATTTCAAGCTTTGGTTGAAAATCTATTTTAGACTTGGTTGCATATACTACACCCTAGGATACTAAGTGTGGTTGACAATTGGTGCCTTTATCTTACCACAATACTCCCAAGCACATTGCTTATAGTAATTTGGCATCTCCATGAGTTTTCATTAGCATCTAAAGTTGTCTAAATAAGGTTTGAGATTGATTTCTAGATTTTTAGGGAATATATATATATATATATATATACACACACACACACACACACACACACACACACACACACACATATATATATATATATAAGAAAACGGTGTCCGCCTGGACATCTAGCCAAAAACGACGTATATCCGCATAGACACGATACGTTGCACGAGACGTCAGGGTGTCAGGTCGAGAAAGTGGGGATTTTGCGATGATGTCTGTGTTAGCATTGTTAGATTGCAGTCACAACATATTGATGTTACAAAAAACGTCCATGCAATGTAAGGCATCCAGGTGGACATCAGATGTTTCCCAGGATGTCCAGAATAACATGTTTAGCCAGGTCATCATCTTTGGTCAAAAATACCTCACAAGTTTAGATAGAATTTTGGTGCGGTCAGAGGTAAAATGACTGCCCAAGGCTAAAAAGAGGACAACGGGCAAGTTGTGACTCCTAAAAGCTTATGTGGCATTTGATGTGGCGAGATGAGGTGGTTATTGTGTGACGTGGACCGACGAGGTGGCAAGATGACGTGGCTGCTGTGTGACGTGGCATGATGACGTGGATATTGTATGACGTGGACAAGGATGATGACGTGGCATGCCACGTCAGCATCCATGACGAGTCCATGTTCTGACCTCGGATGTCTCTGTGGACATCACACCTGACGTTCTGACGTCCACATTGACATCACTTCTAGCGTTAACATTTTGTACTTCCTGCGACTGTAACTTCAAAGCACATGCTATCCACAGTGCGTTTCATTACGTCTGACTGGACGTGTGGGCGTTGTAGAAGCAACTGTAGGCGTCCACTTTGATGTCAAATATGACTCCAGATGCATGACATTATTTTATGAAAAAGGGTGAATTTGTACATGATGCACTTCCTTCCTATGTGTTTACTTAGGTCAGGGGCATTTCTGGGCTCTTCAAGTCATACAACTTGTGCACGTTCTTCAAACTTCATTAGGATAAGATTGCAACCTACTCTTATGATGTCACGTGCAGCACCGAAGTAGACAGATTCTGTCAGAAAATGCATGTTCAAGATGCATCAGGAATACTTGGAAGACATGAATATGTTGATGTCCATGTATTTCGCAGACGTCCTATGTGACGTCTAAATGCTATCACAGCATACACATGTCAATGATGTGAACACCCTATGCTTCTTCCTTAGATGCGATGTCATCGCTAACTATGGCAACATACTCACCACCATGGTCTATGGGTTGGCGCACCGGGTCCACGACTTGTTGCACTGGTTGTAGTCCATCGAAGTCCCTATCATTCACCAATTGCACCATGTTCGGGGTTGTCGTTAGAGGGTGCAATGAGCCACGTCTACCCCTCACCTCAGTTCGGCAAACTACTTTCCAACCAGGCCGATGTGGATCATCGGAGAAGAATACCTGTTGGCAATGCAAAGGAAAGGCAAATGAATCTGCATGGACCGTTCCATCCAAATGGTTGAAGTTTGCCAACGTGAAGCCATACTTATCCTGTTGCACGCTAGGAGCTCGACTACCTTGTGTGCCCCTCATCCAATCACACAACAACACTGTGATGCAGTGATTTCGATAATCCAATACCAAAATCTCTTCAATGTACCCCACATACTCCTGCGTGGATTCCAATGGCCGGCCATTTTGCAAACCCCAACGAAGCTGGCGTGTGAAACTCGCTACCACTCCAGAGTCACGGGTAACAAGCCCACGTTCAGAGCTTCGGGCACGGAGGTGCATGCCATGACAGTACATTTGACGGTGGGATGTTGCCTTCCGCTCAGGAAGCTGCGCATAATGTCTGATGTCTTCATCCACTTGACGTCCAAAATGATCAGCCTCCGTCACCGTTGACGTCAGCCACTGCGCGAAGGATGGAAACTCACTTAGTTCAATTGGATAACAGACAGCTCTTCCTGGATTTGAGCGCCGCCATGCAACACGAAAAGCTTCCCGCTCCTCCCATCTTTGGGACTTTGCTGTAGTGTAGTCCCTGCATTACACTCAGCAATAATGAAATTAGGACAACGGATTGAAGATTTGACATCATGTATGTCGGGGCCAAGTAAAGTGTGCATGGCTCATCTGCAAAGGTGTGCAAGAATTCAAGTAGTCCTTAACAACGATCGTGTGTTGAAGGTTTCCTCTTCTACTAAGATGTCCACATTGGGGCCAAAACAAACATCAAAGCGTCTTCCTCCATGACATCATTGAACGTGCCAGTGTCGGATATGACGTCTGCTAGGAGTGTATATAAGGCAACATGATGTCCAAAGTGGCACTGGAAAGCAGTGCCAGTTACTTACTCTCGCCAAGTTTCCAAGCATGGCGCATTGTCAATTACGAACGCATGTGCATACACTCGCAAAGCGTCGGATAATGCCCTCTCTTTTGATTTCCTGCTATGTATCACATCGTCATTCATGATGGGATCTTCGTCTACATCCCAAACGCGCTCACCAGTCCCTTGAAACTGTCTCATGTATTCCGTGCAGAAGCCAAGCGTGTCTTCAATGCGATATCCCTCTGCTATGCTACCTTCTGGATGCACCAAAGTCCGCACATAATCCTTCAAAGTCTTCATGTATCGCTCAATGGGATACATCCACCTACAATGCACTGGGCCACATACAAATAACTGTTCAACAAGGTGCACTGGCAAATGGGTTATTATATTCAAGAATGTTGTGGGGAACTCCTTCTCTATGAGGCAGGTTGCCATAATAACATCCTGCATGAGGACATCTTTGTCAGCTTCCTTGATCTCCTTCTCACAAAGTCTTTGGAAAACCCTGCTCATTTTTATAATAGCCAAACGCACATTCTCATCCAAGATGTTCCGGACAGCCACTGGTAGAATCTACACATGAACAACATCTTTGTAAGTCACTCTCCCACTGCTACATTTTTAACACATTTCCCTGTAACTTGCATGAGGGTCACCCGGACATTAATTTTGGACATCCACTACAACGTCTTTGTGCTGAATATGACATACTACTAGAAAACGCATCACAGCCAAATGAAACACTATCATGTTCATGAAGACGTCTTCCCATGCACTGTCATTAACATACTACTGTCTTCAACAACGTTACTGAAGACATATGATGTCTACAACGGTTCAGGAGCAGTGACAATCTCTGAACTCCCTCCCTTCCTTGGATAAGTTCAACGAACCCCTGTGTCACGTCCCATCGCAACCTCACCTGCTGCATGAGAATGTGATAATCATGCGTCTTCATATACTGTAACGTTCCATTCTGTAGACGTTTATGAATTGCACCAACATAGTTTGTTGGGGTACGGATACTTGATACTATATCCACGAACTCCCTGCGCTCATCTATTGTCATTGCATACGACGCATTTGGCATGTAGAAATCGTCTTGGCGTCTTCGTGGGCCTTGAAGCCAAATTTCTCTACGTATTCCAAGCTATTCTGCATCAATGCGGCTGCCAGGGCTATCGTTCATAGCAAGAAGGGTCTTCACCATGTTCTCGCATAAGTTTTTCTCGCAATGCATCACATCCAAAATGTGTCGGATCAAAAGATACTGCAGAAGGGAATACACGTAAATCTTAAGTACGCTCTGCCCTCCGAAAAAATGTGTATCGTCACTTCCCGTGTTGTCTGCTAAGAAAACGTACAACGACATTCAGCCTTCACTTTGTATTCATGACTACGTCTGAGTGGACATGTAACACAACATGAAATGTTCACATTGCACGGTTGAATAGGCGGCCACTGTCTACAGCTATTGCAATTTGTGCAGAGGGATGTCTTCTATGACATCTACTTGGACATCAACGCGCCAGTACTATGACACAGAACGTCAGAGAGGACATACCACTCAGACATTGGACACTACCTACATGTCAAAGTCAGGTTAGACCACTTTGTACCTTCCAATAGGGCAGCTCAAACAATGCACTCAAGCGTTTCACCCCTGTGGAATGCACTGGGTCATCCTTTCCATCTTCTCTTCCACCCAGATCTAGAAACGCTTGCCGCCACGCAGCATATCGGATAACATCTTCGGCGGTCATGCCCTTTGGCCTGAAGCGATGTTCTACTTTCCCATTGAAGCGACGATTTCGACGATAAGGATGGTGTCGACTTAAGTACCTTCGTATGCCCCCATACACAATCTTGGACCCTCTTGTACTTCGATCCGCCCTCACATCGCCGGTTCTTGCAAGTCGAGAATCTATCTCAAGACCACAATCCGGGCATCCTTTATATCCCTTGCAAGACAAACCAGAGATCAGAGCATACGCAGGAAAATCGGATATGGTCCACATTAGTAAGCCACGCATGATAAAGCGACGAGCACCTTCGGGCTGTGAGAAATCTTGAGCCACCACACCTTCCCACAATGCATGTAGCTCCTTCAACAATGGTCGCAAGAACACATCCATGTTCTTAGAAGTTGGGGACTGCTTCCCAGAAATGAGAAGGCTAAGGGAGATGAAGAATTTCTTTGTCACAAACCATGGCTCAAAATTGTAAATCAAAATGAGCACCGGCCATGTCGACCAATTCGTGTTGCTCAGCTTGAAGGGATTGACACCATCCAGTGCTAGTACCAGACGTAGGTTCCTGTCGTCAGCACTGAAGTTGTCAAAGTGGACGTCCACGCTGACATGCTTCCAAGCAGGGCTGTCCACCACTGACTGCATGATGCCGTCATCGCTGACATGCCGCGTCCAACCCGTCAGCATCTGAGCGATCGCCGAAGATCGAAACATGCGTTTAAGTCTTGGGATCAAGGGAAAGTGTCGAACGACCCTTGTTGGTATCGAGTTCGTTCCCTCCACCCACCTTGGTTTAGAGCACTTCGGGCACGTACTTAGATTTGCATGCTCGTCTTCGAATAGCACACAACCACCTGGGCACACATGAATGTTGTTGTACTCTAAGCCCAACTTCCTAATCATTTTCCTTGCCTCATAATGACTAGTAGGAAGCTTGTTGTTCTTTGGGAGCAAGTCTGATGACAAATACCGTAGGAGCTCACTAGTGAAATGGTTACTCACGCGGAAGACCACGCACATATTCATGATGATGATTGTTGCTGATAGAATACTCGATGATGCCCCCTCGTACAGTGTTGTTGTTGCGTGCTCATATAAACGCTGCATGTCTTCAACAGTGTCAATGTCAACGTCTGCTTCAGCACCTGACGCTCCGTCAGACGCCAAGGTGTTCGAATGCAATGCATCGCCACGATCAAAGGCCTCCATGACTTGCCTTTGGACGTCGTGTTGTACATCCAGAGGAGTGTCGTCGTCATTAGCAGTGTCACCGACATCAGTGTCCCCTACTTCTGGTCCTCCGTTCACATCCTGCATTTGAATGTCTTCCTCTACTATGTCTGCGTCATTCTCAACGACGTCATCGTCGTCATACACAAGATCTTCCACCCATATGCCATTAGGAGAGTATCCATTGGGTGGGTCCCCTCCAATCATTGACTTCGTCAAAAAAACATCCCGTCCCACCTCTCCATGATGCTTCCGAATCACATGGATAGTCCGGTGTCTTCCTCCATGACAATATTTGCATGGACATGGAAACCTCGTCAAATTCAGCTACGTTGCCACCCTCAACTTGGTTTGTAGAATGAGGTCACCTATAGGAATGTGGCGAAGGACACGGCCGTCTGCATTGATGCGCACTCTTACAGCACGACGTCCACGCCTGCCCTCCATGTCCATCACAGGCATCAACACGTACGTGCACTTGCTGATATCATGCAATTTGAAATATCCACTCTTGAAGTAATTAAACTTGTTTCCTACAACATGCAATGGGAAAGACAAAGAGAAAGATATAGTAGACAATCAGAAGGAAGTCAAGGGTGGTTGAAGAAGCTTCACTTCTAATCATCCAGTGACAATTTTGAACGTCTGGATGTTTTTGTGAACATATGTTTGTCACTGTAGACATCTACTTTGACACCTTCATGTCCACTACACCTATCTGTTCATCACTATCTCTTAGATCGTGGATAGTAGTTCGTGCAGTACTGTAGACTTGTGAACCTATAACATCCAACATCACAGTCTATGAATTATTTGTTTTGGTGGCAACCAAATGTATACGTCCCGAGGAAGAAAGAAAATTTTCCACAAATATTAGGTCCTGTTTCCAAAGAACATGAGCGTAAACTGCAAATGAGGTTCATTTTCTTAGTACTTCAGAATGGGATAAAAAAGCAATGCCAAGCAATGAAAACCGACACCCAAACGCCTACTTCTTGCAAATTGTAATTGATAAGTGGCTTTTATGACTTGAAATCTCTTTGTAACTCTCTTCTTTTAACTACAGGGCATCAACTCAAACAGAGGTAGGACACGTGAATGTGTTGGAGTTGACTTCCAAAGGCCCTAGGTGCGTCAGCATCATGTCCAGTAAGACGCATTTATGTCTACAGGAATACCACAATATCACCCACAGGCTTGTATGTGACATCAACACGTCTGAATAGAAGATAAAAAGGTATTTGCTACACGTGCTACGTTTGACATGGGGTGCTACGCCTAACATCCTAGAAGGCACCGGAAAGTTATATAAGTTTATTCATAAGGACATTGACATGTTCTGCTTGACGTTAAGTCCTGCGCAGGCAGGTCAGAAAAAGCATTGGGTGAAGCTACGCAACACTACATCCCATGCACTTTAAGGACTGCAGCTCTAAGCAGTCAGTGGTTTCCATGGCTAAGGAGGGCAATAAGGTTTGCGCTTTGAAATTATAGTACATTATAGGCACTACTTTCTTAGAAGAAGCTAATTTAGCATCATTTAGAAGCTACCTAGGTAGAGGATAGCCATACAATACAGCAGAAGAAGAATGAATTGTATTGCTGGGACTTCGTTACTTCCAAGAAGAAAAAGTGGTTACAAGTTTCATTTCAATAAGTCCCCCATAAAAGATGTAGAAAAGATAAAGACAAGGTGAATTTCAAGTTCTACTCTAAAGCTTCTAGTTTTCAAGCTCTAATTTGGTAGAGCCTCAAAGAAATGACTTAGAGCCAAAAAAAAAATTAAAAGGTGAAAGGCAAGTTCTAATTTAGAAATTGTATTTTGAAGAAGCTTCAAAGAAATGACTTAGGGAATACAAATAGAAGGTCAAAGCCAAGTTCCATTTCACAAATTTTATTTTGAGGAAGCCTAATTCAAACTCTAGGATATTCTTTTACTTTAGACCCCACTTACAGAATAAAAATAGAAGGTCGAAGCCAAGTTCCATTTCACAACTTCTAATTATTCACTTGGAGAATAAAAATGGAAGGTCAAAGCCAAATTCGAATTTCTTGAGAACATGTGCAATGAGACGCAGTCATGCCTACTAGGACACAACAATGTCATTTGTAATGTCATGCAAAACATCATCGCAACATATCCCCTTGTCCATTTCAAATTGGCAAAAAACGCATCGTTACTAACACCAAGTCAGACATCATGATGTCCGAGTTGATGTCTACATGTCAATTGTGATGTCTGCTAAAGCACACGAATGTCAACTTCCGACCTGAGGGCCCTCTTGAAAAGTACAGCACCCTACGTCACACATGGGGCTGTCGCTCCGTCATAGGACTTAGACAAACCCTAGGCCCACGTTCGGCCTTCCTCTTCCTGCAACCGCTCTTCTTCCTTCACCTACACTCGAATTTGCAAACTTCTAAGGAGTTGAGCATGTTTCACCAGTTTGTGGACAGCATTGTTGCTGCTGCACTCACCGCAGGGATGGAAAAATCAGTAGCTGTAGTAGATGGAAGCCCCCGTCGCAGCAGGTGCCTAAACAAGACCAAGCACCGTATAGACAACTTCCTCCCTCCTTCGCTTCCTCCGCTTCCTCCTCTCCCTCCTCTCCTCTCCTCTCCTCCCCTCCCCTCCCCTCCCCTCCCCTCCCCTCCCCTCCCCGCCCCACCCCGCAAGCCTCCATCATGGCCTCCAGCAGCTCCCGTCAATTCTAGGAATTAAAATTGGCGTCATTGAATTGTGTAGGTAGATTAGGGTTTCATCCATTTTTTCCATCCGTGACACACTGAGGCTTCAACTGATGTCTAACTGAACATCACTAGGAGCGTTGGGGAGTTTAAGCCTGACATTGGGATTATCTTTGTTCTCTTGTTGATGCATCTCTTGTTTGAAGGTGGAGGAGCAACGTGCGGAGGTGGAGCGTGGGAGCGTGGAGGCGGAGCGTGGGAGCGTCGAGGCGGAGTGTGGAGGCGGGAAGGACTCCCACATCCAAGCGGGGAACCCCGGCACGCTTGCACGGAGCCCCCACGCAAGGGCGGGGAGCCCCTCACGGAGCCCTCCCGGCGCCGCCCCTGCGGGGAGCCCTCCTGCGGGGAGCCCCCTGGGTGAGGAGCCCCTTGCCGCGGGGAGCGCCCCTGCTGCGGGGAGCCGCGCCGCCCCTACGGGGAGCGCCGCAACTGCGGGGAGCCCCCAGCAGGAAGCCCCCTGGACGAGGAGCCCCCTGCCGCGGGGAGCGCCCCTGCTGCGGGGATCGCCCCTGCCGTGGGGAGCCCCTACTGCGGGGAGCCCTTGCGCCGGAGGAGGGAGCCCCTCCCGCGCCGCAGCTCCTTTAGCAACGGGAGTCTTACAGGTTTTTGATTTTTTTTTTTTTTTTTGGTTTTGCTTTGTTGTAGTCTTGTGTTGTAGTGAATTTTCAATCTCTCTCCTTACACTCCAGTACTTTGGTTTCCATTTGCAGGAGTGATCCTAGTGTTGGCCTTTGAGAGTAGCATGAGAAAATCCTTGTGTTGGCTTTTAGTAGTAATGTTTTTATAAACATGCAGATGTCCAATGTGATGTCTTTCAGTGCATCACATGTCACGTTCTTGGTTCTTAAGCATCTTGTATACAGAGGAGTCGAACGGTGGACGTCCGTTAAAACGTCCTAATGTTAAATTGGACGTCCATTAAAACGTCCTAATGTTAAATTGGACGTCCGTTAAAACGTCCTAATGTTAAATTGGACGTCCAGGTGCTGGAATTGATGTCCAGGAAAGCACACCATTATAGCATGTTAGTTGGCCGTTTTGTTCTTTTAGTTTTGAGCTGTGATTGCCTTGCGCAAGTTTTGGGTGAGGTTTTTCATTGTTGGCCGCTAGCTAAGATGGCCCCCGATTCTCGGAGAAAGCTGCCCGTGAAACGGGCAGCACCATCTCGGCATCATGCTGACAGTGACAATGACGACTCTACTGCTGAGGAGGTACACGCTAGAGGTCGGTCACTCACAGAGCAACGGTCGAAGCAAAGGAACGATCCTTGGCATGTGAGTAGTCGTGTGAAGGACAAGGGCAAAGCTATAGCAAGTACTCCAGCACCCAAGAGGCGTCGCACGGAAGTGTCACGCACGAGAAGGAATGAAGCACAGTTGTCTATGAGCGAGGACGACTCCATTGAATCTGAGCCCAGGTGACTAGTGCCACCTAAACCTCTTATGTGGTGTGTTATTGAAAGGAGGTTGGATGTTTATATTCGTTTATGTGGACATTGTGTCAGACACAGCACGCTGTCTTCTGCATTTCAACGTCTTAGTCTTCTATCTAAGTAGATGTCCAAGTCGATGTCTGAGTTGATGTTCTAATGAAGATCGAGTGGCCGTTGACTTGCAAGTGTTGTTTGTATTTGAGGTTTCATAGGACCACATCTCGATCTTCTGACACGGATGAGGAAGAAGAATCAGACGACGTAATGGTCATGGAGAAGGAGCCTATTAAACCTCTACTTCGCAAGATCAATGTGAAGAAGGAGCGCAACAACAAGCGCAAGCAATATGTGGAGGTGAACGAACGCGGTTCTCCCCGTGGGAAGGCAAAAAGCTATTTGATAGCAGATGTGAAGGCTTTTGCCAAGGGATTGAATCCTTTGTTTGGGTGGGCTGACCAGCCTTTGGATGAGAGACAACGATTCTTTGATAGAATCTACGCAGGTAATGTGACGTGACCGAAATTGCTTGAGTAGGTTGTGAGTTCTTTTTTTGAATTTGATGTCCTCCTGGACGTCATGATGCTGAATATGACATTTGGATGAGCATCAACATGCCTTCTATATTGACGTTTGCAGTGGTGTCCAGATGTCTACAATGATGTCTGTGCAGACATCATTGTGTCTGCGAAATTAAATTATCTCGGAAGTCTTATCGTTTGCAAGTGTTTTGTATTGTGACCGTCTTATTTCAGACTGGGAAGTTGGAGGCGACCAAGTGGAGATAAATCCTTCGTGGTTTCCGAAGCATATGACGAAGACTTTGATCAATGTTCGCCATCATTTGATGAAGTTGATCGATGGGGACTGCCCTAAACCACCAGAAGTTGATGCCTCCGTGTGGAAGAGGTTGCAAGAAAGGCGCAGCTCGTCAGACGCCAAGGAGAAGTCCGCGCAGATGCGTGCAGTTTCTAAGGCGAAGGGGTTCAAGGAGGCTCAATTGAGGCTCATTGAGAAGAATGTCATAGGTGAATTGGTGAGAGTCCTCCACTTCCATCTGTTTCGGATGTCCATTCAGACATCATGTTGCTTTGTAAGATGTCTGCATTTATGAACCTCATGTCTGAAATGATATTTGCGTGGACATCAATGTCGAGACCTTTAATTGTTTTCGTGTGCTAGACCCTACAACTTGGACGCATACCTTATGAGTCGGAGGTGAAGGAGGCAACGGACAAGGAGTATGCTCGGCGCCAAGCGGAGACCCGCAACTCACCTCATGACTACAGTCCAGATATACAAGAACTGCGGACGTCGAACGCAGAGTTGGGAGGGCGCCTTGGTCGAGTAGAAGAGCTTCTCCAACAACTCCTTCATTCCCTTGGAGGCAACAATCTTCAAAGTCATGTTGTCTCAAATGCAGGAGGTGGTGGTCAGAATGCTGGATGCGATGTCACTCTTGTGAAGAAGGTAGCTGTTGAGGACATCCCCACAGACGTCGAGGGGGATCTTTACGTCAATGCTGACGTCGGTGGTGACGTTGCTGAAGACATCGCAGATGACGTTGAAGAAGAAGTGGACTACCTGAAGGACACCGTTTCAAACGTCCAGACTGACAACAACGCTGGTACAGACGTCCGAGAAGACGTCCAATTGTGCGTTGTGCAGACCATTCCCAAGCACAACGATGCTTCAGCAGACGTCGGAAAGGACGCGGAGAAGTCCTCTACAGACCCGTATGCCATTTCCGTGGATGAAGTTCCCCCTGCCGAAGTGCAGACGTCTGCTCTTGCAGCACAAACCGGTAGAGTTCAAGAGGTATTTTACACACCCTAAACCGTATGACAAGAGGTCATTGGATGTCATTCATGTTTTTTTCCTCATAAGAATTAGGCTTTGTGTCCTTGCATCCACATGTAGCCCAAAATGCGACGAGTCTACATTCTCTAAAGTATTTTATGTTATCGCTTTGTTCTAGGTGGGAAATATGCAATCCTCCGGGTCGTCTACCCGTTCCAATCGGGTCACAAGGACTGTACCAAGTGCAAAGCCGTCCAAGTTTGTGGCCCCAACGAAGCCCTTGAAGGCAACTACACCGAAGTCTTTGAAGGCAAGCCCTTCTACGGTGGCAGATCCCCCTAAGAAGGGAGAGGCACCACGCAAGAAATGAATACACGGTGAGATTCTTACCAATCTTGAAGTTTGTATTGAAATTATGCCGTTCTTGGACGTGGACAGTGGTTCCAAGAACATGGAGTCGTTGATACCTGTGTCAAATGGAATGCAGACCGTGTTGCAGAGGACGTCCCAAGAGACAAGAGGACATTAGCCCCAGCAATGGGACGTCGCTGCAGACATTCGCGTGTCTGGAAAGTAGCGGACGGGAAAAGAAACTGAAGAGGTTGCTTTCATACGAAATTCTCTTATATGTGTTTTGCTTTGTGTTGATTTCTTTATTCAGCTTAGTCTTCATTTTCAGCTTTGGCTTTGTGTTCTACCGTGATCCTCCTTTAAGAGACATGGTTGTTTTTTGTATTGGATTTTCTATGAATATGGACATACTCCTATTTCAAGTCATTGTCAATTTGTGGATGTTGTTGATGTCTGAAGCAGCATCCCGTGTCTCGCCAACTAATGAATTCTGACGTCAAAATGTCCAATACAATGCATTCATTAAGCATGACGTGTCTCGTAGCACACATCCGCTCAGACATCTTCATGTCCAATTTAATGCAAATACAAAGCATCGGAGTGTCCCAGACAACAAATCCATCGGACATCATAATGTCTAATGCAATGCACACAAAAAACATCAAAATGTCCAACACAATGCACACAGAAAACATCGGAATGTCCAATAAAATGCATCCGCGAAAACAGTGGAATGTCCAACAAAATGCATACATGCATTGCAGAAGACTTAGATCTTCTAACGGGACATTACCGCTGACATCCTACAATGCATCCATCCATCTGCTACCCTACCATGTAGGTGCATTGCCTCGTGCAAGTAGACATCTCCTATGACAGGGACTGCTTTGAGAAGTACGCATGTGCAAATTCCACACGTCAGGATGGACATCACATTCAACATACAAATATTTCAATTGACATCATAAAAGCCATGCGGATGTCCACAGCGATGTCTTAGGAGACATCTGGAATTGCTAGGGAGACCAGACAAGTGGTCCCAGAAATGCCACGTCAGCATCTGCGGATGCCACGTCAGCCGATCCCGTCAGCTCTGACGTGGCATGCTACGTCAGATACACGCCAGACACCACATCATAGACGGGCAATGGATGAAAAAAATGACACTCTAGCTTTCCCGTGCCTATGTGGCAGCCACATGTCAACTTCCTAAGCCCCCCGTTGACCGAAGTTTTTTTGGACATCACGATGTCCAGCCTGAAAATCTGCGTGGACGTAGCATGCAAAATGCATGTCCACGGCAGCGTGGTCTAATTGGACGTCCACCCTGACATAGACACGTCAAGCGCGATGTCCGGATGTCAAAATCGCGATGTCTCGGCGGATGCAGTTTTCTTATAGTGTATATATATAAATGTTTGCAAAATTGATTGTAGATTTGTAGATTCTCATAAATAGAAGTTGTACATTGTAGGCAAAGAAATGTAGTGTAGAGTTGGTTTAAACACATATCAAAAATTGGTTTAGTTCCTTTATGGTATTGTGATGGTATAGATGAATATAACCAATGGATGAAGGTTCAACCAAAAAATCAAACTAAATTTAATGTAATTGCACTTAATTAATTGTAACCCCAATCTAATAATTTTCCCTAGAAAGTCTTGCCAAAAATATATTCCCTATATTCATAAGAATCTCAAGTTGGTTTTAGAAACACTTATTTTTCATAGCTTTGAAAATTCATAGTTTATTCATATAGTGTTCAATAAATGCATAAGGAAAGAGTCTCAAATACTTTTTTGATTCCATCAAGATTGAATTAAAAATTAGGCATTTTAATTATAAGTATGATGTTGAATTGTTTATTCAGACACCTTTAGGTGCAATTACCTTCCACAAAGACCTTGCACTATGTCTTGAGATTGCAAAAACATGTTTCTCATTTCACTACAAAAACATTTAAATTACAAAGCGAATTTCACATTTTGGTGCTACCACTATTCCAAATTGATTGAGTTCAAAAGAAACATTTGGAGGTAAATTCCATAGGTTGAAATAGTCTCAAATCATTTCACACTCAACAATGCTAAAAGCTTTGTTATTTATTTATTTGATAGATCTAAGGATAATATCATCTACTCTTTTTCTGTTACAATTTACTTTCCTAAAATTCCAAAATAAAAAGCTCATGACAATTGCAAGATCATGGTGCTTGACTTTCTAAATTTAAATATTTTATATCTTCCCAGGTGTTTAAATTGTCTATAAAACTAAAAATTGTCAATCTAAATAACATAATTGCTGTAATACAAAGTTTGAATCCCATACTTTAATTACTGATTTTTTTAAACTATTAGATATAGAGTTAAAAATTGATTATTTTAAGTTTTAAAAAAATTCCACATTTGATTGTTAACAAAATAAAACTTCATCATTTTCATCTTCTGAGTCAATATAGAAACATTAAAGTTCTCTCTATAAACATAAATCTAAGAACCAAATTCAATAATATTTTTTAATTTAAAACCAAATTTTGTAAGGTGCACAAATGTCCTTGTTCAAGATAATGATACAACTTTTACACTATCATTCTTAATGGTATTGTCAAATCTTGTGAATTTCATTCCATCTTATAACTTCTCCTCCACCATAAGTTGTGCAAAAATATCAAAAAATAAATTGAAGATTCTATTTTTATTAGATTACTACAAATATTATTAATTTTGTCAAAAAAATACTACTTGATACTAAAAAATAATAACAAATTACTAGTACAATTGAATATTGATATCATAATGGAATGAAAATTTCAATACAAAGAAGACAAAACATCCAAGCCCAAACATGATTTCTTTACATGTGGTTGCAATCCAAATGTTGTTATGAGTTTTTATATATATCCTAACTTATGAGTATCTCAATCATTGTTAATTAACCCCCGAAGGTCCAAACACCATTTTTTGGCAATATAGTGATTTGAGGTAGCTCATTACCAAGGGAATATTTTTTTTCTTTTTTTTTGAAAATTTCACTCAACATGTGTCCAAGGAGTATCTTTAAAGTGCAATAATTTTCATAACTTTTGACTACATGGTCAAAAAGTTATTACATGATATGTAATTTTTGGTGAAATGTTGGATAGTTCAAAAAACTTCTTTTAAAATAATTTTTATAAAAAATCAAAATCAAAATTGATTTACTAGATTAATATACATGTGGAAAACTTTGAATCATTCCATTTTGATTAATGAGATGAACATTATAAGGAGTTTTAGTTTATTGGTTGGTATGACATCTAAAGATTCCATACTTACCCACATATCTTATGAAATAAAATCCCAAAAGTTCTATAATCAAGTTAATGGAAGGACTGATTCAACCCCCAGAGAAATGATTTTGTATGGGGTCTAATGAATCTCACCCCAACTTACAGTACTCATATCAAGTACAATAAATACTTCAAATTTCTTGTAGTAAAACATGAGCTTGCAAATATAAAAGCATACTACTATACGTTATGTTTGAAAAAAGCACAGCCCAAATTTTTTGCAAATTATTATTTTCAAAAATAAGAACTGATTAATTAAATTTTTTAAAATTATATCCTTCTTAAAAAACTTGGCATCCTCATATTCTTCTAATAAATCATGTAGCAAAAATATTACCACTAAAGTAATAGAGGAGTACTAATACAAAATAACTCAAATGAATGAAATTAGAGCTAGTGGTTCGTTTTATTTTTTCCTGTGATTCACAAAGAACCTCTTGCAACACCATAAACGTTGCTCACAAATTCCAGCCACGCTTCGGCTCCAGCTATTCTTAACTTCGGTAGGGGTCCAAACTCCCAAGCCATGCAGTTAATTCAAGCGCCAATCAAAAGTCAGTGACCTCCGTCAGAGTTCAACAGCAAGTTTTTCTGGTACTGGACAATGTTGGAAACTAACCACTTTCCGACTCAGCAATTGAAGCGTACTTTCCCGCGCCGTGCAGTGAGGATATTTTTCACAGGCAAATCAAACTTCAATCTACCGTATCCAGCATATAAATGGAGTCTACAACGTTACGCCACTTGACACCGACTACAGTACTGCAGATTCCGCAATCCGCACCGAGTCGACTTTCGAGCACTGTTCTTCCCACTACTGTATTGATGAGTTACTGTTTTCCAGCGCACATGCGAGGAACCCACCCCAGCACCCGCCATCCGCCATGACACGTGGCGGGGCGTGAGTGGCGGGCAGTTCCGTCAGAAACAGAGTTCAGAGGCCTCCCCGCACATCAGAAATTGAACGCCACGCCCTGCCACTGCCAACGCAGGTCATTTTTTGAGCTCCCGGTGATTTCCTGAGCTCCTGTGCGCGGGCTGAGTACAGGGTTGTTTTTCTCCAAAATTCTCTCACTATTCGATGGGATTTTTGCTTCACCTCCATTTTCCCTTCAGTTTTAGTTCAATGTTTGGGACGATCGTTTCCGAGATTTAGATTCTCCTCATACAAATGAAACGGAATTTCATTGCAAAAATAACAAGCATTGGCCTTCCAACATCAGAAATTAGAAACTAATGCAAATAAGTAATTACTAAAACAAAATGTCGTTGCCTTTCAACTTCAAGAATTAGAAATGAAAAGCAATAAGAATTCAAATATATCAACAATGTGCATCAAGAACTTTTTAAAATAGTTCAATTCGAAGACTGTGAGAGGTTTTAGTGAGTAGAAGAAAAAAAATCGTGCAAGATCTGAACCTCTTCACAAAATGATTCATGTTTTATGCAAAGGATCCATTAGAAGCTCAGAAATTGAAAACAACACATTCCTTGGTATTATTTGCACTTAACAGTATTGGCAAAAAACAACACTAAACGACATATAAGAAATACTATGCTAAGAAATGAGAAAAACTTACTAAACGACATATAAGAAATACTATGCTAAGGAATGAGAAAAGCTTACTAAACAACATATAAGAAATACTATGCTAAGGAATGAGAAAAGCTTGATAGCTATTATGCATTCTTTTTGACAACGTCTGCAAAAAGAGATGTCATTCTCTCACCACTAGCCTGTTGTAATTGAAAAAGCTCAAGCTCCATTTTCCGATTCTCCTGACGTTCAACCAAATTATCTTTGTGCATCGTTAGAGCAGCTTCAATCCTCAACTTCTCAATTTCAGCAGTGGAGTCAGCCATTCGATCCAATGTATCCATCAAATTTCTTTCAATCCTTGCCTTCTTGGTGGGTTTCGAGCTAGTACCTTTTCCATGACATCCCATTAAACTCGCCGCACGTGTCCGTGGGCTGCTTTCGGTGCTTTCATGGCCAATGCTCATTGAAGAAGTTGGAGCTGAACATCGTGGTGACCTTGGAGATGATGGAGCCTCTTCGTCATGTTCCTCTGTCAAAATCACCGGTGCAGTGGACGTCCCAGTTCCGGGCACTGGTGACCCTTGGTCCATCCCACCTGGTACACCATTGGCCTTAGCTGTGAGGCTAAGAATTTCATCAATGGCATCATACCAAATGAATTTCGCACCATCGTCTCGTACACCAGCACCTGTTTGATTGCAAAGCTTCTTGATCTTCGAATACGTGCTCTTGAGCTTCTCCCACTTGTTTGACAAAGACTTAACCTTCCTCCCAGATTCTTGAGGAAATTGTGCGATCAAGAGCTTGTGGATCCTCACCCACTAGTACTGTCGCATTGTAACTATGTTGTGAGCCTCTACATGGTCCTTGCATTGTGACAACAGAAACCTCACAGCCGCGTTGCTCCAATGTCGCTCTTGTGTTGGTGGTGGTGGTGCTTGTGGAGGTAAACCTGTAGAAATACAAGAAACAGGGAGAGAGGCTTGAGAAGAAGATGCACCAAACAAAGGAGGGGGGGAGTTTGTGAGCAACAATCGCAAATACTGTTCTTCCTCCATTGTAAAAACTAAATTGTACCTCTCCTTCCAACCGTGAACTCCTCCTAATCAAACCCTAAGTACAAGTACAACACCTTGCTAAACTAATGAAGCAGTAATATGAAACCCTTAGCACGCACACAAACAAACCAAGCAAATGCAGGGTGAGCTCACCTGGAAAGACGAAACAGCACCTTCCTCAAAAGAGAGGTTCATTGAAAAATTACCGCTGTCCCACCACGAGATAAAACCTAGACTTGGAGTTACCTGGCGTTGGTGTTGGTAGAGCTCAAACCCGCCAGAGCTAGATCCGCCAGGCGCCAGGCCTGCTCCGCCTTAAACCGCCGGCACCCGCCATGTTTTAGCGCCATGTGCGTGGACTGATTGACATTGACTTCCGCCGTGTAGAAATCAGGATATAACTAATTAGACCCCACTTGGAGACATACTATTCTGCAAACGCCGCTGAGTCATTGGGGTTACATCCAAAAACCGATACAGGTAGTCTGTAGCAGCGGTGACCTCTTCCATGGTGCCCGCTCCATCTTCAGATAACCCTGGCCACTGCAACAGACTTCGTTGGGGTCCATCACAGGCTCTATCACCTGTTCATCGGACTGAATTGCAGTTCATCACCTGTCAATTTGCTATTCATTCACCTGACGCCTCATCCGTCCTTCTTAATGTCAACTAGCCAAGTGGCCATCCTTCTTAAAAGGAACTGGTTCAAACGATTTTGACCTAGTAATTGATTTTCTTTCCTAAACTTACTTCCTTTTGACATTCTTCCTTCTCATTTCTTTTAAACAATTGAAAAAGAATATTCTTTCCTATTTTTTTAAACAATCGAAAGGGAATTTTCCTTCCCATTTTTTTTAAACATTTGAAAGGAAATCTCCCTTTCCATTTTTTTTAAATAGTTGAAAGGAAATCTTCCTTCCCAATTTTTTTAAACAATCAAAAAGGAACTTTCCTTCCCATTTTTTTAAACAATTGAAAGGGATTTTTCCTTCCTATTATTTGACTTCCTTACTTTTGGTATTCATTCTTTGCACCGTTTTTGTTACCCCAAAGAAGAGAATGTATAGCTTAGGATAAGTCATTTTTAAATACGAAAATAGAAGGCACAATTAAAGACATCTTCTAGTTTTAGGAAAATAAAAATTTAAATGAAAATTATCATGGAAAGAAAAAACAATATAACTTATTATATGAATGTGAAATGAAACTATATTACTATTATACATCTTCATTTTACATGCGGTGTGGTAAGAAATTAGAACAATATATAATTTTCTTACTTTTGTATTCTCTATATGTTGATATAATGAAGATGATCATAATGAGAATTTTAACATGGTCATATATAAGTTGTATAATTTTATTATTATATTAAAAATAGTTCAAATTCTTCCCAAATGATTAAATTTCATCTCTTATACATGTGCAAATCCAACACTTTTCCATTACATGTTGCAAAAATAAGTTTGGAATATACATTAAAATTTCACCAAAAAGAATAGTAAGGACAAAGTAAAGAAATACTAAATGGTTCAAAATTTAGCAATAGAATTGAAAAATCCCAATCCCAATCCCAATCGTAATCCAAATGGTTCTAATATTCTAATTTAAAATATCCATACTATGATTAGTTCATTTATTTTCATAAATATTGAAAATTTAGTTCAATGAAGAACTATTCAAATTCAATTGTATATTTTTCCTTAGATCACTTTTCATTGCTCTTCAAAATTATAAATATTATCACAAGTGGGGCATTCAAATATGTGTTTGAAGGCATTTTATATATTGTATGGATGTGTGATTATAAAATTTTTTAAGATCAAAGAAAAATAAATTAATGAATTTATGTCTATATTTGTAGACTTCTACTTGAATAAAAAAATATGGCTACAATATATGATATGTATATGAAGTTCATCAATATAATTCAAAACAAAAGAATTTAGGTTAAAGAAATTTACTTTACTAAACTTTACTTTACATTCTAATGACTTTTAGGTTTTAGGTAATCCTCTATTGCACTGCTATAAAAAAAGTCATAATTTTTAGGTTTAGGTAATTTTTAGGTTTCATGATTTTTAGGTTTAGGTAATCTTTTTTTTGTAATATTTACTTTTACTTTTTAAAATTTTACTTTTATTGATTTAGGGTTGAAAACTTGAGGATATAGGGTACAATTGCAATGATTAAATGGAAAAGTTATTCACTATAAATGCAAATAATTTGCACTCTATGTGATCAAAGTTTCTAAAATGTCTTCCTATACTTTTTTTTATAGTAGTGCAATAGAGGATTCAACAATTACATATGCAAATAAATAAATATATATGTATGTATGTATGTATGTATGTATGTATGTATGCATGCATACATGCATGTGTATATATATGTGTGTGTGTGTGTGTCTCTCTCTCTCTATTTTTTTCACAATATAAAATAGTTTAGAATGGTTTTTATGGAAAAAAGGGGCTTACAACTTCATGAATTACAATGCATTGAGAATGTAAAGAAAATGTATTAGAAATTGTAGAATACATGCTTTATTAAATTCCACCATTAATATGGTGGTATTGTACAATGTGTTCCACTAAAATAGAGAACGCAGTGCCAACATCTTGAACATATTTTCTTTGCCAAAGATACTCAGCAAAATAGCCATCATAGTGTTTTTTTACTGTGCCGTACCATGGTAAAGAACGTTTTATTGCACTCCAAGTCCCCTCAATAGTATTAGTATGTGCACATGTAACTGGATCTCGAAAATGTAAAGAATGATTCACCATTTGATGAAAATAGCCCAAAAAGCGCAATCGGTCCGTGCCATAACCACGCCAACAATTACTAATAATAGTAGTGCCGGGCTCCACAAATTTCACAATAATCTCCTCTAATGTCTCCGCCGTCTAATTTGGAACACATGTTAAAAAAAACTTATCCGAACCATGCTCACCCCCCCAAATACCCATTGTCCTTCGACTCTTCTACCACGATTATATTTTCTTTTACCAAACTTACTTTCATCAATTTCTACTATTTTTCCTATACCTCCAATTCTCTCCACATCCTCGTCGTTTATTGCTAGTGCACAAATCTCTTGACAATAATTATACCAATCTACCGTTGTATGATAATCTCCCACCTCTGCATGCACAAGTGTTAGGGTTTGGCTATTTTGAATAGCCCAACAATACATTAAAGTAAGAGCTTGTTTGAGAGTCAATTTTGATTTCTCAAACCAAGTCCCTGCTCTTGCGGATTTGGTTTTCCTACAACCAACTTGGCCACACCTCCAAACAAAGCCATCCAAATGCCTCCTTTCCCTAACCTTCCCCATCACTGTGCCACATGTTTCACAATTTATCCTATCCGGAATGAGATGTAAGTCTTGGGCAAATACAACACATCTCTCTAAGTTCTTGGTATTCTCTGTAAATTGGTGCATGGAGAGAGATGCCATGGTAGTGAAGAAGATACAAAAAAAATAGCAAAAATAAGTAAAAATATAGCAAAACAGTGACTTCACAGTAAGGAGATATAATACTGTAAGAAGACAAGGAAAGTAGGAAGAGCCAAAGAAAGCAATCGGAACAGTTGCAAATGACAATGTTTTGTGATGCTTCATCAAAAAATCTATTTTGTAGTTGCTGTAACCCGTTGCAACAGCAAAGGAAGCACAATGGAACAGGATACAACGGAAGCTCAAGAAAAATGGCAAAAATGAAAAACACCACTCAACTACCCAGTGCCGTTCTTAGGGTTTCGTTTGTTGTTCATTCACTTCTGTAACTCGCGATAGAGAGGAGGGGACGGGAGAGAGAAACCCACAGTTTCCTCCGACGATGGCTTCCGAGGTCGCCGTTGCTACAAGTATCCCAACCGATACTTCGATCCCCGTCCACTTGCCCCCGGCACAGGTTGCTGCACTATAAGTTTGCACCCACATCCAAGAACAGCAGTGCACTTCTATATTGATCCTTTGGCTCCTTTTGCAATTCTTGTAGCTGCACTAGCAATGTCTCTTTCTTTGTGCATAGCGTGCTCTAGAGGAGCGTTTGTCTTTGCTAGTTCTTTAGATTCCGATCCAGTCAAAGGTAGTGGAGGCCAGACTTGCTTGGTGTTGCCTTTGCAAGCGCAGATTCAAGAGCTCCCTACTTCTGTCTCTCTAGTTAATTTCCACTTTCGTCTGCTGGGGATTTAGTTTAAAAGCATGCCAAAAACTAGTTTGGTTCCCTTATGGTATTGTGATGGCGTAGATGCACATTACCAATAAGTGAAGGTTCAACCAAAGAATCAAACTAAATCTAAGGTAATTGCATCTGGTTAATTGTAACCCCATTCTAAATTGGACCCTACAAAGTTTTGCCTAAAATATAATCCCTTTATTCATGAAAATCTAAAGTTGGTTTTAGAAACACCTATTTTCATAGCTTTGAAAATTCATAGTTTATTCATCTAATGTTCAATAAATGCATAAAAAAAGATTCTCAAATATTCTTTTGACTTCCATCAAGATCCAATCCAAAATTAGGGATTTTATTTATAAGAATGATGTTGAATTATTTATTCAAACACCTTAGGTGCAATTACCTTACACAAAGACCTTGCACTGTGTTTTGAGTTTCTAAAAACACATTTCTTATTTCACTATAAAGGCATTTAAATTGTAGAGTGAATTTCACATTTGGATGCTACCACTATTCCAATTGATTGGGTTCAAAAGAGGCATTTGGAGATAAATTCCACAAGTTGAAATAGTCCCAAATCATTTCACATTAAAAAAATGCTTAAACCTTTGTTATTTATTTGATAGATCTAAAGATGACATCACCTACTTTCCTTGTTACAATTTACTTTCCTAAAATTCCAAAATAAAAAGCTCATGGCAATTGCAAGATGACGATGCTTGAATATCTAAATGTAAATATTTTATACCTTCCCAAATGCTTAAATTATCTATAAAATTGAAAATTGTCAATCTAAATAACATTATTATTGTAATACAAAATTGAATGCCATACTCTAATTTATTCATTTTTTGAAGCTACTAAATATAGAATTAAATGATTACTTTAGATTTGATTCTAGAAAAAGGAATTCTACATTTGATTGTTAACAAAATAAAACTTCATAATTTTCCTCTTCTTAGTCAATATAGAAACATTAAAGTTCTCTCTATGAATACAAATCTAAGAACCAAGATGAATAATATTTGTTAACCTCTAAAGTCCCATGGTCCCTATGGGGGACCAAAATACAACCTTGGGTAGGTTCATATAGTCTCAATATTCATCATAATTTTTTAAAAGTTTTTATGAAGTTAAAAAAACTATATTCCCTTTATTTCAAGCAATGTCTGGGAACAAAAGTTATAGCACAATTAGCCAAAAAAGGAGGTTGGGTGGACAGCATATAAAAAATCACAAAAAGCCAAAATTAAATTAATTGGTTTTTCCTAAAATATTATATTTTTCTCTACATGAGAAGCTTTGACTCATTCCATTTGGACTAGTGATGAGAAAGTTATGGGCAATCTTGTTTTCCACACAGTCTAAGCATTTTCTTTACAAAATAACTTATAGAATTCATCTCTGAATGCAATTTTCATACTTACAAAATAAAATACTTGACAAAGTTAAGTATGCTTGCTAGAACAATCTCACCAATGGAATTATTGTGTTTCAATTCCATCTTAGAGGTATTAACAATTTAGTCTTTTTTTCAATCTTAGAATTACTTCTACATAAAAATATTTTAAAAAGAAATTAAGAGTGTTTTTTTTTTTAATTTATTTTTTAATTCTAGACTTTGAACTCAATTATTCAATATAATATATTTTAAATTCAAAGTGTGTAGCGCAAAAGAATTCTACAAATGGTGGTCAAAGTCATTTGGAATTGCAAGCCAGAATTCAAAAGAAAGTTAGTTTTCCAACTTTCAATGTGAATATCTTCCAGTTTTTATGTTCAAACTCCATAAAATTCTTACCAAATGACATTAAACAAGTCAAGTCCAAGATTCTTTGGTTAGATTCTCAAAAGTTATCTTTTCTATTTTCTTGGGTAAATACACTAGAAATGGCAGTTTTGAGTGTTTTTGGACCAAAAAAATGGCTTTGGGTGTGTAGGGGTTAAATTAAAACCAAATTTTCGAAGTACACAAATGTCATTATTGGAGATAATGAATCTACTTTCACAATATCATTTTTAACAGTATTGTCAAATCTTATGAATTTCATTCCATCTAAAAACTTCTTCTCCACTCTAAGTTGTGCAAAAATATCAAATAAATAAATTGAAAACTCTATTTTATATTCAATGACCACAAATACTATTAATTTTATCAAAAAATGCTAAAAAAGTTAATGATAAATTACTAGTACAATTGATTATTGATATCAAAATGGAATGAAAATTTCAATACAAAGAAGACAAAACATCCAAGCCCCAACATGATTTCTTCACAAGTGATTGTAGTCTAAATGTTGGTATGAGTTTGTATATGTATTATAACTTATGAGTATCTCAATCATTGTTAATTAACTTCTAAATAAAATATCCAAATACCAATTTTTTCGCAACATAGCAATTTGAGCAACTCACTACTAAGGGAACTTTTATTTCTTTTCTTTGAAAATTTCACTCAACATGTGCCCAAGGAGTAGCTTTCAAATGCAACAATTTTCATAACTTTTGATTATATGATTAGAAAATTATTGCATGATAAGTAATTTTCAATGGGCAATCCGGGTAGCTCAAAAACTTCTTTGAAAATCACTTTTATAAAAAATAAAAATTTGAAATTTATATACATGTGAAAAACTTTGAATCATTCCATTTTGATTAATGAGATGAATGTTGCAAGGAGTTTTAGTTTGCTGGTAGGTATAACGTCCAAAGAATCCATACTTACCTACATATCTTGTGAAATGAAATTCTAAACATTTTATAATAAAGTTAATGAAAGGATTCATTCATTCCCCCCAAA
Organism: Climacium dendroides; assembly: GCA_950106755.1. NCBI lineage: Eukaryota > Viridiplantae > Streptophyta > Bryopsida > Hypnales > Climaciaceae > Climacium > Climacium dendroides. The sequence continues at coordinate 26,787,833 of OX467088.1, forward strand.
TAATTTTGTATAGGTTCTAATGAATCTCACCCCAACTTGTGATGTTCATATCAAGTACAATATATCCTTCCAATTTCTTATGCTAAAACATTAGCTTGCAAATATAAAAGCATATTACTGATACGCTATGTTTGGAAAAAGCATAGTTCAATTTTTTTTGCAAATTATTATTTTCAAAATCAAGAACTAATTAATTAAATTTTCTAAAATTATATCCTTCTAAGAAACTTGGTATCCTAATATTCTTGTATTCAATATTTCAATTCTTTAGCAAAAATATTACCAAAAAAACACTAGGATTTCCAATATAAAATAATTCAAATGAATGAAATTAGAGCTACAGTAGTGGTTCGTTTTACTTTTTCTTGTGATTCACAAAGAATCTCCTGCAACACCATAAACGTTGCTCACAACAATCAAAAGTTTCTGACCTCAGAGTTCAACAACAAGTTTTTCTGGTACTGGACAATGTTGAAAACTAACCACTTTCCGACTCAGCAATTGAAAGCGTGCCTCCCGCGCCCTGCAGTGAGGATACTTTTCACAGGCAAATCAAACTTCAATCTACCGTATCACGCATATAAATGGAGTCTACAACGTTACGCCACTTGACACCGACTACAGTACTGCAGATTCCGCAATCCGCACCGAGTCGACTTTCGAGCACTGTTCTTCCCACTACTGTATTGATGAGTTACTGTTTTCCACGCGCATTGACATCGACTTCAGGATATAATTAATTAGACCGCACTTGGAGACGTACTACTGTCTGCAGACGCCGCTGAGTCATTGGGGTTTCATCCAAACACCGACACTTCGAGCACCGTCCACTTGCCCACAACACAGGTTGCTTCACTATAAGTTTGCACCCGCACCCAAGAACAGCAGTGCACTTCTGCATCGATCCTTGGGCTCCTTCTGCGATTCTTGCAGCTGCACCAGCAGGGTCTCTTTCTTTGTGCATAGCGTGCTCTGAAGGAGTGTTTGTCTTTGCTAGTTGTTTAGATTCCGATCCAGTCAAAGGTGGTGGAGGCCAGACTCGCTTGGTGTTGCCTTTGTAAGCGCGGATTCAAGAGCTTCCTACTTCTGTCTCTCTGGTTAATTTCCACTTTCGTCTGCTGGGGATGCTTCTCTAGTACAAGCCGCATGTTCATACGACTCTTACATGTCGGCAGCTCTTGGGTGGCTTAAGGTAAGGCCACTTTCTCCTGAAGTTTCTCAAATTTGATGCAGCCCCAGAAATGGTTCTCCGTATCTGGTTTCTTACACAAGATTGAGTGATCCATGTGCCGATAAGAAAGCCTGAGCTTAGAGTTGCAAGTCAGTTGGGGAAAGGATTAGAGTGTTATTAGTGTTGTGGTTGTTTTAGATGGGCAGAGCTAGAAAGTGGACTCTGCTTGCAATTTGGTGCAAGAAGAGAGACACAATCAGGAGGCTTTTTCGTCTATATCACTGTCTTGAGTAAAAAAAGTCTAAGTTGCTCTCAGCTTGTTTGTTTTCTTTTTACTCTATTTGGTGATAGACTGTAAGTTTTAGTTTTAGTTTTGTTGACATTGTGAGCTCTTTGTATGCTTCCTTTGACTTGTTCCAATTGTGATGCTTGATTTCTATTGCTCTTGAGGGCTCTAAGCTAGATTGTGAGGTCACTATTTGTTCTTTATTAAAAATGTTAAGGCATCCTCATGTGTTATTGCCAACTATTTCATCAAGAAATTTGGTGTTTGTGGCAATGTGCAGACTTTGTATACCTTGAAAGGTGTCCTATCTTTTTTGCAAGCGCTTACATTAATTGGAAGTGCGAGAGATTGAATATATATAGATTACCAATGGGTAGCTCCAATATGGATGTGGTGACCATAGGTAACTACAAGTTTCATTTTCCTTATTTGTGGCATGCATTTTTAATTTGTGTTCAAGAGATTGTCACTTTCACTTTATTTGGTCTAATTTTTGCACTTCCTTATGTACAGGTGATGTTGAAGCACAACAACACACTCCAAAATGGTTTGTCCACCACAAACACATGCTCCGATCCAATCAAGAAAGCGAAGCAAACAAATTGGGATATTTTATACTAAAAGTGCCCCAATATAGGCGTCAACCTCCTATAGACTTTTCTACACGGGGATGGCAATTTGGGCTCCACAATCGAGAAAATTTGGACAATAATGAGTCGGAAGCTATCAAGCTTGATATTGCAGTGCAATATGGATTAGTGGGAGAGGAATGGGTCCATTTTTGTGATGCAATTGTGGATGATCCGAGGGCTATGTTGGTATGCTATGGTCTTCGGAATGGGGTGACTAGTTGGACTCATGAACAGATCAAACATGTGTTGGTTCTAGATGCTCTCTTTTTGGCTGCTTGTATAGACATTAGCTTGCCTGAAAATGACAGACAATTATGGACATGCGACAAGGTGTCATTTATGTTAAATGCAAACGATGTGTTTCATGCAAGATATAAGGATTGGGGGGGAATTGTGTCTCATGATCTTCGCCGAGTTGAAAATCAAATCCCTTTAGTTCTCATTGACAAAGTGGTTGAGTATATTAGCAATTCCATTCCATCTCCAATCTCCGAAGGCAATGAACCTCTCAGTGGTGATTCACAATATCAACAAAGAAGTTTAGAGTCTATGATAAATGACCTAGCCAATTGTTTTATGAACACTTCAAGTGAAGCTTTCAAAATGGACAAGTCAAGTCTTTTAGATGAGCAAACGCATATTCTTGGAGCTGCATACAAAGTCATTTGTGGATCCAAAGGTTTACTCAGGAAGAAAGTCAAAAGAAGTGCATACATTCATATTCCATCGGCAACAAAGTTGAAACAATCTGGCATCAAAATAGTTGGAGTTGATGGGCCATTGGACACAATATCTTACAAGAATCAATCTTTATGCCTACCTAAGATGAATTTATACGATGATACAATTTCCTTCATTCGAAACATGGCATACTATGAGTGTAAGAACACTTCGGGTGGTTGTGTGTTCAATGATTACATTGCCCTTATGACGGATCTCATTCAAGTTCCTGAAGATGTGGACCTTCTTATCAACTGTGGTGTGATTTATAATGCTTGCGGAATGAAGGCCTTTGATATGTGGACATCTTTGAATGAAGGTTTAGTACAAATTCATTCTTCTCAAACGCACCATGATATGAAAGATGACATAGTGAGGAGATGTCGATGTAGAAGATATAGACTTTGTAGTGAGTTCAAAATTGTATTTTGCTCTAGGCCTTGGTTGGTTCTTTCTACAGTTGCTGTTGTTTTGGTGACAATGGCTACATTGGTTCAAACCTACACTGCTATCATTAGTTCCAATAAAATGAAACCAAAATTTCCATGAGGAAAAGGGAGGTTTGAATAGAAGTTTCACTTTGTGAATCCATTTGGCCGAGTACAAGTGTAGATAGTTTGTGTATTGTAGTGATAGATTGGCAAATGTTCACATTTGAGGAAGTGACTTACCTTCATAGACCTCTTATGTAGGTTAGAACATGTATTGTTTGGATATTGTAGAAAAAATTATGAATTTTCAAAGTATTGACTATAGGGGCATCTAGAATAGATTCTTTCCGGTCATATTTAAAAAGTAGATATTGAAATAGATGATTATATTTGAAAGTTTTGCAAAAACTTATGTGGAGTCACTTTGATGAGATTCTCCCTAAGATTCCTAATAATTGAGCATAGACTAAGTGACCATAAAATACCAAGAATACAAATGAGTGCACTCTTGTGCAACTCCACGAAGGAAGGTCTACATTAGCCTCATTGAAAAGATATGGAGCCAATGTACATTTAATAATATTCGGAGTTCAACATGATTTTGGCACACTTCTTCGCCATATAGTTGTTGTACATTTATAAGGATTGCATCCAAATTAGAGCCTCCATTTTACTACAAGTTTTCAATAATCCCACTTCACAAATACAAAACACACAAATTTGGTCCTTTCCTAAAGCAACCTTTGATTTTCAATTCACAACTACAACCTAGGCATTCTTGTACTCTTACCAATGGATTTAAAAGTACTGCCTATCCCTTTTGGTATGAGAAGTTTAGGATTGTGATCCTACTATATAACCAAATACTGTTTTTTTGATATAAAGAACTCATCTATTATAAAACTTTTAGCCTTCAATAAATAGTTAGTACGGATGATACTAAATTCACTTTTTGGTGTGCTTGGAATTGTAAATAAATATTTACATGAACTATGAATTCATGACCTTCTTAAAAGACTATATCATGCATGCCTTGCATTGCTTAGTCTATGGATTCATAAATCATCTATTCATTGTTTTCCCTATACCAACAATGTAGTTTGGAGCATTCATTTGATGTGAATTTTGAAATTATAATGACCACATTCGATCACCTCAAAGTCCCACATAATCTAAAACTTCAATCTACAATATTTAGCTTTTGATAGTTAGAGGCTACAATGAAAAAAATAGATTACATCTAAAATAATTCAAAGGGTGTCACTTCTGCTCTTTCATCACAAAATGCCTATGTAGCCATTTAGGATTCCAACTTAAAATGTAAAAGAAACATTGCGATATCATTATCAACCAACATTGGGGGATGCTTTCGCTCCCTAGAAATTAAGTAGGAGCTCCCAAGTATTGCAACTTCTTAACTGACTAATGACACTCTACAACTTTCCAACCAACCAATGACATTATAAAGAGTAACTAAATTCCACTTCCACAAATCCACAGAGGGATCACTCCAATTATTAAGTAAAAATGGTTTATGTTGGTTAACATTGTTATGAGTGCTTTCATCCATTGTTTACACTTAAACCACAATACTTTGTCTTTAGAGACAAAACATCAATCTAATTGTAGTTTGAGAAGGTGTTTCCAAAATCAACTCTAAAATCTCATGAATTAAAGTTGTATATTTTTGGTTAGGAAATGCAACCTAGGTCTAATTTAATAACATGTCACAAATTGGCACAATTATCTTACAATGTTGTAATGGCATAGATGCACCAAACCAACAAGTGAAGGTCCTTAGAGAAAACAAGTTGGAAATACATGTAGCAAATTCAACTAAAAATACTTTTTAAATCTATGATTCCCAGTATATATTATATAAAAGAAGTTCATTACAACAGAATTCAATAAATTGCTAATAATATATCTAAATAACTAAAAAGTGTTAATTCAAATGCTAGTATTGTTGTAACAAACAATCAAACTATATTCCATATTTTAGTATTTTAACTTTCCGATACAATTCAAAATAGCATTCCAAAATGTACACTTTAGATTTGAGTTTAGAGAAGGAAATTCTATGTTTGATTGTCTACAAAAGAAAAGTCTTCATAACTGGTTGTTGACTTTTCAATGCTAATGTGGCATAGTCCCATTTGCTACCCATCACCATTTCCATTACAAGTTACAACTTATAACCTTCTTTCCCTTCAACTTGCTTCCTACACCCTTGAATCATGAAGATCAACGGTTATGATTGAAAAATGTACAATTGGTTATATAAAATAACCAATTTGCCACTAGTGCGGCCCATCAGTTATGTAATACATAACCTTCATCTTGCTAGTCTTTATAGAAAGATTAATTAAAACTCTCTATATAAATTTAAGAACAAGGCTTAGTTGCATTTTTTACAATAATAACAAATTTTGTAAGGTGTTCAAATATCCTTGTTGAAAAAAATGTTGTCCAACAAAAGTCTAGGGGGATGTGAGCTGGATGGAATTCTTCTTGCTATTTTCCACATATAGAAATCTACTTGAACAACTTCAAAATTGACACAATTAGGTGAGACATTATGGACTAGGCATTTGCAAAATAGGCCAAGTTATCAAAAATAATTGCTAGCTAAAACCTATTGAGCCGTAGGCAACAAGGTTTTAATTGACCAACAATTACTTTTGATGACTTGGCATACTTTGCAATTATTAGACATAATCTCCATGTAGGAGAATTGAGCCGTTTGACTTTTTCGTTTGCTTAACCAATCAAAACATGCTACAACAACAAAACTCTCCTCCATGGAGATTATGTTAGGTGGATTTGCACTCAATAAGTTTATATCCATTGGTAAAAAATGTAGTCTATTGAAAAACCGTCCATCTCCTTCAAATCACTCCTATTCTTAGCTACAGAATAGAGATGAGGTGATCATGAAATGGACCACATCAACAATTGAATGAATGTAGTAAAGTTTGTATTTTCTTTTGCAAGAGCCAATCATTGTCTTTGATTTCCACACATCTCTTTACAAGTTGTAAGTGGATGGATTTTGAGAGACCTACGGTGACATATAGGTGCCTTTGCCCCCAAATTTTTGAAAATGTATAAGTAATTAAGAAATGCTTGGAAAAATACAAAACCACTTGTGTTAGGTTCCACTTCTATTGTTCTTTCTCTGAAAAATAATTTAAATGGTCACTTTTAGAGCATGTTACTTTAGTAGTAGAGATTCTTTTTAAATTTCTCTCACTACCAAACCAATGAAATTTCTACTTCATACCCACTTTGTTGAAAATCTCCACAGACAAACATCTACCTCTCTTGAAACAATCTAAACATGCCACAATGGCAAAACTTTCTTGCATTGCATTGAGATTATGTTACTTATGTAAGTAACCCCCATCGAGCAATTCACGCGCCCGAGGCCCCGGCTTCATCGCTGCTTGGACAAAGGCTTGGCAAGCTGCTCTGCGCGGCGCTGCGCTCATACCTGACTCGTGGAAACCATCCCAGCTTCCTGTGATCTTCACCGTGGCATCCCCCACCTTCCCGCCTTGCCCATGCAGAGCAGAACTTGCATTCTCTTCTCGTATCTCCGCATCGATCTTCACAGAAGTGTGTTATCATTCTGAAGCTGGAAAGAGTGTTTTAGGCTACGGTAGACTCCGCATTCCTTGTTGACACAGGAAACACCACATTTCTGGCACTCGGAACCTTCTTGGCAACTGAGTTGAAATTGCCTTGAGCGCTACCACGGCTTTGAAGGTGCATTGGTTTGTCATTGAGCCCTGTTATTCTCTTACATGGCGATCGAGCAGGTTCTGGGAAGCGTGTATGATCATTACTATCAATTCATGGCGTGTTCAAAAGACTATGACATGCGTCAGTTGTCTGTACACAATTATCTTGTCTCTGCAAACAAACTACCTAGTATCAGGGCCTCCTTCCCTGCGGGTGGGTGGTGGGTGGGTTCCAGGATATTGGACCTATTGTGGGTGAAGACCACCCATGCCCAGGTTACCGATTTCAGAATTTCCACTTCCATGTGGAAGGGGGTGGAACGGCTGCAGAAGGTCACCAAAACGCTCCAGGCCACCATGAAATTCACCCAACACCCACCTGCATGGAAGGAAAGCCAACTGAAACTGTGCCACATCAAATTGAAGCATAATTTGCACATTTTACTTTTCAAATTTAAAGAAAAGCCTTGAGATCATTTTTTCCCCCTAATGTAACTTATTTCTAATATATATTATTTTGAATAATTTTTTATTCATGTAATTTGAAATTACAAAAATGAGCAAAAGCCTTGAGGTATAATACGTGTCATTGTATTTGATTGTTAATTTATTTTATCTTTAATATATATAATTTTGACTATATTATTATTCATGTATTAGAAAATGGAACCAAAATTATGAATTTAATTAATGAATTTCCAATTATTCAGAAAAATTGATGTAATATGTGTAAAGTAAAAATTGAATAATAATTGTGAAGATTGAAGAAAAATAAAAGTTTATGTAAATCAAACTAGTTTTTAAAATTATTTAGGTTTCATGTTTTAATTTAATACAAATATAAAAGCTATATTATTTAAAATGCAAATGTGATTTGTATTAACTTATATGTATTTAAAGTTGTCAATCTCTCTAGTATTTCAATTCTATATTGCATCAAATAAATACATATGAAGTAGTGAAAGAGATTAACCCCTAAAGGACTAAGCTACATTTTTTGGCAACATAGCAACTTTGGCCAGCTCACTACAGATGGAGTTTTTATTTTAGTTTTTTAGAAAGTTTGAAAGTTTGACCCAACATGTGGTGGAGGAGTGGCTTTAAGGTTCAACAATTTTCATAACTTTTGAATACATGGTTAAAAAGTTATTGCATGATATGTGATTTTCATTACTCGGTGGGCAGCTCAAGCGGCTCAAAAAACTTTCTTTGAAATCACTTCTTAAAAAAATAAAAATTTGAAACTGATTCTCTAGATTTATATGTAAGTGAAAAGCTTTGAATCATTCCATTTGGATTAATGAGATGAAAGTTATGAAGATTTTTAGTTTGCGGGTAGGTATGAAGTCTTTGAAAACCACAACTACCCACAAACTAAAAATCTTCATAACTTTCATCTCGTCAATCCAAATGGAATGATTCAAAGCTTTTCACTTACATATAAATCTACAGAATCAGTTTCATATTTTTATTTTTTTTAAAAGTGATTTCAAAGAAAGTTTTTTGAGCTGCTCGAGTTGCCTGCCGAGTAATGAAAATCACATATCATGCAATAACTTTTTAACCATGTACTCAAAAGTTATGAAAATTGTTGAAATTTAAAGCCACTCCTCCAAATGTTGAGTCAAACTTCCAAACTTTCAAACTTTAAAAAATAAAAAATAAAAACTTCATCCGTAGTGAACTGCCCAAAATCACTATGTTGCCAAAAAACGCAGCTCACTCATGTAGGGGTTAATAAACAACTTTGAATCAAAATAAAAAGACTACCATTTATTAACATATCTCATACACACTTCAAGAAAGATCTTTAAAAGTATTTACAAAATTTTAATAGTAATCTGTAAAAAACTTCATCTTTTTTGCAACATTCTAATTTCAAACAATCACAACAAATTTAAAAGGTATTAATTCCAAAATACTATTTATATGTTTTAAATTTGGAGAATTGCTTCATTCTATTGTAAAAAGCAACTAAGAAGAAAATGTGAAAATGGTATGTAAATAAGAGTGAAGACTAAGAATTTTAGATTCTAATATCTAGAATTTTAGATCTATGATAACAATCACCATTATTTCTATATAGAATCTACAACTTAAATTTTTAAATATTTTTTCAATTCAATTAGGAATAAGATGTTAAAACAATTTTTGGATGAAAATTAATTTGTTGTGCTAGGTTGAAATCTATTATTCTAAGTATTTTGGTATCTACAAACATTCATTTCAATGCTTGTATTGTCAAAATGATTGTTTGGTAAATTTTTAGTCTTAAAATTTATGAACTCACCTTCAAAATATTAATTTTACTTAGAAAACTTAACCATATCTTTGTCATCTATTTGTCATGCCTTACAATTGTATTTTAAATTTAACTTAAAAAATTAATTAAAAATCACTTCTTGTATTATATCTAGGTTTTGTTCAAAGGCCCTTGAGAAATTGGGATTTGAGTTAGTTTGCTTTAAAAGCAATCATGGCAAAAAAATAGAATTTTCATTCTTCAGTGCACCTACAATTTTAATTTCAAAATGCAATCATTTTTATTGAACATTGCATTTTGACTTCAAAAATTCTTAACTAATTTCACATAGATCTAAAAAAATAGGAAATTACTTACATCAAATGTGAGTTTCATTTTTTTATTACATACATTTATGAATAAGCAATCCACTCATATAATAGTTGCTTCAAAAGCAAACTACCTTACCTTTCAATGTGTCACTTGTCATTTTTTTAAGCATTAAACAATTGAAACATTGAAGAACCATTTTTCCTTCATTATTTGAGCAACTCTTGAAACATGTTAGATTAAGCTTCAATTTAAGCCTAATTTCACAATATGTCTTTCACATCAATCAAAAAGCATAAAGAAAATGTAACAAACATTACAGTAACAATAGATTTGTTATTGGCCATTTTAAATTTGTTTCAAATGACTTTGCAAGAACATACTTAAATTATAGAAAATATGCATATATAGAAGTTGAGAGACTTAAGATTACAACTAGACACAAAGTAATATTTATTCATTAAAGAGTAGTGCTTCCAATTCATACAAGTGCCAAGCTATTGCCATTTACAATTGCTCAGCATCATTCTGTGGTGCAGTTCTCACTACTTGTTGCTTGTAGCCTTGATCATGATGGCCCCACAACACAATAGACTCATCAAATTCATCATTCCTATCAATGACAATGTTGTGAAGTACACAACAAGCTAATATCAAAGTTGGAACCCTTTTTAAATCAAGGCAAATCATTGGGGTTTTTAGAATCCTCCACATTCCTTTCAAAATACCAAATGCTCGTTCTACTACCATACAAGTAGATGATTGTTTGAAATTGAATTCATCATATAGTCTAGGAAGATGTAGTCCGGTCCAAGGTACAAGAACATTCTTGTCACCAAGATAACTTGCATCAGCTACAACTAGCTCTTGCACATCAACACCTTCAATTTCAATTGTTGGGCCATTCAATCGAGTCCCTGCAAAGACTTCTTTGAAGTGATTGGACAATAAATAAACATGAGAGTCGTGTACTGATCTTGGTATACCTGCAAAGACATCAATAAAACGGGCTTTGTGGTCCACAATGGCTTGGATAATCATTGAATAATTATGATCGCGGTCATACCAATCTGTCGATCTAGCTTGTACTGGCAAATCAAACCTAACATGTGAACAGTCAAGAGCTCCACAACATTGTGGTATGCCGTACAGCTTTTCGAAACCAAGTTTCACTTGAGAAAGAGACTCTCCTTCAGGCCATGTCATGTGCAAAGGAACAACAGCATTCAACAAAGCTTTGATAAAGCGCTTGCATATTTTGGTAGATGTAGAATCAGCCACTCCAAATAATTCACCAACTGAAAGATGAGTGTTACCAATTGCAAGCCTTCTCAAAGCAATTGCCACTTATTTGGGAACATGCATTAGCCGACCAATAATTTGAATCAATCCAAGAGGAGGATTTCGTTGCATTTCTTCATTGACCAAGCAACAAATGTATTGGAATGTCGGAACGGATAATCGAAAGAATTGACAAAAGCATTCAAGGTCTTCGTGGATCACCAAAGTTGAATATTGTTCCTACCAATGAATAGATCGTGGTTTTATATAATAAAGACCATAATATGAACCAAAAATCTTTTTCTTCACTGCTTTTTGAATATGAACTTCATAAAAAAGAAACTCACATTCTAAAATGGAGAGGAGGATTGGTAGATTCTCATTTGACATCCTCTTCCTCTTCAAATACCTCAAAGATGATACAAATTGCATCTTCTATTTTGAAATTCCATCAAACAAGTCCTTTGTTGTATGTTGTACCATAGTACCAATAGCCACATTCACTCCTCCCATTGCTGTAGTTGTAGCAGCAATTGCTTCTTCCGCCATATTGCATGCCCTTCACATTGTAACAAAAAAATTGTTAAGATGAATAAAACTACATGATCAAATATCAATAATGATGAGGCGTTATTGTATATTATTTTTGAAAATCAAGTACCTATCAAAATATCATTTGATTGCAAACCAATGCTTTACACATTGAGTTAAAAAATATCAATAATTGAAAACAATAAGCAATTGAGTAAGTCAACGGTCAATCAATGTTGAAAAAAAATTAGGTAGTAAAAGGTTTGAATTCAAAAAATAAAAAATGTAAGGCTTTATTCAAAAAACATGAATGAAAAAATAATACATTAATGGTCACATTAAAAAAAACAATGTCCATTAATTACTTAAAACTTAATGGATAATACATGTAATACGATTCATAGTTTCATAATCTTCAAGTAGGATTTTGTCTATTTGCTAGAGCACTCCCAATAACTCTCATTGCATCCCCTAAGCTCAAAAGAGCATCCACATATCCTTTTCCAGTTTCTGCAGCACTAGCAATTTTGGATTGTTCAAGTTGCACCATATCTCAGTGTCGAAGTTCTTCTAACTCTAGCCTATATTTTTCCATTTCCATAATTTCTTTGTGTTGAAGATCATCACGATCATGACCACCAGTTATAGCCTGAGTGAATTCAGTTCTTGTCTTGTCCATAGAGGCTAATGCTCCATCCGTTGCTTTCAAAGATAAGCGCCTTTTCTTGGTAGAATAATCAATGGATGATTCACTAACATCTGTAAAACATGTGAATATATTAATTATGCTACATACTAGATTAAAAAAATCTTATCATTCAAACTCTTATTGATGACATGCTATAAGAAAAAATTCTTGGAATACATGTAGATATTAATGACTTGCAAGCATTTGTAATATGCCAAAAAATGATAACTCAAGGTATAAGAGTTATAGACAATACCTTTTGAAATGGTTCCACTATCTATTGGTAAATCTCCAACATCCACTGATTGTGAAGATTTAGGATACCATTCCAACATGGCCATGTATAGAATGTGGTCCAATGGTGACCTTGGAAATCTATTCCGTGGTTGGTCCTTTTTCTCTTGAGGACTCATGGCAAAATAGCTTGGTTTACCAGATGGTATTTTATTCTCGTAGTCATGAACCTTCTTGAAATCTGGAGCTAATTGCTCCCATTTATCTTGAATTTGTTGTGCATTACGATGCACACCTTTATTCCACAAAGCAGTGGCCATTGCTTTCCAACGAACAGGTGCAATAGTCATTTGCACTCGCTGTGATTTTGTTGGTCCATAGGTATCATAATCAACCCTCTTTGCTTGAATCAAAGCCAATGTCTCTATTATCAAGATTGATTGCTTCAGGGTTCCAATTCACATCAACAGATGTCCCTTGGGAGGCCATTGAAGCTGAATATATTATTATATTAATTAATAATAAGATTTATTAGTAGTTAGCATACTATGTGGAATTCAATACATATAAAAATACCAAAGAAAATATCAAAACCAACAATGAAGAGGTAGTAATTAAAGTTAAAAGAGTTACTTTAAAGTCACTTACAAATGTGATTGGCACCCACTATAAATTGCACTAAAAATTTGAGAAATTGGAATAATAAGTGAAATTTGAACATGTAATTCAAAAGGGATCAACCCCTAAAGGACCAAGGCCTTTCTACTAGAAAACACTTAAAACTACCATTTCTATAGCAAAGAGAAAAAAAATTAAATTTTTTTTGGCACATCTAACTATATGATTGTACACCTACATAGTATGAATATACATGGGAAAAAATTTAGAATTTCAACCATGTTGATTGCAACATATTTGCATTTAAAGTGGAAAAATAAAAAATTCAGCTCATTGTTGGACTGAATTTTTGTGACTTTGGACATTTTTAATTTGAATTTTTGCACTACTGAAATTTGAGCTATAAATCTTTATAATGAAAAATTGAATTGAGAGTCCAGGGAAAAAAATTCCAAAAGAACTTAATTTACATTCTTAAGAAAATTGTTGAGTAAAAGTAGGTTTGAGATAGAAAGAAGATCTAAAACATTATTATCTTTTAGATGGAAATAAAATGCACTAATACCAATGGTAAGATCATTCTAGCAAATAAGCAAAACCATACCTAAAACAAATTGAAAAATCGCATGAAGAAGTAAATCCTAAAAGATTTTTTTGCAAAGATGCTCTAACTGCCTCCAAAACAAGAATGTCCATAATTTTCTCATAAGAAATCCAAAATAAATGAATCAAAGCTTTCTAGAGAAACATTACTACTATGAGAAAAAAAAATTTAATTTAAAAATTTGATTTTTGTTGGTTGCTCAGTCTCTCCATTTTTGAGCTTATTTGGTCATAACTTTTGTTACCGAGCAACAATTTTGGAATAAATTATTTTTCACTCTACTAAATGAAAACAAATATTTTTAATACATAAAGTGTAGTTATTTTATGTTATTTTGATTTTTGATTTGATTTGATTTCAATTTATGGAGTGAAAATTTTAAAAAAAGAAATTGAGGTCAAATTTCTATTAATATGATCATAATTAATAAAAAAAACCCACTAAAATGAATATAATAAAAGGATTTAAAGAGACTTTTAAATAGTAAATTAGTAGTAATAAAAAAATGAAGAGTAGTTTTTTCAATATGTATGTAAAATGATTTAAAGAGACATTTGAAATGATGGAGCCAAATAAATTATTCATATGTTTTTTCAGCACAATAGTTCAATATAACTAAAAAAACTATTCATCACTCAAAAATTTAGACAAAAATGTGAGGCATACACATATTCAAACATTGAATATAATTAATACCTGTGCATTCATTCTTGCTAAGGAATCTTAAATTAAAAAACATTTTTGACTTTAAAAAAAATGAAAAAACAAAAAAACATTAGTTTTGAAATACATTCTCAAAAACAGAACAAAAAGATCTCGAACCTGGAGTTGAAGAGAACAGATTACCGTGACCAATTAAATACTAAAAAATTCCAATATCTTTTGGTGCAAAATAAAAATGCACACAGTTGCAAAGTTTTTAAATCCAAATGGCTAATTACATGTGATGCATTTAATTACACAATGACATTGGTTATAAAAATGTTGCAAATAAAAGAGGTTTCAGAACTACTACTATTACTAATTTGTTTGTTACAAATTTGGAAAAAACACTCCTTTAAGATTTCAAAAATCCACATACCACAAGTATGTTTGACCAAACAATCATCTTACAACGGAGCATTGGTTGAATGATTGAAAACATTCACAACTATCTTTCATATTATTTTATGATCAAGCTACTGGTTTGTATTTTCACTTTGTCAATGAATCACGTTTCATTTAAAAAAAATAAAACCAAAACTGAGATTCAAAGTCCATAATATTGAAAACAAGTGAACATAAATGTCTTTAACAAATTCAAGGAAAAAAAATTGCCATTCAAACAAGATAGTTAATGAATTGAAAAAAATACCTTCAAACCTATTGAAGCCCTAGCAAACTGTCTCCAAAGCCGCCTCTAGACTATCTCAAGCCGTCTCCAAGCCACCTCCAAGTCAATCGTCTCCAACACGTCTCCAACCTCCTCCAAACTGCCTCCAAGCCGCCACCTCCAAGTCAAATCCAGGCTGTAGAAGTCAAGCGCCTCATCAAAACAGGCTCCAGAAGGTACAAAGCCCTCACCGATGATCAGTGGAAATGAAAAAGAAGGTTGCACGGACACCAACATGACTGATTATCGGTCAAGAGTTGTTGGGCCGGCCCTAAACCTAAAGCGCCTTCTATGCGCACCGATCGGGGAGTACTTTGTCGTTTTCCCTTCCCATTGATCACCGATGCAGCATGGAAGCCTGCCCTCAATCTATTGCTGAAGATGTTGCATTGGATTGAATGCTGAAGTCTGGGGGCATCAAAGCATTTAAATATTCTTATCAACCTTTTTACAGTCAAAACAACAGTCTTGTTAATAATCTAGATTCTATTAAGAGTGCTTTTTTGGGAAACCTTGTGAATAAACAATGAATTTTCAAAGTATTGGAAAATAGGTGTTCCCTAAATCGATTGGAGATTTTCATGAATAGAGGTTGTACACTTTAGGTGAGGAAATGTTGTTGGGGTCAAGTTTAAGAACATGTCAGAAATAGGTTCAATTCTCTTAAATGGTATTGTGATGGCATAGATGCACCCAACCAACAAATGAAAGTTTAATCCAAGAATGAAAATGAAGTTAAGGTAACTACTTTTATAAACCCCTTTCTAAAACTGCACCCTACAAAGTCTTCTATAACCCTTAAATTCCCAAGGCCATTTTTTTTTCAAAACCACTCAAAACTACCACTTTTGCTTCGTTCACCTATGAAATAAATTTAAAAAAATATTTTTTAGAATCTAATTGTAAGATCTTATTCTAAACATATCTTAAATCATGTAATAACAATTTTGTGATTTCTAACCATATAGATTGAAAGGTATTAGCATTCAAAGTGAAAACAAAAAGTTTCTTTTAAGAAGTTGCTATCATTGCCCACAAAACAAGAAGCTCCATAACTTTCACATCACTAATCCAAATGGAATGGTTAAGGAGACGTAGATTCATTCCATTTAGAAAGAAAATATAATCTACAAGAAGAAAATTAATAAAATTATTAAGTCATGTTTTTGTGGATTTTTTTTTCTTGCCTAGTCTCCCCCGTTTTGAGGTTATTGTGGCATAACTTTTGCTATTGAGTACCAATTGAAATAAAAATTATATTCCTAGAAAGCTCATAAGTTTTTCTATCTTATGAGAAAGTATTTAAAAATTTTGGTAAAAGTTGAGATCATTGGAGCTTGCCTAGCATCCATTTTGTCCCCCCCTAGGGACAATGAGACTTTAGAGGCTAAAATGTATATCCTCCTTTTGTGAAAGTCTAGGGTCCATTTTAGAAACACCTATTTTCATAGCTTTGACAATGCATGATTTATTCATATTTTGTTCAATAAATGCATGAGAAGAGAATCTAAAATACTCTTTGGACTTCCATCAATTAGACCATTTAATGATAAAAATGATGTTGAATTGCTCATTTGGATGCCTTTTTATGTCTAGTACCCTTCCACAATGACCTTGCACTCTGTCCTCACTTTACAAGAATACAATTACCATGAAAGGCATTACAATTGCAGGGCTCATTTCACATTGGTCCTGCCACTTTCCCAATTGATTGGGCACAAAAGAGACATACTCCACAGCTCGAAATGCTGGGAGTTAGTGGTTCACAATTTTCAGTCTGGGTGCAATGCAACTATTCAAGTGGGGTCAAGTTTTTTTTTCTCAAATTTAACACGCAACTTGTCCTGTTAATCTTCCCTTGAAGGCAGTAACCCAGACAAGTGGAGAATTAGACATGTTGCAAAACAATATTCTAGGGATGAGGCGGGAAAGAGATGCACCAATATAACACCAAACAATGAATTCAGAAAATTAAACTTCCTACAACAACTTCACGGCGATTGAGAAATTCAATCCCAACCATGCATGGCAGGGGTTGCTCACTGGTTGAAATTCCACCCCCCTCTTGCAGCACCAAATGAAAAGGAGGGTTGCTAACAACATTCAGAAGCCATTTCAGAGTTCAGCAGCAAGCATTGCTATCAAGATTGTTTGTTGAAAACGAACCGAGTCTTGGGGCATGCTTGTGAAACAATTCTCTTACCTTTCTGAAGAAATTTCAACAATGATTCAATCGCAAGCCGATTTGCCTGCTCCCTCGAGTTTTCAAAGAATCTCTTGCAACACCAGGAACGTTGCTTACAACAACCAAAGAGAATGAGTGATCCATGTGCCCTTCAGAAAACCTATTGCAAGTCAGTTGGGGAAAGCAATAGAGTGTTAGTAGTGTTGTGGTTGTTTAGATGGGCAAAGCTGAAAAGTGGACAGTGCTTGCAATCTCTTTTTCAGAAGAGACACTCACCACCGGCTTGTGAGGCTTTCTTGTCGTGCTGGCCGCCTTGAGTGTAGTGACCATTTCATACATAGATGTTCAGTACTTTTGGAGAAAACCCTTTGTCCACTTAATTGTCCGTCTTGGTGTGGAGGGAGATTGCCACGTCATCTTTGGTTTTGTCCATACAGTGCATGGTTTCACACTAGGAACCGGACGTCCGGTAGAATTAAACTTGTGAAAGCTCCTTTGTTGTTGCATTTCTATTCCATGGAAGCTCCTTCACAACTCCTTTCCTCTTGAATACACCCATTTTATCCACCAGACAAAATTTGGGATCACCTTCTGACTCGATCCCAAACTTGTCCATTACAACTATGGCTTCATCTTGAGTTTTGGCGGGAGTGGGTGATGACATGGCAATTTCATCAATGGTTGTCCATCATGTGTGAAAACCCCACTGGACAAAACCTATCCTTTGACCAATCAAATTACAAAGATTTTTGTCCAATGTATGAAATGGGCTAGAAGAGGCTCAATTTCTCCCAGTTTTTCTTTTTCTTTTCCTATTCGGTGAGAGTCTGTAATTTTATGTTTTTCTTTTGTTGACATTGTGAGCTCCTCGCATCACTGTTTTCTTTGACATAATACAATTGCCATGCTTGCTTTGTACTGGTCTTAAGGGCTCTACACTTGAACATGAGGTCACTATTTGTTCATTATTAAACTTTTAAGGTGCGGTGGTGCGTTGTCCCAACTCTTTCGTCATATACGCTTTGGGACAGCATTTGAAATAACCTATAAACTTCATATTTTTTAAAAGGTGCCTCTTGTTTTTTTTGTAAGAACTTTCATTTATTGGAGGTGTGAGGGATTGAATATTTATACACATTAGCAATGGGCAGTTCTAGCATGGATGTGGTGACCGCAAGTAACTACTGGTTTTATTTTCCATATTGTTGGCATGCATTCATATTCTATTTTCAAGAGATCATCACTTTCACTTTATTTGGACCAACTTTTGTATTTCCATATGGATAGGTGACATTGAGCACAACAACACAATCCAAATTGGTTTGTCGACCACAAACACATGCTTTGCCCCAATCAAAAAGGTGAAGAGAACAAATTGGGATATTTTATATTCAAAGTACCTAAGTATGTGGTACTCTTAAGATTGCAACTAGCCCTTGGTTAGAAATAGGAAAGTCTATATGACAAGTATGGGTTGAACTAAATCTTCATCTAAAAAATTCATAGTAATTATGTTTTGAGTAATAAAAATCTAGAAAATCATGGAAACCTTATGAACTCTATTTGTGTACATAGAAAAATCTCCCCACTATTGAAACTTGCCTTACAAATACATGTATTTGCTCAAGTGCTCTAAAATGGGTTTTCTTCCTTTAGTCAAAGGCTTCAAAAAAAAGAAAAAAGAAAAACGTTACAACCAAAATAATTTAGAGGGTGCCACCTATAATGACTCCCATAAGTCATTGGCTACCATATAAGTTGCTCCCATAAGTTGAGGAATTGAAGTTATGAAGTAAAATTTGGAAATGTTGTAGAAAAGTGATTCTGCCTTCATGTGCAATTTCATTTGAAATGGACTATGCTGAAACCTACTATTATTTAAATGAAATTTCTATGTAAAAATAATTTTTTGTGAAAAGCCAAAATGTCTCATTTTCTTTAATAGGAAGAATGTACACCTTGACTAAAATCATATATTATAGGTTTCATGAACATTTCATTGGATGCAAAAGTTACAACCCTTTGAATTTGACTTTTAGGCTATGAGGATGTTTTTCGTTCCGTATGATGTTCAGGGGTTAAAGATGAAAGGCTTGATTGACCATTCATTGTTGTGTTAAAAACCAGAATTTCAGACCTCATTTAGGTATAGTAAAATAACTTTTTGCAGAAAACTTTGAACTTAAAAAAGTTGTGAAATCAAGTAAAGTTTCATCCCCAAATATCCTTTTGTGAATTTGAGCTTCATATAAAGTTATGGGCAAATTTCAAAGAGGCATTAGAAATTGTCAAAAAAATTCCCTTCCAATCATACTACCAAAATTTGTCCATAACTTCTAATTGGAGGCTTGAAATGTCAAAAGGATTTTTGGAGATGAAATATGGCTTAATTTCCTACCACTTTTTAGTTCAAATTTTTTCAAAAAAGCTTTATCTACTATGCTTAAATGAGGTGTGAATTTCTACTTTGAATACAATTCCTGCTTTTCAATCAACTTAATATTGAAATTGTGAAAGATAAAAAAATTGCTATGTTAGCGCAATGACTATGCGTGAACTTGATGTTGTGTGATTATTGTACTAACTTCATATGTCTTGAATAAGTACTAATGTTGCACAAAGTCAATAGCCTAAACCATTAAAATCGTGCATATTTTGTCAAGCATAGTTATCATGCAACTTTAGCACTTCAAACTCAAATGTGAATGATATGCCTAAACTACACTGTAATTATGAATGGTAATATCATATATTTCCAAATGAATGAATGTAACATGAAAGCAATGCTCAACGATAATCGTATGATTACTATTGACAATTCGTGAGAAGGGAACTTTGTGATGTAGCCTAGATTTAGTTTAAAAACATGTCAAAAACTAGTTTAGTTCCCTCATGGTATTGTGATGGTGTAGATGCACATAACCAATGAGTGAAAGTTCAACCAAAGAATGAAACTAAATTTAAGGTAATTGCACCTACTTAATTGTAACCCCATTCTAAATTGGACCCTACAAAGTTTTGCCTAAAATATATTCCCTTTATTCATGACAATTTAAAGTTGGTTTTAGAAACATCTATTTTCATAGCTTTGAAAATTCATAGTTTATTCATCTAGTGTCTAATAAATGCATAAGAAAAGAATCTCAAATATTCTTTTGACTTTCATCAAGATTCAATCTAAAATTAGGCATTTTAATTATAAGATTGATGTTGAATTATGTAATCAGACAACTTTAGGTGCAATTACCTTATACAAACACCTTGCACTATATTGTTTGCAAAAACACGTTTCTCATTTCACTACAAAGGCATTTAAATTGTAGAGTCAATTTCACATTTGAGTCCTACCACTATTCCAATTGATTGAGCTCAAAAGACACATTTGGAGGTAAATTCCACAAGTTGAAATAGTCCCAAATCATTTCACACTCGAAAATGCTAATGCCTTTCTTTTTGATTTGGTAGATCTAAGGATGACATCACCTACTTTCGATGTTACAATATACTTTCCTTGTTACAATTTACTTTCCTAAAACTTCCAAATTTAAAGCTCATGACAATTACAAGATAGTGGTGCTTGAACTTCTAAATTTATATATTTGATATATTCTCAAATGCTTAAATTGTCTATAAAATTGAAATTGTCAATCTAAATGACATTATTGTTGTAATACAAAATTTGAATCCCATACTTTAATTTGTTCATTTTTTAAACTACTAAATATAGAACTAAAAGTGATTACTTTATATTAGATTCTAGAAAAAAATACCACACTTGATTCTTACCAACATAAAACTTCATAATTTTCATCTTCTCAATGAATATAGAAACATTAAAGTTCTCTGTATAAACATAGATCTAAGAACCAGGTTCAATAATATTTGTTAACCCCTAAAGTCCCATTGGTCCTATGGGGGACCAAAAGGCAACCTCATGTACGCTCATATAGTCTCAATAGTCATCATAATTTTTTAAAACTTTTTGTGAACCTAAAAAAACACGTAAGCTTTATGGGAATATAATTTTTTATTTCAATCAATGCGCACGATCAAAAATTATAGTACAATTAGCCAAAAATGGCGGTCAACATGCAGCATATGAAAAATTACAGAAAGTTAAATGAAAATTTAAATCCTTTTTTCACTAAAATATTATATTTTTTTCTACATGTGAGGCTTTGACTTATTCCATTTGGACCATCAATGGGAAAGTTATAGACAATCTTGTTTTTTGGGCAATCTAAGCATCTTCTTTAAGAAATAACTTATAGCCAATTCATCTTTGAATGCAATGTTCACATTTATAAAAAAAAGTTGTTTATAGGGTTAAGTATGCATGCTATAACAATCTCACGGATGGGATTATTGTGTTTCAACTCCATCTTAGAAGTATCAACAATTTAAACTTTCAATCTTAGACTTACTTCTATTTAACAATTTTTTAAAGAATCAAAATCAAGTATGTTTTTTTAAGTTTTTTTTAACTAGGCTTTTACCTCATTTCTTCAACATAATAAATTTTTAATCTAAAGTGTATAGTGCAAAACAATTCCACGAATGGTGGTCAAAGTCATTTAGAATTGTAGAATTCAAAAAACTTATTTTCCCAAATTTGAATGCTAATTTCTTCCAATTTGTATGGTCAAACTTCATGAAATTCTTACCAAATGATCTTCAATAAGTCAATTATAGGATCCTATGGTTAGATTCTAAAAAGATCATGAATATCTCAATCATTGTTAATTAATCCCTAAAAGGTCCAAACACCATTTTTGGCAACATAGTAATTTTACCGTGCAATTTTAGGCAGCTCACTATTAAGAAAACTTTTATTTCTTTTCTTTGAAAATTTCAAACAATATGTGCCCAAAGAGTAGCTTTAAAGTGCAATAATTTTCATAACTTTTGACTATATGATTAGAAAATTATTGCGTGATATGTGATTTTCAATTGGTAGGTTGGGCAACTCAAAAAACTTCTTTGAAAATCACACTTTTTAAAAATAAAAATTTGAAATTGATTTTCTAAATTTATATACACGTGGAAAAACTTGAATCATTCCATTTTGATTGATGAGATGAAAGTTATGAGGAGTTTTAGTTTGCCAATAGGTATGACATCCAAAGATTCCATACTTACCCACATATCTTGTGAAATGAAATCCCAAAATTTTTATAATTAAGTTGATGAAAGGAATGATTCACCCCCCCCCAAAAAAGAATTTGGATGGGCTCTAACGAAATTCACTCCAACTTACGGTACTCATATCAAGTACAATAAATACTTCAAATTTCTTGTACTAAAACATGTGCCTGCAAATATAATAGCATATTAATATATGCTATGTTTGAAAAAAGCATAGCCCAAATTTTTTTGAAAATTATTATTTTGAAAAATAAGAACTAGTTAATTAAATTTTAAAAAATTATATCCTTCTTAAAAAACTTGGCATCCTCATATTCTTCTAATAAATCATGTAGCAAAAATATTACCAAAAAAGTACTAGAAGAGTACTAATACAAAATAATTCAAATGAATGAAATTAAAGTTTATTAGTGGTTGGTTTTACTTTTTCCTCTGATTCACGAAGAACCTCTTGCAACACCAACAACAATCAAAAGACAGTGTGTGAGACAGTGACCTCCGTCAGAGTTCAACAGCAAGTTGTTTTTTTACTGGACAATGTTGGAAACTACTCACTTTCCGACCCCGCAATTGAAAGCGTACCTATATTTTTCAGATGCAAACCGAACTTCTAAAAACACCCATGATCTAAGAGTGATTATGATGGAGAGGTACATTTTGCTTTATTGAATGTACTAGCACATTTTAGGACATGGTCACTTTTGGTGACTCTTGCCTTTCAACTTAAAAAAAATTCATAACTAATTACACAAAGATCTAAAAAATATGAAACAAATCAAGTCACCAAACAAATATGAGGATAAAGGGCCTAACATGCATAACCCCAATCAATTTATGGTTTTTTAAAATGTACTCTACAATTTTCAAAATGAATCTTTAATGTTATTTTTTCTCCAAGATCTAGTGTATTTGAGGCTCATTTCCAAAAGCCCTCAATACTATGAAAGTCAATATTGTGATGGACACTCTTGTACAAAATCTTGAATAAATAAATCATAATCAATTGTTATGAAGATTGGATTTTTGATGCTAAAACTAGACTTAAAAAAGACTTTCAAATATATATGAACTACTAAGAATAGCAACTTGGTTAAGTTTTAGTAAACTTCAAAGTATTGTTCACACCCAAATTGGGTGCCTTGGGCATTTAGAAATTAAAGATAACTCTATCAAATAAACATGTACCACATTCCAAATAAAAATAAACATCATATGTTGAGTTAGTTAAAAATGATTGAACCAAATAAGCTTTAAAATCTCATATTGAATTAAGAACAATTTTATAGAATATCTTATCAAGCAAATAAGATTATATATTATATTACAATAAGTTTATATATTATATTATAATGAGTTTATATGTTATATTATAATAAGTTTATATATTTTATTCTAATAAGTTTATATAATGTATTATAAACTGTGTCCACTTCTGTCCCAGAGCTCCCAAACTTAGTCCACTGCTCCCAATTTCAATCTGAAATATTGACAACAGATGAAGCTCCAAAAATTTAGCAATGCATATTGGTGGAAGTTTCTTGAGCTCACAATCAAGAAGCACGCACCAAAATAAAAACCAAAAGATTTTGCATTGGTAGACGGTGGAGATTTGTACAATCCAACGGAGGAGTCCAATTTGGTCCCAATCCGGCCCTAGATGGGAGTTCAGGCCACCCCAAACCTTGTCTCAATTGGGCCGGATGGTTTCGCGTCAAAACCATGCCACCTAAGACGACGTAGGATGAGTTGTAGTTCCATCTAGCCCCAAATATAAATGCCTTGGGCCAGATTGAGAGAAATTAAGCACTCCTATTGGTTCAAACTTGGAGACAGTTCTAGCCGGCACTGAATCCGACCCCAAGTATAAACCGGCCCTTAATAATTAATTAGACCCCACTTGGAGACGTACTGTTCTGCGAACGCCCCTGAACCATTTGAGTTTCACCCAAAATCTGACACTTTGAGCCCCGTCCACGTACATGCCCACAACACAGGTTGTTTTCCACGCGCATTGACATGGACTTCCGCGGCGTAGAAATCAGGATATAATTAATTAGACCCCACTTGGAGACGTACTATTCTGGAAACGCCGCTGAGTCATTGGGGTTTCATCCAAAAACCGATACTTCGAGCCCCGTCCACTTGCCCACGGCACAAGTTGCTGCATTATAAGTTTGCACCCGCACCCAAGAACAGCAGTGCACTTCTGTATCGATCCTTTGGCTTCCTACTTCGATTCTTGCAGCTGCACCAGCAGGGTCTCTTTCTTTGTGCACAGCGTGCTCTGGAGGAGCGTTTGCCTTTGCTAGTTGTTTAGATTCCGATCCAGTCAAAGCTGGTGGAGACCAGACTCGCTTCGCGTCGCCTTGCCGGCGCGGATTCAAGAGCTTCCTACTTCCGCCTCTCTGATTACAATAATTTCCACTTTCGTCTGCTGGGGATGCTACTCTAGTGCAAGCCGCATGTTCATAAGACTCTTTTTGTCCGGCAGCTCTTGGGTGGCTTAAGGTAAGACCACTTTCCCCTGAAGTTTCTCAAATTTGATGCAGCCCCAGAAATGGCTCTCCATATATGGTTTCTTACACAAGATTGAGTGATCCATGTGCCGATAAGAAAGCCTGAGCTTAGAGTTGCAAGTCAGGTGGGGAAAGGATTAGAGTGTTATTAGTGTTGTGGTTGTTTAGATGGGCAGAGCTAGAAAGTGGACCGTGCTTGCAATTTGGTGCAAGAAGAGAGACACAATCAGGAGGCTTTTTCATCTATATCACCGCTTTGAGTGTAAAAAGTCTAAGTTGCTCTTAGCTTGTTTGTTTTCTTTTTACTCTATTTGGTGATAGATTGTAAGTTTTTGTTTTTGTTTTGTTGACATTGTGAGCTCTTTGTATGCTTTCTTTGACTTGTTACAATTGTGATACTTGCTTTTTATTGCTCTTGAGGGCTCTAAGCTAGATTGTGAGGTCACTATTTGTCCTTTATTAAAAATGTTACGGCGTCCTCATGTGCTATTGCCAACTGTTTCATCAAGAGTTATGATGTGGTATTTGTGGCAATGTGTAGACTTTGTATACCTCCAAAGGTGTTCTATCTTTTTTGCGAGCACTTACATTAATTGAAAGTGTGAGGGATTGAATATATATACACATTACCAATGGGTAGCTCCAGCATGGATGTGGTGACCACAGGTAACTACAAGTTTCATTTTCCTTATTTGTGGCATGCATTTTTAATTTGTGTTCAAGAGATTGTCACTTTCACTTTATTTGGTCTAATTTTTGCACTTCTTTATGTATAGATGATGTTGAAGCACAACAATACACTCGAAAATGGTTTGTCCACCACAAACACATGCTCCAACCCAATCAAGAAGGCGAAGACAACAAATTGGGATATTTTATACTGAAAGTGCCCAAATATAGGCGTCAACCTCCTAAAGACTTTTCTACACAGGAATGGCAATTTGGACTTCACAATCGAGAAAATTTGGACAACTGTGAGTCGGAAGCTATCAAGCTTGATATTGCAGTGCAATATGGATTAGTGGGAGAGACATGGGTCCATTTTTGTAATGCAATTGTGGATGATCCGAGGGCTATGCTGGCATGCTATGGTCTTCGGAATGGGATGACTAGTTGGACTGATGAACATATCAAACATGTGTTGGTTCTAGATGCCCTCTTCTTGGCTATTTATATGGACCTACGTGTACCTAAAAATGAAAGGCAATTGCGGATGTGCAATGGGCTGCCATTTTGGTTCAATGTGGACAATGTGTTTCGTGCAAGATTCCAGCAATTAAGGGGAATTGTGCCTCAGGATCTTCGTCCAGTTGAAAATCAAATCCCTCTAGTTCTCATTGACAAAGTGATTGAGTATATTAGCAATTCCGTTCCATCTCCAACCTCTCAAGGCAATGAAATCCGCAACGGTGATTCACAATGTCAACAAAGAAGTTTAGAGTCTGTGGTGAATACCGTAGCCTATTGTTTCATGAATACTTCAAGTGAAGCTTTCAAAATTGACAATTCAAGTCTTTTTGATGAGCAAACGCATATTCTTGGAGCTGCATACAAAGTCATTTGTGGATCCAAAGGTTTACTCATGAAGAGAATGAAGAGAAGTGCATACATTCATATTCCATCGGCAACAAAGTTGAAACAATCTCGGATCAAAATAGTTGGAGTTGATGGGCCATTGGGTACAATGTCTTACAAGAATCAATCTTTATGCCTACCTAAGATGAATTTATATGATGAGACAATTTCCTTCATTCGAAACATGGTGTGGTATGAGTATAAAAACACTTCAGGTGGTTGTGTGGTCAGTGATTATATTGTCCTTATGACGGATCTCATTCAAGCTCCTGAAGACGTGGACCTTCTTATCAAGTGTGGTGTGATTTATAATTCTTGTGGAATGAAGGCCTTTGATATGTGGACATCTTTGAATGAAGGTGTACCGGAAATCAATTCTTCTCAAACGCACCATGATATGAAAGTTGACATAGTGAGGAGATGTCGACGTAGAAGACATAGACTTTGTAGTGAGTTCAAAATTGTATTTTGCTCTAGGCCTTGGTTGGTTCTTTCTACAGTTGCTGTTGTTTTGGTGACAATGTCTACATTGGTTCAAATCTACATTGCTATTGTTGGTTCTAATGAAATGAAACCAAAATTTCCATGAGGAAAAGGGGGGTTTGAATAGAAGTTTCACTTTGTGAATCCATTTGGCCAAGTGTAAGTGTAGATAGTTTGTGTATTGTAGTGATAGATTGGCAAATGTCCACATTTGAGGAAGTGACTTACCTTTATACACTTCTTATGTAGGTCACAACATGTATTATTTGGATATTGTAGAAAAAATTATGAATTTTCAAAGTATTGACTATAGGGGCATCTAGAATAGACTCTTTGTGGTCATATTCAAAAAGTAGATATTAAAGGAAATGATTATATTTGAAAGTTTTGTAAAACTTATGTGGAGTCACTTTGATGAGATTCTCCCTAAGATTCCTAATAATTGAGCATAGACTAAGTGACCACAAAATACCAAGAATACAAATGAGCACACTCTTGTGCAACTCCACAAAGGAAGGTCTCCATTAGCCTCATTGAAAAGATATGGAGTCAATGTACATTTAATAATTTTTGGAGTTCAACATGGTTTTGGCACACTTCTTTGCCATATTGTTGTTGCACATTTATAAGGATTGCATCCAAATTAGAGCCTCCATTTTACTACAGGTTTTCAATAATCCCACTTCACAAATGCAAAATACACAAATTTGGTCCTTTCCTAAAGCAACCTTTGAATCTCAATTTGCAACTACAACCTGGGCATTCTTGTAGTCTTATCAATGAATTTAATTCCTAAAGGACCATTGTCCCTTTGGGGGACAAATTGGATTTTGGGCAGGTACCTACGGGCTGAAATTTTGTCATGATTTTTTGAAACTTTTTTTGAAGATAGAAAAGCTGATAAGCTTTGTGGGAATATAATTTTTTTCACATTCGGTGCCTGGAAACAAAATTTATGACCAAATAAGCTCAAAACAAGGGATAGGGGGCAGACCGGGCAACAAAAGAAATTTTGTAAAATTTTGAGTTTTTTTTTTGAATTTTTTTTCTCTTGTAGATTACATTTTTGTCTACATGGGAAGCTTTGATTCATTCCATTTGGACTTATTATGAGAAAGTTATGGACAATCTTGTTTTTCGAGTAGTTAGAGCATCTTCTTGAAAAAATAACTTATAGAATTCATTTCTGAATGCAATTTTTACAATTATTCTGAAGAAATTTTTTTCCATGATTTTGTTTGCTTGCTAGAACAATCTCACCATTGGTATTAATGCATTTTAATTCCATATTAAAGATATTAATAATTTAGATTTCCTTCTTTCTCATACCTACTTCTATTTAACAATTTTTTTAAGCATGAAAATTAAGTTTTTTTTATGAAATTTTTTCCCCCTAAACTCTCAACTCAATTTCACACAATAAGAATTTAAAGCTCAAAACTCTATAGTGCAAAAAATTGAAGTTAAAAAAGTTCAAAGTCAAATAATCCAGTCTCGCAAGGTGATGAAAAAATTGTTTTTTTCACTTTAAACGCAAATATCTTTTAATCTATGTGGTCAAAATTTCTGAATTTTTTTCCACACATTTCCATACTAGTAAGGTATAAGATCCTATGGTTGGATGTGCAAAAAAAATAATTTTCAAATTTTTTTTTTACTCTTTGCTACAGAAATGGCAGTTTTGAGTGTTTTTTGGCAGAAATAAGGCCTTGGTCCTTTAGGGGTTAAAAGTATTGCCCATCCCTTTCGGTATGAGAAGTTTAGGATTGTGATCCTACTATGTAACCAAATATTGTTTTTTGACATAAAGAACTCATCTATTATAAAACTTTTAGCCTTCAATAAGTAGTTAGTACGGATGACACTAAATTCACGTTTTGGTGTGCTTGGAGTTGTAAACAAATATTTATATGACCTATGAATTGATGATCATTTTAAAAGACTATATCATGCATGCCTTGCATTGCTTAGTCAATGGATTCATAAATCATCCATTCATTGTTTTCCCTATACCAACAATGTAGTTTGGAGCATTCATTTGATGTGAATTTTGAAATTATAATGACCACAATCGATCATCTCAAAGTCCCACATAATCTAAAACTTCAATCTACAGTATTTAACTTTTGATAGTTAGAGGCTACAATGAAAAAATACATTACATCTAAAATAATTCAAAGGGTGTCACTTCTTCTCTTTCATCACAAAATGCCTATGTAGCCATTTAGGATTCCAGACTTAAAATGTAAAAGAAACATTGCCATATCATTATCAACCAACAATGGGGTATGCTTTTGGTCCCTAGAAATTAAGTAGGAGCTCCTAGTATTGCAACTTCCTAGCTGACTAATGACACTCCACAACTTTCTAGCCAACCAATGACATTATGAAGAGTAATTAAACTCACTTCCACAAATCTAGGGAGGGATCATCCCAATCTCAAAGGAAGAATGGTTAATGCTGGTTATCATTGTTATGAGTACTTTCATCCATTGCTTACAATTTACCCCTAAAGGACCATTGTCTCTTTGAGGGACAAATTGGATTTCGGGCAGGTACCTACGGGCTGAAATTTTGTTATGATTTTTTGATACTTCTTTTAAGATATTGAAACTGATGAGCTTTGTGAAAATATAATGTTTTTCACATTTGGTGCCTGGAAACAAAAGTTATGACCAAATAAGCTCAAAATAGGGGACGGGGGGCAGTCCGGGCAGCAAAAAAAATTTGCGAAATTTTGGATTTTTTTTTGAATTTTTTCTTCTTATAGATTATATTTTTGTCTACATGGGAAGCTTTGATTCATTCCATTTGGACTTATTATGAGAAAGTTATAGACAATCTTGTTTTGGGGGTAGTTAGAGCATCTTCCTGAAAAAATAACTTATAGAATTCATTTCTGAATGCAATTTTTATAATTTTTCTGAAGAAAAATTTTTACATGATTTTGTTTGCTTGCTAGAACAATCCAACCATTGGGATTAGTGGATTTTAATTCCATCTTAAAGATATGAATAATTTAAATTTTCCTTCTTTCTCATATCTACTTCTACTTAACAATATTTTTAAGAATAAAAATTAAGGTTTTTTTTGAATTTTTTTCCCTAGACTCTCAACCCAATTTCACACAATAAGGATTTAAAGCTCAAAACTCTATAGTACAAAAAATTGAAGTTAAAAAAGTTCAAAGTCAAATAATCTAGTCCTGGAAGGTGATGAAAAAATTGTTTTTTTTCACTTTAAACACAAATATCTTTTAATCTATGTGGTCAAAATTTCTGAATTTTTTTTTCACACATTTTCATACTAGTAAGGTATAAGATCCTACGGTTGGATGTGCAAAAAAAATAATTTTCAAATTTTTTACTCTTTGCTACAGAAATGGCAGTTTTGAGTGTTTTTTGGCAGAAATAAGGTACTGGTCCTTTAGGGGTTAAACAATAATACTTTGTCTTTAGAGACAAAACATCAATCTAGTTGTAGTTTGAGAAGGTGTTTCCAAAATCAACTCTAAACTCTCATGAATTGAGGTTGTATATTTTTGGTTAGGAAACGTAACGTAGTTCCAATTTAATAACATGTTGCAAGTTGAGACAATTATCTTACAATGTTGTAATGGCATAGATGCACAAAACTAACAAGTGAAGGTCCTTAGAGAAAACAAGTTGGAAATACATGTAGCAAATTCAACTAAAAATACTTTTTAGATTCATTCCCAATATATATTATATAAAAGAGGTTCATTACAAGAACATTCAATAAATGGCTAATAATATATCTAAATAATTGAAAAGTGTTGATCCAAATAATAGTATTGTTGTAACTAACAATCTAACTATATCCTATATTTTAGTATTTTAACTTTTCAAAACTATTAAAAATAGCATTCAAAAATAAACACTTTAGACTTCAGTTTAGAAAAAGAAATTCTATAATTGATTGTCTGCGAAAGAAAAGTCTTTATAACTGATTGTTGACTTTTCAATGCTAATGTGGCATAGTCCCATTTGCTACCTATCGCCGTTTCCATTACAAGTTGCAACTCATAACCTTCTTTCCCTTCAACTTGCTTCCTACACCCTTGAATTATGGAAATCGATGGTTATGATTGAATAATGTACAACTAGTTATGTATGATAACCAATTCCGCGCTAGTGCAGCCTATCAATTATCTAATACATAACTTTAATCTTGCTAGTCTATATAGAAAGATTAATTAAAGATCTCTATATAAATCTAAGAACGAGGCTTAGTTGCATTTGTTACAATAATAACAAATTTTATGAGGTGTTCAAATGTCCTTGTTGAAAAAAGATGTTGTCCAGCAAAAGTCTAGGAGGATGTGAGTTGGATGGAATTCTTCCTGCTATTTTCCACATATAGAAATCTATTTGGACAACTTAAAAATTGATACAATTAGGTGAGACATTATGGACTAGGCATTTGCAAAATAGGCCAAGTTATCAAAAATAATTGCTAGCTAAAACTTATTGAGCTGTAGGCAACAAGGTTTTATTGACCAACAATTACTTTTGATGACTTGGCATACTTTGCAATTATTAGACATAATCTCCATGTAGGAGAATTGAGCCTTTTGACTTCTTCGGTTTCGTAACCAATCAAAACATGCCACAACAACAAAACTCTCCTCCATGGAGATTATGTTAGGTGGATTTGCACTCACTAAGTTTATACCCATTGGTAATAAGGTAGTGTGTTGAAGAACCGTCCATCTCCTTCAAATCACCCCTATTTTTAGCTAGAGAATAGAGATGAGGTGATCCTTCAATGGACCACCTCAACAATTGAATGAATGTAGTAAAATTTGTTTTTTCTTTTACAAGAGCCAATCAATGTCTTTGATTTCCACTTATCTCTTTACAAGTTGTAAGTGGATGGATTTTGACAGACCTACGGTCACAAATAGGTGACTATGCCCGCCAAATTTTTGAAAATGTATAAGTAATTCAAAAATGCTTGGAAAAATACAGAACCACTTGTGTTAGGTTCCACTTCTATTGTTTTTTCTCTAAAAAATGATTTAAATGGTCACTTTTAGAGCATGCTACTTTAGTAGTGGAGAATTTTTTTAAATATCTCTCACTACCAAGCCAATGAAATTTCTACTTCATACCCACCTTGTTGAAAATCTGCACATGCAAATGATCTACCTCTCCTTAACCAATCTAAACATGCCACAACGGCAAAACTCTCTTGCATTGCATTGAGATTATGTTACTTATGTAAGTTACCCCCATCGAGCAATTCACGCGCCCGAGGCCGTGGCTTCACCGCTGCTTGGACAAAGGCTTGGCAAGCTGCACTGCGCTCATACATGACTCGTGGAAAACTTCCCAGCTTCCTGTGATCTTCACCGTGGCATCCCCCACCTTCCCGCCTTGCCCATGCAGAGCAGGGCTTGCATTCTCTTCTCGTATCTCCGCTTCGATCTTCACAGAAGTGTGTCATTCTGAAGCTGGAAAGAGTGTTTCAGGCTACGGTAGACTCCGCATTCCTTGTTGACACAGGAAACACCACATTTCTGGCACTCGGAACCTTCTTGGCAATTGAATTGGAATTGCCTTGAGCGCTACCACGGCTTTGAAGGTGCATTGGTTTGTCACTGAGCCCTGTTCTTCTCTTACATGGCGATCGAGCAGGTTCTGGGAAGCGTGTGTGATCACTACTATCAATTCATGGCGTGTTCAAAAGACTATGTCATGCAAGCCTTGCATTGCATAGTTTATAGCTTCACATGAATAATCCTGAAGTCATTGTTTTCCCTACACCCAACAATGTAGTTTGAAGGACTGATTGGATGTGAGTTTTGAAATTATGGTGTTCACCATTGACCACCTGAAAGTCCCACAGAACCTGAAACTTCAGTTTAGGACATTCAGCTTGTCGTAGTCAGAGCTTCAAGAAAAATAAAAAATACAGATTAGAGCCAAAATAATCCAGAGGTTTCCAAGCGTAAAACGTAAGGGAAACACTGCTCTCACCCGTCAGTTGTCTGTAGTCTGTACACAATCATCTTGTCTTTGCAAACAAACTACCTAGTATCAATCTACTGCTGAAGATGTTACATTGGATTGAATGCCGAAGTCTGGGGGCATCAAAGCATCTAAATATTCTTATCAATCTTTTTACAGTCAAAACAACAATCTTGTTAATAATCTAGATTCTTTTTAAGACTGCTTTTTTGGGAATTCATGTGAATAAACAATGAATTTTCAATGTATTGGAAAATAGGTGTTCCCTAAATGGATTGGACATTTTCATGAATAGAGGTTGTAGACTTTAGCTGAGGAAATGTTGTTGGCGGTCAGGTTTAAGAACATGTCAGAAATAGGTTCAATTATCTTAAATGGTATTGTGATGGCATAGAAACCAAACGATTGAAAGTTTAATCCAAGAATGAAAATGAAGTTAAGGTAACTACTTTTATAAACCCCTTTCTAAAATTGCACCCTACAATGTCTTCTCTAACCCTTAAATTCCCAAGGCTATTTTTTTTCAAAACCACTCAAAACTACCACTTTTGCTTCATTCACCTATGAAATAAATTTAAAAAAAATATTTTTTAGAATCTAATTATAAGATCTTATTCTAAACATATCTTAAATCATGTAATAACAATTTTGTGATTTCGAACCATATAGATTAAAGATATTAGCATTCAAAGTGAAAGCAAAAGGTTTCTTTCAAGAAGTTGCTATCATTGCCCACAAAACAAGAAGCTCCATGATTTTCACATCACTCATCCAAATGGAGTGAATCAAACCTTTTCATTTAGAAAGAAAATATAATCTACAAGAAGAAAATTAATAAAATTATTGTGTCATTTTATTTATTTATTTATTTTTGCCTAGTCTCCCCCGTTTTGAGGTTATTGTGGCATAACCTTTGCTATTGAGCACCAATTGAAATAAAAATTATATTCCTAGAAAACTCATAAGTTTTTCTATCTTATGAGAAAGTTTTTAAAAGTTTTGGTAAAAGTTGAGATCATTGAGCTTACCCAGAGTCCATTTTGTCCCCCCCTAGGAACAATGGGACTTTAGGGGCTAAAATGTATATTGTCTATTTGTGAAAGTCTAGGGTCCATTCTAGAAACACCTATTTTCATAGCTTTGACAATGCATGATTTATTCATCTTTTATTCAATAAATGCATAAAAAGAGAATCTAAAATACTCTTTAGACTTCCATCAATTAGACCATTTAATGATAAAATTCATGTTGAATTGCTCATTTGGATGCCTTTTTATGTCTAGTACCCTTCCACAATGACCTTGCACTCTGTCCTCACTTTACAAGAATACAATTACCATGAAAGGCATTACAATTGCAGGGCTCATTTCACATTGGTCCTGCCACTTTCCCAATTGATTGGGCACAAAAGAGACATACTCCACAGCTCGAAATGCTGGGAGTTAGTGGTTCACAATTTTCAGTCTGGGTGCAATGCAACTATTCAAGTGGGGTCAAGTTTTCTTTTCTCAAATTTAACACGCAACTTGTCTGGTTAATTGTCCTTTGAAGGCAGTAACCCAGACAAGTGGAGAATTAGACATGTTGCAAAACAATATTCTAGGGATGAGGCGGGAAAGAGATGCACCAAGTTAACCCTTTAGTGACCGTGGTTGATTTGGAGGGCGAGCGTAGTTCTTCAAAAAAGTGAATTTTGTGGCCACTCTAAGGGTGTAATCTTAGATCAAACCATATAAAGTATTTCCATAAGGGAGATTCTTCAACCTAATAAAAAATCAAACTCATCCAACGGAAAAAAAATTGCTATAAATAAGATAAAAGGTCCATAAATCAACCTTTCAAGGGCTAGAATTGAATTTTGGGGAGGTAGAACATCTTTAAATATTTTTCAATAAATTTTTCTTGAGAGGCAAGTAGAATATGCATCTAATTCAAGTCGTTCCATATTTTTTGAAGCTTTTTGAAATTAGTTACAAATTTTTGAAATTCACAGAAAATGGTCATCAAAAGCAATACCCTTCTAAAATGTGCAGATTTGGTACATTGAAGAAAGCAAAATGTACCTCTAAATCATGTTTACTTTCAGAGCCTTGTTGGAATTTGAATTGTTTTGCTTAATCCTCAAAAATCAATGACCTGAATGACCCTTTAGAATTTGTGCTACATAAATTTCAATGCATAAGTTTACTTTGGGCATTCATGAGATTACAAAGCAACACTTATGCCTTGTCAAAACATCAAGATACAAAAAAATCTCACAAATTGGTTGATACTTTTTCATATTTTTGTTGAATACTTCCCATTTGAGAGTTCAAGCCATTTGAGTTTGCAACCTCATCGCTAATGCATTAATGCTTCAATTATCTTGAAATTGGTTTTGTTTGAAGCGCATGAAGACACTCTAATTTCGTTACTCTTTGAGATTTTTATGATCAAATGTATTTTGAACAATATTAAACCAAAAGTGCAAAAATCAACCCAAAAGTGGTCAAGCGATCACTAAAGGGTTAACACCAAACAATGAACTCAGAAAATTAAACTTCCTACAACAACTTCACGGCGATGGAGAAAGCTCAGCAATGGTTCAATCCCAACCATGCATGGCAGGGGTTGCTCACTGATTGAAATTCCACCCCACTCTTGCAGCACCAAATGAAAAGGAGGGTTGCTAACAACATTCAGAAGCGATTTCCGAGTTCAGCAGCAAGCATTGCTATCAAGATTGACCGAGTCTTGGGGCATGCTTTTGAAACAATTATCTTACCTCTCTGAAGAAATTTCAACAATGATTCAATCACAAGCTGATTTACCTTTTCTCTCGAGTTCTCAAAGAACCTCTTGCAACACCAGGAACGTTGCTTACAACAACCAAAGAGAATGAGTGATCCATGTGCCCTTCAGAAAACCTATTGCAAGTCAGTTGGGGAAAGCAATAGAGTGTTAGTAGTGTTGTGGTTGTTTAGATGGGCAAAGCTGAAAAGTGGACAGTGCTTGCAATCTCTTTTTCAGAAGAGACACTCACCACCGGCTTGTGAGGCTTTCTCATCGTGCTGGCCACCTTGAGTCTAGTGAGACCATTTCATACATAGATGTTCAGTACTTGTGGAGAAAACCCTTTGTCCACTTGATTGTCCGTCTTGGTGTGGGGGAGATTGCCACGTCATCTTTGGTTTTGTCCATACAGTGCATGGTTTCAAACTAGGAACCGGACGTCCGGTAGAATGAAACTTGTGAGAGCTCCTTTGTTGTTGCATTTCTATTCCATGGAAACTCCTTCACAACTCCTTTCCTCTTTAACACACCCATTTAATCCACTGGACAAAATTTGGAATCACCTCTTGACTTGATCCCAAACTTGTCCACTACAACTATGGCTTCATCTTGAGTTTTGGCGGGAGTGGGTGATGACATGGCAATTTCATCAAGCGGACGTCCATCATGTGTGAAAGCCCTACCGGACAAAACCTATCCTTTGACCAATCAAATTACAAAGATTTTTGTCCACTGCTTGTGACGTCCATGTATGAAACGGGTCAGAGTCTCAGTTTCTCCCAGCTTGTTTTTTTTTCCTCCCTATTCGGTGAGAGTCTGTAACTTTTTGTTCTTGTTTTGTTGACATTGTGAGCTCCTTGCATCACTGTTTTCTTTGACGTAATACAATCGCCATACTTGCTTTGTACTAGTCCTGAGGTCTCTATGCTTGAACCTAAGGTCACTATTTGTTCATTATGAAACTTTTAAGGTGCCGTGGTGCGTTGTTCCCAGCTCTTTGGTCATATACGCTTTGGTGCAGCGCATTCGAACTAACCTGCATACTTCATATTTTTTAAAAGGTGCCTCTTGCTTTTTTGCAAGAACTTTCATTTATTGGAGGTGTGAGGAATTGAATACATATACATATTAGCAATGGACAGCTGCAGCATGGATGTGGTGACCGCAAGTAACTACTGGTTTCCTTTTCCATATTGTTGGCATGCATTCATATTCTATTTTCAAGAGATCATCACTTTCACTTTATTTGGACCAACTTTTGTATTTCCATATGGATAGGTGACATTGAAGCACAACAACACATTCCAAATTGGTCTGTCGACCACAAACACATGCTCTGCCTCAATCAAAAAGGTGAAGAGAACAAATTGGGATATTTTATATTCAAAGTACCTAAGTATGTGGTACTCTTAAGATCGCAACTAGCCCTTGGTTGGGGTAGGAAGGTCTATATGATAAGTATGGGTTGGAAAGATGAAAATTATGAAGTTTTATTTTGGTAACAATCAAGTGTGGATCAATTGTGGTCTATAGATAGGAAGGACTATATGACAAGTATGGATTGACCTAAATCTTCATCTAAAAAATTCATAGTAATTATGTTTTGAGAAATAAAAATCTAGAAAATCATAGAAACCTTACGGACTCTATTTCGGCACATAGAAAAATCTCCCCACTGTTGAGACTTGCCTTATAAATACATGTATTTGCTCAAGTGCTCTAAAATGGATTTTCTTCCTTTAGTCAAAGGATTTCACTACAAAGGCATTTAAATTGTAGAGTAAATTTCACATTTGGGTGCTACCACTATTCCAATTGATTGAGCTCAAAAGACACATTTGGAGGTAAATTCCACGAGTTAAAATAGTCTCAAATCATTTCACACTCGAAAATGCTAAAACCTTTCTTGTTGATTTGGTAGATCTAAGGATGACATCACCTACTTTCCTTGTTACAATTTATTTTCCTAAAATTTCCAAATAAAAAGTTCATGACAATTACAAGATAATGGTGCTTGAACTTCTAAATTTAAATATTTGATATATTCTCAAATGCTTAAAATTGTCTATAAAACGGAAATTGTCAATCTAAATGACATGATTGCTGTAATACAAAATTTGAATCCCATAATTTAATTTGTTAATTTCTTTTAATCTACTAAATATAAAACTAAAAGTGATTACTTTATATTAGATTCGAGAAGAAAACTCCACACTTGATTGTTACCAAACTAAAACTTCATAACTTTCATCTTCTCAATGTATATAGAAACATTAAAGTTCTTTGTATAAACATAAATCTAAGAACTAAGTTCAATAATATTTGTTAACCCCTAAAGTCCTATGGGGGACCAAAAGGCAACCTCCGATAGGCTCATATAGTGTCTCTATAGACATCATAATTTTTTGAAACTTTTTGTGAACCTAAAAAACCACGTAAGCTTTATGGGAATATAATTTTTTATTTCAATCAATGCCCAAGAACAAAAACTATAGCACAATTAGCCCAAAAAGGCGGTCAACATGCAATATATAGAAAATCACAAAAAATCAAATTTAAATTAAATTTCTTTAAAATATTATACTTTTTTCTACATGTGAGGCTTTGACTCATTCCATTTGGACCATCAATGGGAAAGTTATAGACAATCTTGTTTTTTGGGCAATCTAAGCATCTTTTTTAAGAAATAACTTATAGAATTCATCTTTGAATGCAATGTTCACATTCATAAAAAAAATTGTTTGATAGGATTAAGTATGCATGCTATAACAATCTCATTGATGGGATTATTGTGTTTCAACTCCATCTTAGAAGTATCAACAATTTAAACTTTCAATCTTAGACTTACTTCTATTTAACAATTTTTTAAAGAATGAAAATCAAGTATGTTTTTTTAAGTTTTTTTTAAACTAGGCTTTGAACTCAATTCTTCAACATAATAAAATTTTTAATCCAAAGTGTGTAGTGCAAAACAATTCTACAAATGGTGGTCAAAGTCATTTAGAATTGCAGAATTCAAAAAAATATATTTTTTTTCAAATTTGAATGCTAATTTCTTCCAATTTGTATGGTCAAACTTCATGAAATTCTTACCAAATGATCTTGAACAAGTCAATTACAAGATCCTATGGTTAGATTCTAAAAAGATTATTTTTTCTGTTTTCTTTAACAAATGTAGTAGAAATGGTAGTTTTGAGTGTTGTTTGATAGAAAAATGGCCATGGGACTTTAGGGATTACATTGAAACCAAATTTTCTAAGGAGCACAAATATTTCTATTGGAGATAACGAAGTTACTTTCACACTATCATTTTTAATGGTATTCTCAGATCTTCTGAATTTCATTCCATCTAAAAATTTCTTGTCCACCATAAGTTGTGCAAAAATATCAAAAGAACAAATTAAAAATTCTATTTTTAATCAAATGACCAAAAATACTACTAATTTTGTCAAAAAAATGCTACTTGATTCTAAGAAAACAATGATAAATTACCCCTACAATTGAATATTGATATCACAATGGAATGAAAATTTCAATACAAGGAAGCCAAGCCCAAATATGAACTCTTTACATATGGTTGCAATCCAAATGTTGTTATGAGTTTTTACATATATCCTAACTCATGAATATCTCAATCATTGTTAATGAATCTCTAAAGGCCCAGACACCATTATTGGCAACATAGCAAATTTAGGTAGCTCACTATTAAGAAAACTTTTAATCTTTTCTTTGAAAATTTCACACAATATGTGCCCAAGGAGTAGCTTTAAACTTCAACAATTTTCATAACTTTTGACTATATGATTAGAAAATTATTGCGTGATATGTGGTATTCAATGGGTAGGTTGGGCAACTCAAAAAACTTCTTTGAAAATCACACTTTTTAAAAATAAAAATTTGAAATTGATTTTCTAAATTTATATACATGTGGGAAAACTTGAATCATTCCATTTTGATTGATGAGATCAAAATTATGAGGAGTTTTAGTTTGCCAATAGGTATGACGTCCAAAGATTCCATACTTACCCACATATCTTGTGAAATGAAATCCCAAAAATTCTATAATTAAGTTAATGAAAGGATTGATTCAACCCCAAAAGAAATGATTTTGTATGGGCTCTAACGAATCTCACTCCAACTTACGGTACTCATATCAAGTACAATAAATACTTCAAATTTCTTGTACTAAAACATGAGCTTGCAAATATAAAAGCATATTACTATATGCTATGTTTGAAAAAAGCATAGCCCAATTTTTTTTGCAAATTATTATTTTGAAAAATAAGAACTAGTTAATTAAATTTTTAAAAATTATATCCTTCTTAAAAAACTTGGCTTCCTCATATTCTTCTAATGAATCATGTAGCAAAAATATTACCAAAAAAGTACTAGAGGAGTACTAATACAAAATAATTCAAATGAATGAAATTAAAGTTAGTGGTTGGTTTTACTTCTTCCTGTGATTCACAAAGAACCTCTTGCAACACCATAAACGATCAAAAGACAGTGTGTGAGACAGTGACCTTCGTCAGAGTTCAACAACAAGTTTTTTTTTTTACTGGACAATGTTGGAAACTAACCACTTTCCGACCCTGCGATTGAAAGCGTACCTATATTTTTTAGATGCAAACCGAACTGCTAAAAACACCCATGCTCTAAGAGTGATCATGACAGAGAGGTACATTTTGCTTTATTGAATGTACTAGCACATTTTAGGACATGGTCACTTTTAGTGACTATTGCCTCTCAACTTAAAAAAAATTCATAACTAATTACACAAAGATCTAAAAAATATGAAACAAATCAAGTCACCAAACAAATATGAGGATAAAGGGCCTAACATGCATAACCCCAATCAATTTATGGCTTTTCAAAATCTACTCTACAATTTTCAAAATGAATCTTTAATGTGATTTTTTCTCCAAGATCTAGTGTATTTGAGGCTCATTTCCAAAAGCCCTCAACACTATGAAAGTCAAGATTGTGATGGACACTCTTGTACAAAATCTTGAATAAATAAATCATAATCAATTGTTATGAAAATTGGATTTTTGATGCTAAAACTAGACTTAAAAAAGACTTTCAAATATATATGAACTACTAAGAATAGCAACTTGGTTAAGTTTTAGTAAACTTCAAAGTATTGTTCACACCCAAATTGGGTGCCTTGGGCATTTAGAAATTAAAGATAACTCTATCAAATAAACATGTACCACATTCCAAATAAAAATAAACATCATATGTTGAGTTAGTTAAAAATGATTGAACCAAATAAGCTTTAAAATCTCATATTGAGTTAAGAACAATTTTATAGAATATCTTATCAAGAAAATAAGATTATATATTATATTACAATAAGTTTATATATTATATTATAATGAGTTTATATGTTATATTATAATAAGTTTAAATATTTTATTCTAATAAGTTTATATAATGTATTATAAACTGTGTCCACTTTGGTTTCAAAGCTTCCAAACTTAGTGCATTGCTCCCAATTTCAATCTGAAATATTGACAACAGATGAAGCTCCAAAAATTTAGCAATGCATATTGGTGGAAGTTTCTTGAGCTCACAATCAACAAGCACACACCAAAATAGAAACCAAAAGACTTTGCATTGGTAGACAGTGGAGATTTGTACAATCCAATAGAGGAATCCAATTTGGTCCCAATCCGGCCCTCGATGGGAGTTCGGGCCACCCCAAACCTCGTCCCGATTGCTCCCTTGGGGCCGGATGGTTCAACGCCAAAACCATGCCACCTGAGGCGACACATAGGATGAGTTGTAGTTCCATCCGGCCCCAAGTATAAACGCCTTGGGCCGGATTGGGAGAAATTGAGCACTCCTATTGGTTCAAACTTGGAGAGAGTTTTGGCCGGCACTCAATCCAGCCCCAAGTATAAACCGTCCCTAATAATTAATTAGACCCCACTTGGAGACGTACTGTTCTGCAAACGCCTGTACCATTGGAGTTTCACCCAAAATCTGACACTTTGAGCCCCGTCCACGTACATGCCCACAACACAGGTTGCTTCACTATAAGTTTGCACCTGCACCGGAGAACAGCAGTGCAATTCTGCATCGATCCTTTGGCTTCCTACTTCGATTCTTGCAGCTGCACCAGCAGGGTCTCTTTCCTTGTACACAGCGTGCTCTGGAGGAGCGTTTGCCTTTGCTAGTTCTTTAGATTCCGATCCAGTCAAAGGTGGTGGAGACCAGACTCGCTTCGCGTCGCCTTGCCGGCGCGGATTCAAGAGCTTCCTACTTCTGTCTTTCTGGTTAATTTCACCTTTCGTCTGCTGGGGACGCTTCTCTAGTACAAGCCGCATGTTCATATGACTCTTATTTTTCGGCAGCTCTTGGGTGGCTTAAGGTAAGACCACTTTCCCCTGAAGTTTCTCAAATTTGATGCAGCTCCAGAAATGGTTCTCCGTATATGGTACGGTTTCTTACAGAAGATTGAGTGACCCATGTGCCGATAAGAAAGCTTGAGCTTAGAGTTGCAAGTCAATTGGGGAAAGGATTCGAGTGTTATTAGTGTTGTGGTTGTTTAGATGGGCAGAGCTAGAAAGTGGACTGTGCTTGCAATTTGGTGCAAGAAGAATAACACAATTAGGAGGCTTTTTTTGTCTATATCACCGCTTTGAGTGTAAAAAGTCTAAGTTGCTCTCAGCTTGTTTGTTTTCTTTTTACTCTATTTGGTGATAGATTGTAAGTTTTTGTTTTTGTTTTGTTGACATTATGAGCTCTTTGCATGCTTTCTTTGACTTGTTACAATTGTGATGTTTGCTTTCTATTGCTCTTGAGGACTCTAAGCTAGATTGTGAGGTCACTATTTGTTCTTTATTAAAAATGTTAAGGCGTCCTTGTGTGTTATTGCCAACTGTTTCATCAAGAGTTTTGGTGTGGTGTGTGGCAATGTGCAGACTTTGTATACCTTGAAAGGTGTCCTATCTTTTTTTGCAAGCGCTTACATTAATTGGAAGTGTGAGGGATTGAATATATATAGATTATCAATGGGTAGCTCTAGCATGGATGTGGTGACCATAGGTAACTACAAGTTTTAGTTTCCTTATTTGTGGCATGCATTTTTAATTTGTGTTCAAGAGATTGTCACTTTCACTTTATTTCGTCTAATTTTTGTACTTCCTTATGTATAGGTGATGTTGAAGCACAACAACACACTCCAAAATGGTTTGTCCACCACAAACACATGCTCCGACCCAATCAAGAAGGTGAAGCAAATAGATTGGGATATTTCATATTCAAAGTGCCCAAATATAAGCGTCAATCTCATGTATCATTTTCTGCACGGGGATGGCGATTTGGACTCCACAATCGAGAAAATTTGGACAACAATGAGTCGGAAGCTATCAAGCTTGATATTGCAGTGCGATATGGATTAGTGGGAGAGGAATGGGTCCATTTTTGTGATGCAATTGTGGATGAACCAAGGTCTATGTTGGCATGCTATGGTCTTCGGAATGGGATGACTAGTTGGACTGATGAACAGATCAAACATGTGTTGGCTCTAGATGCCCTCTTCTTGGCTTTTTATATGGACCTGGGTATACCTGCAAATGAAATGCGATTGTGGCAATGGAACGGGTGGCGACTTGGGTTTAATGCGAACAAGGTGTTTTGTGCAAGATTCGAGCAATTGGGGGGATCTGTACCTCATGATCTTCGCCGAGTTGAAAATCAGATCCCTCTAATTCTCATTGACAAAGTGGTTGAGTATATTAGCAATTTCTTTCCATCTCCAACCTCCGAAGGCAATGAACCTCTCAGTGGTGATCCACAATATCAACAGAGAAGTTTAGAGTTTGTTGTGAATGCCCTAGCCCATTGTTTCATGAATACTTCAAGTGAAGCTTTCAAAATCGACAATTCAAGTCTTTTGGATGAGAAAACGCATATTCTTGGAGTTGCATACAAAGTCATTTGTGGACCTAAAGGTTTATTCTTGAAGCAAGTGGAAAGAAGTGCATACATTCGTATTCCATCGGCAACAAAGTTGAGACAATCTCGCATCAAAATAGTTGGAGTTGATGGGCCATTGGGCACAATGTCTTCCAAGAATAAATCCTTATGCCTACCTAAGATGAAGATATATGATGATACAATTTCCTTCATTCGAAACATGGCATGGTATGAGTGTAGGAACATTTCGGGTGGTTGTGTGTTCTATAATTACATTGCCCTTATGAAGGATCTCATTCAAGCTCCTGAAGATGTGGACCTTCTTATCAAGTGTGGTGTGATTTATAATTCTTGTGGAATGAAGGCCTTTGATATGTGGACATCTTTGAATGAAGGTTTAGTACAAATTGATTCTTTTCAAACACACCATGATATGAAAGATGACATAGTGAGGAGATGTCAATGTAGAAGATATAGACTTTGCAGTGAGTTCAAAATTGTATTTTGCTCTAGGCCTTGGTTGGTTCTTTCTACAATTGCTGTTGTTTTGGTGACAATGGCTACATTGGTTCAAACCTACACTGCTATCATTGGTTCCAAT
This sequence comes from Climacium dendroides, assembly GCA_950106755.1. Taxonomy (NCBI): domain Eukaryota; kingdom Viridiplantae; phylum Streptophyta; class Bryopsida; order Hypnales; family Climaciaceae; genus Climacium; species Climacium dendroides. Next base: position 26,831,912 of record OX467088.1, read on the forward strand.
AAAATGAAACCAAAATTTCCATGAGGAAAAGGGAGGTTTGAATAGAAGTTTCACTTTGTGAATCCATTTGGCCAAGTTTAAGTGTAGATAGTTTGTGTATTGTAGTGATAGATTGGCAAATGTCCACATTTGAGGAAGTGAGTTATCTTCTTATGTAGGTCACAACATGTATTATTTGGATATTGTAGAAAAAATTATGAATTTTCAAAGTATTGACTGTAGGGGCATCTAGAATAGACTCTTTGCAGTCATATTCAAAAAGTAGATATTGAAGGAATGATGATTATATTTGAAAGTTTTGCAAAACTTATGTGAAGTCACTTTGATGAGATTTTCCCTAAGATTCCTAATAATTGAGCATAGACTAAGTGACCACAAAATACCAAGAATACAAATGAGCACACTCTTGTGCAACTCCACAAAGGAAGGTCTACATTAGCCTCATTGAAAAGATATGGAGTCAATGTACATTTAATAATTTTTGGAGTTCAACATGCTTTTGGCACACTTCTTCGCCGTACTGTTGTTGCACATTTATAAGAATTGCATCCAAATTAGAGCCTCCATTTTACTACAAGTTTTCAATAATCCCACTTCACAAATGCAAAATACACAAATTTGGTCTTTTCCTAAACCAACCTTTGATTCTCAGTCTGCAACTACAACCTAGGCATTCTTGTATTTTTTCCAATGGATTTAAAAGTATTGCCCATCCCTTTTGGTATGAGAAGTTTAGGATTGTGATCCTACTATGTAACCAAATACTGATTTTTTGACATAAAGAACTCATCTATTATAAAACTTTTAGCCTTCAATAAGTAGTTAGTATGGATGATACTAAATTCATGTTTTGGTGTGCTTGGAGTTGTAAGCAAATATTTACATGACCTATGAATTCATGACCTTTTTAAAAGACTATATCATGCATGCCTTGCATTGCTTAGTCTATGAATTCATAAATAATCCATTCCACTACAAGGGAAAGGGGTCCCAAATGACAAGAATTCAACACGAAATTATCGAAAATGACAATAGCTGTCAATTGCAAACCTATTCCTATCAATTCTTTATTTTTGTCAATGCTTTGACACAAAATTATCCAAATTGAAAACAAGTATGTATTGACAATATGCTGTTGTCAAATGACAAGAATTCCGTGAATTAAATTTTGTAAGATTGGACGGTAGAGAGGCTCTTTTTATAGTGAAATGTATTGGCCATCAAGAATTCTCCAAAACACATTGGATAATTTAACGATGAGAGCTTGACCACTCATTGTTAAAAATTGCGAAAATTGTGTTCAAAGTTTACATTGTCTTTGAATTTTGTTCATAACTTTTGATTGAAGGGTCTAAATTTGAAACGGATTTGTGGAGGTGAAACTTAAATTGATTTCCCAACTTATCATAGTTTAAAATTGTTTGAAAAAATATATTCTTCTATGCCTAAGTGAGGTCTGAAATTTCACTTTGAACACAAATCCTGCAATTGATATATCCCATATGAATTGCCTTGCCTACCATCACCCTTCATGTATAAAGCAATTGTCTTCTACACTTGCTATAATTGCAAAAAGAGGCTTCTGTAAGCATGTTTTTAAGGTGAAACTTCATTTTGGTAAATAATGTATTTAAGTAGTAAATCTTAATTAGTTACTTGTTTAAGAACAATGTGGCAAATTTTGTCCATGAGCCTAAAAATCATCAGTTTTTTCGACACCATGGCTAAAAACTAGGTTGAAAAGGTCTCAAATCTCCTCTGCTATGACCAGAACATTTGTCAAAATTGACTGAAAATTGACAGGGATCTGTCAATTGGATGTCTTAATCAAGACGTTCTAATTGACAGCGAAGTTGACAATTTTCTATAAAATTTTCTATCCTTGCGGACAGAAAACTTCTTGTAGTGTTCATTGTTTTTCCTATACCAACAATGTAGTTTGGAGCATTCATTTGATGTGAATTTTGAAAGTATAATGACCACACTTGATCACCTCAAAGTCCCACATATTCTAAAACTTCAATCTACAATATTTAGCTTTTGATAGTTAGAGGCTACAATGAAAAAAATAGATTACATCTAAAATAATTCAAAGGGTGTCACTTCTTCTCTTTCATCACAAAATGCCTATGTAGCCATTTAGGATTTCAGACTTAAAATGTAAAAAAAACATTGCCATATCATTATCAATTAACATCGGGGGATGCTTTTGCTACCTAGAAATTAAGTAGGAGCTCCTAGTATTGACTCTTCTTAGATGACTAATGACACTCCACAACTTTCCAACCAACCAATGACATTATAAAGAGTAACTAAATTCCACTTCCACAAATCCACAGAGGCAAAGAGGGATCACTCCAATTGTTAAGTAAAAATGGTTTATGTTGGTTATCATTGTTATGAGTACTTTCATCCATTGGTTACAATTAAACCACAATACTTTGTCTTTAGAGACAAAACATCAATCTAGTTGTAGTTTGAGAAGGTGTTTCCAAAATCAACTCTAAACTCTCATGAATTAAAGTTGTATATTTTTGGTTAGGAAATGCAACCTAGGTCTAATTTAATAACATGTCGCAAATTGGCACAATTATCTTACAATGTTGTAATGGCATAGATGCACAAAACCAACAAGTGAAGGTCCTTAGAAAAAACAAGTTGGAAATACATGTAGCAAATTCAACTAAAAATACTTTTTAGGTTCATTCCCAATATATATTATATAAAAGAGGTTCATTACAACAGAACTCAATAAATTGCTAATAATATATCTAAATAACTAAAAAGTGTTAATCCAAGTGGTAGTATTGTTGTAACAAACAATCTAACTATATTCCATATTTTAGTATTTTAACTTTCCGAAATAATTTAAAATAGAATTAAAAAATATACACTTTAGATTTTAGTCTAGAGAAAGAAATTCTATGACTTAATTGTCTACAAAAGAAAAGTCTTCATAACTGGTTGTTGACTTTTCAATGCTAATGTGGCATTGTTCCATTCGCTACCCATCGCCATTTCCATTACAAGTTGCAACTCATAACCTTCTTTCCTTTCAACTTGCTTCCTACACCCTTGAATCATGAAGATCAAAGGTTATAATTGAAAAATGTACAACTAGTTATGTACAATAACCAATTCGCCACTAGTGCGGCCCATCAGTTATCTAATACATAACTTTGATCTTGCTAGTCTGTATAGAAAGATTAATTAAAGATCTCTATATAAATCTAAGAACAAGGCTTAGTTGCATTTGTTACAATAATAACAAATTTTGTAAGGTGTTCAAATATCCTTGTTAAAAAAAGATGTTGTCTAGCAAAAGTTTAGGGGGATGTGAGTTGGATGGAATTCTTCCTGCTATTTTCCACATATAGAAATCTACTTGAACAACTTCAAAATTGACACAATTAGGTGAGACATTATGGACTAGGCATTTGCAAAATAGGCCAAGTTATCAAAAATAATTGCTAGCTAGAACCTATTGAGCCATAGGCAACAAAGCTTTTATTGACCAACAATTACTTTTGATGACTTGGCATACTTTGCAATTATTAAACATAATCTCCATGTAGGAGAATTGAGTCGTTTGACTTCTTCGGTTGCTTAACCAATCAAAACATGCGACAACAACAAAACTCTCCTACATGGAGATTATGTTAGGTGGATTTGCACTCACTAAGTTTATACCCATTGGTAATAAGGTAGTGTGTTGAAGAACCGTCCATCTCCTTCAAATCACCCCTATTCTTAGCTAGAGAATAAAGATGAGGTGATCCTGAAATGGACCACATCAACAATTGAATGAATGTAGTAAAATTTGTTTTTTTCTTTTACAAGAGCCAATCATTGTCTTTGATTTCCGCACATCTCTTTACAAGTTGTAAGTGGATGGATTTTGGGAGACCTACGGTCACAAATAGGTGCCTTTGCCCCCCAAATCTTTGAAAATGTATAAGTAATTCAGAAATGCTTGGAAAAATACAAAACCACTTGTGTTAGGTTCCACTTCTATTGTTCTTTCTCTGAAAAATAATTTAAATGGTCACTTTTAGAGCATGCTACTTTAGTAGTGGAGAATTTTTTTAAATATCTCTCACTACCAAGCCAATGAAATTTCTACTTCATACCCACTTTGTTGAAAATCTGCACAGGCAAACAATCTACCTATCCTGAACGAATCTAAACATGCCACAACCGCAAAACTCTCTTGCATTCCATTGAGATTATGTTACTTATGTAAGTTACCCCCAACTAGCAATTCACGCGCCCGAGGCTTCGTCGCTGCTTGGACAAAGGTTTGGCAAGCTGCGCGGCGCGGCGCTCCGCTCATACCCAGCTCGTGGAAAACTTCCCAGCTTCCTGTGATCTTCACCGTGGCCTCCCGCCTTGCCCATGCAGAGCAGGGCTTGCATTCTCTTCTCGTATCTCCGCGTCGATCTTCACAGAAATGTGTTATCATTCTGAAGCTGGAAGAGTGTTTCAGGCTACGGTAGATTCCGCATTCCTACTTGACACAAGAAACACCACACTTTTGGCACTCGGAACCTTCTTGGCAGTTGAATTGAAATTGCCTTGAGCGCTTCCACGGCATTGAAGGTGCATTGGTTTGTCACTGAGCCCTGTTCTTCTCTTACATGGCAATCGAGCAGGTTCTGGGAAGCGTGTGTGATCACTACTATCAACTCATGTCATGTTCAAAAGACTATGTCATGCAAGCCTTGCGTTGCAGAGCTTATTGCTTCACATGAATAATCCTGAAGTCATTGTTTTCCCTACACCCAACAATGTAGTTTGAAGCACTGATTGGATGTGAGTTTTGAAATTATGGTGTTCAGCATTGACCACTTGAAAGTCCCACAGAACCTGAAACTTCAGTTTGGGACATTCGGCTTGTCGTACTCAGAGCTTCAAGAATAAGAAATTACAGATTACAACCAAAATAATCCAGAGGTTTCCAAGCGTAAGAGAAACACTGCTCTCACCCATCAGTTGTTTGTACACAATTATCTTGTCTTTGCACTCAAACTAAGGTAGTGGGCTCATGAAGCGACCCTTTACGGGCTGGCCGGCCTTTTCGATGGTCTAAAGATGCATGAAAGTATTTGTCTTAATTTTTCACTTGAGGAAATATTGATTTGGAACCTAACCCAAGTGGTTTCATATTTTTCAAAACATTTATGAATTACTTATGAATTTCCAAAGAATTTTGCCATAGGTACCTATTTATGATCCCTAGGCCTTGTAGAACCCACACACATGTGGTTTGTCAACAAACACTATAGCATGCAAAAAGTAATAGACAAGGTTCGTAAATGCGACCTGTACTAAACTTAATTCCTTAAGTGCCAAGGCCTATTTTTGGTCAAAAATCACTCAAAACTACCATTTCTGCTCAATTCATCCAAGGCAACATAAAAAATAGTTTAAAAAAAAATCTTGTACTTTACTTGTATGAGATCATATAGTAAATATTTCATAAAGTTTGACGATACAGATTAAAAGATATCAATATTCAAAGTTTGAGTGAATTTTTTTTTTAAATGCACATACAAGTTTTCAAAAATGGACCCACATTGGCTCTAATTATGTCCCCTATCAAAGTATGAAGAAATAATTGGTAAATGATAAACTGCTCTTTCATCATCAAAGGAACATTGATTACCCATTTACCAACCTCTTAAGGTCCATTTTAAAGCCAACTAGAGGACGGTCTAAAGAAGAGGGGCGGAATTCCAACCACCTACCTTACCTAATATCAATCTACTACTGAAGATGTTACATTGAATGTCAATGTTGACATAAAAACTAAGGTTGTTAAATTTGATGTCACCTAAAATCAATCAACTTAAACATTGAAAAACACTAGTTTCTTATAGTGTTTATTGAATTATATCTTATTGATTGAAATTTGGCCTCAAAATTTTGACTTTTTAATTTTTCACTCAATATATTGCTAATATATATGTTTTTGACATATATTGAGAATTTCATTAAAATGGAAAATATTCTATGACTTTGGCATTCCTACAATTCAAACTAGTGATCTGAACTCTATTAGTGTCCTAGATTTTTGAAATCTACACCACTATTAGATATTTGAAATCTAGGAATATGTAGAATATTTAGATTGATTAGTCTTAAATCTACATCTTTTCTAGATTTAATATATCTAATAGTAGTGTAGAGTTCACAAATCTAGGACACTAATAGATTCTAAACTATGGAAATGGCACACTATAAAAATGGCACATGGAATATCGCCATTTTAATGAAATTCCCCATATATGTAGTTATTTGATGTTATTTGAATTTTTATTTTATTTTTTGCAATTTATATAGTGAGAAACCAAAAAATCAAAATTTTGAGGCTAAATTTCAATCAATAAGATATCATTCAATAAAAATCCAAAACCCATGAAGCTTGTAACATATGATTCTAGTCAAGATGTACATTCTCCCTATAAAAAGAAATGAGACATTTTGACTTTTTTCAAAATATATTTTTTTATACATGGAAATTTTATTTAAATAATATCTGTTTTAAGTGAAATTATGGGGAGTTTCATTAAAATGGCGATATTCCATGTGCTATTTTCACAGTGTGCTGTTCCCACAGTTCAAACTGGGTGGTCTGAAATCTATTAGTGTTTTAGATTTGTGAAATCTATACCATTATTAGATGTAATAAATCTAGGAAAGATGTAGATTTCAGACCAATTGGTTTAAAAAATCTACATATTCTTTAGATTTTAGATATCTAATAATGATATAGATTTCAAAAATCTAGGATGCTAGTAGAGTTCAGACCGCCCGGTTTGAAGTGTAAAAATGCCAAAGTCACAAAATAATCGCCATTTTAATGAAATTCCCCTTAATTGCACATGAAGGTAGGATCTCCTTTGTACAATAATATGTGAAAATTTCACTTCATTATTCCAATCTCTCAATTTATGAGGGTGATTTATATGGTGGCCAACTACTTTGGAGAGTCATTGTAAATATGCTCCCTCATCACAAAATGCATGTGTTGGCGTTTAGATTTCCAAGTCTTAAATGTAAGAGAAATATTGTTCTCATCCATCAATTGTTAAGGTAACTAGTCCGTCCCAAAATTGCCCACGTGAGAGTTGAAACTAGATTTTGGAGAGGTGAAGCTTCTTGAAATATTTAGTAGTAAATTTTCCTTGAAAGACAAGAGGAATTGGCATCTAATCCAAGTGGTTTCATATTTCTTGGAGCTTTGTGAATTAGTTATAAAAATTTGAAGTTGAAATGGCATATGACTCTACAATTGCCCACCTCCTAAAATGTATAGTCCCCTAACAAAAGTTTTTGGACCCATTTGTTTCCTTTGCAAAATGCAAAGTAGAGTCAAAATTTTGGTTTCCTTCAATCAACACTCATATCTTGCATGTTACCCCTCAGGATACCAAATTTCACTTTCAAAAAATCAAATCTCTATTTTTGGTGAATTTTTTAATTTAATTTTCATGGTTTCACATGAAAATTCATTGAAAAACATTGGTGTTGAATTTTTTGAAATTTTTTGCAGCAATATGTAAGAATCATCCACGTGCACATCTCACCTCTAAGAAACATCCCAAGAAAGTTTCACAATTCTCTCCCAAAAGATTTTAGTTGGGGCGTAATTTTCAAAAATAAATATCTTGTTGATGTAATTGGATTTCTGTGTTTTGCCTTCTTACTACAACTAATTTTGTACATTTAAACACGGTGGTGCAATTCCTTTGCAGAAATCCAATTACATCAACAAGATATCTATTTTTGAAAATTACGGCATTATCATGCCCCGTCTAAAATCTTTTTAGAGAGAATTGTGAAACTTTTAAGAGGATGTTTCTCAAAGGTGAGATGTGTGCATGGATGATTCTTACATATCGCCGCAAAAAATTTCAAAAAATTCAACACCAATGTGTTTCAACAAATTTTCATGTAAAACCATGAAAATTAAATTAAAAAATTCACCAAAAGTAGAGATTTGATTTTTTGAAAGTGAAATTTGGTATGCTCGACCATGAAACGACTTGGATTCAGGTGCCAATTCTACTTGTCTTTCAAGAGATAACTACCACAAAACATTTCAAGAGGCTTCACCTCCCCAAAATTCAGTTTCTCTCTTAAGTGGGTGATTCATAAACCTCCTACCTTAACTGAGGTCCATCCCTTTCTGAATTGACTCTTAGGCTTTGAAACAAATGGTGTAAAACTCAAACAAATGAGTGCAAAATACACCAATAATTCTTTTGAAATTTTAAAAGGTAAGTAGAATATTAGTTCTCCTCGCATTAGTACAAGAGAAAAACAAGATAAATACAATTTAGGAGTGCAAACGTGATTGTAGGATGAAGACTTTGGAATGTGATATGGTAGAACCATCCATTCCCACCCAACGATTCATATCCAACCTCTAGAGTAGCTATTTCCAACCAAGGTTAGAACTAATTTCCAACAAAAGCTTGGAATGTGGTTTTTGATCCTTTTCAAGGTTGAGACTAATAAGGTCATGACAAATGTCTTGAAGTAGTGAGCAAAAAGTAGGAAGTAGTGAGCAAAGAAGCAGTTTTTCGATGATCGGAATCAGAAGAGTCTATACATTGAATATGGATTGAAACCAACTTTTGGTTTCTAAAATTTATAGGAATTTCAACTGAAGGCATAAAATTACCAAAAAATTTCCAATCCACATGATTTCTTTCTTATTACATCACAAAAAATTACCATTGCCTTCTACAACTCCATAACATGTGCAAAATTGCATAAGTGATCAATGTAGGTGGTTCTACCATATTAGTAGGAATCTCTCAGAAATTCATATTTCAAACTTATGTGGAGGCAATTTTGGAGAACTAGTAGCCGATCATTTACGCAATTTTGGAGCAAATGGTGAGTAGTATGAGAGAGCGGAAATTTTTTCATGCAAAAAGATAGGAAATATGGGGATTGGAAATTTTTCATATTTTTAATTCTTTTAATTACTATGAATTTTGGGAGCCAAAAATTGCACTTTAGTAGTAGCCAATGTATATAGATTCTTCCAATTCCAATCATTTAAGAATTCATTTTCTACTCACTACTTCCTACTTTCTTGCTAACTACTTTGGAAGATGTGTCATAACCTTATTAGTCCCAACCTTGAAAATAACCAAAAAAACACATTCCAAACTTTGGTTGGAAATTTATTCTAAACTAAGTTGGAAAATTATTCCAAACTTGGTTAGAAATACCATACCTTACATGATGTTGGGTACTAGGCATGTTTGACAATTGGGGCCTCTACCTTACCACTAAATTCCCAAGCACATTGCTTTAAGTAATTTGGCATCTCCACAAGCATATATTAGCTCCTAAAGTTGTATGAATAAGGATTGGGGTTGATTCCAATTTTTAAGTGACTATACAAATTTTTGTGGGGTATTGCTAGCAATCAGAAGATGTTTTTAGATTTTGAGAGAATGTTTTCTTTAAAACCATATGAATAAATATTGATTTTTGAAATGTTGAAGAATGGATGTTCTCAAAATTGATTGTAGACTCTCATAAGGAGAGGTTATACATGTTAGGCAAGGAAACGTATCAATGAATGAAGGTTCAATCAAAGAATGAAACTAAATTTAAGGTAATTGCACTTAATTAATTGTAACCCCATTCTAAAATTGACCTCTACAAAGTTTTGCCTAAAATATATTCCTTTTATTCTTGAGAATCTCAAAGCTGGTTTTAGAAACACCTATTTTCATAGCTTTGAAAATTCATAGTTTATTCATGTAGTGTTCAATAAATGCATAAGAAAAGAATCTCAAATATTCTTTTAACTTCCATCAAGATCCAACCCAAAATTAGGCAATTTAATTATAAGAATGATGTTGAATTATTTACTCAGACACCTTTAGGTACAATTACTTTATACAAAGACCTTGCATAGTGTTTTGGATTTGAAAAAACACAATTCTTATTTCACTACAATTATTTAAATTTGTAGAGTGAATTTCACATTCAAGTACTACCACTATTCCAAATTAATTGAGTTCAAAAGAGACATTTGGAAGTAAATTCCACAGGTTGAAATAGTCTTGAATCATTTCACACTCAACAATGCTAAAAGCTTTGTTATTTATTTTTTGATTGATCTAAGGATGATATCATCTACTTTTTTGGTTACAATTTACTTTCCTAAAATTCCAAAATAAAAAGCTCAAGACAATTATTAGTGATTTAACAAATTATGGAGTTATTCAGGACCTATGGACCAAAAAAACATTTTGAAGACATTGCTAGAAGCCTTGATTGAAACCTGAAGACATCAACAAAAGTATCGGTGGGTAGCCAACATACAGGTACTATTATGTAGTATACACCGTAGAAAAGTATAGCTTTGCAAGACGGTTATGTTGTAGTTGGTCAGTAGTGACCAACGAAAATTGATAACCACCTAAACCCTAAATTCTAGAATTCATATTTATGGAATCTGAAAATTCCAGAATTTGTTAAATTTCCCTTAATTGCAAGATCATGATGCTTGACTTTCTAAATTTAAATATTTTATATCTTCCCAAATGTTTAAATTGTCTATAAAATTGAAAATTGTCAATCTAAATGACATTATTGCTATAATACAAAATTTGAATCCCATACTTTAATTTTTAATTTTTTGAAATTACTAAATATAAAATTAAAATTGATTACTTTAGATTTTATTTTAGAAAAAAAATTTGATCGTTAACAAAATCAAATTTCATGATTTTCATCTTCTTAGTCAATATAGAATCATTAAAGTTCTCTCTGTAAACTTAAATCTAAGAACCAAGTTGAATAATATTTGTTAACCCCTAAAGTCCCATTGGCCCCATTACAAAGTTCCCTTGTCACAAATTGTCAATAGTAATCTTACGATTATCGTTGGGCATTGTTTTCATGTTATATTCATTCATTTAGAAATATTGTTACAATACGAAATTGTCATTCATAATTATAGTGCAGTTTAGGCATATCATTTATATTTGAGTTTGAAGTGTTAAAGTTGCACGATAACTATGCATGACAAAATATGCATGATTTTAGTGATTTAGTGATGGGCTACTAACTTCGTGCAACATTTATACTTATTTAAGACATATGAAGTTAGTGCAATAATCACACAACATCAAGTCCATGCATAGTTATTGCACTAACATTGCATTTTTTTTATCTTTTATAATTTTAGTACTAAGTCAATTGAAAAGCAGGAATTGTATTCAAAGTAAAAATTCAGACCTCATTTAAGTATAGTAGAAGAATATTTTTTTTAAACTTTGAACTAATAAAAGTTGGGAAATTAATCCATATTTCATCTTCAAAAATCCGTTTGACATTTCAAGTCTTCAATCAAAAGTTCTAGACAAATTTCAGAGAGGCGTTGGAAGGGAATTTTTTTTGACAATTTCTAATGCCTCTCTAAAATTTGTCCATAACTTTTGATTGGAGACTTGAAATGTCAAACGGATTTTTGGAGATGAAATATGGATTAATTCACCACCTCTTTCTAATTCACCACCTTTTCCTAATTCAAATCTTTTCATAAAAAGTTATTCTAATATGCCTAAATGAGGTTTGAAATTATGGTTTTAACACAATTCCTGTGTTTTCAAGTTGACAATGAATGGTCAACCAAGCCTCTCATCCTTAAGTTATCCCATATCCTTTGAGTGGTCATGACTCCACTCAAACAAACAATGAATTTTGGTATAATAAGAATCCCTCCACTCTCCATTCTCACCAAGGGCCAGTAGAGTGGATCTATCATTACATCATCAAGTCTCTTGTTGGTCTAGTCATGGATTCATTTCAAACATTTGGTGCAATTATGCAGATGTAAATTATAATTTATTAGATTATACTAATCAGTTGTTAACAAAAATAAAAAATAAAAATTTGATTAAGAAAAAGATTACTACTAATTAGAAGGGTGATCAACAATTTAACATTGACATTACTTTTTCAAACATTGATAGCATTTAATAAAGGTTATCCTAGTACAATTAGCAATGATGTTATTGTCATGAATTTTTTGTGTACTTCAACATAGATAAAATGCATGACAAAGATAATAGTTTTTTGTGCATAATTTGTGCCATTAGCGCACTTGTGATTAACATATAGAGGTCCATAGTTAATACAAATGACAAAATAGTGCCCCTTCTTTGCAATAATCGTGTGCATTGTAACGATGCGATAACTTACAAATTAATGCACGCACCCACAAAATAATAGTAACTGCATGGTAATTGCTAACAATTTGTTGGGCCAAAACTTTGAGATGCCTATGAGGGACCAAAATGCAACTTTGGGTAGGCTCATAGAGTCTCAATATTCATCATAATTTTTTGAAACTTTTTGTAAAGCTAAAAAAACACATAAGCTTCACGAGAATGTGAATTTTATTTCAATTGATGGCCAAGAACAAAAGTTATAGCACAATTAGCCAAAAATGGAGGTCAGTGGGCAGCATATAAAAAATCACAAAAAATCAAAATTAGATTAAAATTCTTTCCCTCTAAAATATTATATTTTTCTCTACATGGGAAGCTTTGACTCATTCCATTTGGACCATTGATGAGAAAGTTATGGACAATCTTATTTTCCGGGCAATCTAAGCATCTTCTTTACAAAATAACTTATAGAAATCATTTTTGAATGCAATTCTTGTATTTAAAAAAAAATTATGTGACAAGTTTAAGTATGCTTGCTAAAACAATCTCACTAATGGGATTATTGTGTTTCAATTCCATCTTAGAGGTATTAACAATTTGGCCTTTCTTTCAATCTTAGATTTACTTCTATTTCTTTAAACTCAATTGTTGAACTGATCTAAGATGTTGAAATCAATTGAAAGAACTGATCTAAGATTGATTTCTTTCGATTGATTTCTTTCAATTGAAAATTGATTTCTTTCAATCTTAGATTTAGTGCAAATTAATTCTACAAATGGTGGTCAAAGTCATTTGGAATTATAGCAAAAAAAATTATTTTTTCAAATTGGAATGCTAATATCTTCCAATCTTTATGGTCAAACTTCATGAAACTTTTACCACGCTATCTTAAACAAGTCAAGTACAAGTTCCTATGGTTTGATTCTAAAAAGGTTATTTTTTTGGTTTTCTTGGACAAATGCAATAGAAATGGTAGTTTTGAGTGTTTTCCAACAGAAAATTGGCCTTGGAACTTTGAGGATTAAACTAAAACAAACTTTTCTAAGTAGCACAAATGTCTATTGAAGATAATGAAGCTACTTTTACACTGTCATATTAATGGTGTTGTCAAATCTTATGAATTTCATTCCATCTAAAAACTTCTTCTCCACCATAAGTTGTGCAAAAATATTTTTAAAAAAATTTGAAAATTTTATTTTTAATTTGATGACCGCAAATACTATTAATTTTGTCAAAAAATGCTACTTATCTTTAAAAAAAAATAATAAATTACTAGTACAATTGAATATTGATATGAAAATGGAATGAAAATTTCAATACAAGGAAGGGAAAAACATCCAAGCTCAAACATGAACTCTTTACATGTGGCTACAATCCAAATGTTGTTTTGAGTTTTTGTATATATCCTAATTCATGAGTATCTCAGTTATTGTTAATTAACCTCTAAAGGTCCACACACCATTTTTGGCAACATAGCAATTTTGGACAGCTCACTTTTAAGGGCACTTTTACTTATTTTCTTTGAACTTTTCACTCAACATGTGCCCAAGAAGTAGCTTTAAAGTGCAACAATTTTCATAACTTTTAATTATATGATTAGAAAGTTATTGCATGATATATAATTTTCAATGATCAGGTTGGGTAGATCAAAAAGCTTTTTTGAAAATCATTTTTATAAGAAAATAAAATTTGAAATTGATTTTCTAAATTTATATACATGTGGAAAACTTTGGATCATTCCATTTTGATTAATGACATGAAAGTTACGAAGAATTTTAGTTCGCTGGTAGGTATGATGTCTAAAGATTCTATACTTACCCACACATCTTGTAAAATGAAATTCCAAAAATTCTATAATCAAGTTAGTGGAAGGACTGATTCAACCCAAGAAGAAATGATTTTGTATGGGGTCTATTGAATTTCACCCCCAACTTGTGTATTCATATCAAGTACAACTTATCCTTCAAATTTCTTGTGCTAAAACATGAGCTTGCAAATATAAAAGCATATAACTATACGCTATGTTTGGAAAAAACATAGCTCAATTTTTTTGCTATTTTCAAAAACAAGAAATAATTAGTTAAATTTTCTAAAATTATATCCTTCTAAAACACTTGGTATCCTAATATTCTTCTAATAAATTATCTAGGAGGACTAATACAAAATAATTCAAATGAATGAAATTAGAGCTAGTGGTTCATTTTACTTTTTCTTGTGATTCACAATGAACCGCTTGCATCATCATAAACGTTGCTCACTGTTAGTGACTTCAGAGGTCTACAGCAAGTTTTTTTTGTTACTGGACAATGTTGAAAACTATCTACTTTTGTTTTCCACCGAGCTTTTTTTCTTTTGGCAATATGTCGCCAGTTCTGACATAAAGAAACGAATACCCTGAAATATATTGCACTGGCATGCTGCCACAAGCACAAGTTCTACAGCGAGAAAAAGCGCTGTTTTCCACGCGCATTGACATCGACTTCCACGGCGTAGAAAAAAAGGATATAATTAATTAGACCCCACTTGCCCACAATCCAAAATCCGACTCTTTGAGCCCTGTCCACATGCCCACAACATAGGTTGCTGCACTATAAGTTTGCACCTGCACCGGAGAACAGCAGTGCAATTCTGTATCGATCCTTGGGCTTCCTTCTGCGATTCTTGCAGCTGCACCAGCAGGGTCTGTTTCATTGTGCACAACGTCTGTTGGAGGAGCGTTTGCCTTGGCCACTTGTTGAGATTCTGATCCAGTCAAGGCTGGTGGAGGCCAGATTCGCTTGGCGTTGCCTTGCCGGCGCTGATTCAAGAGCTTCCTACTTCCGTCTCTCTGGTTAATTTCCACTTTCGCCTGCTGGGATGCTTCTCTAGTACAAGCCGCATGTTCATACGACTCTTATTTTTCGGCAGCTCTTGGGTGGCTTCAGGTAAGGCCACTTTCCCCTGAAGTTTCTCGAATTTGATGCAGCCCCAGAAATGGTTCTCCGTATATGGTTTCTTACACAAGATTGAGTGATCCATATGCCGATAAGAAAGCCTGAGCTTAGATTGCAAGTCAGTTTGGGGTAAGGATTCGAGTGTTATTATCGTTGTGGTTGTTTAGATGGGCAGAGCTAGAAAGTGGACCGTGCTTGCAATTTGGTGCAAGAAGAGAGACACAATCAGGAGGCTTTTATTTTTGTCTATATCACCGCTTTGAGTGTAAAAAGTCTAAGTTGCTCTTAGCTTGTTTTTTTTTTTACTCTATTTGGTGATAGATTGTAAGTGGTTTTTGTTTTTGTTTTGTTGACATTGTGAGCTCTTTGTATGCTTTCTTTGACTTGTTACAATTGTGATGCTTGATTTTTTATTGCTCTTGAGGGCTCTAAGCTAGATTGTGAGGTCACTATTTGTTCTTTATTAAAAATGTTAAGGCATCCTCGTGTGTTATTGCTAGTTGTTTCATCAAGAGTTTTGGTGTGGTCTCTATGGCAATGTGCAGACTTCATATACCTTGAAAGGTGTCCTATCTTTTCTGCAAGCGCTTACATTAATTGGAAGTGTGAGGGATTGAATATATATAGACTACCAATGAGTAGCTCCAACATGGATGTGGTGACCATAGGTAACTACAAGTTTCATTTTCCTTATTTGTGGTATGCATTTTTAATTTGTGTTCAAGAGATTGTCACTTTCACTTTATTTGGTCTAATTTTTGCACTTCCTAATGTATAGGTGATGTTGAAGCACAACAACACACTCCAAAATGGTTTGTCCACCACAAACACATGCTCCGACCCAATCAAGAAGGCGAAGCAAACAAATTGGGATATTTTATATTAAAAGTGCCCAGATCTAGGCGTCAACCTCCTACATCATTCTCTACACAAGAATGGCAATTTGGACTCCACAATCGAGAAAATTTGGACAACAATGACTCGGAAGCTATCAAGCTTGATATTGCAGTGCAATATGGATTAGTGGGTGAAGAATGGGTCCATTTTTGTGATGCAATTGTGAATGATCCAAGGGCTATGTTGGCATGCTATGGTCTTCGGAATGGGATGACTAGTTGGACTCATGAACAGATCAAACATGTGTTGGCTCTAGATGCCCTCTTCTTGGCTGTTTATATGGACCTGAGTGTACCTGCAAATGAAAGGCAATTGTGGATGTGCAATGGGATGCCATTTTGGTCTAATGTGAATGATGTGTTTTGTACAAGATTCGAGCAATTGCGGGGAAGTGTGCCTCATGATCTATGCCGAGTTGAAAATCAAATCCCTCTAGTTCTCATTGACAAAGTGGTTGAATGTGTTAGCAATTCTGTTCCATCTCCAACCTCCGAAGGCAATGGACCCCGTAGTAGTGATTCACAATATCAATATAAAAGTTTAAAGTATGTGGTGAATGATGTAACTATTTCTTTCATGGACACTTCAAGTGAAGATTTCAAAATTGAAAAGTCAAGTCTTTTGGATGAGAAAACACATATTTTTGGAGTTGCATACAAAGTCATTTGTGGATCTGAAGGTTTATTCATGAAGAGAGTGCAGAGAAGTACATATATTCATATTCCATCGGCAACAAAATTGAAACAATCTCGCATCAAAATAATTGGAGTTGATGGGCCATTGGACACAATGTCTTACAAGAACCAATCCTTATGCCTACCTAAGATGAATTTATATGATGAGACAGTTTCCTTCATTCGAAATATGGCATGGTATGAGTGGAAGAACACTTCGGATGGTTGTATATTCAATGATTACATTGCCCTTATGATGGATCTTATTCAAGCTCCTGAAGATGTGGACCTTCTTATTAAGTGTGGTGTGATTTATAATTTTTGTGGAATGAAAGCATTTGAAATGTGGACTTCCTTGAGTGAAGGTCTAATAGTAATCAATTCTTCTGAATCACACCATAATATGAAAAACAACATAGTGAGGAGGTGTCAACGTAGAAGATATAGACTTTGTAGTGAGTTCAAAATTGTATTTTGTTCTAAGCCTTGGTTGGTTCTTTCTACAATTGCTGTTGTTTTGGTGATGATGGCTACATTGGTTCAAACCTACACTGCTATCATTGGTTCCAATAAAATGAAACCAAAATTTCCATGAGGAAAATGGTTCTTTAAATAGAAGTTTTATTTTGTGATTCCATTTGGCTAAGTGTAAGTGTAGATAGTTTGTGTACTATAGCAATAGATTAGTAGATGTCTACATTTGAGAAAGTGACTTACTTTCATAGACTTCTTATATAGGTCACAACATGTAATATTTGGACATTGTAGAAAAAATTATGAATTTTCAAAATATTAGGCACTTTGCGCTCATATTCAAAACGTAAATATTGAAGGAGATGCCTATATTTGAAGGTTTTGCAATAGTTATGTATAGTCACTTCGATGAGATTCTTCCTAAGATTCCTAAACAAGAATGCAAACAAGTGTGTTTTTGTACAACACTAAGAAGGGAGGTCCGCATTAGCTTTACTAAGAAGATATGGAGCCAACTTACGTTTAATAATTTTTAAAGTGTTCATAATGAGGAAGGATGTAGCTTGCTTTTGGTATGCTTCTTTACCATATTGTTGTTGAACATTTAATCATTTATAAGGATTGTATCCAAATTAAAGCCTCCATTTTATTGCAAAATTCCAATAATCCCACTTGACATCTAATCCTTCTCTAAAGCAACCTTCAATTCTTGGTTTGCACCTATAACCCGAGCAATCCTATATTATCACCAATGGATTTAAAAGTATTGCCTACTCCTTTTGGTATGAGAAGTTTAGAGTTGTGATCCTCTGTATAACTGAATAAAAAGATTTTAACATAAGGGACTCATTCATTGTAAAAAGTTATAGCCTTCCATAAATAATTAGTATGGGTGACACTAAATATAAGTTTTGGTGTACTTAGAATTGTAAGCAAATATTTGCATGGACTATAAATTTATGACCTCTCCAAAGACTATATCATGCATGCCTAGCATTGCTTAGTCTATAGAATCATAAATAATCCAATCGTTGTTTTCCTTATACCAACAATGTAGTTTGGAGCACTCTTTTGATGTGAATTTTTTAATTATGGTGACTAAAATTTGATCACTTCAAAGTCCCATGTAACCTAAAACTTCAATATACAACATTTAGTTTTTGGTAGTCAAGGGCTTCAATGAAAAAAATGGGTTACATCTTGAAATAATTTAGAAGGTGCCACCTTTTCTTGTTCATCATGAAATGTTTATGTAGCCATCTAGTTTTCCAAAAGTAAAATGTAAAAGTAACATTTTCATAACATTATCATTACATTATCATCCCAAACTAGGGGATGCTTATACTCCCTAGAAAGTAAGAGCCCTTAATGTTGGAACTTCCTAGCTAACCAATGGCAAATTGGTATAGTTATCTTATGATGTTTTGATGGCATAGATGAACAAAACCAACAAATGAAAGTCCTTTGAGAAAACAAGTTGAAATACATGTAGCAAATTTAACTTTAAAGCTTTTTAGATTCATTCTCAAATATTGAATAAAAGAGGTTTATCATGATAGAATTCAATAAATTTCTAATAACATATCTATATAACTAAAAAGTATCAATTCAAATGGTATTGTTGTAATAAACAATCTAAATCTCATGCTTTTAGTTTTTGATTTTCCAAAATTATTGAAAATAGGATTAAAAAAAAGAATACTTTAGATTTTAGTCTAGAAGAAAAAATTCCATGATTGATTGTCCACAAAAGAAACTTTATAATTTTCATCTTCAAGTTGTTAGTGTGTATAGAAAGATTAAAGCTCTCTCTTTGAATCCAAGAACAAGGCTCAATTGAATTTTTTACAATAATAACAAATTTTGCAAGGTTCACAGATATCTTGTTGAAAAAATACTGCCTCATAGGGAGTCTGGGAGGATGTGAGCTAGATAAACTCCTTATAAGTTAATTTTAAGTGAGCTAGAGAAGAGGATTATACTATTGACACGAACTACAATAAAGTAGGAGGTTCAGAAATTGCTCATTTAAGGGATGGTGTGCTTTCTTTTAATATATTTTCTTGGACGGAAATATTTTTAGCTTATTTTTTAGATAAAGAGAAGTAGGTGAGAAATTTAATACAAGTGGTTTCATATTTCTTGAAGCATTTTTGAATTACTTATGAAGTTCCAAACAAGTCATGTTATAGGCCCCTATTTATGACTCTAAGTCTTCTATAAACTATTCACTTGCAACTTCTAAAGAAAGATGGGGAAAGCAAAGATAATGAGTGGCTCTTGCAATTAATAATGTTTTTATTCCTCGATTCATTCTAATGACTATAGTAGTCAATTTTAAAACCACCTTATGTCCAATTCACAACTATTTATAAGGGCAATTCTTAATGCCCATGCAATTTTAGAACTTCCTATCCTACTCCAAATACCACACTAAATTCTGTTCTCCACATTTTTAAAATTTTTCTTCATATTTTTCACACATAGAAATCTATTTTGTCTTGCAATTATATTTGAAGACTTAGGATGCTATGCAATTACTAGACACAATCTCAATGTAGGAAAGTTTAGCTGTTTGACTTCATCACTTGCTTAACCAATCAAAACATGCAACAACAATAAAGTTCTCTTCTATTGAAATTATATTAGGTGGATTTACACTCACTAAGTTAATACTAGTTGATAGTAGTAGAGATTTTTCTCAAACTTCTCACTCCAAAATCAATGAAATTTCTACTTCATACCCACCTTGTTGAAAATTTGCATAGACAAGCAGTGGGCAATATGAATCTCAATCTGCCTCCCCTTAACAATCTAAACATGCCACAATGGAGAAAATCTCTTGCATTGAGATTATGTTACTTATGTAAAGGCGCTTTTGCACTTGGCGGTAAGCTAGAGTCTTTGGGAGGTTGTTAGAAAGAGAATCGTGTGTGTTTGCACTTCCGCCATTTAGCAAATGCCGATCCTAAGTGGACATGGAGTTGGCAAGGAAAAAGAACAATGCTCAAGTCAATAAATGAAGATACTATTCATGCAGTTACGTGATTTCTGAAAAATGTTACATAACACATGAATCAGCAGAAAACATAGATTTCAAATTGTGAGGAACATCAGTTAATTGGGCTCCAAATGGACGATTAACTAAGGACAATTGCTATCCATTACAAGGTATTGATGGTGGATGTTCATGGGCCACTCACTACTTTGGGTTTGATTAGAGAAGACAAGCTCTTAATATACAAGAGGGGTGGTAGGAAGTAAAACAATCATGTGGGATATGTAAATGAAAATTAATAAAAGCTCAATCGCTTATAGTTAAGTCAAATGCAGGAATTGTATTTGAAGTAGAATTTCAAACTTCATTTAAGCATAGAATAATGATTTTTTCAAGAAAATTTGAACTGAAAAGGTTAGGAAATCAAGTTAAAATTCATCTCCAAAAATCTATTTGATATTTAAAGCCTCTAGTCAAAAGTTATGAACAAATTTTAGAGAGGGGTTGGAAGGGACATTTTCCTTGACATTTTTATACACCCCTGTCTAAAATTTGTTCATAACTTTTGATTAAAGGCTTAAAATCACAAAAAAAAAATTGGAAATTTAATTTAAATTGGTTCTCTAACTCCTCTTAATTCAATTTTTTTTGAAAAAAGGTATTCTTCTATGCCTAAATGAGGTCTAAAATTCTATTCCAAATGCAAGTCCAGCTTTTTTGACAATGAGCGCTCAAGCTCTCATTTTCAAATTATCCCATACTTTTTGAAAGTTTATAATGAACAATGAATTTGATTATAAAAATGATATCCCCACTCAGTATTCTAACAATCGTCAATGAAATGTCCACTTCAAATTGCCATCAATCTTATTTGCTTGTAGATAATGGTCAAGTGCCATTGGTATTGATGCTTACATTCTTCTCCATGGTGTGGATGAATTTTTTGGATGAGGATTGTAGAGAGGAAATGCAGTGGTAGTTGTTGTGCAGACTACAAAAGATTATTTCCTAAGTCTAAATAATTGATAACTTCAAAATAACCCACTTATACCAAACCAATGCCAAACCAATGCCAAACCAATTGAAAATAAATATTTTTATACAACTTGTACTTTCCGATCTTTGTCAAACGTATTATGTTTTTATGAGCGTTGTTACCAAACGACAGTTGCAAAAGCACCTTTAGTTAGGCATCAAAGTTTCATATTTGACACGGTAGCATCTAAATATTCTTATCAACCTTATTACAGACAGGCAATGATTGCGTTCAATTCCGGAATTGAGACAAATGATGTAAAAATTGAAACAAAAATGAGTGTAGAATAAAACATGCATTTCTTGCTAAATTTTAACAGGCAAGTAGAGTATCGGTTCTCCTTGCATTAACCCCTGAGTGCCTAGCTCAAATTCACTGAAATCCAAACCCTTTGGAACTCATTCCTCTTAAATTACCATTCAACAATGAGATTCACAAAATATTGACTATATTGATTGGTAGTAGAGAGAGGTCCAAAGGTGCATGGAAATGAACTAATGATTTGACCGTACCAATTGAAAGATAATAACAATCAAACAAGGACAACCTTCCAAGTCAAAGAGGCCACACTTTGGCCTGTGGGGGCACTGAGGAGTTAAATACGAGAGCAAAAACCCGAGAAATGTGATTCTATTTAAGTGCAAATGTGATTGACTGACTGTAGGACGAAGACCTTGGGATGTCATGATTTTTTTGGTAGGAATCTCTGGAAGGGACCCAAGTCTCTGGATTGTTTGATTTTCGGAAGTTCATATTTCAAAGTCAGTTACCACCAAACTCCCAGGCAAGCACATGATTGTTTGGGCATCTGCACAAGTTTCTGTCAGCACCTACAGTTGATCTGGTTCCAATTCTTGACTGGCTGTAACTGTGCAGCACAAGTTTTGTGGAGTTGTTGAAAGATAAACGATGAATTTTCAAAGTGTTCAAAAGTTGGTGTTTTTAGAATCGATTGTAAACTCTCATAAATAGAGGTTGTACATTGTAAACAAGGCAACATAGCCTAGATTTGGTTTAAAAACATGTCAAAAATAGGTTTTGTTCCTTTATGGTTAGACGCACAGAATCAACAAGTGAAGGTTTAACCAAAGAATCAAACTAAAGTTAAAGTAATTGCACTTAATTGTATCCCCACTCTAAAACTACTTCCTACAAAGTCTTGTTTAAAACGTATTCCTTCTATTCTTGAGAGTCTCTAGAGGAGGGTTGGTTTTAGAAACACCTATTTTCATAACTTTGACAATACATAGTTTATTCATGTGGTGTTCAATAAATGCAGAAAATTAGACATGTTGTAAGACATTACTCTAGGGATGAGGTAGGACCACCTCGGAGAAAGAGCTTCACCAAGTTAGCACAACTTCAACAATGGTTCAATCCTAACTAGGAGGTGCTCTCACTGATTGAATGTCCACCTCTTCTTGCAGCACCAAGTTAACCTTTAACCCTTAAAAGACAAATGGGTAACCTTGGAAATCATCCCTTTTCATTACCATGTGAATCATTGATTTACACTAATGAAAAGCACTCACTAGAAGTCAATCTATTGTAGAAGACCTCCCTTTTTCACAACAAAATTACAAGGATGAATAGTTGTACTTCTATCCTACTAAAAGGATTCATTGTCATCCATCGGACGTCAAAAAGTCCGTGTTGACATTTAAGGGTAAAATGATGGGCTAGTCACTGTGGGAAAAATGTAGGTTTACTTGTAAATAAGACAACATTTGGTAAATGATAGCTAGCAATTCCTAAACTGGCTAAAATTAGATGAATATCTACTAAAAACAATCCTTGTGCTATTAGTTCATTGTAAAAAAAGGGCCTTTAATGGAAGCATTTTAGCCAAAACTACAATAAACAATAGAACTTAATTGCCTTTTTTGCAACTTTTTCTACACTAGAATTAGCATCTATTGAGTTCTGTGTTGTAATACTCCCCATAATTCTTTACAACTTGTAAAATCCTTTCTTTTCAATTTTTTTTCATGCTATTCTTTCTCAAGGTAGCCAAAGTTGATACATGTTTGTCTTGAAGGTATCATATTACACTAAATCTTATAAATGAGGTAGTGTATTGCACTAAATTACATAAAGTAGTCCTGGGATCACCACTAACAGCACGAGAAGACATTGAGGTAACAAGCTCTAAAATTGTTACCCCATAGGTTCTAAAATCACCCACCTCTCCAAATGTACACTATGTGTACATGTTGCTTTTTTCATAGCCTTCAGCAATGTACATTTGAGGAGGTGGGTGATTTTAGAGCCCTATGTCATTTCAACTTCAAAATTTCATAACTAATTTACAAAGCTCCAAAAAATATGAAAGGACTTGGGTAAGATGCCAATTCCACTCTTTCAAGGAAAATTTACTGAAAATTGTTTCAAGAAGCTTCACCTCCCCCAAATTCAGTTTCAGCTTTTAGGTGGGCAATTTATGGACTTGTTACCTCATTGATTTCACGACGCTGAACAGTGCCTGGAAAAAGAAGCTCAGCAGCAGCAGCTGGAGCCACAGTAGCGGCCATGATGTGGACACACAGATCAGACTGTCTGTTCTTCCCATTTTTGAATATGCTTCGGTTTTCCACACCTTCAAATTGATTTCAAGGGCGTAACTATTTCATAATGGTATCCAAAAGCTGCCGCTGAATTTGCATAGACCTTGACACTTGCTGTGCACACTTTCCCACTCCGCTCTCCCATAATCGATCGAGCCTCTCTGAATGTGCTACACACTGCATCAGGCGATTCAGGGTCCAAGACCGGGTCGGTTGTTAGGCTTAACTCGGTTTAAAATTTTGTTTCATTTGTTTCAAAAAAAAAAAAAACTGCCAAGAATTTAGGATCAGCTGATCCATCTAATGGAAGTGGTACAGATGGAATTGATTTCTTGTGGCCGCCCAAATCTTCCGAATCTTGCATAGAATTATCATGACTCACATTTTTCAGGCTGCCTTTGCTATTGGCATCTGGTGTGTGAAGGGCCTTTGGGGTGGGTGGTGGTTTGTTGTTCTTAGACTGTCGTGTTCACCCTGCCAGGCCACTTGTGGCTGGCAGCCTTGTACTCTTTCCTTGACAATGAAATTTGGCTTCATTTGTTTCAGAAAACATAACCCGGTGAAGAAGCAACATAAGCTAGGTGCCAGTGGTGACATCACGGTTCATCCGCATCTCACATTAGCGGGTCTCAATAGACTTCTAGTTGTGAAGATGGTGACCCTGGCGTCCCCTGCAATATTCCACAAACTTGGCACTTTTAGGGTTAGACCATGTGGCCTGAAATGTAAACCGGTCCTACACTTTAGACCATGTGGTTTGAAGTCTATACTAGAAAATGAATGGAAAAATGGCGGAAGAATAATGAAATATCCGTTCGTACGATCATCCCAAAATATTGCATTGCGTGGTCTGGACCTTGCTGAATATTCCAAGGGCGACCATGAAACTGCAGGGGTGGATTTTTCACCAGCACAAGGTGAGTGGAAGTGTCTTGCGAACACTACAGACCATACGATACTTGGATGGTTGAAGTAAATGCTGAATCGCTTAATCGCAATATGAAAGCATTTGATGTATGTACGAGTAAACTGAGCATTCCAAATTGTTCCTTTCATGGACAATTAATGCTAGAGTCCCGGGCGCTTTTATCACTTCAACTGTAAAGAAGTTCCAATGGAGCTGCAGTAAGTTAGAGGAGCTAGTCCTCGCTCCTGGTCGAGGAACCTTGATTTTCTTCAGTTTTTTTTTCCGTGGCTTCACTACAGTGATGAGGCCCAAACAGGCAGTTTTATTTCATGTTTGTACATTAGAATATGTGGCCAATTACACTGGATCCCTTTCGACTGGACCAATTTGTATTAGACGCAGGACACTGCTCGTACCAGCATGTGGAGCTTGGGGTGCACAGCTCTTCATGTTTCACCGTGGCTAATAGATGTCAAGATCTGCCCCTGTTTAATTTTGTGGTTGGCCCATTTTGTATGGTGATGGTTCAGAAGAAAATTTGGGGTCCCTTGAGTTTAAATGTAAATTCAAATGTTCCAAATTTGAGCGCGTAAGTGCAAATAATATGTTCCTGTGCTTTCCTTTGAGTTTTATAAATTTAAATTGTTTTGGCATAAACGAAAATAAAATTTCATTGTAGAGACGATTAAACAGAGTTTACTGATTATTCTGAGTTCATAAATCGCTGCGCGCCTGATGGAGAGTCCTGGAGCATGAGAGCTGGATGGGATCATGGACCCAGCAGCCACAGAGGTTCGCTTGATTTGCTGACACCAAATGCGATATGCCATACATCCGAATGAGTACTGTCCTTCTTCACATTTACACTGTATTAAGTACTGTCCTACACGTCGAAAATTATTTCAGTGGTGAAAAATTGATGAAGTACACGTACTTATACACACCCTCCTGGACGCATATATATGTTCTTCGTATGCCGCTGACCGAGGGGGCCTCCATCGAAATACTGACAGTTTGAGGCTCATCCGCTTGACCACAACACCACTTCCTCCACTATAAGTTTGCGCCCATGAACAGCAGTGCAAGTCTGCATCCTTTCGCTTCATGCTTCGATTGCAGCTGCACCACCAGGGTCTCTTTATGCACAGCGTGCTTTGGAGGAGCGTTTCGCTTGGCCACTTCTTTAGATAACGTTCCAGCTAGTCAAGGCTGGTGGAGACCAGACTCCCTTGGCGTTTTCTTGTCGGATTCAAGAGCTTCCTGGCTACTCCCGTCTCTCAGGTTTTCACTTTCGCATGCTGGGGACGCTTGTAGCAGCCCACGCCGCATGCTCATACAACTGTTATTTGTCGGCAACTCTTGGGAGGTTTAAGGTAAGATCTTTCCCCTGAAGCTTCTCGAATTTGATGCAGCTAAAGAATGATGATTAGTTGGTTTCTTACACGAGGTGGAGTGATCCATGTGCCGTTAAGAAAGCCTGAGCTTAGATTTGCAAGTCAGTTGGAGAAAGATATAGAGTGGTAGTGTCGTGGTTGTTCATATGGGCAGAGCAGGAAAGTGGACAGTGCTTGCAATTGGGTGTAAGAAGAGAGGCTCACTCGTGAGGCTCTCTCGTCATGATCGCCTCTTTGAGTGTAGTGAGTCTAAGTTGCTCTCTCAGCTTGCTTGGTTTGTTCCTTCAGTATTCGGTGACAGTCGATCAGTGATTTTTCTGTTTTTCATTTGTTGACTTTGTGAGCTCCCCGTCTGCTTCCTTTGAGCTGTTCAACTGTGATGCTTGAATTTCAGTTTGGTTTGAGAGCTTTGCAGCTATTCCTAGATCATAAGGTCATTATTTGTTCTTTATTAAAAAATTTAAGGTGTCGGTGTGCATTGTTGCCAGCTCTTTCATGATATAAGCTTCTGTGCAGCATCCGTGCCAACTTGCAAACTTCCTATACCTTATTAAAGGTGTCCTCTCTATCTTTTCTGCATTTATTGGAGGTGTGGAAGGTTGAATTTATTTGCACAATACCAATGGCCAGCTCCAACGTGGATTCCATAACCACAGGTACTAACTGCAGGTTCCATATTCCATATTGTTGGCATCCTTTTGATATTTTGTTTTAAAGAGATTAAGGGAGCCAACCCATTTCCGACTACTTAAGCAATTGAGCATATCTAGTTAGAGTGCGGGTTTGTTGTAGAATGGAAAAATTTCCCCATGTGCAAAAATAGATTTTAGGAGGTTTTCATAATTTTTCACAATTTTATTTCCCAAAACAAAATTACCATGAATTTTATAGCTGTAGATTTTTTTGGTTCAATATTGGTCATATAAGTCATCCTATTTCTAACCAAGGGTTGGTTGTAAAATTGAGAGTCATGTAGCCCAAGCATAGTGCACCAATCCTAGTCACTTATTCATCTTATACTTGCATGACAATAGCCCTCCCTATATTGCCAAAATGGGGAGAGGAAGTTGATTAGAAATGGATTGGTTCCCATATCACTTCCATTTTATTTAGACTAATTTTTGTCCTTCCATATGTATAGGTGGTGTTGAAGTACAATAATACCATTCCAATTGGATTGTTGACTACAACCACATGCTCCACCCAAATCAAAAGGGTGAAGTAAACAAGTTAGGATATTTTATATTGAAAGTGCCTAAATATGCAGCCAATCTCCCCAAGCATTTTCTCCACATGGATTCCAATTTGGGTTCCACAATCGAGAAAACTTGGATAGCAATGGGTCAAACGAAGGGTCAGAGGCTATAAAGCTTGGTCTTGCAGTGCAATATGGATTGGTGGGAGAGAAATGGGTTCAATTTTGTGATGCAGTTGTAGATGATCCCAAAGCTATATTAGCATGCTATGGTCTCCAAAATGGGGTGACTAGTTGGACTGATGAAAAGGTCAAACACGTTGTCGTGTTGAGAGGAGAGCGCTTAGGGAATACGAAGGGTATCTGGCTGCAACTGGAACTAGTTAGCTAGAAACTTCAAATAACCTTCGAGTCTTCTTGTCTTCAGTCTTCGATCTTCAATCTTCAGCCTTCAAACTTCAGTTTTTTGTTGGCCTATTCTATGGTGTCTCTATATGGGCCAAGGTAAGGGTAGGGTGATAAGAAACCACGGCCTCGGACGGGTAAAATGGGACGGCCAGACCACGAGCTGTGCCATCCGAAAGATTGACTCCTAAACTTCAAACCGACAGTGACCAGCAATCGTACCTCACTAGTGGGAATAACAAAATGTGACCATGTGGGTGATCAATCCCACTTCGTCACGACGAACACAAAACGGGGCTACTCTTGGATTCCCACAGAGCCCGCAACAAGTTTTACAATGCAGAAAGGAAAAACAACTAGCCTCCAAAGCCGGCTAGGAATAACAAAATAAAGAAATCGGGCCACAAACCACAACACACAAATGGTTTTAAGAGATTCAAGTCTTCATTTCTCTATGTCTTGTATTCTTGAAGTGTTTAAAAACACAACAAGTAGACCCAAGACTAACTCTAAAATTCCTCTAAACTTCAAACTAGTACTACACACGCTTCACAACTCCAAATGTTTAGTATCTTAGCTTTCTAAAAAGCTAACAAAATATAATAACACTCCTCCAAAATTAGACTCATTCTAAGCTACTGTCCAGGAACTATAGACAAAATAAATCTCAGCCTTCCTTCTCTAAAGGCAGCAGACCTCTCCACCTTCGAATCTCCATATCTCTCTCAAAAATACTCCAATTAAGAAGTGCAATAGCTTTTTGAAAAGCTAACTACATGATCTTCAACCTCACAAAATCTCATACAAATCCAAACTACTGTCCGTACATTACAAGCCTCGAAAGTCTCGGCTCCTCTTAGTTGGATAACCACAAACTTCCTACCTTCAAACTATCACAACTTCCTCAATAATTCTTCAAATCAAGCTTACAAACTCATTTTGGAAAGCTATCTTCACAAGGAACAAACTCACAAATTTTTATTTCAAGAACTTCCATACATATCGAGATATCTCTCCCTTCAATTCGGTTTCCAAAAAACCCCTTCAATACACACCTTTTATACACACTCCACACACTAAAGAATCTCCCTATCTTCCTTTTTCCCCCTTTCTAAGGTAAGAGTGGGGCACATCAGCCCATACCCTTATCTCTAAAGTCCACCCAAATGATTCTTTTTACCTGCCCTATTCACACTACCATACATCTACATTCCTTAACCATTTATTTTAATTAGAAAGTCAATACTCGAATCATCTCTAATTCAAACCTAATAAAATAAAATATAAAGGAATTACTAAAGATCCTTATCAAAGGCCTCTATATGCTCGCAAAGTCATACTAAAAGGTTTTAAATCAATCTCCAACCGCCAAGTCGTGGACTTGGTTGGCTGGAGATGTGGTAATCATAGGTCGCCAGCTGGTCTGGGCCTGAAATCCATCGATTCGGGTTTGAATCCCGATGGACTCATTGACTAGCTTGGATGGCCTGCGGCTTGGCACGCTAGTGAGGCAAGAAAGTTGTACTAGCCAACCTGTTATCTACCCCCCCCCTAAGCTGTGCATGTGACAAGAGCAGTAAGCACCTACAAGGTGCAAACTGCCGCCAACAACCATGGTTCTCACCGCGACCAAACCACTTTTACTAAATATTATAAATAGAGTTAATAAAGATTAAGTCTAATATTTACATAATGGAAGAATTTCCATCAGGACAACGTGTTGGCTCTAGATGCTCTCTTCTTGGCTATTTATATTGATATGGAAATTTGAAGTGAAGAAAAACGATTGACGATGAAAAATGCAATGCCATGTTTATTTGATGCGAATGATGTCTATTATGAAAGATGTCGCATTTTGTGGAAGATTGTGCATCATGATCTTTACCGAGTTGAAAATCAAATTCCTCTTGTTCTCATTGATAAAGTGGCGGAGTATATTCACAAATATGTTATTCTTCCAACCTCCAAGGGCAAGGAACCCTCCATTGACTACTGATTTACAATATCAACAAAATAGTATAAAGTATGTGGTAATTGATGCAATCTCTTCTTTCATGGCCAATCCACGTGATGCTTTTCGAAGTGACAATCCAAGTCTCTTCAGTGAAAAAACACATATTCTTGGAGTTGCATACAATGCCATTTGTGAATCCAAAGGTTTGAAGATGAAGCGAGTGGAGCAAGATACATACATTCGCATTCCATTGGCAACAAAGTTGAAACACTTTGGCATCAAAATAATTGGAGTTCCTAGGATATTGGACAAAATGTCTTACATATATGAGAAAAAATGCTTAACTCTTCCTAAAATAGTAATATATGATGAAACAATTTCCTTCATTTGAAACATGGCATGGTACGAGGATAATATCAAAACTCGCAATTGTCTATTTCATGATTACATTTTTCTTATGACTGATCTCATTCAAGCTCCTGAAGATTTGGAACTTCTTATCAAGTATGGGGTGATTGATAATACTTGCGGAATTAATAAGGGTTTCGAAATGTGGATAGCTTTAAAGGAAGGTTTATCACAAATTGATTCTTCCAGAGAACACCATACAAGGAAACATGACATAAAGAGTAGATGTGACCTTCAAAGATATAGACTTTGGAGTGAGTTCAAAATCATATTTTGCTCTAAACCTTGGTTGGTTTTGTCTACAATTGCAGTTGTTTTGGTAACAATGGCTACTTTGGTTCAAACCTATATAGCTATCATTAGCTCCAATAAGATGAAATCAAAATTTCCATGAAGAAAAAGGGGCTTTCGATAATAGAATTTTTTTTAGATTGTAAATCCATTTGGCTAGGTGTAAGGATAGATAGTTTGTGTACTATAGTCATGCATTGGTAGATGTCTGCATTTGAGAAATCCACTTACTTTCTTATACCTCTTATATAGGTTACAACATGTATTATTTGAACACTATAAGATTAAATTATAAGTTTTCAATGTATTGATATTAAAGGTGTTTAGAATAGATCCTATGCTTTTATAAGAAAGTTTTGCAAGTTGTAAATGTTGTTACTTTAGAGATATCATTGCACATTATAGATGCATCTTGAGAATCCATTGTATTATTTACACTAGTTTGGCCTATGGTGGATGTTGGTCAAAGAAAATATTTTTTTTGCTCATATTCAAATGGTATATATTGTAGGTAGATGACTATGTGGGAAAGTTTTGCAATAATTAAGTGTATGCACTTTTATCAAGACTCTTTTTAAGATAATTACACAATACTAATGTGCTTTGAGAATCCATTGTATTGTATCCACATTAGTATAGCCCATATTGTTGATCCAAAACTATTGTAGTAGAAGGTAAATTATATGCATAAGACTACATAAAAAAAGTAGTATTAGACAAGTTCGTGTAGAATATTAGAAATGACCTCATGGTTATAATCAATCATTCATTTAGACCAATAACTATAAGAAAAGCCTAGCAAATTTATGCTTAACCACTTCAATAATCACCAAAAAAACTAAAAGTACATAAAAATTAAAAATAGATCCAATTGTGGTTTAAAATAGATTTGTTGGATAATATATAGATGTCAAGTCATGAATACAAATGGAAGGAGTAGATTTATCCTTCTATACAATAATATGATTAGAATGGGTTTGAAAGTAGGGGAGATAGAATGATTTTAATTTACCTTGAATTTTCATCGTTTTGTCCTTTTGTCCTTCTATGGATCACAAAAGATACAATTTTTTTTCCTAAAATTTCAAAATGAAAGGCCCATCACAAGTGGAGGTTCAAGGTGTTTGAACTTCAAGAATATCATTTTTTTTTATCTTTCCAAATGGTTAAATTACATCTCTTAAAATATTTGCAAAAATTTAAAGTTCATGTGCTACAATTTATGCAAGATATTCTTACTTTGAGAAATAAGTTGAAAATACATGTATCAAACTTAACTAAAAAAAACTTTAATTTTCTTCTCAATAAAAATTGAATAGAAAAAGAATTCAATAAATTGCTAATAATATATCTACAAAATTGAAAATTTTCAACCCTTTTTTAGTTTTTCAATTAGAAAACTCAACTGAGACTCATTTAACTTACAAACAATGTTGAGGATGTTTTTTGGTCAATAAATGACAAAGAATCTCTCCATGCAAGACAAAAATGCAACTACTCATCTTCCAAATTACGGTTGTTTGAACCCAAAGAACCAATTGGTTTGACGTTTTGAATCTTCAAATTTTCCAGTTGAAGATGCTACACTAAAATTGGTAAATAGTGTTGGCTACACTAATTGTCAACAATAACACTAATTGCAATTTGCAAGGTTAGTGTTAGAACATTATTTACCCATTCTAACACTATTTTAGCCATGGTTGTCATACTGGACAAGTTACTATTCATTTCTTGTCCTGTAGGACGAGTTACTATTCATCAAATGTACCTCTCAAGTACATTTGATGAATAGTAACTCATCCTACAGGACGAAAAATGAATAGTAATTTGTCCAATATGACAACCATGATTTTAGCTCTATAGTAAAATTTGGCCATTTTAGCATTTCTATGAGAGTGCATTTAGTGTTAGATGGGAACAAAATATAGAAGTTGGAATGGTGGTGAAAAATAGTATTGGGGTAAAAAACAGAGAACAACACTAATTATCACCCAACATTATTTATCAATTTTAGTGTAGTGAGAGTCATTGCTCTGTAGTGGAAGGGTACTGACTGACATGCAAGTGGGTTGTGCACAGGAAAACATCAACAATGTATCCAGGGTCATCACTTCTGCAAAGTCTGCACAAGGTAGCACCCCACAAATTTGGAGTGCTAGAAATTAGTTTTTTCAAAAGCACAGTCAACATTTGAAATAATCTTGGCCAAAAATGGTACTGACAAGTGGGGTACAAATATGATGCGGAGGAGTGGGGGCAATTGTGGAGGGACTAGATGTACATAGTCATGGAAGGTCAGGAAAAGTGGGTCAAAAGTTGAATTTTCGTTTTTGGCGAATGAGGGCGAATTGTGGCTACCGAAATGACCCTTGCTCGTAGCCAGGCTTTCTAATTCTCCCCTTAGAAATAGTGCCGCAGACTTGTCTAAAAATTCCCAAAAATTGAGGCAACTACTGGACATTTGAAGGGCGCATTGGCAGGTGAAATTTCAAAGCCTCAGGCCATTTTAGCGTTGGACTAGGCCATTCCAAAGTCCCCCCCTTGCCAAAAATCCTCCTTTCCATTGAAGTCAATTCACCTTTGACTGTTATGATCTCTACATTGTCTCGGTGGAAAGTGCTGAAAGTTGTTTCTTCCAACCCAAGTGCCCAAAAGTCCTTTAGTTATTTCAACAATGAATCTGTGTCGATTAGCGTCTCCAGTTTGTGGTTCCATTTTCCTTGAAAGTATATTGGCCGAGTCAAGTTTCCATGAACCCAATTGCTTAGGGGTTAAGGTAAGGTAGTTTACTCTAAAATTGATAGAGTTCTAAATGTGATCTTTATCTAGGAATGGCTTGACATGTTGCTTGAAATATCTATTATTGCCAATGATGAGTTAGGTAGGTTTAAATGGTCATTTTAACAACAGACTACCTTAAAACAACCTATTGTGGTCAAAATTAGGAGTTGGTCTTATGTTGTTGCTAAAGTTTTTCAAATTTTTTTCCCAAATAAAGAAAAGTGTGAGAAACAATCAAAGCAATTGAAATTATATATATGTATTTTTTTTGACAAAGTATGAATTTGCTATGAATTTTTGAAGTGTTGAGTGCATCATGGCCCAAAAGAATGTAGACTACCCCAAAACCAACAAAATCTGAAGCTATGATGCTCATCTTGTTTCCCTAAAGCAGTCAGAATATTTTCTAACATGGGAAGGTTTGAAAAATCAATTCTTACAATGGATTCACACTGAAAAGTTGGAAGTTCCTAATAAGGGTACTAATCACTCTATTATTGTCATGTAAGCACCATAGCCACTCCAGTTCAATCACATTGTGTCTGTTTCCAATTGCATTGTGCCTGTTTTAAGTCATTGTGTAGAGAAAAGAGTAAGAGTCGTGAAAGGTTTAAGTTACACCATTGTTTCACAATGCAGATCCTGGCAAGTGTTGTGCTATTACCTCGTACGTAATCGGTGCTCTTTTTTTGCTCTGTTTTTGGATGCAATCTGTGAGCGTGTAAGAAAGATTCATTGCAGCAGAATTGTGCTTGACTAGGGACAATCGAGGGTGCCCGAGGGAGAATTTATTGTGTGTTTGTTCTCGTCCATTTCCAAACTCAAATTCTAATTTTAGTCTGACATTTTTAACCACCTTCGAAGCGAGAGCCTTTAAATTTAGTGTGACACTTTTCGAAATGCTTGGTGTTAGTGCTCCACAATTTTCAGTTTGAGACCAATGCAAGTACTCTGGATTTCGCAACAATACTCTGGATTTCGCAACGAAGATTTGTAGAGTAGCGCCTGGAATTGCAGCTACGAGTATGAAGTTGCGTCTCGGTTGTGGCGGGTTCAAAAATGCTGTCTGGCAGGGAGACTGGGAGGATGGGAGCTGGATGGGACCTTGCTAGTGAGCCGGAGCTAGAAGAGGATCGCACAGTGGACACCGACTACAGTTTTCCATGCACAGTACCACCTTGAGTACTGTTCTTCCCATTTTTTAATATGCCACAGAGTACTATTTTCCACATGTTGAAATTGATTTCAACGGCGTAAAAACGGTACAAACAGACCCCACTTGGAGGAGTAACTTACTATTCTGCACCTGCCGCTGAGCACAAGTTGCTCCACAAGTCCATACAGAAAAACCATCAGTCTACTTGCTACTGAACAGCTGAAGAATCTCAAATGGAATGTCTAAGACTCTGCAGTGAGCATCCAAGCTTCATACTCCGTATTTGATATGGCAGCATCTAAAAATTCTTAACAACCTGTAATCGATGCAGCAGGAACGTGGAGTCTGCTATTTCCGTATACGATTCGGAATTGATCCCTGGGCTCTGAAACAAATGGTGTAAAACCCAAACAGATTAGTGTAAAATATATATATATATATATATATATGTATTTCTTTCAGTAAATTTTAGTAGGAGAGTGGAATATCGGTCCTCCTTGCATTAAATACAAGAGCGAAACAAGAGAAGTGCAATTCTATTTAAGTGCAAACGTGTTTGTAACTTGGGGCAAAGACCTCGGAATGTGATAACTTATTGGTAGGAATCTCAGGAAGGGACTCCCTCTGGATTGTTTGATTCTCGGAAGTTCATACTTCAAAGCCAAGTACCACCAAACTCATGGCTTACAGTGATTGGGCATCTGCACGAGTTTTTATCAGCACCTAAAGTTGATCTGGTTCCAATTCTTGACTGACTGTACAAGTTTTTGTGGGGTCTTGTTGGAAACCATATAAATAAACAATGAATTTTTCAAAGTGTTGAAAAATAGGTTTTCACAAAATCGATTGGAGACTCTCATGAATAGAGATAGTACATTTTAGGTAAGGAAACACAGCTTGGGTTTGCTTTAACCCCTAAATGACGGACCCATGGCCATTGATTTCAAACCTTACTACCCATCACTCAGTTTGCTGTCATTTTGCTACTAGATATGTATGAAGATTTTTATATTTATTTTTCAGAGATGAAATTATATGTCTTCTGTACTTCACAAAAATTTAGATTTTTTTGTGGAAAACTGATTTTTTGGAGAATTTTTGGAGAAAAAGTGAAGAAAAATCACATCAAGTAGAAAATTATTTCAAAAAATCTGAAAATTTCACCATGTGTGTATATTACAATGACCAACATCATCATGTAAATTCAATTTCAATATTGTTCTATAATTAGAAATGAATAGACATTGAAAATACATCCAAAGTTCAAATTGCAATAAAATATTCAATATTAGGAATTTTTTCCATATTCAAATTGGAGTAGAAACTAGAGTAGATGAACTTCATTTTGTTAGTCATAATCAAATTCAAAAAATATCATTGCTGTGGAGAAATTTTAGATTTAGAGCAAGAAACAACTTCTTTCCCAAATACACTAAAATAGCATATTCTATGATCTGTTTTTTTTCTTAACTTCTCATTTATGTGAAGACAAATACTTGCGAGACTACAAAATCAATTAAATACTCTTCATAATCCACCATGAAAGGTCAACAAGAAAAATATGGATAAAAAAATGCTTTTGAACTCTTTCCATCTCACAGTATTGTCATTGGAACGCCACATAATGGCACTTGCATTACTCCGGGGTTAAAAACATGTTACAAATAGATGTAATTAGCTTATGGTATTGTAATGGCATAGATGCAATCCGGGCAGCAAAAAAAAATTTCAAAATTTTGAATTTTGAATTTTTGGATTTTTTTCCTTGTAGATTATATTTTTGTCTGCATGGGAAGCTTTGATTTATTCCATTTGGACTTATTATGAGAAAGTTATGGACAATCTTGTTTATCGGGCAGTTAGAGCATCTTCCTAAAAAAATAACTTATAGAATTCATTTTTGAATGCAATTTTTACAATTTTTCTGAAAAATAAATTTTACATGATTTTTTTTGCTTGCTAGAACAATCTCACCATTGGAATTAGTGCATTTTAATTCCATCTTAAAGATATTAATATTTTAGATTTTCCTTTATTCTCATACCTACTTCTACTTAACAATTTTTTAAAGTATGAAAATTAAATTTAAGTTTTTTTTTTTTTTTTTTTTTCCCTAGACTCTCAACTCAATTTCCCACAATAAGGATTTAAGTTAAAAAAGTTCAAAGTCAAAATAATCCAGTCCCACAAGGTCCTAAAAAAATTGTTTTTTTCATTTTAATCTATGTGGTCAAAATTTCTGAAATTTTTTCCACACATTTTCATACTAGTAAGGTATAAGATCCTATGGTTGGATGTGTAGAAAAAATAATTTTCAAATTTTTTCACTCTTTGCTACAGAAATGGTAGTTTTAAGTGTTTTTTGACAGAAATATGGCCTTGGTCCTTTAAGGGTTAACCCAAGAATCAAACCTAGGGTTAGCTAATTGCACTTAATTGTAACCCCATTCTAAAATTGTCCACTACAAAGTCTTCTCTAAAATATATTCCCTCTATTTATGAGAGTATAAGGTCAGTGTATGAAACATTGGCCTATTTTCATAGCTTTGAGAATTCATAGTTTATTCATCCAATGTCCAATAAAAGCATAAGAAGAGAATCTAAAATACTCCCTGAACTTCCATCAAGATCCAACCAAAACTTTGGCAATTTAATTATATGAATGATTGCAGATTTGGACACCTTTACACATAGTTACTTTTCATAGTTACACACAGACCTTGCTTCATTAGAAAGGCATTTTAATTGCAGGACACTATTCCGCATTAGAAAGGCATTAGATCCGAGGCATTTCACATTGGTGTTGCCCATATTCTAATTGTGGTTGGGCACAAAACAGACATTTGGAGATAAACTCCACAGGTCGAAATGCTTGGAGTTATTAGTCGTCCACAATTTTAGTTTGGGGCCAATGCAACTGGGGCCAAGTTTTCTTTTTCCAAATTTTACACGCAAGTCCGGTTAATCTTCAGTTGGAGGTAGTAGCCCAGACAAGTGGAGAATCTGACATGTTGCAAAATATTCATGAAAATCTAGGGACCGCCTCAAAGAAAGAGGGTCACCAAGTTAACACAAAACAATGAATTCAGAGGACTTCTACAGTACAACAACTTCACGACGATCGAGAAAGCTCAGCAATAGTTCAATCCCGACCATGCATGGCAGGGGTTGCTGACTGGTTGAAATTCCCCCTCCCCCCTCTTGCAGCACCAAATTAAAAGGGGGTTGCTAGCAACATTCAGAAGCGATTTCAGAGTTCAGCAGCAAGCATTGCTACCACTGTTTGTTGAAAATGAACCGAGTCTTGGGGCATGCTTGTGAAACAATTCTCTTACCTTTCTGAAGAAATTTCAGCAAAAATTCATTCCCAAGTTGATTTACCTTTCCCCCGAGTGCTCAAAGAATCTCTTGCAACACCAGGAACGTTGCTTACAACAATCAAAAGTGACTTCAGAGTTCAGCAGCAAATTTTGTTACTAGACGCTGTTGAAAACGAACAAGGTTTCGATGCAGCAATTGTTCGGTATTGAAACAAGGGCTTTCTTTTCTATATTTTTTTTACATGTAAGCCTTCTATCGTATCAAGCATATTACTGTAACGTACAGTATACTGCCACGCCGACTACAGTACTCCACACACCGCACTGAGCACGGCCAGGGTGAACTGACCCCCTCATTGCCCTGTTTTACCCCTGGGAAAATGCTGATGAATTTTTTATTTGCAATCAGATGAATTCTTTTGCAAATTCTGAATTCAGTTTTGCAATCAGCGGCCCCAAATTAGCTAGGGATAGTGTAGAAAAATAAAAAATCATGGCAAAAAATACGGGGCTTTTTTTCACAATTAACCCTTGGCCGGGGCAATGAGGGGGTCAATTCCCACTGGCACTGAGCACTGTTCCTCCCATTTTTTGATATGCCACTCCCGAAGCTACTGTTTTACGCACATTGAAATCGATTTCGACGACGTGTAAACGATATAATTAGACCCCACTTGGAGGCGTACTGTTCCTCACATGCCGCTGAGCCATTGGGGTTTCCTCATAAATTCGACATTTCCAGCCCCGTCCACATGATCACAACACATGTTGCTCCACTATAATAAGTTTGCACCGGCACCTAAGAACAGCAGTGCTCGTCTGTATCCTTCGGCTTCCTACTTCCTTTCATGCAGCTGCACGAGCAAGGTCTCTTTGTGCACAGCGTGTGTGGGAGGAGCGTTTGGCTCGGCTACTTGTTGAGATTCCGATCCAGTCAAGGCTGGTGGAGACCAGACTCGCTTAGCGTTGCCTTTCGGGATTCAAGAGCTTCCTACTCCCGTCTCTTTGGTTTTCACTTTTGCCTGCTCGGGAACGCTTGTAGCACAAGCCGCATGCTCATACAACTGTTATTTTGTCGGCAGCTCTTGGGAGGTTTAAGGTAAGATCTTTCTCGAAGTTTCTCGAATTTGATGCAGCTAAAGAATGATATTTATATGGTTTCTTACACGAGTGATCCATACATGTGCCGTTAAGAAAGCTAAGCCTGAATTAGAGTTGCAAGTCAGTTGGGGAAAGATATAGAGTGGTAGTGTTGTGGTTGTTCATATGGGCAGAGCAGGAAAGTGGACAGTGCTTGCAATTGGGTGTAAGAAGAGAGGCTCACTCGTGAGGCTTTCTCGTCATGATCGCCTCTTTGAGTGTAGTGAGTCTAAGTTGCTCTCAGCTTGCTTGGTTTGTTCCTTCAGTATTCGGTGACAATCGATCAGTGATTTTTCTGTTCTCATTTGTTGACATTGTGAGCTCCTCGCCTGCTTCCTTTGAATTGTAACCGTGATGCTTGAATTTCATTTTGGCTTGAGAGCTTTGCAGCTATTCCAGCCTAGATCATAAGGTCATTATTTGTTCTTTATTAAACAATTTAAGGTGTCGGTGTGCATTGTTGCCAGCTCTTTCATCATATAAGCTTCGGTGCAGCATCTGCGCCAACTTGCAAACTTCCTATACCTTTTTAAAGGTGTCCTCTCTATCTTTTATGCAAGCGCTTACATTTATTGGAGGTGTGGAAGATTGAATTCATACGAACAATATCAATGGATAGCTCCAACATCGATGTCATGACCGTAGGTAATTGGAGGTTCCATGTTTCATAATTATTTGTTTGCTGGCCTACATTCATATTATGTTTTCACAAGATTATCACTTTCACTTTGTTTGGACTAATTTTTGTACTTCAATTTGTATAGGTGATGTTGAAGCACAAGGATACAATCCAAATTGGTTTGTTGATTACAAGCACATGCTCCGCCCCAATCAAGAAAGTAAAGTGAACAAACTGGGATATTTTATATTGAAAGTGCCTGAGTATATGCGCCAACCTGTCCAAGACTTTTCTCCACAGGGATGGCAATTTGGACTCCATAATCGAGAAAATTTGAACATCAATGGATCGGATGCTATAAAGCTTGGTATTGCAGTTCAATATGGATTAGTGGGAGAGAAATGGGACCATTTTTGTAATGCAATTGTGGACGATCCCAAGGCTATATTGGCATGCTATGGTCTTGAGGATGGGGTGACTTGTTGGACTGATGAACAAATCAAATACATGTTGGCTTTGGATGCCCTCTTCTTGGCTACTTATATTGACATGAAATTCCCAGAAAATGAAAACAGATTGTGGATACGCAATGCATTGCCATCTTGGTTTGAAGCGGAGAATGTATTTTGGGCAAGATATAGCATTTGGATGGGCATTATGCCTCATGATCTTTTCCTAGTTGAGAATCAAATTCCTTTTGATCTCATTGACAAAGTGGTTAAGTATATTAGCAATTTTGTTACTTTTCGGACTTCTAAAGGCAATGAACCCCTCATTGGTGATTTACAATATCAACAAAGAAGTATAGAATATGCAGTGGATATAATAGCTGATTGCTTCATGAGCACTTCGGGTGAAGCTTTCAAAATTAACAATGGAAGTCCCTTTGGTGTGAAGACACATCTTCTTGGAGTTGCATACAGAGTCATTTGTGGATCCCAAGGTTTACTCATGAAAAGTGCGTCACAGAGAAGTGGATATATTCATGTTCCATCGGCAACAAAATTGGACCAATCTGGAATCAAAATAGTTGGAGTTGATGGGCCATTATGCACAATGTCTTACAAGAAGAAATGTTTATGCCTTCCTAAAATGGTAATATATGATGAAACAATCTCTTTCATTCGAAACATGGCATGGCATGAGTTAAACACCATTATCAACGGTTGTTTGTTTCATGATTACATTATCTTTATGTGTGATCTCATTCAAGCTCCCAAAGATTTGGATCTTCTTATCAAGTACGGTGTGATTGAGAATAGTTG
Organism: Climacium dendroides; assembly: GCA_950106755.1. NCBI lineage: Eukaryota > Viridiplantae > Streptophyta > Bryopsida > Hypnales > Climaciaceae > Climacium > Climacium dendroides. Next base: position 26,872,532 of record OX467088.1, read on the forward strand.
TGGAATTAAAGCTTTTGATATGTGGACAACTTTGAATGAAGGTGGATTTGAACCTCCATCTTCTCAAACTCACCATGATATGAAAGTAGCCATAGTGGGTAGATGTGACCATAGAAGATATAAATTTTGGACTGAATTCAAAATTGTATTCTGTTCTAGGCCTTGGTTGGTTTTGTCTACAATTGCCGTTGTTTTGGTGACAATGGCTACATTGGTTCAAACCTACATATCTATCATTGGTTCCAATAAAATGAAACCAAAATTTCCATGAAGAAAAGGAGGTTTTGAATAGAAGTTTTACCTTGTGATTCCATTTGTCCAAGTGTAAGGATAAATAGTTTGTACACTATAGCAATACATTGGCAAATGTCCATATATGAGGGAGTAACTTACTTTCTTGGACATATTATGTAGGTCACAACATGTATTATTTGGACATTGTAAGAATAAGTTTTCAATTTTCAATGTGTTGATAATAAGGGAATTTGGAATAGACCCTATGCCTCTATGGGAAGGTTTTGCAAATAAGAAGTGTAGTTACTTTAGTGAGATTCTCTCCAAGATCATTGCACATTATTGATGCATCTTCACGTGCATCTTGAGAATCCACTATATTGTATTTACACTAGTTCGACAATTCCAAAATACTATAGTAGAAAATGAATTATGTGCATAAGCCCATACAAGAAAGTTGTATTAGACAAATTTGAATAGAATTCTAAGCATGACCCTATGATTATAATCAATCATTCTTTTGAGGCTAGTTATTATTAAAAAAAAAAGACTTAGCAAGTTTATACTTAACCACCTAGACTTACATGATCAATGAAAATTAAATCTATTTTTTGAAAATTAAAAACAGATCCGATTGTAGTTTATAATAGATTTGGTGAACAATGTATAGATGTCTAGTTATAAACATCAATGGAAAGAGTAGATTTATCCTTCTATATTGTAATATCATTAGAAATGTTTTGAAAATGGAGAAGATAGAATGATTTCATTTTATCTTCAATTTTTGAAGAAAAATGATGAAAAATTACATTAAACATAGGAGAAACTTTGAAAAATCTTAATTTTTTTATTGTGTGTATATTCTAATAAAAATTATTATAATATCAAATAATTAAATCTTCATGCCTTTCCACAACGAGAATATAAGTAGACCATAGTGATAGGCCTTAAGTTCAAATTTCAATTAAATATTCAAATTTTAGAAAATTTTAAGTTTTAAAATTGAAGTAGAAATAAAACTTGATTAATTTCAATTAAATACTTAGGTTAAAATTCAAAAAATATTATTTTCATGGCCAAAAATCAAATCTACATCGAGATGTTACCAAAATGTATTAGAAATTGTATCTTTTGTGATCCGTGGATAACCCTCAAAGGTAGGCAATCAAAAATGATCCCATATATTTTTTATTTCTATAATAATCTTAAAAATCATCCATTGTCCATTTTGGCCTTAAATAGCTCCTTCTATAGAAAAATGAGGAATTCCTTAATATTATAGAGGATGCTCTACCACCATCCACATCAAATATAGTCAAGGAAGTCTACAAAAAATAATCATAAAAAATTCACAATCCTTCATCTTCTAATCTTCATTTGCAATGATGCTAATGTGTGAGCATGAAAATGCAAGTATGTGAGCCTTGAGCATATGTATGATATATATCCTACAACCATTGAAGGTGCTATAATATAATCATAATAATTACATTATAATCACAAAAGGTTTCTATAATAGACACCCATAACATAGGTGCATAGTCATCTTGGCTCATGGACTCACACTCCTAGACTTACATAATAGCAACCCTCTTGGTCATTTGAATTCAATTGTAAAGCCATAATTTAGACCTGCAATCTAGTAGGATTAAGTTAGAAATTACTTCAAATCATGTATTTTGACCAAAAATGGTTTCAAATCTCCTCTTTCTATAGCAATGCTAAAACCTTTGATATTTATTTATTTGTTTGGTAGATGTAACAATATTATCATTTACTTTCTTTGTTACAATTTACCTTCCAAGAAAAAATTTAAAAACCCATAGAAATTGCAAGATCATGGTGCTTAAATTTTTTTTTTAAAAATATTTTCCGTATCTTCTCAAATGGTTAAATTACAACCTTTAAAATAATTATTTCTAAAAAATATTCATATACTACAACTCAAGCTAGAAACTCTTGTGTTGAAAAGACATGTTGGAAATACATGTAAGAAAATTATATTAGAAAACTTTTCATTCATTCTTAACCCCTAAAGTCCCAAAGTCCCTATGAATGACTCTTGGGATTTTGGGTAGGCTCATGTGATCTCAATTTTTAACATAATTTTTTGAATTTTTTTTAAATATAGGAAATCGGATTAGCTTTCTAGAAATATAATTTTCTTTCAATCAATGTTTAGAAGCAAAAGTTATGCCATCATAAGTCCTAAAAGCAACTCAAGGGGTAGTCCAAAAAAATCACAAAAAGCTGAATTTTTTTAAAAAATCTCAAAGATTATATTTTTGTCTACATTTGAAGCTTTGATTCATTCCATTTGAACCAGTGATGAGAAAGTTATGGACAATCTTATTTTTCAGGCAATATACGCATCTTCTTGAAAAAATAACTTATGGAATGCAATTTTGAATGCAATTTTTATAATTTTTCAAAAAAATTTATTAAACAAGGTTAAATTTTCTTGCTAGAACAATCTCACCATCAAGATTGTTGTGTTTCAATTCCATCTTAAAGCTATTAATGGTTTAGTTATTCCTTCAATCTTGAACCTACTTCTACTTAACAGTTTTTTAATGAGTGAAAATTAAGTGTATTTTTGTTCAATTTTTTTTCCTAGATTCTCAACTCAATTCATCAACATAGAAAATTATAAAATTGAAATAAATAGTACAAAAATTTTAGGTTAAGAAGATTCAAATTCAAAAAATCTAGCCGATCAAGGTATTAAATAAACTTATTTTCTTCACTTTAAATGCAAATATCTTTCAATGTATGTAGTCAAAGTTTCTAAAATTTTTACCACACATTTTTATACTAGTGTAGTACAAGATCTTGTGGTTAGATATGCCAAAAAAGACTTGTTTTGAAACATCCCTACTTGAAGTTGTTACTTAGCTTAAAACCAATCATTTTAGTTTCACATCATATTGGTATGTGTAGTTTCTTGTTTCAAATCACAACAAATTTTAAATTGTGATGATCTCCACAACCTCATATTTTTTTCTACCTTCCCCATTTTTTGGAATATATATCCTATTTTTTTTATCATATATCACATATCTTATTTTTTTTTAACACATATCCTATTTTTTGAGTCAATCTATAGCATCTATTTGGGACACTTGTAGTTCAATTTGACCACTCATAGCATATTTTTTTCTCCTAAAAAAAAAGTGGTGTCATGGCACTATTTAAACATTTTTGTCATTGGTGTATCATAATACCTATATAGTATTTCTATCCTAGAATGACAAGTCATCTAAAAATAGATAAGAATAGATAAAAATAGGTGATTTGGAATAAAGGTAAGAGAAATCAAAATACAATATGATTAAACTTGCATCTAAAAGCAAATCTAACATAAAGTGGAAGGTGAGGGTCTCCAAATGAGGGGAGGTCATTCTATGGAGATTTTGTGTACCACGTGCAGCAAAGTGATTTTTTAACCCCCTATTTACTTTGGAATATACTATAATTTCAACTTATAATTTTGATCTTTGATTAATAATGACTATAGATTTCTATTGCCAAAAATTTCCAACTCAAATGACATTTAAAATGACTATTATAATAGGTTGAAAAATGAACTAAAATGGCATGTTTTTCAACTCAAACATTTATAGAGAATATATTTAGATGACCATTGCATCAATATTCAAGAAAAATAAATTTTCAATAGAAAGTTATTTTTAGGATTTTTTTGTTCATTTTTTAGACAATTTTTTATAAAGTAAGTAAGGGGTCCAAAGTTATTTTCAATTCTACAGTGTATCTTTTTTCTTCAAAAATTTGTAACTAATTATTATCAATTTAAAATATCAATAATTCAAAATACAAACTTTCAAAGTAGAAAAACCTATTCAATTTTTTTAAATTTTCTTTAAATTAAATTTTATGAAGTAAGTAAAGGGTCCAAAATCTTCGCCTCACGTGGGTTGTGTAAATGCATAGAGTGACCTCCCTTCATCTTTAAATCATGGATTTTTTCCAAGCTCCAAGAGGTAATGGACCTCACCTATGCCCATTCAAAGAACAAAACAACCCAATGTATTGTAAGTAAGGTGCACAAGGTGTCTTAAGTCCATTAACACATGTTATAGCCTTCATGAAGAGTAAACACAAAAAATGCATGAAAACAAAAGATTCCTATTGTACACATTTCTACGATAAGTTTTTCTATAAACTTGAACATTTTTGGAGTGCTAAGACAAAGTCATATTTGTTCACTCAGAAAGTTTCTCACTAGAAGATCAAAACATGTAGTAGTCCTATTGCTTCTTTTTACTATATCACATCTATGTTTGTGAGCCACTTGCATACACACCGGAATTGAACTTTTAGAATAATCAAGTTTCAATTTATACTTAGTTATTTCTTGCCCAAAGAACAAGCCCTAATAAGGCAGATGGAATGCTAGGGCTTGTTGTAGTGGTTCATCTCTGCTAATTTTAAAATCAAGCTTCAAGGGCTAAGATTATTTGGATCTTGTTGCTGTTAATAAAGCCTTAATTATTTGTTTGATTATTTGTTAATGATACCAGGCCATCCATATCATTTTGTAATGGTCATAAGGTGTCAAGTTAATTGGTTTAATTTAGTAATCAATACCATTTAGTTTGCTCATTTAGAGCTTTAAACCAACTTGGAATATGACCATTAAATGTTTCTCTATTTTGAGAAATTAGTATCTTCCAACTCATTATTTTATTAAATCAATGCTCAAGGGCATAACTTTTCAAGGCTCCTTTTCTACAATTTGAATAAAAAATCTAAAAAAAATTCCTCTTTGTAATAGAAATGATAGTTTTGAGTAGGTTTTGATGGAAAAAAGCCTTGGAACTTTAGGGGTTAATAAATATTTACCTTATAAAGTTGATGTTGACACTAAATGTCCAATGGATGCCAAAGAATTTCCTTATATAAGACAAAAGTACAAATGTTCATCTTAAGAATTTTATGTGAAAAAAAGATGTCGTGTACAATAGTTTGACCTCCAATGATTGCTCTTGATTTTTTAAAAGCTTTTTAAGGGAAATGATTTGTATGGTATTAAAAAATATTATTTCCACATTGACCAACTTGGTATTCCAAGGATAAGTATAAGGAGGTTCATCATAATATAATTCAATAAATTGTTAATAATATATTTGTAAAACTAAAAATTGTTAGTCCAAATGGTAGTGATTTGAAATGAGCAATCTTAATCCCATCCTTTAATTTTTAATTTTCCAAATTTTTTTAAAATTTTTAAAAAAGAAAACACTTCTTTAAATTTAATTTAAAGGTGCATAAGTGTTTTTGTTGAAGATTAAACTATTTTTTTACACTATTAGGTAGACAAGCCTATTACCACCCTAATTTGCAATATCAATATCTTGGATTCAACTCTAGAAAGGGCACATATTTTTAAAGGTGTATGCTTGTTTTACAAATCAAATCAATATAGAATTATAATTTTTTAATTAAAATTGTAAATTTTATAAATTTTAAAATAGTCTACCCTAAAATTACAAAATAGTACAACCAATAAACAAACCATAATGTTTTTTTATGTATTTAATAGAACTTAAATCTTCACTAATAAAGAATTGACATGTTACCCCTTGTTGATATTGATGCATTGATTTTCTCAAAAAATGAATGGATTTGGATGTGTTTTATAGTGGATTTGGAGCCAAAAGTAGGATGAGAGAATTAGGCAATTGGTGGAATGGCTTGGTCTACCTTAATTTTTAACCACATTGTCAAACTCTACTAGTTATTGATTACACTTGTTTTAGAAGATCAAAGGAAAAAATCAACATGAAAACTAGAGTTGGACTTGAAGGATACTTATATTGTGTGCAAATTTTCTAATAGTATGTCTACATCACTATCTCTATGTATTACTCCCTCTCTCCCAAAATGGTCTTCGTGTTGGCCTCAATTTTTTGTCCCTAAATGACCTTTTTGTTGACTTTCAATAGCTATCTAGAACTAGCAAAACAACTCCAAGCAATAATTTCCCTTCCATCCATGCAATCATCAATCAAAAAAGAAATGAAATGATTGAAGGGATCAATCAATATTGTTCATTCTTATTTTTTGCATCTCTTTGAGTGTTATCTAATTGAAGAAGATCAAGCTTTGGAAGGTAGTACAAAGGTCCATACATGGTCTTGGATCTATACCACTACCCACAAAATGATACCTTACAATTAACAATTGTGTGTCCATTGGTGCTCCTTGAAAATTCTCCTAAAATTCCACTTTTCAATACTCCCAAACTGCACTTTGAAAAGGGTTCCTAAACTCAAAGTTTCTAGAATGCTAAGAGTGCACCAAATTTTGCTTATAGTGTAAAATGGGTTTTTAAAATGTCATTTTCACCTTAATCCAAAACATTTTGTCCAATAAGATCATTTTGAGACGGAGTAAATATATTTTAGTAGCCTTATCAACTTTTTGTCTTGTAAACTTTACTTCAACTAATTTTTTTATTTGAACAAATCTTACAATTTTTAAAACTTTCCAATTATAGTTTCTAATCCAAATCCATCAAAACTCTTGCAAAATTTTTTTTTTTTGTAGTTTGAAATTGAGAGTCTATAATGATTCATTTTTAATTGCAATCTTCACAATTTTTCAAAAAGGCTATTTGTTTGAGAAGGTTAAATTTGCTTGCTAGAACAATTATATTATTAGGATTATTTTGTTTCAATTCCATATTAGAGCTATTAACAATTTAGTTTTTAATCCAATCTTCACCTACTTCTACTTAACAATTTTTCAAAGAATGAAAATCAAGTTTTTTTTTTTAAATTTATTTTCCTAGACTTTCAACTCAATTCTTCAACATAATTTTTTTTAATTCAAAGTACATAGCGCAAAAAATCTACAAATGGTGATCAAAGTTATTTGAATTTGCAAGCTAGTTTTTTAAAAACTTCTTTTCCAACTTTAAATGCTAATATCTTCCATTCTATACACTCAAACTGTATAAAAATTTAACCACGTCTTTTGAGACAAGTGAAGTAAATGATGCCATGGTTAGATTCAAAAAAGTTTTTTTTTTGTTTTATTGTTTTCTTGGATGAGTGCAACAAAAATGACAATTTTGAGTATTTTTTGATAGAAAAATGACCTTGAGTTTGAACTTTAGGGATTAAAAAGAAATCTAAAATATTTATAACATATAGATGATACGTGATGGAATACAAATGGAACATTTCATTCACATATAAGGTAAACAAGCCTAGTACCACCTTAATTAGCAATTTGAATATCTTGGGACCAAATCTAAGGGAGACACATATTTTTAGAGGTGTGTACTTGTTTCTCGAATAAAACCCAAGTGGAATTATAATTTTCCAATTAAAATAGTAGTTTCTATGAATTTATGAAGTAGTTTATCCTAAAATTACAAAACCACTTGTAGAGTGAAGTCATGAACATCCTATAAACAACCCATAATCGCTCTCTCATATATTCAATGGTACTTGAGTATTCACCATTAAATGATTGACACATTACCTTTTGCTGACATTAATGCAATGAATTTGTTAGAAAATAAATGAATTTGGATGTATTTTTTAATGGAATTGATGCCAAAAGTAGGATGACAGGATTAGGCAATAAACTAAAATGGGCTAGTTTAAGTTACCTAAACCCTTAAACGTCGACAAGGACATTTGATGTTTGATGGACGACAAAGAAGACTTCCAATAGGACAAAAGTGCAACTATTCATCTTCAAAGTTTTATTGTGAAAAGGGGAGGTCTTCTGTAATAGTTTAACTTCCAATGAGTGCTTTTGCAATTTTGTAAGTGAATGATTCACATGGTAACCGAAGGGATGATTTCCACAGTCACCAGTCCATCCTTTAACCCTTAAACGACAAGTTGGTCACTGTGGAAATCATCTGTTTGGGTACTGTGTGAATTGTTGGCTTAAAAAAATGGAAACGCACTCATTGAGAGATAGAAGACATTCTTTTTTCCCACAAAATTTGGAGGATGAATAGTTGTACTTTTATCCTGCATGGAGAGATTCTTTGTCATTCATCGGATGCAAAACATCCGCCTCGATGTTTAAGGGTTAAGGGTTAATGGAAAAATGGGTCATTCAATATAAAGGATTCTCAGGTTTGACATGGTCATAGGCTCTGTTTGTGAGGGCGTATGAAAGATCCAATACCGTATACAATACGGTAGACATACGTCGTCTCTCTCAAATGAACGCAAGCCCTAAACCAATCTCCCAGTTCCTCATCAAGGCGCTTGCCTTTCGCGGTGCAACCCTCTGTTTTAGGGTTATACTGATTTAGGGTTCCTCCGATTTTAGGTGTAGTTGGGAGGCAGCGGAAGAGCTTCTGCTGCGATGGGGACTTTGGTGGAGACCACGGAGGAAGACCCAACGATGGCTGTGGCCGGCGCCATCGCGGATCTTGCATGGTCGCAAGGCGGCCCCGACGTGTGTGCTCTCTACCTTCTTCCTCTTATCCCCATTCGAGCGCTTTCTTTGAGCTGCATTTGGGAGTGTAAATAGAACGAAATTCGAGTGTTAGTGTAGACAGCTTTTGAGACCAATTGAATGGGAGGTAGTGCGATGCTGTCGTCGTCTAGGGAGAGAGGCTGGTATTGCGTACATTGAGCATGACGGTTGAATTCTGTTGGCGTTGCTCGTGTCTCGTGTGCAGATTGCGGAGCCAGCAGTTGCACAATTCTGCAAGGGAGCTGAATTGTACCTGCTTGAGGGACGGTTCCGGGATCTTGTGAATTTGTTGCTCACTTCTGCCGACCTTGTGCTTGCAAATGCGTCGGAGAAAGGTACTTGATGCAATCCTGGATGTTACTCTGTATTTTGACTTATTTGAGTGATCCTCTGTATTTAACCTCGTTGAGGACCAATTCATGTTTACTGTGCATTCCCTATTTCGAGTTCTCTAGTCTTTTCTGCTTAGCTAAGGACATGAAATCTAGGTTTTGCTTCATTTTAAAAATCGAAGTATGGAGTATTTGATTGCATTTGCAAGCTCTTTGGGTCGAGTTCCGAACTGCACTGCATAGCATGTTCACTTATTGGATTTCCAAATTCAGACCTAAATTCTGCTGCTGTAAAGCATATCGTAGGATACTTCATTGCAACTCATACTCCTATTTAAGATTGTGTATCTTTGATGTCTTTAATTGATCTGATTTTCTGTAGGTGTTTGACCTAAAATAATCATATCAATGTAAATTTGTACCAATTTTTTTTGAAAATTTCAGACCACTAGGAAATATTAAGAAATTTAATACGGAGTACCTTTTTATGTCTAGGTTATACATAAAAGGACTTCGGTCTTAAGTCTTGTTCATTAGTATGTTGATAATTCGTTTTTTTGCATTTGCATTTGCACGGCCCAACGCAATTCTTTAGGATTGTTGGTAACTTATGTGATAGTTGACAACTGTATGGATCTTTATATTTCGTGTTGACCTATACCTGATTTGATGCTTATAAGATTCTCCCCATCCGTTGTAGATGTGGAGTGTATTTTTACAGTCATTTCGAATCTGGTCTCAAAGGCACAAAGTCCGGATGACGCATTGGCAATGGCGGATCAAATAGCCAACAAGCTCACTGTCCAGCCTATTGACAAGCCAGTGAGTCGACTCAAAATGTATGCTCTCATCATCTCCTTCTTCGTTGCTTTTGGAAGAGATGCATGATGTAATTGTTGAGTATAGTATCATAGCTCTGTTGTAGCCAGGGGTGTGATTGTTTGAAACTGATACAAGATGACAAGGGAACTGCAGTCTTAGTTTGATATAATGTTGAACACTCATTCTGTTGAAGATAGGCATGAGGTTGCAATCGTAGGTAGCTTATGAACAGAATGCTATGCTGCATTTGAGGAAGCTTCTATAGATGCATGTGAAACATGCGATTGTGATCCTATGTTGTTTCTACTTAGCTTTGTGCTGCTGTAACCAGAGTGTTCTTTGTGGGAATTGCAGCTTGTTTCATTTGTATAATGTGCTAGAGAATCCCTATGGCCGGTTTCTGATCTTCAAGAGAGTGCTGAAGCTTGCTGTCATTGGGAAAGCTACGGAACTTGTCATACCTACTTTCAAGCGCCTGGATTCATTCTTACTCGAGTGGAATGTCAGTCAGAGTGACAAGCGCGATATTTTCCTGTCTGCAACAAATATTCTGAAGGATCAGAAAGGGTATGGTTCTATCAAATCTGCTCGAAATGAACGATCTTGAGAAATGACGGAGAGTGCCAGCACTGACTCCATCTACTCCTTCAAATCCCCTGAAAATAGCTATTTCATAATTTCTGTTTCGATTCTGATTCCTCTAGCTATCTTTCGATTAATCGTTATTTCGAACAACTTGGATTTTGTAGGTACGCAAAGGACTCGTACACATTTCTTGTGAAGTACCTGGAAACCTTTGCTGAAGAGGATGCAAGCACACTCAACGAAGCAAAAGAGGAAGCAGTCAGGGTTGTCATTGAATTTGTCAAATTCCCTGATATGTTCCAGGTTGAACTCGATCGTTGGAACTTGGAAACCATTTTCATTGTCTTGCCTTTGAAATCACATTGTACCCTCTATCAAGTACTGGTGTGTAATGCTGTGTACTGAATTCTCATGCTAACTATTTGTATAATTGCAGAAACATCTGTCTGGTGATCAGAGCATTTACCTTGTAAGTCTCAAATTTCTCTTATTTTAATACTGTTGTATTTTGCTGTGTTTCAAACCATTTTATCATTGCATAGATAGTTGTCTCTCCGGGGAGTGAAGATGTGCTGGATCTTCCATCGTCACCATCAATAATTGGTCACGAATGGGAAGGTAATGTTATTGTCTGTGATTCTCAGTGTGACCTATTGGAGATGCCAGCCGTGAAACAGCTGGAAAGAGATTCCAATTATGGATCCGTGTATCGATTGCTCGAGATCTTTTTGACTGGTCGTCTTTCTGACTACCTCGATTTTCAGGCAGCAGATGCTGCTACTTTGAAGAACTACGGTCTGCATTCTTCACTCCCATTTTCTTAAATTATCATGAACACGCTTTATGCTTCATTTTCGGTATCCTTCGAGGAATACATGTGTCAAATGAGTTTGGTTTGGATGCAGGGCTTGTACACGAGGAATGCGTAACAAAGATGCGGCTTTTGTCGCTTGTGGGCCTTGCCTCCACGAGCTCTGGAGAGATTTCTTATGCAGTAATTCAGGATACCCTAAAGGTATGCTTGTGATATTAATAGAAGCAATTATGTGTCATTTTCATTTGGACAGCGACATCAATAGACATGTTCGGTATGTATCTTTTAAACAAATCTATTAAATACATTTTTGTATTCTAGCATGACGAAACTTCGGAATCTACTCCTTTTGAGTACAGGTTCTTTCATGCGACCAAGTTTTTGTTTCTGTTTGCTATTGTGCTAGGTTGCTGATGACGAGGTTGAGTACTGGATAGTGAGGGCCATTGGAGCAAAGCTTTTGGAAGCGAAGATGGATCAGCTTAGACAAGTTGTCATCATTGGGTACGCATCTGACTTGTGGATCAATGTATTTCTCCCCCCCTCACAGCAGGCATGAATGCAGCATTTGTTGTAAAGATTTCAGTTCCATTAGCGGGAATGTTTGTTAGCTATGTTTGTATTGGCTGTATCATCGAATAATCCTTTCCATCTTTTGATGCAATATTTTTTTTAAATAATAATCGATGGTTTTTATGTTGTATCACTCAGGTTATCCTTTTTCTGTTAGAATACTAAACTGACACTCTTTTATTTTGTAGACGCTGCTCTGAAAGGGTTTTTGGAGCTTCACAGTGGCAAGAATTGCGGAGAGGGCTTGCTGGCTGGAAGGTTAGCGTTTCCTTTTGTGTGCTAGGCTCACGTCAGTCCAAGGCTGTCACGTTTCTGTACCTGGCCTGCTCAGGCTACATTTGTTAGATTCTGGACGGATTTGTTGTTCAATTCCGCAGTTTATGGAATTAAGGTTGTTCGAAACCGAAGAACCGGTTGGTTTGTCCTTTTAGTCTTCAAGTTTTCCAGTTGAAGATGCTAGTGAGAGTCATCACTCTACAGTGGAAGGGTACTGACATGCAGTGGGTTGCGCACAGGAAAACATCAACAATGTATCCAGGGTCATCACTTCTGCAAAGTCTGCACAAGGTGGCATCCCACAAGGCCTTCAGGCTGCGGTTTACTAGAACCCGGGGTTAAGTTTAGAGCTGACCTTGGAAAGGCTTGTAGTGGCACGTAGGGTGATTTGTGAGGCTCTCTTAGAGCAATTTTCTTTGTACGATTGTTGGTAATGAAGGCTGGCTTCGATTCTATTGTTTTGGTTCCGTTTCATTTCTCATTAATGTTTCTTGAAATGTCTCCAGATAAAGAACAGGTTAGGTCATATCTGTTTTGTCTTTCTGAGACTGGATCTTCAGTGTTTTATTATTGTTGTAGTAAGCAGTTGAAGTCTTTCAGCTGGTTAGAGCGTCGTGTTTTGCTTTTGTCGAAGATTCGGATTTCCTAGTTTGCCCTTGCCAACAGCTCACGTGCTTACCACACCCGGATCACAGTCATTCCGCAACAGTGGCGATATTTCCTCACATGAGTCGCTGCCTGACTAGGAAGGCTGAATTCATTGAAATCTTCGCGCATGAACCAGACGTGTACCTATTTTCCGGACCCTTTTACTAAAAACCATCCCAACCAGATTCTTGCCTTCAATGCAGTGCAATACAGTAGATGTTCAGTATTGAGTCAGGTGAGGGAATCTTATGTATGGAACTGTTGGGGAAGGTTCACTAGGTGGGGTGATTTGCTGGCTTTGTTGACTGGTCACCGTGGATTTGTTTAGGAAATTGGACAAATATATTCTTTCGTCAGCTTGACTCTGGTTTTAGAGATATTTGATACCATCGATGGAAATGAACGTGCTTCATTTCCAAAACAGAAATGACAAAAGCGCCCAATGAACAGTATGTTGCCTCTACCTTATGTATACCTCGCTCCCACAGCGCCCCCTCCACACTCCCCTCGGCGTTTTCCACACTTCCACAGTATTGTCCACGTTCCCATCATATGCCTAGTTGCTAGTTGGTCCGCAAACGCTTGCAATGATCCTAGTCGGTCTGAACGCAATCACAAAGACCTTGTTAACTCCCTTAGGTGTGACTGCTGCTTGGAAGACAGTCATAATAGGAGGTCAAATAGTTTGAATATAAGACAAGTGTGCTCTATTCAATAATATTATGGCAAGTGGGCAAGATATTCTATAATGTCATTGAAGAAAGGGTCGGATTGAAAAGGTCCGAATGTAGCTCCAATGCCAAACCCTAGAAGAACAAGGCTTATTAGTAAAGTAGTCCACCAAAAATTGTCAAGTTTCTTGGATGAATTAGTACTTTCTTTGTTTTAATGGTTTCCCAGAAAGTCATTCATAGGACAGCCCGTTGCATTTCACAGCTAGGTGGACATCCACTTTACAATTCTATTTGAGCTTAAGTACTAGGTGGCAAGAGATCCTTCTCCGTTATATTGAGAAACTACGGTTTTGACTCAAATCATGGAAGTCGATTGAAAGAAGACAATACAGCACAACGTACACCATATGTTGTGGACCGCAATGAAATTTAGTGACACTTTTGACCACCTTGGAAGCAACAGTCTTTAATTTTATTGTGACACTTTGACAGCCTTGGAAGCTACAGTCTTTAAATTTAGTGACACTTTTGACCACTTTGGAAGCTACAACCTTCAAATTTAGTGCGACACTTTTGACCACCTTGGGAGCTACAAGCTACAACCTCCTTGACATAATTGCTGTGATCCACATCAAATTTTCACTCACTCCAACTGAACACCCACAATATACGGTATGTTTGGTATCATTCACTTTTATTGACATTTAAGAAAAACAAGAGTGCCTTACAATGTCAGACTCCAACTCCACCACACCAAACACTGTACTGTACAACCTTACACTGATGTACTACACCATTCCAATGATCTTCGTAGAGCATTGAAAATTCCTGAAAACCTGTTATTTAGCTCTAGCACATTGCTAAAACACCAAGACCACTGCAGAAATTCCCGCATTGAAGCTGTCTATTTACACTTAGTGAACTAGCTTCACAGGAATCCACAATAACAACACAACTGCACTCTTCTTGTCATTGACAACAAGAGGCTCTGTCATTCACTGTAAATGTAGCTTTTGCCAATGCAAAGCCTCCTCCTCCCCTCCGGTCGAGCGCTAACAAATTGTCATTGAAAGGAGACGTGATTTTCCAATCAGCGAGCAACAGCAGCTTGTACAGATCCCCGATAATACTCCGACACTGTTAATATCTTTGCCCCGCCATAGTTGTCAATGAGAAAAATGTCCTCAATGTCAAGCTTGTAGAAGATCCACTTGTGCCCCTTCGGCCAGCCTGCACGTTCAAACCATGTGAGTAGAGCCAATTAGCTCCAGACCACTCCCAGTCACTCAGGACTACCATTACAGTTTAAAGTTGTTCTACGATTGCTCCCATCTTATTGCTCATCTGACAACAAAGAAGATTAAGAAAATTAATGCTTCAGATTCAATCAATATGCCAGAGAATGGTGTGCAGTAATATGTTGCTCTTACTTGCTCAGAAGGATAAATCTGGGAGTTACTATCAGGGAGCTATTGGCGTGATTGATGTTAAAGGCTTCCTCATTCAAAAAAATTGAGCTTAAGGAGTAAGAGGATGAGTGTTGACGAAGGATGTCAAGAGGCTTGGATACTATGAATCAGGAGATAGGTCCATGGTGTTAAAAGGTCCTTTCAAGAATGTTAGGACTTCACAAACACCATCACAATAATCCAGAAAAATTGAAGATTCCATTTGTTATAGAACAAAAAGAAGTTTGCTCACTTGGCATCTCAGGGTGCTTAGAAAACAGAGCGTATGCAGCAAAGTCGAGTTCTTGTTTATCTGTTATCTCCTTCAGCTGGATTCAAGCAAAAAATGTGTTAGTGAATGTCTACACCGTGACTTATGACAGAACTTCGTATGCAAAAAGTGCACTTCTACATCCAATTCAACAAGCTTTGCATTTCTTGCTTTAAGTGACAATTGGTGACGTAACGAAGAAAACCATAATTAAAGGAGGAGGATTACTAAAACCGTTAGGGACCCTGATCTCTGTTACCAACTCATCTATTCATACACTGGGTTGAACTTAATACCAAGCGGTGCAAGCATGACTTGGCTAAATGTCTACGACAGGATTTTGCTAATACAACAATATTGTAGCAGTCGACATACCTTTCCGGAAAGAGTGAGGCGAGCACAAGTTGGATTCTCCGTGTCAACGCTGCCACAGCCACCCAAAGATGTCTCACTTATGGTCAAAGAGCAACGAGGATCCGAGTCGATATCAATGGGAGTCGGGTCCATCTTCGACAGATAAAAGAAAGGAGTTCCTCCTGAACTGCCCAGTGGGCCATCACTGAACGAGGCTATGTTTCTGCAATTCAAAAACCATCAATTTCATGTGCCCTTCAGAACGTTCCCCAAAAGAGCTGCAAACTGCTCATTCAAAAACGAATCAGGGGTATCCAAAATGCTCCAACATCTTTCCCTGGTACTCAGCCAACTTTGTGGACAAATGTAGATAATGGGTGCTAGCTACAGTGAAAAGGGTGGGCGACCAATATTATTCGTGGATCTTATGTTCGCAGTCTTTGAATAGCTAAAAACTTCAAATAATCATGTGCTCTGTGAATACAATACATACCGGCCATATGTAGCATTCCCTAATGCACACCGACATGGAACAGGTTATGAAGGAATTCCAATTACCAGAAGACATCACAGTGAAGGCAAGAACCATCCCATAACCGGTAATGAGTCGAACTTACCCCCACGGCGTGCCTCGTAAATGCACGGAGATAGTGCTGCAAGCATCCAAAACACGACACACCACGTCGTTAACAACCGCAGGCACACGAATCGGCTGCTCATCCTTCTCTGCTCTTTAGGGTTTTCCAGAATTAGCCTCTATGTGCCCAAATGGCCAAACGTGGCTACTTCCATATCCATGGAAGTTGAAGTAAACCATTCAGGAAGTTCCATGGAACGTGAAAAATATGTATCAACAGAAAGAAAATATCATGTTCTACATCTGTGAACAATAAAAACATGCTTCGCCATACTCTGCTACTCTCTCCATCCTAAATAAGATGCGATTCTTACGAGAAACACAGAATTTAAGAAAACTTGTATAAATCATGCCTGTATACAGATACAATCTATTCTAGAGTAGTTCTTCCGTTCGTTCAATACCCTCTCGCAATCAATACATACAGTAGATCACTGTCATCACCTTGTATGGGACGAAGCGAGTATTAGCTTCCAGAATGAACCTTCTAATTTCAAGCTTAAGCACGACGACGAGCGCGCACTCAACGCCCCTACAGAAACCCTAAATGAGAAATCTCTCAACTAAAACACACTCTACGAGAAAGAAATACTCATCAGTTTCCGTCCATTTCTTCAATTCACAGCAACTCTGAATTCAACACGAATTCACGAGAGATTAGGCAAACCTGAGAACTCCCCAATCGCTCTGGGAGACAAGCCACCGGGCCATGGCCGGCGAATCGGAAGGGCTTGGTCTAAGACTGGAAGCAACAGCTTCAGATGCACAAATCACCAGGAACATCACCACCATGGTCGCCAACACTTTCGCCATCGCCATCGCCAATTCTGAATTGCCTTTTTGAACCAAAATCCGAATTGCGATCAGCCCAGAAAACTAAAATGCACGATAATTTGTCATGCGAGCAAGCGCAAAAGTATGCGGATTGAAGGGAGTGCAGGTTCTTCGCTCGGAATGGTTTCTACTCTACGAAGTTCAAGCTTCTATACGAACTTGCATTATGTTATGTGTATAAAATTGTAGGAAGAAGACTTTGTGCACCAAGCTCATCAGAGTGGCGCAGCGGAAGCGTGGTGGGCCCATAACCCACAGGTCCGAGGATCGAAACCTCGCTCTGATACTACAGAGACGAAAGCTTCCCTTTCTTTTGCTACCGTCGATTTTATTTATCGAGATTGGAGCTCCTAGAACTATAATTACATTTTCTATTTTAAAATTATATAAGGGTCCCTGGCTATTAACCCTTGAAGGTCTACGTTCGATGGATGACAAGGAATTCTCCTGTGTAGGACAAAAATGCAACTATCTATCCTTGGAATTAGAGGTGGAAAGGAGAAATCTTCTACAGTAGTTTGATTCTCAATGATTATTTTTGTTTTTTTTAAACTAGGTGATGTCACACGGTTCCAAAAGGGCTGATTTCCACAAGCACCAACCCAACGCTCAAGGGTTAAATTGGAGAGATTCCAAAAGTTTTGATCCCTTAGTGCCTAAATCCTTTTTTGAATTTTTATTATTATTATTATTTTTCTTATATCTTTTGTTAACAAATAATCTTTATTTATTTCAATTTCATCAAATATTCTTTATTTATCTCAATTTGTTTGCTGCCGCTGATTTTGTTGTCGAGATTGGAGCTTCTAGAATTATAATTACATTATATTTAAGAATTATAGGGGCCCCTTGCTGTTTAATTGGAGAGATCCCAAAAGCTTCGACCCTTTAGTGTCGAAATCCTTTCTTGAACTTTTATATTTATTTATTTTTGTTTATATCTTTGTTAACGAATAATTTTTACTTATCTCAATTTCATCAAATTTGTAAAGGTCCATTGTCTCTGCAAGGGACAAAATGGATTTTGGGCAAGTTTCTATCACCTTAATTTTTATTGAAATTTTTTGATGAGATAAAAAAAACTTATTAGCTTCGTGGGAATATAATTTTTTTATTTCAATCAATGCTCCAGAGCAAAAATTATACCACAAAATTCCCAAATTTTCATTCAACAAGCAAAAAAATAAATTCACAATACTTGAAAATAAATTTTTAATTTTTTTTCTCGTAGATCATATTTTTGCCTATATGTGAAGCTTTGATTCATTCATTTAGATTAGTGATGTGAAAGTTACGAACAATCTTGTTTTTCGAGCAGTCTAAGCATCTTCTTAAAAAATACCTTGTAGGATTCATTTTTTAATGCAATTTGTACAATTTTTCAAAAAAAATTATTTGACAAAGTTAAGTTTTCTTCTCACAACAATCTCATTGTTGGGATTATTATATTTCAATCCCATTTTAGAGCTATTAACAATTTAGTTTTTCTTTCAATCTTGGACTTACTTTTACTTAGCCATTTTCTAAAGAATGAAAATCAAGCAGTTTTCTTTTGTTTTTTTAAAAAAAATTCCTAGACTTTCAAATCAAATCTTCAACACAAAAATTTTGAATCAAAGTCCATAGTGCAAAAAAAATCTACAAATGGTAGTCAAAGTCATATGAAATTGCAAGTAGTGTTTTAAATTTTTTTTTTTTTTTTTTGAATTCTAATCAATATAGTCAAACTTCATGAAATTTTTACCACATGAATTCAAACAAGTAAAGTACAAGATCCTATGGTTAGATTCTAAAAATATATAATTTTTTTGGTCATTGGTGAATGCAACAAAAATGATAGTTTTGAGTGGTTATTGACCAAAAAAATGATCTTGGGCCTTTTCAGATTAATGTTGAAAGATAGACTGATGACCATGGAAATTATCCATTTTGGTATTGTATAAACCATTGGTTTAAAAAAGTCCAAAAGACACCTTTTCACACAAAATTTGGAAGATGACTAGTTGCACTTCTTTCCCACATATTCATTGGCCAAAAAATGGTTGTAGTGTCATTTATTGATTAAAAAGTGAAGAATTGATTTGGACAATCGAGAAGTTATGTGGTCACAAAAGCACCTCAATTTCAATAAATTCATCATACATAAAGTGTGGAGTTTTTAAAAAGCCAAGAATTGGTTTAAATGAATGATAAGTTTTGTAGTCACAAAAGTACTTGTTGGGAACAAAGTTTTCATTCATCATTGATTTAGACACTCTAAGGGCTTAAGATGAAGGCCAGAAGGTAGGAGTCACTTTAGATTGATTCTATCTTCAATCTTAACTAATAACACTTGTATTGCATTTGAAAATATTATTATTATTATCATTATTATTTCAATAGTAGAAAATTGGGCATCATTCTACCTTGTGTGAAAATCGCATTTTTGAATCAATGCTTACTACTTGAGTATAAAATGCATCTCTTTTCATTATAATTTTGCTAGGACAATAACATACTATATAATATACCATTGCATAAAGTCTATAAAAGGAGAAGGTGTCTTTTTAATGTCTTTTTCGACAACAATTTGACACTAGAAATATAGCAAGAAAAACAAATCCTAAAAGACTATTTGGATAAATGAATTCAAAAACATAACTACTAATACAAACATTTGTATAATACAATATTTCTTACATTAAAAATTTAATTTTTTGAACACAAAACATTTTCACAAGAATGTTTATTTGGATTTCATGATAGCCATGATAAAACCTCATGTTCTTCAAATTCCAAAATCATCACAGGTGTTGTAATATTCACATTAAATGCTCAAA
The DNA here is from genome assembly GCA_950106755.1 of Climacium dendroides. NCBI lineage: Eukaryota > Viridiplantae > Streptophyta > Bryopsida > Hypnales > Climaciaceae > Climacium > Climacium dendroides. The sequence goes on from OX467088.1 coordinate 26,892,325, forward strand.
AACTACAGAGACATATATACAATCAGTCTCTTTGTATAATCACAAGCACAATCACCGCAGATGTTGTAATTTTAACATGCCTTCAATACTCAAAAACTACAGAGGAATATATATGCAATCAGTCTCTTTGTATATTGAAGCACCATCATCACAGATGCTGTAATACTAACATGAAATGCCTTTCAATATTCAAAAACTGCAGAGACATAGATACAGTCAGTCTCTTTGTATATTGAAGCAAGCTCCAACCTAGAAATCACCATCACCCGAATTCAGTGAACAAGTACAATCACACGGCAAACCATCACAACTACAACTGCAGTGCGGAACACTACTGCTGCTAGAGGGAGGAGGTTGAATTGAAGTTGCAGGCGGCGTCGCTGGTGCCGAAGCTGACGGAGCTGTAGCTGGAGTTGGAGGAGATGCATTTGAAGGGAGTGGAGAATTCGTAGGAGGCTCAAGCACCGAAGGACCCTGAGTCACAACGTCTGCATCTGGAGATGAGGCAGAAATTACAACGTCTGCATCTGGAGATGAAGCAGAAACAACTGGAGGAAGACTAGGAGCATCTGATGAAGGTGAAGGACTACTAGGGGGAGGAGGAGAAGGAGGAGGAGTCAAGATGGTGGAGGTGGAAGAGTTTGAGGTGTTTGTCGAGTTCGAAGAAGTTGAGGAACTGGAAGAATTCGACGAAGCATTAGAGGTTGTGGAGTTGGAGGAATTTCCATCGGAGATGGTGGAGTTGGAGGAACTGGTGGAGACGGAAGAGTCAGTGGAACTACTACTGGAGTTGGTGGAGCTTGTTGAAGTTGTAGAATTAGTAACTGCAGTACTGGGAGGAGACTTTGGTGCAACTTCTGGAGGAGGAGGAGAAGCAATTGGAGGCTTTGCATCGCCAGTTGTTGTTGTAGTCGAGCTTGGTGGTGGTGAAGGAGAACTTGGAGTAGGAGAAGAAGAAGTTGTAGAAGGTGGCGTGTCTTCGATGCACGGTGACGGAGATTTTCTTGCATCAGAAATATTGATTTTCATTGAAAAGAGAAGCAAGAAATTGACCATCATGAACTTCATTGTTGCCATGATGCTATTCCAATAAAAACAAACAAAAGAAACGAGAAAGGCAAAAAAAATAAAATAAATAAATGGAAATATAACCCAAATAACCCAAATGAAAATATAAACATCATATTAATATATTGTCATATTATTGTCTTACTTGGGACTTGGGAGGTACCTAATAATTTGAGTTAACTGAATGTCAACAAGTAATTCAATCCAATGGATGTCAACTTATAGATGAAATTAACTTATGTTTAGAAGTAATTCAATTCAGTTGATGTCAACTAATGAGTCAACTTTAGTATTTGAATATTTAAATTAGTAATCTTTTCTAATTATGAACTATAATTTGCCTTGTTAGTTGTTACAACTCTATGTAACCTATACTCAATCCTTTTTTTATGTGTGTGAGTGTACAGTTTTTTACAATTTGTGTAAAATCACTTTCGTTTTAGCTAATATAACTTACATTTCTTGTATATAATATTCCATGGCAATACTTCTTAGATTTGTAATGCCACATAATTATGGTTGATTTGAATTTTGTCAAAAAGTAATTAAATAGAAAATAAAGTTTTATAGTTTTAAACTAGATTTTATTTTTATTTTTAAAATTTTTACTTCTTTTTTATTATTCTTGATGTTATTTAAGATAAGTGACAATAAGCTAATTTTCTCTCTTAATGTCAGGAATTGAAGTTTTATTTTTATTTATTATCATCTATACCTTAAATCAAACTATTTGTTTTGTTTTGTTTGTTTGTCACGTTCAGATCTCTTGGATTGTATGTCCCCTGGTTGCGTGCTTGGTACCATCGGAAAGCCTTTGGCAAAGAGGGGTGCACCAACTTGGCTTTGTGGCATTTCGACTCATGGTGAGAAAATTATGCATTTTTGAGTTTTTTGTGGTTCTAAGAAATTACTTTTACTTTTCTTTTTATTGTGGCAATAGCATAGGGCACACTAGTTTAGAATTAGGATCAAATTACTTCAAAGTGTAAGATTTTAGAGTCTTTTTTATTTTTACTTTTTTTACTTTTAGGTGAAAATTTTTCTAAGTAAGAGATTGAGGACCATAGAATAATAACCTTTAAGCTTTATGGATCATGTCCAATCAAGGTTTGAGTACAAATTTAGGAGTTGCTTTGCCATACTAAAATCTTTGATTGTATTTAGATTATGGCTATTGAAATTAAAAGAATAAATTATATTATTTTTTTCTTTCAAAGTTAAAAAAGAAATCATTCTTATTATTTCATCAATTAGGACCTACCATGATGTAGAAATCATGCTCTTTACACTTTCACATTCTAGGTTTATAATAACATTCCTATCAAATTCAAAGAAATTCAAGGTTATATTATTAAAATAATAAATTAAGGAGATGGACACTCTATTCTAAGGAGATATTTATAGGTACTTTTATTTGAATGTATAAATAATACTTTCAATAACTTGAATTTGTAACATACTTGGGTTAAAAAAAACTTGTATATATATGAAGAATATATTGAATATAATTCTAACATGTTTAAATGTAAAAATGTAAAAATTAGATCAATTATGTGCATTATAAACTCTAGTCTTTGGACAAAGACTAGAATTCATAATGCACATAATTGATCCACTAACTTAGATATGCAAAATATGTGCAACAATTAGATAGTTATTTGTTTTTTTAGTGATGACCTTTAGGTTGGAACCCATTTAGCCAATATTGGATGATATAAATTTTTATATTGACCAATATAGGGTGCACTAAGAGTGAAGAGTCACTTTGACTTGGTCATGGAATCATGAGGTCAAGTGATTAAAACAATGGAATGAAGTCATGACATAGGTGCATGGCCATAGAGTCATGAGGCCAAACAACTAAAACAATGAAATGAATCTACAACGTGGATTGAATATGATGCCATATGACTAAAGCCATGAAAAGAACCTAAATGAATTGCAATTGCAATGTTTTTATAGAAATATTGAAATAAAATATTAAAATATCATTTTTGACCTTGAAGAATTATTTTGGTCCAAATTTATTTGATTGACAAGGGCTTCATTGCTTTCCACACTAGTAGAAACATCATTTACTAGTCTAATAAATAAATCATTTACTAGTCTAGTAAATAAATCATTTACTAGTCTAGTAAATAAATCATTTACTAGTCTAGTAAATAAATCATTTACTAGTCTAGTAAATAAATCATTTACTAGTCTAGTAAATAAATCATTTACTAGTCTAGTAAATAAATCATTTACTAGTCTAGTAAATAAATCATTTACTAGTCTAGTAAATAAACTAGGCTATTGTAAAAATTTAATGTAATTAAGAAATGCAAGGATTATATATATTGTAATTGTTGTAATAGCCTTTGGGTTGGAATTGGTTTAGAATTTGGATTGTATAGAGTTTATTGTTAAGTGCTAGAATTTTGTGGATCCTACTTTAGGTATTTTGCAAATTTGACCATACTATAATGATTTTAAACTTTTAAATTTCTATATGTAATTTTCAAAGTACTTTCTAAATAAATCACCAAGTTCAACAAATATGACTTTCTTTTATGCCAATCCAATACTATAAGAAACCCTTGTTTTAGGTAACATGTAACAACCTATGTTTTTATGTCAACTATAATGTTCAACAAAACATCTTAATGTTACCTTGGACATTACAATTGACATAAAAACATGGGTTGTTACAATAGACGTCACTTAAAATCTGTCATATAAGACATGGGTTAGACATGGGTTTCTTAAAGTGCAATAATGATTGCAAAATCTATAAGATTCTTTGATTTGCCATCTTTATAGAAATCTTAATAAATGGCAAATCAAAGAATCAAATGATTCTCCCATATCTAAATTTTTCTATCTTAGTAGGTGGATTGATATTTGTCCAAAATCCTTTGATTCATTCTACTTTGATTAGCTTCTAACCCTCTAAAGTCCCAAATGTTCCCTTGCAGGATGATTTCATTTTCTAGCATAATTTTTTGTATTTTTTTAACCCCTAAAGGACCATAGTACCCTTAGGGGACAAAATGGATTTTGGGAAGGTTCCTTGAACCTCAACTTTTAGTGAAACTTTTTGAATTTTTTTCATAAAGTAGAATAATTTATTAGATTGTGTGAATATAATTTTTTATATCAATCAATGCTTGGGAGCAAAAGTTATACCACAAAAAGCCCAAATTTTCATTCAGCAGGTAGAAAAATAAATCCACAAAAACTTGAAATTAAATTTAAATCATTTTTTCTTACAAACTATATTTTTTTTTACATATGAAGATTTGATTTATTCCATTTGCATTAATGCAATGAAAGTTATAAACAATCTTGTTTTGGAGGCAATCATCTTCTTGAAAAATTAACTTATAGGATTCATTTTTGAATGTAATTTTCACAATTTTTCAAAAAAAATGTTTGACAAAGTTAAAAATGCTTTCTAGAACAATCTCACCATTGGCTTTGTTGTATTTCAATCCCATCTTAGAACTATCAACAATTTAGTTTTTTTGTTCAATCTTGGACCTACTTCTACTTAACAATTTTTTAAAGAATGAAAATCAAGCCATTTTTTTAAAAAAAATTCTAGATTGTCAGCTCAATTATTTAACAATTTTTTTAAATTCAGAATCCATAGTGTAAAAATCTTCCAAAAATGGCACTCAAGTCATTTGAAATTGTAAACCAATGCTCAAAAAAACTTTTTTTTTCAACTTTGAATGCTAATATCTTCTAATTTGTATGGTCAAACTTAATGAAGTTTTTACCACATGATCTTAGATAAGTAAAGTATAAGATCCTATGGTTAGATTTTTTACTCAATTTTCACAATTTAAAAAAAAAAGTTGTTGAAGGTTTGATTTGCTTGTTGAAACAATCCTAGCATTGGAATTAGTGTGCTCAAATCTACCTTCAAGCTATTAATGATTTAGTTTTTTCTCCCATTTGGTTTCTACTTATTTAACAATTTTTTAAAGAATAAAAATCTAGTGTTTCTTTTGGAATTTTTTCCCTTAAATTTTCAACTCAATTATTCAAATTGTGTATATCAAGGTGAAAAATATTCATGTTCTTGACTATAAATGCAAATATCTAGTCAAAGGTTCTAAAATTTCTTCTATACCTTTATATGCAAGTATAGTGCATGATTCTATAATAGAATATGCAAAATATCAATTATATTAAAATATTTATTCTTTGAAATACTATAAGGTTAAGGATGTGGGGGCATTTCTTTTTAAAATAAATTAGAAGTTGCATATTTTTGTAATTTTCACAAAAATGTTGAACATTGTAATATTTCATGTTGATTTCCAGATTGTAACATTTTTAATTGAAAATTTAAACTTTTATTTTAAACCCCATTGGTAGTACAAAGAATAGCAGAGCCTTGGTTTGGATTTGGAAAGATTGATATCTAACTATTGCAAAATATATTAAATGTTTGATTTAAACCAATTCAATACATTTTTTTATATAGTAACACCAAGTTTTCTATTTATGCAAAGTATATAGAATATAGTTGCTTAATGAAACTTTTTTGAGCTTAAGATGCACTTACAACAATTACTTTGATGTTTTAATTTTCAATTTAATATTATTATTTTACTCTTTAATTTTTTAATTTGCAGTTGGAAATAAAAATACAAAAATATAAAATGGATTTATTTATTTTTATATATTATCCAATAAAAATTTAGTACATCAAATTACTAATCTCACTCATTATTTGTTTCCTTTGAAAATTGATTAATCCCTATTGCTATTTTTCATATAATACTAATTCATGACTTGTTTTATCTCTATCATGAAAAATGGAAAAACAAAGTAATTTAAAAGATGCCAAATAGGATTAGAATATCCAAAAAAGACTTACATATTCTTTTTGTCTTTTTTAAATTCAAAAACTTTAAAATAGAAAATATTAGAAAATAATTAAATTTGGTGGACAAATTTTCAGATAAAATATCAATTCAAAAAAAATTAGAAGTTTCAAAATTTCAATTTTATAAGTTTTGAGATTTTCAATTTTCAATTTTCAATATATTTAAATTTCTGAAACTACTCTATTGAGTACGGACAAACTTTAGGAGTTTAGGTCAAGCAACTTCAGTCAAGGGCTTCAAAATTTCATGGCTTTAATTGTATATATTTATGAATACAAAATACTTACATGTTTCAATATTTAAAAAAAAAAAGATGTCATTTAAACAAGTCCTAATGTGAGGGTTATCATTGGAATTTTTTAATTCTAATTTTTTATATTTCTAATTATTAACTATGACTTGAACAATCAAATGTAACTGATTTTTATGTTTTTTTAAATATATATTTTTTTCTAATTTATATATTTTTAAGGATCTAAACTAAAAATTGTATTTAGTATCATCCAAATTAACTACATACTTATGTCTGTAATTTTTTTATACATAATGAATATATTCACTAAAGCATAGATATCATTAGTATCTCTATTAACATAGTTGGTGAAAATATTCATCAAGAGTAAAAATTTATAGTATTTCAAAACCAATTAATATAGGTGACACTAAATACAGTTTTTAGTGTAGTTATGATTTATTCTTATTTACCAAATCAAAAGAATGTGTATTTAATGTAAGATTTAAAGGAATTACGAAGGTGAAAGATATGAATACAAGTATTGTCAATGGAATTCATAATTTTGTAATTATAATTTTTTAATTTTTTTAATTTTAAAATAAAATAAAATTCAAAGAATATTCAATAAACTTTTCCACATAACTCTCTTCAAAGTGTCTCTTTATCTTTTTTTTAATATATTGGTGTATTTGTCTCTTCTAGTATGACATAGACTTTTCAAAATTTTAAATGTTTTTTGTAAGATTTTTTCACTGTATTTTGAAACCTTCTATATATTTAAAATGACAAATATTTACATATTGCTTAATTGTAACATGCTATTGTAAAAACCTAATGGAGGCTTCTAAGATTTTTATATTGGTAAATACTTCAATGGACAATGATAACTCTTAAAAACATCAATACAAATCCAAAATATTGAACATTCTAATTGAATTACAAAGTTGTATGGAATTCTCTTATAAATTTTGATATGCTGAATCGAGACCATGGATATTTCAATGAGCAATGGATAATGTTTTTATTAGGTCCATTTTTTCATTTCCCATTTTTCATTGGAATTGTAATGCTTCTTATGATGGGATTTGGTGGGAATAGTAGATCTAATAGCATTGACCTAACTCCTTCTTATATGGTTGGATGGATATGTAACACAATAGCAGCTTATTGTTATTATTATTATGAATGGTTTTAAGTCCTATTATAATATCGACATTAACATACTACATAAATTACCAAATTTTTGAATTGGCAATAAAAATATAAAGATAATGTTATAAAGAAATTGAGTGTTGTAATAAGAAAAATATTTACTTCAATTTTTGAAGAAAATAGGTTCATCTATAAAATGTGGAATTTTGGCAAATTTTTTAATATTATATAAATTATAATAATTATTTTGAAAAAATAAAAAATAAAAATAATTTAGAAATATGATTTAGAAAATTATCACTCTTTAAAATTTTATATAGAAAATATTTAAATAAAAATCAATATTTTATAATGTTGCTACTCATTTCTACGATCATATCAACATAATTTTAGATTTTAGTTTAAATCTAGTTAATGAAACTATGTAACTTGCTTTGGCAACAAAAAAAATTCAATATTGGTCTTATATTTTTATTTTCTGATGTTGAAAATATCGGGGATGCTAGTTTGTGAGCTTGTGAGCGTGAGCCTATGAGTCTGTGAGCCTATGAGCCTCCATTTTTTTTATCCATTTAGGATTCCTAAATCTGTTCAGGTCCTATGACCGTGGATTTAAATGCAAGGATCTATAGTCCAAATAAACAACAAATGAATTTGTTCCTATTTGATTTTGTCCCCCCAAAATTGAACCAATATATTTTATTAAATTGAAATATTATAAAATAGGAAATTTTTGTAAGTAACACATAATGAAAATAGGTCTATATAGTGGTTTAGGATATTTCACTACAAGACATATATGAGATAAATACAATGCATTGTAATACCATTATTTAAAGGGCACATTTATCAAGTAAAAATAGAAGGGGCAATAAACATGGATTGTAGATGTTGAATATAAATTTGATGATAGGCAAAATATTACAAGCATTAGATTATAAAAATGGTCTTGAGTTTATGATTATGTGATAAATGAAGTCTTAATTGTTGTCCTTCATGTAAATTTAAAGAATGAAAATGGTCCATTTATTTTTTTTAATTTTTTAAAAATGATTTAAAATAAAAATAGAAAATCTTGAATTTTGAATATTTTAAATGTACAAAATATTCATTTATTATACTAGGTATATGTATTAACCTAGAATGAATGAAGCAATTATTTTTCTAGTCAATGCCTCTATTTTTGGACTATCTTAATCAAACTATTTTTTTGAAACAAATCCAATGCTAATAGTTTAATTTACTTCCAAATTAAAGTGAATTATGTAGAATTTTATAAAGTCCAATGGTGTAGTGTAATTCAAGGCTTGCAATTTATTATTCAATTTGAGCAGAGAGTGAAGTTTAAGGCCATCAAATGGAATTGTTGCCACATCATGCATAGTTAGATTCAAAATAGAATAAAGTAAATAGAAATCAAATATAAAAGTATGAAATCAAACTCAAATATCGTCCGACTCAGATGCACTGAGTTCAAAATAAGAACATACTCTAGGATCATAAAATCTATGAGGTGATAGAGAGATCGAAGACGAATCAGATGAAACATTAGCATAAGCTAATGCTAAATCTTCAGCATAAATAGGTAGGCCACGAGGACTCAGAGAAGGACTTCTAAAAAATCCAGAGTGTCGGAAAAAAGGCAAGGTCTGTCTTGGTGATGGATTCATCCAACTGCAAACAACAAACCATATGTTTGAGTATGTAATAACAAATTAAAATTCAAAGTATTGAATTTTGAATTGCAATTGTTGAAAAAAAAACAAAAAAAACTTACTCACATAAGTCAAGTAACTCGACATCTTCAATTGGAGAGTCGTCATCAATCTCCATACCATCACCCGTGGTAGTAGAATGAAGAGTCTTGGAGATGATAGTAGGTGTTTGTAATGGCTTCAGTACCTCATTAAAAAGCTTGGCATCACTTTCTAATGCTAGAATGTGACGATTAGATGAATGAGTTGCTCTGATGGAAGAACCTGTATAAGACACAATATTGACATTATAAGAACATCAAAATTAGAAGGTAGAGAAAAAAATCAAATCAGAATATACAACAATAATGATTCAATGTTGTAGATTACAATACTTATAGAAGGCAGTCATGTCTGCCACAATACCATTTGTAGGGCTTAAGCCATGAACAAAAAGCTTCATGAGAACTTCAGATTTTTCCTTAGCACCCCTCCATGGCTTGCCATCTTCCTTTCTACATGATTGAGTTGTTGTCGTAATAGTGTTGAAAAGGACATCATTTGTGGTTAAATCAACCTCAGGAATTGAGGGATCAATAGAAATTTGAAGCTCTTGAGGTTGCCTAGCAATAGCAGAGGCTAATGATCGAATCAATAGCAAAGCCTTGAACTTCAAAGTCTACAAATCAAAATCAAAATCAAATTAGAATGTACACTTAAAATGAAAATAACTGCAATAACAAATGAATCAAAATAAAAAGTGAAAGATTGAAATTACTACTTACAAATTTGGATGGGTTCATGGGATTTGCCAAATGTAAGCAATTTATGATAGTCCACTCATCCTTCATCTTCAACTTGTAGTTCTTGAAGAATCCGGACACTTCTCTCTTCACCGTAGAAGTATCAGGATAAAATAAAATAAATGCTCCATCATCATGAAGATAGGTGAGAGAGAATGCCATCATTACATGGAGAAAACTTGGAATGCTAGCATTCCAATGAGGGATTTCAGATGATGGATTTGAAACCCCTGGAACTGGAAGACCATCTGGATACTCTGCAATGATGAGGTCCACAACTGGTCTCTTTTGAATTTTGCCATAAAAAAAGAACTCTCTACCTTCACCGACCTACAAAGATAAATTTCAAAAATGTTAATTCATAACAGAAGATGTCAAAGTCATAAAAGAACAAAATGAGAAGATGTAAATTGGGTAGAATATGTATGATTTCATAATAATAAAAATGAGATGAAAAGAAAACAAATAAAAAAAATGAACTGACCTTTGAGAGAAAAGCCATAATGTTGTCATATGATGTACCAAATGTACCATTTTTCTTCTTCTCTTCAACGATTCTAACAAAAGAATCATTCAAGATTAGATCAAGAGATGTAGGATTGGTAGACAAAGGAGCCAATGTACTCATCATACCTTTAAGCTTGGGAGCTAGCTCAAAGGTAGGAGAGGAGGTTGGTACCAAAACAACAGAAGTAGAAGATGTCTTTTGGCGCTTTGAAGCAGGGAGTTTTGCTTCAACATCGAAAGAAGAAGGTATAGTAACAACAAGATTCTTCAAAGTATCTTGAACTGGTACATCTTCATTGGAATCATCAAGTTCAACCACCAACTTCTTAGACTTGGTCTTCTTGGCTGCATCCTTACTGACCTTCTTGAGAACATCTATAGCAGTACCCTTGAGGGCAGGCTCAATAGAATCTCGGAGGACAACATCAAAAGTTGGTGGTCTTTTGAGGGGACAATCCAAATAGCACCCACATTTTTCCCAATGCATGGGATCCCAAGATTCCATGATCCCCTCTGTGAACATGCACTCTTCACTTTCTTTGTCCAAATAATTGGCAAAGAAAGTGGGAGTTTTGGAAATGGCTTTGGCAGGGAAGAGAACATACTTAAAGTATCTATAAAGCACCCTTTGCATGACTGATTTGAAGTTGAGTTGCTTGTCTATCTTGTTGTTCTTGTGAACCCTCTTATCGACAGCAAATTCATGGAAGAATGCAGTATCCTACAACAATATGCGCATAGTCTCCACATAATCAAAAATAGTAGGCAAGGGATCCATACCATCGGGAAGATAGTCAATAGATACGTCCAAATCTGCCACTGTAGCATTGAAGAGTTTTTCTGTCTCAATAGCCAACTGCCATACACATAAATTGTAAATTAGAAAGAATGTTTTGAATTTTTGATTGATCCAAAAGGTTCAAGGAATTAATACTAAAACAATAGGAAAGAAAGATAAGTACTCACTTGAGCCCACCACGTAGCTTTATGAAGCCACTCAGGAAATTCGAGATCACTGAATTTCGGTTTAGGGAATTTGAGAGCCTCACGAAGAGAAGGAGACTTATTCCATCTCTCAAGCCACTTGATCTTCATAGAAGTATCCATTGCTGAAGTTGCCAACATCCAAAGTTTTTCTTGGGTCATCTCCGGATTGTCATCATGAGTTTCATAGTGAAACTTTATCTGCTCCAAAAATGCGCTTGTATGCTTTGGATCTGCAATGGGAAGTTGTTTCTTCAATTCTGAATGAGAAGCTACCTTGACCTTGTCAACAACTTTTGAAACCCACTCAGAAACTGCACTTGAAGTCCAATCCACTGGATTGGGATACTTCTCATAGAATTTTCTTTGAGCAACAGCAACAGCATCCTCTAATTCTTGTTGCAAAAAGTGAAGAATATGTAAGAAAAAACATAAATGCAAATGATAACAAATGTTTTGAATAGTAGAGGAAGAGATATGAAATGCAATTAAAAAAAAAAAGCTAATGTCAAGAAACCTATACATTCAAAGAAATTTGAAAACTAGAAAAGAAAATGAAGAAATGAACCTGGTATAAGACTCCATTTAGAGCCTCAAGAGTTAAAGTGAACCAAGTTCTCTGTTTCGATTTTTGCTTGGCTTCAGCTGCAAGAAGATCCTCCTTAGAAACAAGTTTTTCAAAATACGAGAGTGGCTGTCCGGCAATATTTTGAATGCGATAGAGCTTGTGAACAAGATTTATGGAGACATGGGACTTCTGATTTCTCCTGCCAAAATAAAATTTATTATATTAGAACATAAAAAAAAAACTTTGAAATAACAGAATGCAAAATAGCAATATAGATAATGATTCAAGTAAAACAAACTTGGAAAACAAAAGAAATGAATAAAATAAAAAGGGATCAAGAAATATAATGGTTTACCAATTGACTTCATGTAATGCTGTCAACATAGTTGCAACATCCCCTTTGACTTCCAAAATGACACTTTCAATAGCATAATGCCATTGAAAGTCGTCCGCATGATCTCGGTTGATAAGAGGCATCCATGCTTGCAAACGATGGTTGCCATCCCATCCCATTAACATCTTGCCAGAAAAAACTTTGAGATCCTCATCATTTTGCAATTCTCTCTCAAATGCAGCATTTGCTCTCACCCAGTTTGGACTCCATGTTTTGATGATTTCATCCGTAACATCTATTGTCTTCCCCTCATTGTTCTCCAAGGCAACATAGAAAACTCCATTTCCTTCCATGTAACCACAAGTAATAAAGTGTGTAGCTCAATTCATGACATCATTCTTCAAGAAAGGCCTCGCCACCGGTAGAGATATCATACGACATAAAGGAATATTGATTTTCGATTTAGCTCGTGGTTGATACCTCAACCGCTCAAAACGAGAAGAAGTATTCACAGTCTCCTTCAAGAATCCAAGCAACTGTAACTCAAGTTCATCTTGAGAAAGAGGTTGAAGTGCGGCATTAGCTTCTTGTGCTTGTGGATCTCTTTCTGTTAACATGTCAAGAACAATGTGCACATGACGATTAGAACAAGTTTTAGTCTACATGTATGTACAATAATATATACAATTTCGTATAGAAATCATTAATGAATGTGGTCTAAGGAGGCCTAAAATTTTCAGCATAAAATAAGCAATGTAGCATACATTGGGAAGAAAATCAAAGTCTCTAAAAGCATGGCCGTCAACGGCCGGGGTCTATGAAGCCCTGAAAAATTTCAGAAATTGGCTACTGTTGAGCAATGTAGCATACATTGGGGAAAAAAATAGAAGTCTCTAAAAGCATGGCCGTCAACGGCTAGGGTCTATCAAGTCCTGAAAAATTTCAGAAATTGGCTATTGTTGAGCAATGTAGCATACATTGCGAAAAAAATAGAAGTTTCTAAAAGCATGGCCGTCAACGGCTAAGGTCTATGAAGTCTTGCAAAATTTCAGCATTTGACAAATGTTGAGTAATGTAGCATACATTGGGAAAAGAATAAAAGTCTCTAAAAGCATGGCCGTCAACGGCTGGGGTCTATGAAGTCCTGAAAAATTTCAGCATTTGGCAATTGTTGATATACATAGCATACATTGGGAAAAAAAATTGAAGTCTGTAAAAGCATGGCCATCAACGGCTGGGGTCTATGAAGTCCTGAAAATTTTCAGAATTTGCCAATTCAGCAAGTATTGAGCAATATAGCATGTATAGACATGAAATTTATGTCTCTGGAAGCATGGCCGTTAACGGCTAGGGTCTAAAGTCACAAAGATTTCAGCATCTGATGAAATCCTTAATGTTCTATAGAAGCCAAAAATTTCAGCATTTGCCTAAATTACTAATGTTTCGTAGAAGCAAATGTGTATCTCAAAACTATAGCCATGAACGGCTGGGGTGTAAGAAGGCTCAAGAAATTGTAGTGCTCTACAAAATTGGAACACCCTAATTCCTAAATTTGAGTTCAGAAAAGCATAGCCGTTAACGGCTGGGGTTTAAGAAGGCTCAAAAAATTATAGTACTCTACAAAATTGTAGGGCTCTACGAAATTGTAGGGTTCTACGAAATTGTAGCACCCTAAACCCTAAACTGGAATTCAGAAAAGCATGACCGTCAATGGTTGTCCATTGGAGAGACAAACATGAAGGCAATTCCAAGAAATTTTGAAAACAAAATAGAATTGGAAAAAGCGTAGCCGTCAACGGCTGGGGTCTGAAGAGGCGGAAAAAAATGAGGCACGCACCTAGATTTGACTCACTCGGCGCACTTGTTGTCCCTTCTTTTTCTTGAATCATCGTTTCTCCACGCTCAAATCGTTGCGATGATTCCGCCGTAGCCTCCTCTATAGCCTCTCCTTCGTCCATGAAGTATAAAATTGGTAGATGTACTTCAAAGGAATCTTCTGAATAACTTATTCAATTTTCAAGATTTTAAGCCAAAAAATTTTGTACTCATAGATTCTACGGGTCAGACTTCCCCTAATTTTTTCCAAATTTTTTGGACACTCGAGCAATTTTACAAAAATCGCCAGAAACTGCTGAAAATCAAAAGGCTGGATTTGGCCTAAAAATCTGCGGTTTATAAAGATTTCAGGCAAGATTCCAAGATGCTGTTTTAGTTTTTAAGTCGTAAAACACTCAATATGCATCTGTTTTTTACGTGCTATATACCGTTGGAATCGTGCTTCCGACACACAAAAAATCATATAAAGTTCCTACAAATGTGTCTTAAAAAAATTTCACATACTTTCTAATTTACCATTGCTTGAAGAAATTATTTACATACCTCTATGTTTGTACCTGCAAGTTCTATCTCCAACTCCAATGTTCGTAGTGCTAATTGTTGATGCTTTTGTTGATGTTCTTCCTCTTCTTCTGTGTCTTCATCTACTTCATCTTTTTCTTCTTCGTCAGTGTATTCATTACAATCGCTATAGACAGAAGCTATCTCTGGTTGACCTTCACAAGAAATACGCCCAACCTCTACAATATCCTCTTCTATTACTTCACATGGAACTATATCTCCATATGTTAAATTCCTCATTGAGCTTGACAAATCACCTGCACTAATTTGAGACAACCGTCTAATCATTCTAGCCCTTAACAATTGCCTTCTACTTGAATAACGAAAGCTACTTTTCTTCCTCTTCTTCCTGTGTGTAACTAGAGTGTCAACCACTAACGATGGTGAAAGCAAATCCTCTTGCATTTGAAATAATCAACTATCAAGGCATTACAATATCAACATCTGCCATACTACATCACACCCTCTTTCAAACTCACATTTCTATTTACTGCTTCCTCATGGCCTGCAACCTTCCATATTCTATAAGACAACTCTAATTCCTCTTTATAAGGATATATTTTCATTTCATAATTAAATAACGGCTAGTTTTTTTTCCTATTCATATTGTCATCAACCACTATTTTTTTAATCTTGTCAGACTATCACTAGATATATAATTATAATTGTAAATATGTCATACGTCATCATCAACTATTATGCTTGACAACTTATCTTCTATTGTCAGTGACAGTTGTAACACTATCAACTTGGTCTAATACATATTGATATCCTTCATACTATAATCCATTTATTATTGGTGATGCGTTAATTGATGCCATACAGTATGCCGTCTTACCCAACTTCATTACACCTACTATTAATATACCTTCTTCTATATCAAATCTCCATATAATATTTATTCATGACCATTCAAATTATCAATCCAATTTCAAATTCCAGTACATCCATGAAAAAAATTTCATTCATTTCGAACAACCCCTATAATTTTCTCCTTTATATTCACACCTCTTGCACTTACAAACTTCATTCTTTGCTTCTTCAAACTACGTCTTGCTCCCCATTTTCTTAATGCTTCACTATGGCTAGTATTGTTGCTAAAGGTCATGATGTTCCATTTATTTTACCACTAGATAATCAAGGTTTCGTTCGTGTACTTGCCCATCTCCTTCATGTCCGGTTTGGATTCACCCCTTCTTCTATTATTGTGGAAGAAGAAGTCCAAGGAGATCACGGCGTTGTTAAGGAGTCTATCTTGCAGTCAAGATGTAGTGATCATGAAGGATTCTACTGGCTTCTTCTTGCAGGGCGCTATAGAGTTTATGGTCTCTTGTCGGAGCTCTTGCCACCTTCAACTGAAATATTGAAACTTACTTCTGATAACTCCAAGGGTGAACACCCATTACCATGTCCTGTAAAAGTGGAGTCTTTAGGTAGTGGATGCTCTGAGAATACAATTGTGTTCAATATCAAACGCGAGTCTCTAGAACCTGTAATTGAGTTGTCTAGCGATTCTGAAGGCGAGGTGCCACTGAAAGTCTGCCAACCTTCTTCTTCGAATGTTGTTTTTCCATGTATAGTAGATTCATCCATTCCTACTATCTTCCATAGTACACTTAGTAGTCCAACATCATCCGTGTTTTCTCGCCCTCCTCTCCCTCCCAATCAAGGCAATTCCTTAACTGTATTAGAATGCCTTTGCAAATTGTCTTCAGTGCCTGGATCATGAAATGAACTTGCCCAAATTGATTTTGATGCCATTGACTATCAGAAGGTTCAGTTCCTCCCATCTAGATTTGATGGGGATGTTCTTTTCGAGCTACCACCTTGTTGTGGATCTATATGTGGAGCTAGAGGCATGGAAGGTATGGACAAGCGATACGATGGTCATGCATGGTGTCGCACTATGACATCAAACATCCATAATGACTTAGGTTTGAAGTTCAGAAAATCGCATTGTATTGGACACTTGATTTGTGAAAATACGAAATGTGACTATCGCACACGAGCTTTGAAAAGCAATGAAACTGAGTGGATTGGAACCACCAAACATCCTTTTAGTGTAGGTCAGATTCCTCCTTCTGACTCTATTGTGCTCTGTAAAATCTGTAGACAACCTTTTACTTGTCTTAGTCTATGTAACTCGCGAATTTATTATGTACTCAGAAGTGGAGATT
Organism: Climacium dendroides; assembly: GCA_950106755.1. Lineage (NCBI taxonomy): Eukaryota > Viridiplantae > Streptophyta > Bryopsida > Hypnales > Climaciaceae > Climacium > Climacium dendroides. The sequence continues at coordinate 26,909,127 of OX467088.1, forward strand.
TGTCACGTGCATGCATCCATTTGGGTGTTCATTCACATCCAGTTACTGATGGTCAATGTAGAGAGTCTCTTGAAGCAATTACTGGGCTAATTGCTAACGAAGTAGCTAAGACTCCAACAGCCAAAACTTCTACCATCACCTTGGCGGCAAGTAAGGAATTCCTTGACACGTTTCTTATTCACAATGGGCCTGGACCAAAGGAGATGCTTCACGGTAATGCATTAGAGAATGTCATGGATAGGTTCAAGCTCCTTAGCTCGCCCAATGTACGCAACATCATTTTCTCTTTTCGGAGCAACAACAAAGGAGGAGGCAAGATTGATCGAATTCTAGACATGAAGGGACATGCCAAAATGGAGTATATCCACGATAGTGTATTTCCAGGACAAGGGCAAGACAAGGTCTATTTATTCAAGATGCTCGTGGATGGACCTAGAAGTAGAGTGGATCTTGTACGACGAATGCAACCAGGCGGCAACCTTAAAAATTGTTTTATCATGTTCGATCATGTCAAGAGAGTGAAATTATGGACGACTATTGCTTGCCACGTCTATGATTCCTTTTATTGCAAAGTCATGACCATTGCTGTATGTGATATGCAGACTGAGGGCACTGAAGGCCAAATCATTTTTTGGCGTTGTTTGAATAAGGTCATGATAAAAAATGGAGTGTCAAATCCTAACTTCAAGGGATTTATGTGCGATAGTGCTCAGGCCAACTTTAATGCAGTTCGCACTGTGTATGGGTCGGGGGACCCATCTATTCCAATGGTGAACCAGGAAAGGACTTGTTTGTTCCATTGGGCGACAAGCATGCACAAGCACACGGAGAAACTAATCAGCAAAGAGTTTCAGAAACAACATATCCGACTCTGCAGGCAGTATAAGGATGCAACATCAATGTTGGAGGCAGATAAGATGTACCTAGAAATCAAAGCTTGGTGGTATTCTTCTGGAGCTGCATCAGAACCAACTATTCGCGAACTCGAGGATTGGTTGGCATTTTGGCACTTTCGCTATCGTCAATGGGGTGCAATCATGGATACGGTATGATATCTACTTTCATTGTTTTTTTCCTATTTTTTATCCTATATCCTCAATGTTTCAAAGACTGACTTCATTTAATATATTTGCAGAATTTGACAGTAGAAGAATTAGCAGATATTCCAACATGCAATTTGGCTGAAACAATGCACAACAAATGGATGCAAGCTTCAGGAAAGCGTGGATCTGATTTATTCGTTGCCACGTGTGATGACTGGGTTCAAGCCTTCATGCAAATGACCAACTACAGGACTTATCTTTGTGGGGGCCCTTCTGGAAAAGGCCCCTCTAAAGAAGATTTGAAATTGAAGAGGGCTATGGCATCTAGAGATGGAAAAAAAATTGCAGATGCACTTAGTGAGATGCCTAGAGCGGAAGACATCTGCACTCGAATTCCACATTTAGAGGGTGAAGAAATATTTGGATCCAGCAAAAGGAAATTAGATCTTCCAATTGGTTCTGAAGGTGATTCTCATCGCCCTGACAAAGTAAACTTTTCTCATCCTCGGGTTCAAATCAGATCAGCTGTTGGTAGAGTACAACTTGGGGCTGTAGTTGTCGAAACTAATACAGTTTTACCCCATACCCAATCTGTTGTAGAAACCGATTGTGATACATCAGTATGGCATATAGCGAGAATTTCACACAAGTCAAAGAAACAATGTCATGCCATTCAGAAGTACACATAAGCCAAATGCAAGCTATTGATTGTCAGGCATGGATTATCCACTGCTGCCCCTACTTATAGAAGGCAAAAGCGTGAGTATAAGGGGACAACAGTTCAAACTGAGGATTTTTGGTTTTGTGCTGACCAAATTGCACGATGTGCCATGGGACCTAAGCGTTCCCATATTCTTACTCGACCTGAGATCCCTGAGATTTGGCCTATTCTTATTGGTACCAATCTTACTCGTACTGAAATTATAGAGTTTGAAGAAGATGGATTTCGCTTGCAATCCAGCATTCCAATGTCACCTCAACGGCTATTCACCTCATCAAGGATATTTGAGCCTATGTTGTGGACTCATCCTCGACCGGCACATGCTGAAAGAATTCCTTCTATTCGGAATGGTAAGCAAGTTCGTCGGAGTAGTAAAGCCCCCACCGAAAATCACCGCAATCAATGGGAGAGTGCAAGGAATGTTACAACAAGTATCACTGGGGTGAACTTCCTTCCTTACCTTGGACTTGGTGCTATTATTACACTTTTGTCTGGTACTGAACCTAACCAGAAGGTTTATAATATCACGCTTTCTAATTTTCCTTCTTGTACTTGTCCCCATTATGGAGGTATGAATGGAACTTCAATTGGAAAGTGTAGTATGTATATAAACTGCAAACATCTTTATTACATCTTCCGTTACTTCTGCAAATTGGATTACAAGATAGACACATTCATCCACGCCCCTACCCTTAGTTTGGATGAAGTTAAACAAGTACTTGTTGCTGCCGGAATCATCAAGACGTGCAATTGAAGTTAGTGAACAAGTTAGTTGATGAGTATTAGCATGATATGAAGTAAATCTATAGTACCAATATATTATCTTTAAAATTTGCATATATTGCAAAGTATTATATTTATATTTCAATATGTATTCCTTGTTGCAATGAAAAGATATTTTACTATTTATAAGATGTAGAATTTTTTTTGATATTTTCATTGCATTTGTCTTTCTGTCAATTTTAGAATTTCCTTTGGATTAATTATTTGTACTTTCACTTTATAAGCCTACTCTAATACTGACTTTGAAAACGTGATTTAAACCAATAAACCTAGATATAAAATTTGAACTTGCAATAGCGCCAATTTTCTAGGCTTTTAAATCCACGGTCATGGGTCCTGTGGCAATAGGTCATATTTTTCTAAAAATAAACTTTGCTAAAAAAAATCAATCTTTTTAATTTTTTAACTAAAAAAATTAGAAATTATATCATGATTCAAATTTGTAGTCTTCAGGCTCACACAATTCCTGCTCACCGCTCTTAGGCTCACGCTCACCGCTCATAGGCTCATGCTCACATGCTCACATGCTAGCGTCGTTGTTGAAAATATCATAACTTCAAAATTAGTAAGATGAAAAGCAATTTGTTAACAAATATATCAAAGATTTGAATACTAGAAATGGTATTTGTTTTTTACATTCAAAGTTTTAATTTGTTTTTAGTATAAGACAATTCATTGTTAAAATATGAGTCATTTTTTTAATCAAATCTCTTACTTTTGTAAAATTTTGATGAATTCTTGTACCAATTCTAAATATACTATTCAAAACTATTTTATAAATCATGCCTTTGTTTAACAACTACATTGAAGACAATATTATTGATAGTAATAAGTTTTATATCTATTTTTTATATTACATGATATGTTAATTTAAGTCATTATAGTACCATGAATTTCAATTAAATATATATATATATATATATATATATATATATATATATATATATATATATATATATATATATATATATATATATATATATATATATATATATATCAAAAGCAATGTCTTTCTTGCCATCCAATGACTAAGTCATGATATATTTGTAATAATTAAAAATATTTTTATTTAAAATTAAAATTATTCTTTCTGTAATCATTTAGATTTATTTACCAATGCAAATATTTGAGCATGGAACGTAGAAATTCTAAAATAAAAACATACGCTCTAATAAAAAAAACTCTAATGTAATTTTAGAAAAAAAAAATCATTATTTATAAATAAATTCAATCTAATATTGGTAAAAATGACATTTTGATTATCCTTTTATTCCTAAAGATCATTGTAAAATTTTTCATTATACTAATCATTGATTGAAATCATAACTAGAATTTATTTTTCTTTAAGATTGAACAAGTGCATGACATTTATTTTAGTATAGAAGATAAATCAATTAAATTGTAATCATATTTTCTATAATATATATATATATATATATATATATATATATATATATATATATATATATATATATATACAAATTTAACTTGATAAGATGTAAATCAATTTAATATTTTTTTAAATGTGGACGTGGTTTGACATTTTATAGAATTTTTTAATTGAGATTTTTGATAATCTTCTATTTAATAATCCATCAATATTCTTGATGGCGTTCTATTTTTAGGAGTACAATGGATATTAATGCAATTCAAGAGAGAGTCTACTAGAGGCATTTGAACAAAATGATGTGTACCAATTATTTATTTATTTATATTGAAGTAAGTAAAAAATCAATGGAAATTTTCCATCATCTATCATCTCAATTTTGGTAGACTACAAAAAATAATCCTTTTCTACATGTTTGTTTAGGTATAATGATTTGTTATTGTGTATGTTCATATATAACAAATACATTGAAATGGTATAATCTAATCTTATAATACATTTGAGAAGAATTTGGAAATTATTTATTTCAAATTCCAAAACCTTTTGAAAACAAATTTGCTTTAAAAAGTTGATTTGTATTAAAATAAACAACTACCTAAGTATCACTATTTATATTACAAATCTATCATAATTTTAATATATTTTTTCAAGTGAAAACACTATATCAATCCTTGTACTATATTTATGAAATACATATGGAAAACAATTAATTTTATGACCTTCTATATTTGATATGAAGATAATTGATTATTTTTAATTTCAATTTAAAATAAAAATCACTTTGCCATAAATTATATAATGTGTATTAAGATAATCATTTAATAATAAAAATCATAATAATAAGTGATATTTGATCTATTGTCAATTGTTTTAATATTTGCATAAAGTTTTTCTCTTAAGTTTTAAATTGAAAAATTCCTTTTACTAATATGGAAACATACTCATGATTGTGTACATTATTACAAACTTATCTTTTGATATAATGTTGACACCATTAAATTTTAGTCAATGTTTACAAAAAAATCAATCAAGTTATGGAACCCTCATTGTGCTTTGACTTAGAAGGTGGGATTTTAAAGAATTGTATGGACTCATGTTTTCAAATGCTTATAATATAAAGAGCTTGTAAAATAAAATAAAAAATGAAAAAGATATAACAAAAATATCCTATTATATTTTTTTGCCTAATGTAGAAGGTAGAATGAAATGAAGTCAATTCCTCCTAGAGCAAAGTTTAGAGCTATGCATGGGACTATGCTTGTGAATAAAAAAGATTGCTTTGATGACATTGAACCACCTCTATAAAGTTTCCTCATACCATCTATAGTTTACCTCTGCAAAGCTATTTTTCTTCACAAACTAGAATGTGTTGCCTCTATATTTTGATATTCAAAACTAAGATTGCTACAATCAAACAAAATTTATAAGGAAAGTAGCAAAGAGTATGTAGTATTTGTTCAATGTTGAAAAGTTTACTATTTGAAGAAAGTATTGACATTTTCATTAATAAATTTTATATATTTTTCACAAATCAATCAAAACTACAATTTTTAAATGCTTAAGATAGAAAAATTGTACACTTGGTGAAATTTTGAAGTAAAAAAACTCTAAATTCATTTTAAGCAAATTTATGAATAGTTTTGAATTTTTGATAGTACAAAAAATTTCTATTCTTGAATTTTTTTATTATTTCCTTTGATAAACTTTTAAAAAATCTTAGAACTTATATTTCATAATACATTTGTATTTTGTCATGTAATGTGGCATCTAGGAATAAAAACTTTACTATGTGTTTAATGGGCCAAGGTAAGTTAGCTAGCATTAGAGAGTTATTTATGTGTTATATTTTAAAAGAGTCCTTAATCATTAGGAACCTTATTGAGAGTTGAACCTTTGTTTTGGTCAACTAGAGTTTGGGATACATAGGTAAAGAGACATTCTTAACTTGACATTCTTGTCAAGTCAAGGTTTGTTTGTATTTGAGAGAGAGAAGACTTGTTACTCGTCACTCCAACTTTGGGTAGCTTTTGTCATTCAAGATCTGTACTATACTATCTTTACATATTGATTTTCTACCATTTCTTGATCAGACTAATCAGGTTCATCAATATTGGTACTACCCTCAATTAGATAGGCTCAAGTTTGGTATTTTGAATCTATCAAGCACCTATTTATTCAAGCCATTTGATTCCATTACAAGCTGCTATCGCACCAAATATTGTCAGAAGGGAGTGTGGGTTTCTTTTCCATACATTCTTATGCCGATACTATCTCCTATTGCTCATAGTCATTCATTTCCGACAAGCATCTTCACTTAGTCACAAAATGTCCCTTCTCTCACTCTTGATATAAAATGTATATAATAGAACTAGAGCCTATTAGCATCGATCCTCTAAGTATAATAAGTGTACTTGACTTACTTGCCATTCATTCATGGGTCAGTATTACTATTTTGATCCGTGTTAAGTCTCTTCTCATATAGGTTTCTCATACAGGTTTCCCATTTTTCATGGTCTGATATGACAACATCAATTTATTTCCCATGGAGTACATGGATATAAACATTCTGACAGTAAGTATGTATATATCTCGTATCATATATTGTAACCGGTATGAGTAACTTCTAAAACTATCCATCTACTGTATCGACATCGATAATCAGCATAGTAGGAACTTAAACAACACATGACAAATTTCAATTCAAGGAAACAACTACAATTAGTTTTAAGTCGTTATCTATACCCGAATATGAGGAAATCACACCTCACCTACACCCATGGCAACAAAAATGAACACTAAGTTAGTTTCTCACCATGTACAAGGTTTTTGCACCATGATAACACGTTGTTATCCGAATTGCATATTTGATCATAAAGCAAGTAAACATTATTGTATGTTGCTTCGTCAAGCATATGTATGTTTGCTCCCCGCATGGTAAGCCACCACTCTCTATTAGTACACGATTAAACTGCACCTATGGTACCATCTCCATGTCCATGCCAAATGCAGCAGCACCTGATTGCTTCGGTTTAGACTTTTAGGAATGTGCAGAGTTTCTTGGGCAACCAAATGACCTTAGATGTCTGTAGTAATGACTTGCTGGTTATACAGAGTTTCTTGGCCTTGGAAGCTCATCCGTTCGTTTGTTGTGGAAGTGACGTGCTCAAGTCCCGCCAAACTTGAACTGATGTGGATTGATTGAGCCCAGCATGCTGTTCATTGAGTGCTAAACTGTTGGCATATTCTTGTAGCTAGTAAATTGTTTCTATGTACTCCAAGCATCAATTGAATTTCGTTGGGTATGTGGATTAGTATACCCATGTACCATGCCTTACTTATGCCCTACTTATCCGTATTGCCACACCAACATATGATTGTCACCTTGACTATGTCATTATTTTTGTTAGTTTTATTTTGTCTTTTTTGCTTGTCCCTTTGGGAAACTTGGCTATTCTTAGGCACAAGAGAGAGAGAACTCTTTTCATTTCATGGAAGTGCCCTCTGTTTCATGGTGCCCTCTGTCTGAGTCATTTTCAGCGTTGAGCGCCATGTCCATGGTTACCCTCTCTTTGACCATGAACATTGTTGGAGAGTGTAGTAGTAATGGTGGTTTTGCAAACATTGGAAAGGTCGTGGCAATATGGAATTCACGTATTATTCAATCGTAGCTCACATTCTTATGGAAGGCGATGTCATAGATGCATTTCGGCAATGAGGATCACGCAAAGCAAATTGAAGGAAACACAATGCAAAAAATAAGTAGGACAGCCATTTTTATAGCAGACTCTCTATTAATAATGAAATGCATAGCAAAGCAATTGTGTGTGCACGATCTAGTGATCCGATCCGTCTCCGCAAGCATAGCAAATGTCGTCGACCATGGTACTATTGCTACAATAGGGTCAAATGTTGAACAACTCACCGATAAACAATGTTGGCAGACGAACACTGCATCACATATGCAAATATGTATAACACCTACACTATATATGGACTTTATACTACGAACATGCAACGAATATTTACAAAACAAATATCAATAGCAGTCATGCAAGAGCACCACAGACTACAAACAAAGGCTCATTGAGTGAGCATTACTCCATCGATGCTGCACTAGGCGCTTCCTCTTCTAGAATAGGAGAAATTGTCGTTGCTGCAGGTGGAGCAATAGGCACTACTGTAGGGGTTGTGTTTCTAGCCGTGTTGTCTCATTGAAGACCCGCACTAAGAATGACAGTTAGTTGTACAAGGCAATTCATTACATTGCCATATTTTTCAATTGATAGTTTGGCATTGTCATTAGCCTATTGTATGCTCTCCTACAAGCACTTGTCTCTATCTTTTTGGTACTACATCTACTCAACCAAGAGTCGAAGTTGAACATCCATCTTCGCTTGCTCTAGTTCACGACTTGTGTCTGCTATGTGTTTCATTTGGCCGGTTATGGCTTCACCAATGGTGCGGGTGGTCTCCGTAATGAGTGAGCGCCTAGAAAGAGTTTTGCGCCTCACGCTTGTACTTCTAAGACGCCGACGCAATGATGTTGCACTTGTGTCGAAGGAACTCAAAACCTGTGGTACGACACCTATAGGAATGGAGCATTTTGGAGCAATATTGGGAGAGAAGGCTGGTGACTTAGTGGGGATGTGAAGCAATGATCAACCTATTCTACATTGTGGGGCACCAACGGGGGACTGTATGGAAGCTGTCACGTCCTCACTGTTGGCCTACGTTGCTATTGTGTTCCTCGCCTTCTCATCGATGTCCTTGTTGAAGTCATCATTGAGAGCACCTTCAGTGGTTGTTACAGGTGTTCGGTAGTTACTATTGTCTTTGGTTAAAAGATCACGTGTGTATAACGGTGTAACAGAAGGTCTACTGTGGTATCATTTGTCAATGTGATTAAAAACATCTAATGGAAAAGCTTGAGGCAAGCCCTCGACCTTCTTCTCTGTCGTTGACATGTTTCAATAAGACAGTTCATTTGTGCCGTTGTATGCAAGGAAGTCAACCATGCGTTTATAATTTGGAATCAATTGGTTCCATTTGCTCTTGCACGCTGGACCATTACTGTAACATTGTGACACTTCGGCTCTCATGACCGCCACACTTATGCATAGCCACTTTTCAACATCACATACCATCAAATCCCGTCCGTTGGAATTGTCCTCTTCTTCCATGTTGATCGTACATTTAGTGTCAATGAGGGCAGCTACTTCGTGAGAACTCCAATTAGGGAATCTTTCCTTCCACTATCGCTTGCCATTAGGTTCTCCTTCATTGACGTTTCTATAGCTAGTTCCAACACCGATGCCAAGCATGCCATGAGTAGGACCTACAGTACTATGGTGGGCAGTAGACGCAGATCCTATACAGCAACAACAGTAGTATATATTACAACTTTGTCAATTTAATTTTCTTCCTAGCGCCAAGCCACATCTTGCACACTATAGATGACAGTCACGGCATGCAAAAGAAATCGCAATTAGAAGGAGAACCATGAGCGTAGAAACCTTGAACACTAATAGATTGCGGCATAGCAGCTGCAATCAATGGCAATGTATGTGGGACTCCTGCATAGCAACCACCTTCATCAGTATACGTCGATGACCTTACCTCAACGACGACAACATAACAGTGCTACAAGTGGAAGTCCGCCTATGATGATACAAAATCAAATCAACCATTGTAGAAGATAAATGTAAGGTTTCCCGATGAACAAATTTGTTGTGCTACCATGGACTACTATTGCTGATTGTGCAAGAGTTTGCTAATGCAGTCGCCACTCCATCCTCCAAATCTCCAAATTACTGAGAGACCATCAATCAGTGCATTGCCATTGCGCTTGCCATGTAGTAATGGAAAACACTATCCAGAAATTACTGTCCCTACTTGCAATGCCAAAAATTCAGAAACTATTGAGAGCAATGCAGACAATCTATTGACAATCTTCTTACAAATTGCTCAATGCAGAACTCTATCTTCTTTGTAAAATTTGTAATGCTCCTTGCTACCTTCACATTGTATTACATTGAATTCAATTGTACGTTGAGGCAACCGCCATTCAGTTCAAGGAACGATGACAAGCTTCATCACTTAATTATGCAATTTTTTAATGACTAATGCACCATTTGTTTGTGAATACGCACTGGGGGGCTTCTATGTACCACCACTTCTTGGAAATTGAAATCTTTATTTTGCTTGATTCCGTTCTATTTTATTTCGTGGACTTAATAGACGTCCTTCCTATAAAACTTGTCGCTGCCTTCCTTCAGCATCACTCTTTGCGGCAACCATACGCGCTGACACGTCAAATCGGACACTAACTGCCCATGCAAGTCCACACCTTCTACCTCTTCTTCATAACACTGACTCCTAACAATGTACGTAAGGCCTAGTGCGAAAGGCCCTTAAGACTTAATGGATTAACCTTTGAAGAACATTCCATGTTTCTGAAGGACACTAAATCCTCCATTCGAAGGTGGACCCAACCGACGTGGTGCATGGGTTGGACCATGGGCCTGGCCACGATCACGCGGCTTGGCTAGCCCACCTCCAATGGAGCTTGACTTGGTACATGACACCCTCTCTCTCCCATTGTGACCCCGATGGAGTAGTAGCACGACGGAGACGGAGCGTGAGTTGACGGAGGCAGAGATTCATGCCTCTGTTCTCTTTAACTTCCTTCGCTTGTATTGCGTTGTTGTTTGCACTTAGGGTTTTGTGTGTTTGCCATTGTTGTTTTTTCTATCATTGTTGTGGTTTGGAGTATACTCATGGTTGTACTCCTTGCCTGTGCCTTGTTTGCACCTGCTCCATAGGCTTGGAGAATGTTACTTTGCTTGCATTATAATCCATACTTTAGTTGTATCACAAGACATGGGCACTAGTAGTATTTGGCTTTTGCTATTAAAGACTCGGAAATTGAATTTGGATCAAGTATGAGTGGGTTGTGTGTGTTGGATTTTAGGAGCTCCTAAACTATACTCTGCATGCGTTACCAAGGTTTTCTGTTTAGCAATAACATTGCTGACATTGTTTTTTGCTTCATCTTTGACAAGGAGTATATAAATTTTTTGCTTCTACTAAAGCCTACTTAATTGTGCACAGAAGAATGGCATTCCCTCATTGCTGATGTTAAGATGAGACAATCTTGGAGGTTTATTGGACCTTTGGAACTTCATCTTAATTCTATCTTTGATTTATAGACCCTGTCTTTTTTAATACTATTTTAGCTAGCGAGTAGAAATTTGTATATGTTTTTTTGTATGGGAAATGGAAGACTTGATTGCTAGTTCAAAGTGGTTCATTCAGTGTTGAAGACAAACTACTTTGAAGTTAATCTCATGCCTAATTCATATGTTTGGTCAAACTTCATTAGTTTTCAATAATAGTCACACTTTTTAAAATTTTGATTATTTTCATGTAATAATATATATCATGTATTTAAATTTTTTTATCATAAATTAAAAATTATATTATTTTTTAAAATAATTTTTTAGTAAAAATTGTAATAATTTAAAAAATGCTTTAGAATGGTATGAATTTTTTAGTCAAAATAGAGATGATAATTATAAACATTATGGTATAATTGGTATATTTTTTGAATTCACACTCTAATTAATTCAATACAAAAGCTTAAAGTAGTGTATTTTAAGCTTTAAAGATGCTTCCTTCAAAATGTCACAAAAATTATAATTCTAACAATTTTGAAAAATTGAAGTGGAATAAAAAAAAGATTATTGAAACTACACTTTTTTAGTCAAACTTAAAAGACATTTTAAATCAAGAATTATATGAAATTGAGGGTTGACTTTTTACCATGCCCTTTTAACTTGGTTTGTCCTTTAAACCCTTCAATGCCTACAACATTTTGACAATGGAGTTTTTTAATGAATCTTCCCACTTTGATATTTTTTTGTACATTAATATGGTTGAAATTTTAATTTTAACTGTAAAAAATAAAGAGTATTTTGTTTAATATGCATGCAATTAATTTTAGAAATTATTAACAGTTGGATTTTTAGATTATAAAAATTTTGATTGATCAACTTCATAGGCAAAAAACATAACTTTGAGGAGGAAAAAACTACAAGAAGATGAATAGTTTTTCTTATCCCCCCAAAATTGTACTGAAATCTAAGGCAAATGCAATATTATTTAATCTTAATAAAATGAGCAATAAAAACCTCTCTCAAATTTGCACAGATTTTCAATTAAGAGTATGAAGCCAGAAATAGACCAAACTGGATCCTATACAATTTAATTTAAAAAAAATATGTGTCAATTTTTTTAATTTAAAAATTGATAGTATTATAATATCATTGGGAACATATTCACAAAATTTGGAATCATTCTAATTATTTTGGGTTCTTAATTTCACTAGATTGAATCTTGTATTTTTAAAATTGCTAAAAATACATGTTTGAAATTTTTTCTCTAAATCTAATTTGTTTGTATAGAGTAAAGACCAAAAATGTCGAAGAAAATGTTTTTTCCACTCCTAATATTCTTTTTATTGTTAAAAAATTATGTTTGTTCTCTTTTCTATTAGACTAAATTTCTTAAATAAAAATTTAAATACTTCTCACATTGAAATTTTGAAAATTGAAAACATAACAAGTATATCAACTTGTTATTCTACAAGATCCTATTCTACAAAAGATTGATATTTGTTTCACCCCTTGAATTTGCCATTGAAAATTTGAAGGGAACAACATTGTGTCTTCTTAGTCCTTGAGGGGTTAAAGGTTAACCCCTAAGTGCTCAAGCAACCATTTTTTGGTCGTTGTCCAACTTTGGGCAGTACTTTTGTGAAAAAAAACTTTTATTTATTTATTTATTTATTTATTATTATTATTTTTAAATTTTTCTTTAAAAGATTGAATTGTTTTTCAATATTTATATCCAAAACTAAGATCACTACAATCAAACAAAAATTATAAGAGAAATAGTATAAAGTGTTTAGAATTAGTTTAATGTTCAAAAACTTACTATTTAGGAAAAGTGTTGGTGTTTTCATTATTAGATATTATGCATTTTTTTGCAAATCAATAGAAAGTACAATCTTCAAAATTTATTTGAAGAGAATGTAAAAATAATTTTATAATTTTTACCTCATGGATACTTTCTACTTTTCATCCTTCACATTACGTTCTTTGATGCAAACTTCAAAAAATTTATAGAACTTATATTTTATATCATGTTTGTGTTTTGTCCGAATCCCTTGGGCTTTTAGGGTTCAAAACGACGAATATAGGATGAGTTTCAAATTGGATACTTGGCCCAAAAATGATTGTCCTCTTTCAATTTCACATTTTTTGAACCTTTGAAAAATGTTGAGGACCAAAAATGTTAGATAGATGACTTCATTGTTCATTGCAAAAACAAAAAGTGCACCTATTGGTTCAATAATCAAAGCATTTTGGTTTAATCCTTGAAAAATGTTGAGGACCAAAAATGTTGGATGGATGGTTTCATTGTTCATTGCAAAAACAAAAAATGCACCTATTGGTTCAATAATCAAAGCATTTTGGTTTAACCCTTCCAAAATGTTGAGGACCAAAATTGTCAAATGGATGACTTCATTGTTCATTGTAGGAACAAAAAATGCATGCACCTATTAGTTCAATAATCAAAGCATTTTGGTTACTACTTGATTTGTTCTACACAGGTTAGAGGTTGTTTTGAGTAGGTCATGTGGAGACTTCCTTGTGGCTAAGTTTATTTAGGTTGCAACAAATACATGCAATGTTCTTCACTGATTTTAGTGATGTAAAATTTGGAACCTTTCTTAATTATGTTTCTCACAATATGATAAATGAAAACGGCATGAGAAAATCTCAACAAGTTGTGGACAATCATATCAGGATGGAGTATATCTGTTCCCTCCGGTTTGGCGGGGGATAAGGGGCGTGATATTAGAGAAGGGCATTCATGTGTACTGTATTGAACAGAGGTCTGGGTCACAAATTGCATCAAAAAGTAAATTCAATAGTCGTTGTAAGGTCTCCACCATAGCCACCTGCTGACCGATTGCCACGGAGACGGTATCAACAGCAACTATAATAACCTATCCTCTTCAATTTATTCCCAAGTGGATACCAATTGATGTGACAATATCCACACAAAGAATGAAAGAATGCTTTTTTTGGTATAGCAAATTAACAACGTCCTGCAACCTCTACCTTCGGCTACACAAATTGTTGATGATATCTTCACGTATATTACAAACGAAAGGGTTGCTAATGGTTTGTATCACTGGCCTCTTAAAGTACCTACGATTGATCCCATAGGTACTATGACGCCAACTTTGTAGAAGGAGACGTTGGTGCTGGCCGTAATAACTGTTGTAATGAGCGAGCAGCCAAACGACGTGCAACACTCCCTGCAACTCGGCCTCCAAATGCTCGAGCTTTCGGCTTCATTAGCACCTACATAAGCACCGGAAAGAAATGTCAGAGGACATCAGGACATGTAAAAAATCACCGACATATCCTGTACCCCCCAAACACTGGAAACTTCACGGGAACAACACGAATCATGTTAATGCTTTGGGAATATAACGCAGAGGGCACTAAACCAGTTAACAGGTCGTGTCTTCCATAATGACCTCTGTAACCAGCAGCAACTCATCTATTCATATACTTGGTTGGACCTCTTAACAGGCGGCGTAAGCATGACATGACTAAAATGGCTACGGCCAGACCTTTGACTTGAAATTGGATTATCTACAGTCAACTACAGTGGTCCACAATCTCCTACTTTGAAATTTCAGAAGAAATTCATCTGGTTATGGTTCTGCACCCAAACATCTCGCCAGAGCTCAATACATTTCCGAGAAATCACACTGTTCCACATGTTCAAACGCTTAAAGTGACGCCAATACTATCCTCTGTTTAATCCAAGATTAGTTGCTAATATGAGCTGCACAAATCAAAGTACGGATGGTGACAAGTGAAGGGGTTTTGACACATGGAATTCAGAGCTAGTGAATAGGCATACCTCGATAAGGGGTTGAAGCATTGAAGGGTCGAACCCTCTCGAGCTCTGGAGCAGACCGTAAATCCTAAGCACTTGTTCACGCAAGGTGAGCATGGAGGCTTGGTCCCGAAGACTGACTTGAATTGGTGGAAGGAAGATACGCAGAGGGGAAGGAACTTGCCTCAAGGTTTGCATTGCAGTTCCTAATATCAAAGCTTCCGTAACACGTACAACCTCGCCTTCTATAAGCATCTGTAACTCGTCTCCTTCTTGGGACAACAATAGCTCCACTATGGGCTGCACAACCTCGTTTGCCTGGAAATCAGAATCCCTACGACCTTGCGTTAACAGATTTTCCAAGCGGTTCCACCTGCACAAAATGTGTCCCTGTTCAATACTCTATCAATCGTCCCCTTCTCGAAATGGAAAATCGTTGTCATTGGAAGATAAGACCATAAGAAGTATAGCAATTCCCATTCGAAGCCCAGTTTAGATATGGGTCCTAGGATGGTAATGTCAATTGAAAAGAAAGTATAAAAATATTATAAACAACATAAATACATCCTCTAGGTCGTGATCATCTCGCACAAAATGAACAGCATCAAATCTCTCATTTAAATAACGTACACATATAGAGTTTAAAGATCACAAACAGAGATTGCCAGTCATTTCGCAACCACCATTGACTTGTAACAGAAACAAAATAATTCAGGAGAGCATTCGTGAATAAATTTTCATGTTCTTGAAATCAGTGACAACCTGAAAATTCCATCCTGGAAAAGAAGTTCGATAAGGGCGTTCCGCAGATAAGGATTCTGGTCAGTGAGCAGTCGCTTGGCAAAATATGGATACGAGGCAGCAAGAACTTTGAAATTTGGGTCGGTGTAGAGCGCCAGTCCCTCCAATACCGTCAAAGATCTTAAGATAAGGGCGTAATAAGCAGGCACTGGGAAACAACAGACTTGTTAGAGATCACAAAAATAACGGATTTGAACTTCCGAACTCCACTCAAAGCTCCTCCTCATCATGATATTATCTCAAGAATAAGTCCCACAACAATGCACATTTCCATTCCTGCCAGCAACGTAGTAGGAATCCAGATCCACCCTTCGGTAATACCAGAGAACACATAGTATTTGACCACCAACAATTGACAAATTTGCATAATTTCTGAAATTTGCAAGCAAGCACCAATCACCCACAGCCTAAGAATTGAATTATCATCTCCACTATTTATGAAGCCAGTTACATTTCGCGAACTGCAACTGGCTTCATAAATAGTGGAGATGGTAGTTCAATCCTGTCAGCGAGTAAGAGCAAGAGCGAGAATGATAAAACTTACCATTAAATGGGTATTGATAAAGAACAGAGCCCAATCCATCGACGATAGTCTTGAAATTCAGTTCGCTAACGGTAGCAGTTAATACGTCGTCGAAGAATGATTGGAGAGCGGGCACAATGGGAGAAACGTCGATGTCACGTGTCAGGAATTTCAGTTCGTAATAATCTCTGGCCATGGCATCATAATCGCGATTGACAAGGTGCACAACATGACCTATGATGGCAAATCTAGCACTTGCTGGAGTCTCACTCATCATGCCAAAGTCGAGAAACGCTAGACGTCCATCAGGAGTGGCAAGAAGGTTGCCAGGGTGGGGGTCGGCGTGGAAATAACCATGTTCAAGTAATTGCCGAAGACTGCACTGGATTCCGGTATCCACTAGCTTGAGAATATCTAAACCCTGTTGCTCAATCCTTGCCTGCTCGCTCAATTTGGTTCCTTCTATCCATTCCATTGTCAGAACCTTTACACTAGTGTAGTCCCAGTACATTCCGGGTACCAAAACGTCATTTCGATCGCCATAAAGTGCCTTGAACCTCTTAGCGTTACGGGCTTCCTGTTTTTATGAACCAGCCAATCTACATCATTCTGTTTGGAGGATGGATGATAACCTCTTAAATGTAAATTTTTCGTATGCATAAGTGAAACTAAAATATCAGAGAAGCATGTCGCAAGAACGTACCTGCACATAATTTAGCTCTTGATACACCCGCCGGGCGAATTCGTCAACCAGATCCGTCACGTTGCTTGTAATGATGCTAACGTAGCGATCAACAAGAGCAGTCAGACCTCTGACCAAATAGAAATCGAGACCTACTTGTTCCTCAATGCCAGGTCTCTGAACCTTCACTGCAACGGTTTCACCAGAGTTGCGAAGAACGGCTTTGTACACTTGCCCCAAACTAGCTGCGGCAATTGGTTCAGCAGTTATGCTGGAGTAGACGGACTCAAGTGACATCCCTAACTCTCTTTCAATGCATTCGAATGCCAACTTAGTTGAGAATGTCGGCAATGCATCCTGAGAAAAAAACAGGACAAATATTAAATAATGCAAAAGAGGCACAACCTTCGATCTTCTCTAACTCTAATCTTCGAATTGGTTCGAACAAGTGAACTGTGGAGTTGCGCTGCAGCATTCTAATTACTTTCTGAGAATGACAAGCTACTTTGCAATAAGTGCGCTATGTTCTAATATCGTAAGAAATAATATTGTGTTGAGTTCAAGCAATCAAAGCAAAAGTGCGTTTCTGCTGCATTCCATTGGAAATAGCTGCAGTTAGGATATGAACATCAAAACATCAATATAAAATTCAGATATTATTATACTCTATAAAAATTCAATTCTTGATTGAATTTTGTTAATTCTGCTTGTCGACTGATAACAATAAGTCTGCGCTCTCAAAACGGCACCTAGGGAAAAGTGGGAAGCCAAAATTCTTGGAATAGAGAACTGAGAATAGGCTCAGCAATGAGACAAATCCCAGATAGAATGTTTAGTGAAGTCTGGTACATCAGGAGGTGAGGTCGCGTACCTGAAGATCTGAAAGCTCTTCCAGGTATTCTGCGGGGCAAAGATCCGGTCTTGTGGAAAGGCCTTGCCCAACCTTCACAAATGTAGGGCCAAGCTTTGTCAGCCTTTCTCTGAACTCAATGGCCCGCTTTCGCATGTTTACTGCAGTAAGACCTCTTTGCTTATCGAGCAGCAATGTCAAAGCGAATGCCCCCAAACCTGTTCCAACTTGTAACGCCCTTCCCACCACCTACTGTCAGGTCAGTATATTTCACGAACCCATATTAAAATAAAAAGGACCATCTCATGTGGAGAGTCACAAGTTAGATACTTTCATAAGCCTTCGTAAGCAACACATTCTTAGTACAATTTTCAGATTCTTGCGCGCACTTTCAGGCAGCCCAGACGATTCGCGAGGAGAATATTTGAAGTGAGAAAACCAGACGTTGGACTCGACATTTCAATGACACTTCAAGGATTCTACCTTCAATGGTTGCCTGGAGAAGCGGCGTGATAGAATGATCGGATCGTACTCAACCGCACCCGCTGCTCGAAGACCGGCGCGAGCTTCTGCTGCATCTGTATCGGTTGCCACAGCTTGAGTGATGGTCCTAGTGTCTCTTGTATTGACCAGATCTGCCCCCGAGGTCCCGAGAGAAGAAGCTCCCTCAATAGTCCGCAAGCCTGCACCATTTCCAGGATCCTCCGAAGATGTCTCCCTCTGTCTTACTGGCATCATGACGGCCCTCGCACTTGCTACCCTGCCTCCAAGACGCTCTACATTGTTCGAGCTCTCTGCAAGGGCATTGGAACCGAGTCTCTGTTTTCTTAGCCATCCTAGGTCTGTGCGTTTCGCCCCTCTATGAAGACTGCTCGAACACCCGGATTGCAATCTGGATGCTTGTGTTGCCAGACAACCTGAGGCATTAGGGCAGTTGGTTTTATAAAGCAGCTGCCCAGACGGAGATGGTGCTGAAGAGTCCACGCAACGGAATAGACCGGCCACATGTGCGACCGGTACTGCTCCTGCGCTCATTCTGCAACTCCACTGCAAAACGCATCGCCAACACCCACATGCATTTTATGAGCAATCGATCCAAACGATGCAGAAATTACAGTCTCGATCCTTCAAAAGTGCCTCTCACGAATTTAGATAAAACGTATGGCCCTCTAATTTGCAGCCCCGACAAGACTTTAAATGCGAATTGCTAATACTGCGAATCGCCACTGAAAGACCACGTCTGCCCTAATTGTGTTCTCATGCTTCTCGAGTTAAAACTGTCGAGATTGAGACGCAAATTGATCACAGAAATGTCCTTGGACCCCAGAAGACCACCATGTTGTGTGCCTCTGAAGAGAGATAGATAGCTATTTGCTGATTCAGTGTTAAACACCTGATGCCTCCCAGTTTCCTTCTTGTAAAATTTCGACATCTGAATTATTCAACACGACGACTCCAAAAATGATAAGATTCCGAAAGCTGAGCATTGAATTTGGGAACCGAAATTCAGTATTCGCAGCATTAACGGTCACCGTATACAGACAGTCCACTGTAAAGACATCTATTTAGAAGAACATTCGAGACTCACCGGGCAATTTAGCAGTCTCAAGCAATATTCCCTCTAATATTCACACACTCAAATTCAAACTAATAACGCGTCTTGCGCACTCAACCAATCCAGTCCGCAGTCGAAAAGTTCAAATGATTTAAAATCTTAGACAAGACGAAAGTTTAAACCTAACTCACATAAAATGCAGCCATAGCGCGCGAAACATTATTGCAAATACGAACAAAATACTGTTCCACATCTTCATGAATCACAATTTCATTTCCAGAGAAATTTCAGTGCAAGCGTATTTCAGCATTGACTTCAGAACAAAATCCAGAAATCACAGCATCATCGCGGTCAAAATATGTGCATCCCAATATGTAAAGCCAGTATTTGGAGGAAAATTCTGAGACTCACCGGAGTGGAGCACAAGTTTTATTGAATCAATTTCAATAGTCTCCACCAGAAACGAAAAATTTTCTACGCAATGTCCAACCGAAAGGAGCACCACAGCACCGAAATCGCAACAATACGGCCTCAAATCTCCTCGAAATTGCCTCAAATTGAACACGGAGAGTCTCAAATGAAGCGCGCACAGATGACAGGAAGACTAAGTAGAACTAAGACAAGAAATCGTAGATGCACAGAAGACGAAGAGCTGTAAAAATCTGCGCAAGAGCGCATGGCAATGCAGGAACAGGGGAGAGACAGAGACGAGAGATGACGGTGGCGGAAGTCAGAGAGGGGGATATGGATGAAAGAGACGATGGAGCCCACGACGTTCATCCAAGTTCGTTGCCTCCATTGTTGGATGTTCGTGAGCCACAAGAATTTCAGTTGCTGAAAGAAAAGCACCGAATGGGGGGTTCTGTTCACTTCATATCCATAAATTGATGCTGGGTCCCCCACATCCTTGTTGACACGGTGGCACAAGAGGTGGAAGCATGTCATTGGTCTATTAACTTAGTCTTTGAATTTGAATGCAATTGATGTAATTTGGCCAATTTCACCCCAAAGTAAGAAACACTTGAAACCCTCTTTGTATCCATTCATGGTAGATTTTCCTTGAAGTGTCTCTCAACTTTTATCAACCCTTAAACGTTGAGGCAGAAGTATAGATGACAAAGAATCTCTCCATGTAGGACAAAAGTGGAACTATTCATCTTCAGAATTTTGTGTAGAAAGGGGAGATCTTTTACAGTACTTTGACTTCCAATGAGTGCTTTTGCAATTTTTTAAGCCAATGATTCACACAGTCATGAATTGATGATTTTGAAGGTCACCTTGTCATCCTTTGAGGGTTACATTGTCCCTCAAAAGTGTCATTAAATTTTCCTCTTACTTAATTGTGATTAGTTGACTTCTCAATTAGTTGAATTCTCATTTTGTTAGATTTCAATTTCAAATTCAAGCTATATGACAATTTTAATGGTATGAGGAGCTTCTATTTTGAAAATTCATAGAAATTACATGGCATGTCCAAAAACTCTAATTTTTTTTTGAAAATTCATGATTTTCAATTGCTAATGCTAAAAAAAAGTACTATTCTTAGAAAAAGATGCTTCAAACTATGTTGAATTGCTTATATTGACATTTTAAAGTGTTTCTACTATAATCTTACAAGTCTACGTTTGTTCAATTGTTTAATATAAATGAAAGGCTTTAGCATTGGTTGGCTTTTGAAGTAAGGTCCTACTCAAATTTTTTCATATGTAATTTTTGTCAAAGCAAACCCCTTCCCCTTTGGTATAAAAAAATGAAGGTTGTTAGGCCTTCCTTTAAAGTTTTGACAAGTAGTTATCTTATAAATAAAATTTGAACAATCAACGACTTTCTTTATCATTTGAAAATGCTTTAATCACAAATAAAAGAATCGAACATTCAAATTTGACCAAACAATGAATGCAAAAAAAACTCTAAGACATGGAGTTTAGATTTTATCATCCATCTAAATGTTTGTAGTGTTAATTCATTTAAATTTATACATCTAAGATTTTAGAATTTTTTTTCTTTCAAATTTTCAACATTTGAGTTCAAAAATAACTTTTGAGTTTTGGAGAATGACCCTTTACATGCCTATTTATTCAAACATCTTGAATAAATAAGTAAAATAAAATTATTGAAATATCCAACTCACTATAATTAAAAAAAAATCTTGATTGTGAAAATTACAAATATTCAATCCATAATCAATCTCAAGAGGAATTTTTAATTTTTTGGTTTCAAATTTTATTCAAAAATATTCCTTAGTCTACAAGTTGATTGGTATGGATATGATCTAAGGTGAAGGCATCCATTACTAACTGTTGCCCCATTAACAATCAATAGGGTGTTTGAAATTCATGAAAGGTTGGGACTAATTTCCAGCCATCAACTCTTGGTTTCTAACCATCAATTCTTCTATTCTTATTATGACACATGTGCTTGGTTTGGAATTCTTAAGTAAACAAGTAGTTTGTTAAATGAGTGGTTTTGGAATAGTCTAGACATTGGACATGGATTTAGACTAATTTTTGGATTTCAAAATTCATAGTAATTTCAATTTAAGCATTTAAGTTACCAAATTTTTTACAATCCTTGTCATTTCTATCTCTGCACCTTTGAAAATATTTGTTTTGCCTTGCATTATTCCAAATCATGTCTACAATTGCTTATTTGATTAGTTATGGATGCCTTCATCTCTTATAGGTCATATTTTATAACTTTTGTTTGAAGGTCATTGTGTAATTATTATTATAATTAAGTTGCATTTTTTAATGCAATTTTGGAAATTTAAACTACTATTGATCCTTAAAGAATCAATCATCTTTTAATATACATAAATCTAAAAGCTAATATTTTAGGCACCAATTGTGCATATAAGTTAATGAATGAATGAAATAATAAATGTTTCATAACTATTCATGTGATATAGATTAGGCTTGGCGGAAATAATTATCCCTACTTTATTATACTACAAAATATCCTACAAATAATTATCCCTACCTTTATTATACTATAAAATATCCTACATAAGTATGGATGTCTAGAGAGGACTTTCCAAGTACTTAATGTAGTACTTAATGTCTTGCTTGTGTGGTACTCCATATATGGATGTTGACATAGCAATGAAGAAACAACTCTTTTTCCAAGAATTTTTGTTTGGAAGTTCATGAAATGGATTAAAATGACTTCTATTTATTACCAATGCCATGTAGCATGGAACTTGGTGGAGTCTTCTCTACTTCAAACAATAGTCTATAGTCCGGTAAAGGCCTTGGAATGTCTAAAATCATCACTCAAAACTATTCTACATTACTGAAACTCTATTTTTAGCGTCACAACAAAAGCAATCACAAGGTTTGGAAGCTCATCCTTCAAAATGAGAACTCAGTAAAAAAAACTTCCAAGTTTCCAAGTTTTCAATTCTCATCACAAAATGCAGAGCATTGTTGTCTGTAGTGACAGAACATAAACTGCCAAGGAGAGGAGCCCGAAAACTGCAAGACAAATTCTCACACAAACAGCGAAACTGATTTGTCACAAAAACTTCAGTACAAACAAGCCCAATCCTCTATGGAAATCTTTACTGTGCAGGGTGTTTGCACTCCGATATCTATGTTGGAAGAAGTCTGGCATTGTTGTGCTGCCGCACCAGCGACTGACGATTCCTCAAGACGGTTCTTAACTGTACAACATATCCCCTTTCACTACTTCGATATGTTCTTGTAAACATGGTTCGCAATCTCAGACACGCTAAGGCCTCTCGTGAAGAGTTCCTGCCAGCTTTTAGAGCACAAAAATATTCCTGATGGATCATTGACAATTCTCCGCTAGCGCGGCTGATTCCAGCATATTTCAGTTGTTAGCATTCTCGTTCCTCTCCAAAGCTGCACAACCAGCATGAAGGACGCAAAATCAACAATTTGCATAGGTGTCTCACATTGTCAGACCGAGCTAAAACTGGAATGTAGAAGCAATACAAGCACACCATATTAGTATCTCCTTCTCTAATCCGTATTTCACCGTTAGGAACAGTCACGCCCGTTTCAAAACTCACTCTATACTTTCATTATTACACTTTGTTACATCAAAAGAAGCTGCATACAAATGTAATCGTAAGGAATTCGTGTAAGCAACAAGCAACAGGAGGTACAAATTATGCTTACTGTTGTAATTCAGAAGCTTCTCAATGAGATCCACATGAGTCATAAGCATGCGCCGGCAGCAGTACCGGACGAGTGCTAAGGCGTCCAGGGCATCTCTGCCATAAGAAAGGAAAGCAAATATTCTAAGATTAGCATCAACAAACTAGGCTGTGTTCAGAAACTCAAGCAGACGTCATTAGAAATAACAAAAATTTCGTGCTTTATAATCTGAGAAGAGAATCGACTAAATGTTGCATGTTCATACCCCTCAGAATAGTCGGCCTGCAGAAGGTCGAGATATGTGTCCCACTTGTTGCCAATCACCTGCGCAATCGCCAACAGCCACAAATCAATGCCATGCGTGGTCTCATGAAAAGAATGTTCCACTGAGAATCTCTCTGCCGAACCACTCTTTTTCCTAAAGCCTAAACCTCGGGTTAACTAAAACGGAGCACTGTTGCTACACCCAAAAGCACAAGAGTGAAGACCGGGCTTCCAAAAGCAGCGATTGACTATAAATACTACATTGTTTCTCCCGAACAGGACGCTCACAATCGATTCTTCATGATGGGGAAGTTCTTCGTAACCAGGCAAAGAATATTTCATCCTTAGCATAATTTGCAGCAAAATCTCCCCGTTGCATATGTAGAAAGCAAAGCCTCCGCAAAGAATTGATGAGTTCGCCAAGATGCTACTAAAGAAACCCCATCTTCACTCCGCTTCATTTCCTAAACCCTAAGCCTCGCGTTTAATACATGGAGCACTGGTCGTTGCAATCGTCACATCAAAATGAGATATAGCACGAGAAAAAAGACCGGTCTGCCGAAAGTTGCAACTCCTAAATTGTTGCTCCCAATATCGCATCTTTTCAATACGGAAGTTCTTAGTAACCCGTCAAAGAATTCTTCACTTTCGGCATACTACGTAGCAACACCTACTTGTTTCTGATCCAGAAATGGGTAGAAGAAAGCAAGACCTCGGCAAAAAAACTTAAGCGTTCGCCAAGATGCTGCTAAGAGATGCAGCCTCCTTCTCTCAAAGAAACAAGAGCAGCCCTAGTGAAAACAAAATTTCAAAAGCGCATACCTTGCCGCAGGTGAAGCAGCGCACGGGAATAATCATCTTGAAAACCCACAACAAACTTCTCCACAAGTAAGTGCGACCCGCTGGAAAGTATCCCGCACAAAGCAGACAGAGAACACAATGCAACTGAAATCGTTGGACTGCAACCAGATAGCAATATTAACCCATAAGTAAATGTTAGGGTTTTGGGCTTCAAGGCTCGCTTGCCACGTCACCTTCTTTTCATTTTTTAGGGTTTAGGGTTTAGGGTTTCCGATGTGATGGACTTTACTTGCAACGCATTCATTGTTGTCTTATATTTTCGTGTGAAGCTTGCGGTAGCATATATACTCGAAAGTATGAGAGTTGAGAGAGTGAGAGAGTAGCTGCATCTTGGCAATTAATGGGAGGGTGAAGAATCGAGAGGACCTTTGACATTAGGTTTGTGAATTTGAGAGGATTTGGGAATGGAAGAGCATTTTATTCTCCGTGTGCCGCAATCGGTTGCAGAGCGTATAGAGCGAGTTCTGAGTGAAGATCCGCAAAGCGCCGGTGACAACCTCGATATCGCCTTTCAAGGTCGGTGATACGTAAACAGAGAATTGTCTATTCAATTGTTTAGGCGAATTGCTTCTGGTCTTGAAAGGTCTTACATCTGCAACAGACGGTGCAGTGGATCTTCTTCCTGATGCTTTTTCGCGGAGAACCATGGTCACGGCTTATGCAAGGGCAATGTTACTTGTTCTCTAAGTGCGACGACGGTGCATGGAAGTTGTATAGGCGAATTTGGATATTTGTGGAGAGAGATGCTTTGAAAGCAGAGGAACCTGTTGTTTAGTCATTCTGGTGACACCTGTTGTGTAGACAGAGCTTTTGAAGGGAGTATGGTTAGTTCACAGTCCTGAGCACGAGCCTATTTCCCGTGCAGATGGGCGGTCGGGAACGTTTACAATCGGACAGGACCGGTTTCCGGCATCTTTGCTGGATTTGCCTTGCGTTTTGGAATCGTACAAGACCTACGATGACAATGTGCTCATCAAAACAGCGGACGTTGGGCAGGTTCTGCCCTAATTGACAATCGTGTGACGGTTCCAACTGAGAGAGTATGACTATGTATGATCATGCCTGTCTTGATTGATCTCGGATTTCATGAACTTGGAACATCTAACTGCTTTCAATGCGCTTTTTACATACGAGTGCTTTTATTGTAGTTTGCAAGGTTATCTTCTAGTGTTGGGATATGTTTGAATTATTCTCTTGTATGATCGAATTGTGAAAAGGTCCATCTAAATGTGCATTGTTGGTGGTTGTAGATAATCATGGTGCAGGAAGAAGGAGAGCCACCTCCGGAAGGCCCAGAATATAAGCATGGTTTGACTCCTGCCATGCGCGATGCCCGGCGACGACGTTTTCGCCGAGAGCCTGATCTCAACGTAAATCCCGATTGTTTTTGCATTAGGAACATTGTGACGTGTATCTTGTACCCTCAATTCTGCACGTTGAAAATCCTTAGATTGAAAAGATTGAATTACTAAAAGGTAGAGGACACTATTAGCGGCACTGTACGGATTTTTGGAAGATCAGTACCTTTCTGCTGTGGAGAGATCTCTAGGTACAAGAGCCAAATTTGTTGAGATCAATTTTTTTATCATTATGCATGATTTTCTTATGCAATTTTGAAGGGGGAGGTTGTAGAGCACCATGCTTTTATCAGCAACCAAGTTTGTGAATCGATGATTTGGTAAATGGGTTCAGTATAGGAGACGGGATCAGGAGCGTAACAGTTTTAGTAACCTCTACCTTACGAAGTTTAGCTCGCATTCGAGATTCTCAAGAGAGATATGAAACCGTGATCTGCAGTGTTGTGACGGTGTGCTTGTTTCTTCCTTGGATACAGCCTGACTTGGTGCAACAAGTGGAGAATGATCTTCAAAGCATCATGGCTGGCGGAACTGCACGAGATGTCGATATCCTTTTCATTAGACCTTTTCATTAGACCTTGTGAATTGCGCAGGGTGGTAAAACATTTTGATATTACTTTTCTCGAAGCCTCTTGTTTTAAGGCATTTCTTCTGATCATTGTCAGTGATGCGCGTGAGCTGCTTTGAAGTTCTTTCCAATTCCTCTGGAGTCTTTTATTTGAATGTTTTATTCTGGATCCTTGACTGGTGACCACATGTCGAGGTTGTTGAACAAGAGGCAGATGATGACGATGATCCCGAGGCCGAGGAACCGGCTCCTCGCACCACAGCTGCTTCCAAAAAATCGAAAGCTGCGGAGAAGTCAAAAGCCGCCACTGCTGCACCTGCACCGAAGTCCCTTGATGAAGCCATGGGCGATGGCGACGACGATTTTGACGATGACCCGATGGACGAAGACGATGAGGACGATTGAACCATTTTCGAGCTCAGTGTTTTTCGTCGAACCATCTTCAAACATCTTCCTCCCTACATTTGTGTACCTCAGCCGTATAGGATTACTGGAGTAGCATAGAGTGCACGGAGCTCTAGTGGCCAACCTAGGGACATGAAAAGCACAGCAACGAGCTTTTGCAGGCGCAGTTTTGATGGAAGTATGAAGAATGTTTTCTTTGGGGGAACGTGACATGCCCATTGACATTCAGTTCAATCAGTTGTACAGATTTTGTCAGTCATCCAAATGTATGACAACCATGGCACTTTTACGAAGATCCTACATTCTTCTGCTTGCTCTCACGTGCTCTCCTATCTTGGCAAGCTGGCAACTCTAGTACTTGTGCAAGTCAAATTGTTGGATGTCTGACATTGTATATGTAGCCAGGCACACCGAAGGAAGATGCTAGGTAGTTGTAACTTAGTGTTGGTTTTCTCATGACTTTTTTGTATCAGCTAGTGGAGAGATAGTATACTCTAGGCATGCAGACTCTGATGACTTGTACGTTGACATAGAATCAGAAATTCGGGTAGTGACAACAGTACTTTACTTTTTACATGGGAGGAATATTTTGACGAATGATTTTTGTGATGATTTAAAACATGGAAAGCTCTAAGCGTAGTACAGAAATTTTAATGGCTATGAGCATCAGGTACACATGGGGTATTTCATAGTAGTCTTCCATAACATTGTTAATGAGCTTAAATCATTTTCCCTTGGCAATTGGGATAATCTTTCCTTGGATTTTTGGGAGTGAATTTAGTTTAATTGGTCATTGGTTGATTGGGAATGTGTAGAGAGTCATTACTAAACAAAAGTTGGACCAAATTGTTTTGGTGCCATTTGACACTAAAAGCCATATACATGTCATTTTAGTGTCATTTTATCTATATTAGGTTGGTATGGAGGTTGGCACTAAATTAACTCAATTGCATTTCAATGCACCATCACGGCACTATGTTCATTTGACTTAAAGCTTCTAATGTAGTGAGTTAGGAAGGTCCTCTTTACATTGGTTAATAATATTATGTCTAGATGTAATAAGTAGCTTTTAGTATAACTAGACAAATGTATACAATATAAATGGTGTGACACTAAAATTATTTGTTTGATTGATGAAATAGAAAATTGTAGATTGAATAGGGTTAAATTACATATTACCAAAACCTATGGATCACGTGGGATTTGTAAGCTTAAAAATTAAAATTAGTAACAAAACAATTTTGATTAAAAGAAAGTACTAGTGTGAGCCATTTAGACATATGAAAAAAAACATGTGGCTTTTGATGCAAGTACTAAGGTACATGTATCTTTTTCTAAATTTGAACTCTTGTAAATGTGTATGGATTTTTTTAAAATTCAACAAATTTATAGAGTAAATTTAAAATAATTGTTAAAAACAAAAACACAAATTCAATTCAATATTTGTGCTTGCATTTCAAACACTAACTCCTACAAGACCAAGGAACCTACTTTGGGTTTCTTTTAACTCGTGCAAGTTTTTGCTCACTTCATAATTTGAAATTTTTCCATGAAAATTTTAAGATGGATGCTAATCATGATAATATATGTGTAAAACTTTGTTTAACACCATTCCAATAAATATTGCAAAAGTTAGAAGAACTTTTTGATTTCAATAATAAAATGAGTAGTTGAATATATATATATATATATATATATATATATATATATATATATATATAATTAAATTATATACATTAATACCTACTCAAAAATATACAAACCATTCAATTCTAAATAATAATTAGAGATGAAAATTATAAAGAGTTATATTTTGCAAGCAATGAAGGTAAA
Organism: Climacium dendroides; assembly: GCA_950106755.1. Lineage (NCBI taxonomy): Eukaryota > Viridiplantae > Streptophyta > Bryopsida > Hypnales > Climaciaceae > Climacium > Climacium dendroides. The sequence goes on from OX467088.1 coordinate 26,937,862, forward strand.
AAACATATAAAAAATTATTTTTTTGAACTCAATTTTGAGATTTTTTAAACATAAACAAAAATAATGGATACCAATTGATTATTAGAACATTTTCACCATTGGAATTAACAATGATCAATTTCTTGTCAAAGTTATTAGTGGTTCAATTTTTTCTTTCATTCATTACCACCTTCTACTTTATAATTTTTTGAAGATGAATACCCTGAGACCACTTTGGGTCTTTAAAGAACTTAGGGAAGCTCTCTTGACTTCATAATTTGGAAATTTTCCATCATTTTTCTTATAAAGATACCAATCATCCTAATCCACCTATGAAGCTTTATTTCACACCATTCCAATAAATATTGCAAAAGTTAGAACTTTTATTTTGATTTCAATGTCAAACTGGGTAGCTAAAATTATATTCCAAACTATTATTGATTAATTTTATTAGATTTTTAGATTGATACCTATTCAAAACAATTTGAACCATTTAGTTTTGAACGATGAGGTGAAAGTTACAAGTTATATTTGGAGGTAGAAAAAATAGATAAAGTTGTTTTTTGAACTCAATTTTAAACATTTAAAAATGAAAAACAATGAATAACAATTATCTTCCAAAACAATCTCACCATTTGGATTAAGTTTCTTGTAGAAGTCATTAGCGGTTTAGTTTTTAGTTTTTAGTTTGATTTAGTACTACTTTATACTATATAATTCTTTTAAGATGAATATGAAAGTTTTTTTGGCTAAATTTTTTACATGTATTCTCTATTCATTTCTCAACATATTGACTAAAACACACAAGTTATAGGAGATGCATTTTGCTTAAAATGTTGAAAGACAAAAATTCACCTTTTAGAAGGGTTAAAAAAGTCTAACTCTTCTAAAAGTTATATTTTGAAGTTTGGCACACTGAACTTGCAATCAGTGACAACATTCACTCTAAATTTTTTAGAAGGATGAACAAGTTGAACAAGTTAACTAAAGCATTCTACAATAAGATTTGATAAATAATAAATAGAGATGAAGATTGTAGTTTTGCTTGGGAAATGAGTATTTTGAAGCAATTTTGGGCCTTTAAACATGAAAGAACTTTTAGGAGTTAAAATTTATTCCACAAACACTTTTAGTCTTTAGGCATCATTTTGGGTGAACCCAATAATGATGCAGCAGCCTAAAAGTGTCCGATAAATGATTTTTTAGATCATTGTAGAAATGAAGAGCTAAATGCACATATTGGTCCAAAACTCAAATCATTTTTGGATGACTAACCTTGGTCATTTTCATCCTCATTCAAGTTGGTCTTTCGGTTGGCAAAGTCAATTCTCCTGGACGAACGAACAAACGTGTTGACGAATGAACATATTGACGAACGAGCACGCCAACGAACGCGTTCGTTGAAGATCAAGTAAGTGTTCAGTATCTACTTGCACAGTTCCTTGTGTCCCAAACCCTAGTCGACAAACCTCTTGCTGCAGCTCGATCGTCTCTCGCAGCTGGCTCCTCTTTTCTTCCGATCTTCATTAACCTTTGATCCCAATTCCATCCACCTTGCTGCTCCAGCTTCATCGCCTTCAGCATTGCCACAATGGTACCCTCTTTTCTGTTTTCTGTTTTTCTGTTTTCTGTTTATTCACTCTTGATGTTGCGGCTCAAGTTTTTCTTTCCGCGCGGATGAGTCCGTAGGGGTACTTGGATTTTTAAACAATAGGATGAATTGATGGATTGATGTGCACGCGCTCTGATTTTATATATAATTTTTTTTCTGTTCAGTTGATGTTGTGAGTAGCACGGTGATTTTTGGCTATTGAGACGAAGTGGAGAGGGCGTTGGACGTATTTGAGATGGAGTTTTTAGTGTGAGAGGGTCTTGGGGTTATGTGTTTGTAAACTTCGCATTTTCGGTTCTGTTTTTGGTTGCGACACTGGGGATAATAGGCTGGTTGTTGGCAACGTATGTCGCTGTGGAGGTTGATGGTGTCGTGGATTGAGCCATTGAGGTGGTGCAGGTGATAGTGGAGGGGGGTTTAAAAATTAAGAAGGAATACTGGAAATTTTGGTTTAGTTGATGAGATGAAGTTCTGCAGTTTTTTGTGAGGGGAAGAGGGAAAGGCGTTAGGGTTACGAGTTTGCTTTTTTTTTTTTTTTTCTTGTTCCGACACTGCATGTTGGTTGGCTGATTAACTGGGTGATTGCAATGTGTTCACTATGGACGGAGTTTGGTTGTATCGTCTTGAGCGGATAAAGAGATTTTTTCAGAGTTCAAGAAGGAATAGTGGGGTTATACTTTGAAGTATTGGAGATGGAATTATGGAAGAGGAAGGACGTTATGGTTGTCTCATATTTCTTATCAGGCCTAACGAAGTGTTTATTGTGGTTGCAGCTCAAAGTGAAGTCATCTTGATCTCTGGTTTATCAATTGCTGGGAACTGCTGGTGCAGTTCTCCAGAGAGTGGTTCTTGGTTGCAACGATTTGTCAAATTTTTGGTTCTCAGTTGAGGGCTTTCGGCCAAGCAAGATGGTGGGAGTTGTCGAGGCCCCCGTGGCATCCGTGGAGAATGGAGCTCCGACAGTCTCCAAGGCTACCCCTTTACGACGGGTAAAGAGGTTGGAGAGGCCCAACAAGAGTGAATTCGAGGAGACCTTGGGAAAGCTTCATGCGGAAATGGATGGTCTCAATCTCCGTGTGCGGGAGATCAAAACCATCCTAGACAACAAGCAGCAGAGTAGAGGCGTGCAGTCACCGGTAGAGAGACTGGACTCTTCTCCTTTCGCTTTGTCACTTGATCTGTGAACCCAGCTCATTTTTTGTTGGTATTTACTCATGTCCTTTCCATCGTCAGGAATTTGTCGAAGCGCGCGGTCATCTGACCGCCCTGAACCACACGTTCAAGCAAGTTTTGGAATCCAAGAACGCTCTTCGGGAAGAACTGAACGCACTGGAGAAAGAGCGAGACAGGAAGCGGGCGGAAGCCAGAGCACTTCGCGAGAATTTGCCTTATACCAGAGTGGAGCAGATTGATGAGAAGACCAAAAACCTTGAATACCGTCTCACCCACACGTCGCTCTCGCTTCAGGAGGAGAAGAAAGTACTGCAGCAGATGAAGGACCTGGCCAAGTCACGTGAGGTTGTGAAGGATTACAACGACAAAGTGGAGAAAACCTCTCAGGATGATGGCTTGAGGACAACTTTGATTGAAAACATCAAGGAGAAAGACAAGCTGCTCAACAGCTTGAAGGCGCAGGAGCAGGAGCAGAAGAAGGTGATCTCGGAAATCAAGGAAAAGGAGGCTTCGCAGGCGATTAATGTTCCTGCCTTGATTGACGAGAGGAATACGGCTTATGACAGAATGAAAGTCTTACGAGACGAAGTGAAGGAGTTACGGACTGAGTTCCGGGCCAAGGAGGATGAATTTTGGGAAAGAGAGCGGGAATGGAGGGAACAACAGGCTGTAGAGAGGAAACTCGCGTTTGAAAAGAGGGAGGCCGAGAGGTTAGAGAGGGAACAGTATCGGAAACAGAAAGAGCTCGAGAATTTCGTTGAGCCTTACACAGACGAGATCATCTTGTGTGATCAGCTCTTCCATTACCTTCAGAAGTACGCCCCTGCGGCAGAAGACGCAGCTTCAAACTCCACCTCCTCCAAGGTAGAAATCCAGGCCCCTAAGGGTGTTGGAAATGTGATACTTAGCAAGAAAAACAGGAACGACGAGGATCTTGACAGCTGGTTTGCTCTCTCTGGAGGGAAATCCAAAGGGAAGAAGGCGAGTGGCTCCTCTGTCGTCAAGAACAGAGAGAAAGAGAAAATTTCACTCTCCTTGGATGTGCTTACCTCATTTGGCAAGGTGAAACTTTCGCCACCCACCACAGTTGGTGATGTAGCCAAATCTGTTGAGGAGGTCAAGGCAAAGAAAGAGCATTTTGTGAAGCTCCAGAATGAAGATAGAGAGGCCAGGGAAAGCAAGGCCAAGAAAGAAGCGGAAAGCCAAGCAACGCCTGTTGTTGAGGTGGTGGACACAGCAACCGAACCAGAAGTTGTGCAAGACGACAAGAAGAATGGAGTAGTGGACGTGGAGGTGGAGGACGGGGATGCCCTTCTTTCTTAGTTATTACTCGTGCATTCATTCTCAATTTTCAGGAGTTGCAAGGACGTTTGAAGGACTGACCTTATACTCATTAACATTGATCTACATTAATGATATTTTTTTTGCATACTTTGAAACCTAATTCCGCCTCCCTTGCAAATACGTTTAGTTCTGCCCTATACGTGTGGCATGCATTTTCAGTGCATGATTGCTTCTATCGTTTTGCATCCTCATGTTCTTGTTCAAAAAGAGTGTGGGTCATCCTCAAGAGATGCAGTTCTAAGTCACGAAACCTCTGCAAAATTGCCATTTATATTCTGAGTGGGCTTTCTTGCATGAATGCCATTCCGAAAAGTGAACTTGCTTAACAGTAGCTGATGCTTCATGAACTGCACTGCATGCTGGATTTCTTTATATAAATTTCTTTGCACAGGATTAGTACCCGTACCGTCGCGCCTCATAAAACAAGCATCCACAACCCTACACACTCTCAATCTCATTCATCCTTATCCTCCCTTTATACCTCTTGCAATGTTAGAAACAAAAGGTCAGAGAACACTCAAAAGTCGTCACCAAAAGCGTACGCTAACTTTTCACAGAGCTCCAACCTCACACTTGTTGCAATATTATGCTACCTCTTGTTGCGGCGTTGCCATGGCGTCCAGGCTTCTTCACCCACACTGCCCTTCGTTGCCAGCAAGCTTCACAATTCGGGAGCGCAGGGTGTTGCGCCCAACATCACTGATTCGGAAACTTGGGTCACCACAAGAATTGAACGCGAGCTTGAAGCCCGCGACAAATGGGGTTGAATTGCAAACGAAACTGCGCTTGAAGAGGCTGATGTTGTGCAGGGTGAAGGCAGAGGAAGCTGGAGCTGAAGCTGAAGCTGAAGGGGAGGTGACGACGACGACGGAGTTCGAGATGGACGAAGAAGAGCCCTTGAGGAGCGTGATGCAGGTGGCGTTGTGGGTTATGGCCGCTGTGTACACGGGCTATCTCTTCTTGTTGCCCTTTGCTCCGGTACTCCTCCCTTTCTTCCGGAAATCTCCAGTCGCAGGATTGTCTTTCTTTGTTTCTAAATACACTACAGTGAGGCACCGTGGTATAGTTAGTAATCCTGTGTAAAGAAATTTATAGAAAGAAATCTAGCATGCAGTGCATAAGCTTCTGTCACACAAGTTCGCTCTTTAGGATTGACATTCATGCAAGGAAGCTCACTCAGAATGTAAATGGCAATTTTGAGGAGTCCTTTACGTGCAGAGAACGTTCGTAACTTAGAATTGCATATCTTGAGGCTGACCCTCACTCCTGGAAACTTCGTGGAGTGAATTGAGTATCTTTTTTTTTCTAGGGTTTTTTTTTCGACGGTGTCAGCGTTTGTTGGAGTTGAGAAATTTGCGAAGCATTTTATTCCTAAAGCTAATTTCTGTGTTTTCTTGGGGGGCGCCAGTTCGTTACAATTGCAGATGCTAGTTTTGCACTCAATGAATGTCTTTTTGTAAAACTGCCAATCCTCTACAATTCTTGATCTAAATTTTGAGACAGCAGTACTGCAGTGTAGGGGATCCTCTATCGAAGGTGGTGAGTCCTGTCTGAAGTATTGAGTATTTATAAAAAGCAAACCTCAACAAGATCAACCCCTGGGGATTCTCTTTGTAAATATTTTGTATTAGACTTCTAGTTCGGACTCCAGTTTGTAGGATTTGTGATTTATGAGGGCTTTCAAAGAGCATCATGAAGCTGGGATTGGGGTTCTTCATCTGCAGTGTCTTCAAATCATTAGGTTTGAATGAAGATGCTGGTTTTCCACTGGGTGCTCTACAGTATAAACCAGCCCTAAAATTCAAAGAATTGCATCCCCAAGCCCATTGAAATTAACAGCTCTAAGTAGCAAAGAATTTGGTGCATTGTGCAATTACCATACACACGTCTAGACTCAAAGACCATGGAATCTGTATGAGCTGATACAGTGGAGTACAACACTTGTGTGCTGTTGTTCATTTTCAGGGAGATCCAGTGTGGGCCATTTCGCCGGCAACCATAACGGGAATTCTCAATCTCTCGTTCAACTTCTTTTACGTCCTGCCACTGGCTAACCTTGGTATGTGCAATTGGGTCAACCTCTTTGCTTCTCGTCACGCCTTCATGTTGCTGTTCTACACGACCACCAGATATTATGCTCTATTATAACTTTTCATTGTAGCTTGTGACTAACGCTGTCTACAAGAGTTGGTTGAGTACCAACCATTCATTCTTGAACTCATGAAAAGATCCATTTCAAAGAAAGAAGATATCCGAGTGAAGATGTTAGAATCATCATCTCTCTAGCATCGTCCCTCCGATGCCTTGGATATTTTGATGCAAAGGCCCAAGGTGTTAGCAGATGATTTGGAATGCTTACACTCCCCCTTAGATAGGGCGTTGCGGTTTTCTTACAAAACCTGTTCGAAAGTTCTCCTCTGTTGACTTTGGACTAAAGGAGAGGCCCATTGCATGAGCACGAGCTGCATTTATAATGAAGTGAGAAAGTATGAGTAGGTTCTTACGTATGTTGACTGTTACTACTGAAAAATTGATCCCTAATTTGTCGCTGGTTGTTGAATTGACATTGTGCATTTGTCTGGTTTGGGCAGAGCAGTAGGCTTTCATCTCGTGGAGGCTGCTGTTGTCCATCCTGTGAGCTTCTCTCCCTTTCATCAAACTCAAGTTTTTAAGGGTTTAGGGTGCAATTGTTCTGCAAACCAGAGATTTAAACATATGCTAATTGAAAAGCACCCTCGTTGCCCTAGAAATTCTAAAAGCAGGAAGAAGGCTGGAGGTCGATGAAGTCTGTCTTTTCTTGTTAATTTCCTTATCCGCTTAAGACTAAAAGAATAATAACTCTTGCTCTAAGATCAGCGTGAATGATGAGTCTGCTGGAGGTAGTTTTACTAAACTATGTCACGATTTGGGACGATTGCTATCGTAGGCGGATGAGGCGCTCTTCAACTTCGTTCTCGGGTGGATGCTCCTCTTTGCCCCACTTATTTTTACAGATCGGAAGCGGGACCGCTTCACTGGATCACTTGATGTGTTCTGGATGGCATCCATGCTTCTCACCAGCAGTAAGTGGATTTCTCGTATTCTCCTTTGAAGTTTGTCATCATGTACCTCTGTTTTTGAATCTACTGGAGCAAAACTGCTTGTCCATTTCCTTTGTTGACTTTGGGCCAAAATGGAGTAGTCCAATTATATCAACACAGCTAAATCTAGATGAAAGTAAGAAAGTTTGGGATGTGCAATGTTGTTTCTTCTTTAAAACTGAGCGCCAACCTAATCATCTACATTTATATTGCATCTACACAATGAAACATGCTGTAGTGCCTCCCATAGCTTTTGCATCTGCACTCTGAAAGGGACAACATGACCCATGTCTTGTGGTGTTTGTTTCACCTTCTAATGCTTCCATGCTAAGTTAAATGTAGATTTTGGACTTCGAATCAACCAAATGGGAGAAGACCAAATGGATCAATACAAACTAGATCTACAATGGAGTGATAAAGCTTGAGTAGGTTCTTGTGTATAATGTTTATTGCTACTAGAATAATATGCCCTAGTCTTTAACATAAATAAACTTCATCTTTATTGCATCTACACTATGAACTGAGCTCTAGAGACTTTCGTAGCTTTTGAACTGCTTGTTTGGATAGCATCTCAAAACCCGTCCTGCCTTCTTGTTTTCTTGTTGTTTTGCAGCTTTTCTCATCCCGTACATGGGAATTCGGTTGAATAGAAGTCCTAAAACTCGGCAACCGCAGGAGCCAAGTGGACTGCAACGAGCTTTCACGAATGGTGCACGTGTAGTTGCTGTGACTGGAGCTGCCGTAGGCCTGTTATCCATTGTGTGGTTTATCATTGGAAGGCCTACAGGCGGGTACGGAGACTTGGCAGAGCGGTGGAGCTATTGGATTGATACGCTTTCGAAAGATCGCCCCACGTATGCTTTCATTTGGGACTTGTGTTGTTTCACGGTGTTTCAGCCATGGTTGATTGGAGAGAATCTTCACAACATTCGGAAAGAGAGTAAGGAGCTTGTTGGGAAATTGAGGTTTCTGCCGTATGTTGGTTTGGTTGCTTACTGCTGGGGTCTTGATAGAGGGAAAGATGCTAAGCTGCAGTAGTGTGGGTACATGCTCTCATTATGATTTAGTTAAGCGACTTCCCAGTTTCTGATGATATTGATTTTCCGTTAGTGGGGATCTTCTATTCAGAACAGGAGTGCTGGTGGCAATTTAAGAAAAAGCATTAGGCATCTTCTTCCATTCAGAGATTGATCTCATGGTTTTACTGAATTAAATTTGGTGGTAGTTCTTAGACATCACTATTACGTTTGCTGGATTTGTAGGAATTCTCAGAAATGGATACTTATTTAACTTAGTTACTTACTGAAAACGGAGGTACATATGCAACGGATTGTGATTGTGACATCTGAATTTATAAAATTTCGCCATTATATCAAACATGAACATCAATTCTGTGAAATTGGCGGAATTCCATGGGTTTGGCATTTTTCAGGAGTCGTATTTGTGGCAGGGAGACATTTGTAACACGCTTCACAACCAATACTTGACCTGTCTTTGACAAATTGAATAAAAAATTTACTGTCCTGAATTCGTTCTGAATCCGTTGTATATGTACCTCTGTTCCCTGTTAGTAACAAGCTTAAGTTAAATTAAGGTAGGAGGCTCGAAATATGAGCGGGTATTAAGAACTGCCCATATAGGTGGTTGTGAATGGATATGAAGTGGTTCTTAAATGGACCTTTGTAGTCCTTGAATGAATGGAAAGAAAAAAGCATTGGTAATGACAAGAGCCAATCATACTCTTTGCTTTCCATTTATCTTCAGAAGTTGCAAGTGAGCAGTTCATGGAAGTCCTAGGGACATAAATAGGGACCTATACCACATCTTGTTTGAAAATTCATAACTAATTCAAAAATGATCCAAAAAATATGAAACAACTTGGGTTAGATGCCAATTCCTCTTTTTTTTCAAGGAAAATTTACTGAAAAATATTTTGAGAAGTTTCACCTGCCCAAAATTCAGTTTCAGTCCTTAGATGCTCGCTTTATGGGCCGATTACCTTAGTACAAAATTGAATGCATGCCACATGCTTTGCCACTCACAGAACTCCGAATTGACTAACAATCCGGATACAGTTTTCTACGAGTCCAAATTGACTAAAAATGTTGAGTTCTGTTGGTGGATATTCTCAGGGTAGGCCCTCCTCTAGCAAATTTGGTGTGCTTGTATACCTTTTGTTTTTGAAAGTGTCCCATTAAGTTAGTTCTTACTAGATTTTTTCACTTGGGTGGGTCTTATGCCGTGGAACATGGGACGCTATTCATTGTGCAATGGTACACCTAAATGTTTCAATGCTGTTGTCAATGGAATGGTTAGGTATTCATTTCCACAATCATTATTCATGAGTAAACATTCAATTCCACTAATTGCCTCATTTATAGCTCCATGACTATGTTTACATTCTCAGCTTTGAAATATTCACGAGAAGTGTTCATAAAACAGACGGTTCCAAATTTCAAACCAAATTCCAAAATTTGCTCCACATATTTTTTATAACAGATGAGGTGATTGCTGTCTTTGGGTGCACAGCGCTTGAATTCAGTACCAGGAAGAAAAGCAGAGTGACGTTTCCATAAATTGTATTGCACCTGACAAAATTTCAAGACCGGAAGTTACGAAACCGACCACGAGTATCAGGAGCTATAGATGCCAAATGACGCCAGACGAATGGATTCTAATCTACCTAATTGAGACCGGACTGGTAAGACGAATTTGAAGGACAGAGGCCACCTCCACAAGCTTACGCATATAAGCCCTTTTAGTATCAACGAGCTCATAGGCAGCATCCAAAAACCATCCCCAAGTTTCGTCACCATCAGTATTTCCAGTTGTGCAGCCAACCTGCTGTGAATCCAAATCAAGCTTCAACTAGCCTTGAACCGCGCTCCTGCATCTGTGATAATCTTTGACAGTTTCTTGGGATCCTGCAGAAATATCGTTCTATGGACTTCTTTTCTCAGGTTGTGCCGTGTCATAAGAAAAGCATTCATTTCCAGTAAATGTACCCCACGAAACTCTTCGGAAGAATATTCTCGTGGTACACAGCCTCAGCCCAATCGAATAAACCACCTCACTGAAAGAGAATCAACAACACCATTAATCTCGTATCCTCAATCAGGACGAGGATTACAGCCGTGAGTTATAAATGTGGGCGACTTAGGCACGTGGTCATTCCGATGACCAAAGACTAGTGACTTGCACGCCTGCAAGTAATACTCCGTACCAGTCTTAACAACTTTCGAGGAATATGGCTCACAACCAATTAAAGTAAACAATTACAGCAAGGTATGCGCACCTACAATCATTAATAATACTAATCGAGCATAGTTACTATTATTAAGCATAAATTATTTTTATTGGATCTAATTGAAAGAGGATTCCAATGCACTTTAGCATGCATTAGGACACCATTTGAAAAAGTTATGGATTCTCAGGAGCCTGTCTCTTGGTGTACCAAAAACCAACACTAGGCTCTCCTAGTCTCTCAAAACAATTAACATCCAATTTTGTGTGACGCTTTTAAAAAATGTAGGAGTCGCATTCAGGGCAGTGTTGATTATGGGTATACATACCTTAGCAGACGAAACAACATCGGTGATAAAGCCTGCTTCCGGTGGTTAAAATTTAGTCAGAAACCAAGATTTGATCACACCAGCAGCGTCTCTCCATCCCACATCTAGCATCACGTCATGTGCCATGCCAGCCAAAATCACTTCCTTCGTCCCAAGAAAACTAGCCGTCTCTTCAATCCCTTGCTTGTCCAGGATGAAGTCATTTTCAGCTCCAAGTACTAAAACCGGGGGAGCATTCATCACAGGTGGAGGCACAGGAAGAGAAGCGTTCAACTTCCGAAGGTCAAACAGCGGCACTTTGGAGCTTTCCTTCATCAGTGTCTGGTACCGGGCCACGTCTTCCTCCGGCATACTCGGCGAGAAGAAAGTCTCCCGACACAAGGGCACCGAGGTGGCGAACATTTTCGCAGCCAGGCTCAGCGTCACCTTGATGGAGGCAATCGGCTTCGACAGAAGAAAGCGCTTCACAACCGCCGTGTTGCCAGTTGGAGGGACGGAGCAAGCCAGCACGGCACCGGCAATGGGGGGGTACGGCTCGCCCCAACCAGAGGGTGCACCTGTTCCCAATACTGCAGCTATTACCAATTTGTGTGAAACCTAAGAAAAGCTGAAGTTCTATGATATAGAAATGCATTACTTGTGTGTCTGTGATTATAAAGTTCTGTGATTTAGAAATGCACCACTTGTGTGCACGTGATTATAGGTGATGGTTCAAGGTGTCATGTACAAGGTATACTATCCTGATCCCACCATTTTATGAGCAAAGAAAGTTCGAGCAATGCACTAACAACTGAAAGAGAATCATAATGCAAGTCGTTTGGTCTTTTTCCAATACTCCAATAATGCTCTAATAATATTCTACAGGCTTTCAAAATTGGAACCATAGGGAACATCATGCTGACACTAGACTACTCTTATTTGGACTACTTTTAAGTTAGATAAATGCACTAACAATTGTGAGAGAATCACAGTGCAAGTCGTTTGGTACTTCTCCAATACTCAAATAATACTCTACAGGCTTTCAAAATTGAAATCATAGGGAACATAATGTGAAACTAGACTACTCGCGATTGGATATCCTTGACCTATAAAATGTTTCAACTTTCATTGGTGCTTCGGAAGCTTGGGACAATATTGGAGACTGTTCCCTTTCCTTTCCTTGCGAAACCTAGTTATTGAATTTTGAGTTATTTTGAATTTCTGTTATGTATACTGATCTAATTTGAACTCCAAATTTCGAGTAGAATGTAGAATCCGGACCACACACACACACACACAGCAGTATACTCAGGCAACCCAGATGACTCCGATTCGAGATATCTATTTTCAACACATCTTGCAGCGGAGGTTCCCGATTCTACATCAGTCCCCAAATTTCCATAAGGAAGTCATTCATTCTTCGAATCTAGATTCACTTATTTTTTTCAAAATTCCTCGTTTCAACACACCAATCCACTCAAAACACTCGCACCTACCAATGCAAATTTCCCCCACGAGTATACCGAATTTCTTAAAAAGTGTTGCAATCGAGCGCACTCACCTCCACTGGAAACCTGCGAGAGATAGTACTGCACAATCAGACCCCCGAACGAATGTCCCACCAACACCGCCTTCCTCTCCCCACACCTCTCCTTCACGAAGTGCGCAACGTCTCTCGCATGGCTCACGATCGTCCCTGGCTCCACAGGCGCATCACTACCCCCTTGCCCTAAAAGACTCACCGCGTAGCAATCATATCCCAGGGCAGCAAAGTAGGGCAACCAATGCACACCCCAGCACCAAGCAGCGTGGTAGCTCCCGTGCACAAACACTAACGGCGGCTTCACTCCCCCATCCCCATCACCATTGCCATCGAGAGACAAGACCTCGAGTCGTAGTCCTGAGGGTAAAGAATGCCACGACTGCTGTAGCTTCACATCGTGTACGATTGGCGCTTCGACGTCCGCTTGTGCGCTTGATCTTGTGATGGCGTGGTATCGTCGATTGCAGGGTGCAAATTGCCAGACTTTTGGTGATGGAAGGACAGAGAGATGGTTAACAAGTGTAGTACCTGTGCCGAAAGATGTGGCAGAGAGCCTGGGAATGGTAGGATGGGTAGCACTTGTTGTTGTAGGGTTTCTGCCATGGATACTGATCAATGAAGCTCCGCAACGGAGCAGCATGGTGGCGATGCAGAAACCCTAATTTGGAAACGGGATCGAGAGTGGAAACGATGGTTACAAGCGAATCTGACCTAATTCAGCTCGCAGGGGAGTGAGACGAAGTTAGACTGTGAATGCTGTCGGTAGGAATCTTATCCCTGCATTCAACGAAAGAGAGTAAATGTGGGTTGCAGGTAGATTTCCACAACATTCTTCAGGAAAGCAAAAGGCTTCCGGATGATGAGAAACTGGGTTTAGGGTTTGCTGAAAAGTAATGCAAACTTTGCGAATTGGAGAAGATAAGGATCTATGGAGAAGAGCATGTTGCATCAGTTGCAAATGGTTTCATTCATAGTCATGGCTTTTATCACTCCAGGGAAGATTGATTTTTGCATGGCACAAAATAATTGAAATAAAACACCATGATTGGTATTTCATTGAATGGGAATATTTTTAGCTCATTTTTCAGACAGAGAGAAATAGATGAGGAATCTAACACAAGTGGTTTCATATTTTTTGAAGCTTTTTTGAATTACTTATGAATTTTCAAACAAGTTTGTGTTGTAGGCCCCTGTTTATGACCTTAGGTCTTCCATAAACTGTTTCACTTGCAATTTCTGAAGAAAGATGAGGAAAGCAAAGACAATGATTGACTTTTCCGATTAATAATGATTTCTTCCTTGATTCATTCAAATGACTATAGAGGTTAATTTAAGAACCACCTCATATCCATTTCATAATTATTTATAGGGGCAATTCTTAATGCCCATGCAATTTTAGAGCCTCCTACCTTAACTACTTTCTTTTAAGGTATGTACACCCAAAATTGTCATTACCCAAAATTCAATAATTACACTTGGACCAAAAAGCATCATCAAAACCTAGATATTAATGATACAAAGTGTACACTATCAAAACATTTCTTTATTACTATAATATCTTGGAAAATACAAAATTGAGTGATCTAGTGCAATACATTCTTCCATGATTTCTTGCCTATAAGGTAGTATGCTCTAAAAGTGCCCCTCCTTCAAATCGCCCCTAATAGCTAGATAATGGAGATGAGGTGATCCTTTAATGGACCACTTTAGCAATTAAATGAATCAAGGAAAATTTATTTTTCTATTGCAAGAGTCAATCATTGTTCTTGACATCTACTTACAAGTTGCAAGTAGATAGATTTTGGGAGACCTATAGTTACAAATAGGTGCCTATGCCCCCAAATCTTTGAAGCTTTATAAGTAATTCAAAATTACTTAGAAAAATACAAACCACTTGTATTCAAGCTTGTGTTAGGTTCTACAAACTATTTTTCTTTCTCTGAAAAATGATCTAAAAATATTTATGTCTACAAAAATCTATAAAAAAGGTGGACCAACCTTTAAATGGTCACTTTTAGAATATACTACCTTACTTTGTCTTCTCAATAGTTTGATGGGGGAGACTTTAACATGGCTCATTAGTAACTACCCCGTGCCTTTTATTAGACCATAAACATTAGATGAGTTTTATCTACACTAGAAAGCTATTTCAAGCCTGTTCCCTGTGCTGGAAACCAGCTACAATTAGCCAAATTTTAAAAAAATTTAAAAAATAATTTTTTATTATTATCTGATGTGGCAATCGCTTTGCCACATCAAACTACTGTTGTGGTTGAGTTCTCCTGCATTTCCACAATCTATAAATATGCAACCCTCCAAAGAAGTTGAATTCCATCTCTTAGAAGGATCAATAATACCCTAAATCCTAAACCCTAATACTTTGTTTTTAGAGCAAGGTATCAAGGTGGATATTCCACCTATTTCCATGTAAATATAAAATGTTGAAAACTCATTACCACCAAATTGCCAATAAACTGAGGTATGTGCACCCATATGTAACAAGAATTGTTTATGGACACCTAGAATAAGTCCTAAACTGAAGCACGTGTGGATATAATACTAACAAATGAGTTTACATAAATATATCAAAGTGATGGGATTAGATTTTGTGTTGGACAACAAAACAAATGTGATACAAGCTTAGAGGCTATTACTTTTGTGTGTTTTTGTGCCCATTTTGTGTTAGTCTACTATCCACACTAAAAGAATCTATGCATTTGTTTTCACAAATTTGTATTATATTCATACAAGCTCAGAAAAATACAAAACCAATTTTGTTGTTTTCCTAAACCATTTCCAAACAAGTGCACATCATTTTATTTTGTACCTACCTTTAAAATCTACAAATCTTGAATAAGTCACACTTAGGTGCTTCTCTATTAATTGTATATAGAAAAAATCCATCAAAAAAATTTGTTAATATCTAACATGACCCATCAAGAACATGACAAGCTAAAAATTCATTAATCTACCAAGAAAAGAAAACTAATCATTTTTAGACTTGATAAATTTATAATAGACTTCATAAGTCTATTAGAAATTAAAGTAAACCTACTATTTCATAGATTTATGCTAGTCTTAACTTTAGAAGGATGTTGTGGACACTAAATGTCTGATGCAAGGCTTTTTTTTGGCTTTCTAGTGCTAGATTGCACCCAAAGAAAATAATTTGACAAAAAAATGGCAAAAAATTGTAAAGTTCTTGTTAGAAAACTTTAAAATAAAAAAAAACTTGGATGAAATTACCAAATTGTGGATGAAAATAAAATTAGAGACATTTGATATATACAAATGTGATATTTTCTATCCAATATGTGGATGAATGCTAAAATTTGAAACACCACCAGAACAATCTATATAGCCACTTTGGCACTTCATAAAAAATGAAAAAAAAGCCCTCGTCTGATGGATGCTTCTATGTAGGAAAAATGTCCATCTTTGGGATTTTGTTCTACTTCTACTATAGAAGAGTATGTATCCATATGTATATTCATGGGAAGAGTTATTTCTTTTTGTAGAATAAGGAGCTCTATTACAAGAGGCTCTATCCGTGTATCATTGGCTCACTTTTTGAGTACGATTCAATTCAAACTTCCTCTCCTATAGCTATTGTTTATGTCAATGCAAAAACTCCTCCCCTCTGGTCTAGAAGCAAATTAAACAAAGTTATTTTATCTTTTGTAGCGTTGCATAAAAGGATAGTTTGATGTAGACTCATGCATCACTTTCCATTCACATATGTCTTAACTTGCATGGTATTCAATTCTATTTTTTTGTATTGGAAAAGGACTTTGATTTGTGCATATGGCAGGTAGGGTGGTTTGAAGCTAGTTTGAATGCATATATTAAGCACTTTTCAACCAACTTCCTTTACAAAATATTCTTCATTATCCGGCTTAATATCCATGTCATTGTATGAGGCATTGAAAGATCAAATAATGGTGTTGGGCTCTATTTTATTGGCTATCCACGTGCTTAATACAGCAGGAGGCCTTCCACTATACATTAGTTTTATAGCACACCACTTTTAGCTTAGAGAACAATGGTATTATCATTGTGAATGAAAAGGAATTTGATCTCTTTTGAACCAATCCTTCAAGGGTTAAGAAAGTATCAAAGCACTTTCTTAACTCTGAAAGGATGAAGAAGAGTGGTCAATGGATGATTTGATTGTTCACCCTAGAAACAAAGAAATGCACCTATTGCCTATTGGTCCAATAATCCAAGCATTAATTAGCTCGAGTTGCTAAAAACACTACTAAATGTTTCAAAGTTTTCAAATATAACATTCTATTATTCACAATTTCTGTATCTAAAAAAAAATTTGTAGAATCTTTGCTGATTCTGGCCAGATTTGTGATCACTGCAATACAACATCAGTGGCTGTCAAAAGCATCCATGTCTTCCTATTTGCTACTCTGCAAGGAACCTAAAGTTGTTACTTTTGCTGTTGAGTAGAAGGTTCTGTTAATCTGACTGCTCAAATTACAAAATTTTCTTCATAATTGTCTTCATTTGGAGGAAAAACTATGCTAGAATCAAGGTTGAGGCACCAATAGTCCATCATTTTAGCAATTTTGGAGCACATGGTCAAGAGTATGAGGTGGTGGAAATTTTTCCCATGTAGGAAGACAAGAAATATGGAGATAGCAAAAAATTTAGAATTTTATTCCCAAAATTGAAGTTACTATGAATTTTGGGAGCCAAAAAGTGCATTTTTCTAGTAGCCAATGTCTAAAGTCTTCCAATTCCAATCATTCAAGAACTACTTTGCTACTCACTACTTCCTACTTTCTTGCTCATTTCAAGACATGTGTTATAACCTTATTAGTCCCAACCATAAAAAAAAAACATTGCAAGCTCGAGTTCCAGCCTAAGGTTGGAAATAATGCACCCTACAGGTTGGACATTGGGTGTGTTTGAAAATTGGTGCCTCAACCTTATATAGTTTAGAAACTGTGGCAATTACATGAGAATTATGTGGATATAGACATCAAAATTTGATATATAGAGATATTGTGATTTGTGTTTGAATATTCATAATCATAATATGTATAAGTGAAGGCATGTTTTTCAATTGAAGGCATATTTTTCACTTGAAGAAAAATTGATGCCAAATTTAATGCAAGTGGTTTCACACTTTTTGAAGCATTTATGAATTACTTATGAATTTTCAAAGAATTCTGCTATAGGCACCTATTTCTGATCATAGGCCTTGTAAAACCCACACCCACAAAGTTTGAAAAAAAGGTATGGCTTGACAAAAACAAACACTGCAACATGCAAAAAGTAATACATAAAGTTTCAAAATGCAACCCTTACTAAACTTAACCCCTAAAGTCCCAATGGCCTCTTTTCCACCAAAAAACACTCAAAACTGCCATTTTTAGAGCAATGAGCAAAAACATTTTCTTAAAAGTTTCTTTTTTCATATCTAACCATAGGATCTTGTACTAGACTAGTATGAAAATGTATGGTAAAAATTTTACAAACTTTGGCCATGTAGATTGCAAGATATTTGTGCTTAAAGTGAAGAAAACAAATTTTTTGGCACCTTGCTCAACTACATTATTTGGCTTTAAACCTTCATAACTTATCATTTTTGTTTTACTGATTTTGAATTTATAATTTTATATGATAAAGAATTGAATTGAGATTCTAGAAATTTTTTCTATTTTAAAAAACACTTAATTTTCATTCATTAAAAAATTGTTAAGTAAAAATAGGTTCAAGATTGAAGGAAAATCTAAATTGTTAATAGCTCTAAGATGGAAATGAAATATACTAAATTCATCGGAGATTGTTCTAAAAAGACATTTTAACCTAGTGAAACTCATTTTTTGAAAAATTATAAAAATTGAGGTTAAAAGTGAATTCTACAAGTTTTTTCAAGAAGATGCTCTAATTGCCCCCAAAACAAGATTGTTCATAACTTTCTCATAACAAATCCAAATGGAATGAATCAAAACTTGCCATGTACATAAAAACATAATCTATACCAAAAAAAAAAATTTAATTTTTACTTTAAACTTTTTTGAAGTTTTTTTCTACCTGTCGATTGAAAAAAAAGACTTTTCGTTCCATAACTTTTGCTCCTGAGCTCCAATTGAAATAAAAGTTATATTTTTGGAAAGCTTATGTGTTTTTGTATCTTCACAAAAAGATTTTTAAAATTACAACAAATAGGACCCTGCCCAAAATCCACTCTGTCCCCCGAGGGGACAATGGGACTTTAGGGGTTAAACAAACTCTAAATTCTTTAGCATTTGTCAAGTACTGGAAGGATTGAGGCTTAATTAAGTGACCCGCATCCTTTGATCCTCATGAGCCGAGTTTGACTTGTACCATGCATCACGTCCAGACAGTCAGCGATGTTTCCATAAGCACTAACTGCGAAAAATTGTTGTCCACTCTGGGAATTGAAACGAGTACATCATTTTTGACGTGCCTCTCACCACATAGAAAGCCTTTCCTAAACCGTACAACCCAGAGAGGATATGAATTACCCTTAAACTGCTTGTAAGCTATGTCTCATGTAAAGTTACAAATATAAAGAAGCCGCAAAAACAATATCTCTCTTCATCCTAGTTGAAACCTCTTGAAATTTAGCTTCAAGGTCCAGTTCACCAATTGCCCGAGCAGCCAGTAGGAGTTGCTGGACGACCTCCTCCAATCGCCTGAGAGCTCGAATTAGACTGCCTTCAAAGATTTGGGCGAGCTTCATGACCTCAACAAACTTCGCACCTTTGGACCAAGCATAGACTACCTCCATAATATCAGGTCTGAAGGAGTTCACATATTCTTCAACGTCCAGATCGATCTGCCAAAGGAACATGCAACTTTTTAATTGAAGTACATGTCAACTAGGAAAGTATTTAATTCTCAAACATAGGAATATGATAAATTCAGACTTCAATTTAACGACTGCCACATCCAAAAAGATCGTACTCTCTTGCACACAATTGACCGCAGAGCTGCACGGAACCATAATGAAGACTCCAAAGAGTAATGACTCCAAACACCCAACCCCGACTGTTTGAGAGCTGCAAAATTTTGTTACCTTGCATTCAACTTGAACCTGGCCAACTCGACGGGCAACCTCCCGGAGTTGAGAGTAGATCCCTGCTAGCTCCTCTGGTAGCTTTGCCATCGTCTGAAGTTTTTCCTGCCATACCAGGCAAGAAAGTAGTGCCGCAACTTGCTCCACAGTGCAATCGTTGAAGATTCCACCGAACACAAGTTCAGATAAGACAAGCTCATCAGCGCTGGTAATCTCACATGCCACTCTCCCCTTCAGCTCCACCACCTCTTCGGCCGTTGCGAACCTGTGCTCCAAATTTATACCGCAATTAGCTGTCAGAATTGATGGAATTACATAGAACTCACCAAAAGCATGGAAAACAGTCTTGCAATCAATCAGCCTGTGGCCATTTTTTATACTTGTCACAAGGAACCACGTCCTGCTCCATTTCAATGGTCCAAGTTACCCATGCAGAGCTACAGTTAGTGTGCATACTTACCCTAAGCGCCTCAGCACGCGGCGCCTTGCCTTCAACTCATCCTTGAAAACTAATGTAGTTGCGGCTCGGACATCCTTGCGAGCTATTCGAATTTGGGATGTCAGAGATTCCTTTTGTTCTAAAGCACGTAACCTCGGTTCTAATGTAGCTGAATCGGTCAATGGATGCTTTTCCAACAAAGCTTCAACCGCCTCTACCCTCCGAACTGCCTTCTTGAAAGAAAAGCTTTTCACCTACAGAACCAAAAGATTATTACACTTTATTATTCATATGTAAAGAACGATCATATAGCAGATATCAGCAGTGGGAGTAAGTAAACCCATCAAACAATTACAATGCTGTCAGTGCCAGACATCATACAGGATCTAAACTCATAGTCGGGGACAAAATGATCCATTCCTCATTGAGACGCTTCCCACAGGCAATACTTCACCAAATTTAACAATTAACTATACATTCTAAAAGCTATGAAAGGAAGACAAAAGGTACTAAATTCCAAAGCATATCAAATAAAGACAATAGTAATAAAATTTAGAAATAATAAATAAAAATCACAGTTAGAAGGCTCTAGAAGTTGTTTTAAATCAACCACCAATCTACCACCAATTTAATACTAATCTGTTCTCAATCTACAAGATGCTTGCTTGATTTGAGGCACTTTCAAGTTCTAAGATGTGGTTTAGAGCCAAAACAATGTTGTTGGATGTTGATGAGCATACATTCTTTAAGAATTTAAGAGCAAATTTTGCATGGCAAGGGGTAAAGGATGGTAGGGTAATTGTCTACACCTCAAATTCTAATATATTTTTTTCCCTCTTTCTCAGCTTTCAGAATATGTAGTTAGTTTTAAATTTGGTGGAGAATTGACTCATTGGGAAAGGTTCAGTGGGAAAAGGTTCAAGTGAGGAATGGACTGTTTGTCCACATCTCTATAATAAATATCTTTCATCACAGGTCGCCTAATGCAAAGAAGGATATGCCTGTTTGTGCATGTAAGAAAAATTCAGCAGCTGAACACATGATATTCAAAAATTGAAATTAACATGCTCGAGAAAATACCTCCATATCATCTTCGGGATCCAGCAATTGCGGTCCTTCTGGGAAGCGCCGGAGCACCTCCATGACCGTTCTCAAACATCTTTCACGGGCTTCAACGGGTCGAAGGTCCTTGGGTATAAATATCCGGATAACACTTAGGTGCTCCACCTGCACGACAACGTAAAAATAATTTGAGAAGCCACTTCCACCTACTAAACTGATAGTTACAAAAATTTGTGAAAGTTTGGATCCATGAAATTCAGATACTGAAACAGGCGAAGGCAAGTAAACCATAACAGCCCAAATTGGCGGGTAAAATTCACGCAAACCTGATTCAGGGGGAGAGAAACAACAGCAGGTTCTCCTGTTTCATCGAGAGATACAGGTCGCACTATCTTTGTTCGACCTTCATCCTCAGCTGTTTTACAGTTCACTAGTATATCTACCTTGAACTTAGTGTCAGTTTGCCCTTGACTCTCTCCATCAAAAGACTCTTTGGCCGCCGTTTGAACCTTCTCAAAGTTGATGATGACACCCCACACAGGGACAATCTTTTTGTGAGGAGTTGTGAGATCACCCTCTCTCGTGGCTGGCACTATTTGAATCAAGCGACCTGATTGCAAGTAGCGGCAGTTAGAGACGAAAACATTTGTCAGAGGTTCTCAAATGTTTCAACGACTATACTCAAAGAAAAAGGAAAAGTCTATGCCACTCTCCTGCATTTCTAACTCAAGATTCAAAAATTAGACACTGAATCAAGGCAAGCTAATTCCAAAAAGCATGAGTGCCACTCGCAAAGGGAAGAGAAAAGGATATATCTGTGGAAGTATACTTGAGCAAGGGACAAGAAGCTAGATAACCTGGTTGTAAATAGGGTAGGCTGAAACGTGGAGCAAAAGCAATGCTTCGAATTTCTGCTCTCAAACCATGCAATTGCTGCAATAAATTGCGATAATCTTTCACTTGGTCCTCCTCTTCAATCACTATGCTTTGGCGCTCTTCATCCATATCTTTCACCCGTTTCTGCTCTATACATAAACACAACCCATCAATTATCCCAACCCTCAGCCCTGTATACCTCATTAAGTATCAACTCATTCCTACATTCGGACCCACGGCGATGAGAGATGCAACCCCAAGTCCATGTAGCTGTACAGAAAGAACAAACAGCACAGAAAAGAAAGGAAAGAAAATTTGCCTGAAGATTTGGTAGAGCTCGATCACACTGATGTTGATGAAAAGATTGTCGTAGAAGTTCTTCAGGATTACTGTCTTCACTCCGCATCTGGTTCAGCAGCATGTTGTAGTTCAAATGGAATGCACTGTCATATTGTTACATTATTAGTGCTAGGGACACCTATGCAGAGTTCAATGGACGAGGAGAAGGTGGTAATAAAGAAAATCCAACAAATGATCCATGGACACATCCACTACCTTCAAGTTTTAACTAAGAGGAAAAAATAAAACTAACTAAGAAAGCAGCCCGTAGGAGAGTAAGAACGGAAAAAATGAACTTACCTATTTAATGGGTCCGCAGATCCTTTGATCATGTCCTTAGCAATGGCAGGCTCTAACTTCTCATCAAGCATGAGAATGCAGATACCCCGATCATCCAGCCCACGACGTCCAGCGCGGCCACTCATCTGAATATACTCTCCACTAGACAGCCATCGAAATTTGTCTCCATCAAACTTCCGAACATTTGTAAATACAACGGTTTTGGCTGGCATATTCAAGCCAATGCTGAATGTTTCTGTTGCAAATAAGCACTGCCAACCGAAACCCAAAGTCAATCGCTAGAATCGCTGCTTGGACTTCACATGTCTGATTTCAGTTCCATCAGGAATATTCAAATCTTTCATGATCAAACAAAGCTACAATGGTTACAAGGTTGGTAAAATTAACTCTAGCTTACGGCTGGAGAAACAGAACACCTCGTGGCAAAATCCAAAGAGTGTTCTGTGAGATGGTAAGAAGGAAAAGTTGTAAGCAATCACCTTGATAAGACCTTCTTGAAATAGAATCTCAATAACTTCTTTAAGAATTGGTAGCAGACCGGAGTGATGTACGCCAATTCCACGCTTCAGTAATGGAAGTGCAGCAGTTACCTGTGTCAGGTGCATAATCCTGTTACCAAAGCAAACTTACCGTGGAAATAGTTTCTAACAGACAAATTGTACTGCTAAACTCAAGCTATCTATTTAACAAGCATGCACAAATACTACCAGTCATTATAATGCCAAAGACCTTAGTTCCCAGAAAAAAATATTGGGAAGGTTTTAATAAAACAGCAAAAGAATATCAACAATCAGATACAGAACAGCTTTCGAAGCACTAACTTATACGAAATGTTAAAAACTTATCAACTATGGTTGCATATAAAACCATGTGGCATGAGAAGCCTTTTTAAGTATAATCTCACAAATCAAGCGGACCCAAAACCGCGAAGAGAGCTTCATCCATGTGCAAAATGCACTAGCCGTACAAAGAAGAATTCCAATTCTTCTGCCATGAATCCAGTCAGCCCAGCAAAGAAGAAAATATACCTGAGGAAGTTTTTTGTCATCTTCTGACAAGGAATCCATGGCACTCCAATACACACCATCCACCAGCTTTTTCTCATTCTCATCGTTAAGATCCAATTTTGCCATCTGCACAAAGAAACACATTAACGTAAGGAAAATATGACTTCAACCAACAGATTAAGAAGTATAGAGATTGCACAAGTACACACGAGATCAGAGAGAGAAAACATGGAGTAATCGTTAAATGAACCCTAACTTAGTGAGAAATCTAAAGATGAGATTCGAAGGAGGTAGTCGATGAAATGAAAAAGTACAAACCTGACCAGCATTCTCTTCACAATTACGTTTACTGAAACTGAAAACAATAACAGGGTCAAACTGTCGTTGCATGATCATCTTGACAATCTTAAACATGTCACTAGGTTCCGCAGATATTCCGCCCTTTCCGCCTCTCTGCGTCTTTCCATTTTTCGAAGCATCGCCTCCCGGTTTAGACGAAAGAGCGTTGACAGCTTTCTGAAAGCTGGAATCTCGAAAGATAGCCTTTTCATCAACAACCATGTACAAGCCATCACCCCCAGCTGGATACACATAATGTTGAAGCGGAGTGGGACGGTAATCAGTGTATACAATATGACAGGGCTGCTTGTGTACCTGCAGCCACGAACAACAATCTTTCAAAATCCAATAGAGGAAATATGTAAAGGAATATCAAATTGGTAACAAAAGATCCTGTATACGGTATATGCACAATTACTTACTATTAGGAGCATGAGTAAAGCGATGTTTTGACAAGCTTCATTCGTTGTCTTTGCAAACCCTAAACCACTAAAAAAGAATTTAATTTAAATGGTACAAAACTCTACAGAATATCCTATACGCTAACAGCTCGCAAAAATTGTACACGTCTACCATAAAACGTCGCGATAAAAATAAGTGGTGAACAAACAACAGACCTTGGCTACCCATTCTGCAAATTCCTTAGCGTTTGGTACAGTGGCAGAAAGGAAAACAAAGCGTGCATTCTTGGGTGCCATTACAATGCTCTCCTCCCACACAACACCCCTCTCCCGATCTCGCATGTAGTGCACTTCATCAAAGATAATCCATGCCACTTCTCTATTCACCTCTGAACCTCTGTATTGCATGCTTCGCAGAATCTCTGTAGTCATCACCTGAGAACATACAAGCTCAAACTTAGTCAAAAGTTTGCAGCTCTGAATTGAACGAAGTTCGAGAATTAAGTAAAATTACTATAAAATAGGGGGCAAATGCACACATATCTTGTCGAACTTTCCGTCTCTTTCAACATATTAGAAAAATGCCAAGGAACCTTCCTGAAACAAAAAACATAAAAATCAGAGAACTTACCAAGCAAGAGGCATTTGGATTAATCGTAACATCTCCAGTCATAAGGCCCACGTCGTGAAACTCCTCACACATCTCCCTATATTTCTGATTGCTCAAAGCCTTGATAGGGGAAGTATAGACCACCCTCTGGTTGTCACGAAGTGCCATAGCAATGGCATACTCTGCTACAACTGTTTTTCCCGCAGACGTGTGTGCAGATACCTGCATAACAGAAAAATCATTAGATAGGCTTTTCTTGGCCCTAAGAATTTCTTGGTATCAATATAAGACAAACAAGAAATGGAAAAAACAAAGCACCTGACATGTGGCCGGAGTAGAGAATACCAACGAGAGCAGAACAACATGTGCCAGAAAAAATTCATACCTAAGGACTAAAAATACAGCATATTCACTGAAAATCACTTGACAAGCCTACTTATTAGCGCAGGACCAGCCAAGCCAGCTGCAGTATTAGACAGCGATCGCAATTGAAGAAAAACTAGAACTGCGAGTAAAAAGTAAGTCCACGAATCTCAACTACCTTAAATTGAAAAAAAATCGAACAATTCCATTGAAGACCTACTCTAGTACAATGAGGTTTCGACAGAACTTGGAACTCACCAAACTACAGGAGAATTCCGACGAAGCAAGCGAACAATTCGTCAACCAAAAGCTCAAAATATTCTTAAGAAAATTAGCAGCACATAACCAGATTATGAAATATCTATGAAAATAAAAAACCTCGAATTCATAGAAACTAGAAGTAGAGTGGAGTCACTGAAAATCTCATAGAAAGCTTACTTGCTTACGTAGCACAAGTCCAGCTAGCGACAGAACTAGATTACGATTGCAGGAAAATCCAAATTGCGAGTACAATGCAAGTCTCGGATACTCGAAATTGTTACCTACCGTCGGAAATATCGAACAATTAAACCAAATACAGGAAGTGAGCTACATTCCGATAATAATTGTTTCGACATTCAAAACTGCAGGAGAATTCCGACACAATTCATCAACCAAAAGCTCAAAATCATCAAAGAATGAAGTAGCTTACCAGGACAGACTCGCCGACTTCAAGACATCGGATGGCTTCTCTCTGGAAAGGATCAAGCGTAAACGGATACTCCTTCGCCGGCTTCCCACTAGACGGAACCGTTCTCGTCATGGCATGATCATACCCTTCGGGATAGAAAACGTCGTGCAAACACGCGACATACCCCGACTTCTCACTACTGCCAGCTGCGGTCTCCTCTTCTTCTTCCATGTCAGCCTCAACGGATCGCGCTTGCTTCGCATCAGCGTCGTCGCGCCCCTCGGCGTCCTCCGCCTTCCGCTTGGGCGTCGCCATGGCTGCACTGATCAATCGCAGCTTGCAAAATTCCAGCAGCAACCTACATCGCCAGGATGATTCAGTAAGGACGAGAGGGAAGGCGATATTAGGGTTTCGGGTTCAGGATTCAGGGTTTAAGCAAAGCCTGTAAAATTGTGTGTGAAAAAGTGTTTTATTCTACCCCTTTGGCGTTTTCTGCTCGGGTTAGTGTGAAAGGGGTTTTATTCAACCTTAAACTACTGTACCGGTACCGGGCGTGGCGCCCACGGTATTCAGAGCATGAACACCGTTTCACGCTAATAGAGTATTCATTTGATCGACATCACAAGGATCCTCAAGTAAACATTTACACAAGGGTGTACTCATGATGTATTGTGGAGTGGATTTCACAAGACGTATCTATTGTTTGAAATAATATCTAATTTCAATGTTTCAATTATATACTCAAGGGTGAGTGAATACTATAGCTTTGAATTCTAAACCTAATTACAAATGATAACAAAGTCTTTACACCAACGCTTAAATCAAATAACTTCTCATTCAACCAAAATAATACTTCAATCTTTACGAAAAATTAAATATTCTTGGCAACCAATTTGGTGAAATGGAGTTTAATAATATATTCGTACAAAAATAAAACCAAATATGTACAAATCTTAAAAAATAAATTGTGACATAAAATTTATTAACAAGTCGTTGTATACTCTCAATGTAAGGGTGACAATGTCACAAGGAAATGCATACAAACAACAAAATATATAGTTTCAATAAGCTTGAAAAGGATTATGTACCGCTTTTGAAACTCCAACTTTTGACAAGCACTTCTTTCATGTCACTTTTTGCATACATCATCATTGAAAGGCCATTTACACTTTGTAAGCAAAAGTGAAGCAAAATCATTTATTTTACTTCAAAATCTACTCACCATTGCTCACGCTCGCTCACCCTTTTCTCATTTACTAGACAACTTTTTGTTTATATTTCAATGACTTTGAAGATAAATAATGATGTTCTATGGTAACTTAATTTCTATTGTACTACTATTTACAAATTAAAAATGGTTTGGCTATACTACTAATAAAATAGAAATAACTAAAAAAAACATTATAAAATATACAATTATGCTTTATCTTTGTTCTAAATTAAAATTAAAATCATTTTTTATTACACACTTCAATATATTTGGGGAAAAAAATATAATGACACTTTTCATTAAACTCTTGACCTTTGGAAGTCCATGCATCCCAAAAGCGCATGTGCCCTAATCAACCATAATTATAATTTTCAAAATATCCATTTTGGATTTTTGATTTAAACTAAGAAAATGAAAATTGACAAGATCCCTCTCTACCTCATTTAACAAATAAATAAAAAATAAAAAATAAAAGGTCTATTACAATTGCAAACTCCATGTGTTAAAATTCAAATAACCTAGTATTGCATGTTTTTCATTCATTTTTTCCATTTCGACCTTTACTTATAATAAAAATTTAGGCTATTTTAATACATATTACAATTGATATAATTTTATTTTCTTCTAATTACTTAAAAAATCCAGAATAGATTGATTTTTCTATCAAAATTTACGAAAAAATCAACTTCAATAAAAAGAGATAAATTTAGCTTCATAGTGGAATTTGATATGAAGGTTTTTGCTAAGGGTTTTTTGGGCGTATAAAATAAAATGATTAATTGTTAATCTTCACACCAAATAAAATCTCCATTGTTACTTATACTCCTTGAGAAAATTTTGAAATATTTGAATTATTTTTTTATATTTACAAAATTATTTTTATAATAATAGAAAAATCCTAAAATAATTATTAAAAAATCAAAACTATTTTTATAAAAAAATAAAATTGAATTATTTCACAATTTAGTAAATGTGGAATTATTTCATGTAAAATGTATATTAAAAAATTAAATACTTTCACAATGATAGACAATTTATAGTTCCATATAACATAGGTATGCAAAAAGAAGAACTTACTAGTATAGGACTTGAATATGTCATCCTTTACAATGAAAACATTTGATCCCAGTTTTATATGTGATCTAAATACAAAGATCATAAACATTCAATGATTTAACTTCCAAGCAACCTTCTAATTAATATCAAGTCATACTTTCATTGTATTCATCATGGCCACTGTAGATTAACTGCACAAGCAAATACTACGGTGAGCAACGTTATTTTTCATTCCAGATATCTAGACCTTTGTTGCTTTTCACTCATCAAAGGCTGAAAATGATCTAATCTTAGTAGCCAAGTTGCCTCTAGATTTGATCATTTGTGATTTTTTTCACTCACTCCATGTTTTGTCACTATTTTTATCATCCCCCCTAGGAATGAAAAGCAATGCGGTTTGCAGTAGTGGAAACAACAAGCTTGAGGCAACAAACTTAGTATTTGAACCCAGCATCATATGCAATCAAAGGTGAGACTACAACCAAATAACCCATTGCATTCCTGACATCTTATTAACCCTTGAAGGATGCGCCTATGATTGTAGAAAATCACCCTTTTGGGCATTGTGTGAATAGTTGGTTTAAAAAGAAAAATTTAAGCATTCATTGGAAGTCAAACTATTATACAAGACCTCCCCTTTTCATGCAAAATTTCAAGAATGAATAGTTGCACTTTTATCCTACACTGACACAAAGATTCTCTATCATTCATGGACAGAAAATGGACGCAACATCGTTTATGGATTAACGATGCTCTTCACTCAACAAACATTCAATCCGCTCAGTTCAAAGAGGTATCTTGAAACCTCGGTAACTCGTTCCCTAGAATATTTTAGAGGAGCCATTCTCATGCTCATTCTTGTTGGTTAGTGCAATTGAAAGTAGACATTCAACAAGATAATGTAACTTACACCGATGAGGAATTTCATTAAAATGGCAATTATTCCATGAAAATGGCACAAAGGGGGACTGCAAAATGGAAGAAATTCATAGAAAGATGACACGAGGTGAAGAAATATGGGAGTTGTGTTGCAATTTGGACTTGTTGGGGACAAAATTGGCACATCTATGAGGTTGACATGCCAAGAAGCGTAGTCATATGTGCTCTTGACTTGTGTAAATGGCATGCGAAATATCGCCATTTTAATGAAATTCCCCATACCAATGAAAAACGATTTTTATACCAAATGAATTAGAGTGCAGGATTTCTTTGTTATCTCAAGCTAGTTTCGAGCTGTGCAATCTGTAATTGTGACCCTTCTTATGTGGAAACAAGAGTACGCTTTCGTATTCACTTGCCATGTTCAACTACACTAATGATGATAAATAGTGTTATGTTGTGATTAGTGTTACCTGGATTCTTACCCCGGTCACTCTAAACTTCAATTAGTTGGCATTTAGTATTGTGTTCACTTTCCTGAGCAGCAACTTTTTTGAGCATGTAATAGGTTTCTTGAGTTCATACATTTTTTTTTGCATTTTGATGAAATGTTTAGGTAATACTAAATGTAAACTTGTAAAAAATCTATACCCAATAGTTGACAAATAGTGTTTATGTTGACATTTAGTGTTGGTAACATTAACCGGATTGTTGACAATTAGTGTTATGCTTCGTGATTAGTGTTGCCAACACTATTTACCATCATTAGTGTAGTGGGACGGATAGTTGTCGGTGAGTATGCTTATTATTATCATGAGTTTATGCACACAGTAGTTTCATGAAGATTGATGCTATCTGCTGTGTCCAGGAAGATGAATTGATCCATGTTGTCAAACCGTATCGGCTAGATCTCAAATGCCGATACATTTTATATTACAACGAGTGATCTATTTCAGTTGCGAATTTTCAGAATCCAGTTGCTGGAAACAAAATATTCTTTTCTTTCGGCGTGGCAATGCATGTGTGATTGAAGTCTGGAACCGACTCAAAAGTGCTGGAACAGAGGTGTCATACAGTGAACACTCCAGCTAGCTTGGGTCTAGAGATTCTATGATATTCTTGTGAACGAAACTGATTGAACTAACTAAGGTGGGAGCACCCATTATCAACCAGTGCCCCATAAGAGGATGGGACTCATTTGCATTAATTTTGAATTCAAAGAAATTGGGTTCTGTGTGGTCCCAACACTACTACAAAACTTGTGTCTCCTTTTGTGTGCCAAAGTTACCTACAAGTATTCTCCCAGTAATCAATTTTGTAAGACCCTATACATTGAATATGGGTTGAGCCTAACTTCAGGCTTTCATGATTGTTTAGGGTTCAGTTCATAGTAATTTCAATTCAAGCTGTAAATTCACCAAACTTTCTACTATTGTGCCATTTCTATCTTTGCACTTCAGTAAATATTTGCTTTGCCAAAAACTGTTGTAGATCATATCCACCATGGCTTAAGTTGTTGGTTATAGGTGGCTTCACCTTATCCTTGGTGGTTCCAGTTAATTGGGTTATGCGCGTTTCACAACCAACTTCACCTTGAATACCCATTTAGAACTGCTCAAGCAGCTTTTGAAGAAATAGCTATCATGGAGCTTTGAGCTTTTTCATAGCTTTCAACAATGTACAAACAATGTGCATTTTAAGAGGTGAGCCATTTTAGAGCCTTATGCCATTTCAACTTCAAAATTTTATAACTAATTCTACAAACTCCAAAAAAAATATGAAATGACTTCGGTTAGATGTCAATTCCACTTGTCTTTCAAGGAAAATTGACTGAAAAATATGTCAAGATGTTTTACCTCCCACAAATCAAGTTCCAGCTCTTATATGGTTCATTTATGAAACTCATATCTTAGAGTTAATTGTAAAATGAACCCCAATTTGTAAAAAGGGTGTCAGAGGAAGGTTTAATTAAGAATAGTACCAAAAAACACAACACCAAACTTCATTAGACCATCCAACTTGTGGTGGAAGGCTATGAGAGGCCTCGCGATCCTATATTGTGCTCTACTTATGAACTACTCTTTCAACCCTTAGTTGGGTTGGGTTCTCTCCCTACTAAACCACTTGTGGTTGGCCAGTATGTATTTTTCTCTTGGCGATGGAATTCTATTTCATTTGTGTCAAAAAAAACTCTATTAGATTTAGTTTTGGTGTTTCAAGGAGTTTTGCTCAATGTTTTTATCAAATTTTGGCTCTTAATCCGCCATTGCACACACTTTATAATTAAGTCTAATGCCAGCTAGGGTTTTCATTGAAATCTTTTCTAGCTTGTAGAAGAATTGATTATCGTAAACTAGCTTGGAAGAATGTTGCAAAAGCAATGAAATAGGGTTGGTATGAACCACCACCCTCACTAGTCCACGAGGAAAAATAATGAAATTTTTTATTTGTCACACATGATAAAATTTGCAAATTTTAAATTCATATTTGCAAACAAAGCCCCTAGATTAGCTAAGAGAATTGTAGAAGATAAATGAATGAAGCACAAAATAGGGGGGGTGCTTATTTTAACATGCCTTTAGAATGACTTTGGAGAGACAAGCAAAGGGGACAGTTCATCCTCGGCTTAAAAAAGCAAGATACTAAACCTATCCTACAAACTTGGTCTAGCAAGGCAAATTTACCATTGGAGAAAACACATGAATTTTTTATTTGCCACACATAATAAAATTAACACATCAAAAAATAGATTTTTTTTCATAATTGCCCTACTGAATAAAAAAACATTAAGAACTTTGTTAAAATGGCACCATTCCACAAACTTTGGCACTTTTATGGTTTAAATTGTGAGGTATGAAATTTATATCTATCCTAAATTGCATGTTTGTAGTTTAGATTGTGTGATTTTAAAATGACATATGGAATATTGTCATTTCAACAAAATCTCCTATGAAATTCTTTTTGTTGGACCCAACTCTTGGGGAGATTTAACATCTAGCAATGAAAGGACACCGGCATATGCTACCTACACCATGTGGCATTGTTAGTCAAACCATTGCAACATATAGATTCTTTATTCATGTAGTTTAGAATGTAAGGTAGAGATATTTACAATGGATAACTTAAGCATTTTAGCCTATAGGATATGATATGGGGAATTCATTGAGAAATTGAACTCAATGTGTGTGGAAATAAGGATGAATAAAAGTGCAGTAAAAAGATTTTTTTTCTCAAGAATGAATATTTTTTCAATACAAATGTAGATTTTTCATCTGGACCTATGATTCACTTCTAGGTGCAATGGAAATCTTGTCACCGTGTAGGCTTACTTAGAGGGGTGGGAAACTTCTAGCCTCCTTCTAGTTCCAATGGAACTTCTAGCCTTTGAAAACCCAATGGAAGTAGATCCTTCAAAGGAAGTGAGGCCATTAACCTTCAAAAGGTGACAACCTCCATGATGAAGGTAGTTACCAAAATGTTTGGATTATTGGACTAATAGGTGCATTTTTTGTTTCTATAGTGAACAATCAAGTCATCCATTGGCCACTTTTTGGCCTCAACATTGTTTAAAGGTTAAAAACTAGCCCAACAAAAATAGCAAGGTTCATCCACCACCAAGAGTTTCAAGATTTCCAAGGTAGACCAACCTAATTCCATACATTACTCAATTTGGCCCCTATTTTTGGCCCCAAATCCTTCTATTCAAACATCTAAATCTATCCAAAGAAATATCCAAATCTCTTTAAGATTCTCACAAAATTAATGTATTAATCCTTGAAGTCCCATTGTCCCCTCAAGGGATAAAATGGATTATGAAAAAGCTTCTATGACCTCAATATTCATCATGATTTTTTGAAACTTTTGTAAAGATAGAAAAATACATTAGCTTTCTATGAATATAAGTTTTATGTCAATTGGCACCCAGGAACCAAAGTTATGGCACAAAAAGGTCTTTTTTTTGGTGCAGTGGGTAGAAACTTCCTAATACAAAATACTTAAAAAAAAATTAAAATATCTTTCTCATAGATTTTAATTTTATCTAAATGGGAAGCTTTGATTCATTTCATTTGGATTTGTTATGTGAAAGTTATAGACAATTAAAGCATCTTCTTGAAAAAATAAATTGTAGGATTCATCTTTGAATATAATATTCACAATTTTTCAAAAATATTGTTCAATTAGATTAAGTTTGCTTGCTAAAACAATCTCACCATTGGAATTATAGTGTTTCAATCCCATCATAGAGCTATCAATGGTTTAGTTTTTCTTTTGATCTTGGGCCTACTTTTACTTAAAAAATAATTTAAATGAAAATCAAGTGTGTGTTTTTTTGAATTTTTTTTACTAAATTCTCAAATCAATTCTTCAACATAAAAAAATTTAAATTTGAAGTCTCTAGTGCAAAAATTTCCATAAATGGTAGTCATATTCATTTGAAATTGTAAAACAATGTTAGAAAATATTTTTTTTCAACTTTGAATGCTAATATCTTCCAATCTAAATGGTCAAACTTTATGAAATTCTTACCACATGATCTAAGATAAGTATTGTACAAGATCCTATGGTTAGATTCTAATTTTTTGAATCATTTTGACCCCCCAAAATGGTCTTAAAACACTCAAAGATAATGCCAAATATCAATTCTCAATTGGTGGGAATTTAAGTGCCAATAGATACATGGAAAGGCAGTTATGGGAGTGTTTATAAGATGTTTATGATTCTACTTTATGGTCAATTTTATAATTTCAAGCCTTTGAACTTCAAAAATTCACAAAAATTACAATTTAAATCAAAAAATTATAATTCCACTTGGATGTGATCCATGAAACAAGCACACACTTTTGAAAAATATGTACCCCTCTTGGAATGAACCCCAATATATTCAGATTCCAAATCAAGGTGGTAATAGGCTTGTCTACTTTACCCCCCTCCCCCCACTAGTCACCAACTTTGGTCCCATCATGTTTTTTTTATTTGAGCCATTTTTAGTTGAAAAGCAATGATCTTTTTGGGTAGGGAATCTTAGATGAAATCGCCAATTTGCTACCAAACTTGGGACAACATCACTCTATTCTACATGAATGAATGTTGTTTTGGATGAATAAATAAAATTCCATCCATAGATTGCAAGTTTCATCCACTTTCATGGATGTAAATAGCTTCATCCTTCCAGTGATTATTATGCCTTTCTGCACTGCCTAAAACAAATGAAATAATAAAAAAAAAACTGCCTGACCCAGTGGCCCTCCATGCGCCCCATGGAAACAGGCTCTTATTATTTGTATACTACAGTGGGTTGGCAGCCTGAATTTTGAAGGAATTACCGACACTGATTCTCCTCTATCTACCTCCCTTTTTTTACCTTATTTGTTTTTTACAAATTGTTTTTTACAAATTGTTTTATACAAATTTACCATTCTCAAAGGACGGACTTCAGTACCGTACGTATGTTAGCGCGTGTCCTCTTCTCTTCTCTTCCCCCTCTTTCCACGCAATTGAAACTGAACTTAGTCCCAGACTCCCACTTCACTGAAGCTTCTTAACCCCCGAGCGCCCAGCTCAAATTCACTGAAACCCTTTGGAACTCATTCCTCTTAAACTACCATTTAAAATGAGATCCATAAAATATTGACTGTACCGATTGGTAGTGAAGAGAAGTCCAAAGGTGCATGGAAAATGAACTAATGATTTGACTGTACCATTTGAAAGATAATAACAGTTAAACAAGGACAACCTTCCAAGTCAAAGAGGTCACATTTTGGCTTGTGGGGCACTCAAGGGTTAATTGACTCTAGTCGTTCCTCATTTCTTGGCCTTAGTAAGTGGAATTTAGTATTTAACACTGTAGCTACATGTCATCCTAGCAACTTTATATTATTCAAGGCTAAGGGCCTCCTTACATGTAAAATATAAAACAACCCATTGTGGTCAAAATTGGGAGTTTGACTTCATGTTGTTGCTGATATTTTTCAATTAATTCCCCATTCACATTAACGTAAGTGTGAGAAACAATGAAAGCAATTGAGATTATGGTTTTTTTTGACAAAGTATGAATTTGTTGTGAATTTTTGAAGTGTTCAATGCATCATGGCCCAAAAGAGTTTGTAGGCTACCTTAGAACCAACAAAATCTGGATCCATCATGCTCATTTTGTTCACTTAAAGCAATCATTGTATTTTCTAATATGGAAGGCCTAAAAAAATCAATTTTTACAATGAATTCACATTGAAAAGTTAGAAGTTCCTAATGTAGTCACTAATCACTCCATTATTGTCATGTAAGCCATGCATTGTGGCCAAACTCTTGCGTACTAAAAAACCCATGATGGGGTCATTCCCTAGGTGTTTACTATGGGTCATCTGACCACAATGGGTTCTCTCTTATTGGTCATCATCGGGGGAATTGTACAGGGAAAAATAGGCATTGCACTTTCATGTGGACTTGGTGGATGGTGAGGAAAACAATAAAAAAATTCACACTTATTAAATTCACTAATCTCCACCAATGAGTTTGTCCACTGGTATTATTTGGTAAAACTTCAACTCCTCCTTTCATGTTTGTCCACCCCGGCAAGATAGTTGGTAGAGCCACTTTTGTCTTCTTCATTAAATTAGGTATAAACTTGTCCATTGGGTAAGCATGTAAGGATCTGACCTCTGCTTTTATAGAGATTATGCTCTGTCAGTCTCTCATGCATTTATAAGAGTGGAAAATTAATAATTTGTCATGTCTATGGATAAGGGAGGCAATTCATTTCTAACCACTTAAGCTAGTGTTTTTTTTGGGAATAGTAGAGGCTTGCATGCCCTCACACTAGTGGCGCATTTATGGAGGGATTAGTTCAGATAGGCTAAAATCGTCTGACAGTAGCGACAAATCGCCAAAAAAAACACCCTGACTTAAGCAAATTCACATATCTGCAAGGCGGATTTCTTTAGTAAGGAAATTTTTCCATGTATAGAAATAAAGTTCATAAAGTTTCCGTAATTTTTTAGATTTATGGGGAATTTCATTAACATGGCGAGTATTCTATAACTTTGACATCCCACAGTTCAAATCAGACGGTCTAAAATCTAGTGTACTAATAGATTTCAGACTGCCCAGTCTGAACTGTGGGAATGACACACTGTAAAAATGGCACATGGAATATTGCCATTTTAATAATATTCCCCATCTTTTTATTTCTCAAAACATATTTGCTATAAATTTTGTAGCTAAAGATTTTGTTCCATCCATACTTGTTAAGGTGAAAGAGCCAATCAAATAAGCAATTTTGGACATGATTTGGAGTAGTGTAAGGCAAAACAAATATTTCCGTAGTTGCATTGATAGGAATGACGAAGATTGCAAAAAATTTGGAAATTTTATTACTTGAATTGAAATAAATTACTATGAATTTTTGGAGGCAAAAAGTGCTTTCGACACATAGCCAATGTCTAAACTCTTTTAATTTTGATCATTCAAGAACTACTTTCTTGTTTATTGCCTCTTCCTTTCTTGCTCACTACTTTGCGACATGTGTAATGAACTTAATAGTCCAAACCTTGAAAAGAGAAGAAAGATTACATTCCAAGCTTCGTTTGAAAATCTTGTCTAACCTTGGTTGGAACTACTACACCCTATTGATTGTTGATGGGGCATCGCTTAGAAATGGGTGCCTTCACCTTATATAGGCTTTTCTATTTTCCAACCAAGGGCTAGTTGCAAAATCCACCAAAGGGTGGTTGCAATGCGGAGAGTCTTGTAGCCAATCATAATGGGCCACAACTACGCCAGAAATTGTGCAGTAATTAATTATTGTTCATCACCTCCTGCACAAAATTACACCATCCTACAGACCACCCTACAGTGCCAGGATGGGTCACTGATCAGGAATGGGTTGCCTCCCATGGATTCATGACTTGATGTCCCAGATAATGTAGAAGTAATATGTAGTGTACTCTATATGAACTATGGTATTAATGACAATAGGTAAGGTAAAGCAACCCATTGTGGTCAGAATTTGGAGTTTGCCCTCATGCCACTGCTAAAATTTTTCAAATTTTTTCCCACGTAAAGACAAGTGTGAGAAATAGTGAGAGCAATTGAAATTCTATTTTTCAGACAATGTATAAATTTGTTATGAATTTTTGAACTGATCTATCCAAAAGAGTCAGTAGGCTACCTGATAACCAACAAAAACTACATCTAATACGTTCATCTTAATCACCTAAAGCAGTCACAATAATTTCTAATGTGGAAGGCCCTGAAAAAGTCACATTCTACCATGATTTACACTAAAAAGTTGGGTGCTTCTAATGAGGTCACTAATCACTCCATGGATGTCAGGTTAGACATTGATTATGGCTTGAAAAAATGTCATGGGGTCATTAGGTGTCCACTATGGGTCATCTGACCGCAATGAGATGTTTTACCTTAGAGCGGGTACCGATAAACAGTTCAAGGTACAATTACAATTTGCTCATTGACTGCTACGTAATGGGCTTCTTTCAGTTTCAAAATTTTGAATTTTGAATCCAATTCTGCCCATTCGCAAGGTGAACAACTGAAAGTAGCGAAGGAAAATCACTAATTGTGTTAAGTTTTGTTGTTACTGAAGGTTGCAGTGCTCGACACGTGGATAAAAATGCCCGTTTGCCTTTGAAAATGAAATGGGGGTGCTTCCGGACAGGTATCGACTGGAGAGTTGAGTGAGTGGCAATCGAAGGCGGTGCCAAGTGGGGACGTAACTTAGTCAAAGCAGCGGGAAGATCTCTGGAAACTAACCCCTACTTTGCGAAATTCGATAATGGTTTCTGCACTGCGCGTGCCAAACGCTCTAATTTAAGCTTGTACTTGTGGGTACTGAGTCCTCCGTTTGAAGCTCTTGGATTGTGAAGATTGCGGTGTGTCTTCGGATGAGACATTTCGTAGCGTTCTCTGTCTGTATGTAAGTTTTTGGAATACCAGTTACTGCAAGTGGTTTGTGGGAAGGATCTTGGGAGTGCTTCGGAGCTTGTAGCCACGACACCTGTCTGTTCTTGTTGTGCTAATCTCCGAAGGTGCTCGAATTGAAGAGGAAGCGTGCAGGGACAAAGTAAGTATTTGATTTCCGGTTTCTTTCCAAGTTCTCGTCTGCCGTATCGAGACGTGCGTTTACTGAACTAACATTGTCGTTGAGGTTCCGGTTGGAAACTGAAGGAGTTTGTAAGGGCATCCTCTGAGGGGAATTATAAACGCAGCGATAGCAAAACAATTTGCGCAGTGTAATCTGTTCTGAGTGTCTTTAGTAGCGCAAAATTTTGCATAGTTGCCAAGGTGAAAGTGAAGGGTAGGCCACCACTTCAAGTATGTCGGTTGAAGGATAGCCACTCGCAACAAACATCCTGTGCCTAAATCTGAGCTGCATTCTTGGTAGTCGAGAATCTCGCAAGCTCTAAGCTTGGAAGAGAATTAAGCATTTCGTCTGTCACTAACCTCGGGAGTGTATCGTCAGCTTGCTGCGTCTTCCTTGACTTACAAGTGTCTTCAGCATTAGGGTTTAGTGAGGTACTTGAAATTTCTCAGGGAGCTTATCGCAAGTTGTAGCCATTTGAGAAGGAGGCTTTAGAGAAAAATCTGTGTCTTGTTCTGGTCTTTTTTGAAATGCTCCTTTTTTCTTTGATATTCATTCTTCCTCCAAATGGGGGGTAGTGACTTGAAATCTAAAGACTGTCTTTTGGATGTAACAGAGAATTTCATTTTGTCGGTGGTAAAGATTGCTGAGGTTACTGGTAAAGATTACGATGGAGACTGAGTCGTTGCCTGATTTGAAGCTTGTGGAACTGTTCGTAAACCATTGGACCGATTGGATTTTTATCATCATTCTAATCGTCCTCTGGGGTGTTTGTCAAATAGTCACACCTTTCCAGCGCTACGTTGGAGCTGCTAATTTTGTGACACAGTCGATTAAGTACCCTTACAAACACAACACCATTCCAGCTGCAATCGTACCGGTATGCTCTTACTTATCTTTGGGTGTATGGTGTTATCCGTTGTTTTTCAATACTAGGAATTGACGAAAGAAATATTAAGACCTCAGGTATTTGTTAGTATTTTAGCTGTAATGGACGTAAATTTCTTGGTGTTCCTTGGACTTAAGATGTGATTTGCCATGAACAGGTTATCGCTCTGGTGATTCCCCTGGTTTTCATTTTCGGCTATTTCAGCTACAAAAGAAAAGTCCACGATTTGCATCACGCATTTTTAGGTGATTCTTGGATTGCTTTTCAACTGCACTGTCTGGCTATAAAATTCGTTGTTTTTTTCAATTTCGCAGCTTCATTGAGGGTACCTTAACAGTCTCGAGCAGTGTCAATCGCCCACCGTTTCATTTTAGCTGCACTACACTTCCTTTGATAGTTGGCTGAGTACCAATACTCTCATTCTTGAATCAAGATGTTTTGATTTTGATATCCTGATTCTTCCTTGAATTAGCAGTTAGGCCCAAGGTGTTTGCAGATCCTGTAATGAATACTATGAATGTTACCTGTAATTTCCGTTGATATCGTTTCTGTTATCGGCTTCCAACACGTCGTTTTTTTTATCCCCATTCTTACTATAGAAGTGGTCATCCTTTTCCAGGTCTACTTACCACCGTTGCTCTAACAGCCCTCATTACTGACGCGATCAAAATTGGAACTGGGCGACCTCGCCCTCACTTCTACGCCCGTTGCTTCGGAAGTACTACTGCCAATGCTGTAAGCTGGATGCCAGTTCATATCATTGCATTTAGAACTAGGCCTGCGTTGCGTTATGCTCAAATGATCTATGGACAGAAGCTTGAGTAATGGTTGGGTTCGAAATGCTGAACATCAGGTTGAGTCCCAGCATTGGCACATCTGTAGAAGTAACAAGTTGTTCAATTGTGAATATGATGGCAGACTTATGACGCAATTGGGAACGTCGTCTGCGTGACAGCTTCAGACCTCATGAAAGAAGCATACAAGAGCTTCCCAAGCGGGCATACATCAGGTAAGCGTCCCCCCTTCGAGTCTCAAATCGTCTCATTACAGCTCATAGCAGGGTTTTCTGTAAGATTAGACTGTTTCAGGAACTTCAGGCACATCGCAAAGAGAATCTTTCCCTTAATTCATTAAGAGTTCTTCCTTTGGCCACAGTGATCGTACAGTCTCAATTTTACTGCAAGCGGACCTCCACAGGCTAATTTTAACCCTTGAACGTCGACGCGGACGTCTGACGTCCGATGAATGACAAGGAATTCTCCTGTGTAGGACAGAAATGCAACTATTCATCCTCGGAATTAGGGGTGGAAAGTGGAAATTTGACTCCCAATGAATATTTTTGTTTTTTTTAAACTAGATGATGTCACACGGTTCCAAAAGGGCTGATTTCCACGGTCACCAACCCGGGGTTTAAGGGTTAATGAGAACCTTGTTCATAGCTATGATGGTTTTATCTTTTGAATGTGAATTTTGAGGGTGCCTGCCCTTATGATCATAAATATGATTACTGTGCTCAGAAATTCGTTTAAAGTTCGTATTTATCTGCATTTTGAGGGGGATTGTGACTGTCGTCCTGAATATTCGAGAGCTGTGCGTCTGCAGGGTCTTTCGCGGGTTTGGGTTACTTGGCGATGTATTTGGCTGGCAAGATTAGTATCTTCGATCAAAGAGGCCACTCGTGGAAGTTGTTCCCAGTGGTTCTGCCAATTCTAGGGGCCACTTTTGTCGCTATCACCCGAGTTGACGACTATTGGCATCACTGGACCGATGTGTGCGCTGGAGCGGCAATCGGTGAGTGACATAATACCTCATCAAGTACATTTAGAACCACCAAGGGTGTCTTGACATCCATCTATATTTGAGAATACAACATCCTGGGATGTTTTCTGCAGCAGGGATGTTGAGGAAGTTCATACACGAGTCGGGTTCACTTGACCTGCAACATCAGAGTAGTCGTACAACAGTGATTGTTGCATAGAAGGCTAAATAGGACCTAGACGACGAAACCCACATGCCACAGCATTCCAAGCATACTATGGATCCAGACCCGATTCTTTGAAGACTCTCCTAATTGATGACCCTTGATCCCGGCTTAAGGATTCTCTTCATAGACCTTCATAAATTACAAACGCTATGAAGCGGAGGAAGTAGGGATTGTGATAAGTCTCGATTCGCTTCTAGGTTGTGCAGGCCATCCCACTTAAGTTTAACAATTTTCGTATGAATAGGGATCCCCTCGGAGTTAATGTCGTTGACGTTAGGTTTTCTTAGCACACTATACTTCGGCTTGCTTCGTTGTGTGCCATACCCTACCTGCCATTTGGGTCCTCTTATGCTACTCCTGTCCTGTCGTGCATCCTGACTTGTGAGTATCACATGACTGAAAACTGGATTTCTCTTCTTTCAGGACTTCTTTCGGCCTACTTCTGCTACCGGCAACACTTCCCCAGCTTGTTTGACGTCAATCGTAAGCTTCCTCTCTCCATTTCCAGTCGTACTGATTATTCAATTGCGCTACGCGGATCTATCCCTTGTAGGGATTCTGATGGGAATTCAAGATTTTCGTGGCATGCATTTTCAGGACACAATATGAAAAAACCTATAACTATGAACTATGAGTCTTCAAAGTGTGCAAAATTAAACCCTACGTTCTCATGAATATATTTTATACTTTTTAGGCAGAAATCTGTAGGGATCGATGTTAGAAACATGTGCAGTTTCATTAAAAATACAAGCTCAGTGTCAATGGAGTGTCAACTAATACTCCTTTTCCTTTTCTTTTTTTTTTGGTGTGTGTGTGTGCAGCCAACACTCCGTACCCATCCTTTCCACGAAGAAATTCGACCCAGGCTTCGCAATCAGACTCCCAGCAAGAGAGTTGCGACGAAAGGCGTATTGACTTGGAGCGAGGAGGGTCACAGATCCCCATGTTATAAGTGCAAAACTTGCGTTTATCAGCCACTTCCACAAGCTGCGCGTTTGTGAGTATCTCAGAGCAGCTTTGGAGGAAGAAGGAACGTATTTCAAATCTCAGTGTACAGAGGTTTTTTTGAAGTGTTACCAATATGACCTTAGATTGTCACTGTGGAATGTCTTAAATTTTAAATGTCATGCCATAACATGGTTGTAAAAGTAATAGAGGCTTTAGCGAATGGTTTTTGAGTCTTTTTTTGAAGACGATTCAAAGGTGCACCTATATGATACTTTATGGTATCTCCAAGGCTTGACTCGTGACATTTTATAGAAACTACAGAAATCTCTGAAAAGCAGAACTTGTTTTTGACAATTTATGGTTTTCATTTGTGAACAAGAAAAAAAAATAAGAAGAATTGTAATTTTGACTATGCACATGAATAAATTCATCACCTTTTGCTGTTTTGGAAATTGTATGCTTTTTACTTGGGGTTCATTGTTTGTGAGAACTGTTGGTAACTTCAGCTCATTTGCAATGTTAGCACATTGTAATCTAATGCAAACTGGTTCCAAACTTCAAACTTTAGGTACATTAAATAATGATTTTTGGATTGATGTAAAGTCTTAGGATCAATTCACTTCATCAAGTCAAAGAGGAGAAATCAATTGTTGAAGATTTGTTTTTCAACAATCAAGTTGTTTCTTCAATTGAAGTTACATTTTAATCATGTGCA
Source organism: Climacium dendroides (assembly GCA_950106755.1). Taxonomy (NCBI): domain Eukaryota; kingdom Viridiplantae; phylum Streptophyta; class Bryopsida; order Hypnales; family Climaciaceae; genus Climacium; species Climacium dendroides. Next base: position 26,980,385 of record OX467088.1, read on the forward strand.
TCTTGCATTTGAGCTAAACTTTTGGGTCATTTGATTAGAAAGCTTACTTTTGGGGATGGCATAAAGATAAGTTTAGTTGTTTTGGTCTTGAACTTTAGTTTAAGGTTTCTAAGATTGATTCCAATTCCTTAATTAATAAGAATGCCTGAAATGACTCATTTCTTTGGATTGGCCAAAGTGCCTATAAACGTCATCTAAATGCTAGATTTGTAGAGAATGAAATACAATGAAATTCTATTGTAATAAGAGATATTTTAGATACATGTTTAATTGAATTCATTTTAGTTATAATTACAATCAAAGGTTTTTTTCTCTTTTTTTTAAGACACAACTTAAACTTCTAAATCCAATAATGTTTATCAAAAAACTTGATTTCCAATATTTGTATATAAAACATTTTAGTTTATAGATAAGATAGAACAGATTTCGTATACAATGCATACAATTGGCATGTTTGTATATTCCTTTGTGAACTCTTCATGTTCAAAAACATACAAAATTGACAGTAATTTTTTATTCTAGTGAGTCAAATTTGAATGTGAAATTAAGACATTCTAGCCTTTCCAATGACACTTTGCAAATTTATGTACAATTTTTCTTTATTCTTTATTGAATTCCAAAGTTTTAAAATGCAATTTGTATATGGTTCAAAGTGTAGGCTATACATACTTTTAACCCTTAAATGCCGGGCTGGTGACCATGGAAATTAGCCCTTTTGGAACCATGTGACATCATCTAGTTTAAAAAAACCAAAAATATTGATTGGGAGTCAAACTACTATAGAAGATTTACCCTTTCCACTCCTAATTCCAAGGATGAATAGTTGCATTTCTGTCCTACACAGGAGAATTCTTTGTCATTCATTGGACATCAGATGTCCACGTCGATGTTCAAGGATTAATAATGAGTCATGTACATATCACACAATCAAAAGATCATCATTTTTATAATTGAACATAAAGTTTATATTAATTTCTAAAAAAATCTACAAATTTCATTGTATACACTATATAGATATACATATTAATATCACTACAAGAAAAAGGTGTGTTTTAAGTATAGTCCTAGTAGTATAGTCCTACAATTTATGACCTTTTAAGAGATTTTTAATAAAAATTTAGTAGAAATACATGTATTTTTAATAATTTAAAAAGAAATCTCCTAAAAATTTGTAAATTATAGGACTATACTTAAAACACTTCTTTCTCTTGTAATGTATATTATTGTATATTTGCCCACCTTGTGATATATAAGCATATAATTATCCAATTATTGGTGCATATTGTGAAATTTTCATTCTATTTACAACTTCAAATAATTATCTAGTGAGCCAAAATTAATTTTCATAACTAGCTCAAGTTGCTAAAAACTTCAAAGTACTAAAATTTTGAATTCGAAATTATAAGATTTTTTATTATTGTTGCTTTGAATTTGTAAAGTTAGCCACATTTGTGAATATTAATCTTTTATGGTTTAGATTGCTTGGTTTGAAATGTACACCTACCTGTCTTAAATGTCACTTCTATAATTTAGACAATATGGTTTTAAAATGATATAAAAGAATATGCCATCCATCTATTAATCCTAAAATGATGTAGAAGACAAAATTTTTAGAATTAGTACATCATTTTAGAATTAGTAGAAGACGATATCATGAGTCATTCTACATCATTTTATACTAGAAGAAACTTGTGTCTTTTTGGACATGAGGCAATTGACATGGAGTGTCCAAGGTTGAATACACTGTGTCCATGGAGACATTTACATGTCTAGTTAGACAGTTTTCTATTTCGGAGAGATCTGAGTGGATGTTGTAGTGGACAGGCCAAAATTGAGGTGATAACAACTTTTTGCTTGACTGATGTCAGATTTTTTTCAGACATCCCTGAGGACATAAGCATGTCCGGAGTAGTGTCCATAAAAGTAGGAATTGCCACATTAGTATAGTTGACCTTTTTTCATCGATTGTAATTTCAGGTTTTTTTATTTGTTTTAATTAAAATGTCTGCCTGATATGAAAAAAGTGTGGTTGGGCAATGCCCGAACTTGAAAAAACCATGAGATTCTAACGTGGCAAATGATGTGGCAAATGACGTGGCAGGATCTCGGAAAATTCTCTAACATGGCAATTTTTGTGTTGATGTGGTACAACCATGTCAGTACAAATTTTGAAATGAATATTTATGGCATCTATGTTCCTCCTACTAGTGTCTGCTCAGACATCATGACGCTTCTTCAGATATCTCGGAGGATATGTCAACGCTAGTCAAGACGTCTCTTGTGGTGTCCTCATTTGCTTAGGGACTTGTGTACGAGCACTATGATGTTGACGTTCACATTTTTAGTAACTTCAAAATGTTAGTGCAAACATTGTGACGCATGCTCACCTGTCGTAGAGGACATCTATGCGATAGTATACATGTCTCATGTGATGTCGTAACATTCTTGGGGACGCTATTTTTGCTGATGTTGTTAGTAACATATACATGTTTTCAGATACGTCTATTTCATTCTGACATCATTGTCATCCAGCACTACACTCTTTCCTTTGTGTTAATGTATTCTACTTGTCTACTGAAGAGTAAGCAGGCTGAATAATGAATAGGGGAGTACTTTCTTACAATGGCATTATCCGTTCACATAACCTTATACAATGGTTGCTTTTGAATTCACAACCATCTTATTCATTCGATTTGTATCCAATACACCAACACACAGTGAGCACCTAAAGTACTATACATCTAGATTGAGTTCAAGAAAATTTCATTCAATTGAAATTGCTCCTTTCTAGACTTCTAGTACTGGACATTAATGTATCAAGATGCGTGCCCTTTCTACAAACTCATTGTGAGAAAACAGAAGATTGCATGCGTTGCACGAGAACTAAGAATGCAACAAATATTTTACCAAACTTGCATTTAAACATTAAGGACAAGAGATGTCGGATGCTCAATCCACAAATGACGCTTTTATGTCATGTAGGTACTCCTATATAGAATGGATGGCTAATAGTAGCTAGGAAAAAGACTCACAGTATTCACCCCAAAAACTGGACACCGGAATCCATAACGGACATTTTTGTCAATAGTGCACGCCATCTTCTAAACGTTGTCATCAACATCCTCCTGCTGCTTGAGGCACATGATGAAGGCAAACAAGTTGGCACTATCCTTCATCCTCTGACACAACATTGTTGTTTGCTATGTCTCTCAAATCTTCCACGTCTTCCTTTGGACAGTGTATTAGGTCTATCTCTCTTGCCACTGGTTGCAGCACCACGAAGTTGTCATTGTTGGGCACTATAAGCATCTCTAGCATGACGTTGGCATCATATTGCGCCGTACGTCTACCTTGAACATCTGTGCGGCACACCACCTTCTATCCAAGATGATGTGGATCATCCGAGAAAAAAATCTGTTGGCAATGTAGAAGAAAGGCAAATGAATTGGCATGGATCCGCCCATCTATGTGATTGAAATTTGCGACATTGAAGTCGTATTGATCTCTCTCTATGCTTGGCTACTGGATGTCCCGTGTCCCCCTTATCTAATCACATAAGAGCACTGTGACATAATGGTTTCTGTAATCAAAAACCAATATTTCTTCAATGTACCCCACATGCTCCTGTGTGGCTTCTACAGGCCTCCTGTTCTGAAGGCCCCATCAAAGTTGACAAGAAAAACTTGCAACCACTACTGAGTCACGTGTGACCAAGCTTCCCTCAGAGCTACGGACGTAAAAGTGTTTCTTGTGATAGTACATTTGACGGTGCAATGTTGCATTTCGTTTTGGAGGTTGCTTGTACTGGACGACATCGTGTACCACGCTACGTCCAAAACATTTAGCTTGCGTCACTACAGACGTCAACCACTATGTGAAAGGTGGGAAGTCACTAAGTTCTGCTGGATACCGGACAGTTCTTCTTGGATGCGAGTGCCTAAATTGTTGACAAAAAGACTCTCGTTGCTCCCACCTTTGCATTCTTGCTTCAATGTACTCCTTGCACAATGGAAATTAAAAGTTCCAATCATTTGTCAAGAATGGTGCATACTTCTTTCCTTGGTAGTGTGCAAAAAAAAAAAATTTAAAAGTGTGCGTGCAAGTGTGTGACTTCTTGCAGTGGACGTTGAAGATTATTAAGCAAATGTTACTCACTGGCAAATGTATCATAATGTTGTTGTTGGAAACTCCTTCTCCAATAGACAAGTCGCCATAATTACATTCTGTATGTCAGTGTCTTTGTTTGTCTCCTTCAATTCCTTGTCACAAAGTCTTTGGACCACTCTATTAATTTTTATGACAGTCAAGTGCACATTCTCATCCAAAATGTTTCGAACCGCCACTGGTAGAATCTACATCATTACAAATGCAAAAGCATTAGTGGACTGCCCATCTTCATATTCATGAAGACATTCTACGATGCACTTAGACATTGAATGAGATGTCTAAGACAACAGAAATGGCACTACTTGCCTCCAAATGTCTTCCATTTTCCACTATTGTGTCTAGAAAATCCAAGCATACGATTGCATTATCGCCAAAGAAGACGCTACTATGCACTGTGGGCTATCGTTACTAATGTCCGACACAACACATTCCATCTGCACAAGTAGTTCCACAACGACCTGTACATGTTATACTTGAAAATCACCTATAGTTTAGGCTATGAAGGAGGACGTGTGGTACATGCACTTCTAGCCAGACACTGCTTTCATTCTACAGAATACTCAGAATGCGATAGAAACCCCTCATTGCCCAAGGGGACCAAAAGTGTCCTCACACAGTTTAGCAGTCAACTTCAAAGTGCTATAACTTTTGCATCCAATGTCCAAATTAAATAAAACTTGTTGGAAAAGTTGCGCATAATAGTCTATTTTTGTGGCAAAGTTTTCAAATCTATCCAAGATGTAATGAGTTTTTGAAAGCCATTCAAAGTTTGCAGGTTCAATTTGAGTTCACCACACTGCAATGAGATGGCTGCAACTTTGGGGGCTTGTATCTTTTTCATCAAATGTTAGTTTTCAATAAAATTTGTTGAGTTTTGTTTCCCATAAAGTCTACTTATTGTGATAAAAATTTCATGTCAATCCAAATTGTTTTGAATGCTTGAGAGCAATTTGAAGTTCAAAATCCAAACATTTTTGCATTACACTGAACACTTCTTCAGACAGGGTTTGTTTTCAATAATTTTTGTTGGAAAAATTGCGCATACTAGTCTAGTTCTTGTAATAAAAATTTCATATCAATACAAGAAGTTATGATTGACTGAGAAGCATTTTAGTAGAGGTAGGTTCAACCATAGATGTGTTTTTTTGCTACTTTTTTCACTGTTTTTTGACATTTCAAATCCATTTTGCAAACACAATGAGTCAATTGAATGATTTTTTTTCCACCAAAGTGTTTGTCTTTTGATTTTAAATCACTTTGTAGTTTAAAGTTTTTTCATTTGAGTAGGTTTAGAAATTGAATTTCACCTCCAATGTGTTTGTAGGAAAATTTCAGCATCTTTTGTCAATACTAAAACATTATAATCTTTCAATCTATGTGGTCAAATGACCCAAATTTAATTTACACCATTTTCAACGTGCGCAATACAAGATTGTACGGTTGAGATTTTCATAACCTACTCACATTTAGACTTATAACACTCAAAGAGCAAGGTTGTTTTTTGGCACGGTTACCTTGGGCGGTGAGGGGGCTGAAATCGTAAAGCGGCGGGCGAAACCAGGCGGTCGGCGGCACAGAAAAAACGTCGCGGCGGCCGCGGCGGCTGCAGGGCGGCCAAAATCAACCAGCGCAGTAGGCAGATCCTAATTTCAGTATTGGAGTTAGGGGCAACGGTTGCGCAGAGTGTCACGCTGGCTGCAAGTCAAGTGTAACCGCTTTCGAATTTCTGACATAGCTTAGCGCGTGGGTCGCATATCCTATACCGGCTTGGTTGGGAAGCCCGGCTTCGCGGGAGTCATCTTCGAATCAATCCTCGTCCTCTGCCTCCGCCCATTCGTGATCCATTTGCTCGCTCGCTCGCTCTCTTCGGCTCCCTCACGAATCCCTCCAATGAAAGGTGAGTGCAATTTTTGCAATTGTTGGATCCGTCGTTGTGTTTGCTTTGCTGCAATGGGTGTTTGGTTTCGCTTTCTGAGTTGATTTTGGGCAATGCGGAAAGGTTGGGAGTCTGTCTGGGAGAAGCATTGCAATTGCAGTCGCTTTTGTACAATTCAGTGTCGAATGGTCTCGAATCTGGACTTCTGTTAGTTTTTGTTTTGGGGGTTGAGCTTAAAACAAAAGTATGTAGTTTTGTGGTTTTGGGGGTTGTTGCAATTGACTGCCGCTTGAGAGGATTCGATGAATTGATAGCACTGCAGTGTGTATGGTGAAGCAATTGGAAGAGGATTTGAACGAAGCACTGGGCAGAATGGGATGGGAAGGTTTAGGGTTTAAGGTTTAAGGTTTTAGGTTTAATTGCTTGCAGGCTACGAATCTTCCAGTTCGTTACGAGAAAGGTAATTATAGTGATGATCTCGAAACGATGAAGCGTTAGAATTCTTGATATTGAAATACGGCACTGATATTTGACGATGAGTTGCTAAACTTCCTTGAAACCATCTAGGGTTTAGGGTTTAGGGTTTCCATTTTGACGGTGAAATTGAACAGGACGTCCAGTTCATTGGAACTACGAACTCTTCGTACGCGCAATCCCGAATGAAAGCTATGGAAGAGGTGGTGGATTGGGAGCAGGAGCGGCGGGCAGCCAAGCGTGTGCTAGAGTATTTGGAGCACGACAGCAAGCAACAAAATGTGAAACGGAGGTCGTACTCTCTCTTCTTTCGATCTAGGGCGTAATCAGGATTTTGTTTATCTTTTTAAGAGAAAGAGAAGATTTTCGAAGTCGAATTGAAGTTCTGGGATTTCTGAATTATTTCATTGGAATCTTTTAACATTGATGGGCTGTCTATCCGTGCCTGAATTTTTTTTAAATCGCTTCAATTGTCATTTAAGAGTGAATTGTGATTTTGGTCTGCATTGAGGTTTTAAAGAGGTTGTCAAAGCATTTTTTAGTCATTTTGGTTGCTTCCTGCCTTTCTTTATTGACAATTTAGGTTAGGCGTTTTTGTTGAGTTGCATTATTTTTAGTCACTGATTTAGAAATACTTAAATTCGAGTTTTCTGGAGATATCTCTTGTCATGACTGACTCTTACTCGGGAATGGATTGGCTTGGAAGACCTGGCTGCTTGTTATGCTGATGGTTTACTAAGTGTTGTTGCTGTTTGGAAATGCAGGTGGATTTTGAGGAACTGGCCAGAACCCAGCGGTCGTAGGGACAAAAACATTCACATAAGCTCAACGGAGTACGTTTCAATTAACTAGTGACGTTTTTGTTCTGGAAACTGAATCATGTCGTTGATAGGATAGTATACGGCAAAGACCGATGTTACCGACGTTGTTTTGTCATTCCTGATATCAACAGTAAATTTATTGAAGTGCAATTTCTGTTACAGGTGTCTACCTGAGTTACTTCAACGGGGAAAAGAGGAACCGGTGAGAAAACGTTCTCAACTGTCTGCGCTGATTTTCTGCTAAGTTTATATTTTGTCTGACGCTTTGTAACTAATCTATTCGTTGAATGGAAAAGTTGATAAGAGGACTCTTGGTCTTTTCATTGTTTTACTGAGAATTATACGATGAGAGCATTCATCGATGCTTTAAGAGCGACGGTTGCCCCGTAGTCCGAAATCGTAGCGACTTTAGTAGTGAATTTTAACGAGATTGTACTTCTCACTCCATCCAGTTAATTATGTCGAAATTTGTTTGTTTCCTATTCGCCTCTCTGTGCTTTTCCTCTGATGAGTTCTTGTAGTTGTGTAGTTTTAACGAAGACAGATCCTTAATACAAATTTGTTTGTTTGCAGTCCTTGAGAAGCGTCAATACCTTCGTTGGAAAAAGTCTTAGCACTTTACTGAAAAACAAAATTTTACGAAAGAGGACTGTAAAGAAACGAAAAAGCGGTGACACTCTCATGATTTTGGATCCTATGGCAACGAAAGAGGGTCTCTTGAGAATCACTGACGGTACAGGTCAGTCGGATGATATCCATACTCATACTACGGTTGTCAAGGAGGGTCTCTTGAGAACAGATGGTGCTCGCGAGTCCGATGATTTGGTCAAGGAGAAGGCGTATCACAAGAGTCAAAAGTGGTTACCCCCGAAACGTTTCTTCAATCTGAAGAAGATTGACGAGGCGGAAATCGTGACGTCGTTGCCTTGTGTGTTGGACACATTGCACATCAACTCTTTGCAGTCCATCCTCTCAGTACTTACTGGTTTCGACACTAGAGTCCTGAAGAGGAGTTGGTTGGAGGAGCGGATAGTGCTGGCGGTAAATGACTACGTAGATGAATGCGGAGGCACTCTACCAGACGCTGTAATGCAAGCGATAGAGATAATTCGAGACGAGAAATCAGCACGTAAGACGATGTCCTCTGGCAATCTATTTGAGCTCCCTCCCTGTTCAATCCTCGCCGTTCAATCAGCTCTTGATCAGGTGGAAAGTTTACCTCTGCGAACTTTACATGCCATGTTTGACCTGATCCATGAGAAAGAGGTAGAAACGGTCAGGTTAGAGGCGTCTGTAACTGGAGGAAACAGAGCCCGTCTTGCGAAGTCTCTAAGGAGAAAAGCTGACAGCTTGACAGAGTGTCTCGAGGAAGATGACCCCTTGCCGGAGCCTCTCACGAGAGCCTTGCGTGCCATGAGTTTATCGGCCAAGGAATTGGATGGGAATGATGGGAACTTGATGTCCATAATTGGACCTCCACTACCTGATGTTGAAGCAGTTCACAACAAGCTACTGTTGGCCCTCTCGCAGCTGAAGAAGCTTGGGTTTCACAGCCTTAACTCACTTTCCACTTTAGTGCACAAGGGCGCCGTCCAATCGTTTTGTAAGGAGCATCCAACGTATCTACGTTCACACTTTCGACGGATTTTATTGGATTTTCTTCTAAGGTGTGATGATCCTGAAGTACCAGCGCCTATTCAGACCATTATAGATACCATAGCAACTGAGGTTGCTCAGCTGGAGATGTCTCCTGAAAAGTCTAAGAAGCATCACAAACAACCTAAAAAGCCTGATAGGGTATCCAAGAGGTCAATGTGGCAACAAGGGGAAAGGAATGGTGAAGAGGTAGAGGCTGTGCTCCGGATTAGCAGCCACTTGGAGCAGATAGTTCGAGAAAGGGAGGAAGCCGAAAGGAGCCCTCTCACTGTGGCCGTAAATGTGGAAGAAGATTTTAAGATCTCTGGTGTACCAGATGAGGCCGATTTTATGGAAGATGTAGCTGTTCGGACTGCAGCTGATGAAGCTGGAACGCTGTGCTATGCCCTCCTGGGGCGGGCTTTGGAAGAGCTTCTACCACCGAAAGCACCGTTACCGCAATATGTACAGAAGTATTTACAAGGTGGTTTTCATAGAGCTGCAGAACAAGGTACTCCACACCGTCTCCAAAATCTCCTCTTTAACTCTCACGGAACAGGGATTCATGGTTCTAAAATGGTTCATGGTTCATCATATTGTGTAGAATATATCCAAGTTTTATATCAAGAGAACCACTGACGAAGATTTGCATGTTTTGGTCAAAAATGAAGTAAATTTGATTATAGAAAGTTTCCATATGACCTAATCAAAATTCTTAAGAGGATATTATTCTCCTTGGTCCTTGAGGGGTTAACACCAAAGGATTACATAAAATTTCTGGAAATTTTGTGCGCTTGGCTTGGGGGGCCTGGCATGATTTTTTCTTCTATACTGCAGGTGAAGCAGGTGAGAGGAAAGAGAATCCTGTTGACGAGGTGGATCTACTTCTGAAGATTGCTGAGTCCCTGCCTGGCGTGTCAACTAGGTTTGACTTCTTGAGTATTAATTTATTTTTAAATTTTGATTATTTCCCAGTCCTTAGCACTCCTTCAGTTTACTATTCTATCTTAATGCCTGCCTATTCACACGCAGTGAAACTTCAAAGGAACATTTGCTTCACAGTTCTCATGATCGAAACTTTAATTGATTCAACTATTGTGATGTTCTCTACAATGGAATGTATATGCATGCATTTTTGCAATTGGTATCAGTTTAGACCTGTTCTGATAGAGTAACTGACTGGAAACTTTGGCAGGGCTCTGCAAAATATGAAACATCGTTTGGCCCTTAAATGAGTTTGAGTTGAAGGAAGTTCTTTAATGACTGGTCATCGTGCTTTGGCACGTTGGGTGCAAGACAAGAGTGCAGTTCTATTTCAGGTATTTCTTTCTTCCCGCTGTTGTTTTGGGGTCAATATCTGATGTTAGAGGTTAATGTTTTGCACTGGCAATCCGCACATGAGAGTTATTGTCATTGTTTAGCGAACATTTAAGGTAGAGGATACTATTTGCGTCACTTGAAGCATTTTCACATATGTACGAATGTGATTTTTGGGAGATGTGTGGAGCTATGGAGAAATCATTTCGGGCCAAATCTGTTGAGACCAAACTTTTGTCACTTATGTATGAATTTTTTATGCAGTTTCACAGTGGGAGGTCGAAGATCACGAAAAAGCGACAGTAGACGGCCGCATTTTTATTCAGAGACTCATGGTCACTTTCAATTGGAACAAAGATTATCAGCTGACAAGTAGCTACTGATGGGCATCTCAGAGATGACATATCAGAGATGAGATTATTTAATTTTTTTGGCAGAGAAGTAAAACTTGGTTTTTAAGATCTTGGTCCTTCTTTGAATTAAAAGAGAGAACTGGAAACGTAGTTGAATTTTGTTTCTTCGAATGTTCGTTTTAACTATACGCTAGAGCATGTTTTATATTTGCCCGTTGAACAATTTCATTTGAAACTTGCATACGATTGTGACAAAATAATTTCAGTTGGGGTCCAGTTTCCATAGGAGTACGAGGAACTATGTTGAAACAATAGAGATATCCTTGAGTTTAACTCTAATTTCATGTTGTGTTTTTTCTTGGACCTCCTGCTCCCTCCATCCTGAAATAAGTATGGGGTTTCAAATGTACTTGTTGGACAACAATTGAAGCTAGTTTGAACACCCTATAGTAGAAGAATTTGCAAATACCATGCTCCAAAGATTATATAGCAACTTGATCCTTGCAAAGGGAATGGAAATGCAACTTTTAACTAACCAAAGGTGAAAAATTCATCTTTCCTTCAACTATGCAAAAATTGCTATTAAGGAATCTCTTGTTGAGAGTTTCTTGGATTTGAATGACATTGTCAAATTTGAATATAGAGTATGTCAATGGACATCACTACACCAATTTTGTTTGGAATATGATTGAAATTAATACCACTAAAGCAATCTCATGTATCTCTAAGTCACATGTTTGGTATCATTGGTATCGTTGGAAAGTCCTTGACAAGGAGGGGTGTACAAGCTTTGTTTTGTAGTGTTTGGAAATGTGGTGTGAAAGTTATAGATTTTTGAGTTTTGAGTTTTTTTAAATTAGGAAATTATCTTTACTTTTCTTTTGGTTGTGGCAATGACAAGAGTGCAAGGCACACTAGTTTTAATCCTTAACCCCTAAATGCCCAAGGCACCAAAATTTGTTGTTTGCAAAACTTTGAAGTTAAATAAAACCTAACCAAGCTGCTATTTTTAGTATTTTATATTTTTAGAAACTTCTTTTTGACGTTTAGTTTCAGCATCAAAAACCGATCTTGAAAATGAATGATAGTGATTTTTCTATTCAAGATTTTGTGCAAGGGTACCCATTGCAATCTTGACTTTTTGTGGTGTTGAGAGCTCTTGGAAATGAACCTCAAATACACTAAATCTTGGAGAATAAATCACATTCAAATTTCATTTAAAAAAATTGTAGAGTAGATTTTGAAAAGCCATAAATTGATTGGAGTTATGCATATTAGGTCCTTTAAACTCATATTTTTTTGGTCACCAACTTTTTAGATTTGACTTGCAAAAAGAGGATTGAAAGACTTCACATCACTTTTGTTGTTTTAACACCCTCATGGTCAAACATTATAATCTTTCACTCCATAAGTGATATTGTTGTGTTTTCTTTTCCTATGCAATCTCTAACATGTCTAGTTTGAGTTTGCATGGTTACAATTCAAATAAAATTGATACAACTTATCAAAATGTTGGCATTTTGTTCAATTTAGAGCAAATTCCAAGAAGTTCAAAGCAGGCCTTGGACATTTAGTGGTTAAACCCCTGTCTAAGAAATTGCACGTCGTGTTGGCGATGGTTGATTCAGTTCCTGAGCTTGAATGCAAAGTTTCCAGCTAATATCTTGGTGGCCACCACATGTAGAAGTTGAGGATTCAACATATATCCACTGACAGAGCTCGCAACAGGAGCTTCAGCTGTTAGTCATGAAGAAACCATTCAAGCACGTTCTTCTTTCATCATGCAATTTTCGCAAAGGATTGAAGAGCATGTTATGGTTCGATCATGAAATTTTTTTGAGTCTCTCAATCTCATCAGCCAAGGAGAAAAATTCAAGACCAGCAACACGAGTAGGAGTAGTCGAGTAGGACAAGTGAGGAAGGGCCTCCAGTTCCGATTTCCAACAGCAACCAGCTCTCGTCACACTGACCCCAGATAAAAGCCTATCTGGAGAACGCCAGCTCAGTAAACTCCAGCTCAGAGCGTGGATAGGCTTGTCCAACTATCATAACGTTGCTGACTCCTCATAAAGAACCCACAGAGTCACGGATCAATCCCAGTGCGCGCTTGCAATGCTCACTTACAAGTGTCAAAAACTATCGCACCATGCACACAATTCCCAACTACTTCAACAGTACTGTCGCATTTCGATCAGTCGGTGCCCCATCGAATCAAGCTCACAACCTAATTCCTCTCTTGCTCTAGATTGCTTCATCGAAGTCCTGAGTGTGTGGACTGTTTTTCTGAGCTAGCAATTTTGAATTGGCAAAACTTTCGCTCGCGATCGCTTGGTGTCCCGTGCCCTGGCTATGGTGCGAAGATTGGGAGCTCGAGGTGGAGGAGCGCAGCGTTTTGTATTTCCTTGGGTCTTCTGTACAGTGCAGTGGCTGCAAGTTTGTGAATCAAGATCAATTCGTTGAGGCCAACTTGGAGGATTGATTTTCCGGCTTGAATTGGTTCACGGAGCTCTTGTGGCGGTTTTCAGCTCGTGAGTTTGTAAGTAAGAGAGCCAGCTGCGGTCCTGTGTTGTTATGCCGCTTTACTGCGTTGCTGTGTTGTCTTGCCGAGATTGCTGAGGTTTAATTGAATTTCGTGGGTTCTTGGCTTTTGAATCAATGAATTCTAGGTTTGAATTCGTATGGGATATGTGTGGGTTGTGCGGTTGTGTAGTCTTAGTGATTTCTTTCTGGTTTTTTCTTGTTTAGTTCAAGGAGATCGCAAGTAATCCAGTTGCGATCCTGTCTTTTTTTTAGAGGAGTGGGGGTGGGGGGGCGAGATTGCAAAGACTTTAGAGTGTTTCGTGGTTTCTATCCATTTCTAGGTTGGAATGTCTCTGCTGCTTATGCGCTTTGTGTGTATGAGGTCTGTTGTTTTCGGTTTGTTTCGTTCAGTTGGGGATCGTCGTGTATGATAGGGTTTTTAGATTAACAATTTAGGGCTAGCATCCACGCAAGTATCAGGGCGCGAATTCTCGGTGAGCATGTAGAATCGGGAACCTCCCCTGCAGTAAATACAGACACCCCATGAAGGATGTTTCTCCTAGGGAAATTCTGCAGCGGAATTCTCCACTGTAGAATTCTCCATGTGTCCCATCTTCTGCAGTCATGTTCTCACCCTCATTGTCACGAATCCTGTTCCAAATCACGCCTTTCTGATCCCAATGTGTGCTTCCAGATGATGGCCTACACTTCCAACAACACCTCCTTAACCCCCTCCTTGTGGTCTTCCTTTCCCCCGGAGCTTCTGGACCTCACTCTCTCCTTCCTCCCCTTCCCTTACCTCTTCCGCCTCCGCACCGTCTGCCGCCACTGGAACGCCCTCCCCCACTCCCCTTACTTCCACCACATCTCCCCTTCGTGGTCCCCCTGTCTCCCTGTTCTCTTCTCCCAAGTCTCCCCTTCTGAAGACTCCCCTTCCGAAGACTCCGAGTCCAAGAGATGGAATTCCGACTCCTGGTCCGCTTTCAACACACTTTCTCACCGTTGGCTCCGCTTGCCCCCTCTCACACACCCCAAGTCCCTCGTTGTGGGCTCTGGGGGCTTGCTCTGCATCGGCGACTTCGACAGCACGGCCAATCTCGTGGTGTGCAACCCTGTGACACGAGCCTTCCGGGAGCTTCCGCCGACATTGGGGGAATGGACGGAGCCTGACTTAACATCGATGGTTATTACTGGAAAGGAGGAGGGATACAAGCTGGTTTTAGCTGGAAACAGGGGTTTTAGTGCTGAGGAAGTGGATTACAGGAGAACCGAGGTTTATGACTCGGAATTGAGAGTGTGGAAGACTGCGGGGAAGATTCCGAAGAATTTGGAGCTGCATAGCCAAGAAGGAGCGCTGTGTGGAAATGTGTTGTATTGCTTGGCGAGGGATCCAAAACAAGGCGCGTGGAATGCGCTGGCTGGTTTTGACGTTGGAAAGAGGACGTGGAGAGTTGTGTCGCAGACTGTTCCTCATGGGTCAAGGACGCCGCATGTCGTTGCGTGCCTGGGCCGGATACTCGCCATCGCCGAGCAGGACGGGGTTGGCTCACAGGTAAGAGCTTGTAAAACCCAAGTTTTGTTCAGGAATGCACGTATGTTTATTGGCTCTGGACTGGAGGAAGCTCTGCATTGACATAAGCTACGTTTGTAGTGTATTTGAGGAAGTTTGAGTAGGATCTTACTCGAAAAGCTAGTTGGTGCTACAGAGACAACATCTCACAGCGTAGTCGCTTGCTTCTTGCAACCAAACTCAGTTGAACCCAATCTCAACTGGTAGCTCTTGATGTATCACGAACTAGCGTTTCTTAACTGATTTCCTTAACTGGTGGAGAGGTTATGGTTAGGTAGTCAAAATATGTACACTTGAACCTCTTTTATACGACCAGCAAATTTTCCTTCGTAATGGTTATAGTATGGAGTTGTTACAATGTGGTGTCCGTAAAATACTCCTAACAATTTATGGTCATCGTAATCGCGTTGAAGTCAATGTGTCAATTCATGTTACTGCAAATTTAATTGCATTGAACACTACGTTACTCATGCATTTATTTCGTTGTATTCGAGAGGGAGAAAGATTAGAGGTGGAGTTATGAACTTAGGACGTCTGTCACTGTGCGAGAATTGTCATATCTAGTGTAATGTACACTAAGTCTGAGAGTACACTGTTTCTTGTGCCGCGAGAAATTCCACTATGTGCTCAATTGCCTGTGTGCGTGCATGACCAGGATGACTCCCAGTGTGCTATTCTTTATGAATTGAACCTCGTTTCGAAGAAGTGGCGTGAGCTCTCGCGGCTGCCGAGTGAGATGTATGTCGCCATCGGCAAGCGAGTCGTTGCATGTACAGTGGATGGTGATTACTTCTGCATCACGGGATGTAGGGCAAAACGGTGGTACTCTGTCATGTGTAGGTCGTCGGAGAGTAAGTGGCAACAGGTACCAGCGTTTCCAGTTGAGGATTCCAAAGGCAGTGAGCTTCTCCTCTCTAGCTCGCCGTTTCGCCCAAGCTTGGAGCCAGTGTAGCATAATCTTTCCGTGAACCCTAAACCCCTCCTGTAACCCCTCCTGTAATCCCTCATGTAACTTTGGAAATTTGAGAGCTGTACTTAGGAATTTATGTAGAGTCTTTGCTATGTGTAAAATTTTGTGAACTAGGTTGTCGTGGAAACAGCGATCCTTGGTTTGTAATTTGGGACCCTGTCAGGATCTTTGCTGTGTGTAAATATTTATATATTAGGTTGTGGTAGATACTGCGATGCTCGATGTTGAGCGTCCTCTAGCCAGACGAGATTGTTCGGGGATGTGCTCTCCATGTATTCTACGTTCTGCACAGATAGACTGCAATGGATGTTGCAGAATGACGAACCGCGCTGCGTAGCAGCATTGGATTGAAGATCTTCCACGGTTATGTGGTAGATTGGCTCAGTACCTCAACTGAATTTGCCATCGAGTCACTCCGTTTGCCTTCTTCTGCTTTTATGCTGAAAGTTGAATGCATGTCAATGTCAGTTGCTTTTTCAGGTTGAGGACTAGGTTGCCTGTCTGTGTCTCTGGGTGCCCTGAATGGTGTGAGAATGTTCAGGCATTGCTTGCCTGTGTTGGGTGAGAATTTTCATCCGGGCCAAGCATGTCTTATCATGGAAACCCAGGGTACTAGTTGCATCACTTTAAGCATATTAACCAAGAAGTGGGGAATTTCTTTCAATTGTATCCTCATTGCTGCTCTTTCTGGATCGCTGTTACTGTATTTGCAAGTTCTAAGTCACCTACCAATGCTTGAAAAGCATTGACAATAATGATTATTCCTACACAAGCCAACTTGTAGGCCCTTCACATTGTCAAACTTAGCTAGTCTTGGGTGGTCACATATTGAGGCCATGGAATTGGAGTTCCCAATAACTATTGCATTGGAGCATGATTTTAATTAAAAATAAGTCCAGACCCGACACAGTACTAATGTTGCTTGGAATTTTGGATGCATTGCAAATGTTCTAATATTGTTGGTGGGGTCCCTTTTGCATCCTTGAAAGTAGATCTATATAGGACCCCTATTAATTCCTAAAGGACCAAGAGAGGGAGAATTTGAGGGAGCCAATGTCAAAAATTGCATTTTTTTGGTACGTTGTTCTAAAATGAAGATTGATACTTTTTTTTTAAAACTTCAACCATATAAAACTTAAATAAAATATTTTTCTACAATGTGGAAAAAATTTCATCCCATTTAACCATATGGATTGAAATGTTTAACCTATAAACAACGCGGAGGATGTTTTTTGGTCAATAAATGACAAAGAATCTCTCTATCTAGGACAAAAATACAATTATTCATCTTCCAAATTTTGTATAAAAAGGGAAGGTCTTCTATAGTAGCTTATCTTCCAACAAGTGCTTTTTCATTTTTTAAACCAACAATTCACATGGTACGCAAACAAATGATTTCTATGACAACTAGCTCGTCTTTTTAAGTGTTAAAGGGAGAAAAAAAATTTCATTCCTCCAAAACAAGGGCAATAGATTTTGGGCTCTCTTGGAGTAAAATTGGACAATTATATGTCATATTTGATTAGTTACATACATGTCAAATTTCAAAAATTGATGATCTTCTATGCAAAAGATTCCCAAGAAATTTCTAAATTGCCCGAGCTGGCCCAAAAGCTCAAGGTAGCGTAATTTTTTATCCAGGCACCTAATTGGAAAAAAAATAGTTTTTCATCAAGAAGGTATGTGTTTACACATTGTGTCCAAATTTCATGAACAATTGTCCAAAAATGACTTTGTAGGAATCTAACCAATATTTCTTGCATACTTTGAATGAATATATTTGTTCAATTCATTCAAAGTATGCAAGAAATATGAATGAAAAAAACATGTCCTTGGGTCCATTTTCAAATATATTGACATGTGGACATTTATGTATTTAAATTGGAATTTGGCATGCTAACTATGTTGTTATAAAGAATACAAAATCTGCGAAATTGATTTGACACAAGGATAGTTGCATTGAAAATCCTTGCTTATTATTTATTGTTACTAGTAGTTTCATTATTGACAATACAAAAATGTTGGAAATAAAAGCAATAAAATTGTATATTGGCCTATCAATAAAGCCAACAAAAGGTTGTAAAAGATTCATATTTATATTTCTTTAACCCCAATATGTCCTCACATTTAAAAGTAAATGCACCTTGGTTAAACTTGATTGTAAATTTTAAAGTATCCATTTTGTCTTGGATCAAGCTTGGAAATTGAAGCCTAGTAAGTATCATCCTATTCTATATTAAAACTTTGAAAAAAAACAAAAAAAACTCAATGAGTTGTTACAACTAGAAGCTCTATGTGTTAGAATCCAAATAACACAATATTGTGTATATTTCATCTACATTTTGCTCTTTTAAAATGATTTACAAGTTTAAACTACAAAATATTGTTAGTCATTCAAACCTTCATTTTTGGTGGAAATCCCAAATTATTAAGTACACTAATATACTTTTAAAATTACAATTTTTTTCAATCCTCTATAATTTATAAAAAATATTAGCATTTATAGGAAAAAAATTTATTTATCAATGTTTATATATATATATATTTTCAACATTTACTCCATGGACTAAGAAAAACAGTCTTTCAATTATTTTAGAATCATTAGTCCAAATTCTAGTGTAAATTCATGATATTCTTTTTTTCATTTAATTTAGAGAAGTAAATATTTATATTGACCATTCAAATTTTTATTCTTCCAAAAATAAGTTCTCCAAAAAAAATTGAAATCTTGCTCATGTACTAGCTATTTTTTTGACATCTTCTCGGTGCAATATCATCTTAGGTTGGACACTTCCATTATTTTTAAAAATTGGCATGCAAGTAACTAATATAACAACCTACCCAACGGTCCAAGTTCCCCCAAATTGAATATTACTTCCTTCACAAAGTTGAGTCAAACTATATTGACCATGTTAGTGGGCGAGGCCCAAAATTTCTTTTTTCTAACTTCAAACATTATAATCTCACAATCTACATGGTCAAATGGTCTGAAATTTTTTCCACAAATTTCTATAGTGTTAAAATGTTTTAGTATTTTATTTATGCTCAATGTATTAGAGATGACAGTTTTGGACACTTTTAAAAAAAATAGTCAACAAACTCTAGGGGTCAATTGGATTGTTTGATATGTTTATCAATTTATTTTCACATATTAGTTAAAAATATATCAATTTGTAATCTATTTCAAAACTAATATAGACTTTTTACATTGATAGATAACACATGCTCTCATAGAAAAAAAAATATTACATTGAAACTTGAATGTGATTCAAAAGTATAAATTGAGCTTAATCATTAAGTTTGACCATACAATAATAAAATTGGTCCTTTAGAGGTTGAAAATAAGACACCTTTCATTAGTAGTAGTTGATCAACAACAATTGAATGTTTGCTACCTTAACAAATTTTAGAATTTTTTTTATTGTAATCCAAAGAATTTTTTTTTATTGAGCCTATAAGAGGACAAACAAGAATTCAACAATAATTTTACCCCCTAAAGTTCCATTGCTTCCTCAAGTAACAAAATGGATTTCATGCAAGTCCTTATGATTTCAATTTTTGGTGAAACTTTTTGAATTTTTTTCATAAGATAGAAAAATTTATTAGCTTTTTGACAATGTAATTTTTATTTCAATTGATGCATGGAAGCAAAAGTAATACTAAAATAAGCCTAGAATTGAATTTGGCATGCAATATAAGAATAATCATAAAAAGTCAACATAAAATTCTCAAAAAAAATTCCTCAAATACTATATTTCTATATTCTAAATTTTTCCAAATTTTTTGAATATTGTATTTTGATTCTATCTTAGAGATATTAATGATTTTATTTTTTGTTAATTCATTAATTCATTTTTGTTTTCAATCTTGGACCTACTTCTACTCAATAATTTTTTAAAGAATGAAAATCAAGTGTATGTTTTTTGAAACAAAAATTCCTAGACTTCCAACTTAATTCTTCAATATAAATTTTTTTGATTCAAAGTTTACAATGCAACGATTTTCCATGAATGGTGGTTAAAGTTGTTATAGATACCTTTTATAGTTATAAGATGTTTTTATTAATAGGTGTCTATATTATAGGTGTTTATGTTATATGTACCTATATTACAAGCACATTCCATGGTTACAGGGTACTCATGTTATAAGTAGGTATGTTATAGGTACCTTCAAAAGTACAGCTACTTACATCTTGGCTCACATGCTAGCATCATTGTCTTCCAATATATACAATCAAACTTCATGAAACTTTTACCACATATTTTGAGACAAGTGAAGTGCAAGATCCTACAATTACATTCTAAAACAAATATATTTTTGTTTTATTGGATGAGCGCAATAAAAATGGCAATTTTGAGTGCGTTTTTTACCAAAAAAATGGCTTTGGGATGGAAGGAGTTCACTATGAATCAATATTGCAACACAACTTATAAATGGATGAAATGTCTTTTTTGTGATGGTTTGAGAAAGTCTTGTTTTTATTTTTCAAATGTCATATTGGTCCAATATTTGTTGTTTCTTAATCTAGTTTTTGATGAGTGAAATAATATCATACATTTGTAAATGGTGAAAATCCTCATTTTTGTATAAATTAAAAAAACTCCAAGAAAGCTCAAGATTGATTGCCTTTGTTTTGCAAATATGGAAAAAAATTCTCACTTCAAAAGTTATTATCTTTCAATCTATGCAATCAAATGGGCTGGAAATTTTTCTACCTATTGTCTTCCTTGTTTTATATCCTTTCTTATGATTGAATTTTTTTTAAATTAATTTTTCTTCTTCCAAAACACCTTCCACTCTTTAGGGGTTAACTTCATGATCCTATGGCTAGATCTACAAAAAAACAATAAAAGCAAAGAATATAACATTTTTTTAGAATAAAGAGTCTTAGGACAACTTTATTGACTCGAAACCTCCTAAAAACTATAGGGTTTAACCCTTGAAAGGCCCTTGGGGTCCCTCTATACAACCCATATTTAGCTTTATAATTCTTCAATTGTTGTTTACTATATGAATTGTGATATATTATTTACATACTACCATGATCATTAATTTACTTTGTATTGAACAAAATTTGATTGATTTTTTTCTAGTCAAATATCATCGTATTCATAATATACTATATGACTACAAAGGGCTTCCAAACCCTTCTAGGGCTAAGTTTTTTCAAGACTTGACTTTGAAAATTCACCAAAATACAAAAAATCTTCAATTTAAAAAATATATACATAATTTCTAATTATGTACAAGTAAAAAAACTAAACCCTAATTGTAATTTTGGCTCTATTTATGCACAATTGCTTAAATGAATAGTTTGAGGTCATTTTACCTAACCTCCATACTCTCATACAAAGACAAATGCCATGAAGGCTCTTGAACACATGGCACTGTTTTTAAAAGCGCCAAATTTATGTGGTAGAACTGAAAATAAATTACAAAAGAGTTAGGAAATCATATGAGTATCTATGATTGTGTACCATTCTACATTGAAAAAAGACACTACACTAAATCTCCTATTAATTTATAGAACTTGACAATAATATTTTATTAAAGAATTTTGTAAATGATGAGCGAGTTATAGTAGTTGATCCATTTCCAATTTATAGGCTGCTTTCTTCCCATGAAGTTATGTTTTCTTTCAGTGAAGTTGTGGTAGAGTTGAAGGAGTAGTTGTGGCGCATTATGATTGGTTGTAAGACTATCAATATTGCAACTAGATCTTGGTTGATTTTGCAATTAGCCTATAATTATAAATTAAAAGGTCTATATCACCATTACAGAGTCAAAGAGAAATTTTCACTAAAAAATTCATAATGATTATATTGTGTATAATAAAATTCTGAAAAAATATATAATCCTTCCAAATTCTATTTCTATACCTAGGAAAAATTTTGCACTCCAAAAAACTATGCTCCAAATATGCACAATTGCTTAAGTGGTTGGAAATGGGTTAGCTACCTTAATCATGAGTAGGATTGATTGTGTTCTTGGAATAATAATGATTTAGATTTTCCTTTGATATTGAATCTCCTTCTCCTTAACAACTTTTTGAAGAATGAAAATCAAGTATTTTTATAAAAAAAATTCTTTTCCTAGACTTTCAACTCAATTCTTTAATATAAAAAATTCAAAATGTACAATACAAAAATTTTAAACTAAGAAGATTCAAAGCCTTAATATCTAATTAGGCAAGGTACAAAAAGAATGGATTAATTTACTTTGAACACAAATACCTTGCAATTTACATTGTCAAAGTTTTTGAAATTTCTTCTACATATATACTAGTTTAGAGCCTATAGTTAAATATGGAAAAAAAACAATTTTAAGAGTTTTTTGCATTGTGCAATAGAAATGGTAGTTTTAAGTGGTTTTTGATGAAAAAGTGCCTTGAAAGTTTAGGGGTTAACAAAGAGTTGTTCCTTGAAAAGGATTGATTCTAATTTAAGGGGTGGTTTGTACCATTAGATGAAATTTGGGGCCTTTAGAAGATTGTGAGTTCCTAGGCTATGAAAATTGTCTTGACTGCATGGAAACACTACCAACTGTGCAGTCCAATGTAGTTGAGACCATACCACGTCATTTTCTGGGGAAAAAATCCCTTTTTTCCAACCTTTTTTGCATTTTAGAAATTTTAATTTTAATTTTTAAAAATTATTATTATTATCATTTTTAATTCTAACAACCCGCCTTGTTCTTTTACTGCCATGGGAATAGAATCTAGAACAGGTCTGAAACAAACTTCCAATGGCCTCAAATGTCTTCTAATGATAAAGCCAATTGAAGAAAATAAGAAAATTTATTCATTCTCTTTAATCCCTAAAGTCCTATTGTCCCCTTGGGGACAAAATGGATTTTAGGCAAACTCATACGGTCACTATTTGTCGTGATTCTTTGAAATTTGTTGTAGAGATAGAAAAATATATTAGCTTTCCAAAAATATAAATTTTATTTCAATCGGAGCCTAGGAACAAAAATTATGGAAAAAAAAACTTCAAAAAAACTTAAAGTAAAAAATATTTAAAATTTTATTTTATATAGATTATATTTTTATATACATGGGAAAGTTTATTCCATTTGGAGTTTTTATGAGAAAGTTATGGACAATCTTGTTATTTGGGCCATCAAAGCATCATCTTAAAAAAATAACTTATAGGATTCATTTCTAGCCTCCATTTTCACAATTTAAAAAAAAAATTCACAAGGTTAAGATCTCTTGCTAGAACAATCTCACTGTTGAAATTAGTATATTTCAATTCCATCTTAGAGCTATTAACAATTTACATTTTCTTTCAATCTTGAACCTATTTAATAATTTTTTAATGAGTAAAAACTTAGTGTATGTTTTTGAATTTTTTTCCTAGACTCTCAACTCAATTATTTATCATATCAAATTAGAAATTCAAAATCAATAGAGCAAAAATTAAAAGTTGTAAAGGTTCAAAACCAAAAATTGTAGTTGAACAAGGTCAAATTTATATTTTCCTTCAAATTGTCTCTTCCCCTTTAAATGCAAATATCTTGCAATCTACAAGGTCAAAGTTTGTGAAAATTCTAATACACATTCTTATACTAGTCTAGTACAGGATCCCACAGTTAGATATGCCAAAAGACATTTTAAATTTTATTTTTCTCTTTACTATAGAAATGGCAGTTTTGAGTGGTTTTTGATGGAAAAGAGGCTCTAGGACATTAAGAATTAATCAATAGTTTGGAATTAATCTTATTTGCATTATAGTGGAGGTTAAGACCACAAAAGTTGAAAGTGATTAAGTACCTTTCTTTTCATAGTTATGGAAGAAACTTTTCATGAACCAAACCTTAGAAGTTAGAAAAGAATCCTTAGTCTAGTTTAGTGACCCAAAACTACAACTTAGGACCAAGATATGCATGACTAAAATATGTCTCTATTGAAGTATTTTAATTGGTAAAATTTTAATCATTATCAAAGACTTCAATCTTTGTACTTTTCAATTTTATGTTCTGAATTAATCCTAAAACTTTTACACTAAGGTCCGGACAAATTAGTAAATCATTATTTTTATAATCCCATGGGTTCAAATTAGGCTCCAACTTGCATCATTTTAAGTCCCAATATTTTTGGGGTTGATTAAATGCCTGTAGACTAGAAGATTTAATTACAATTCTTTTCACCACTCTAATTGTGTATCACTAGTGTAAAATATTCTACACCTTGAGATATCTCTTTTATTTTTGTATTTCGATTTATGTAAAATGTAATATGAAAATGATTAGCAATAAAAGTTGGCCAAGGTAAAGCTGTTCACTCACAATTTCATGAGTGAATTCATATAACTTAAGGTAGGAGGCTCTAAAAGCGACCCTTTACGGGCTGATCTGCCTTTTTCAGAGGTTTGCATGAACAGAAATATTTTTAGCTCATTTTTCAGAGAAAGGAAAATGGATGCGGAATGTAACACAAGTGGTTTCATATTTTTTGAAGCATTTTTGAATTAGTTACGAATTTTCAAAGATTTTTGTAGTAGGTACCTATTTGTGACCATAGGTCTCCCAAAATCTGTCCCCTTGCAACTTCTAAATCGATTTCTGAATCAGGGAAGAAATGATTGGCTCTCGAAATAAAATAAGTAAATTTTTCTTGATTCATTCAATAGCAACAGTGGTTCATTTAAAGATCACCTCCCATCCATTTTACAACCAGCTATGGGGCGATTGCAAGGAGATGGTCGCAATTACAGCATCCTACCTTATGTACAGTACAATTCCAAAAGATCTAAAAATTTCAAGCATGTAGCCAATTTTCCTTAAAGAATGAATCCAAAGAAGAACCACCAACATGAACATTTTTTTTTATTAAAATGTAACCTTGTAAAGTGCAGCTTCCCAGTTTTTTGCAAGGCCCCAAAAATGATTTTTATCATTTCAAATGCTAATTTCTTTCAATTCACACAGTGGAAGTTTCTTAAATTTTTTCCACATTTTCTTAAACCAACATATTACAAAATCCTATGGTTGCATGTGTCCAAAAAATTTTGTTTTCTAAATTTTGGTACTTTTATTAAAAATGGCAATTTTGGAGCATTTTTGGTGAAAACATAGTCAAGGAACTTTAGGGGTTAACCTCTAAAGGCCAATTGTCCGTTGAACAAACAATTGAAAATCTAAGTAGGTTCCTACAAAGTCAATTTTTGTCAAATGTTTACAAAATTTTGAAACAAGGTGTGAACATGTACGCTCTTAGTTAAAATATAATTCTTTTTCGAATTAGGTGTATGAATCAAAAGTTATAATGCCATCAATGTTTTGTTAGCCCAAGCAATTTGGGCATCTTTGGCACATCTTTTGCTAAAATCCTCATTAATTTTTGAAATTTGACATGTCTATAATTAATCAAATATGGCATACAATTGTTCCCAAGAAAAAATTAGTTTTCAAATGACATTCTAAGAGGAGTCAAACTTTATTAGCTATGTTGGAGTGGTTTAAAAAATAAACACTTTCTTCTAACTTCAAGTCCTATTATCTTGCAATCTATGAAGTTAAAGTTCTTGAAATTCTTCCCACATATTTCCAATGTTTAACTCTAACTTTCCATTATTTGGATTTCAAATGAAAAAATTTCACTTTTGCCCAACAAATGTGGTTGGGATGGTATAGGGCATGGGTGACCTTTTGAAGGAACCCACATAAGATTCCACAACAAGAAATAATATGAATAAGCTCTTCAAATCTCATACTCTAGCTGCCATTTGAAAAAAGATAAATACAACATAAAAAAACGGCGAGAAATTTATTTAGAGAAACTTTTGATGCTTCTAATCTTCAATAAATCTGCATAGAAAGATTCTAGGCTTGCTAATTGGATTTTTATCATAGATATCCTATTAACCATGCACATTTAGATTTCAAATGTTTTTTCACAAGGAAGGTACCACCTTTTATTGTTTGAAAAAAAATTGTAGTTAGTAAATGAGATGAGAATACATAACATTTTTAACCAAGTGTGGGGGGCCCAAGCACTAAAAGTTTCTAAATCTATTGCAAGAATCAATGTGGAGGGAGGGGATGGGCCAACACTAACAACTTTCCCCCAAAGCTCCAATCCAATTTGTATTTTAACCAAATTCCCCCTTATTATCTAGGACGGAGTTATACCTCCACCTAGGAAGTAGAAGTCAAATTGGTAAACAATTCTATTTACTTTAGTAAAATGAAATGACAATTGTATTTAGAAAGTTTTGACCTTTCTACAATTGCATCAATGTGTGATTAATGTGCCATTCATTAACCATGCATGTTAGATTTTACTACAGGAGCTACAAATGTTGTCCTCTTCTTTTTAAGCATAGGTATGGGACATTTTGATTAGATATAGCTCTGAGACATTTCTTGTATTGTATGATGACATGTGCAATTAGTAGTATGTCTTCAATACATGTTTGTCAAGAGAGGGGGTGCTAATTAGCGATTGTACTTGCCAATAGACTTGGAAAGATTGTTGTGGTGAACAAGTGCTTGGTGAAAGAACCACAACAAATCCTAGCCCTAAAAAGCAGTACAACCCTACAATCAAGAGATTTCTTGAAATCTTAATCCTAAAAAGCAATGACCCTACTAAAAGATGACAAGAATCATAAATTAATTCAAAGATTACAAAAATGACTCGATCGTAACAAATAAAGTAGTAATAAAATGTCTACTAGGACAAAAGAAGTGAAACACAAAAGAGGTCTCAAAAAATATTTTAAAATCAACAAAAAGTGCAAAAATCAATCCATAAGACTCCACCTTCGCTCAAGAGTTTGTAGGTAGCTCTAAAGTAGTCTAACGTTAAAGCAACCATTTAAGAGTTGATTGCCTTTTGGAAGAAGCTAAACTCCTTGAAACTATTTTCACTAAATTTTTGTAGGAAGAAAATGGAATTGACATCTAATCCAAGTCGTTTCATATTTTTGGACTTTCATGTAATTAGTTACAAATTTCTGAAGCTAAAACACATTGGTTACTAAAAGCATTCACTTCCTCAAATGTACAACATTGATACATTGAAGAAAGTAAAATGTACTTATGTGTCATGATCTTTATTAGAGCATGGGCAATTTTAAAGTATACTACTTCTATACAAAATAAGTAAAATTTAAAAGAGCGCTCAAAAACTAATAAAGAATCAACAAAAAAGAACAAAAATCAATCCAAATTGGCTTCGCCTTTACTAATGAGTTTGTGTATAGTAGCCTCAATATGTCACCAAGCCATATGAAATTGAGAACCTCTTCAAGACCTCATGTTTATTTTTATGCCTTGAATAATGTAATTCTAGTGAATTTTTATTCAAAATCTCCTTAAAGATCATTACTTATAATCTTATGTTTAGGACTATACCTAAAAACTCACTTAACCCTAAAGGACTAAGGCTTTTTTTCCACCAAAAAATACTCTAAATTGCGATTTTTATTGCAAAGAGCAAAAAAAATTTAAGAATTGTTTTTTTGGCATATCTAACCATAAAATCTTGTACTAAAAAAAAATAAAAATGTATAGAAGAAATTTCAAAAACTTTTGACCACATAGATTGCAAGATATTTGCATCCAAAGTAAAGAAAACAAGTTATTTTGCACCTTCTTTGACTAGATTTTTTGGCTTTGAATCTTCTTAACTTCAATTTTTTGTACTATTGATTTTGACATTCTAAGTTTTTATGTCAAATACTTGAGTTGAGAATCTAGGAAAAAAATTCAAGAAAAAAACATTTAATTTTTTGTTCATTAAAAAATATTAAATAGAAGTAGGTTCAAGATTGAAGGAAAAATTGAATCATTAATAGCTCTAAGATGAAATTGAAATGCAATAATTTCAATTGTGAGATTATTCTTGTAAACAAACCTGACCCTCTCTACCAATTTTTTTGGAATTATAAAAATTGCATTAAAAAAATGAATCTTGTAAGTTATTTTTTCAAGAAGATGTTCAAATTGCCCCCAAAACTAAAACTCTCCATAATATTCTCATCACTAGTCCAAATAGGATGAATCAAAGCTTCAAATGTGAACAAAAATTTAGTATTTCAGGAAAAAAAATTCAATTTATTTTAACTTTTTGTGATTTTTTTGTACTACCCACCAACCTCTATTTTTGGCTTATTGTGCTATAATTTTTTTTCCTGAGCACCGATAGAAATTAAAAAACATATATTTGGGAAGCTCTCACAAAACCGCACATCCTCAAAAAGTTTCAAAAACATTCACTACAAACTAAGACAATAGGAACCTACCCGAACCCAAATTATCCCCCGAGAAGACAAACAATCCTTTAGGGGCTAAAACACCCCCTTTCTCTTATAGTAAGGTAGGTACACTCAAATGGGCCACTGACCTTAAACCGCCATCTATATTGTATGTACATCTCCAAAATCAGTTCTGTACCTAATATGTGGAAGAAACACTTTCAGAACCAAACTTTGTTCCTTAATAACTTTTACATACAGTATCCAAATGCCACATTCTCTAGTGCATTGGAACCTCCTTTCACTTGCCAACAAGAACATATGAAAATTTGACCAGTCTAATCATAGAGAATAGGCTCATTCAGTAGCAAAAAGTGGCGGCTTTGGGTGTCAGTACCTACCTTACTCATGAATCAAACACTATAATCTTCCAATCCATAAGTGATATTGTTGTGTTTTCTTTTCCCCATGCATGGGATTTCTACTTCAATTTTTAAAGTTTAAAAGCAAATTCCGAGAAGCTCCAAAAAAAAGGCCTGGAGTGAGCATTTATCGGTTCAAGCATTGAGAGGAGGCTCCCTACAGTCATAGGCTTCCCTACAGTCACAGGCTTCCCTACAGTCATAGGCTTCCCTACAGTCACAGGCTTCCCTACAGTCATAGGCTTCCAACAGTCATAGGCTTCCCTACAGTCAGCAGGTGAGTTGGAAATTGGGACTGTTTGGGGATCCCCAAATAAGCTATTATATAGAATAATGAAGCACTTGCCCCCTTGGCTTTGGGCCAGTTGCTGGGGTGCATTATTTCCATGTTGACTGCAGTGATTATTGGAGAGCAGTCTATAATTTCATAATGAACTGAACCCCCCCAAACAAAGGGGCCAAGGCTTTCAGTTCAGGAGACTCAGTGAAAACCTCTAATTATTGCATCCCCACATCTCTTATTCTCCATTACTTTGTGCCATTTTGTTATAGTTCTACTGGGCATGCTCACTGGTGGTGGAACATGTCAAACTGCAACTGAATCTTGGGCTTGAAGGCTTCAAATTTAAATTTAAAAAAAAAAGCATCCCTTGAACATCATTTGTTTAATAAAAATGTATAATAAAATAAACAAATGTCCCTTGAACGTTTCATTTGTTTAATAAATAAATAAAAATGTCCCTTGAACAAACAACACTTGAATTCTAAGCATAAGCATAAGCATAAGCAAGGTAGTCTGCACTAAAAGCGAGTGGCCTCTTCAAATCGCCCCTATATTTAGGTTTGAAATGGATAGTAGGTGGTCCTTAAATGGACCTCTCAAGCCATTGAGAGAATCGAGAGAAAAGAATTACTTATTGCAGGAGCCAATTGTTGGCCTTCATTTAGTGAAATCACTTTAGAAGTTGCAAGTGGTCGGATTTGGGAAGACTTAGGGTTACAAATACGGTAGGTGCCTACAACAGGGTTTGTTTTTTTCAAAATTCATAAGTAATTCAAAAATGTTTCAAAAATATGAAACCACTTGTGTGATGTTCTACATCCATTTTTCTTTCTTTGAAAAATGATCCAAAAATATTTCTATTCATGAAAACCTTCAATAAAAAGGGGGATCAGTGGGTAAATGGTTGCTTTAAGGCCATACTACCTTACGCTATTATAGTTCATAGCCTCTTCATTGTACAGGCACCTTGAACAACTTTCCATTGCATTGAATATAGGGTTTTTAAGGGGACTCATACTAATTAATTGACATTACACACTATATAAATATCTCCCTTTTTCTATACATCAATAGTTAATAGTTATTGAAGTGTCCAAGGGGTGTACATCATGTTTCAAACATCTACAATTTTTCACAATAAGTTTCTTTAATTTTTGGATCCCCTTAATATCCTTATTCAATGTTGTTGCGGTCCTTACATTCATTCTTACAAATCGATATTCGATGGTTCCATTCAAATTTCAAGAGCATGGTGAAGTTACCTTGCAATAAAATAGCCAACCCATTTCCGACCACTTAAGGAATTACGCATATTTGGAGCCCAAGTTTTTTGAGTGCAAATTTTTTTTCTATGTATAAAAATAGAATTTGGAAGGATTGCATATTTTTTTCTAGAATTCATTACACAAATCATAATTATTGTGAATTTTTTGGTGGAAGATTATCTTTGACCTACAATGATGATGTAGACCTTTTTAATTCTGACCTTACGTTGATTGTAACATTGACCAAGGACTAGTTGCCATATTGACAACTTTGAAGCCAATCATAATGCACCACAACTACTCCTCAAACTACACTACAACTTCACAGAAAGAAAACAATCTATAGATTGGAAATGCAGGGGTGGTTGGAAATGGATTGGCTACTAGTGTTTGGAGGATTGGGTAATTGTTTTTGTCTTTGATATCTACAAAATTTAGAATTTGTAGAGGAGTTTTGTATATGTAGCCCTAAGCTATTGGTCATGTGTGAAAAAGTTTGAGCAATGTAGCTTATGATCCAGGCACTTGATTGCAAAAAAGTCATATTCTCGTGAAGGTAGTACTAGCGTTTCCAACAACTCTAAAAAGATCCATTCCAAAGTGACTTCATAGGAATCTATTCAAACTTCCAATTGTCTATTGATGTCATAATTGGCTCTTTAGCTTACAAAATTAACATGTTTCAATTTTAATCAACTCATCATTGATTAAGTGAAATCCTAAGTGACTTTAATTTCACTATTTCAACAAAGAAAGTTATTTTTGACATAAATATTCAAATTTGCTTTAGGATTTAAAACTTATCGGAGAAATAGTTGCAACATTAAAGTTAATTGTAAAGTGCATGCAATGAGGGACACGGAATTGGAGTTTGAAAAAAATACAAGACAAAACTCCTTGAAGCACCCAAAACAAGGGGCTTTGATGGAGTTCGGTGTTTTTTTTTTTTTTGTACTATTCTTAGTTGAGCCTTCCTCTGAACCCCTTGATAGGAAGTAGGGTTCACTTTACTATTAACTCTATTAAGTGAAAAAGATTCTTATTTTTGAAATATAACATATATTTTAAAAATAGAAGATAAACAAGGTTCAGCAATTCTTAGACAATTATTAAGTACAAGTTATTAAATTGGCAAGACTAAACCATTTGAATACAAAGTAAGATAGCCAACCCCTTTCTAATCACTTATGCAATTTAGCATATTTGTTGTATGAGTGTAGTGAGGAGGAACATTTCCCTTTTTTTATAAAAATAAACTTTTCATAATTTTTACATTTTTTTCCTCAAAAACAAAATCACTTATGAATTTTTTCATGAAGATTTTGTTCAACCTATTGTTGTTATATAGGTCACCATATTTCCAACCATAGTTTGATTTCAAAATCAACCATGCTTCATTGTAGGTGATAATTGTGGCTTCTAATGCACATCTTGTGATCACTGTGTACTTTCAATGTACACCTCCCTAACATTTAATCCACGTGAGTTGTCACTTAAACCACAACTGATTGGAAACATGAAAGCCTAACTAGCAAAAATGGGTGTTTGATTAGAAAAGAGGTCACCTATCCAAATAGATGATTTCCACAGCAATTGGCTTGTCCTTTAAGGGTTAAATAAAGGAATAACTTAATTCATAAATGACACTACAACAATTTTTTGGTCGATGAATGATAAAGAATCTTTGTGTATAGGACATAAGTGCAACTATTCATCCTCAAAATTTTATATGAAATGGGGAGGTTTTCTACAGCAGTTTGTCTTCCAATGAGTGTTTTTTCATTTTTTTAAAACAAAAATTCACATGGTTCCCAAACAAATGATTTCCGCAGTGACCAGCTTGTTGATTAAGAGTTAACCATTACCAAAGTTAAAATTATTAAGGTAGCTGACCCATTTCCAACCACTTAAGCAATGACACATATTTGGAGCACAGGTATTTTGAGTGTGAAATTTTTTCCATGTATAGAAATAGAGTTTGGAAGGATTGTATATTTTTCCATAATTTGTTTTATACAAAATATAATTATTATGAATTTTTTAGTAAAAGATTCTCTTTGACCTATAATGGTGATATAGACCTTTCAACTTCACAAAAAGAAAATCCAACTTCATGGAAAGAAAACCCAACTTCACAGAAGGAAAATCCAACTTCACGGAAAGAAAACCCAACTTCACGAAAAGAAAATCCAACTTCACGGAAAGAAAATCCAACTTCACCAAAAAAAAACCCGACTTCACAAAAGAAAACCCAACTTCACGAAAAGAAAATCCATCTTCACGGAAAGAAAATCCAACTTCACAAAAAGAAAACCCAACTTCACGGAAAGAAAATCCAACTTTACGGAAAGAAAACTCAACTTCACAAAAGAAAGCAATCTATGGATTAGAAATGGGGTGATGGTTGGAAATGGGTCGGCTACTACGGTTTGTAGGACACTAAATCATGCCCATGAAATGAGCGCAACAAGATAATTTTGGCTTCTTTGTGGAATAAAAGTGAAAACATGCCTCCCTATTTTGAGCCATGTCTAGGATATCTTTCAAACCTCTCCTAGCTAATTTAGAGTCTCTGATTGCAAATATGAATTCAAAATTTGCAAAAAATTAAAAAAATTACATGAAAAATAAAAAATTCCTGCATTTTCCCCTGGGGTAAGTTAAATCCAGCCTGCTGGGCCCATTTCGTGGGCTTTGTTTACCGTCCCCCCCTTATGTTTTATAGTGTGGGTTCCATTCCAAAGCATGCTTGGATTCCATGGCTTTCAGTTGGGTCCACCATGTCCAGTCATGTCCTCCTTCAGTTCAGAATGTTTCAAACCATTAACTTACTTATTAATGTCTTCAGTATTTCCACAGAATTTCATGGCAACAACCGTCTAGAACCATCCTAAGCTTGAGTGTTTTGCACAGTAACTTTTCGCTCAATTATTGGTGCAGGACCCACTCAGTTCCAGGGAGGGACAGAACCATCCATAAAACGGCCGTAACTTCTTATTATAAATCGATGATGCACAACAATGAAGCAAACTCCATTATTCACATGGACATAAGGGAGGTACACCCAAATGTGCCACTGACCTTAAACCACCATCTATACCATACGTACATCTCCAAAATCAGTTCTGTACCTAATGTGTGGAAGAAACACTTTCAGAATCAAACTTTGTTCCTTAATAACTTTTGTGTACAGTATCCAAATGCCACGTTCTCTGGTGCGTTGGAACCTCCTTTCACTTGCCAACAAGAGCATATGAAAATTTGACCAATCCAATATTAGGAAATAGGCTCAGTAGCAATTAGTGGTGGTTTTAGGGGTACCCACTTTAGATTTCAACAACTAAAATGAAATAAGGTATTAGGGTTCACCATTTTAGGAATGGAGTGGCCTACCCAACGGTTGATTTAATAGCCTGGTGCAAGACACACTAAGGAATAGGTAGAAGGTGAGGTTTTGCTCTAAAAGCGCCCACCTCTTCAAATGTACACTATCTGTACATGTTGCTTTTTTCTTTTCTTTTTTCTCCTTGAAACACATGGACATTTTCCATTGATAAAAGGAAACAATACACAGAACCAAAGGAATCAATTCTTGGCAACAATATTTTGATTTTCTTCAACACTATTTTGAGCTATTTTCCTTTCTTTTAAAAACAAATCTATGGCAAGAGAGATTGGAATAAGACAACCGGTCAATGAAGAGCGGACTAATACAATACCAACTCTTGTGAAGAACGGTGCGGAAAGCTAATTTGCATAGACTAGAAGCTAGGTGCTAGTAGAGCCTTAAGCAAAGGCCCCCATCTTTAGAAGATTCAATTCCATGTTGCTTTTTCATAGGCTTTAGCAATGTACAAACAATGCACATTTTTTTTGGGGGGGAAGGGAGATAATTTTAGAGCCCTATGTCATTTCAACTTCAAAATTTCATAACTAATTCTACAAAGCTCCAAAAAATATTAGAATCGACTTAGGTTAGATGCCAATTCCACTTGTCTTTCAAGGAAAATTTACTAAACAATATTTCAAGAAGCTTCACCTATCCAAAATTTAGATTTAGCTCTTAAATGAGGAATTTATGGACCTCCTACCTTATTTGTTTTAAATTGGTATTTTCTTGTCTTTTGCGGAAATTCATTTGATAGATATTTGTTTAGTGGTTATTGGGAGAAGAAAGGAATATTTTCTTTGTCCATAAGTCATTCAAGTTTTGGAAATAATGTTTGTTTTAGTTAAAAAAAATGCAAAGTACATCAAATTAGTGCGTTTCACACATCATTTGAATAGTACACTATATAAAATCAACTACTACTCTATTTTGAAAGAGTGACACATTATAAAAGTGATTACCACGGATATACCATGTGTTTTCATCTTGTACCTACAAATGTGTTTTTCACAAATGCTCTACCCCTTGAAGTCCCAAGCCCTTTTTCCATAAAAAAAAACATTTAAAATTGCCATTTTTATTGTAAAGAGCAAAAAAACTTAAATTGTTTTTTGTATCAAATTGCGAGATCGTGCACTAAACTAGTACAAGAATGTTGGTGGAAGAAGTTTCAGAAACTTTGATTTTATACATGGCAAGGTAATTGCATTTAAAGTGAAGAAAATAAGGATTTTTTTGGTACCTTGCTTGACTAGATTATGAGACTTTGAATCTTCTTTAATTTTAAAATTTTGCACTACAAATTTGATATTTAATGTTCCATATATTGAAGAATTGAGTAGAGAATCTAAAAAAATCCCCCAAACAACTTGATTTTCATTCTTTAAAATATTATTTTAACCACGTAGTCAAAAGTTACGAAAATTGTTGCACCTTAAAGCTGCTTCTTGAGCACATGTTGGATGAAATTTTCAAAGAAAAGAAACAAGAATTCCATTTGTACTGAGCTGCCCAAAATTGCTATGATGCCAAAAAACGGTGTTTGGACCTTTAGGGGTTAAAGTAGGTTGTTTGTAAGTAAGTTCTATTTGTTACAGTGAGATCACCAGAGCCATGCATCCCCTAGTCATGTCCTTCGTCCCATTACGAAGCTCTTTGCAAGAAATGTGCACAAACTTCATTTCATACCATTCCAACTCACAACAACAAAAAAAAAGATCATATTAAATCCCAAAGTTCTTATGAATATAAGAAAATTAGAAAGTTACTTTTACTTTCGTGCATGGCAACAACACACATGACATACAAGTCCACTATTGAACTGGGTCTTAACAGGGTGAAACTTTCTCCCAAAGACGCCACTTTTCCTCCACCATTCTCTCGAAACCACGCACCCCAGGTGCAGGTGCTTAACCTCTCAGTTAAGTGCAAAAATCCCCCCACCCCCCAAAAGCAGATCTTCCACACTTCGCCATGCTAGAAAGGCATTCTAAAAGCCTCCAAAGCTTCCAAGGCATGAATGTTCTCTTGTTGGTGCACACTGCCCCCTGCAAACTGCCAACAAAGTGACACCCTCCCACCCCACCCCACCTGAAGAAAAACAAAACACAAGTTCCATGTCCAAGTGTCCAACCAGGGCCCCCTAACAACAGCACCTGAAAGGTACAGTGGTACAGCCATTGACCACTTTTCCCCCTTCATTGTAAGCTCATACTCCCCAGGAACGTTCCCCGCGCCTTCCCTTCCCAAGGACGGATATGATATGACAGAGCAGAAGAGCTTCAGTTCCAGTCAGTCAGGAACTATAACTGAAGTCCCCGTTTCTGTCAGTCAGTCAGTCCGTCCCATCCAATTCCCCCAAACACCCAAACCCAAAGTGCAATGCAATGCATGGCCCAATTCATTCCATTCGTACTCCAGAGTCTCCAACAACATCATAACTCATTTGCTAATTACGCTTCGCAAATCCCAAATTCAGCTTCGCAAATCCTATATTAAGCTTCGCAAATCCTAAATTTAGCTTTCTCCACTCACCCCATCAGAGTTGGGCCGGCACGAAAGCCGGGCGGGCTTCCAGGGGGGAGCTTCCCCAATTTGAAATTTGGGACGGACAGATTCACAGACGGACGGAGATTTCGAATCATGCAACGTGTTTTTTTGGTTTTTTTCTCCTTTTCCCCAACCGACCTTGCGTTGTGAGACCTGGCTGGGACATCAATTGAGCTTCGAGAGAGGAAGCGCAGATCCTGCGTCGCAACCCGTCCCCCACCCCCCACCCCCCACCCCCCATCATCCCCCGCATTTGTGGTTGCTAAATTTGGAACCGGCGAGGTGCCCACTGTGACCAGTACAGTTGTGTTTGGTTGTGCGAGTCCGTCTGGCGAATTCAACGGGGAAAAGCAGCAGCGCAATTTCAACGTTTGGGAAAAAGCTTTTTAGAAGAAGCAGTGACGGACGAAGACGGACGGCAGGCAGCTAGCTGGCTTGGGGGAAGGGGGAAGGGGAGAGAGAGGCGAAGAAAAGTCGCCCCAGGGTGTGGTCGCCTTGATCTCTGCCGCTGGAGTCCGTCATCGTCGTCGCTGGTTGCATCGAGAAACGCACCTTGGGTTGGGGTGGAGTTTTTTAGTCTCTCCGGCGATGGACAAGCTTGTTCACGCGGTGCATCATTTGGGGCCCAGCTAGTGGAGCCAGCCAGCCTGCTGCGCTTCTTTTTCTCTCTCTTTCGCTACAGCTTTGCTGGGAGGTCACACTCCAAAGACGAGCGCGCCCGGTTGGAGCTCTGGGGTCTCCTGCTCCAGTGAGGTTCGTCGTCGCGGTGTGTGGGATTGTGGTGCATTCGAATTTTGGTGTGATTTCGTGCAATTCCGTGAATTTGCGATGTTTCGAGCGAAAATTGGTGATGCTAGTGCGGGACGGGGGTGGGTTTCTTCCTGGTGTGCGGGATTTTGTGGTCCATTGTCGTTACAAGTTTGGAGCTTGTGAGATGCGGAAAGGTTTGGAAAGCGTTGGCCTGTTTCGGACTGTTCTGGGGTGTTTGCGGTTTTCTGCGTTTTGGTGCGTGAGATTTCGGGGTGTGACGTGGTTTTTCGGTGTGGGATTGTGAGGGTTTTATCAGGTGGATCAATGGAGGACGCGGAGATGCTATAGTACGTGAGGCTTTACGAAGAGAATTCGGGTGTGTGGACGATCTGAGGATTGTAAGATTGTGAGATTGCGAGATTGATGTTAACTTTGTAGGGCGAGGACGACGACATGGCGTCGCAAAACGGGTTGGGTTACCGTGGAGTTGGTAAGCCTGGGACTCAAGGTGCGGACAAGA
Source organism: Climacium dendroides (assembly GCA_950106755.1). Classification (NCBI taxonomy): domain Eukaryota; kingdom Viridiplantae; phylum Streptophyta; class Bryopsida; order Hypnales; family Climaciaceae; genus Climacium; species Climacium dendroides. The sequence continues at coordinate 27,017,469 of OX467088.1, forward strand.
GCCACAATGGCAGCAGCACCAACATCCCGGTAGACGGGCATCACCAGCGGGAGGCGTTCATGCACCTTTCTCGCGACGACAGTGAGCTTGGTGGCGTGACAGACAGCGAAATGGGTTCGGATTTCCTGTACACGGTGCACATCCCCGCGACGCCCGACCACCAGCAGTTCGGTCCGACGCCTTCCAACCGTTCCGTGGACTCGGCCATCGCTGGCAAAGCCGAGCAGCAATTCGTCTCCAGCACCATCTTCACGGGCGGCTTCAAGAGTGTGACGCGCGGCCACGTGATGGAGAAGATGATGGACAGTGAGGGCACAGCCTCCCGCCCGATGTGCGCCGTCGAGGGCTGCGACGGCATGATCATGCGCGACGAGCGCGGCGACGCCGTGCTCCCGTGCGACTGCAACTTCAAGATCTGCAGGGATTGCTACATTGACAACGTGAACGGCAAGGGGAAGTGCCCTGGATGCAAGGATGACTACCGAATGCCGGACGAGCCTCTGATGCACGTGGACTCGCGGGACGGGAGCGGGGAAGTCGACCTGCGGGCGTTGCCAGGGCCCATGGGGGCTGACAGCAATCAAATGGAGCGGAGACTCTCAATTCCCAAGCAGAAAGTTGGCCTGCTCACAGACTCCAACACCACCGACTTCGATCACGCGCGATGGCTTTACCAGACCAAAGGCACATATGGGTATGGAAACGCCGTGTGGCCCAAAGACGATGGCTATGGGGGCAATGACGGCGGGACCGAGGAGAAGACACCCGCGCCAGAATTCAATGACAAGTCGCGGCGCCCCTTGTCGCGCAAAGTGCGCATCTCAGCGGGCATTCTCAGCCCGTACAGGTATCATATTACCGCAATCTATGTGAATTCCATTCGCAAAGCTTGCGAATTTCGATGAAGATGAGAGCGAGTCCCTTGTTCTCGGGTTGTGGTGTCCATTTGAATTCCCACAAGCTTGCAATTCCCGACATAGAGTCCGAGCCTTCTTCTCATACCGCTATGTACTTGATCCTCATGAGCTTGCAAATTCCGATGTAGAGTCCAAGCGTTGTTCCCACACCGCTATCTACTTGAATTCCCAGAAGCTTGGAAATTTCGATGTGGAGGAAAAGTCCAATCTTGTTCTCATACTTTGAATTGTTTGATTGTTGTGCAGGTTGCTGGTGGCGATCCGGATGGGAGTGCTGGGCTTGTTCCTCACATGGCGAGTTCGGAACCCCAACACAGACGCGGTGTGGTTGTGGGGCATGTCCGTTGTGTGCGAGATTTGGTTCGCCTTCTCTTGGATCCTCGATCAGCTGCCCAAGCTCTGCCCCATCAACCGCATGACTGACTTAGTCGTGCTCAAGGAGAAGTTCGAGATGCCGCGCCAGGAGAATCCCACGGGACGGTCCGATCTCCCAGGCGTGGACGTGTTCGTTTCCACGGCCGATCCTGAGAAGGAACCTCCGCTCACCACAGGCAACACCATCCTCTCCATTCTCTCAGCCGAGTATCCTCTTGAGAAGCTCTCCGTGTACCTTTCTGACGACGGAGGGGCTCTGCTCACATTCGAAGCTCTGGCCGAGGCTGCGAGCTTCGCGCGAATCTGGGTCCCGTTCTGCCGGAAACACAAGATTGAGCCTCGCAACCCGGAGACGTACTTCATGTTGCGAGGGGATCCGACCAAGGGCAAGACGCGGCAGGATTTCGTGAAAGACCGACGGAGAGTGAAGCGAGAATATGATGAATTCAAAGTCAGAGTGAATGGGTTGCCTGAAGCAATTCGGCGTCGCTCGGATGCATACAACTCGCATGAGGAAATTCGCGCCAAGCGGTCGCAGATTGAAACGGGCATCGATGCCAGTGAACCCCTGAATGTGCCCAAGGCGACGTGGATGGCGGATGGGACGCACTGGCCTGGAACGTGGACGCAATCAGGGAAGGAGCACGGCCGCGGCGACCACGCCGGGATCATCCAAGTAATGCTCGCGCCCCCGTCGCACGACCCTATATTTGGATCTTCAGACGAGGAGAATATGATCGACACCACGGACATCGACATTCGCCTGCCAATGCTGGTCTACGTTTCCCGTGAGAAGCGTCCCGGGTTCGATCACAACAAGAAGGCCGGCGCTATGAACGCCCTGGTGCGAACCAGCGCCGTCATGTCCAACGGGCCCTTCATCCTCAATCTCGATTGCGATCATTACATCTTCAACGCGCTCGCCATTCGAGAAGCCATGTGCTTCTTCATGGACAAGAACGGCGACCGCCTGGCCTACGTCCAGTTCCCGCAGCGTTTCGAGGGTGTGGATCCTAACGATCGGTACGCCAATCACAACACCGTCTTCTTCGACGTGAATATGAGAGCTCTAGATGGTTTGCAAGGGCCAGTGTACGTCGGAACTGGATGCGTCTTCCGAAGAATCGCACTGTATGGGTTCGACCCTCCTAGGGTTCGCGAACATGGCGGATGCTTCGACTTCTTCTGCTGCTGCTGTCGAGGGGCTAAGAATAAGAACAAAATCATGCACGCGAAGCGGGAGAATGAGATCACGGGCTTGAAGGAGAACACGAGCGACGAAGAAGACGACCTCGAGGCGTCCATGCTGCCCAAGCGGTATGGATCCTCAGTTGTGTTCGCGTCTTCCATCGCTGTGGCGGAGTTTCAAGGACGCCCGATCGCAGACAAGGGCGTGTTGAACAGCCGCCCTGTGGGCGCTCTCACGGGCGCGCGGGAGCCGCTGGACGCCAGCACGGTCGCCGAGGCCATCAATGTGATCTCGTGCTTCTATGAGGATAAAACCGAATGGGGTGGTCGCGTGGGGTGGATTTACGGGTCTGTGACGGAGGATGTGGTCACGGGCTTCAGAATGCACAACCGTGGCTGGAGATCCATTTACTGCGTCACCAAGCGCGACGCCTTCCGCGGCACGGCTCCCATCAATCTCACCGATCGTCTGCATCAAGTAAACCACTTTCTCTCTCTCCCCGTCGCTAGAAACTCCACAATGTCCATCGCATCATGCTTTGCGTCCTGCAAGAAAGTCCACAATGCTCTATCTCATCTTGCTTGTCACCCCAACTCTGCGTCCTGCAAGCCTCCTTGGGTTTTACCTCTTAGGCAAGCCTAGTTCTGAGTTTTCTCTGTTGAGTGCTCGGCAAATGGCAAATTGGTTTCTAACCCTGAGTATTGCTGCAGGTGCTCCGTTGGGCGACAGGGTCTGTCGAGATTTTCTTCTCCCGTAACAACGCCGCATTCGCCTCCCCGCGGATGAAATTCCTGCAGCGCGTCGCATATCTGAACGTCGGCATTTACCCCTTCACCTCCATCTTCCTCTTAGTCTACTGCTTCCTCCCCGCTCTCTCTCTCTTCACCGGCCAGTTCATCGTGCAAACCCTAAACCTCTCTTTCCTCGTCTACCTCCTCACCATCACCGTGACCCTGTGCATGCTGGCGATCTTAGAAGTGAAGTGGTCGAAGATCACATTAGAGGAGTGGTGGCGTAACGAGCAGTTCTGGGTGATCGGCGGGACAAGCGCGCACATCGCCGCGGTCTTCCAAGGGTTGCTCAAAGTCATGGCCGGGGTGGAAATCTCCTTCACGCTCACGTCCAAGTCCGCGGGCGAGGATGAAGATGACATCTACGCCGACCTCTTCATCGTCAAGTGGACGTCTCTCATGATTCCTCCCATCACCATTGGTTTGACGAACGTGATCGCCATCGCTGTGGGCGTTTCACGGACGATCTACAGCACCATTCCCGAGTGGAGCAAGCTCATCGGAGGGGTTTTCTTTAGTCTCTGGGTGCTAGCACATCTCTACCCGTTTTTCAAGGGGCTCATGGGCAAAGGGGGAAAGACGCCCACGATTGTCTTCGTCTGGGCAGGCCTTCTGTCTGTTATCATCTCACTGCTCTGGCTCTACATCAGCCCCTCGAGTAACGTCACCACACCCGGCGGCACCGGCTTCTCATTCCCCTAAAACTCCACCTCTCTCTCTCTCCGTGTCTCTCTCCCTCCACGATCACCCACCCGTCGTCCCCCAAACCCTAATTATGCGCTTGTACATACAGGAGTGCGGGAAAAAAGCCAGTCGTTGTACCATAGCCAATCAATCATTCTTTTGATTCATGTAGAGTGAAGTGAGAGAGAACTGACCTCGGAAGCAGGAAGACGAAGCTAGTGCTCAAGCCATGCAAAGGGCGTCACCATCGCTGCCAGGAATGAGGGAGACGAAGAGGATTTCGTCTCTCCTGCCCTTCTGTTCAATAAATGAGGCAAATGCAATAACACTGAAGCTCTTGCAGGACTGGGCTTGGCTTTAGCTGTGGCTTTGGCTTTGGCTCATCTCCTGCCAATTTTGCCCTTTGCCTCGGCTTGTGGGAGGAAGACAATCATAATCGTGTACTTGCCTTCGCTGGCAGAGCGGTCTCTATTATTGGAGCCTGACTTGGAGAGTATTCTCTGTGGAGCAGTCTGTGAAATCCCAGCTTGGGTTTACTAGAGAGCATTCTCTGTGAAACCTTGGCTTGGTTTAGCAACGGAGTATTCTCTGCGAAATCACAGATCGGGTTTAGCTATGGAGCATTCTCTGTGAAACCCCAGTTTGGGTTTTAGCTGTAGAGCATTCTCTTGAAAATCCCAGCTTGGGGGTAGCTAGCTATGGTGCATTTCTCTCTTGACACCCCATCTTGGGTGAACTATGGAGCATTTCGAGCGGAGGGGGAAACACTGTGAGTGTTAAATTTACGGTACTAGTGAGAAATCGAAATCATGTAGACTCCAAAAGGAGCATCGAATAAAGTGTATTGAGTTCGTAACTTCTAGAATTGAAATGGTTTCTTTGACATTGCAGTGGCAGATTCCTTTCCTTTTCTTTTTTTGACACAAATGAACAGTGGCAGATTTCTACACTACTGTACCGGTATTTGTGGTATGTTATTGGAGTGGTCGGTTGCAGCCCTTGCCTTGTGTTAAGTTAGGGTAACTGCAGTCATTCGTGTCACTTGGTCTTCAATGATTGCATTCACTGTTGCACTAGCCCTGGAGAGTTTAGGGTTACAGGCAGGCATGATGGCGGATATGCTTGTTGTCAGGAGATTTCTGGTTGGTGTAAACTATAAGTATGTGACTTTTTGTGACCAACTAAGCTTACTGTGCTTGGAAACTGAATGGAATTCAGAGACTTACTGTAAGGTGAAACTTATTGGTGGGTGCATTCTCTGATACGTGAATATAGAAAGGACTTTTATGTTTCTTTGATAGTGTGAATGCACTCATTTTGGTGGAACTCATTCTCCTACTTCCATGCGTACCAATGATCAATAGAATTGTTCTTGTTTTTTCATATTTTTTTCTACCTATCGGACTTCACATGCAAGGTAAACTACCCCATTCTAAACCAAATGAGAGCAAGCTCATTGTAGGCTAAATTATGTTAAAACCAACATAATTTAGCCCACAATAAGCTAAGCTCGCTCCCATTTGGTTTGGAATGGGGTAGGTTACCTTAAGTCCATTCTAAATTTGCAAAGATTTCTTTATAATAGGGCTACACTGACAAGTAGGGCAACCCAGTTGGAGGATTGTTGGACAAACCAATCAATTCCCTTGATCTTGTGGTACTTGGACATTGTACAAACTTGCCAAAGTATGCAAATAAAAAATTGCCCCACTAATTTGTAGGTGACTAAGTTTTGAAAATATTTCAAAACCCCTTCTAGTTAATTGGGGGACTTGGATTCCAAATATGAATAAAAAATTTCTTCCTGTAGTAAATAATAACTTTTAGTATTTTTACATGAAGCCAAGTGTATGCGTTGGATCTCTCTATCCTAGAGGGTGTAGGGACAAGGCAGTGATAAGCAATGAAAAGGTAAAATTTATCTTTGTAAATTGAAGAGACAATGTACCAAGGCAACATTATTGGTAAAAGTATCATCAATGGAGGGGCCATATCCAAACATGGCGTGTTATATGCTATGTGCCTAGCATAGGCGTCTTTGATTTTACTTTATCTTGATTCAATTGGGCCATGACACTTGAAATAGTGAAGTGTGCAACATTTTAACCTTGAGGAATGACCAAGTGCATGGTAGCACAAGCTTCCTTTTTTTTCAAAGAAAAACAATTATTGGATTTAGATGATTGGTAACAAATTGTATATTGTATAAGTTAGAAGGCAATTTGTAGAAGTAAAATGTCTTACACATAAAGACATTTGTTGCATCCAGCTACAATTATTGTAGATTTATTCTTGCTTTGAACATTGATTTAGCCTATTTTGTGAATTGTACAATATACATAGTAATATTGTTCCTTTTGCTAAGCTCTATTGAATATACACTAAGATATTGACATATCTTTGGTTTAATTGTGTAATTTGAGCTAATGAAATTTTATTGACTAGAACAATAGCTAATTGGCTAGAAGGCTTTTTGAGACCATTTTGGATTAAAAGATAAGTTATATTCCTCATTTGGAGAAAAAATCACTAGTCAAGTTTTTTTATGCAATTGATGTTTGTTAAAATGGAGCAATTGCTAGTTTGTGAAATTGGCAATGCCACTTTGAAATAGCTTAGATTACTTCAATTTTTATAATATGTTCAAAAGATTCATTTAACAAATTGGTTTGTTAGCCTATTGTGAAAATGTAGGTGGGCCTTCAACTTAACATTCTCAAACATGAAGGTTGGCATATCTCTTCTATGATGACATTGACAATGGAATATTTCCATCTAGAGTGTTACATGTTACATGTCCATAATTTCAACAGTTTTCAACAGTAAAAGAAAACTATTGTGTGAAAGACCAATAGACTAAGTTCCTTTTGTTCAAGAATAGAACAAACAGGGTTTGTGAGTTTTTATATCCAATGCAATCATCAACATTTGCAAATTACAATCATCTTGGAGATTATTAAGGTTGATAAATTTCCAAGCAATTACCCATTATATTAATAACTAGATTCAAATTAGACAATGTATTCAAAATTAGATTTAAAATTGAACCATCCTCTCCTGATTGCAATATAAATACAATGGGAACTACTTTAGAAGTCTAAATCGAATAGTGTGTTTGTGTGTTTGCCTTTGCCCACTCCATCAAGCATATTAGACTCCTAAGTTTGCAAAATTCCAAGCTTTGGGCTTGGCTCTAGGTTGTATTTTCTAGACTTTTGAAATTTTTTAAGTGACTAGGGATATTAGAATTTTCTACCTTAGGATTTTTTGGGTGTTTTGTTTTTCTCTTGCCATAAGTCACTATACTTGATGGATTCTACACCACCTTTATTGTATTGAATACCAATTGATTGCAAGAAATACTTGTCCTATTTTGCATCACTTCCTACATGTTGAATTGTTTTTTGTCCAAATTTTTTGCATTTTGGTTCCAAGTGACTTAAGATTTATAAATAAGGTACTCATGACTATTATACAGGTTGCCTAGTTTTTGCAATTTTCAAAAAATTTATAGTCCAAAAAAGCCCCGAATTTTATGTTATACTTAGCAATTGGAGGGGGGAGTATTACTTTTTGGTACCCCAAAAAACAAATTTTGAGCTAAAACTTAGAGGAGATGGTCTTCTAATAGACTTGTAGCTACTATTAAAAGGATTTATCAAAATAAATAGTTAATTGTAGGTGGTATAGAAGTCCAAAAAGTGTTTAAAATGAAGGTAGTCATCAAAGGAAAAGCATAGTAAAATTCTCTAAGGTGGAGAACATAAAACAAAATTTCAAACATTGACTATAATTTGAAATTTCTTAAAAATCATTTTAATTTTTTTAAAGTACTTAACAAAAAAATCATGAGTATTGGACGAAATAAGATTAAAAAAATTGTAGATAGTGAGAAAACACAATTGTGTCAATTTTATCTTTACATCACCAAGATGCTTCAATTGGTAGTGCTTAAAAAGCCTCATCATTTTGGTACAAAATAGCACATCATTATAATTCCAAATGACCTCTTGGTTGTGGTTTTTGTGAAGCCTGTAGCTTGGAGAATAAATGGAAGGGGATAAAACATGATATTGCAAATTTCATTGAGGTGTATTCTAGCATCTAGAAGCTTAGTGAAAGTGGCATGAGAAAGGAAGAAAGCATAGGTAAAACTCTAGATTTGCATGGACAAAAATATCCCAAGAGAAAGAATTATGTTCAATGTGTTGCAAAGTCTACCAATTTGGATTGCACACAGGGCTTTCAAAGTAGATGGAACTTGTGGGGATGACCAAGAAAGTCACCCCTTCCAAATGTTAGACAAAGATGGGAGAAAGTCAAATGGATAATGAGATTCAATCTGGTGTATAGACAAATGTCATTGACAAGTTTTGGAGCATTAACTTGGATAGAAGTAGAAATCAAAATAGGAAATAAGAGACTAGGTGTGTAAAGTGGCTACTTGAAGTGAAATATGTAAGAGACATGAATGCTAGGAAGAAATTTTGAAACAAGCAAATTGAAAAACAACATAAGGGTGGATACATGGAGACTTTGGATGTTTCCAACCCAACCAAAAAAAAGACTTTTGCTATATAGAAGACTATTCTACAATTGCATTATTTTTGCTTATACAAGCTTAGGTCCATAACAACAAGTAGAGACCCTCCTACAATTACATCTTATGGAGTTTGCAACTTTCATAGTAGACTTGTTTGGAATTCTCTATGACTAGTTTGGGAATTCTATAGGTATTCTTACTAGTTTTTGTTAGTTTCTATGTTTCTTGGTGTTCTAATATCATTGTGCAAGGGATCTTCAAAGAATTTCTACACAAAAGGAAATCATAGGTTTTCTTTGCAAGGATTTTCATAAATTCTCCTAAATCCCTCATGTGCAATCCAAATTGGTAGACTTTGCAACACATTGACACATCTTAGATTTCAAAGTTGTTTCCACCTAATATTTGATAAACTTTACAAGATGCAATTGTCCCATATCAATTGTCAAGAGTATTGTAAAGTTGGACATACAAGAGTTGTAAGTTGTCAATTTCCATGACAATGAATTTTATTCACTAAAATCTATAGTCAATTCAAAAATTGAATCTATATTGTATTTTGTTTCAATTCGTGCACCATGTGCGTGACCATGTGTTGAAAATGAGTGGACAAAATTCAAATGAACAAATACAAAAGTTGTATCATTTGTATACAACAATCCTAAAAAGCTTGATGCAAAAAGCAATTACGGTTTGGAAGTAAATGAATTCCAAAGCTAACTACCCCATGGACTCAGTTGTTGAGAAGGGTTTCATAGATCGCCTATGCTTATTTTTTGAGCTTGGATGACTTGAATATTTTACTACATGTTGTACACCATTTGAGACCCAACACCATTTTAAAATGTTGATATATGTATGCTTCAAAAAAATTATATATTTATATCTATATATCCATTGCAATCTTTTTGAATTTGAAATATTAGTTTTAAGGATTGTATATAGTACATTGTTTTTAATTGTAGGTGATTTAATATGATATGACAACAACAAAGTGATACCAATTTGATAGAAAAAGTCCAAAAGTGGTTTATTGTAAGCTTTCTAGATGTTATCTTCAAAATGTCACAAAAATTGCAATTTTAGCATTTTTGAAAAATAATTTGAATGGAGTAAGAAATAGATTATTGGAGCTATATTTTCTTAGTTAAAATAAAAAACATTCAAAATAAAAAACTATTTGAAAATTCATGTTTTGAATTTCAAAATGCCTTTGGGGCTTGCAATGTCTTTTAATGATTAATGGTATTCCTGATGCTTCTTCATTTTATTGATGGTATTGGTATGCACTTGAATTAACGAAACCTCCAAGGTAGGCTTGCAATGTCTTTTACAGATTAATGATACTCCTAGTACTTCTTTATTTTGTTGATGGTACTAATATGCACTTAAATTAATGAAACCTTTAAGGTAGGCTTGCAATGTCTTTTAAGAGTTAATAATACTCCTAGTGCTTCTTTATTCTATTGATAGTACCATTATGTACTTAATTAATGAAAACTACAACCTCCAAGGTAGATTACCAAGTGAACCATGATACATCACAATAATGTCATTGTTGCAATATTGGTTTTGATAGCCATGTCATGTAATGTATATTAATAGTTTTGGGGTCATGACACCACTATTGAAAATCGATATGATACCTAACCTATGTCCCAAATTGGTCATAACCCTTTCTTCCATTTCTTTTTGAAAAAGCCTTAAATTTTCAAGGTTGGTGACCTTGGTGGAGTTTGGAAGAGGGATTTCTATTGATAACATCTAAGAGTGCATTCTTTGCCTCATTGATAGAGTTACATTGATCAAAACAATGAAAGTCATAGCTCTCCTTCTCAACCAAAGAAAATACATCTATATTTGTGTTTGTGACTCATTACATTGAGTTTAATAATTGACCTACTTGGAGCCATTCGTTTATTTCAATTTTGGTAGCCAAATCCTTATACAACTTTATCAAGTTCAAGTGAGGTCCCATGCATTAATTGAACATCATTACACAAGTTGAGTTTTAATGACTCTTCTGATACTACATGCTATGAAATGAAAGCATAAGAGCATTTGCAATGCACTCTCAATAAACAATCCTTGTATCCACAAATGGTGGGGCACCTCCATGAGGCCTACATAGTGCCAGAATTTTTTGAGAACAAATTGATTCAATGCAAAGCCATCAATCCAAACTTCATATGAACTCTTTTGCATTATAAAAAAATAAGAGGAAAATAATCTACATTAAAAAAAAACTTTTTATGCAAACAAGAGAAGGTCAAATTTATTAACATACATACCAATGCTTGAAAAGGTATGCCAATAATGACTGTTCCTACAATGAGCCAATTTATAGGCCCTTCATATTTTACAAATTTGCTAGGTTAGGGAAAGATAATAATAAAGAGAGAGCTATGCTGATTGCATTGGAGAGTATTTTGGGGAGTTGTCCCTTTATTATGCTCTTGAAAGTCAATTGCATTGCAGATGCTCTAAAGCACAACAAATGTGGTGTCTTAGTAGAAAGCAATATAGATTTATTATCCTACAGAAAGATAAAAATGACAAGCATTGCCAATTTTTTGTGATTTTTTTCTTTGAAATCAAATTACTATGAGTTTTGGAAGCCAAAAGTTGGCCTCAACCCATACATAGTACATAGACTCTTCCAATTTTGACCATTCTAAAACTACTTCACATCTTCACCACTCACTACTTCTTACTTTCTTGCTCATTGCATTGGAATATGTATCATGGCCTTATTAGTCCCAACCTTGAAAAGGAGAAAAAAATCACATTTTAAGCTTTGGTTGAAAATTTGTTTCAGCCTTGGTTGGAAATAGTTGCACCCGACAGGGTGGGTATGTTTCCTTGGTTGGGAATGGGTGGTTCTACCATAATCTTGTATCAAGTTCAGTTTTCAAACTCAAGCAAATCCTGTAGAGAATACTGAACTCACTTGCGCACGCATATTCACAACTTGAGTTTTCCAACTCAGTCGAATGTATGGAGAAGCCTATTGATTAGTAAATGCCCTAATGAGAAAATATCAGACCTGGACATTAGACCATATGTTTTCAATCATCTACCAATAAAATCTTGAATTCATAACTTCTGCATACAGTGTCCAAACAATGCACACTTCATTGTACAGTACTGGGTTCCCCTTTCAATCAGGAATGAATTAAAAATTAACAAGAATCAATTAGAATTTCATGTTTCCGAAGATAGGAACTCTGCTCAGAGCAAAATGTGTTGGTTTTAGACTCTACCTCATGCGGCTGTACATAACGCCAACATTATAGGTATGTTCTCACTCAGTGTCAAGAGTGTTGTTACTGAGGATATTAGGAACACATTTAGACCTACTTTTGAACTGGATTCACATTGCAAACATCACCCCTAACACCAAGAGCGAACGTACCCTCATGTTGCGCCTCCCGGTAAACCTGTAGTTTAAGGCTCATCATCGTTCAAATTCGCCTCAGGTTTACTTCAGATTCAGTACTTAGACAAAATAATACTCCGTAAAAATCATGTACACGTCCTCCTCAGTGCACTTATAAATCATCAACTTCGACATTGCGTAGAAATTTGGCAGCTTCTTCGGGAACAACTGGATTGATGTAGGACCCGCTACCAAGTTCAAAACCCCCAGGAGATGACAGATGTGGTAAAATGTTGAGAAACCAATGATAGTGAGCCGAATTGAAATGCTCCTTTCCCAGAGGAGCTGTCTGAAGCGTGTAGTTGTATGGGGGATAAGCAAAGGCCAGGTCCATCTTTCGTAATGTCAACTTCAATATCTTCGCCATAGCTTGCATCTGCAATTCAAGACAATCACTCCATAATTAGCACCGAACTTCAGTCAGAATCACAGAACTACGAAGACAATCTGTTACGTATAAGTGGCAAAAATTCAAGTAGGACTACCATGTACTGTTCCCTTCGAACTGAAAAGCAGTCAGCCACAAGCTTATTAAAACATTGAAAATCAAGCTCTGTAAGACTAAGTAGTTACCTCCTCTTCACTGATCGTTTCATAATTTGAAGAATGGTGTTTGGGCACCAACCAAGTCTCGTAAGGATACATAGGCGCATATGGTGACACCGTAATGAAGTGCTCATTCTCGTCAATGAGGCGATGTTGTTCTGATTGTGTTTCATGCTTCACGACGCTACACAAGATGCATTCTTTGTGTTCGTCGTAGAATGCTTGAGCGCCCTGAAGTTCAGTTAGTATGTTGTGAGTTATAACTGGAAGGGCAATCAACTGGCTATGTGAGTGGGTCATCGATGCGCCTGCTTTATTGCCCCTGTTTTTGTACACCTGCCAGAACCCGCCCGATGTTAATGATCGACCTTTTTGGAATCCCAGCATTAAGATACTCCCGAGTACATACCTAAAAGAATTTCTTGGAATAATGACGATGATAAATCGAAATCACAAGCTATTAGTATTGGCCCAACATTAAGGTCCACGCTTCAAAGTGCAATTCTAGAAGTTCCTCGAACTTAATTTCAGGGACACAATACAGGCGATACACATACCTGACAAAATTTGAACCGCGAATCGTTCTGGAAGTGGTTTAATCGTGCTTGATATGCTTTCAACACCTGTAACACAACAATTTCAGCTCCTACTTGCGCAGCAGCTTTCAAAACAGAAATTGAGACCTGGCAAAGCGAGCCTTGCATGTGCATAAGGCACCGAGCCCTTCGTACCAATCCTCTCATCATGTTGAGCTTAATTCCAATTGAGTGTAAGAGAATCCAACAGGAGTAGTACAAAGGACTCGCCGTGCAGACATATAATACGATATGGAAGGACAAAGTACAAACTAGCCAATCTAGGTATTATCATTTTGCCGACTAACTTAGTCCTACTCTCGTGTCACACTGGCTCAAGTCGCAAACGTTGCGAATATATGAATTATCCATCGATGTGCACATTTCAAACTTCCTTCCAGTAATTGTAAAGAATTATAGGCCTAGTGCAGGGAAGGAATTGCTCACTCTTACCTCAGTTACATTAGCAACTGGGAGCTCTGGTAACGAAAGATTATGGCTGGGCGTTTCGATAATCACTTCGTGGCTCCCAAACCCTGGAAGCCGGCATGCACCATACACGGTACCCTCTCCCGACGGCAGCAACTTGTCGACGTCCATGGACACGGCCGGATACTTGTTTTCAATCACGCGGAGGCGCCAATCAGGCGCGTCGTCTTGGTCACCGTCACGAATTGCAAAAACCTCGTGCCCATTCTCATTTTCACGACCAGGGCAAAATGCACAAGGACCGGGACTGCAATCGTCTCGGCTTTGGCTCACCATCTTCTCGAAATCTGATGGCCGCTTCCCTCGTTTGTCTGAGACTATAATCCATCTCTGCCGAAGTCGGTCGTGTCTAAGCTCCGCCATAGCCACAAACACTCCACGAAGAAAACACGTTGACTCTTGCCGGCAGAACTCTCTAGACCCTAAATGCGCCCCCGAATGCGCTCAATATACAGAGTACCAAAACCTCGACACTACCAAGGGACTCATTAGCTCACTGTCAAGAACAAAAAACGTGAGAACAAGATTCCAAAAACGAATTAGCATCCAGAAGCTCACTGCTGTGATTCTTTGCGCACACAATCAAGAATGCGACTCCAAGAAATACACTCTAAAATTAAAGTCCAGCTACTGTAAAGAACATTGAATTGCAAACTTCACTCAAAACCTTAACACTGACTTCGTGAATGCGCCGTCAATTACGACAGGCGAATAAGATTTCACAAACAAACTAGCACCCTAAATTATGCGCAGCATTGTAATGGATTCTTTAAGCACATATTTAAGAATGCGACTCCTCGAAAGACAAAGAACGAATTCCAATTCCTTAGAATTGGAACCTTCGATCAAAATTGCTAAAATTCTACGCTACATTAAAAAGACGGACTTAGAAACAAACGTGAACTTAATTTAACAAGAGCACGACCCTACATACTTTCCGCCGAACTATCCGTACCAGTCGTGATGATATGACTACAGTTTCTGTGTCCCCTTCCGGACCACGTGTAAAAGCTCAAGCAAACGAGAAACCCCCTCCAGAGTGACCTCGCGTCCCATTCCAGCACCTCACAGTTGTGGATCCGTTGCTCATCGGATAGTGCCGTGTCGCAATTGTCGGAAATCTCTGCAACGCTTTTCCATGAACGACCTTTATGTGCGGTCCCCGCAAGCAGTTTCCAAGAACGTCAGGCGTGGCTTACCCAGCCGTCTACACAAAATAGTGAAACGAGGGTTGCCCTACTCCAAGAAAGTTACAACATATACTTCGACAGATGTTTCCATTTGCACACACGGAGGTTCATGAGTCCCAACTAATTACAATAATACCCAATTCAAAAGTGATGCATTCTTGAACAGTAAATATTTGTATAGTGTCAAAGGTCGAGAAATTAGTATCATGGGGCAACCTAATTTCACTCTTTTGTGTAGGCAACACAGGCTTCAGACGATAGCACAACCATGAGTGAATTTTAAGCTATAAAGAACTCCCGAGGGTTAGCTAATGACGTACGTAGCCTGCAACCAACCCGAGAAACTACTTACATTTGGCGGATGTGTATGGACGTACGTAGGTGATGAAGTTCGCTTGGGGCTGAAACGAAGCGGCTTCTGGTGATAGAAAAACAAAAGATCATTTTGGAATTTCTCACAATCAGAATGTAAAAACTTACATTATCCTGGCGAGATTGTTCTGCTACATATATTTCGTCGCGATCTACTTCCCAACTGCTTCTTCTGTACGTCTCAACCAACTGGACCTAAAATTTGAATGTACTGAGTGCACAAAGGCGAGCCCAAGATTGCAGTGAACTTGTTCATGGCTCGATGCTGCATTCATAAAGTTCGCGTGACGAACGGAATTCAATCAAAAAAAGAATGTCCATTGATTTACATCGGACTCACGCAAAACTACACATGCTAGGAGTCACCGCCACCTTAATCATTTAGGAGGGGCCGATGGTTCACGAGCCTGCTTCGAAGGAGACTCACTCGTTCTCTAAAACTAGAATACTCCTTCTACGGTCACCATTTCGATCGATCGCAATCCTCTTCAAATCATTCAGGAATTTCTTAGAATGTGAATCTACGTCATAACTTTACTGCTACCTACACTGTTCTGTCATAACAATTTCTGGCGATCTTATTCTTCTCTATTTCAACATCTCAAATAAATAAATTAGATCTCAATTAAATTTACAACATCTTGTTATAGGACCATCTCAATCGATTGTATCCCTTACTGTGGAAGTGTGCACAAATGCGACCTAATAATTCCATGGAATGCAGTCAACTTCTTCATGACTAGATGCTGCAGATATAGAGTCGGCGAGTTCAAGACAAGAAGATCTTTATTTTCAAAATGAATTCATGTAAAGGAAAGAATTTCCATTGTTCTACATCGCACTCAAGACTCAAAACTCTAGTGCTGTACAAGGAATCGGGGCCACCTTAAATAAATGAATGAGGCGCCGATTCTGACTCACGAACCTGCTTCGAAGGAAGGAACTCCTCTAAAACTGAAATGCTGCTTCTACTTACGCTATCCTATTCAGCGCCTGCGTGTCCCGGGTTCCTTGGCAGCGTTGAAGTACGTGGCCGCCACGGGAAGACCGAGCCCATGCTGCACGGCGAAGCTGCGAGTATTGAAGTTGTTGCGCACAGGAGGTGGCGTCACCAGCAGCGGTTGCTCCGAGGGCTGCTTGAAGAGCACAAAGATGTACCGGTGGATGCCAATGGGAGGACACGGTCCTACATAAGGCACCACCTCTTTCCCCGTTGTCTTCACTTCTTGCACCTCCGCCTTGCTACTCCCCGTCTCTGCAAACAATCAACGTACATTTCACGACCTAATTGATACCATATCTTCAAGAACCTCTCTGCTGCAGTAGAAGTGCAACCATCGCCAACGTCGATTGAAGAGCGTAGTGTGAAAGACGAGTACCAGCTGTAGTCCCTTGATCTTTCTCCGTTGTTGTCGACGCCGCCGGACCTTTCTTGTGACGCTCCACGTTCGGTTGCTTGCTTGACGAAACAGGCTCTCGAGCTCGTTTACTGGGCCCCTGACCTGCCATGGACCCTTTGATCACGACTGTGCGTGTATGGAACAAAACAGGGATACTTGATAGTGGACAAAAACTAGTTCTGCACAACTACGTGACTAGTCTCTCTACAGATTGTTATTCAAGCATTTACAAAGAGTGCGGCGTTCTATGATCTTCTTAAGTTAATGTGGACAATGGATTCCTATTTTCGACATCCTACGGGCCACTTCAGATTGAAGCAACAACAAGATTAAGTTTGAACCAAAATCATGTGCAAGAAGGGATGACTGCGATAACGAGTTTAAATAATCGATAGCTTACATGACACAAGTCGCATAAAAAATGTGGATTGAGACCATTTTATCTCAGGTATTTGTTTAGCAGGCTATATTCTTCTGTTTGCCTCTTTCATTGTTACATGGAGTATTGTGGTTGCAAAAGAAGAAGAGAATGTACAGATTGGGTACTAGGTCCCATAGGACCCTGCACCTATTATATTTATTTTTTAGACAAAGTTTATACAATACCGGTATGGATTAGTTGTGAACTGATTTAGTAATCTAGTACATACAGGAACCATACATTAAGCATCAATTCTTCATTTTCAATCAAATTCATTCTTGTTAATTGGACTAAGGTGCATTCATGTGTATTATATAGTGAACCTAAATAAGTATTAGGTGTCACATTTTGCACATGGCTACAGTTAGAAATAGAGGAAAGAGGAGTGTGGAGATTCGGACTCACTAGTTGATGGAAGCAAACTCTGGCCTGGGATATCAGTCACAATCCTGCAACATTATTAATTCTTCCCTGAGTCTCGCATAGAAATTCTGGCTTCAGATTCTAGACTTTGGAAGAAACTCAACTAATATGTCAAGCAAGCAATTATCGGTGAGATAACCTTCCAAAGTTGGGAGGCTTGATACCTTGCTCTCAAAGATTATTGGTTACAAAGTTTTACTTTTGAATCAAGAATGTCAAAGAGTCTAGCTAGCTCAACCAAGAACTCATCGTGGACACAATGTTATAGGTAATAACTCTCTCCGTCTCAACCTACAAAAGTTTGACACAGTGACTAGTCAACTCGGCATTAAGGGGATGTTGAGTAAATGGAACCCACTTTGGTAGCACAGGTGACAACCAATCACAAGACAGGGAGAGTACGTATCTCATAATTTCGATGCTCTTAAGCGTTATAAATATCATTCATTTTAGAATTGAATGAGCAAGAATTAAACATGATCCAACCATTGTGGTTACGTTGAATAGAAAGCCTGTACTTTCAAATAGCATTCCCAGAGCTTGGCATGTAATTTCTCATCACACAGGCTTTCATTTCATGTTTCCTAGTGCATTGTTTTGGGAAAGTCAGCACAATAACCACTCTGCATAGTGGAGATTTGGAACGGAAAAAAATGGAAGAAGTGAATTTGCTTACCAGTGAACCCACTCTCTTAAGGTCGGCTCACTGGGACTGGGTGCATCAGGATCTGTCATTATCTGCAAAACCAAAACCACATTCATGTCGTGAAGGAAAGGAGAAAATGGTGAAAGTTTATACACCACTGGTGACGTGTGCTTCCATTTCTTACTTTCACATAAAGATGTTCTTCTCTCTTTTTGTATCCACTCTCTAATTCTAAAGTAACTACCTCAAAAAATATTTTACGATGACAAGAGGCGTGAACAGTAGTACTCCCCAGCAGACTCCATCTTGATCCTAGGGCCGACGTTATTCTTCTTCTATGATGACAAGCACACAAGTTTCTAGCCTGATCCTTTCCATCATTATAGAGCGAAAGGACAATATGAGCTCAACAACTTTGAACAAAAGAAGAGAGCCTCCGTACACCATCACCTATGGGTAGATTTTTCTCCAGGTACCACACAAAACCATAATAACCAAAACAATTGACAATCATGGTTCTGTTCCACTCAGCTCAGTAACAATGGAAATAACAATGGAAATTAGCACATATACTAGTTTTCATGATGTGCCCTCTCTCACCACCCACATTACTGGAAGTAAATATGTCCAGCACATATTATACACCCTGATCTTTTTAATCTGACTGCTTGGGTCCCGATAATGACTGAATGCGTGACAAGGGTTCTAGAGTCAATGATACCGATACTGTGACAAGTGTGCAGGATATTTCAGAATGTTGTTACGATGGAGTTTTACACAAGGACCAATTGAAGAGGGGTGAGCGTAGAGCTTCTATCAGCACATGAATTGGTGACAGTTCATTCGAGAGAGTGACCTGGTGATGACGTGGCTCATTGGATAGCACATCCATGAAAATATAATGATAATTTTTCAGTAGTCACTGAATCCTCACCGTAGTCACGAAACCGAAAGAGGAATACACACCAGAGTGAAGAAATTGTCGGCTCCTCCATTCCGGTCTGTCACCCGGATCCCTGGTGCCTCCGTAACCGCCGAGGGCTTCATCTGGCACCCATTTTTCACCTGCAATCCTCGTCCCCAACTCACAATCAACAGAAGCTTGATTCACGGCTCACAATCAGTGCACAAAAATCACCACCAAATCAATTGGGCACAACTTTGATATGGCATTGAATTCGTTGTATGAAAACCTGGCGTGATGAGTAAAGCACTGCCATATCCACGCTTGGTGCAAACATGTCGATCACATCTCCTATGACTCGCCCCACCACCAGGGGATCCACCGAACGCGACATCTCCTGTCACCGCGACCGCCCCAGTATATTCAAGCCTCTACAATCTTACCACCTGGAGTCCCAAAGTTCTCCCTACGTGACAAGTGTGCTGCAGTCAATGGTAAAAGTGACAACTGTGCAGGAACTACTCTAGAATGTTAGAGAACGCCACAGTAAAGAGGGTATAATGTCATAGTTTAAGTGTAGTAACCCTGATCCTTGAAGCGTATGCCCACAAGCTCACAGTAGGAAACGTGATCAACCAGTTGTGCAAAATTCAGCGACTCTTGCAATAAACCTTCACATGATCAATCCGAACTTTGCGTTGTACCGACAGACCGAGAGCTTCTAGTACTCACCTACAAATTAAAGGATTCAAGCACCAGCTTCGTCTGTCTTCACCCGTTTCTGCACAAGCAATCCCCGTCTCCGTAGAGAATTCTCCAGGTAGCGCTCAATACAAGAGTATTCCCGTCCTCTCCTAGCTCATACGCTTCTTCCGATCCCTCTTCCCCAACTCTGATCGAAGATCTGAATACGAACCACGCCAACATGAGTGAATTTGTAGCCTTCGTCTAGTAAGAGGTGACTCACACGCAAGAACAAGAATCCCGTTGGCTACTTATGCTACGTGAAATAGTTGATGCAATCACCAACTGATCGATCCCGTGAGCTAGGCTAGAGTATTTTTAACCGCCTGAAAGGTGCTAGGCCCGGCCCTTTGCAAAATAGCGATAGTTCGGCGACCTGGGAGATTGAATTGAGGGGAGAGGAATGATGTACCTGGACGTAGAGGTGCAGAAATCAGTGAATCATCAAGTGGGGGATTAGAATCTGTTGCCGTCATAGGTTTGAACTGCGTCATCAGAGGGCTAAGCTTAAGTGGAGCTGGGAAGCGCAGCAGGGGCTGAAGTTGAGGTGAGCGTAATTGAATCCACGAGCAGCCGGAGGTACGAGTCGAAGACACCTTGGGCCGTCCAAGAGGGTGCCAAGTGGCCTGCACATTTCCCCATTTCGGGAAGATTTTAAAATGGAGAAATGGCCCCAGTTTGACACCTCATGCGAAACGACAGTGCCACCTCACCACTTTTATTTCACAACTTCCAGGGACCTGAGTTTACTGATTTCCGTGTACCTTGTCAGTTGTCTCTCACGCGATTGGCTCCGAAGTCCTAACCCATCGCCATGGTAAAACTTCAGTGCAGGCCTGCAGCTGCAGGGGCGCGTAAAAGTTATTTATTAAATCTACTACTGTACAGTACAGTATGCTGAAGATAAAATCATGAAAAAGGGAGGCGAGTGAGACGGAGACTTTGAAGTGAATTTGCGTGGAAAGGGTAACAGCCATGTGTCCATCTGTCTGGAAGAGGATCAAACCTCGGAACGTATTCAGACTGTGACGTATTAGAAAGTGTGGACTGCTGATCCACTGAGCTTTTTCTTATTTTTATGTTTTAAATAACCTTTTATAACATTCAAAGATTCAGGTAGTGCAACAGAGCGAAGAGAAGCGCTGATTTCAAATCTGCAGTCAGTCAGAAACGCAGAGTTCATGGGAAAGATGCAACTTTACGAGTTCAGTGCATAGACTGTAGCCTCAAGAATTGTCGGAGAAAGTGGCCTTCCTTGTTACGGAGGCCGGGATAAATTGTGCCTTCATTCTCGTTTGTACTGTTGGACTGACGAGAGTGGACCTGCCTCAAGATAAAAAAAATGGAAAACAATAAATCTGAAATAGGGATTAAGAATTACTAAAAGCCACGTCTACAGTGGAGCCTACACGTATGCAGATATGCGTATAATAATCATATTTCGCCATTATGTAATTGGTACGATTCCATTCTATTCAAGAGTGAGCCATGATGAAAGTGGAAAAGATCTTGGAACAGAAAAATATCTTTGAAACCTGGAATAATGATCGGGCAGCCAGAACCGGCCTTCACTGTCAGTATTGGGAACAAGTGAAATTGAAAAATAAAATAAATGAAAACAATTGGATTTTGACGAAAACAATTGGATTTCGACACTTTGGATGGCCGAATAGGCAAGATACTTGCACACAACTGTCAACAATTCGCCCCAGGTTCCTACGCTTCTCAAACGCTCTAACACATGGTCTGAGCCAAAGTTATGTCGCTACGGAACGGAACTTTCACAAAAAATTCATCAAGGTGATAAGGAGTTTAGTCAAGACTTTGTCGTTCACCTCAGACTGCAAATTCCAGCTCCAAAGAAAAATCGATCATTTCAGTTGGAGAAACTTACAATGATAACAAGCTCACGACCAATGTCAATCATGAGGGGATGTTACCAGGGGTGTTTCTTTGGTCCTTCGTCATCTTAGAATTGATAATTTACAGGAAGATAACTGGCCAAATCCAAGTAGGCACAGTCCTGCCTGTAATTGTAAACAATGAGTGTTACTGCTGTTCGACTGAGCTGAGAACAATTTAGCATAGAAACTGGAAATCCCAAACAAGCTGAACCAGATGCATGTCTACATAGTAATCGTGTGAATTCTGTGGCTGCCAAGATGCTTAATCGTAGCTGCGCAATTTAAAGTTGTGAAGTTCCAAAGCCTTGCACCACCGGGATGTCTTTCAGATAGTTATAGAGCTGCTTTCGACACTCAGCAACCATTAGAAGAGACTCTCCCATAGGCTTCTCTCGCGCAGCAATAACAGCTGCCAGATACTTACGTCTCGCAAGCTCTAGCTTCTCTTGCTCTTCCGTGGATTCCTCCGACACGGTACTCACCTGTTCTTCATCGTTTGGACCTGATACACATACCAGAAACGTAGTCTTCTGATGCACCTCTTCTGAAGCAATAGTAGAAACCATGTCCACTCGATATGGTGGACCTTCTCTGTCCGTGTCATCCTGCTGTAAAATTAACACGACAGAGTATCAGAGTCCACACAATAGTCCACACATGCAAAATGTAAAAGACGAACTTCATTGCAATAAAAAAGACCATCTTCAACACCATGTCACAGTAAGTATCACCTGTTCTGACTGACTGCCATCGGTGAGCTCAGTGGCATCAACAGCATCGAGCTGGTAGCGTAAAGTCAAAACCTGACAACGTAACGTATTCAGCTCTGCCTCCATGCTGTTTGCCTTGTGGTTTGTCTTTACCATACCACGCTCTGCTTGTTCCAAAAGTTTCCTCATTTCTCCGAGTCCTTGCTGCACATCATTTGTCATTTAGTACTCAAATAGAGAAAGATGAGCGTGAACAGACCCTGGAAGCTGGCACATGCATTTACGATTGAAAAACACTACTTCCTCGTAAAATAGGAAGGTAGCTAGCAAACAGTTCTCTCAAATCATGAAAGACCTATAAAGATCCACAAAAGGGGGTGGGGGGTGGGGTGGGGTGGTGGGAGAGCTACAAGTCCCACCATGTGCGTAGTACAACCATATAAACATAAGACGAATAAGCAGCGAGCCCAGATCTGACATTTCGGGTTTCAGGATCAACCATATCTCTGTTAGATTAAAAACCCTGTGGACAAGGAAGAATCAAACACCTGTTGCTCGCGTAGCTCTACTTGAGCCGACTGGACAAAGCGATCCTTCTCAGCCAGTTCCTGACGTAATTTATCTATTTGTCCCTGCAAGAGCTTCATGTCCTCAGACTTATCATCCTTGTCTTCAGCTACACCATTCCCATGAGGTGCAGTGTTTCCGGGTTGACTGTCGAACTCAAACGCTCCTCCCTGAGAGTCATTTCCTTCTCTAACCTTGGATTGCCAACTTGATGCTCTATCCAGTACTGGATCCTTCTCCCAAAGTTTTTGACTCAAGTCATCAGTCTGAGATGCATGTGACTCTAAATTGTGATTGGAGCGCTGACCAATTGTCTCCAGTAGACAGTCCTTCTCCCACAACTTTTGCTTCAGTTCCTCGATTTCCACTAGCAAGTGGCGAGTGTCTTTGCTGGAGTCCTCTTGAGCCGTGTCGCCCTCAATGCGTCTAAGAATGTTCTCACTTTCCTCCCAACGGCACTCCTCTTTAGGTTCTTCACGAATGAGTTCACGACTGACTTCACGATTCGGTGTGCGCTTTGGAGTGAGGATGCCCTTTCTCACTTTCAGAGGACTTTCATAAGGCTATATCACAACCGAAGATTTTGTCAGCACTAAAATTTGGAATTCAAAAGCAAATGTCCAACTACGTTTCTATACGGTTAAATGGCGCGCATGCCGAGATCATTCAAGCCCAGAGGAACAAAACCTAACACAGCAGATTATAATCATATCACTAGTTCATACAATTATGATCTGCAAATGATCGTCTCGAATGATATAGCTCGCACTCGACATTGTCAGGTCAACCACACCAATTGTCATCAGTCATGAGCATATCAAACCAGTATCTAAGAGTATTCATAATCTAAGATTTAGCATCAGGTTTCAGGCACTTCAAAAACGAAATTACTGAATGCAGCTAATAAAGCAAAAGGGCTGCAAGTCCAGACAATTATTTACCAACACTCCACTAAATAAAAAATAAACAGCAGAAGGCGATGGAAGGGTGTAGACCTTGTACAGCGTATCACGGAGGGGTGCAGGTGTATAGATCATAGCAGCCTGGTGACCGAACATGCTACTCCGAGCTCCTTGTTGCTCCTGTCAACACAAGAACAATCCTCAGGACAAGGGATGCGCTCAACGCAATGATTAGCCACCAAGAGGAAATAGACACCACCTCCTCCCGTCGTGTCAGATGAAAGCTCATAATTGGCCATTTAGAATCGAAGCATTTATAAATAACAGATTTGAATATCTATTTGTAAAGATGGAAGCACCAACTCCTTCTTCGTAGTGATCCACGTAGTGTCCAGAACTGAAATTTTTGCAAGGGATGGATGCCGGTTAACTGACATGCTAAGAGACAGAGTGAGAGAGTTCACAGCACAAATCTTTAAGTGCAATTTATAATCAAGACCCGTCTGGCTCTCACACCAAAAGAACTCCGAATGTAGCCCGAGACATTGTGTGCGACACCCACTCTCACCCTAGATCCACTCAAAGCCTATCCCGCGACGCTAATCTTCCAAACTCAATCGAAGCAATTGCTGATAACAGATTTTTGTAAAGATACACTTCAATGCAGTTCACGAACTACCTCCACATATCAGAATTATTAACAATTTTACAAAAGATGAATACCAGCTCCTGTCATTTTAATCCAGAGAGTGAGAGAGTTCTCGATGACCACTCCACAGGCACACATCTTCCATGTATTATCAAGAACCGTGTAGATTTCAAACCATAGCCCAAACGAACTCCGAATGTCCAAACAACACTGCACTCTCGCCTTCCAGATCCACTCAAAGCCAATCCTGAAACGTTAATCCCCAAAACATCAAAACAAAGAACGTCACAAATAGCACAGAGACGCACCATAAAACTCTCCATCAAAGGAATCATCTCCACCAAGTTACGGTACAAAGCCGGGTCCACCTCCGGCGAGACGCCATTCCCCGCGGACATCGCCTTGGATCCACGAAACGACGCCATCGCCACCTCTCGCCCACTGGCCCGATCGATCGGTCAATCCCGGCCCCAACCCTAGCAATGCCTCCACCCTCCCCGGCCACTACGAATCTATCGGAATGCAGCCATGGCTATCGTCGACATTGGCAGACCAGCGAGCGCGCCAATGCCTGCAATGCCGCAGCAACTCCACTCACATCACATGGAGGAGGAAACCAGGGAATCGAGCTGGAAGGGAAAGGAAGAAGGAAATTAAAGGAGAGGCGAGATTCGAAAGGGAATCTCCAAGTGTTGGCGTGGGGAAATGATCAACTGAGTTTCGAAGTGAAGGTTGATGCGGCGGATGGACATGGGGGTGGCTATGGCGACACGGCGGGGGCCGCTCCTTGCAAGACTACTGTCACTTCTCGGGCGCTCAAAACGGAGGCGCTGCAACCCCGAGGCGGGAAAATGCCGTTTTCTTTCCCGCTGGGGTTCAGGGTTCTATGACCGTTCCGTTGAGCGCCCATTCCCGTCGGTTTCATTCAGCAAATTTGTGGATGAAGACAGATTTCGTGGGAATTATGGTAGTCCACAAATCGCCCATTTAAGAGCTGGAACTGAATTTTGGAGGGGTGAACCTTCTTTAAATATTTTTCAGTAAATTTTCCTCGAAAGATGAGTGGAATTGTCATCTAACCCAAGTCGTTTCATATTTTTTGGAGCTTTGTGGAATTAGTTATGAAATTTTGAAATCGAAATGACATAGGGTTCTAAAATCGCCCATCTCCTAAATTATACATTGCTAAAAGCTATGAAAATGCAACATGTATAAATAGTGTACATTTGAAAAGGTGGGCGCTTTTAAAGCCTATGCACTTTTAGAACCTCTTACTTTAAAACCACCCATTTCCAACCACAGATCCATATCCAACTTGAAATTGCCTACCAAAGCTTGGAATGTGATTTTTTTCTCCTTTTCAAGGTTGGGACTAATAAGATCATGACACATGTCCCAATGTACTGAACAAGAAAGCAAAAAGTAGTGAGTAGTGAAGTAGTTCTGAAATGGTTGGAATTGGAAGAGTCTATATACTAGGTATGGGTTGACACCAACTTTTGGCTTCCAAAACTCATAGTAATTTGATTTCAAAGGAAAAAAAATCACAAAAAATTGGCAATGCCCATCATTTCTATCTTTCTACAAGGCAGTAACTTTACATTGCCTTCTACTACTCCAGAACTTGTATGAAATTGTTTAAATGGCCAACTATTGAGGTGGTTCTACCATATCCGAGGGAACAAAGACCTCATGGGACTTTTCAAAATTTGGTCCCAAATATGGATGGATTATGAAATTTTCTATATGTGGGAATTGTTTTAGAATATATATCATACTAGCTACAACATTCATATTGCAATCACTTTGCAAGCAATACAAGTTGATAGTTTTGGAGTTCAATCATAGGATGAAAACGTGACAGATTTGGAAGGGTACCTAGTGGGACTTTTTAAATTTTCATCCTAAATATAGATGGATTACAAAATTTGTTGTGAGTGCAAATTTTTTTAGAATATCTATCATGCTAGCTACAACAATAACATTGTAGTTACTTCACACACATCTAAAGTTGAAAATGTTGGAGTTCAATCATAGCATTTTGAACACTGGCATTTGACTAGAAGACTCTTGATCATTTGCATGCAACTAAAATTGATAGTTTTGGAATTCAATTACAACATTTTGAAAATTGGCATTTGACCAGAAAATTCTTAGCCAAAATGTTTGCCAAGTTCTAGATCTTCATCGTGAACATTAAATGAAATAATTGAATGATATTTCTTCAAGATGAAAATATGATGGATTTTATGACAAGAGTTGTGACAAAGATCTTGACATTGTGTACTTAATATAATAGATTGGACTATGGTAGGGATTTTATTTTATAATTCATTACAAAAGGTCTAATAGGAGGCAATAGTCAACAAAAAATAAATTTTAAATGTTAACATTAGAAAAAAATTTAAGCCTTGAAAGGGTCATTAAGAAAAGGTTTCCAAGGCTATAAACAAGTGCAATGTTGGTTAGATAATTTAATAATTATTATTATTATTATTATTATTATTAATTTTAAATAAATCATTTTTAAAATTGAATAAATAATAATAAAATAATCACAATGTAATGTGGCAATAGTAGTGCCACATCATATTTTCAAAGTTTTGTGATTTTGAACTTAAATTTAAAATTCTTTTTTAAAATCATCTTTAATGTTTTTAAAAGTATTTGTTACACCTATTCTGCATTCCCATCCATTTAGGCCAGCTATTCAGTATTCATTGAATTTTTTTTTAATTTAAATTTTTTTGTTTTTGTTTTTCCAGCTAGCATTTTCTGCTATCAAGGAACTAACGATCCCCTTCAAAATTCCTATAATGCAAAGGATCAATAAAGAGGAGTTGACAAGGAGGTACTTTTTTATTGCAGAATTTTTGATGACAACCAACATTGTCTACACATATGCTACCATCCAAAAGTAACTTCAAATGGATGAAGATTTTTGTAGATGAATGGAAAAACAATAGAAAAGCCCAATTATGTGGGCAAACCACACAATGCATTTCCAATTTCTAATTACACTTTGTAATCCTTTGGAAACATCACAAACTTTAGACCCTATGGTTTGGCAACAGTTATCGTGTAGTTATCATTGTTTCATGGGTTCGCATATTAATCGCATTGTTATCGTATCATTACAGTGCATTGCTTTGCATCGTTATCGCATCGTTACAATGCATTACTTGTAATGATGCAATAACAATGCGAAGCAATGCATCGTAATGATACGATAACAATGCAATTAATGTGCGAACCCATGAAACAACGATAACTACACGATAATTGTTGCCAAACCGTAGGGTCTAAACTTTGTGATGAATTGAATGGTAACCTTTTAGGCAACTTTTATTGTTGGGATTTTGTTGAAATTATAGAGGGAAAAGAAAGTGTGGAGTGATGAAGGTTTTGTTTGTCTAATTTCTTGAGAGATTAGGATTCAATCAACTTAAAGATCTTACCAAAATTGTGTCCTACCCTCCCAAAATTATCCTAATACATACTTTAAGAGATGAGGACAACCTTCTATGCATAAACCTCAACCAAAACATCCAATTTGGACCTAAAATGGGCCAAATGGGTTCCTAAAAGTTAGTCATAGTACACAATCATCCACTTTAAACATTCAATTTTTCACATGCATTGATTTGGTACATGCATTTCACCAAGTCTTTAAATTCAATATTATCACATTCACCCATTCTTTTTAGGCAATTTAATTTTTTTTTCCATTTGATCATACACACCTCAACCCTAATTTTAGTTTAATTTGGGTAGCGCTTCTAAGCTTGCCTTAGAACCCTAAAAAATCAAACCCACATTCATGCATTCTTTTTAGGCATCCAAATTATACAAGTCCATGGAAATACATCCAAACATGCAAGGCAAACACATGGATTGTAATCATCATTATGTCTAAATTTAATTGGAATCCCTCACTATTTTAGTATTCTAGTAGTAGTTTTGGTTTTACTAACAAAAGGGCAATTGACCTCCTCCCAAAAAAGTAGTTGTCATTAATTCATCCTAGCTCCAAATGAGGCAAGTTTAGGCTTGTTGGAAATCTAGCTTCAAGGTGCACCACGCCTTCAAAATGTAGCTCGTTCTACTATGTCTTTCTTCCACTACTGTCCACCAAAGTTCATAGTCTCCAATTTGCGTGGTAGCTAACCTCTTCGTTCCAAATTAAATGAGCTATAGCTTTTTGGAAAGCTAATTCTATAAGCTACATCTTCTCTAATTTTTAGCTCTATCTACCTTGTTATTCTTTTGTTATTGCTCACTAAAATTGATAGTTCCTTTCAATCTTAAAAAAACTAATTTTCTTTCATCAATCTTCATTGAATCCCCCATCTAACCTAAAAATCCTTCACCAGTTTCACCCTTTTTTTAGAAAATGGTGAACTTACTCAACAAATTGTCCTACATGGCTTATTTCCCCAATCTCTCACGAATCATGTTTAAAACACCTATAAATTACAACCTTACTCTCAAAACACACCATGCACAAGAAGATTAGGAGAAAGAGGGTTTCAAACACTAATTTTAAATATATCCAAGTTCCTAATGGATTAATTTTTCTAATTACTTCATCCCACTTTAATCTATTGTTAATTCACTAAATAAGTGCAAAATGTGCCAAATTAAAAAAATGTTAAATTAATGTAAATGCATTAACTTAATGCAAACTAAGCTAATTTAGTATTACCCCCCCTAATTACTGTAAAACCCCTATTTTGATGTTTCTTTCATTAGTTTAATGTTTCCCTCACTATTTTAGTATTCTAGTAGTAGTTTTGGTTTTACTAGCTTCTTTTGTATATGATTTTATTTATTTTTTATATAATATTAAAAAATTACCATTTTGTTATCTTTTGGATTTTTTATTTAATTCTACGTTCATTTTTTATTTAATAATATTTTTATTTCTATTTTCTCATCATTTTACCATTAGTCTAATTTGATTACTTTATCAAATTTTAATTAACACCTTTTAAGTTTAATTTTTCTATTTTTTCCTTAGAGTTTTTCCTTCATTTTTTTCTAATTACATTTTCTAGTATTTTGCCCTAACTTCCTAATATTCTTATCCTTACATAATGAAAAACACTCTAATAGTTGGTTGTATGTTAATTTGGAATACCAACACTTTTGGACTAGTAAATTCATACAAATTGTTTATATTTTCCACAATCTAAAAAGTGAAACAATATAGTGGTTGACATACTCAACTATCACAAGAGCCCAAATGTTGAAGGTTTTCTTCTAGTATAATTATCTTTTAAAAAGTGACAACCTGCCTACCTTCCAAATAATAATAATAAATTATTCCTTAGACTCCCTCATAAAGTATCTACAGGATGAGTTATATGTTGATACAGATGTGCATACACTTCCTCTTAAAATACCCCCATGGATATGTTAAACATTGGCATGAATATGCATACCCTTCCTTATAAAAAAACAAAATTTGGTAAATATTGATATAGATACACGTACAAGCATACATAGACAAGCAGTCAAGCATAGCATATAGATATAGAATAAAGATACAAGTACAATATATATGGGTATATGAGTATGGATATGATATGTGGTATATACACAAATATGATATAAAGATAGTATATACACTCATAATATATAGTTGCATATCCCATACCAATTGTTATTAATATATAGGTTTAGAAAAAATATATGGTTTGGGGTAATGCAAAATCAATATAAATTTTTTATGGTTAAGGAGGTAATGAAAAATAAATTAAAATGTTTATTTTAATTGAAAAAAGGCTAGGGGTCTAGGCTTTGGTGTCCTTTTTGAGTGACTACCCACTCAAAAGGGTCAAACCCACAACTACTAACATTAAAGGGATAACATTATATGGTAATTATACCTAAACCTTATTAATGAAGATAGTTGAAAATTATTTCTATTATAAAATTCTCTAAATCTTGGCAGGTCATGTAAGAAGTCAAAAAGACATTTTAGATTCTTGTAGCATACTTTTTGTATGAAACATTTGTATTGAAAGTAGGTGGATTATAAATTCTTTTGAATTGAACATGTACATTTTAGAGAGGAATGTGTTAAGGATGTAAAAGCAAATCAAAATTAAGTCTAATTATCCTTCAACTAGTCAACTTATTATCTAATAAAACTAGAAAATAGAATTGTTTATAGTTGTCGTTCTATTAACCCCTAATTATAATCCAAACAACTAGTTTGTGGTAAATGTACATTTTAGGCAATACTTTCTAATGGATATAAAGAATAAATTACAAAATTTTAATATATCCTAGAGTATATTATCTTATTATAGTTGTACTATAAATTGAAATTGCTATTGTCTAATCTTTTTTATAATGAAATGAACATAAATTCAACAAGTGTTAAGAATCTATTTTTGAGGAAAAATAATGAGGTTTTCAAGGTTAAGTCTTGGGCCATTTCTTTCTGTTCAATGAAAAATGAGATTATATCTAATTACAAAAAATCAATAATAATGTAAAATGTATACACAATTAATTGCCAAAGTGAGATGTTTTGAAATTGATTTGACCAATATCACTATATACTTTTCCAAATTTTATCTTATAGATAATCCTTTCACAATGTATAAGATTTTCTCTTATAAAAACCTCAAAAAATTTACAAGATATTATTTATATACAAAGATATGATTTATACACAACACATTTTTGCACAAGTTCCCTTAGATGTTAAGTAAATTTAATGAAAAAACTACATTATTACACATCGATGCCTACTACATTTCTTTGCGCTACTAATTAATTGGTATTATGTTGTGGACATGTATGGCACTTTGCAAACAATTTAGTTTCAAAATATTTAAGTAAAATTTATCTCATAATGACATGGGGATATAAAAAACACAAATGTGTCATGAAATACAAGCTTTGCAAATTTTGCATCAAAAGAACAATGTGAAGCATTAAGAATAGAAAACAACAATGCTAGCACGTGAGCATAGAGATGCAAGCCTATAAGTCTTGAGCCTAGTTGCATGTATGTACCTACAACCATTTATAGCATATGTACCATTGGTATTTATAACATCAAAAGAGTCTACAATATAGATACTTATAATGCAAACACCTATAACCCTGTAATATAGATTCCTACACTCATGGGCTTATAGATTCTATACTCACATGCTAACACTCACCGAATAGGAAGTCTCCATATGGAGTCATTTTTTTTTAATTTGTAGATTTGTTTCAAATTAATTTTGAAGGTCAAACTTCAAAATTTCTCTAAAAATGTATTTTTGTTTTTTGGCATTTGAGAATTTCTATGATTCTTCAAAATTGCACTCTCAATTGTTTTGTGAAAAAGAAGAAGTTATAGATGAGAACGTCAATATTGTTTATAAATAGTAAATAATTTAGGCACTTGACAAATACCCTAATGTCTCTAATACCCCAAACTACTTGTATTACAAAGCAAATGTTCTATGAAACACTCTTTACAATTGAAAGCACCATGTGTATCTCTATCTAAAACAACCTTGAATTCCATAAATCATTGAAAATGTTGTAGAAAATAATATATTATATCATTTATAAATTGTCAATTGTACACCCTATTAAATTGGTTCATGTATACGAATAAAAAATTTCCCTCATTCATTGCTCATTGAATTATGACACTTTTTCAAATCTTTTTTTCCACATTGAATGAGGCTTAATTATGGCCATATTTGTTATATTGAGACTTTTTGCAAATTTTGAGATAGAATATTAGATATTATAAATTCATTTATAAAAATAATAATTAAAATCAAAATTAAATAATGCTCAAATAGTGATTCTAAAATGAAACTCTAAAAGTTAGTGTTGTTACCTATTTATAAAAAAATACTACTAAAGAGATAAAACAATTTATCTTCGAGTCAAAGATAAAAATGAGACTACAAAAAGTCTCAATATAATAAATATGGCCTAGTTTGTACAAATATTATGATCTGGAGATGCACCTTTCAATAATTACTAAAATTTTGTAGTAGATGCATCCCCAAGATATTTGTAAGTTTTCAATTGTGAAATCGTTAATATATTTAATGTACAAACATTGAGATATATATTACAAATAATAGATTTACAATGTAGTCTTTTCTACTATCATCCATTAGACACTAAACAGTTCATTCAAATGGGACAATTGGTTTCAAGCCAAAAATCAAAAGAGAACTTGGTTAGTATACTCAATTTACTTGTGGAGTATCTTTGGGATAAGATCATTGAAAATTGATTATGTTCCCAAAAGCTTGCCTTAAAAATGCCCTCCTTCCCAAATACATGCTTGATGCACATTGTTCACTATAAGGACATTGAAACTAGAATGCAGTTTTAGACAATCTACTGATACAACTTTGATGTCTTATAACTTTAATATGTGTTTTATATTTGAATGCGGTTTATGGATTTCACCTAACTTTAATTACAATTTGTCTTTATGTAATTAAGAAATGATAATTTTTAATATACAATAATGGTTTCACAAATTGCCAATGTATCCTATTGCATCATTACTATATTTCCTCTAGACTAAAGGGTTGCTTTACATTGAAAGGCTAGGCCAATTTACTATATAAGCAAAGAGCCCCCAAATCCTAACTTGTGATTTCACAAAAGGCTAAAATTGATGTGAACTCCTTTACACCTAGAATCAAAGCCAATTGGATAGAATGAATTTTGTATTCCAAAAAATGATTAGACATGGATTGAACTTGATGAATTGGGTGCACAGAGAATAGAAGGCCAAATTCTTGGTCGCAAGGCCAATGTCAGATTTCAATTGAATTTTTTTATAAAATATTATTTTTTTCATCAAATCAAATCCATTGAATTTTGTGCAATCAACCTCAATGGGAATTGACCTAGCCTCTAGGTATAAAGTGGCCCTAAAAAGAGAGAAAGAGAAGGGCTGAAATTTTCTAGGTTTTCATTGACTCAGCCCCACTTTTTGGCCTCAAGGCCTTTACATATTGAAGAATTGGCCCCTAATGTAATCTTGCAGGCCACCTTAACCCATTAAAGATGCTATTGTTTTCTATGTGTTCTCCTCTATTGTATACAAAAGGAGAAATTGAGTAATAGTCACATGAAATCCAATTCAAGGTGTAAATTTCAGACCAAGTCATAGGCATACTATTGATCAATTGAGAAATTTTTGGGAAATTTTTGAGTGCTTGGAGAGGATTAAATAAATCCAATATGCGGACATCATATGCGAACTCTTTTGGAGGGCAACATCCTTAAGGGTTAAACCTAAAAGGGGTTGAAATTTTGTGCAATCAGCCTTAAGGAGCCCTAACTAAATTTGTATTCTAGTCTTTGGGTACATGAGTGGATACTTGGATATGACTATAGGTAGTAATAAGCTATAAGTACATGGGGCATGATTTAGATACCATGATAACTGTCCTAGTAATTTGATAAGCCTTTGTGACGTTAAACACAAGAATTTATTCTAGGAGAAAATGTAGGAATTTACTCTACGGAAAAATGCAGGAATTTACTCTTGGAAAAAACACATGGATTTACTCTAGGGAAAAACGCAGAATTTTAAAACACATAAAAAAATTTGCAAATTTTGAATTCATATTTGCAATTAGAGACCTGTATGACTTTTAGGATATGTAAAATGTATCCTAACATCACAAAGTTTAGATCCTACGGTTTGGCAATAGCTATCATGCGATTCTTGTTGTTTTATAGGTTCGCACGTTGATCGCATTGTTATCGCATCATTACAGTGTATTACTTTGCATCGTTATCACATCATTACAGTGTATTACTTTGCATCGTTATCGCATCATTACAATGCATTACTTGCAACCAAATCGTAAAGATGCGAAGTAATGCATCGTAATGATGCAATAACAATGCAATTAACGTGCAAATCCATGAAACAACAATAACCACATAATAACTATTGCCAAACCATAAGGTTTTGAAAATGATTGACCCTTGAAAATTAATTTTCATACATGGTAGTTTTTTAAATTTAAAAAATTTAAAATTTTGATAATTTTTTATATTTAATATAATTCACCAAAAAAAATATTTTATTTTTTCATAATCAAAAACATTAAAATGGATTTTATATGATTTTTAAAATTATTTTATAAATAAATATTATAATAAATATAAAAATATTTAAAATAATACAAAATTCTAGCTGAAAAGGAGATGATAGTAATAAATATCATGGTGTAATTGGTGTACTCCTTGAGCCCACATTGAGAAAAACCTAATAGAAAAAGTTTGAAAGTGGTGTAAGTTAAGCTTTGGAGATGCTACCTTTTAGGTATCCTAAAAACTAATTCCAATTTTGACAATTTTACAAAAAAATCAAATGGAATAAAAAGTAAATTACTAGAAATACATATTCTTTGTCAAACTTAAAGACATCTAAAATAAAATTAAAAAAACTATGTGAAAAACAACTTTGTATCATGCTCCTTTGACATGATGTATCTTTAACCCTTAAAGTCCCAAGGCCTTTTTTCCATCAAAACCTACTCAAATCTGCTATTTCTATTGCAAAGAGAAAAAAACTTTAAATATTGTGTTTTTCACATATATAACCACAAGATCTTGTACTAAACCAATATAAAAATGTGTGGAAAAAATTTCAGAAACTTTGCCCATGTAGATTGCAAGATATTTGCATTAAAAGTGAAGAAAACAATTTTTTCTTGCACCTTGATCGGCTAGATTTTGGCTTTGAATCTTCTTAACTTAAAGTTTTTGCACTACTGGTTTTGATTTTCTA
Source organism: Climacium dendroides (assembly GCA_950106755.1). Classification (NCBI taxonomy): domain Eukaryota; kingdom Viridiplantae; phylum Streptophyta; class Bryopsida; order Hypnales; family Climaciaceae; genus Climacium; species Climacium dendroides. The sequence continues at coordinate 27,052,647 of OX467088.1, forward strand.
TTATTTTATGATGAATAATTGAGTTGAGAATCTAAGAAAAAAAATTCAACAAAAAGAACACTTAATTTTCACTCATTAAAAAATTGTTAAGTAGAAGTAGATTCAAGATTGAGGGGATAACTAAACCATTAATAGCTCTAAGATGTAATTGAAACACAATAATCCCAACAATGAGATTGTTCTACCAAGAACACTTAACCTTGACCAACAATTTTTTTTGAATAATTGTTAAAAATGCATACAAAAATGAAGTTTGTAAGTTAATTTTTCAAGAAGATGCTTAGATTGCCCGTAAATTAAGATTGTCCATAACTTTCTCATTACTAGTCCAAATGGAATGAATCAAAGCTTCAAATGTAGACAAAAATATAATCTTTGAGAAAAAAATTTAATTCAACTTTTTGTGATTTTTTTGAGCTGCCCCTCGAGTTGCTTTTTGGACTCATGGTGGCATAACTTTTGTTTCCGGGCACCGATTGAAATTTAAAATATATCCCTAGAAAGCTTATCTAATTTCCTATCTTCAAAAAAGTTTCAAAAAATCATGTCAAAAATTGAGATCACATGAGCCTACCCAAAATCCCAAGAGTCTCTTGTAGGGACTTTGGGACTTTAGGGGTTAAGGGTTTAGGGAATTAGAAGCATATACAAATTTTGATAAATTGTAGACCAATATTTAAAGAACAAAGAGGATTTTAGTGCAATGTTTTAAGTTATATACTAATTCTAAAACTTTGCAATTAACTATTTTTTCCGCAATTTTGAAAATGAGAGAATGACATTTTATAAAGTCAAAATTAATCTATTTTTGACACATATACAAGGGATGAAACCATTGGCCAAGTGAAACTAGTGGCTACTTCAAAATTAGCCAATGGAAGTAGAAAAAAACATTTGCATTTTGAAAACATAAGATGCAAAACTAGAAGGAAATTGAAAGGGCCCCAAAAAAACCCTCAACTGAAGGATATTATATCTACCTCCTTTTAACACTTAATAGATTTCAACTACCATGGGGATAGTATTCACTAACTCATACATAGGCAAGGTAAGAATCATACTCAAGATGGGTAGAGGATTGATTGGGAAAATATTATGTGGGGGATATCTATTTAGATTGGGCAAGTTAGGGTTATTTATTCCATTAAAGATTGATTGACAACTTTCTAGTAAAAATTGGCACTTTTTCATTGGTAACCAAAGTTTTAGAATGATTTCAAATACAGACAAAAGTAGACATGTGTAGGGAATTGAGAACGGAATGCATTGGGACAAGAATTAGGACAATCTGTACAACATGTGATTTTGGGGTTGAAAAAACAAATGAATTATTAGCTGAAAATATGAAAATCAAAATGGAAATCAATGTAGAATCTGCCATGCACTTACTGCGGAATCCCAAGCATTCACAACAATTTCATTAGCATAGTTAGATCTTTGGAATACATTATGGTTTGGTAGTTTTTTTCCATATTCAACTTGAGACCAAAAAATGTCTTGCCCGCCTCCAATATTAACCACAATCCTTAATGTACTAAGAAGCTTCTGCATATGGCGGATTTGGTAGTGTGGTTTGGCTAGCTGGCTCACCCTTTGGGCTTGCCAGTGGCCTCACTACATTGTAGAATCCACCATATGCGGAAGCTTCTTTGGCATTAAAAGCCTAGAGGTACAAGAATACGATACGAGAATACAGTACAAGAATATGGTATATCAAATATGGGTTCAAAATCGACAGACTTGGCTGATTATATTGGCTACCAATTTTGCCAAAAAAAAGGCTCGAATAGTTACAAAATCGGACCTCCAGGCTTTTAACGGGTTAACAATCTCCGCCGCTAAGTTCCCATAATCCCACCTCCGTTGTCCCTTGTTGTCAATGCTTTTCCTTCCACCACTCTTAACCTCTTGCTTGCTTGTTTTTTGTCTCTTACTTGCTTAGTCTTATTTCAAGACTTTCATTCATATTGATGTTGTGTTGTTGGTCTACTATTCTTAATGAGTGTTGACATTGTTTTTGAGACATTTTTGTTGAAGTGTTGATGTTGTATTCATTATTGTTGTTCATTGGTCATGTTGTAATGTTGTTGCTATATACATCTATATTATAGGAGTCTATATTATAGAAATCTTCCATGATTACAACACAGTTCGGGAAGTTCAATAGAAAAATTGGTGTATTTCCGACCTTTTTAAACAAGGTTTAGAAAAAAATTTACTCAGAAGCTTACCCAAAGTGTTTTTTTTTCTCGGTTTAAATCCTAAAATTTTCTTTGCTATTTGGCAAATTGCCAAATTTTTTATTTTTGCTTTGGCATATTTTCCATTTTAGTGTCTACAATTGGATTCTTTTTTGCGTTATGGTTTTGAGGGGTTCATGTGTTTTGTAAAATGTAGTATCCTTGGCAAAAATTGAACTTGGAGCCTCCACCATCTTAGGTTCAAGGATGTAGCCTTTAGAAAATAAAAGGATACATGGTCTAAGCATTTCCAAAGGCTGGTTAGTATGGAAAAAAATGCAAATCAAGACAATTGGTTTCTCTCATAATTTGATGCTCCGCATGAACAAGAAGCATCACTTGAACTTGGTTGAATTAAAGAACACAAGTAATTTGAGGGGTTAGCATACAAAAAATGATACTTACTCTCATTCTTCCACAAAGAGAATCCAATTGTAGATACTAAAGTCTGGAAATATGCCAAAGTGAAAATAAAAAACTAGGCAATTTGCCAAATGGCAAAGAGTCTTTGGCATCTTTAACATCCCCCCAAAAACACAAAATTGACTCTAATAAATCACAAAGAGTGGTCACAACTTGCCATCTATTAAGCCACCTAACTTTATGGTAATGCTTCATTGTTCTTTTTGCATCAAAGAGTTCTTCTTGCAAAGCTAAAAGGGCATGTTTGCGCTTACTAGACATTTAAAAAAATGAAGAATGGAATTCAACAAGGAGTCTATAACATTAGATGCTTCCTTACACTATGGTGCTTTTGCAGCATCAAGAGTTGCCAAATTCATCTTGTAGGCAACACAATGGTAAGATAGCAAAAAGGGTTTATTTGACCTTTAATTCTGGTAGAAACTCCACCATGAACACCCAACATAGTGCTTGCACTACCAAATGCTACAAACTTGCATAAATCTAGCCCCTACTTCCTTAGATTTATTAGACGAGTATCAAAAATTATATCAGCATTTTTCTTTCCACCTTTAATTTCTAACAAGCCTAAAAAAACAATCACAAATAAACCTTCCTCTATGATGGTAGAAAATACAACAAGATGTCCAATAATACTAATATTGGTGGATTCATCTACCATAATACCCCCCAAAAGGGAGTTTTGCACCCTACAAAAGTACAAATGATTTTTAAAAAATCACAACTGAAATGTACTACACCAAATTAGTACAAGCCTTCTCATTATGATTCATACTTGCAGTCGTAGGAGCATTCACATTTACCAACAACTTACACAAAGATGAAAACTTTGAAAAAGGGAGTGATTACTTCCCTATGAAATATGTTGCCTTAAAAAGTGAATTCAACGCTTCTTCACTGCCTTTGCAAAATGGCCTTCTCTATCACTTTTTCTTCACTTTGTGTTGCCCATGCAAGTCGCTTGTGCTCATTGGAATGGTCATGGTCTTGAAAAGTACTTACCTTTAGATTTTTTGACCCCTCCTTGGCATAAACTGAGCGCCCCCTTTTCTCCCTACAAACCTTGCAAAAATTCTCCTTAAGTTTAGGGAGAAATCTAGCCATTCAAACTGGTTGTACTATTGGTCTTTTTAAACACTTTGTGCAATTTCAGCTTGTAAAGAAGGAGGTTAATACACTAGAGATGTCTGATTCTCAAAGGACCTAGAGCTTTTACATGTTGAGGATGCTAAATCAATGACATCAATATTTCGAAACTTGGCAAAGAAATGTTCCCTTAAAGATTTTTGTTGTTTTACTATGATTGCTTGCACTACAACAAAATCCAGCATGAGGACAACAATGACTGAGTAAATGTATAATAAAGCCTAAACTTTTGAGAAAAAAAGGGAAAAAATAGGGTAAAGGAAAAAAACAAGAAAAGTAGTGCAAAGTACCTTGCCAAAATGAGCTGTGGATTAAAGTAACAATTTACATACTACAAGTCAAAGAAAGGAAAGAACATGAATCAACCCAAGCTAATACAAAATCAGTCCAAATTCTACATTTAGCAAAAATAACATATGAATATCAACTCAAGCTAATACAAAAATCAACCCAAGCTAATACACAAAAATTAATCTAAATTCTACATTTAACAAATGTAACATACAAAAATCAACCCAAGCTAACACATTCATCAAACTAAGCTAACATACAAAAACAGCCCAAGCTAACATACCCATCAAATCAAGCTAACATACAAAAATCAACCCAAGCTAACTCACAAAAATCAACCTAAGCTAATGCACAAAAATCAACCCAAATTGAACATTTAATAAATCTAATATATAGAAATTATCCCAAGCTAATACACCCATGAAACTAAGCTAACACATTCATCAAACTAAGCTAACACATTCATCAAACTAAGCTAACATACAAAAATCAACCCAAGTTAACATACACATCAGAACTAGCTAACACACAAAAAATCAGCCCAAACTAATATACACATCAAACCAAGCTAACACAAAAGTCAACCCAAATTCTACCTTTAACAAATCTAGCATACAAAACCATGCATTGACAACAATAACAAGCTAACACACCAAAAAAATTACAAAAAACAAAGAAAGGGAAGGAAAGAACAATTTAAAAGAAACATACTTTAATGAGCGCAAGAAGCAACCTATGGCAATCTATGCAATAGTGGAAGCCTATTGTCCAAGCAAAATTGTCACAAAAAATAGCATTGTAAATAGCATTATAAATAACAAAGCATTATATTAACTCACACAATACATTCTAAGATTACAAGCAAACTATTTAGCCTTTAACAATCCTAGTTTAGATGTGGGAGCATAATTGCCCTACCCACCCTACCCTGATAAAACATCAAGCAAGAAAATAAAACAAAAACAAAAAGGAATACACATATCTAGAGTGTAGTCATTGTGAGCTTCCTCACAAATCACAAGCACAATGCCCTTCAACATTAACAAGAAGTAAACATTGCTCAAGAATGCTCTAAAATGCAAAATGTCCTTCAACAACACCAAGAAAGACTGAAAGCCAAAAAAACAATTGAGTAAGTGAAAGTAACTAAGTCACAATGACGGTAAAGTAATTGTCAATCCTAAACCCAATCAAATCAGTTTTGTGTGCAAAATCACAAGGCGGGCAAGAAATTGAAATTTGAAAGTAAAATCCTAAGCAAGAAAACAAGTGAGCAGGAGTGATTGAGAGTGACAACCCTGAGCCTTAATTGAAGTGATGGCCTTGAGGGACTAACGGACTCATAGTTTGACAAACAAACAAACTACTTACCAAAATCATTGTATTAGTGTATTGACTACTCTTAGGCTAATTACTAAGCCTCCAAGGTCCTTAGTCCTTAGTCAAAATTTTCCATCCTACCCCCACTTCCCTCGGCTGCTCGCCAAAAAAACAAAAATTTAAATGGTAAATATCCTAAGTATTTGTTAGGATACCTAATCGAATTGCTAGAATTTTTTTACCCTACCCTGTCAATTTCCTAACATGACATTTTAAGGGCCGGTACCTCATCCCAATGTTCTTTATGTCATTTGGAAATCTTCAAAAAAATTTGGCTAGGTTGAAACTAAACCTCGGCACTCCCTGGACGTTAGATTACAATATAATTATGTTATAAATACCTATATTATAGGTTTTTATATTATAAGCACCTTCAATGGTTATAGGATATTTACTTATACATATGCTCAAGGCTCACATACTTAAATTTTCATGCTCACACACTAGCATCATTGTTTACATAGTACTCAAATATTGTTGCTAATTTTCAAGACTTAAGAGCTCTAAAGTTTGGAATCTTTATAGCTACTACAAGTTGTAGAGAAGAATTTCTAATTCATCACCCATCACACCTCCTAACAAGAAACCTAATGACATTAAGAAAATCAATCTACATTAAAAAGATTTTTGGTGTGATTTGTATGATTGGGTGGAATTCAATTGTCACTTGGAGAGAGGTTGTAAGACTTGTAACAAGGATGGAGGTAAGTTTGCATATGCCACTGAGGGTTTTACAAATATTAGGATTTCAACATTACTACAAGACCACAGTTAATTGTATAACACAAAAATTGGCTTGGACTAAATATGAGGATTAAAAAGTTTTACAAAAGCTATTGCAGCTGCAATTGCAATTGTGATGAAGTAATGTTGTCCCTAGTTAGGATTGCCTTCTTCACATGGAGGGAAACTCTCCCTTTTGGCTTGCAAAGCTTCCATCACTCAAAAATTTCACCATGATGAAAAAATTGGTCATTGTTCTTTTTTGTATCATTTAAAGGAAAGTTTGGAATAGAGTTAGAGATTCTAAGTTCTTTGGCTTAATAAGTAAATTCGTTGGATTTGTATATGATAGAACTTCCACCATGATACAAGTATGGTAACTTGGTTGAAAAGGCAGACCCATTCCTTTCTTCAACTCATTGTATTGCTCATAGAAGAAATCTAGTTGCCCTTAAGTTTTGAAAAACAAATCATGCAAGAAAATGTTTGTTGTGGTAGATTCTATATAGACATATTGGCTCATCATTTTTGGAAACCGTCAAAAAAATGAATGAACTTAATGATATTCAAAACACCCCTTCTTGACTCTTATGACTTGAACCAAGATATATTTAATCCAACTACAAGTTTTAATATCTTCTTCAAATATGGCCCTCCAACTAGTTACGATTGTTGTTTGCCTAGCAAAATAAGGAGGTTTAAATTCCACAATATTAAAATGATTAGAGATCCTATAGATATTAATCAAAGTAGAGGTTGCTTTAACAATTTAAAAGTTTCACATTGACGTGGTTTGTATGAAATTTAAGCCTAGATTTAAGGACAATAATGCCATTGATGCTTTTTATGTCCTTAATCCAATTCATATGCCTTACAAACATTGGTTAAGCATCATGGGGGGGATAAAGAACTTGATCTTCTTTTGAAGTAATATGGGCATGAAAAAAGCCAAGGAAAAAAGTTGACCCTTCTTCCCTTGGTAGACATAGCAACTTGTAACAAGAATATATGTTTTTTAGCTACAAGGATTTACTAAGTGGATGGACACAATCTTGTAGGATTTATGGGCTTCAACTAATTGGAGTCCATCTTTGAAAATGAAGTACCCTAACCTTCTATCTAACCCTTGCTAAAATTACAAAGTGTCAATGCATGAGCCCTACAATGTGTGAAAGGATTTTATGCAAAAATGAAGCAAAAACTTATAAATAGCTTGATAATAACAAATATGGATAGTGTCATGTGATTGACCTTAGAAGGACCAAAAAGATATTTTGACCATATATTAGTAAATGTGGAGGGCTATGCCAAATTCAATTCTTGCAAAGGATACAATATTTACTAGTACTTTTAGTTATAAATATTAATTTATTTACATTAGAAAAATCTAATAATTTAGCAGGTGCTAATTTCAATTTGAAGGAAATCGATCAAGGAGACATTGGCACTACAAGAAATAAACTAATACTTTTGTGATTGAAAAGATGCAAACCATGACAATTGAAGAAAAAAGGTCCATCCATACCTTAACCCCTAAAGGTTTTTGACTTTGTTTTCACCCAAAACACTCCAAAACTGCCATTTCTAATACATCTACCAAATTTTAGGAAAAAAAAACATTTTTGAACACATGTAACTATAGGGTCTTATATTACACTAGTTAGAAAAGATGTGGAATTTTTTTTTTAAATTTCCCCCATGTGGATTGTAAGATATTAGTGTTTGAATTGACAAAATCCTTTTTTTGCCTTGCAAAAAGATTGGACAATTGCACTTCACAAGGTGCATTTGTATGAAAAAATGTCTAAAACGATAGTTACCCTTTGGATTCATTTTTCAAGTCAAGTTGGCTACTAAATGCTTGAAAAAATTTAGATCATTTAGAGTTTTACAACATACATGAAAATAACAGTAAGTGGAAAGAAGTAGAGAATGATTCAAAATACTAAATTGTCAAGAATTTAGTTATGGACTTGAAAAATGCCAATCCCAATGGTTGTAATGTCAATGTAATAAACAATCTACACCCAATGTTTTATTTTTTTAATTTTTAAAAAAATATTGAGAATTGAGTTAACCTCTAAAGGCCAAACACTATTTTTAGGCATTATAAATATTTTGGGCAGCTCACTACAAATGGAATTTTTATTTTATTTCTTTGGAATTCTCACACAACATGTGGTCAAGGAGTAGCTTTAAGGCCCAATAATTTTCATAACTTTTAACTACATGGTTAAAAAGTTATTGCATAATCTGTAGTTTTTTGTGAGGTCGGGCAATTTGGACAGATCTAAAAAAATCACTTTTTGAAGAAATACAAATTTGAAATTGATTCTCTAGATTTATATATAGGTGGAAAGCTTTGAAGCATTTCATTTTGATGAATAAGATGAAAGTTATGAGGATTTTTAGTTGTGGGTAGTTTACGAGTAGTTATGAAATCTTTATTCTAAAATAAACTTTGAAGTCCTTTATTCAACTCATTTTTCAATATTTTTGAAAAAAATAAAACATTTTGTGAAGATTGTTTAGTACAAAATTACAACAATTGGACTTGACATTTTTCAATTTCATGAATGAATTCTTAACAATTTAGTATTTTGAGTCATTTTTGACTTATTTGTACTTAATGTTTTTTTCCTATATGTTATACAATTTCAAATGATCCAAAAAATTTCAATCATGTACCTAACTTGCCTAAAAGATTGAATTTTAAAATGCACCACCATTTTGAGCATTTTTTCATACAAATGTGACCTTGTGAAGTGTAGTTGCCCGATTTTTGGCAAGGCCAAAAAATGGATTTTTGTCACTTCAAATACTAATATCTTGCAATCTACATGGTGGAAATTCCTGAAATTTTTTCCACATTTTTTCAAACTAGCATACTACAAGATCCTACGGTTACATGTGTCCAAAAATGTTTTTTTCCTTAAAATTTGGTACTTGTACTAGAAATGGCGTTTTTGGAGTGGTTTTGATGAAAACATAGTCAAAATCCTTCAAGGATTAAACAAGAGACTTCAAAGTTTGTTTTAGAATAGATATTTCATAACTATCCACAAACTAAAACTCCTCAAAAATTTTCATCTCATTAATGAAAATGGAACGATTCAAAGCTTTCCACATATATACAAATCTAGAAAACAAATTTCAAATTTTTATTTTTAAAAAGTGATTTTTAAAGAATTTTTGGAATTGCCCAAAGATCAATGAAAATTACATATCATACATAACTTTTTTATCATGTAGTCAAAAGTTATGAAAATTATTGGAGCCTTAAAGCTATCCCTCAAACACATGTTGTATGAAAATTTTAAAGAAAAAAAATAAAAATTATGTTCACAGTGAACTACCCAAATCACTATGTTGCCAAAAATTGGTGTTTGGTTCTTTAGGGGTTAAGTCAAGTTGCTTCTTTTGTTTTGTTTTATTTGTCATAGTAAGATTTCATGGCCCATATGTCCCCCAGTCACTTTCTTGGAATCGTAGGAAAACCCTCAATGAAGAAGGGTGTACGAGCTTTGTTTCATGGTGTTTGGACCGATGGCATGAAAGTTATGGATTTAAAAGTTAATTTTTAATTAAAAAATTAAAAAATATTTTGATTTTGATTTTGATTGTGGCAACGGCACATAGCACATTAGTTTTTTAGTTTAATTTTTTAGTTTTAGTTTAGTTTTTTAGTTTTAGTTTTTAAACAAATGAATTTCCACTATAAAACAACAAAACTACAACACCAAAGTTCAAAAGTTGGACAAAAAGAGGAAAAGAAGGAGCTACATAATAATACAAGGAACATGCCCTTGTCTATTCTAGATGATAGCATCTCCTATCCTAGAAGCCACGATAGATGATTGAGTCCAAATTGCATCAAAATTTGCCCAAATCCTATTAGTTGACTTGCAGCACCTATAAGTGTGGGTACACTATTTTTTATGGAAGGAGGAAAGGAGTTGGAAGAACTCCAAAAATTTCGCAAACACTGTTGAAAACTGATCTTGGAATTGAACCCTTAAACCACAAGCTAGTGGTCACCATGGAAATCATCTGTTTAGATATCGTGTGAATTGCTAGCTTAAACAAATGAAAAAGCACACAAGCTACTGTAGTAGACGTTCCCTTTTCCCACAAAATTTGGAGGACGAATAGTTGCACTTCTCTCCTGCATCGAGAGATTCTTTGTCATTCATTGGACGCAAAACGTCCACCTCAACGTTAAAGGGTTAAAAAAGAAAAAGAAAATGTTTCAATAAAATAAAATAAAATAAAAACTGATAGGAGTACGAATCCTGTCCCCTTGAGACTATTATATTTCACCAACCCATATTAGCGTAGGACAGTAATTACTGTGGGTTTCGAAGCTTCCTTTGGCCGTAGTAGCCTGCTCCCTATTCATTCAATGTGACCGAACTTTATTTGGAGTTCGTTGTAACTACCGTACTTCAGAGCAACAGGCAGTGCTACTTGCAAGATTGTACCTTTGCAAATCGTACAAATTCATTTATGGGTGCTGTCTCTGAAGGTCTCAGTTTAGTATAGGGCAATGCCCGAGGAGGAGGGGATTGCGGAAAAAAAAAAAAAAATGGGGCCGACGAGGAGGCCCTATTTTTTTTTGCGCAATCCCCGATGATGAGGCAGGACGTTAAATCGTGCCATCGAAGGTGGGCCTGGTGAGGTGGATTTAACCCGGGGAAAACGCAGGAATTTTTTATTTGCCACATAAGATTTTTTTTGCAAATTCTGAATTCATATTTGCAATCAGAGACCCCAAATTAGCTAAAGAAGGGCTACAAGGTACCCTAGACATAGCTCAAAATAGGGGGCTTCTTTTTACTTTTATCCCTACAACACAAATTTTACCCTGCTTGGCCCACCTTCGATGGCACAATTTAACGTCCTGCGATGACAAGCGGCATTTCCCAACGTAAACCACATGCGCGCAACATATTTATTTTGGATGAGAAACAAAAATTGGATGAAAAATGTGTAATGTTTGATTACGCGGGCAAAACAACGTTATCGGGCATTACAGGAGTGAAAACCCTAATTCTGCCGCAGAATCTTGACAGCTTTTCCACGGCACAAATCTCAGCAGTGGTTTACGTTCTTCGCAACGATCTACCAAGGAGTGGTGAAGCTATTTACATCCATCAACATAGATGAAAACATACAAAATGTGGATGGAAGTGCGTACATATATTCATATTATAAGGTAGAAACATCCGGTTCCGTCCCTGTACCTAGTCCTTGTTCCATAGAGTGCCCTTAACCCTTCAACGTCACAGCGGACGTTTTCTGGACGTTCAGAGTTCATGGATTTCTCTAAGACGTTGTTCATCAATTATTATAATCTATAAATCCGGAGTGTGGATTCTCTTGAAGTTTGAACCTCAGGTTCATCAAGTAGTTAGCTTGTGGATTCAACGGTGAAGTCCTCAGTGAATCACGAAATTTCTCATGATTCTGTTTTTTCCTGCATAGTGTTGAGAAGCTCCTGCTTTCCAGCGTTTTGGTTGTGCCATTTAGGGGTTAATATGTGTCCCTAGAGTTCCATTAATGTGTCTTACACATGTTTAACTTTGATGTGCCGATGCACTTGAAGGACACATACTGAACTCTGATTTGTTGATAGATGATTTTTGCGCAGTTTAGTTTTGGGTGCACCTATGGGACAGTTCTAGTGGTTTAGGCAACCAACACTTTGAAAAATCATCAAATTACATACAATGTCCGAAAAATCTACTTTTTTAAAAAATATTCATGATTTTCACTTGCATATACTACAAAAACATTTTTTTTAGATACAATATGCCTCTAACTATGCTGAATTGCTTAAAGTAATGGTTTCGGGTGTTTCTACCTTAGACCGTAGAAACAGAGGAATTGCATAGCAACCAAATGTGTCACAAGAAGATCAACAAATTTCAATTATATACACATTTCTTGAATCATAATTAGTGTGTGTTTTTCTTCTATTTTCAAAGGAACAGTGAGCGATAGATTCCCCTATTTTCAATGGATGAAATTGCTCGCTAATTGCTACATGGGACAATGTTGTTCTATTATGGATAAAGGTATACACTTTTGGATGAGAAAAAATATTTATTTACAAATGATTGGGAACTTTGTCACATCAGAAATTTGATATGGTCAAGAGGTTGCCACATCATATAATATTTTATAAATAAATTTAAATTATTTTTTAATTTAAAATTATTCATTTTTAATAATTTGATCAATAGTGTTCTAGTTCACAATTTGGGGAACAACTCTAAAACGGTCTTTCCATGGCCTTGTTTCTCTTCTAATTAAAATTTGGATTGACATTGGTTTGTTTGAACCCATGATGTTGGTTTGTCCATTCATCCATGAATTTTTTTTATTGAGAATTTCATGGATGAATGGACAAAAAAACAAGTGTAAATTTAAATTTAAATCCTTATAATCTTAATGAACTTACAGATAGGAAAAATTGCATACCAAAAAATTTATTCTAAAAGTTTTGAATGAAAAAATTTGTATTGACATGATTTGGTTTTAGTCACTATTTAGTTCTAAAGTTCCAAAGTTTTTTCAAGGGACTCTTGGGGTTTCAGGTAGGCTTGTATGACTTCAGTTTTTTACTAGATTTTTTGAAAGTCTTTTTTAAGATAGAAAATTATATTTTTTGTATGAGAATATGATTTTCATTCCAATCAATGCCTAAGTGCAAAAGCTGTGCCATCCTAAGCCCAAAGGTAGTTTTATAGACAAAAAAATCACAAAATATAATTTTATTAATTTTAAAAAATTTCAAAGATTATATTTTTGATAATTTTTGAAGCTTTGATTCATTCCATTGAGATTAGTGATGTGAAAGTTATGGAATTTTTTGTTTTGCAAGCAATCATTGCATCAAACTACATGATTCATTTTTTAACTCAATTTTTACAATTTAAAAAATATCCATCTAATTCAATTTATTTGCTAGGATAATCTCAATCACCATTGGGATTGGTTTATTTCAATTCCATTTAGGGCTATTAAAGATTTAAATCTTCATTCTTTCTTACACCAACTTCTACTTAATAATTTTTATAAGAATAAAAAATCAAATAATTGATTTGAATTTTTTTTTCCAAACCTTCAATTCAATTCTTCAACATAAACACTTAAAATTAGAAAACTAATTTGAAAGAAAAGTCTTGAAACTCATACTTTGCAATGAAAACCTCTTTCAAAAATAAAATAAAACATGTGAATTTTATTTATAAAAATCTCAAGCTAAATTTTTTCTATTTGAACTCAAATTGATAGTTGTTATTTTGAAAATATATTTTTTTAATGTGAATGTTTTGTCAAAATGCACTTGGGACACAACATGCAATTCAAGGAACAGTAGTACAAAAAACATTGAAACCATGGTTTAATATTAAATGTGGGTTACAACTAACAAAGTTGCATTTAAAAAATGTAGATTTAAGCAAAACCATGATCATGTTGGTTTAATCAACATGGATTTGTACCAATGCAAGTATGTTAGTACATAAATCATATTGAAGATATTCCATTTTATAGAAAATTCAAAGTAAAGAGATATTTGATTCAAAAAATTTATGATTTTCAATTGCTACATAACATTGTTAACTTGCATTGTGGGTCCCTTTTGCTTCCCAAAAAATTGGGAACCTCCCAATGACAAAGTACCTCTTCTAGCTAATGATGTCCCAACATTGACACAACAATGTACATCTACCTAGCCAATGAGGCTCTCCGTATTATAACTCAATTCTACCCCTAGGTATCTAAGGGCGAATTATCCTTCCATTCAAGAGAAGAAACAAAGTTGCTTAACAATGTTATGTTATCTATCCATTAAGATAGGCTATTTGTTTTGTTTGTTTGTTACAATGAGATCTCTCGAACCATGCATCCTCCAATGGCATGCTTGGTATTGTTGGAAAGCCCTTGGCGAGGAGGGATGCACATGCTTTGTTTTGTGGCATTTGGACCTACAATATAAAAATTAATTAGATGAGATTAAGCTCTTTGTAGGGCTACAAATTCCCTTGTGTTCCTAGACTATGGAAACTCAGCCACAACAATAGTCTAGTGTAGCAAAGCAACTGCCACTTTACATCATATAATAATATTTTAAAAATTTGGCCCGTAGTGGCTGGTTCCTAACACAAGGAATAGGCCTAAAACGGCCCTTTAGTGTAGCTCAAAATCATCTAATGTTGAATTTCCAAATTTTTATGAACTAAAAAATTAGAAAATAACTTTTACTTTTATTTTGATTGTGGCAACAATATAGGGCACGCTACACTAATGATGGTAAATAGTATTGGCAACACTAATTACAAAGCACAACACTAAATGTCAACAATCTTATTAATGTGACCAACACTAAATGTCAACATAGACAATATTTGTCAACTACCGGGTATCAATTTTTTACAAGTTTATATTTAGTGTTACCTATTATTTCATCAAATTGCAATGAAAAAAATAAAAATTTAAATATATACGATTGCTTACTCAAATGAATACTTCATTAAATAGAAATTAAAAACCTTTTGCAAATTAGCATTCTATATTTTCAAAAGTCAAGCAAAATCCTAAAATGTTGGCAACTCTAAATGCCAACCAATTGACGTTTAGAGTGGGTGGGGTAAAAATCCAAGTAACACTATTTGCAACATAACACTATTTACCATCATTAGTGTAGTATAATACCAATTCTACAAAAATGTATTTTTATTTCTTCCTTCTTCTTCAAGAAGGTGCCTCCAACTATGCTAAATTGCTTATTTTGACAAGCTTGGGTGTTTTCCACCTAGAGGGGGAAGGACATACTTAATGGATATCCTTACCTCAGCGAAAGACACGGTTAAATTTCCTCGACCGCGATATTTACCTTCCAAAGGGAAGGCCAAGCCCCCAGCAAGCGAACAGGTGGAAACGACGAAGCAGCAGGGAAAAGTACAGGTGCATGAACCAGACGGGGCGACAGCAGACGAGAGGACTGAGGACCGCAACCAGGAACGAAGAACGTGTGCGAGCAGCGTCCTTGCCTTTCCAGACCGCCACTGTAGAGTACGATCGCTACTCACACACTCACACGATCATAGAGCCGCAGCTTCCGCGCAATGCCATCCATCCCTCATAACAAAAACTCAGTCAATTTCGGTGCCAAACAGATTTCACGTGACGCCGTAGGGTTTTCCAATCCAGAGCGTGAAGAAGAGCGAGCGAGCGAGCGAGTGAGTGAGTGAGTGAAGCAAAGAGAGCGCATCAAAGAGAGTGAACCAGGCAAGAGTCGGAGTGAAGAGAGAAACGCAGGACGAAGAACAAGAAGAAAGGAGAAGAGGGGAAAAAAAAAAAAAAAGTGTGTCCGTCCGTATTCGCCATGGGACTTGAGGTTTGTTTTCGCCACCGAATTGGCCAATTCTTTCTTGTTATCCCGTTGGTCCGTTTTTTTTCTTTTTTATGGTTGTTTGTCCGAAATGCTGGTGTACTGTGAGTTCATGCTTTCTATTAAATTAATTTGGAATTTTTTTTTTTCGGTTAGACTTTTGGAGAATTTTGTATCGAGCTTGTGTTCGCGTGTTTTAGGTTTGGTGTTTCTTCTTGTATCCGTCGAGGACCTGGAAAATGCGTTGAATAAGCTGATGTGAATTTTGCTGCAGTGTGAGTTTATGCTTTGGTGTTGTGCAGTGTAGTTTCAAGGGAAGAGTTTCTGTTTGTTAGGGGAGAAAATTTGCGAAGAGTGTGAGTAGTGTGTTTTAGTTTCGGTGTGTCCTATTGTATTCGTGAAGAGGTTGGGAGGTGTGCTTTTGCTGTTGTTTTTGGAGGTTTTAGAATGGAGTTAGTTCTTGCCCTAAGGTTTTCGTTGGTTAAGTAGAAGCTGTGACGAATCGCAGCTTTTAGAGTATGAATTGACGGCTTGCCTGGGAGAGCAAGCTTCGGAGACTCCTCTGTTTTCAGTCGAAAACCTTCATAGGTACTTTGATCGATAATTGCTTCATTAATCAATTTATTATACGGTATTTGGTTCCAAATAGTTCAACTGACTAGGGGTTGTTTACCGTGCTTGATCGACTATTCTTTTCCTCTTCTTAGTACTCACCGGTGGTACAGAAAGGTGTAACTTAGAGAGCTCTGTTTTGTACATTTTAAAAATTCTGTTCACTATGAGGTTCTCATGTATCGTCAGTTTTCTCCGCTTATTAGAAATTCCGGTGAGAGATTCCAGTATGTATTTCGTTTTACGCATCGATCGTCACCTTATGTATGTTGTATCCGAAAAGTGTCCAAGGGGCTAAGGTTCCTTTGAATATCGCTCGTTGGTCCATGCAGGTGCAGATAGCGCCCATGGAGGCTTGGTACATGGATGATTCATCAGAAGACCAACGGAAACCTCACCATCGCAACCCGCCTGAATATGTTTCTTTGGAGAAGCTTGCAGGTCTCGTAGTCTTTAAGTACTTCTCTCTTTGCTCTTGCTGCTATGCTGTGCTGCTTTCACAGGCTCCAAACTTAATATTCTGGTGTGATTGACTCACTGGCAACGGTATTTTGGAACCTAAATTGATAGGAAGCTCGTCACTGCCATTTTCGATCTCTACAGAGCCGCTGGTGTTCTCTTGCCATGCAATGAGTTACTTGATGTACTAAGTCTCTACTAACCGGACGGTCTCCTCTTTGCATTTGCAGCCCTCGGAGTGCTACACTGGGTGCTTGATGCTGACAATTACGAAACTGATCCTAAACTGCAACAAATTAGAAAGGAGAGAGGTTATAGTTATGAGGTTAGTCTCCATGTCCTATTATCCATTTTGCTTTGGAGTAGAACATCGATGCTCGTGATCCAAATTGAGTGGGTGGTTCTACAGCTCAATGGCTTGTTTTTAGCTCTGTTGGTGATATGGCACCAAACGAGTGGTTTCGACCAATGCGGATATCGCTTGCTTGCTACTCGTTGTCGAATTCGCTGGCACGAGGCATTCTTCTTTTTTCCTGTGTCATCTAAAATGTGTGAATGTGTGGATGTCATAGGACTTTATAGAGGTATCTCCCTCAACTCTACCCAATTATGAGTCGAAAATAAAAAGCTTTTTCGAGGAGCACATACACACAGACGAGGAGATTCGTTACTGCTTGGCTGGTAGTGGCTACTTTGACGTCCGCGACCCAGAGGATCGTTGGATCAGGATCTGGGTGCACAAGGGTGACATGATCGTGTTACCTGCAGGATGTTATCACCGCTTTACTCTTGATGAGACCAATTACCTCAAGGTATGCACGACTGAGCATTTTTGTGTCTCAATTCCGTCGTAATACAACCTCCGGAGGAGAAAGGACTCAAGGTTATAAAATGACCAATCTGGTTGATCATATTGCGAATAATAGAATTCCGATGAGGTCAAATTTTATGTCACTTGAATCGGTGCAGGACATTGCATGTGTTTATTAAAAATAAATAAAAGTGAGCTGAAGATAGTTCCCATATGACCCAGTGAAGCTCCTAAAAAAAGGAAGTAGTCAAGTTTGGACTTCTTGATCCTATAGGAACTGGCCTATCTATTATTGGGGTGTGTTTTGCAATCTTAAAGTATCCTGGTATATGTCAATGCAGAAACTTTATCATTGATTTGAAACTTTCTTTCATTATTGGATGCAGGCAATGAGGCTCTTTGTTGGTGAACCTATTTGGACCCCATACAATCGACCTCAAGATGAACATCCTGTGAGAAAGGACTACTTTGATCACTTCCTGAAAACGCAACTCAACAAAATGGACATGCCATTGGCGACGTAAAGCATTTCCTTCAGCTTCGTAGAGAAAGTCAAGTATAGTTTGTACTTGTAACAGAGTGTTGAGTTTGAGACATTCCTGGTATGAAGAATTTTGGTGTTACACGAATAGATGTAACAAGTAGAGGCTAAAAGAGGAGCTCATGTGCCGTCTTCCAAAATAGCTAAAGTATAGGAATGCTGTGCCGTGAAGTTTAGCAGTGGAGCTCAATAGAGAAGATAGTGTTATATTTTGCCTACTCGTCTTGGCTGTCCTTGTTACTGCAAATGCCTGGGGGGTCTGCTGATGGCTTGGATCTTTTTAGGAGTGAGTGTGTAAAAATGGGAGCCCGAGTACGAAGCCAATTCAAAATGTAGCAAGTGATTATTCGTTTCACTACCTCTAAAGTATGTGTGCATCTAGTTACACATTTAGAAAGGCATCAGAGAGGGTGTCGCAACTGAAGGTATATGCCATATTCCTAATAGGTAGTTACAAAAAGTACCATCTTATTCCTCCAACTCGTTGAGCGTATTCTCAAGGGTCGTTTGGTTCCAGTGTCGCATGTTCCAGTGTCGCATGTGGCAAAGTCTTGGAGGTGGATGAAGTGCCAAGACTTTCAGAGTAATCCTTTCTATTTTCATCTTGTGTTTTCAATTTATGTACCAAAAGTATGTACGTGTGAAAATGCATTTGAAATATTTCTAACCTTGAAGGGTACTTGCTCCCTTTCAAACTTTCACTCAAAACAATCATTGAAGTTGCAAAATGAAGTTAAAGATGTTAAATATTAAAGCAATTGGTTTAATCTCATCCTTTTTCAACTCAATACCATTGATAATCTTTTCTATTGAGACATGTGGTTTGTTTTGTTTGTTTGTTTGTTTGTTTGTTTGTTTGTTTGTTTGTTTTGTTTTGTTTTGTTTGTCACATTGAGATCTCCCGGACCATGCATCCCCCACTCGTGTGCTTGGTACCGTCGGAAAGCCCTCGGCGAGGAGGGGTGCACCAGCTTGGTTCCGTGGCGTTCCTACGTACGGTGTGGAAGTTGTGCATTTTCAAGTTATTCTTGGTTCTAGAAAATTAAAAAATTATTTTTACTCATATTTCGGTCGCGATCTTGGTACCGTCAAAAAGCCCTCGGCGAGGAGGGGTGCACAGGCTTGGTTTTGTGGCGTTGGGACTCACGGTGTGAAAGTTATCGAATTTTGAAGTATTTTTATGAACTAAAAAATTAATTAATTAATTTTTTTAATATTTTGGTCACAATTTTGGTACCATCAGAAAGCTCTCGGCAAGGAGGGGTGCACGGGCTTGGTTTCATGGCGTTCCGACTCACGGTGAGAAAGTTATGGATTTTTGAGTTGTTTTTGGCTCTAAAAAAATTAAAAAATTACTTTTTTTTATATTTTGGTCACAATTACAGTACAGTCGGAAAGCTCTTGGCAAGGAGGGGTGCACAGGCTTGGTTTCATGGCATTCCAACTCACAGTGAGAAAGTTATGGATTTTTGAGTTGTTTTTGGTTCTAAAAAAATTAGAAAATTACTTTTACTTTTGTTTTGATTGTGGCAACTCCACAGGGCACTCTAGTATAGAGTAAATCCTATCCTATTATGCCAATTGCAGTCTTCAAACTTTATGTCAAACTTTTAATCAATGTTCAATCAATATAAGTTCAAGTTTTGCACATGTGATCATCTTTCAACCTTTATATTTCCTACTCTATATTTCCTATGTTTGATTCCTATACTTGATGAAATTGAAGATTTGAATTTGCAATGGTATAATTAGTTTACTATTGTAGTATTTATTCAATTAATTTTAAAAGCACCCAAAACTTCCATTTCTTTTGCAAAATGCAAAAATTTAAAATTTTTGTCTTTTTTGCGAATTCAACTATACGGATCTTGCTATAGACTTACATTAGAAAGTGTGGAAAAAAATTCAAAAACTTTAGCTTGGTAGACTATATGATGTATTAATTATTCAAAATGAAAAGCTTTAAATTTTTTGTGGAAAAAAATTCAAAAACTTTGGCTTGGTAGACTATATGATGTATTAATTATTCAAAATGAAAAGCTTTAAATTTTTTGTATATTACCAGATTAGGTTTATAGACTTTAAATCCTCTTAACTTGAATATTTTGCATTAAAGATTTTTGTAGTAAAAAGACATTGTGGTAGAAAATTGAGTTGAAAATATAAATAAAATTCAAAAAATAAAAATTCATTTTTATTTTTGAAAAAATTATTAAATAGCAAGAACTGCACAACACCTGTTGCACAATAATTGCATAGTAGCCACACAATTCAACTACCAATTCAATTGTGATGGGAACAAATATTTGTATCACCGCCCAATGACCATATGTTGAAGGGGTGTAAGGAACTTTTTATTAGATTTCAAGTACTAGATTTTATTTAAATTGCAACAACATTTGTAGGAAGAAATCATTTTGCATTTTGTTTTTTGAAGGTGAATTTTAACATGACATTTAATAATCATGCCAAATTTCAAAACATACAAGTCTCTATATTTATGTGGAGAAAGATTTGAATTTTATTTGTGCGGTAATTGATAAGTTTACTATAGATCTAAATTGGAATTGAAAAATGTCAATCATAATGATGAAAGTGTTATATCAAACAATTTAACCCCTAAAGTCCCATTTTCATGTAGGCTCGTGTGATTTCAATTTTTGACATGATTTTTTGAAACTTTTTTTTGAAGATAGGAAATCATATAATACACTACAAGAAAATAGCGTCCAAATTGACATATTCAAATTGACAAACAGTGTCCAAATTGATAGAAAATGTCCAAATTGACAAAAAAACATCTAAATTGACTGAAAATGATAGCATTTCCTTGTAGTGTATAAGCTTTCTAGGCATATACTCCATAATTCTTATTTCAATTGGTACCTGGTAACAAAAGTTATGCTACCATGCATCCAAAAAGCAACTCGAGGGGCAACCCCCAAAAAATCACAAAAAGTTAAAATTTTTTAAATCGAGTTTTTTTTCTCAAAGATTATATTTTTGTCTACATCTAAAGCTTTGATTCATTCCATTTGGACTACTAATGAGAAAGTTATGGACAATCTTAATTTACGGGCAATCTAAGCATCTTCTTGAAAAGATATCTTACAAACTTCATTTTTGTATGCAATTTTAACAATTTCAAAAAAAATTGTTAGGCAAGGTTAAGTGTGCTTGGTAGAACAATCTCACTATTGGGATTATTGTGTTTCAATTCCATCCTAGAGCTATTTAATTAGGATTCAATCTTGAATCTACTTCTACTTAACAATTTTTTAATGAGTGAAAATTAAGTGTTTTTTTGTTAAATTTTTTTTAGGTTCTCAACTCAATTATTTGATATAAAAAATTAGAAAATCAAAAGCAATAGCTCAAAATCTTTAAATTAAGAAGATTCAAAGCCAAAAATCTGTTCGATCAAGGTGTAAGAGAAAATTATTTTCTTCACTTTAAATGCAAATATCTTGCAATCTACACGGTCAAAGTTTCTAAAAACATTTCCACATATGTTTTTACTAGTGTAGTACAAGATGTTGTGGTTAGATATGTAAAAATAATAATATTTAATGTTTTTGCTCTTTGCAATAGAAATGGCAGATTTGAGTAGGTTTTCATAGAAAAAAGCCTTGGGACTTTAGGGGTTATACCCTAAGAAACTTTCTTTTCATTAAATTGTAAACATTGAGTTTAAAAACAAATCCTACATGTTATTTTTTCTAAAAGATGTTTAGAACTAGCCTAGAGTCTCAATAATTCTTACATTACTAACCAATTGAAATCCAACTTTCTATGTAAATATAAGTATATTCTATGAGAAAATAAATTATTTAAAGTTTTTGTGACTTTCATTTGGTAGATGGGCTCAACTATTATTACTTTGTATGGCATAATGTACCTTTCTTCTTGGTAACCAATTCAAATAAATTATATTTTCATAAAGCTAATCTATTCTTCTATTTTTGAAATAAGTTTCAAAATGGTATGCCAAAAATTGTGATTGTAGATACCTACCTAAACTCTTAAAAGCCCATTCATGGACAATGGTCTTTTTAAAGTTTAAGGGGCACTAATATGGAAGCTTACAAAATCAATACAAGGCTCGCTTCACTATGTTCATTTTATCTCACATAGTATGATTTTTATTGAAATTCAATCTAAATATCATTCTAATTAATCATCACATTCATCCATAATTCAACCATATAGTATATGAAAGGTTGTTCACTATTGAACATTATTTGAATCAACTTGTGTTTGGATATGTATTATAGTGCATACACTATGTCACAGGTTCATCTATGTTGCCTATACAAATAACCACTTTATCATCCATATCCTAAGTTTATTGTAGTGGAATTGATGCAAAATTTTCAATAGGATATATTAATATTATTATTATTTATTGTCATCAAGTACAATGTAAAATGTTACTTGATTTAAGGAGTTGCAAACCAAAAACCAACAAATAGATTATGAAAGGTGAGACTACTAGCATTGCCTCTTTTCCAATCCTTGCAATCTAAAGACACAAAATGTCGCTAGAATATTAAAAATTGTTTTTAATGCCTCAACCAAGCAACCAAGTGCCTCTTGTAAACTCTTAATTTTCCAACAATACACATATACATTACACTTGAGGTTTAAACATTATATTATAACATATTTTAGACCTTGTAAGCTTGTACCTTTTTCTTTTAAATTCAAAACTAACATTTGTATTATGAAATGATTGGCTCAATTGACTAGAATTCTTCTACTCTTATACAATTTCTACAAAACTCTTAGGTATGCTATTAATAACAACATAACATGCAAATAATGGATGCAACAATGAGCCTCTAAAGAATATTACAGTCTACAATAACTCAAAAGGCACAATTAAATTAGAATAGAGAGATTGGTTAAGATCACATTTGACACTTTTAAACACATCTAATATATCAAGCAATAATTTTACAAGGTATACAATCTTCAAGTTATCCTAAATTTGAGAATCCTAAACCATTTCTTTTAGAACTGGAATCAACAACACATTTTGACATAGCTCAACGAATGGGCAAGCTGTCTAAACTTTAAGCATTCTACTCCTCAAATATTAGATTTTTGTTGACTATTTTTATCTTAGGAATGGCAAGATGACAAGACAACATGCAACTCATCTACAAGCTCTTGATGATATCAAGAGTGATGAATTGGGATTATAAAGTGCAATCTATAGTGATTCAAAGACACAACAAAATTGACAAGGATTACATTAGTTGCCTTTCATACGACAAAAAAGAATGACTCGAGGTAAACAAATTTGAAACCCTCCTAACAAATCTACATCTAATTGCAATGTGTAAAAAACCAACCACTACATATCCTTGCCATAAATGTGTAACCTTTCTTTATGAGAGCCTACAATTAATTTTACAAACACTTATTTTCAACATTTTTGAAATTTTATAGTATATTGATACTATATCTCAAAATACATATTAAGAGAATTTAGTACAAAAGATATTTCACTCAAATGCTTATTAAGTTTTAAGTGTAGTTACCTTAAATTCTAAGTGCTCATCCCAAGTAATATTAGTTTAAAAAAAATTAACCTACCTCTGACTAATGTGATGAAATTGCAAGAATACAAACAAAAACGCACAAAATTTCACAAAAGATTTGGGAGTGAAAGGATTAATATTACACAAAGACATTTTAAGGAAAAAAATATCTAACAAGTTTTGGGTGTGTTTCACTAGTGACAATCCAGCCTGCTTCGCGCAAGCCTCAAAAGAGCTTGGTGCACGCACACGAAGTAGATGCTCCAAACTCTCACATTGGGAGTTTCTTCTCCAAAGTGCGTATGCCCATGTATAAAACCAATGACTCTGATGACCTTCACCTAATGGAACTCATCTCTCCATCACATGAACTTCACCGCAAGCTCATTGAAGGAAACAAAAGACCCATGATGCAACAATACACGCCTACATATTTGCAATGGCCAAACAAAAGCTTGGACACCACACCTAGAACAAAGTACAAACAAACAGCACTCAAAACCCTACACACATTTCCTTTATCAAACAAACTGAACACCAAGCTCTTTGGAACCAATAACCATGCCAAGCTGAAATCTGCAAATGAGATAAAAAACAAGACAAATCATTACAAACAAAGAAAAGCATCAAAACACCAAAGTATTTTAACCTTGGTGGACCAAATTCAACACCAAAAGTCTCTAACAATGGCTGTACAAATGCATCAGAATACCTTGGACTTTGAAGATATACAAATTTATAAGTCTGAGCTCTCGACTCACCGAAAATCAGATACTAGTATAGAGACATCCTCTAGAGTTTCATCTGAGAGAAGAGCTGAGCAAAAATCATTAGGTGAAGATCAAAAGACATATGATTTGCGCATAATAAGCAAATTATGGCACCAAGATTGTACAAGCTCTATTTCAATCCAACAACAATTGGGGGCATTATTAAACTCCAAGTACAAAGAGGTATTTGAAGATGGCCGAATGTTCAAGTCTGAGAAATGTAAGCATAATGACTTCAAGGCAGAAGTGGCCCAAATTTTGAAAAACTTGGAAAGTGCAGGGGCACCACAAATGGCAACTTTGAGTTTGAAATACGAGCTTGCAGTGGCGTGTGTAGATGAAGTGATTGGGGAAGGCATGGGTGAGGAGTATATGCGTTTAGAAGGGTACTTCTTGCAACCATGTTCGAGGATTAGGATTCCAGAGCGGAATGCAAGTCTTTTGAAGGAGATTGCAAGGCGAGTAGAACATGAAGAGTATGTGGATGTGCAACACATTGTCGGCTTCATGTTAGATCAATTAAATCTACCACTTGGTACTTGATTCATATAATTGTGTAAGAACATTATAAACAAAAAAAATTCTAGTGGTGACTACCATATGTAATACTTTGAAGAAACCATGTTGCTTACAAGCCAAAAATCTTTATATCTTTCACTTCATCAAGAGCCTCCTTATATGTATTGGTGGGTAGGTGATTTCACTAATACTAGAACATAGAAAGCATTTTTATATTTCATCTATACTGTGGATTGCACTGATATCAATAGAACCCATTTTCTTATTTCTATGCTCACTAATGATCAATAGAACTCTTCTTCTCTTTTACTATTTTTTTCTACCCACCAAGCTTCACATATAAATCCTCTCTAAAGTAGTAGGTCTAGAGAGCAACCATTTACCATCTAATGATGAATGGAAGGTAATAGAATTGAAAAAATAAATTGAAATTGAAATTTTGGTAGAAAAGATAATTATTTTAGCACCTCACTGGTATTAGTCATGAATTGTCAAAGGCTAGTGGAATAGGTTACTAGCTCCTACTATTCATAGATTGGGTAAAAAATTAGATGGTATGACTATTTTGAAAGAACCATTGATAAATTCATTGTTAGCTAGTTTAATTAGAAAAAAATATGTGTTGCAATTCAAAAATGTCAATAAAATAAGTAATGAAAAAATCCATAAAATTTTTGTTTGTTGCATTCCAAAAAACAACCACAACTACACTTTGACAATGTAGTATTGTGCATAGGAGTTGTCAAAAAACAAACTAAACAATAGATAATTATACAAACGGATTATATAATCTACTTGAAGAAAAAGAAGACGGAACAATAATAAGAGACACAATAGGATACAAAATATATAATAATTCAAAACCATCAACTTATTAAAAAACTCCTTAAACTCCAAAGCATACTAAGAGTAGAACTAAAAACCATTCTAGAAACATTGCAAATATTCAAAAACAATGTAGAAGATACATATACATTTATTGATAGCCTCAACTTACTATGCCTTATAAGTACACAACTAAGACATTATACATTACAAAATAACCACCTGGACAAATTGAAACTAGAAAATAATTTCAATACATTAAAAAAAAATCCACCTGAATAAAGTCAAAACATATGTAAATATAAATGGCAATAAAAAAACAAACAAATTAGCAACAAGATTAGCAAAAGCAAAATCTAGAAACTCTCTTGAAGAAATCACAACAATATAACAAAATGCACATAGAAGCCCATATTCTTGAAACCAAAAATCCAAACAAACCTTGGAAAGACCCCATATGCAACCTTAAGAAATACTTAGATGATGAAGAATAAATTCAACAAAAGTCAATGCCATTAAATACAAATATATATACAAATGTATAAACAACGAGAATGAGATCTTCATAATAATTTTTAGATAATCGTAACATTACAAACAAACAAGTAACCCAATTATCCAAATTTAGATTTGGACAATATATAGAGAACACTTGCAAACACCTATTCAAGCTTAATAAACATATTAATATGAAATGTAGAATTTGCGACACCCAAAATATAGAAGCATAGTTACATCTACTACCATGTCTAGAATCAAATACAAAAACCTTAGAATAAAATGACATAACAATGCTATCTATACACTACACAAAATAATTATATGTAACAAAGCCTCAATAATTTTTAATCTTGTTAATGCAAAAAAAACAATAGGCAAACCATAAGAAAATATAGTACCCCCTTGGCTACTAAACTTCAACTGCATGGATTCAATAAACAAATGTGTTTGCTGAGTAAAACAAAAACCACACATGTTAATAGTACTAGATCACCCTCACAACAATCCATTTTCAAACCGATTCCAATCTAATCTAATTACACAATTCATTGAATTTACATACTATCATGGGGTAATTGTAGGAAACACTTGTCTTATTTTTTGTCTCGTTGGCATCAGACATGTGGCTTTTTGCTCATACATTTTTATTTGTGTGTTAGTTTTATATTACATTTAAGCTTAAGGTACATGTGGTAGTTTTAGACATTGAATAATTTTTTGAATTAAAAAATATATTGTTTTTAAACAACTTTCAATTGGATGTCTACCTTGGCCTTTGGAGGGGAGTACTATTTTTGAACCAAAAATGAGAATTTGAAACTCAAAATTGGGATACAAGGACTTCTACTAAAGTTACACAAGCCCGCAAAGAGATTTTCTAAAAATAGTAAATTGTCCACCTTCCATGTGTATTCAAAGTATATTCAAAGTATATTCAAATTATGTAATTCAAGTATAAAGAATACATTTTTTCTCCAAAACTAAAAATAGTTAAAAAGGAACATTTCCAAGTTAGAAAAAGTGAAATTTTATTATTTTATCATTTTGAATTTTTTATTATTTTCTAAAAATCAAACATCAAGGTATCTATTTTTTGGGTATTTTCCATTGTACTTTTTTGTGCTTAACATTTAGAATACATTTTTCTAGGTTTGAATTTTTAGATGCATATTATTTTTAATGCTTTATAAATTATCCATATTTTATTTCATTTAAAAAAATATTCCAAAAGTCACAATACTCACTAAAGTTGGCTGTTTTGAGCAATATACAATAGACATTTCTTGCAATGACTCCATGACATATTTTCACCAAATATTATTATATGCAAAGTTATAAAATATAATATATTGCTAAATAACATTTGACAACAAGAATGGAATGTAGTATTATTCTTAACAATCACTATTGAAGTCAGAAGAGCTATACACTCAAGGTATAAAAACATACTATACAAAGACCAAAGCCTAAAAATTAAAATTAGCTCCATAAATAAAACACTCCAAAAATCCACCAAAATGCAATACAATACCTATGTACATCATCCTCACAAAATGAAAATAAAAATCACCAACTCTACCACCCAATCTTCTATAAAACCACATCAAATATCTACAATACTCAAACAAATAAACAAACAAAACATTCAAAAATAAATAGTATATATGTAATATATAGAGAAGACAATAATAATAATATATTTTTAAATTTAAATTTAAAAATGTGTATATAACTAGAAACTATAACTTTAGTTTAATATCAAGAAAGTACCTACAACTCAACAAGATGCAAGTCCATGGGAAATTACCCACCCACCCACCCACCCAAAAAAAATATAAATAAAAAATATAAATATATATATATATATATATGTATGAGAACGGAGTCCATTGCAATGCAACGGTAATGTAATACGACAAAGGCACAATGAAAAAACAAGATGAAAAAACGAGATGAAAAAAGTAGGATGAAAGTGTGACTGGAATGCGATTAGAGTTTTGTATAATGCTAGCAAAGTCACATTCGTGCACTCATAGGAAAGTAAAATCACCGGAGCGATGAAAACAATTGGATGAAATTACTGGATGAAAATGTGTCCATTTTCAAGACAATAGGTTGTGACAGGCTTGTCATTTGCACTTAATATTATATATATATATATATATATATATATATATATATATATATATATATATATATATATATATATATATATATATATATATATACAAAAACAATAATCAATTTTTTGTACCACTCCTTGCAAATATAACATAACTCATTAGGATCACTATTGACCTAAAAATTACATATATCAATGGATAAGGGTCACTATTTACTAGTTACAAGTTCATGATGTCATAGCTAGAGTCTACTTTCAAAAGTTGGCACTTAAAATAGCACTTGCTATTGAAGGTTTTACGACTTAAATAGTAGAACTATTTGCAAGAGATTCTTTATGTCAAATACTTCCCAACCAGCAGATGGTGCAAAAGGGGTTATTGTACGGTGCATTTATTGTGATGTCTTAGAGTATAGATCTACCAATTACAGACATTTTGTAGATGATTTGAAGGCATGTATTATAATCTTTAAAAATGGTATGATCAAAGTGTGACCACAAGTGATTCTTTATCAACAAACTTTGGAAAATGTGGGATGAAGAAATTCATAGATGACAAGCTACGCAGAACTAGCTCTATACATCTAAAAGATGCAAAATCATAGCATTCAAGCTGGCAAAACATAGTAGAGGCATCAACAAAAACCAACCAAAGACTTATGATTAGAGGAGCATAAGCCATGCCATTAGAAATCTAACTAGGTGGGATGATATTGTGGATTCGACCACCATTAGAGCCTATTTGGCAAGTAAGGAAGGAGAGAAAGAACCCCAAGATGTGTTTGTGGAAGTCAAGAATGTAGAAGAAGATGAGATAGAAGAACTTGCTAGTAAAAAAAACACAAATTGGTAAAATGACACTTGGAGAAGGGCCAACAAACCACACAAAACAAAGTCCAGAAGCACAACCTATTGCCTCTCACCTAGGACTGTAGTGTACAATCAATTTTAAAAATAACTTTAAATTTTTTTTAAAGAACTTTCTTGATAAATATTTATTAGTGTAGTAATAGAGCCAATTGTAAGGATATGATCAATAGATCATACCTTACAACTTTATTTGAAAGATAGAATTAAATTATTAATCTAAGTCGCACTTATAAAAAGAACTTAAATTTTTTACCCCATTCCAATTGCATTAAATGTTTTTTTGGATCTTTAGAAGACCATGAATTTCTGAGCTATAGGAAATGTGGGAATAGAGCCACATCAACAATCTGACATGGTTGAGAGATTTATACATTAGATAATAATATGTAAGTAATTTTAAATATTTTTTAAAAATTAAATACTTATTTTTTTTTAATTGTTTAAAAAAATTAATTTTAGAAAAATTGACTGCTTTGTCGTGGGAAACAACCCCAGAACAATTTTTTAGAGACCCAAAAAAACATCTAATTATATTAGTGCATCTTGAAAATTGGCATATATTCCAAATTAATACAAGTTAGTGTAATTATTTCATGGCATACTAATTGAAGTAACTTGTGTAGAAAACATCATTTGTAATTTAATAAACTATGCATTCTTTGCAATGTATTTAGCTATTCCATCCATGTTTTCCCCTCCAATTTTTTAGTGCATAGTTCACTAATGCTAATGTTAAATAACCAAAATTTGATTAAAATTTCATGCACAAGTCTATTTAATTATTGAACCTTGCACTAATAATGCTAATTTATACTAATTTTGGAATAATACAAATTCGCAAAATTTACTAATATTCATAGTTGTCAAAATTTTAGATAAATAAATAAATTTGATATAGTGCAAACGACAATATTATAGCATTTTAAATTTTATAATTTTCATCCATCTTTTATCCATTTCATTGTTTTTATTCAAATTTCATTTGAAATTCATCCAATGTTTTGCACTACACTAATTATAATATTTAGTATTACATGTACTAATTAATTTAATTTCTAAAGGTTCAAAGTCTTGGATTGTTTTTTTAAGGGTTTTATATAGATTCTTCTAATGTAAAATCTTACTGGAATTTTTTGAAGATAAGAGAATGTATAAGCTTTGAGGAATATAGTTTTTATATCAATCAAAGCATGGAAGGAAAAGCTATATACTTTTGAGCATAAAATAGGTAAGTCTAGGTAGCAAAAAATTGAGATAATTTTTTCCTCTTAAATTATATTATTGTTTGAATAGAAAGCTTTAACTCATTCTATTTGAATTAGTAATGTAAAAGTTATGAAGAATCTTGTTTAGTAGGCAATGGGAAGCATCTTTTTGAAATAATAACATGTATGATTTGATTTTAAACTCAATTTTTATAATTTTCCAAAATCCAAAGGTCGACAAAGTGTATACTATTTGTTACAACAATCTCTCTATTGGATTGATATGTTTCAATTCTATTTTAGAATTATTAAAAAATTATCTTTTCTTTTTGTCTTGTTTTCACTTCTATTTAATAATTTTTCTTAAAATAAAACTCAAGTGTAGTTTCTATTTTTTTACTCTTAGATTTTTAGCTCAATTCCCAATAAAGAGATTTAAACCTCAAAACTCTATACATTGTGCAAAATATTTAAGTTAAATGGATTCAAAGTCTAAAAGTCTAGTATTGCAAGGTACCAAAAAAGGTATTTCTTCTACTATGAATACAAATATTTTGGAGAAAGAGATTAATTTCAATCATGTTTTATGATTTGCATACATTAAGAGTCTATTCATGAGTGACTTGAAGAAAACAAAACACAAATATCTTATAATCTACTCAATCAAATTATCTAGATTTTTTTCCACACCTTCTCATATATAATAAACTTGCCAATCACTACACAAACAAAATTCAAATCCTTCTCCACAAAAATATAGAGACTTCCATGTTTTGAAATTTGGCATGATTACTAAATGTCATGTTAAGATTCACTTTCAAAAAACAAAATGCAAAAAAAATTCTTCCAACAAATTTTATTGCAATTTAAAGGCAATGCACTTGAAATCTAGTAAAAAATTCCTTGCACCCCTTCATCAAATGATGTGCAGTCATTGGGCGGTGATACAAAATTTTATTTCCATCACAATTGAATTGGTAGTTGAATTGTGCGGTTACTATGCAGTAATTGGCAATAGTTATTGTGCAGTTCTTGGATGTGTGCGGTGAATGGCCTGTTTACTCTAAGTCTAATGCAAGATCTAATGGTTGAATATATTAGAAAAATAATATTGTTTTGTTATTTTTCTTTGCACTAGATATAATAGTATTTTTGGAGGTGAAGCATAGTCCTAAATCTTTAGGGGGTAAAAATACTATAAGATTTAATTCCTTACGAATATTTCAACCAACTATGTTTATAGAGATCTTCTACTTTGAATAGTATTGATATTTATACTTTTAGTAAATATATTTTTTTAAGAGTAAAATTCATAGCATTTTAAAATTTACTATGGATAACACTAAATGTCATTATTAGTGTAATTAGACCATATTCATCCAAGTTTATCAAAATTGTTGTAAAGGGGCCTTACTTGTTTGAATTAATTGTTGTACTAATTAATTCAACACCTAAGCACCTTAGAGGACCAAAAGTGTCTCCTCATACTCTAGAAGTCCAACTCAAAGTGCTATAACTTTGGCATCCAATGTTTGAATGTAATAAAAACTTGTTGGAAAATCTACACCTTCTCAAATTTTAGTTTGTGTGGTAAAATTTCCACATCAATCCAAGATGTAATGATTTTTTAGAAGATGCTCAAAGATCATAGGATCAATTTGAGTTCATTAGACTGCCACTATAAGAAACTAGAGTTTTTCAATGTCTAAGGTGATGGATTTTAGGTTACATCAAATGTAACAACTTCAGTAACAACTTATGTTTTTATATCGACAATGATGTCCAACATAATATTGAGATATTACATTGCAACTTTGAGGGCTTGTATCTCCTTCATTCTAATATTTATTTTCAATAAAATTTGTTGGGTTCTATTTCCCTTGAAGTCTAATTATTGTAGTAAAATTCAAAGTTTATAATTTGATCATTTGGGGATTATAGTGATCTTCAATGGTTTGTTTCTTCTTCATACTCAGTTCATTTCCAATTATTTTTTTGAAAAAGTTGCACATACTAGTCTAGTTTGTATGGTTAAAACTTCATATCAATCTAAGAAGTTATGAGTGTTTGGAGAAGCATTTTAGTAGAAGGAGCTTTAGCCTTAAATATCTTTTTTGAACCTTTTTTTTGCTATTTTTTGACATTTCATTAAATGTTTTTCAACTACATTGGAGGGCCATTTTAGGCTAATTCTCCATGCTAGGAACTAACCATTGTTGGCTAGAAAAAATTATATATATATATATATATATATATATAATTTTTCAAATAATAATAATAATTTAATTATTATTTAATGTGGTAGTTTCTTTGCTACATCAGACTATTGTTGTGGACAAGTTCCCACAGTCCAGGAACTTGGAGAACTCACAGCCCTATAGAGAAGGTGAATCTCATTTAATGCAAAGTCAATTTGTAGACACAATGAGTCATTTGTTTTCTTTCACCAATGTGTTTGTAGGCTCATTTTAAAGCACTACATAGTTTGAAGTTTTTTCATTAGTAGGTTTTAGAAATTGAATTTCACCTCCAAATGTATTGCTATGAAAGTTTCATCATCCTTTTTCAATACTAAAAACATAAGGTTGTATGGTTGAGATTTCACTAACTTGGTGAAATTTAGACTTATAACACTTCAAAAGCAATAATGTTTTTAAATCCAAAAAGACCATAGGCATTAGGGATTAACTTATGTAGTAAAATAAGGATTGGTTCAAAGGAGAGCAAGAAAGACACTAAGCTTAGGGCATCCTTAACCCCTAAATTTCTCTCAAGTATAGAGGCCCCAAACTACTTCAAAATACTCATTTTCAAAGTAAAGTCAAATTTTCATCATTTTTTTTAACAAATCCAACTATAGAATCCTTTAGTTGATTTCTCTAAGTACATTGTTTCAAAATTTTAAAGAGAATGTCCCCACAAATTGCAAATTCAATGTGTCTAAACTTCAAAATGTAGTCTTTTCTAGCCCTTCCAAACACTAGAAGAAACCCATATTTTTTCTAGTGTCTTGATTTTGCATGTGGATGTTGTATAGGGTGTTTTTTGATGTCTATATAGATATCATTTTTTTTCGTTGACCAAGATTTACTTGCAAAAAATGTTAAATTTTTTTTGGACATTAAGTGTTATTGATCAAGCATCCACAAAAACATAGATCAACAGAGTATTGAAAGTTTGACATGTGGTTGCCACCTTATTGCCATGTAAGCACAAGAAGGCATGTAGGATTTTTTTTTCATCCATCCCGTCCATGACATGGTATCTAAACATTCAAATGTTTTCTAAGACAATTTTGAGACGTTAACTTAGACATCCAATCATCTTTTCACATCCACTTAGACATACTCATTTTATTATGAACACCTCTTGAAACATCCAATATAATTTAGGTCTAATGCAAACATAACATCCAATACAATGTATCGTACTTACTTCTATCTTATACAACAATTTTCATTTTTAGTTAGATTCTATTGGTGGTTAAAACATCTTGGACAAAAATATGTGTTTGGTTATTATAAAATGAGCCAAGGATCTTAGAGACTATGCAAAAAAGAATTAGAGAGGCCTATAATAATGAGTTGATGTAGAATGTGGTCATGGTAGCATGTCTACTACAAGATGTTAGAGGAAACTACATTATTATAGTAGGTGACAATGCGGTAGAAGAAGATGAAGCTTAGCACATGAATATCCATTATTTTTTTGTGTAATATACAGCTAATGTTAAGCAAGACTTGAAAAGTATAGAGTGGATTGTCCACCTCATTGTTTTTTTTAACAATAGCTTAATCTTCTAGGCATTTATCAAAGGATAAAACTAGTGGTTTTAGATGTTGTCTGTGACATGTGTATGACCTCATTGTTGTATGTAGGAGATGCTCACCAGCCTAAACCGAGTCTACATTTTTTATATTGCATGTAAAAACTACATTGTCTAGAACTTTCTCATTACTAGTCTAAATACAATTAATTGAATCTTTCCTATACTAAGAATGTGTTTCCTACCTTCTTTGGACCTTTCATCATTTGCCATCTCCATGTTTTGTGAAACATCCATATCTTTTGTTAAACATATAGAAAAAAATTGTGTTTGTTCAGAGTTAAGAAGACACTTGTTATAAATACATAGATTTTTGTTCATCATCATCATCTATGATGTGCATATAAATGCTATGTGGTATGGGTTAATGTTGTCAAAAACATTGGCAACAATGACATCAAATTCTAGTGGACATTAGAAAAGACATCTTGTATTGCTTGGACAACATTTGAGCGTCTATTCAATGTAGTGGAATGCACATTGGACACCTTGCATCAAAAGGTACCATTTGCATAAAACTAGAGACAATATCCATCCAATGATGTTTAAGAAAACGTCTTGACGTCAATGTTGATGTCTCCAAAAACATCATTCAATATGTGTGTCAACAATCCACTCTATAACATGTGACAATTGTGCTAATGTAACATGCTATGTTAGCCTTGCTAGATGCCACATCACTCAATTGACACATCATATGCCATGTCTTTATTTTTCTAAGCCTACCATGTGGTTTCTCTTTACCTTTTTTTCCACCTTAGGTAAGCATTTTATCCTTAAATTGCAATATCATTGATTTGCCCATAGTAAAAATGTATCTTCTCACTATCATAGCAATCTATGTATTTTCGGACAATCCAGAAAACATTAGTATGTCTTGAGTCATGTCAAATAAAATGTTAATGTTAATAATAGCATCACCTTGTTTTTAGTATAATTTATCAACATTACTCGCAATGTCCACAAAAATCTACATTTTTGTGTCATTTGTCTCTTTAACATCCTAGTGTTTTTTTGGACATTGTTTGCTTGGGGTTGGACATTGTGTATTTTGGACCAAGACACCCTCAAAAAATGCAATTTCTAATAGTAAAAAGGTGAAGCTTTATCTTTCAACATTTTAAGAAAAAAATCACGTATGTCCTATAACTTGTGCATTTTAGTCAGTAAGTTAGAAAATGGATTGAGAATACATATAAAAAAAATCTAACCTAAAAAACTTTCATGTTCATTTTTTAAAATTGTAAAGTGGAAGGTGCTACTGAATGATAGATAAAAAATTAATATATTGATAACTTTTGGAAGATTTGAGAATTTAAGAATTGTTAATCCCAATGGTAGAAATGTTTTAGAACATAATTAATATCTTTTATTTTTATTTTAAAATTTTCAAAATTAAGAGTTAAAGATGACTTCATATGTTTTTTCTACCTTTATTGCTCACAAAATAAAACTTTTCACAGCGTTTTCCTTATCATTCAAAATTCAATTGTTCAATTTGTTTGGGTAGGTATCAATCTACTAGTATACAATCTTCAAAAAACATAATTTTTTTTTTTTTTAGAATATATTTTTTGTTGCTTGGTTTGACATTGAAATTGGAAAAATCCTTTTAAGTTTTGCAATATTTATTGGAATGACATGAAATAAATCTTCACATGTAGATTATAATGAGTAACATACATTCTAAAAATTCATGCAATAATTTCAAATTATGAAGTCAATAGAACTTGCCCAAGTTCTCAAATAGCTCAAAGTAGGCTTTTTGGTCCTTTAGGGATTAACAAGACCAATATACTTCTCTACCAAATATAACTCTAAATTTTTTCGGTTTATAATTAGAACTTGAAATTTCTACCATTAGAAGCGCATCCCAAAGTAACTTGAATAAAAATAAAAAAAATCAAATTTAGACATTGGACAATGAAAAGAAATTTCTTCAAAAGCTAGCTAAAAGACAAATATTATAATGTACTTGGCAAATCATGATTACCAAAGAGTTTGTTTTGAAGCATATATTCTATAGTGTATTAAAGATGCCTTAAAGAGCATTATCAATGGATTACTCTAATTAAATGACTAATTCTAATTATTGCTATCCTTTTTTTGGTGTAAAATTAAAATTTGTAATTACTATCAATAAAAATGTAATAAAAATCTTTTATAAATAGATACAATAAAATTTGGATTTGGATTTTAGGCAACCAAAATAAAGACCATTAAAAGCAAGCTAAAAGACCAAAAAAATATAGAGAGCCACTTCAAATCATGCTTAAGAAAGAAAAATCAAGGAAATGGCTCTTCAAATTGAAGAAAATTGGTGCAATCTAGAGTGAAATGTACATTGTAATTGTGATTTGTGAACTTCACTATAATTTTTGTCTTTTAGCTAACTTTGAAGTGATTTATTTTCATTATCCAATGTTTAATCCAAAAATGACACGAAGGACGGTTTCTAGCCGATGGATGACAAAGAATCTCTCTATGTAGGATAGAAGTGAAACTATTCATCTTCCAAAGTTTGTGTGAAAAAGGAAGGTCTTCTACAGTAGTTTATCTTCTAATGAGTGCTTTTACATTTTTTTAAGTCAACAATTCACACAGTATCCAAACAAGATGATTTCCACGGTGACCAGCTTGTTGTTTAAGGATTTGAGTTTTTCTTATACTTATGCAAAATACTTTTAATGGGTTTCAGTGATAATAGTTTTTAGTTTTACGTTTACGAAATGTGCATTCGTAATTGTGATTTGTGAACTTCACTATAATTTTTGTCTTTCAGCTAACTTTGAAGTGGTTTATTTTCATTATCCAATGTTTAATCCAAAAACGACATGAAGGACGGTTTCTGGCCGATGGATGACAAAGAATCTCTCCATGTAGGATAGAAGTGAAACTATTCATCCTCCAAATTTTGTGTGAAAAAGGAAGGTCTTCTACAGTAGTTTGTCTTCCAATGAGTGCTTGTACATTTTTTTAAGTCAACAATTCACACGATATCCAAACAAGATGATTTCCACAGTGACCAGCTTGTTGTTTAAAGATTTGAGTTTTTCTTATACTTATGCAAAATACTTTTAATGGGTTTCAGCGATAATTTTTTTTTTAGTTTTAATTATAAACCAATCAAATGTTAGAAGTTCATTTGGAGGGGCAAATTCCGGGTTCAACTAGGGACGCTCTAAGCGAGTGCCTGCCATCCCGGGCTGGCCGGGCACCGAAGCAGATAAGCTTTTTCAGAAAGCCACCCCCTTCGTCTCTCTCCCTCATCTCGCCCCTCTCGCAGGGCTCCCAATCCCCAAACCCACAGCGAGGTTTCACGAATTCTCACCATTCGCAACAGAATCCGCTTCACGCCTGCTCTAGGGTTTGCTTCCTGTCTGGGTTTCCCTTCGGGTTCCCCTTCCTCGTTGGGTTCACCATGCGGCGATGGCTCGGCAGAGGCAGCGGCAAGTCCGAATCGCCTGCTTCCACCCCCGCAACCCCACCTCCCTCCGATGCCGCTACCCCTCCTTCCGAAACCTACATGAAGCGTTTCCGCCAGTTCGAATTGGAGGAACAGAACGAAGTCGAGGACCCTCGTTACACGGACGAAGTCGAACAAGACTTACAAGAGGATGAGTATTTCACCCTTGCCACGACAGAAGAGGAGATTCGTGAGAATGCGGCGCTTTTGGAGAGTTTCAAGAACTCTTCCATGGCGAAGTTCTTGGTGAGGAGC
The DNA here is from genome assembly GCA_950106755.1 of Climacium dendroides. Taxonomy (NCBI): domain Eukaryota; kingdom Viridiplantae; phylum Streptophyta; class Bryopsida; order Hypnales; family Climaciaceae; genus Climacium; species Climacium dendroides. The sequence goes on from OX467088.1 coordinate 27,090,578, forward strand.
GAGGAGCTTGCGGCGGAGGAGCGGGCGAGGGAGAAGCTGGCGAATGCGTTGCCGACGAGACCGGAGGATGCGAAGCTGTGGAAGGAATTGCCTTTAGTCCCCGGGCCGTATGGAGGGCCGCCGATTCTGAGGAAGAGTTTGAGGACGGATGAGGAAGTGCAAGGACGGTTTTGGGATTTTTTCAAGCAGTTTGAGTTCGGGCTGTGGGGGTATAAGCAGAGGCCGTATCCGGAGTTAAGGCCGATTGATGTGCAGCAGGTGTTGGGGTACAAGTGGCTGGATAAGCGTTACGCGGACTGTGAGTAATCTCAACATTCCTTATAAACATTGCAACCAATGTTATGAGCGACATTTTGGGATGCAATCTCATTATATGCAGTCAAACCTCTTTGCTATGAGGTTCTCTAAAATGAAATTCTGGAATTGATCCTGCACATTTGCCACACATTATTGACTGTCACATGTTCAAACTATGTCAAAGTGAAGATGGTGTTAAGATTGGAGGTTTTTGACTGTTCATAATGTTGAAACCCTGATATCTTGCATTTGCTGAATTGCCGTTGTCTCAATCAGACTAGTGTTGTTCTCAATTGCCGTCGTCACATGCAAATTAACTTACCTGGGGTTTTAGTTGGTTATGATTTTGTTATTTTTTGAATTCTCATCTTTAATCTGAAGTAGTTGTTGTGTCTGTGTTCGTGATGGTCATGTTTCTGTTAAGTTTCTGGAATTTGAATCTCGCCGTTGAAGGGTCCATATTCGATTGAAGGGTTTAGAAAAAGGCTGGGATTAGAAAAGGTTGGGATTATAATATTAGGTTTAGTCCATTCTTCTCGCCCTCAACCAGCGTTTTACAATGTCATCAATATCACGTACACTCAACCTCTTTAGTATATCCTCTCGAGAAGACACACTAGAATGTCCTGCATGCTTACCACACTATCATTGACTTTAGTACACTTGTCACACATTCAAAGCATGTCATAGCTGAAATTTGGGAACCCTGAATGGTAAGATTGAAGAGTTTTTGAGCGTACAGAATTTTGAAATCTTAATCTGTAGTTTTAAATTTGAGTCTCGTATGAATGTGGAGTTGTTGTCGTGTCTATGAAGTTTCTGGCATTTAAATCTCGGCATTGTAACTCCATGGTTGGTTGAAGGGTTTAGAAGGAGATTGTTTACGATATTAGGGTTAGGTTGTAATGTTGGGATGAGTGCTGCTCAGGGAACCAAATGTACACTTCTTGAACATTCTCTTCATGGGCCATGCACTGGGTGTCACCAGAGCAGCACGCAACCCGTGGTGTTTGTCAAGTTGTTGTTTGATATGATGAGCAAGATTAAGGTCGGGACATTCAAATTCGCCACTTATGCCAATGAACATAGTTCCTGTTATTGGATAGGTCAAATTTTAATATGCTCCTCTTAGTAAATGTAAGAGAATTGCATCGCACCCTAAGAGTGCGTTATTTGGATTCCGCAAGCGAAAGCTACGAGGTGCTAAAGTATTATTGATTGTTGGTCTAAACCCGATACTTAAAACAGATTTTTTGATGCTCTGCATCCTTCTTATCAGGATCTTTATAGTGTCTAGGATTTTAAGGGGACAATTTTGGGTCAGTGTCGATTATGGGTGTCCTTGCCTTTGAGGATCCTTAGTGTGACGTCTCTGTTTCAGTCCGTGATGAGGCTTTGGACATGCGAATCTCTGTAGTTCCTTTAGTTTCTTCTCTTCATGACTTCGAATATGTTCCTGTTTTGGGACTCTTGCTGGGAGTTTAACGTTCTGTGGCTTGTCAAACAGTCGCAATGAGGGCCGGAGGATGGTACTACAAGGACCGGTTGGGACGAACTCGAGGTCCGATGGAGCTTATAAATCTCAAGACTGCATGGGCAGCAGGGATTGTTGACAAGAACACTTTCATATGGGGAGACGATATGGATGAATGGGCTCCTATTGGAATGGTCTACGGTCTTCAGAGTGCCGTGGAAACTCCTGACTGTACGCTCTCTTCTCTTTTTGTTTTCAATCTATTGTGCTTGACGAATCTACACTGAATTCTCTATTTAGTGTTATCATACACTATTCAAAATGTTATCGATCAATCATTCAGCTCCCGTATATTCAAAAGCCAAGCACTCAGTGAGTGACACCTAGCACTTTGACATTATTTAATGATGACTACAAAATATCTGCTTCTTTCAAGTTTTAGAGTATCCGTATTTTGTACTCTAAAGTTGAAGACTCTCCGATATATATTATGTGACTGATGTAGGACACCTCTTCTCAACGTTAAATGTGGAATATTCCTGGTGTTGGAAGTATAACTCCGTCTTTTCGCTGTTCTCTATTTACAGTAAAATTTGCAGCAATGGGATCTGCTTTGGTTCACAAACTTGCTAGAGGGTTACCTCCATGGACACCTTTGAAGGGCCACAGTATCAAATCGTACAAACAGATTCAGGCTGAAGCTATTGAAAAGAGGGAAAGAGAGAAAGCAGTGCTGCGACAGAACCATGGTAGCTGGCCCGGTGAAAGCACTCCTTCTCATGCGATGTTCTTATGGGCTGGTGGAGCTGAGCTTACGGACCTCCTGGAACAAGGAAACAAGAAAAACATGCCACATAAGTTTATATCTTACGAAAACAGGTATGTCTTGAGACAACATCATTCGTGTTTGAGAACTTATGTATTCATTGCCATTGAATGCACATTATGTGTTTTCCAGAATTTTCCCTTCCCTTTTTGTTTTTTTGGGCTCTGTTTTAACCACTTTGAGTGTGATATACTTTCATTTTAAAGTCATTTTGAGCTGAAATTAATGAATACGATGTTGTGCGACTTCGTTGTGTCTTGTTTTCTTAGAAAACTCGTCTTTTTACTTGGTTTGCTCAGCATTGTGTCCCACATTTTGATCTTGTGTGTCGCCGTACCTCGTAGACTATAAAATATTGATCGTATTCAGCCAGGCGGACTGTTTTTTCATATTACCAAGCTGCGAGCGTGACCCTAGAGTTGGCTCTATGCATACTTACGCTTCTTGTACTGTTTCCCCGTCTTTTTCAGGAAAGAATTGGCAAAACAAATTCCAGGTTTGCGGCCATGGGAAGTTCTGGAGGTAGAACAGGTCATGGATCTTGTGACTTATACTAAAGAGTGGTACCGCGAAGACTTGGGCGAGTTCACCACTCGTGCTGACTACGAGAGAGACTGGTTTGAATCCTTCCAGGTACTATTTCTAATTACCTTTACTATGCCAATGTTTCGCTTGTCCAGTCCAGGACGTCTAGTTCTCGAAGTGGTTTTCATGTTTTTTAAGCAGTTTCGAGGTCATATGAAGACTTATTTTGTCCGAGGCATGTGATGTTTAGTGATATAAAAGTTGACCCTAGCTGAATTAAAGTTTTCACAATATGATCAATTGAATTGGTCAAACTATGAACCCTTGCTTCTTTGAGGGGCTAGATTAAAACTTTGACGGGATAGAAGTCGGTTGGTGCAGTCTGTATAAATGCACCTTTGATGACCAGAATTTCTTGCCTGAACAGCAGGGCCTCTTTGTTCTTGACTGTGAACGAGTTTTGGCTCAGTGTTGCGTTTGACAGTGGTTATTGGCAACCAGATACTAATGATTCGTTATGCATGTTTTCAGGAGAAATGGGACGAAATTACTGAGGATATTGAAACAGTGTTTGGTCGCGGAGAGGAGGCTGACAAGGCCATATAATTATTTTAGGGATAGCGGAGTTGTCTGCCTCGACAGACTAGGGTAGTGTTAAGAGTTGCTCTGTAAACAAGCAGGTCAACAAGGGATAGTGAGATTCAGGTGTTCCAGGTACATGAAGAGCCAGGTCAGTGTTTTACCACCAAGATGTCAAGCCTGGTGTTTTGTACGGCGATCAATTTTGCATTCAATATAGCAGAAAGAGAGCCTAAAAACTCGTTTTCTTGTGATTATTTTTCAGTGAGATTTTTTGTGTATGATGTTTCTTAACCCTATGTATCAGTGCCCATGGAGAGGAATGTAGCATTGAAAGTCAATCTTGTCCTTGTTAACACCGTCCGTGTTTGTACTGGAGATGATGTAAGTTGAGATTTCGTTGTCATGGAGTTGTCATCATGGCATTAGAATATGAATTTGGCTTCAGAGATCTGGAGTTAGCTTAGATATGCATTCTAATATACAGTAGTCTATGTCTATTTCATACTACTAAAATCACGATCCCTCCGTAATATCACATTTTTACACTATGATATTACAGAGCTCCAACGGCCATTTCACTTCTGTAATATCACAGTATAAAAATATGATATTACAGAGGTATAGTGATATAAAGATATCTATTTTACAAAAGTTGATCATATGACTTTTGATTGAACTCTTTGAAGATCATATTTTTGTTACTTATTGGGGTGCTGTTTAATATGTAAGTTGTGTGAATGGATGTCTCCTACATATTTGTGCAATTGAATTTTAAAAATTCATCACCAATGTTTTTTAATCAAGTATCATGAAAAAAACAATGAATTTCAAATGAAACAATTTATCAAAAATGGGGTTTTGCTTTTTTTTAAAGTCAAATTTGGTATGTTTGATTGGAATTGTGAAGGAATTGAATGCTTATTATGTGAGACAAAAAAATACCAATTATGTTTTATATCATGCAAAATTCTTTGGAAGGGCAAAATTGGATCTTTGTAGCAATGCTTATGGGCATTGTACACATGCCCCATCATAGTTTGAAGGTTTGAAGAGCAACATTTGCATTGGTCTCAAGCAATTCTCCATGAGATACCAATATAGCTATATTTTGAGTGCCATTAATGACAACAAGCTTAAAAGAGGCACCTAGCCTTGTTCCTCCAATTACTTGTCCCTTCTTTTTGTTGAAAAAAACAAGAGCCGTTGATTTAAAAAAAAGAATCCTCCCCCATGCCATTGATCTTGATAAAAACGAGTGTTGTTGGATATGGATACAATACAAATATAAATATAATACACATACGCATACAATACATATATGGTACAAAGATACAGTACAAAGATAGATATGTACAATATAGAGATATGGTACAAAGATAGGTATGTACAATACATATGTGATATAGATATAGGATACAGGATTAGAATATATCCCATTATCAAATGGCACCCCCACCCCCACCTGAAAAATACAAAAAGGTTGGATTTGGAGGGAGGGGGTATCAAATTTTTTTAATTTAGTTTAAATTTTTTATTGGCTTACTAGGGATGGAAAAAATGTGATTCAATTTATTTTTTTGAGCTCATTGTGACAATTTGTCACAATGAGCTCAAAAGAGGCAATAACTGCTTCAATTGTCATGACAATGACATTGTTTAAGTCTTGTCCCAAGTCTCTCCAAACATTATTTGAAACAACATAATTACATGAATTAAAAAATAAAATAATATATGCATTCATTATATTAGAAAAAAAATTCTCAATAAAGTATGGTATTCTTTTTTTTAAAAAGAGTTTTAAAATTTTCATCCAAACAAAAGAAGCTACAAGTGTTTAAAAAAAACCATGGTTGTTTCAAAAATCTATTAAAAAAGTCAAAAGTGTTTAGGACTTATCTTGAGTTTTCCTAAGCATTACTTGCAACTACATAATCATACTTTGCACCTTCTTGTGCCTCATCCAAGTGTGCTCCAAGCCACTACTAATCCAAATCCACAATGAGAGAACTTGGATTTGTGTGCTTAAAAATATTTAAGTCACATCATCCATATCAATGGCATTTAGATTCATCATCCATTTCTAAAGCATTGAGGTTTTGGTGTATTCCATCCCCCCTTGGCAAACTAATAAAACCAAGAAGCTAAGGGGATGTATTGTCCAAATTGTAACATTGGTAAGAAAAAGCTAAGAAAAATACTTCCAAGTTGTTTCTTCATTTTGTACCTAGATAGTAGATAATATCGCAACCCTCTTGATGAGGTTCGTGTGAGTCAAAATGATTGTGTTATTTATGAACAAAGTACCGTACTTGATATACCGACTCTTCAATTCCTTCTACAATCTATTTTCAAGTCACATTCCTATGCACACACTCAAAATTATATGTGCCTTTATCTTTGATATAGTACCCCAAAATCCCAATGAATGCGTGCAACATGTTGCTAGAGAGTGTTTTGGTTGGAATGTGGTGCCCACTAGAGCATTTTGACTATCATCCCATCCAAGGTAAGTTTTGATGTGTTTGTTAACCATGTATAGTGAGAATGCTAAAATCAGACACACCATTTGTATATGTAGTTTCAATAGAATTCTACCTCTTTCAACAAAGCAAAGTCTAGATGTGTATTCTTTTTCAATGAATTCATCAAATTTTTAGGAACTCACTTGGGATATTAGAGCTCCCTACAAAATGGTAACATTGACATTCAACTCCTTGAGTTGTGGAGGAGCTCCATTCCTTGAAGTTTTTCTCATGATGGATTTTTAAATTGTTGTTTGCTTCTATGTAGATTTTTTGCAATACTTCAAAATAGCAACAATTTTCTTCTTTTAAGGTGTGATAAATTTAAATTGCACAACAAAGCTAACAAAATTTGAATCTTTGTCTTTCTCTTTGTAGATTGATGCATTTTTTTGTCTCTTTATCATTCCCTTTATAAGTTGTTGTCTTCATTTTTGAAACATGGTTGGTGCCATTTTAAAACCCTAAACCCTAAATCAAGGAACTTGAACCCTTCCAAGCACAAGGAATGCAATTGATGTTGTCTTTCAACATGTTTGATTTTTACATAGAAAAATAGAAAGACTTGTTGCTGCCATTGCTAAAGAAATGTTGAAAACTTAAAAAAAGACTCAAAGTCATAAAAAAACAATTAAGATGTCAATATGTCAAACTCACAAGAATATGAATAAGAACCTTTTGCAATACAACTCCTTCCATATTCATGAAAATACATACTAATGTTAATTTCAACAGATTTTTGTCAGATTTTGACCAGATCAACACGACCAAAACAATAGAAAAACTAAATTTTCTAGTAATGTCGACACATAACCTACCAAATTGTAAAACATACCAAGTAAGCACAATTGATAAATCTCATCCTCAACATCATCCTCATTCGTGGCATCTTCAGAAGATCCCTCCTTGCACCTCCCAAAGGAAAAAAAGAAATTTGGAATTAAAACTAAATTAAGTTTTAATAATGCCAAATAGTTGAAGAACAAAGGCAAGGAATACTCCTTAAACAAATATTTGTAATCAATTGACACAATTGATGAAGATGATACAAAACACAATCCCAATGAGTGAAACAAGTATAGAGCCCAAGTCCTAAATTCTAAGCATCAAATGGTCCAAATTGACCCTCATCAAGGCATTGATCAACGTTTGGAGTTTTTTACTTCAAGGTGCAACATTGATGATGTTGTGGAGGGGTCTGCTATTTTATTTCCAACATTGATGGTGAGGTTCAATAGTAGCATTTTTCTGAAAAAATCACATCAACAATATAAGGGGACATGGAATTTTTTCTAAATTTACATCAACAATGAGGAATTTTTCAGTTGGAGGTTAAAGGTAGGGTTGTTTGCCACTTTTTAATTCATGGTCATGGTCATAGGTATACAACAATACACAAAACTTGATAGAAGCAATTACAATGTCAACAAATAATATCCAATTATATTTAAAGAATGCCTATTTTAATAAGGCATTAAATAGATATGTCAAGATTTGGAAATTTGGAAATCAAGAAAGCTCATCAACACTCCTAATTGATATAGCGAGCACTCGAGGAAAAGACAAGAGATTGCGTGAGAAACAATCTCCCTTCCTTAGTCTTAAATAAGCTTGTCATATTGTAACTGCCTTGATGATAACCACTCCTCTTCTCATCCCTCCTCTTTGGCTTCATTGAGTCTAAGGTAAACTAGCCCATTGTGATCAAAATGATGAGTTTGACATCATCTTGTTGCTGAAATTTTTTAATTTTTTCTCCCTCATTAGTACAAGTGTGAGAAACAGCAAGTGCAATTGAAATTATATGGTTGTAAAATAATAGAGTTTTCAATGAATGTTTTTGAACTTTTCACAAGGCACTTTAAACATGAAATTGTAGAAAACTTCAAGGTCTTGGCATTGAAAATTCACAAAAAATGAAAAAAATTCTCCCAATTGTTTTTGAAAATAGAAAATTTTCACTTGTCTACAAGTAAAAAAAATTTATAATAGTAATTTTGACTCTATTTATGTGCATTAGCTTTAAGTGAGTAGTTGTAGATCTTTCTACTTGAAAACCATGTTCCAAAATTTGTAGGAAATAATAAAGTCTCCTATGACAAAATCCATTTTATTTGCATACTTTCTACATGCCCTTAAGCCCAATAATGTAAATTAAGGTTAAGGTTGCATCAATATTATAGTTGAATAGGGGCTCCTTTGCCAAGAGCCAATCACGATCATAGCAAGCTTTGATTCATATTGAAAGTACACACATAGAAAAGATTACCTCCCTACCAATCTTGTAGGAGGCTACAGTGGGGAATTGCACCATTTCAAAATGAAATGTCTATTTTTCACCAAATAAAAGTAGGGTTTTTTCTTTGCCAATTTTTTTTCATTTCTATTTAAAATGTAAATAAAATTGGCAATTTTGGATGAAAAGTACATGAATATAGTTGGAAAAAAAAAAGTGTTCGTTGGTCCTAAAGATGAATGAATGTAGAAACACCAAATTTGAAGTGATCTCCATCTCAGCACTTTCTCAAAAAGAAAGAAAAAGGTCTGCTAGCCATGGATGGATGTCCGTCGTCTTCATCCAATCTCGTCTTCATCCAATCTCCGTCCATCCCTCTGCCACTCTAATCCAGATTGCTCTATCGTCCCTTGCTCTCTCATCTGTCTCGTTTCCAGTTCTGCAGCTTTCACCATTTCCGGCAAAATTCCTTTTTGTTTTGTTTGTCTCTTTCGATTTGCAGGACCCAAGGAGAGCCTCGCTATGGCGTCCTGCTCTTCGTGCTACCAGCACTTGGGCGGATTCGCAACTGCCAGAAGACGCAATGGTGCGGAAGTAACAAGAATCGTCGGAGTGCAGGCGATGGCATTAGGTCCAAGGATGGTCGTGTGTGCGGAGAATCTCCAAATTTTGAAGAGCCAGAAGACTCTCATTCCGAGGACACGCAGGTTTGATGTCGTGTCCGCCAGTGCTCTGGCAACGCACCAGCTTGAGGAAGAGAGAACGGAGAAGGGTGAGTCGACTGTCATTCTGGAGGTCAAGGGTTTAAGAGCTGTCGTGGCCGATACGCGGCAGGAAATTCTCAGCGGTGTGGATCTTGTCATTCGAGAAGGAGAGGTGAGTTGAATTGTTGTAAGCGGTTTTGTTTGCATTGCCGTGTTAAGAGAATTCGTGAAGAATTTCATGCTTCGGGTTTTTTAGGGTTCTTGTTTTTAGGGTTGAGTAATGAAGATACTGGTCCTCGTCTTCTGATGATGCAGGTGCATGCTATTATGGGAAAGAATGGCTCAGGGAAGAGTACGCTTTCGAAGGTAAGCTCGCTTTAACCATGTTAATATGGGACTGACCTATGATAAGAATTAATTTGGAATGCTTTTGGATGTTGCCGAGAGAAATTGAAACCGTGATTAGTCTGACCTTAGTTCTTGGAATCCTTGTATGAGAAAGTTAATACCAAGGCACTTTCCACGAGTGGAACGTTAATCTGTAGCAGTTTTCATTGGATTAGGATATATGCTTGAATGGCATTTAGTGAAATTACAGATGTATGGTCCAAGGAGCCAGGTGGAATTGGGGCATCTACCTGAAGGCATCGGTTTTGAACCTGAATTTCCCTAGGTGTTTGGTGTTGCCGAAGTTTCCTAGAAGCACAGCAAGCCGCACTATATTCTTGAAGTTCAGTTCCCTAATTCGTTATTAGGAAAATTATTGGAGTTTCTCTTTTTTTTTTAATTGCTATTGCAGGTTAGAGAATTTATGTTGAACTCGCCTTTGTCTGTATGTTGTGGATGCAGGTGCTGGTTGGTCATCCAGACTACGAAGTGACAGGGGGAACTTGCATGTTCAAGGGGGAGAATCTCTTCGACAAAGAACCTGAGGAACGAAGTCATTTGGGGCTGTTCTTAAGTTTTCAGTCTCCAGTTGAAATTCCTGGAGTGAGCAACATGGACTTTCTTCGCATGGCTTGCAATGCTCGGCGAAAGGCACGAAACCTTGAAGAGCTTGGTCCTCTTGAGGTGACTTCGCCTGTACCGAACCCGTAGCTTTAATTGGATGCAGGTGTTATACTTCATTTATGCGCTAATATCTGCATATGAGATTTCTTTGAGTTGGAAAACGAGTTCTGCTCATTGAAACGGATATTGATGTCATTCTGTTCAGCTCAGTAAGTAAAGTTTGTGCTGGTTTCATTAACTGGATTCTTGGCTGTCATGCAGTTTTATGGATTTGTTGCTGAGAAGCTTGGAGCTCTTAACATGGACCCCAAATTTTTGGACCGTAATGTCAACGAGGGCTTCAGTGGAGGAGAAAAGAAGCGAAATGAAATCTTGCAATTGTCGGTAAGGAGCGGTGTGTGTATCAGCAATTCATTATTTGCCGTTGTATCTAATGTAGAAGTCGAAGAGCTTAAGTCATGAAAGTGGTTTCTTTCTAGTACTAAAACTTGTCCCAAATTATCCCGAAGGAGTGAGCACATTTGTGTGTATCGTACTGTTGCGATGGGTAGCTCTATTCAAGGAGAATGTACATAGATGGCCTAGATCTTCACTGTTCTCTTTCAATCTATGGGCTCATGTCTGTTTACATTCAAAATGTTATAGTAAGGTGATAGGCTGGGTTTTTTAACGGCTGGAGTATTGACTGGTAATGGTGGCGAGCAGGTACTTGAGGCGGATATGGCAATATTGGATGAGATAGACTCTGGTTTGGATATTGATGCCCTACGAGATGTTGCATCAGCAGTCATTGGATTGAGGAAAGATCATAACGCCGTTCTGATGATCACTCATTACCAGCGGTTATTGGATTACATCAAGCCGACCTTTGTGCACATTATGGTAATCTAACATCTCAATGTGCTTGTAGAGCAGCATTATGTTTCTTTCAACCATTCAGTTGATCTATTTAGCACTCCAGCTTAATTTTTTTGGAAGTTTTGTGTGGATACCTCCACTTGTTCTTGTGCCGTTGCTGAAGGCAGATTGTAGTTCGTTTCGTTTCTGATGTTTGTTGTGCGGTTCCATTAAAGTTGCGAAACCACTTCTCTTACAAGACTTGGTCGTGCTCACTCTAGAGTTGTGTGTTGCAGGAGGCTGGACGGATCGTGAAAACTGGGGATATGTCATTAGCATCACAACTTGAAGCGGGTGGCTACAACGCTGTCACAATTGATAGTTAAGAATTAGATATAGGGTGAGGATAGTGTAGCTAGATTGCTGTAAATGTACTCTGGGCATTGAAGTAACGAGTTATGTTCTTGACATGAGAGGTTGCGGTTCTACAATGTCTGAGCCATTGAAGATGCTATTTGTTGCTGCCGACATGGAGATCTTGTTTAAGCTGGTATGTATATGTTCGTGTAACAATATCTTCATTTTGTTCTGGTGGGATTGTAAAGTTGTGATGTTGCGACACTGGGTTGATCGAGTGCAGGTTTAGAGCTGTGGAGGGATCACTTTGGGTTCGAGCCAAACCTGTTGAGATCGAATTTTTATCGCTATATAATAACTTCTGCGATTTGAAATTGGGAGGTTGTAGAGCACTGGAAGTGAAGGTGGACCACCCTATTTTCATTCAAAGATCAGTATCCATAGACATTTACCTTAGCCAAGTCTTGCTTACCCAACTTGCTATATTCAAGTCCAACCAATGAGTAACAGGCCTTGGAATAGGCAGAGCTTTTCCAGCCTAAGGGCGTGACCAAGGAGGAGCTGTCACTGCAGTAAGAACAGAACATCTTTTCTTTTTTTCATTCCTCTCTGAATCTGAACATAGAATGATTTTGTAAAGATTTTTCAATAAATGTTCTAGAATGATCCATCTTTATGTGTAACGATGCATGGCTGTTGAATCGATCTTATTTGCAAAGGTTGAGCTTCCTTTCTGTGGGTATGGAGGTGCTCTTGTTGGCATATGTCATCATGTGCAGGGATTTTCTGCATATTCTGTAGTGCTTCTGCCATACGCACAAAACACTGTGTGTCCAAAAGGACAATTCCTAGTAGTCTTACTTATTTTCAGCCTAGGTTTTCTAGTAGTAAGTTATATCATCATGCATAGGATGTAGCTGGCATGATTGATGTGCAGCATGTCCAAAGTAGAAAAAAATATGAGCTTGAGGGCTGCTTTACCTTAATTGTGGACTCTGCTTTCAACCAGCAAGCTGTCTTGTGAAAAACACAACATGCCTTTTTTTCTGACCAGAAAGTCACTTATGCAAGCTTGACTTTTACTTTTTGCCTTTTACATTCTGCTAATGTAAAAGCAAGAAATGTAAAATCATATAAAACATCATATTAGAGCTTATTATATCATCTTAAAGAAATGTAAAATCATATAAAACATCCAAATATACTACAGTTTGTTATCATCTGATTAACTAGTACAGCACTCTTTTATTAAACAAGGTAAGTCTATTTTCTAATATTTGTGGTACAATTTTCTTACATTTATTGGATTGGCTTTTTGTAGTGATATACTGATTTCTTTCTTTTTACATAAATGCATGTAAAATTATTAATATACATTACATTCATGAATATGTCTTGTAGATTTGACATGGCTTCTATCAATGTTGCAAGTGTTGCAAGTCTTTCAAAGAAGAAAGCTGAAGAACCAAGTATGTATGTAGGCATGAAGAAAATATGCAAACGATGTAAACAATCAAATGTTAAATTCAAATTTTTAAACAACAAAAAACAAAACCAACCACGTTATCAATGCCAAGATTGTACCCTTGAGTTAGGCAAACCTTATCATTTCAATCCTTTTCCAATCCGAGAGCACAATCATGAAAACGGTTATGCCAAATTGCCTAAAGTAGAAACCGAAGAATTAAAGAATTTCAACAAGGTTTGTGACTATTGTCAAGCTGAAAACAATGCAACATTTCGAGGCTATAACAATGGCAAGGTAAACCAACCAAGATATGTATGTAAAGTATGCAAACACTTGTTTTCTCCTTTAAAAAATTCAAAAGCTACAAGCATAAAGATAGATGTATCTTCAAATGCATTCCAAACTACAGGAATTCAATATGAAGAAATAGGAGCTTTGCAACAACCAAATGAAATAGGAGTATCTTCATCTGAATTCCAAACTACAGGAATTCAATATGAAGAAATAGGAGCTTTGCAACAACCAAATGAAATAGGAGTATCTTCATCTGAATTCCAAACTACAGGAGAAATAGGAGTTCCACAACAATCACTTCTATATAACACTGTATACGAACAAACTTCAATCTCATATCAACAATATAATTATTGTAATGCCTATGGTCAAAGTAGTGACAATCGTTCAATTCCAACCATAGACATAGATGGATCTTCAAATCAATTTCCATTTCCATCACAAAATCCAGAAGCTTGGCAATGGCAACAACCATCTCCATATAATACTTCGATTGATCAAACTTCAATCTCGTCTCAACAACATAGTTACCACTACCCCCACAATCAAATTAGTAGCAATCATTCTCTTACAAGCATGGATGTAGATAGATCTTCAAACCAATTTCCTTTTCTATCACAAAATGCAAAAACTTGGCAACAACAACAATCTATATATAATACCTCATTTGATCAAACTTCAATCTCGTCTCAACAACAACGATACCACCACCCCCACAGTCGAAGTAGTGACAATCATTCTCTAGCAAGTGTGGATGGAGATGGATCTTCAAATCAATTTCCTTGGCAACAAGCAAGTGTGGATGGAGATGGATCTTTAAATCAATTTCCTGGGCAACAAGCAAGTGTAGATGGAGATGGATCTTCAAATCAATTTCCTTGGCAACAAGTAAGTGTAGATGTAGATGGATCTTCAAATCAATTTCCTTGGCAACAAGCAAGTGTGGATGGAGATGGATCTTCAAATCAATTTCCTTGGCAACAAGCAAGTGTGGATGGAGATGGATCTTCAAATCAATTTCCTTGGCAACAAGCAAGTGTGGATGGAGATGGATCTTTAAATCAATTTCCTGGGCAACAAGCAAGTGTAGATGGAGATGGATCTTCAAATCAATTTCCTTGGCAACAAGTAAGTGTAGATGTAGATGGATCTTCAAATCAATTTCCTTGGCAACAAGCAAGTGTGGATGGAGATGGATCTTCAAATCAATTTCCTTGGCAACAAGCAAGTGTGGATGGAGATGGATCTTCAAATCAATTTCCTTGGCAACAAGCAAGTGTGGATGGAGATGGATCTTTAAATCAATTTCCTGGGCAACAAGCAAGTGTAGATGGAGATGGATCTTCAAATCAATTTCCTTGGCAACAAGTAAGTGTAGATGTAGATGGATCTTCAAATCAATTTCCTTGGCAACAAGCAAGTGTGGATGGAGATGGATCTTCAAATCAATTTCCTTGGCAACAAGCAAGTGTGGATGGAGATGGATCTTCAAATCAATTTCCTTGGCAACAAGCAAGTGTGGATGGAGATGGATCTTCAAATCAATTTCCTTGGCAACAAGTAAGTGTGGATGGAGATGGATCTTCAAATCAATTTCCTTGGCAACAAGCAGGTGTAGATGTAGATGGATCTTTAAATCAATTTCCTTGGCAAGAAGTAAGTGTAGATGCAGATGGATCTTTAAGTCAATTTCCTTGGCAACAAGCAGGTGTAGATGTAGATGGATCTTCAAATCAATTTCCTTGGCAAGAAGCATCTTTGTATAATCCTTTGGACCAACAAACTTCAATCTTGTGTGAATAGCATAGTTATCATCACCCCCAAGGTCAAAGTAATAACAATTATCCATGTACAAACTTTTAAGTCACTAAATATTGGTTCTACACCTCCACAATCTAAAGCTATTTTACCATTGTATTCTAGTGATATAAAGACAAATAAAAGAGGATTTTTTTTCTTTTCATGAAAATGATAGTGAATTAATGAACTTATTGACAAACTTCATTAATCCTTAAATGTTTTTCATCTTTTTTGAAGGTTATCTTTATCTATTTGAAAAGAAAACGTATTTGGGATCTTCTGAATTGTGAGCAAGTTGGTTTTGCCATTAAATAGTTAGGAACTCCACAATATCACCTTCTTAATGTTGAGAAATTGAGACATTCATGAATGTCCTCTAAATTTTGAGAAATCAAGAAGTGTTATATGAAGAAAGCATTTAGTTTTAGTTTTATCAATGTAAGACCAAATTATACATTATGTTCATCATATTGTTTTTAATTGATTTGAATAAGTCATATGGAGATTTCTATTTGGATTAATTTCTTTTTCTTAATTCAATCAAGTCTATTACTGAAATTTTATAATGTCTACCAATATGCCTTGTGCCCTTGCCACAAATATGTCTTTTGTAATTGCTACAAAAGTAATGCAAAATCCTCTTTAATCTCCTTTAATATCCACTTTTCAATCCTTAAAATATGACAAATTACCAATAGTATAGATGTTTAATATCATGTGCTCTATGAATTTTTGTATTATATATATTTTTTAAATTATTTTGGTATAAAAAAATAACAAAAGTATTGGCAAACAAATTTTCAAACTAAATTTTTTTAAATTTAAAGGTAAAAATAAAATATCAACAAATTTTTTTAAAAATAAAAGCAAGATTATTGACTTGATGTTGTGCTAACCAAAGTGTTCTATAGTCCAATGGCTTAATGGTTTTGTGCAACTATTTTCAAATTTCCATCCAATTTCCTAATTTATAGTGAGAATAAAACTTAGAAATTCAATAATTTTTGCTCTATTGGTCCAAATGACATAAACTCTCTTTATGTCAATCCAAATATACATATATTTGTTGAAGGCTTCCACTGGGACCAAGAATACCTTGGTTGGAACTTTATTTTTAATTTTTAATTATTAAAAAATTTTAAAATTCAATATCTTTTGCCTTGTAGTCAAAACATTGGAAATTCTCTTTCATACACACAATGACAATACCAAACATACCTACATTGGCTTGATGGTCTAGGAGATCTTGACATTCATCACAAATACAATGAAACAAAACAAACACTTTGTTTTAATAGTATATAGATTATATTAATATTTCTAATTGAACATGTCAACAAATTATAGCTGCAAAGCTCACTCATTTGAAGTATGTGCATTTATTATCAACATCCAATATGCAACATTTAAATTTAAACCAAAAAACAGCACTAAAATGTAGATAACAATGAACAAGAAGCACATAATTAGAACATGTGAGTCTATAAAGCCTAAGTGTCAAATTTGGGAACACCTACAAATAATACTTTAAAATTTCTTAACTTCTTTATAAGATATTTGACCAATACATACTAATGTACATTGAAATCCACTTTCACTTACTAATGAAATTCAATAAAAATAATTTATATCTATTATATGACATGAAGTTGCTATTTAAGCCAATCTTGGGTGTGCTTACCTCAATGACAAAAGGAAGTGAAATACTAAAAAAAGATGATTTGAAATAAGAGATAATTAGAGGTTTAAGAGTTGTATGAAGAAAAATGACAACCATTACAATGGGTAGGGCCTCGGTGGTGATAAGAAGACATTTTGATTGATGTTGGTAAAATTTAACCCCTAAAAGTAAAAATTGTGTTTTTTGGCAACATAGTGATTTTGGGTAGCTCACTAAAAATAAAATTTTATTTATTTTTGCTAAAATTTTCACACAAGATGTACTCAAGGAGTAGCTTCAAGGCTCAATAATTTTCATAATTTTTGATTGCATGATTAAAAAGTTATTGCAAGATATGTCATTTTCATTACTTGGTAGGCAACCCAGGCAGTTCAAAAAACTTCTTTAAAAATCACTTTTCAAAAAAAATAAAAATTTGAAATTGGTTCTTTAGATTTATATATAAGTGGGAAGTTTTTAATCATTCCATTTTGATTATCAAGATGAAAGTTATGAGGAGTTTTAGTTTGTGGGTAGTTATGATTTTCAAAGACTCCATACCTACCTACAAACTAAAACTCCTCGTAACTTTCATCTCATTAATCAAAATGGAATGATTCAAAGCTTCCCATTCATATATAAATTTAAAGAATCAACTTCAAATTTTTTATTTTTTTGAAAAGTAATCTTTAAAGAAGTTTTTTGAGTTGCCTAGGTTGCTTGTCAAGCAATGAAAATGACATATCATGCAATAACTTCTTAACCATGTAGTCAAAGGTTATGGGCCTTGAAGCTACTCCTTAGAAAAATGTTATACAAATATTTCAGCAAAAAATAGTAAAAGTTCCATTTATAGTAAGCTACCCCAAATCGCTATGTTGCCAAAAAATGTAGTTTACTGCTTTTGGGGTTAAGGTTCGCCCATCCCAAAAGTAGATGCACCTTGGTCAACTCTAATTGTAACCTTCAAAATATTCATTATTGGTATGTGTTTTAAACTATGAAAATGAAGCTTGACAAGTTTTAATTCTATACCATTTGAAAATTTGAAAAAATTGAAAAATTGTAAGAATTATTACAATTACAATCTCCAAGTGTCAAAATCCATATTACATCTTTATTGTATAGTTTGATTCAAATTTTTTTATCTTAAATTTTTTTACATTTAAATTATAAAATTATGTCTTTCATTCTAATCTTCATTTATGGTAAAAGAAATCCAATTTTTTTTTTAAAAATTATAATTATTTGATTTTTCCATCAAAATTTATTTGAAAAATGAATGTCAATAGAAAATATGTTTTTTCACATGTAAAAAATATCAAGATTCTACATATTAATCGTATAATAGGATAAATTTAGCTTGATAGTGAAATTTGACTTGAAGGTCATTGTCAAAGGTATTTTGGGTGTAAAAAATAAAATAGCTAATTGAAAAAATTTCACACTAATCTTCCTTGCTATTTGTACCTCTTGGAATAATTTCAAATTAATCAAACTATTTTTTCTATATTTACAAATTTATTTTCATTTTAATCACAAAAACTATAACTATGACAATTTTTCATGAAACAAAGTGAAAATTTCATAATGATTGACAGTTCATAGTGTCATGTAATAAAATTATAAGATTGATATTTGAACAAAATTTAAAAGAGAAAGTTTTAGACCAATCCCAACTACTGTTGAAAAGTTATGCACCAAAAAGATAGAATTTTTAAGTTATGGGTAGTTCATGATAGATACGTCGAATTGGACAGAAATTTTAGATATATATTCTCAACAAGAGTTGAACATAACTTCAAAAGTTGAAAAGTATACAAGCACATGATTTTGACTTACAAACCTTTGCTTCACTATCCTTCCAAAACACATTGCATACAATAATATTTATTTTTTAGTAACAAGGCTTTCTATAGTGTCAATGAAGTAGAGAAGGAAGTTCCATGGCATTGTTGATGCCTTGCTTCTTCTACCCAGATGACACCCATACCAATTATTTAAAGACCTTTAACCCCTAAATGTCCGAGGCTTGGTTTCAACTTCTTGAAACTTGCTCTAAATTGAACAAAATGTCAACATTTTGATAAGTTGCATCAATTTTGGGGGGTTGTAACTGTATAAATTCAATTTAGACATGTTAGAGATCTCATAGGAAAAATAAACACAACAATATCACTTATGGAGTGAAAGATTTTAATGTTTGACCATGAGGTGTAAAACTATGAAAATCTTTCAACTTTCTTTTTGTATGTCAAATCTAAAAATTTGGTGACAAAAAAATATGAGGTTAAAGGGCCTAACATGTATAACCCCAATCAATTTAAGGCTTTTTAAAATCTATTTTATAATTTTTTTAAATGAATTTTGAATGTGATTTTTTCTCCAAGAACTAGTGTATTTAAGGCTCATTTCCAAGAGCTCTCAACACTACAGGAAGTCAAGATTGCAATGAGTACCCTTGCACAAAATCATGAATAGAAAAATCACTATTATTTATTTTCAAGATTGAATTTTTGATGCTAAAATTACACTTCAAGAACTTTCCAAAAATAAAAACTACTAAAAATAGCAACTTGGTTAAGTTTTATTTAACTTCAAAGTTTTACAAACACCAAATTTTGGTGCCTTGAGCATTTAGGGATTAAAGACCTTGTAGATCTATGAGTACAAATTATATGTACAAATGGTATTACAAGATAAGGAAATAATTGCTCTTTGTGCAATTTTTATGTAGCATTCTAACATAGCATCAACACCACCCTATCTTTTTCATTGTAAATGCAATATACCTATGCACAACTACACTTGCTTAAAAGAATCCACTGTTTGAATTCAAGATGTGAGAAAGACTATCAACAAAAGATGGTAGACAATCAAAATATCTTAGATATCTTGATTTTTTCTTGAATCAACAATTGAATCCAAACTCTTCACAACTCCTTTCTAATATATTATGTAATGAACCAATCTCACAAATGAACATGGCATACCATTCTCAAATGCAAAGGGGAAGCTTCTACAATATCATTGTAACAAGAATATATTTGTATTACAGACCCACAATACATGGGCAAGCTTGCATTCAAGATATTCTACAATGAAAAGGGCCTTGATTCATAGAAAGCAAAGCATCCCTTATCTTGACATTCAAGAATGTCATGTCCTCATAGACCACAGCTTGCCTCCAAGCTATGTCATTTCATTCCTTTGCTATAGAAACAAGCAACTCGACGCTCTATCCTTCAACCACTCGCTCACTTTTCAAGTAAGGTCCTAATCAAACCTCCTCAAATGGAGTTGTTGACAAAGCCTCCCCCACCTTCAGGGCCTCCTTACATGCTCGCCCAATAGGCAAGTTTACAGCTAATTCAAGCAAGAAGACAAAAGCAACTCCACCAATTGTCTTGTTGGGGTGGACAAGCAAGAAAGGAGGAGTTGAAGTTTCACCCAATACCAATGGATAACCTCATTAGTGAAGACTAGTGAATCTAATACATGTGAATTTTTTTTTATTGTTTCCCTCCCTACCCACCAGATCCACATGAAAGCACAATGCCTATTTTTCCCTGTGCAATTCCCCAAATGACCAATACATGTAAGGAGGCCCTAACTTCAGTCCGGCATCACTCAATTTCAATGTAAGTGCTCCAAAGCTAAAATAAAATTTAATTTAATTTGTTTTTATGTACCTCACCTATGACTCCGTGTCAGAATCTGCTGAAATGGCTGGCGGTGGTGGGCTTGGCCACAAGGAATGCCGGCAGGCATCAGGCACATGCCACAAATCCATCTTCGTTGCATTGGTTGCAGGGGAGAGCGTCTTGGCAGCTTCCCAGGCACTCAACGCCGTTCGCAAGTCCTGAACCTTGTTGTCCAAACCGGTGCAGCAATTGGCGTGCATCGTCACAACTCTCGACATGTTCTTGCTTCTCTGCAAAGCCACACACACACACAAAATGAAACAAAAATGGAAACGAAAAGACAGAGAATGTATTCGTTATGGCATCACTACTGCTGCTTTTCATTCCTCCGATGAGTTAGAAGCCACAAAGTCTTGGATCTCTGGAATGAAAAACAATGGGGTTCACCATAGTGCGATGTATGTAGAATATGGTAGAGAGAATCGAAAGATAGCAGGCGGGCGTAATAGAAAAAAAAAAGATCGGAAACCAAGTCAAATCAGAAGAGAAGAAGCTTGCAGTTTAGACCTCCTTGGGTGAGTTTTGTATCCTCCTCAAGTCCCGTTAATTCTACTTCAGAAATTTTATCTCCGAACATGTTTCACTCGTTAATATATTGTTCAGCACAACCTCTCTCTGACTCTCTCTCTTCTCGATAAATTTGTGCAAAATTCTGCAACGGCCATCGCCAGTCATGAGAAGAAATTCCGTACTTCTTTTGGATGTGAGTTTGCTATTTGCGCAATTCAGAATGTGGTTCTGCATGATAGATGTACTAAAGGACAACAAATTCCTTGTTCTTCGTTATGGTACGAGCTGAACAGAGACACAGGTAGAGAAAAAAAATTTAAGTCCTTTCAGAAGAATTAGGTGAAAGATTGGGTTGTGGTTTATCAAAATTTTAAAAACTTGAGAAATTGCACTACTTGGTGCAAGGTAGAGAAAAGTTTAAGTCCTTTCAGAAGGATTAGGTGAAGGATTGGGTTGTGGTTTATCAAACTTAAAAAAAGAAACTCGAGAAATTGCACTACTTGGTGCCCAAAGCTTTGATTTCAAACTAAAAGCAATGGCTTGTGCTTTCATCATTGTAACATTCTTACCCCATTTGGACAACCATTGTTTTGAGTTTCATACTATGTACACTCACATGGATCTATTAGAATGATAAAGAAATGATGGAGAGATACTAGAAGAATTAGTGGAAAGATCAAATGGATAAGTTAGAAAGGAGGAGAATTTGTAGTAGCTAGAAAGATATTTTCAACAGTAGAAAAAGGAAATTTGTATGCACACAACTTTGTTCAACAATGTTACCTTCTTTTGAGTGAGGTAATACCTAGCAAGCATCATTTAAAATACACTAGCACAATTCTTAAAGCTCTCAATAAATACAAGAAATATTAAAACATGAGAAATTTAATTAAAGCCCAAGGAAAATGCATCCATCCATACCTGGCAAAAGCCTGAGAATCGTTCGGTGGGCAAGAACCGAATCTTGACCTTATAAGAGGTGAAATCATGGTTATGCAACATCTTGTTTAGCAATGACTGCTCATCAATATCCGGATTCTCTACACCACCTCGGCACCAATGTTGGTACATGGAAATGGTGCGCTCATTGGACCGGGCATATTGGTATCCACAATTGGGCTTGTTTAGCATTGACCACATGCTTCCTCGGTTCTTGTCACAAGAGATTTGGAAATCAGCATGGTCGGAAAAGTGGTCAAATGGGTTTCGGAGCCATAGGATGTCTGCATCCTACAACAAAATGGAAAAAATTTAGTTGCAACAACCTTGATTTAGAACATTATTTCACAAGTCAAGTTGTCCCTTCACAAATGTTTTATAATTGTCAAACTTAAACAAATAGAAATCAACAAAATTACATTAGTCTCAACTAAACTATTCACCAAAGGCCATCAACAACATAGATTAGTAACGATATATTAACATTCATTCTTGTTGAATTATTATTTTCACACAAATTGAAGATTTATTCCAATGTGAAGCACCACAATAGAACATCAAAGAGTCATTTTTCCTAAAAGTCAAAATAACCTAAAGTCATCACACAAGTACCCTCAAAAGATAACTTCTAAAAATTACAAAAGCACATTCATTTTGGATGCTCTAAATTAATCATGTCTTAAAAAGTATCCCATACATTGATCTAACACACAAGTTAACATTGAATGTTACTCAAAAATTGCACATTTTAGGGTTGAGAAGCTATTATAACTGCATCTTCCATTTATGATGATCATAACTAACTATACAAGCATTTAAACTATTTGATTAATTCTGGAATTATGTTAAACATAGCATTTTGTCTCTCCAAAAATTGCCTCTAAAAAATGCCAAGAACACAAAATTAGGTCGCAATCTTTAATTCAATCCATTCCAAACACAAGTTTCAATAAGTTCTTTCCATGCAAAATCCTTCTCGTGATGAAGACATTACTCATGTATAGTACATCGTCAATAGAATTTGTTTGCAATGGGCTTGTCCAAACTTATGTTTGGAATGGATTGAGTTACCTTACACCATGAAAATAAGGTAACTACACCCAATAATGACCCTCTCCAAAAATCAACACCTGCAATATTCTTGTCTTAAATGTACAATCTTAATTCATGAGAACCTAAGGTCAATTTTAAGTACATCTCTTTTCCGACACTCTTAAAAAAATAATAGTTGATCCATACAATGTCCCGAAACTGCACAAGAAGTACATCTGAAGTCCTCTTTGGACTTCCCACAAAGACTCATCTACAAATTAGACAATTTAATAATAAGAACAATGCTCAATTGGAGATTCGAAAACATTTTTAAGTGTGGTTACCTCTAATCCTTTTGTCACATTTATAAACAGTCCAGTGCATTTAGAGCCTATTTGAACCCCAAGGCAGAGACTTGAGAGAGGCTGCAGAGCAATTGGCTGCAAACTGTCACATAAATTTAAACCTCATCTCTGGAGCTCATTGAATGCCGCCAAACATGCCATCAACACCGTAATAAGGCGGCCAGGAAGCGGAAATTAGGGCACTACAATGGCTGCGGGAACGATCTTCACCTGGCGAACATTCAATTCTTCTTCAATTACTAAAAGCTTTGAACACCAGGACAAATCTCAGGACAGTGTAATCCCACTGTACCGGAAACAGAAATCTCTCTTGAAAATCTCTCCCCAAATCCTTGCAATCCCAACAGCACTCAATCCTTTCGAATCCCAAATATTTCATAATTCAAATGTGTGGCATAATTGTGAGCTGTATCCAAAAACTGTCGCAACTAGATAATGTGTAAGTCCTGTGAATATGATAGCCTAGGGTTGATTTGGGTGCTCTTAGATTTTCAGCACTTTTGAAAATTCAAAGTTTGTTTCACACAATGTCCAAAAAATCATATGCAAAGAGAATCTACAATTTTCTTTTTGGCTTTTAACAAGATCAAGGAATAATTTAAGACAGTTTAATACGAAGTGCAGATACCTTACAGTCAATCATAATGTTCAAATGTGCACAAATAAGAGAGCTACACCTAATTGTGACCCTCTTCTAACAATGACTCCTACAAATTTTAAACACTAAATATATTACTTCTATTCAAGAGACTCAAAGACCACTTTTGGATACACCTATTTTTGAACTCTTTAAAAATTCTTAAAATATTAGTACAATGTCCAAAGAATGAACAAGAAGATAACCTAGAAATAGTTACTCTTTTTGAGTTCCAACATCCAACCAAAAAAGAAGACAATTTCATAATAGGAACAAGGCTCAATTGGCTGTTTGGACACAATTAGGCGTAGTTTCCTTCTTATCATGTTCCAGAAAAGGTTTGAACATGAATGACACCCTCTTAACGAGCATTTCCCAAAAGAGGTTTGCAAATTCAAAGAAAATTGGAACCACGCAAGTGCCAAAATCTGGGGATACCAACTTACAGTGAAGACGAAGTTGTAGCCGAGCTCCAGGATGCGTCGCAGCAAGCGCATGCGTCGCCACATCATCTTGAGAAAATCGTGGCTCATGAAGCCTTTGCTCCCACTGAAATCCACGCCCGGCGTGCGCAGCATGAAGCAGTGCTCGTGAAGCTCCCGGCACCGCTGGAACGACCGCTGGTCGAGCGCCACCACTACCAGATGGTTGAGCAGATGCTTCGTGTCCTCGCCACGCCGGAAACTCTCCAGGAACACGTCGATCATCGTGCCAGGGGTCGCCCAAGCTTGATTCAGAGTTGTGATGATCACGGTTTTGTTCGCAGTTGCTGCACGTTGCAGCATTGATTCCAGACCGGGCTCCACTTCGGAGCTGGCTGAGGCTTCTGAGCTTGGAGTCACAGCTGAGTTTGCTTGGACTTCGGAGCTTGGAGCTACGTAGGAGCTTGCTGGGACTTCTGCGTTTGGATCTACATCTGAACTTGCTGGGACTTCTGAGCTTGGATCCGCGCTTACGGTGCTCTGGTGAATACATGCAAAACACGGTTGTGGGTTTTTCGGAGAATGAGGGATTGGGAGTTTTGAAAGAGAATGGGGCTACTTACCAATCTAATGACATTAGATGCCTCAAAGATAATGAACAACCTGAGAGATGATACACACTTCGATTTGCGATTCACTAGAGTGCTATCAAAGGGAGGTATTCCTTGTCTCCTTCGAGAGATGACCAGAAGCTTCCCATATCATCTTTCGCACAAGGAATGGGGAATCATGAAAAAGCGGAAAACAGAGGAGATCAGTGGCACAAATGTATCCTCTTGGCAACGATGTAAACCGGGTATCCGGCAATCCGGGAACCAGAGATTATCTCCGTGAGCATTGCCCGAGCGGTAGAGACAAGAAACGTGTTTAAACTAGAAAATTTAGCGTGCAGCACTCCCAATCGCTACATTGAGATCCATCTATTCACTGCGGAATGAACGAAGAGTGAACCCAGTATGCCGGAGGAGAAGGTTCTGGGTCTTACACTAACCTGCCGCGATCCGTCGACGGGAACGTTGCCACTAACGCGACTGGAGATTGCGAACCAGATGGATGGTTGGAAGAAGAAGAAGAGGTAAGGCAGGGCGATGAGGAAGACGATCACCAGTACCACCGAAACCGAAGTCCTCACCGGAGTTTTCATTTTCCCCAGAAAAATCTTTTCACCACGTCTTTACACAGTCAAGCGAAAACGCAAATCTCCATCCACATCGCCGTGATCTCAACTCCCATTTTCGTGAAGCTCCTGCGGAAGCTTTTCCACACCGTCAAGCGCAAAATGCAAATCTCCAGCACACTAGTTCGCCGAGATCTCGACTCCCATTTTCGTCAAAGCGGAAACCCAAATCTCCACGCACCTAGCTCGTCGTGATCTCCACTCCCATTGAAGTCATCAAGCTCCCGTCCACACAGCGGAAACCCGCAAATCTCCGCAATCCACGCAACTAGCTCACCCTGATCTCGCCTCTCCTATTCGTCAAGCTCATGGAAAATCTCTCCACACTCCTCACGCGGGAAACACAAATCTCTCACACGCAGCTCGGCGCGATCTCTACCTTGCCTTACCCCCCCAAGCTCGCACAACCTTACGATGCTGCATGCTCCGCGCTCGCTACTCGTCAGATCGAAGCGATGGAGTCTTCTCATCGACTGTACAGGAGATTTTCACGGCGGCAGAAATAGCTGACTCTGATGAGCTTCAGTCGATCCTTCTGAAGTCTTTCCGCATTGCCGGTGTGGATTCGATTTTTTTAGAAAAATCGATGCTGTGAGTAGTTAATGCGTCGTTTTCGAAGACTGGTTGGAGACAGCCGTCACTAGCGGCGTCCGCTCTCTGGGCCGGTTGCTCTCCCTTTCCTCCGAGCGGCCCAAACTCCAAATCTTAATTTCAGCGTGGCAGATAAATGTAAAGAAAAAATATGCCCTCGCTCTGGAGGCTGGCTCCCACTGACACATGCACACCTATTTATTTACTTATTTATTGTGCAGACGCAACACCTACGGCGCTTGAGCGCTTCCGTGTGTAGGGGTGGTGATTGGACAGCCGGACGCTGACTCCCCTCCCACGAGGTGGGACCCAGCCGGGTGAAAACAAAGGATTTTTTTTATTTTCCACACATGAAAAAAAAAAATTGCAAATTTTGAATTCATGTTTGCAATCAAGAGACCCCCAAAATTAGCTGTGGGAGTTGAAGAACATACCCTAAACACGGAACACGGTACAAAATACGGTACAAAATAGGGGATAAGATTTACCTTTTATCCTGAAGAACTTATATTTTTACCCTTCTTGTTTCACTTTGTGAGGCAAATTTAGCATCTTGCGATTGTCCATGGAAATTTCAAACCCTGTACAAGTCCTAAATAGGGGCAATGCGGGCCAACAAATTGCATAATTCTTGTAGAGGGCAAGGATAGCATTCTTACCCCTTTTTTTGGTTCCTTCACCTTCCTCACATGAAAGGCATCCCAACAATTACCTCATGAAATTATTCAAATTTAATATATAGAAGGTCAAATGCAAAGAAAAAAAGAATTGGAGCACTTGGATATTAATTATGTATTTTTTTAATCATACGTAAATAATTTACAGTCATTGATATTGAATATGAATTTCCCTATTTTTATTAGCCTTGGTAAATAATAATTTTTTGTGTTTTCCCCTCCTAGTAAGGTAGTTGACCCATTTCCAACTACTTAAGCAATTACATATATTTGGAGCACATGTTTTTTGAGTGCAAAATTTTTCTCATGTACAAAAATAGAGTTAGAAAAGATTGTACATTTTTCCAAAATTTTATCATACAAAATATAATTTTTATGAATTTTTTAGTGAAAGATTCTCTTTGACCTGTAATGGTGATGTAGATCTTTCAATTTCTGACCATAGGCTGATTGCAAAGTCGACCAAGGATTGGTTCCAGTATTGATAGCCTTACAGCCAATCATAATGCGCCACAATTGTTCCTCAAACTCCACCACAATTCACGGAAAGAAAGCAGCCTATACATTAGAAATGGGGTGATGGTTGAAAATAGGTCGGCTACTATAAATTCCATTGTTTTCAGACCTTGATGCACCCATGGACGTTGAACTGTACAAACGGTGATGAATTCATTTAGGGTGGTTGACTACAACAGTCGTCACCCAAAAAGGAATGTTAGAAGTTCAACTACTCTTGGAAAAAAAAATTAAAAAAGAAAGGTCAATTTCAAATGTTCAATCAGTGTGTCGAAATGGTTCAATTTCGAAATTCAAATTTGTTCTAAATGTCATTTCTTGATTTTCAAATTACTGAGAATACTTCTTTTCTTAGCGTTTGAAGGTTGAACTGAAAACCTTCAGATGAAAATTTCTTTCAGTTTTTTCAGATATTGGTCTACAAATGATCAGACTTTTGGACATGCTTCAAATTTTGCTTAGCTATTACAAAACTACAAAACTGACCCTCACGCATTGTATATTGCAATCCTTTAAGTCTGGGAACTTCAAGGTGAACTTGCAAATATTCATTCTATGTTTGAGAAGAACACGTGGTTAGTTCAAAGTTAGCCAATGGAGGGAAAAAAAGTTGGTAGCAATTGGAAAACATAGGGGAAAAAAACAGTAGATTTTTTTTATTAAATTTTAATTTTGAGTAAAAAGTAGAAAAACTCACCAAATTCCATATTTGAAGAGATGGTGAAAAAATCTATTAAATTTCTATTTAAAGTAAAAAAAATAGAGAAAATAACCAGACTCCGTACTTGAAAAAGCGGTTCAGTTTGGGAACCTAAGGAAAAGAGACAGTAAAACTCAAAAAACTTCCCAAACACTGGCCGGATTCATTCAACTCTAGTCACGGTCCTCTTCTTGTCCAGCTTTCGAGCTTGACTGTTGTGGTTTTGTCCTTTCGCAGTGGAATTCCATTACTGTACTGCAGTTCAAAAAAAAAAAAAAAATTTAAAGAAAAGAAGAAAAAAGGAAAAAGAAAAAGAAAAGAACGTAGTCACGGTTACCACTGTAGTGATTTCGTCAGACACTCAGAGCCAAATTAAGTTCAGCCCAGTGATTGGGGGTCTCAGCTTTTGGTACGCCAAGTTTGCCACAGTTCCGGAAAAACCCTCCGACATTGATTTCGAGAGCCCAATTGGGCCCTTTACTTCTGTCAGAAACAAAAAAATAGCGAAATTGGGCCCTGTACTTCTGTGAAAAAAAAAAATAGTGAAATTGGGCCCTTTGCTTCTGTGGAAAAAAAAAATAGTGAAATTGGGCCCTTTACTTCTGTGGAAAAAAAAATAGTGAAATTGGGCCCTTTACTTCTGTCAGAACAAAAAAATAGCGAAATTGGGCCCTGTACTTCTGTGAAAAAAAAAATAGTGAAATTGGGCCCTTTGCTTCTGTGAAAAAAAAATAGTGAAATTGGGCCCTTTACTTCTGTCAGAAAAAAAAATAGTGAAATTAGGCCCTTTACTTCTGTGGGAAAAAAAAATAGTGAAATTGGGCCCTTTACTTCTGTCAGAAAAAAAAATAGTGAAATTGGGTTGCCGTGAAGGTAGCCAACCCATTTCTGACCACACACATATTTGGAGCTGGCGCAGGTTTTCTGAGAGCGGAATTTTTCCCCTTTACAGAAATGGAGTTTGGAAGGATTGCATATTTTTCCAGAATTTTATTACAAAAAATGTAATTATTATGAACTTTTCAGTGGAGAATTCTCTTCGACCTATAATGGTGATATAAACCTTTCTATTTCTAACCATAGGGTGATTGCAAAATTGACCAAGGGTTGGTTGCAATATTGATAGCCTTATAGACAATTATAATTTGTTAGCATTGCTCCTCAAATTGTACCATAGCTTCATATAAAGAGAGCACCTTATAGATTGGAAATGGAGGAATATGGAAATGGGTTGGCTACTATAACAATTAGGTTGCCTTACCTAGAGAAGTTACCTTATGACCCATTGCTTGTCCACATGGAGGTGCACATGACTCACTAAATTTGGGCCACAAATCGAAGCACCAACCCATGCAACACACATGACTCCTACATTACTGCATCCTCCTATAGTAATAGTACATATTAATATAGTATATAATGTCAAGAAATTAGTGAGGGGCAACCTACTTTCACTATTCAATCGAGTTTACTTACTAGAAGTAAGTGGAGAAAACATCCATATTCTTTCAAAATCATAAATGAATTCTCAAATTTTCAAGAGTCAAAACAACCTTTGTCAAGTTCCATACTTCCTTCCATGATTGCTTTCACTTCTCCATAAGCAAGGAAAATTCATACTTTAGGAGTAGCTACTCTGCCTTCATATCTACCTAAATGTCTACCTAAATGCAACGAAATTATTCAAGGCCAATGTCAAAAATAATTTCCTTGAAATCACAAGTTCACCTCCCCCTCCCCCCCAATTTTACCAGCCAACAATTTTGATTCTCCCCTTGCAACTATTGCACACACCTCCATGCACAACTCCATTATTTTCTTTTGACTTCTTCACACAAAGTCCCATCCCAATAGGTGAACTCCTACGTCAAACTAGAATCCAAACATGCCTTGACTTTCACGTTTCCCAAAGTCCGAATTGCCTTCACAAAGCTCGGTACATCAATGCTTTCACTTCTATGTGTGTACAGAATAACTACAGGTAGCTTCCAATGCTTTCTTTCACTTCAATCTATGTGTGTACAGAATAACTACAGGTAGCTTCCAATGCTTTCTTTCACTTCACTCTATGTGAGTACAGAATAACTACAGGTAGCTTAACAATGCTTAACACTTTCCTGCGTCGTTGCCTTCCCTTCCCTTCCCTTCTCCGAACGTAGTTGCCAAACTGAAAGCAACCCCAAAGCCGAAGCTCCTCCGAATGAATGCTTCGTTTTTCTTTCTGGTAACCAGCACCCACTTGCCCTCCATGCCATGCCAGCGGAGTGAGCCGACCCAAGCCTTCGCCGTTTCTGGAAACAATAACTTAGTTGCCGCTGTCCATGCACAAGCGATGAGTGGAATTTCCTTTGTCTCGTTCTGCATGTTTTGGGGCTGGCCACTTCTCCAGCTCACGAGCAAGCCAAGGTGGCTGGACCCTTGGAGGAGTGCTGTCCGTGCAGGCAGGCGCTCACTCATGCTGCAGTGTGGAGTGTGGACTGCTGTTTCTTCCTCTGCCGTTCAGTTGCTGACGTACACGAGAAGCGAAGCGAAGGGGGGGAGGGGAGGACTGAGGACAGTCAGGAAGTTGCAGGGGTTGCCATGCTCCATGCTTTTCGTTGTTTTTCTGCAGTTGTCAATCATGGCATCTGACGGGCGTGCTGTCTGTCGTCACACGCGGGCGTTGTTCCAGTTCTCAGAGGGGGGGGAGCTGCGGGAGTTAAGGTGACTCAGCGTATGACAGGAGCAGCGTAATGCAGGCCAAAAAAATTCTTGTGAAATGTACATTTTCACAAGACACATTTTGTACGGCAAAAACTAAAGAAATTCTGGATCTTCATTGAAGTCTATATGGTAGGGTCGGCTTTGTACCAATGTATGGGGAGTACCAGCATTTAGTTACGAGCTAGCCGGTTGATTTTGAGAATTTTCGAATGGATTTCAGAATCTTCGGAAAAAAACCAATCATTTAAGAGGAAAATCAGAGAATATTCTCTATTTTATAAAGGTCTAGCTGAGAGAATGTTTCAAGCAATCGTTTGGTCTTAGATAAAGTAGGATTTTAGCCCCGGTTAAGCTAAAAATCTCCCCGGATTGTGCTTTGTACCAAGAGGTCAGGTCAATTTTTTGTGAAGCCAATTTAGGGTTCGGGAATTTTTTCGAGTTTTATTGGATATTTTCCTTCAATTTCCAATTTGAACTGGGTTTTTCAACTACGGAGTTTGGTTATTTTTTCTATTTTTTTTAATCTAGAATATAAATTTTATAGATTTTTTTGCAATTTCTTTGCCAAAGTTTATAAATTCCAACTGGGTTTTTTCTAGTTGACTTTGAACTAGCTATGTGGTTTTTCTCAAATGTTGGTTTCATTGCACAAAATTTCAGCCCCTTTTGGATTAGAGGCCATCCTCAACTACTCATTAGAATAAGATTGTAACTAAGGGCCAATTCTCCTATACTTGTAAAGGCCTCGGGGGCCAAAAAGAAAGTGAATTCAATAAAACCTAAACAAGAAAGAGAAAAGGGTTGAAATTTTCAAGGCCGCTTTACATCTAAAAGTTGGATTCCCCTTGAGGCCAATTGCACTAAAAATCCAACAAATTTGATTTGTTGAAAATATATATGTATATATAAATTTTAAATTTTTTTTCTTTTAAATTTGACATTAGCCCAAGGCCAAGAATTGGCCTTCCATTTTTGGTGCACTGAATTTAGCAAGCTTGAGTCATGTCAAATTATGTATTTTTGAATAAAAAATTTATACCACCAAATTGGCGCAACCTCTAGGTGTAAAGGGGGCGGGGCCAATTTTAATGCTTTGTCCAATTACAAAGTAAAAATTCTTAGTCTTTAACACATCAAATTGGCCCAACCTCTAGGTGTAAAGCAGCCCTTAGTACTGTATGAACCATTTGCTTAAAAAGTCCAAGAGCGCTCATTGGAGGTCAAATTACTAGGCAAGATCTCCCTTTTTTACACCAAAATCTAAAGAACATTTGTATTGATGTCTTATATAGAAGGATTTTTAGTCATCCATCAAACACTTAGTGTCCATAGCATCCCTCAAGGATTAAAGTGATAGGCATCTAAAACAAGCATTTTTTTAGTCTCATAGAAAAACAAATTTGCATGTGAAAAAATGTCAAGCCTCCTACTTAAAGTATTTTAGCAAATTAGCTATTTTTGTTGGCCTTTGCTCATGCATCTATCTTTGTTGCTTCATGGTTTGAATTGAGTCTATAACCCATTGTAGCCTATAGCACATTGCTTTAAAAAAATTTAAAATATATTCTCTAAACGGTACAAAATTCAAATTCTACTTGCAACATCTTTTTTTACAGTTTGCTAATTTATTTGAACAATGAATTCACTATGAGTCCCTACAAAAGACATTGAAACCTTTATTTTGTTGCTTTAAAATGTTGATACATTACAATGATCCTATATTAGAGTACCAATATTATTAGCTTAAGTGTATTTATGGAGCATCAATCAAAGCTTTCTTGCAATTTTTTTTAATGTAGCCAAAGTTTCAATCAATGATATTATTCTAAAATTGAAATTAGATGTAAAGTAATGAATTTAGATGAAACATCAATGAAAGTGAATGAAAATGAAAAATTTATGCACTTTAGGAAATGTTTAGTAACCCAAATGCAAGTAGTTGTGTAAATTTTAGATACACAATGAATAATTCATTACAAGAGAGAGAGGTATTTTAAGTATAATCCTAGTAGTATAACCTATAATTTATGATTTTTAAAGAGATATTTAGTAAAAATTTGCTAGAAATACATGTGTTCCATCAAATTTTATTAAAAATCTCTTGAAAGGTCATATATTACAGGACTATACTACTAGGACTATATTGAAAGGACCCCTTCCTTGTTGTAGTGATTGCAGTTTTTAACAATGAAGCTATAAGAGACTACAAGTGTAATCTAAGCAAATCCAAAATCCATCGCATACGCATTTAGATTGAGATAGTGTGTACAATGGCCTATAACAAACATTGATGTTGAAATATTCAAAAACTTCTATAGAACAAGAAAAAGGATTTTTAAAAGTATAGTCCTTGTAATATAGTCCTATAATTTATGTCTTTTTAGGAAATATTTTGTAAAAGTTTGCTAAAAATACATGTGAATTTAGTAAAATTTTATTAAAAATCTCCTAAAAGGTCATTAATTATAGGATTGTACTATTAAGACTATACTAAAAAGACCCCTTTCTTTTGTAGTGCTATCACAATCAAATATGGAAGTCTATTTGGAATGAGTCACATTTGTCACACATTGCCTTCAATATAAGAAATATCTTTGCTACTATAAAATTTGAATGGAAAGTCTTTGAAGTAACAATACAATTTACTATTAAATTCACGTGGTCCTTTTCATAGAAACCAAATATAGTGAGGTTTCCAAATCCTTAACATCATTAATTTTTCTACTACAATTCTAAGCAAGCCATCATAAGAATAAAGTAATATGTTCAATTTTGCATTCAATTTTGCGCACTTGGAGTTTGCAATTCTAAATACATGCAACTATTACCTTAAATAAGGAAGATTAAGCAAATTCACCCATACATTTCATTCAATTTTTGAAATTCTTAAGCGTCACTTAGTGTAACATTATAAAATTTGACATACAATATTCTTCTTTCCACCTTGTGAGGTCATTTTTGTGCTAGAAACAATTACACTAGTTAGATGATATATATTGTAGTTGTAGGATAGGTTCATGGCATTTGCAAATACGGTTGGAAAGTTATGGGTTTTGAGTTATTTTTGTTTTTTAAAAATTACTTTGACTTTGACAATTATTGTGGCAATGGCAAAAAACATACTAATTATAATGGAAACATTCATCTCCAAGTTCATTGTATTTATGCTTCAAAAGTTATAACAAATCACAAATCTATCACCCTACATGTGACATAATTAAAGATTGGTCTTTCTTCAGTTGTCAACACCGTATCCTTCATTTATAGTAATAAGTAATAAAATTGGTGCAAGTAAGTGATCCAACTTCTTAACCCAAATGCAAAACATTCAACATTGATAACAATTTCTTGTATAGTTGGAGATGCTTTTGCTTGAGAGAAGAAAAAACAAACTATGACTCTTTTTGGAACCTTAATCCCTAAATGTTCGAGGCACCAAATTTTTGTGTTAACAATAGTTAGAAGTTAAATAAAACCTAACCAAGTTGCTATTTTCTAGTAGTTTATATTTTTGAATTTTTTCTTTGAAGTCTAGCTTTAGCATCAAAAAAACAATTTTAAGAATGATTGATTATTATTTTTCTATTCAAGATTTTGTGCAAGGGTGTTCATTGCAATCTTGAGTTTCCATAGTGTTGGGGATCTTGGAAATGAGCCTCAAATATACTAAATCTTGGAGAAAAAATCACATTAGAAATTCATTTAAGAAATTTATAGAGTAGATTTTGAGAAGCTATAAATTGATTGGGATTATGCATGTTAGACCCTTCATCCTCATATTCTTTTGGTGATCAACTTTTTAGATTTGACATCTAAAATGATGATTGAAAAATTTCAAATCACTTTTGCAATTTTAACACCTTCATGATCAAAGATCAAAATCTTTCCTTCCACCCATGCCAAGCACTTGGGTTCAGTATTGTTGACATCCATCCCTTAACCCTTGGGCACCCCAATGCCTCAAATATGGCCTCTCAAAATTCAAAGATCTCCTTGTTTGACCATTATAATCTTTTTAATGAGACAGGCAAAGGATGTGCCCCTTTCCCTATAGCTCCCGCCCTATTTCTACTATCAATTAGTACAGTCAATTTATGTGGATCTCATTTTATGTGATAGTTTGATTGGAATGAATTGAGAAGGGTCTTGGTTTTAGCAAATATGGTCTGGGTGCTTAGGGGGTAAGTTAGGCTGTTTGTTTTATTTTGTCTATTTGTTTGTTACCGTGAGATCTCCTAGACCATGAGCCTCCTAGTCGCGTGCTTGGTACCGTTGGAAAGCTCTTGGCGAGGATGGGTGCATGGGCTATGTTTCATGATGTTTTTGGACCCACAATGTGAAAGTTATTGAATTCCAAAAATTCTATGAGTAAATTTTTTTTTTTAAATTAGTTTTTTTTTTTTTTACTGTGGCAACGCGCACAGGGCACTCTAGTACTAATGACCTCCTCCCTGCTGCTCTTATTGCAAAGTACAGTCCATTATTTGTGTCAAAGTGGGAAGAAAAAACAAAGCCCAAAAGATAAAAAAAAGGGCCAAGTGATAGATACGCTGGTGACGCACAGCACGACGTCTGCCTGGGGCCTGGGATGGCAATTATGCTTAGTGAGGCTTGTGGAAGACTTGGCTGCGGCCTAGTTTTAAACTTATTTTATATTTTCCATGGCTCGCAGGTACAATAACAATCAAAGCCTTCCTTCATCATAACTTATGATACCCGAATCATCCCTTCAAAGAATCCCATTGTCATGGCTTGCCCTGCAAATCTCTAATACAAAGTCAGGGGGGCTCTAAAAACGACACTTGAATGGCTGATTTGCAATGACAAGGAGAATTTTTTTAAATTTTTAAAAATTTAATTTTTTTAGTTATTATTATTATTATTATTATTATTATTATTATTATTATTTAATTTGCTTGAACATTGCATCTAGCTTGAAACACTGAACATAATCTTGAAATTTTTTCTTAGCTTTTGCTTAAATTAAAGTAGAAAAATAGATGTTAAAATAAAATGGATAGCTACAAGAGATTTGGTGTACTACTAAATACTGTATTAGCAAAGCTATTAATTCCCACCCTCCCACCTTTGTAAGTTTAAGAGAAACTCTGTGGTGGATCTCATGAAATTAAGAAGCCAATAGGCTTTAACACTTATTGAGCCACCATTTTCTAAAAACAACTTGGCTCTTGTATGAGTTATAATGTGACTATATTGGAGGTGGTAACATGCTGTGTAACAAATTGTTAGAGACAATTTATTTTGTGGGCGTTAATTGATTACTTCTACAACTGGAATTCATTCACATGGACCGTTACACTAAAAACTAGATGGTCTGAGGATTCTTGCAAACGAGAGCTTCAATTAACAGAACCATACATTCGACTTCCTGATGAATTGGCCCTTGTGCAAGACATCGATAAATGCGGATCCGACCCTAACACTACTGGTGCAGAGTAGCAAGCTCGAAACAGTACTCTTATAGAGTGACTGCTTCGCTAGTATAGTGCTGAAGTTGGAGACTTAGGCACAGAGCTTTTATTCACACTATTGTTTCACAAGCTTATTGATTGATATTGGAAAAAAGCTTGCATCCTTTACAACAAATACTAGGGAGACTGGTGGGAACTAAAAGTGTAGTTAAGATGGCTTCATCAAGTTCACAGTGTCCAACTTACAGCTAGGTTGACAGATATAAGTTGTGTGTATGATTGTATAGCTATTGTCGTTGTGATTTAAAGACATCTTGTTTTGTATGAATTTTTCTATCCTAATAAAGGCAATAACAAACGTAATAGGCTACAGACACCTCATATACCTCACTAACATTCTATTTTTTGTCATGTGGTGGAATGGGCACAAGTGAGGTCCATTACCTATAGGAACAATTTTTTCAACAAGCTTCAAAATTTCCTAAACCCAAACTCTCATGCATGTGATTATTTACAACATTTTGACAATAGTATGCAGTCTTCCACAAACAAAAAGTGTTAGAAATACAATGGAACAATGCATTGAAGCTCTATTATAAGGACTTTGCTTATAGCTTGAACATGATAAGTTAGTTTGAGTTGAATAATATACTTACAAATATTATATGGAGATGACTTGAGATAAATATGTCCAGTATATGGATGATGATAGAGCAATAAGCTATAAACTTTGCCCTCACAAAGTGATTGTACAAGCTTTGACTAGTTCTAGATCTTAAAAAATATATGCAAAATATCTAGAAATGAATAGATTGATACCCGTTCCAAGGATGTTTTAGTAAAATTTGTTTTTGTTTTTGTTTTGGACACAAATGTGTTGAACAACGCATTGCGAGGGTTTTCCATGAGGTAGAGAAGCTGATTTCATGTCAAATTAACAATATGTCACTACCAAGTCGTTTTGTAATTTTTGGATCTTTGTGGAATTAGTTACAAATTTTCTAAATTGGAAAAGTAGTGGTCACTGAAAGTAACTTCCTCTCCTAAAATGTACACCATTTGTACATTGGTGGTGCACTAATGGGTGCAATATGTACCTTTATATTAAAGGATGTTTTTAAGAATGCAAGTTGTTTGTGAAGCACCTTGCTTTAACCCCTAAAGGACCAACCTTGTGCTTTTGGCAACATAATTTTTTGGGCAGGTACATGTGAGTGGAGATTTTTTTTTCTTTGAAATTTTTAAGAAACGTGTGGATGAAGAGTAGCTTTAAGGCCCAACAATTTTCATAACTTTTGACTACATGGTTAAAAAGGTATTGTGTGACATGTAGTTTGTTTCTCAACTTTGGCAACCCATGCAAATTAGAAAAAAACACTTTTAAAAAAAATATA
The DNA here is from genome assembly GCA_950106755.1 of Climacium dendroides. NCBI lineage: Eukaryota > Viridiplantae > Streptophyta > Bryopsida > Hypnales > Climaciaceae > Climacium > Climacium dendroides. The sequence goes on from OX467088.1 coordinate 27,128,030, forward strand.
AATTTGAAATTGGTTCATTAAATTTATATACACATTGAAAGTTTTGAATCATTCCATTTTTATTCATGAGATGATAGTTATAAGGAGTTCTAGTTTGTGGAAAGTTATAGATTTTCCACTCTAAAATAAACTCTAAAATCCTTTATTCAACCCAATTTTCAATATTTTTGGAAAAAATAAAATCATGGGGGGTAGATTGCTTATTATAACATTACAACCATTGGAATTGTCATTTTTCAATTCTATAAATAAATTCTTGTGAATTTAGTATTTTGAATCATTCTCTACTCCTTTCTACTTACTATTTTTTCCTACATGTTGTACAATTCCAAATGATCTCAAAATTTTCAAGCATGTAATAAGCTTGTCTTGAAAAATGAATCCAAAGAAGTACAATCATTTTGGACATTTTTTCATAATGATTTGACCTTATGAAGTGCAACTGCTTGATTTTTGCATGACCCAAACCCGGATTTTGCCACTTCAAATGCTAATATCTTGCAATCTATACTTCAAACACTAATATCTTGTAATCTACACTTCAAACACTAATATCTTGCAATTTGTATGGTGAAATTTTAAAAAAAATTCTACATACCATACACATAGGTCAGTTTTGGAAATAAGTAGGAAATTTTGAATTGTGTCTTAAATTTAAAAAAATTGTAAAACTATTTCTAAAAATTTGAAAAAATTTCATTGTTGCTGATTTTGAATATCCAAATATTATTCTTGGAAAAATTCAAAAAAAGAACACATTTATACATGATAGAAAAAATCAATCCAAAATTGAAAGTGTTTAAAAAATAGGAGAAGCAAAGTGCCAAAATCCAAGAAAAGCAAATTAGGCTGCCAAACTATCTAAATTTCAAAATTAAACTAATTTAGCACTAAGGTGCTAAAGTTGACCTGAGCATATAGTATTTTCAAACCAGAGTACTACAAGATCCTATGGTTAGATGTGTCCAAAAATGATATTTTTCAAAAATTTGGTACTTGTAATTAGAAATGGTAGCTTTGGAGCATTTTTGGTGAGAACATAGTCAAGGAACTTTAGGGATTAATGAGAGTGGTGACCAATGATATTATTTTGTTGATGAAAATAGATGAATTGTAGTACATGGATGAAAAATTTGGCAATAAAGGGATGATATGCTAATCCAATCCTTGCATTTCTAAATATAAAACTTATTATTTGCCATTTGGTAATCAAGTAGAGGAAAATACTCTTCTTGTTCTAGATAATCTTAAATTAGAGTCATTCCTACATGTAAGAATTGTAAACGGAATCCAAATGCTGTCAAATTTGGACCAAATACTAATAGCATGATGAAGCTATTGTTGAGCCCCAATTTGGGCTTTAACCCCTAAAACAATGACTACTTATTTCAATAATTTGGGCTCAAACTTGCTTCAAAATACATGTCCCCAAAGCAAGGTTAAAATCTTCACCAATATTATTTTTTAACGAAACCAATTATACGATCTTTTGGTTAACCTTTAAATGCTCCAATGTCCAATTTCTAGACAATGAATAGATTCATATTCTTGTTTTTTTCCTGTTATTATTTGAATGAAAGTCATCCTAATTTGGATCTCAAGAACGTATGCTAGAAATTGCCACCTAGGTTTGAGTATGATTCGCATTGCTTTGATAAAGTTAATTTCTCTTGACCACATTAGGGGACAAGGTCTACTAGAGCAAGTTCATATAGGATTCCTTTCGATACAATCTTTAAAGAACTTTTACTTGATGCAAGCAAAGAGGATGCAAAAATTTTAGTTATCTACTGGACTACAAAATGCATCAATAACACTGAAGGCTACTTGTGATAAGTTACAGTAGCACATTGCAAGATTACAAAAAACGTTAGCTAAGGCATGCTTTGCCCAATAGGCACTTTCTTTGTGCAAGATTACAAAAAACGTTAGGTAAGGCATGCTTTGCCCAATAGGCACTTTCAAAGAAGAAGTGTGTTGCAAAGATTGTACAAGGCAATAAAGGAACCACAACACCAATTTATATAAACAACATGGAAAATTATAAGAAGAATAGGATTGAAAAAAATACAATTCTTCTTTTGCAATGATGACATTGAATGTTACATAAAAGGATTGAAATAGAAATGAGTACTTTCTAAATTTGGTGCCAAACATTTGGCTAGTAAAGTTTGGAACTAATCTAACACAAAAAAGATAATGGAACTTCAAAATGTAGGGTTTTGTCTTCATGAGCATATTAAAATCTCTCCAAAGAGGTTGTTTGGAGACCATGAATTACCAATTGCTATATTAAGATTTCAAGTTCTAACTTTTTCTACAGAGGATCCTAATACAAAATCTAGGAAAAAAAAATCCAGGGGAATCCAAATACGCTAACAACTAAACACTTATTTTGAAGGCATTTGTTCATTAGGTAACAATGTACTAAAAAGTGGTAACATAGTTGTTCCCCTGAAATTGATGCTCCCCTCCCCACCAAAAAAACCCTTGTCATTGATTCTATTTAACCCCTAAAGGACCGTTGTCCCTTCGGGGGACAAATTGGATTTTGGGCAGGTACTTACGGGCTGAAATTTTGTCATGATTTTTTGAAACTTTTTTTGAAGATAGAAAAACTAATGAGCTTTGTGGGAATATAATTTTTTCCACATTTGGTGACCGGAAACAAAAGTTATGACCAAATAAGCTCAAAGTGGGGGACGGGGGGCAGTCCGGGCAGCAAAAAACAATTTGCAAAATTTTGAATTTTTCTTTTTTGGATTTTTTTTCTTGTAGAATATATTTTTGTCTGCATGGGAAGCTTTGATTCATTCCATTTGGACTTATTATGAGAAAGTTATGGACAATCTTGTTTATCGGGCAGTTAGAGCATCTTCCTCAAAAAATAACTTATAGAATTCATTTCTGAATGCAATTTTTATAATTTTTCTAAAAAAAAATTTAACATGATTTTGTTTGCTTGCTAGAACAATCTCACCATTGGGATTAGTGCATTTTAATTCCATCTTAAAGATATTAATAAATTAGATTTTCCTTCATTCTCATACCTACTTCTACTTAACAATTTTTTTAAGCATGAAAATTAATCTTTTTCTTAAAATTTTCTTTTTTTCTAGATTCCCAACTCAATTTCCCACAATAAGGATTTAAAGCTCAAAACTCTGTAGTGCAAAAAATTTAAGTTAAAAAAGTTCAAAGTCAAATAATCCAGTCCTGCAAGGTGCTGAAAAAATTGTTTTTTTCACTTTAAATGCAAATATCTTTTAATCTATGAGGTCAAAATTTCTGAAATTTTTTCCACACATTTCCATACTAGTAAGGTATAAGATCCTACGGTTGGATGTTCAAAAAAAATAATTTTCAAATTGTTTTACTCTTTGCTACAGAAATGGCAGTTTTGAGTGTTTTTTGGCAGAAATAAGGCCTTGGTCCTTTAGGGGTTAAGAAAAAATGACCCCCCTTTTCCCCTGCCATCGATCTTAAAAAAAACCCACTATTGATTGAGATCAAGATTTGAATACGATATGAATATGAATACAAATATAAAGAAACTAATATGGATACGAATATAAATATTGATATAAATGCTAATACAAATATTGATACGAATACGAATACGGATATGGATATTGCATTCATATATATCCCATATGGTGATATGGAATGCAGACCATACTGCATATGAAAAAATATATAAGGAGTGGGAGGGTGGGGATCCTCTTAAATGTATTGGAGGATGGGGGGTTAATAGGGGTAGGTGTTAAAATTAATTTTTTTTTGTTTGAACTAAAGGAAAACACAAATAAATAATTAATGAACTTTTAAGCTCATTGTGCAATTTGTCACAATGAGCTCAAAAGAGGTAGTTACTACCTCAATAGTTGCATCCATCCTAGGTACCACATCCTAAGTTTAGATTCATTATAGTACTTGATTCAGATATATCGCCTAATATTCACTAGTACATGATTACTATAGGTTTTTTCAAATGTACTTGTCTTAATTTCAAAGAAATGTCGACAAATGTATTAGGAAAGGGAGGGCAATAGGCAAACAACAAACATTTGTATTTCAAATTTGTTGTCATATGTCACCTTCATGTAGAAGTAGTTTGTTTTCATCCATACTCCAAGCTTCCTAGCTTCAGCTTCAATGACCTCAAACATATTCTTGAGAGTGGCATCTTGAGGTGCACAAGCAATTTATAGATGAGTGTAACTAGTGACTCCATGTACTTGGTTAGTAAAGAAGTGAACTGGAAAGAAATTCTTGTATTCTGATTCCTTTTTTAAATGTAGTGAGACAAAAGGGCCACTACTTAATTCATACTATCATTATGGGAAATTTCATTAAAATGGCAATATTCCTCATGTCATTTACGTGAGTCAAGAGCACATACAACAATGCTTCTCAACACATCAACCTTATAGATGTGCCAATTATGTCCCCAACAAGCCCAAATTGCAATGCAACTCCCATATTTCTTCACCGTCGTGCCATCTTTCTATGAATTTCTTTCCATTTTGCAATCCCCCTCTGCCATTTTCACGGAATAATCGCCATTTTAATGAAATTCCCCATCATCGATAATATACAAGTTGTATTTGCATGTTTTTTTACATTTCTTCTTCACTTTTGACATGAGTGATTGGGTAATTGTCTAATTGAATACCATGTATGTTCTCCTAAATGTAATTTAACATATGTAATAGGAGGAAAGGTTTTTGTATCAAATATAAAATCCTACAAATTATGGAAACATTTTGAATCTTATAAATTTCTATGGACTTAGAATAATTACAATTCTCAAACAAGTTATAGAGTTTTTTGGAACAATTCTTTGACAATTCATTTTTATGAATTGTTTGCATGAAAAAAATATTTTTAGAATAGATTAATAGAAGACTAGGTTCAAGTTTTTGTACTAAAAATTTCTTAAATACCTTCTTTCATACAGTCTTAGGTCCACAGTTATAGATTTCAAATCTATAATTAAAAAAACCATCAAAATATTTTCAAATATTCACTAAAAAAATTACTACTTTTTAGAGACAAAAATAATATTTTGAAGAAATTTTATTTCTAACTCAAATTTTTATGCTCCATATTCCTATCCTATGCTTGTATATTAGCTTTGTTGTGAATTAATTACACCTATATAGACTCAAATTTTAATCAATTCAATCAATGTAAGTATAAAATAAGAGATATAGAATTTAGTAGTTGATGATGAATGCATCTAACTTTGAAAAGTACATAAGAAGCAAAGTAAATTATATTTTGCATTAACCCCTAAAGTCCTAAACTGCATTTTTTGGCAACATATCAATTTGGGGCAGTTTATTATGAAGGGAGTTTTTTTCTTTTTTTTCTTTGAAATTTTCACACAACATGTGTTTGAGGAGTAGCTTTAAGGCCCAACAATTTTCACAACTTTTGACTAAATGCTTATAAAGTTATTGTATGATATATAGTTTTCATTGCTTAGCAAATAGTCCTAGATCAATAGTTATGTTGTCCAAATTCTTTTGTGTAGCTTTGGTAGTATAAGCAAACTATTGTACTCTTGAAATTTGACAATCATGTAATTAACATCATATAGGATGCAATTGTAAAAAAAACCATGTGCATTACAAAAATCTCACTCTAGAGATATAAAACTATTGACCCTATATAGCAAGGTTGGAAAAAAAATTCTAATTTCAAACAACACGATCTTTTAATCTGTGTAGACAAAGTTCATGAATTTTTTTTCTACACATTTTTATATATTTCATAATAGTCTAATGCAAATTTGTATGTTTGATTTTTTTAAACTATTTTTCTTTCATTTTTTTCTCATTGCCCTAAAAAAATGACAATTTCTATCCAAAATGAGCCTCGGTTTTCTCGGCATTAAATTAACTTATGCCAAGCCCAACTTTCTTCAAAACGTAATATGGATATTAGACTTGCTATTTGGCAATAGTAATCAAGAATTGAATGAATAAAAGCCTTCTATAAATATTCTATTCTTCAAGGTAATTCTTTTTTTCAATTAAAATATTTTTTTTTAGTTGTCTAAAAAGTCAAGATTTTAAAATAAATAATACAAATTTCTAACCGCAAACTTGTTTCTTTTGTATACAAGAGTTGTTCAACATTCAACCCTATTGTAGCAATGGCACCATGGTCGACGACATTTACTATGCTTGCAGAGACAGATCGAATCACTGGATCGTGCGCACACACAGTTGCTTTGCTATGCATTTCATTGTTAATAGAGAGTTTGTTATAAAAATGGTTGTCCTACTTGTCTTTTGCATTGTGTTTCCTTTAGTTTGCTTTGTGTGATCTTCATTGCCGAAATGCATCTATGACATCGCCTTCCATAAAAATGTGAGCTACGATTGAATAATATGTGAATTCCATATTGCCACGACCTTTCCAGTGTTTGCAAAACCACCATTACTACTACGCTCCCCAACAACGCTCATGTTCAAAGAGAGGGTAACCATGAACATGGCGCTCAACGTTGGAAATGACTCCGAACTAGACGTTCAAACAGAGTCCAATAAACTTACAAATTTTTTAGTCAATTTTTATTTGAAAGTTCAACAACTTTAAGAAGCACTAGCATGCTAAAAAATGAATTGATTTTGAAACCCCAAATTGTGTTGGAATTGCAAAGAAGTGCACTTCAACTTCTATGAAGTGAAAATGAAGAATTAAAAATAATACAACAATTTGAACTTCTTTTTTACACCATCTACCATTTCATAAAGAACCTTTAGAAGACAGTCAATTTTTTTTTGCAATGGGGTGAAGAGTAAGTAAGAAATCATAAAAACAAATTTAAATAATATAGGATCAAGTACCTCTAAAGCAATTGTGAAGGCTCATTTCTAATATGTAGCATTAACCCCTAAATGCCCAAGGCCTTTTTTGAGCTTTTAGGAATTTGCTCTAAATTGAACAAAAAGACAACATTTCAATAAATTGTATTAATTTTTTTTGAATTATAATTGTACAAATTCAATATAGACATGTTAGAAATCACATGGGAAAAGAAAACACAACAATATCACTTATAGATTGAAAGATTTTAATCTTTGATCATAAGGGTGTTAAAACTGCAAAAGTGATTTGAAGACTTTCAATCCTCTTTTCACATGTCAAATTTAAAAAAATTGGTTCCCAAAAAATATGAGGGTAAATGGCATAACATAGCATAACTCCAATCAATATATAGCTTTTTAAAATCTACTCTACAATTTTCTTTAATGAATTTCTAATGTGATTTTTTCTCCAAGATCTAGTGTATTTGAGGCTCATTTCAAAGAGCCTTCAACATTACAAAAAGCCAAGATTGCAATGGATACCCTTGCACAAAATCTTAAATAGAAAAATTATAATCAATTATTTTTAAAATTGAATTTTTAATGCTAAAACTAGACTTCAAGAGGATTTTTTCAAAAAAACGAACTACTAAAAATAGCAACTTGTTTAGGTTTGGTTTAACTTCAAAGTATTATTGACACCAAAATTTGGTGCTCATAGCATTTAGGGGTTAAATATAAGTTGTAATTTTTACAAATGGTAACAATACTATGGTAGATAGTGTATACAAAACATCAAACTCTTTGTATGATTTTCAATTATATATATGTACATTTGTAATGATGATGAAGTAGACTTTAGTGTAATTCTTGTGTAATTTACAATTTACAATTTTGTTCATTTTTGAAGGTACACAAGACTGTGCAAGTTCTCATAATCTTAGCAGGATCCAAAAATTCTTAAGTTTATTGAACCCTACTATACAATCTCCTACCAAAAGTTTTTGTGATTACAATTAAGACCATTTTCTTGGCACAATGTAGAATGCACTTGACATTTTTAGTTTTGTACAATCAACAATCATATCTTGCACAATCCCAATCAAGCATATCAAATTTTAGTTTCCAAAAACCCAAAACTTCATTTTTGGTGAATTTTTTCATTTCATTTTCATGATTTTATATGATAATTCATTGAAAAATATTGGTGATGAATTTTTTTGATTGTGGAGATATGTAGGAAACATACATACACACATCTTTCCTTCAATAAGCATCTCCAAAAATGTTTCAATATTCTTTCTTTAGAGATTTCAATGTTGACATGACAATGCCCTAAATTTGAAAAATAGATATCTCTTTATTGTAATTAGATTTTTCTATTTGTCCTTCACATTGTAATTGATTTTGTACATTTGAACGTGATGGTGCACTTGCTTTGCCAAAATCTATTTACAATATAGAAATATCTATTTTTTAAAATTCGGACATTGTCACATTAGCATTGATATCTCTAGAGGAAGAATATTGAAACTTTTTTTGAGATGCTTGTTGAAGGAAAGATGTGTGTATGTATGTTTCCTACATATCTCCACAATCAAAAAACTCATCACCAATATTTTTTAATGAATTATCATGTAAAATCATGAAAATAAAATAAAAAAATTCACCAAAAATGGAGTTTTGAGTTTTTAAAACTAAAATTTGATATGCTTGATTGGGATTGCATAAGATATGATTGTTAGATTGTGCAAAACTAAAAATGTCAAGTGCATTCTACATTGTGCCAAGGAAACGGAATGGTTTGAATTGCAATCACGGAAACTTTTGGTAGGGGACTGTACAGTACTGAACATCGTCTCTTTGAAAGCTAGAAGAACACCCACTCTCTGAAAGGTTTTAGAAAAAGAAAAAGAGAAATTGAAAGGATTGCCCCAAAACGCAAAACCCGTTTTCACTCGTGAAATGCTTCAGGGGTTAAAACCACAAACACAAGGTACGTAAAACATACACCATCACTACTACATTTGTCGAAATGGACATCCGACCAGTGTTAAAAGAATAGGAAAGCAAACATTCTCACATGTGAACAAGATTTAAGGTTTGAATACCTTAGTAGACTATTTTCAGAACTTACACAGGTGATAGGGAAGTGCAAAACAAGCAGGTATTCCAGGAACAAGGACTACAATATTACACAAACCATTCGCTTATTACGAATTGCAAGATTTGTAGCGAATAGACAAATGAAACTACGGAACACTTAAGCTAGAAGCCTTCGTAAAAACACGGAATGAAGGCGCACTTAAGCCCCTGCTTGACCGCCAGCGGGGAAAAGCCGCTTTCGGATCTGACCATGCCAACATACCACATGTTAATGAATAGCACTGCGCCTCAAAACACAAACCACTCAGCAAATACTCTTCGCCAAAATAGAAGAATATCATTAGAAGTATGAAAACGAATGTCAGTGACTACCATAAGTGCAACGAAAAGAGAGAAATCACAATAACCAGTTGACTTTCTATGATTGAAATAACTAGGAAAAAAAATTACATTTTAGACTCAATGACAGATTTCAAATGCTACAGCATATTCAGTAGACGACAAATCTATTAAGAAAGGTTAAACCGATCAGAGCCAACAATTTTTCTCTCACCCAATACTTGGTCTGTATATCAGATTACCACTACACATATTTCCAGTCAAATTTTAAATGGAAGATATACACAAGGACAAAATAAGAGAACTACAGAGTTTAGACCTACCTCAGGCAGTTGTTGCTTAAACACAACTTCCAAGCGTGCATCTAGGGTGTTCTCCAACACAATGCGACCATCCTTTGTAGCCAACACCACTCCCCCAGTACTGCAGTCATAGATAACAACATCATTTCAGTAAGAAGAAGCATCAAGCGCTCCCGTCCTAAGTTATCTTGCAAGAGATTGAGAAGAAGATACGGAGATTGCACACCGTCCAGTTGCTAGCAAACATATAATTACATCCTCAATTGCACTTGAGCGACCTTGGTTAGAGAAAATTTAACCCTATACAACTTGTGGTTCTAAAGAAGTGACAAATCACACCAGAATATTAAGCACAATAAAGCAGCCCTGCTTGAAACCCAATAACCATTACTACAAATGCCCTCTAAAGTAAATCTATTTGATGACCGTCCTAGACTTTGCAGGATGAAAAATGCCAGTGCTTTGTGTAATGCCCTATAAAAAGTCAACACAGCAAGAAAAACAGTTTAAAAAGTACTACAGTTTAGTGATTGTTAGTACCAGGAAGAGCCATGATTAGCAGATCCAGGCGGGCCGGGGAGGAAATGTTTGTCGTCAACGAACACCTCAGGAACATCCACACCAAGCTTCTCCGCGTACGCTTGCTTTGCTGAATCGATCACTGACTGGACTATCTCCAGATCTTGCTTACGACAACGCAGCTGAGTTGACGGCTCCTTCAGCCTCAGCAAACCCTGAGCACCCACAAATTAAATCTTTCAGCACAGGAACTATCTCAATCTCGCTCACGAAACAGCCATTTGCATGAAGATGATAATTGACTGCTCCTGAAAGTGCATAACGCTGAAACAACCAGAAACATCAAACACTGCAAGGCTGCGTACTTGAATGATGAGCGCTTCCAGGAGTTTGGGATAGTTCTCGTCATCACTAGAGCCAACCTTCCGCAGCTGTTTCTCAGCTGCATCTTTCATCTTACGAACCAAGTCATCCTGAGCTTGCAGCAACTTCAAACGTGAAGCATTCAATTGCGTGGAGTATTCACTGGACCAAGATTTGAATACCACATATCAGTTAAGACTCTTAATGGCAATGTTACAGTGCTAAACCAGGTGAGCACGCGACAATTTTCCTAGCTTCGATGATAAATGTCAGCAGCTGCTCAAAATTCAGTCCTCACTGCACAAGGCAGGTCAACCATGTTTGATGCTTCAATATTACCACGAGATCTTGCCCAATGACCTTATGTATCCATCAATTCTGAACTACTTTGCAGGTATTGTGTTAGAGTAATACATTTTGCGGCGAACTTCCACTTGCTTCTCCTTGCGCTCAAACTCCTGTCGAATTTTCTTCTTTTCAGCTTCCACAATCTGTAGCTTCTCAATGTTGAATTCCTGCAATTAGCCACCATCGACCCAGCTTTAGTTCCAATGTGTGTTGATACCGTCAGGACTAAGTTAAATATCAAAGAAGAAAGCAAAGGAGTTCCCTGCCTTTAATTGATCACATCAGGCCAAAGTATTACCCAGAAGAAACATGCATAAACAAGCAGCAATAGAGTATGTAAGAGAACATAAGAAACGGGAGACAAAGATGAATTAAGAGCGATTAAATAGACATAAGGTAGAACGACCAATTCAGTATGGCACCTCAACACATGGCCTACAGATTTTCCCAATTACAATCTAAGTCGTGATTATAAACTATTCGTTATGGCAAGCTTAACTAATGAAAACTCCCACATGCCAAGATTCCATTCGTGGGGTTGTTGTCTTCTCATATAACGCTCGAAGGAGTTAGAGGGACCACTTTAAATAGAGTGCAGTGCTTCATCTTGAGAGCAACCACACAACAAACTTGGAAATCCGTAACTAACTCAATGTAGCACCAAAAATTAATCCTTGACAGAAGTTGAGCTCCATTCTCTATTGCCTTTCAAGTAAATTAAGAAAATTTATTTCAATCTCTCAATTTGAGCACTTCATATTCAGCGGCTCAAGGAGAACTACCTTAAACAACGTACGAAGAGTTGGCACTCTTTCTCACTTACACACACCAGAAAGAATACAAAAACTTAACAGCAGATACTCTCAAGAATTTTACGCCATGTAGTGATCTCCCTTTCACAGATTCCAAACTGTGGTGCAATTCATGGTTCCAAACCCTAAAACCGCGAAACAAACTAAAACCACAATCGAGTTGATTTAACCTAGTAATAACGAATTTCTTTTTAAAAATTTCTCTCTAAGAATGCTGATCAGAAATAACGCGAACGCGAACGCGAACGCGAACGCGAACGCGAACGCGAACGCGAACGCGAACGCGATGACGAGACCAAGTTCACAGCTACCTCTTCAGCCGAAACGGAAATCTCATTGGCCTTCTCCTCCGCTTCCTGGCGGATGAACTGCACCATCTGCTGCACCTGCCTCCCAACCTCCATGTCGTTCATCTTGACGGATCCTTGAACGAAGACCTCGAGGGTACTCTCACCTGAAAATCGGCCGATAAAACCTCGAACGGGCACAAAACAGAGCGGCAAATGCCTCGATCGAAAGCTACGGCGATCGCGCCTCGGGGCGGATCAAGGAAATCACGAAGTGAGCATCTGAGAAATTCTACGGCAAGCGAATGTCAAGCCCAGGATTTCGCTTGAGCTCTCTCTCTCTCTCTCTCAGTGTGGGAGGAGGACTCACTGTCCTCGGAGATCCGGATGTAGGTGCCCGCGGTCACGGGTACCGCACGCTCGCCGGAACTTTGGGTGCTGGCAGTGCTTTTGGCCCAGTAAGAGCATCTCCTCCTTAGTTCACGTTTCACTAAATATATTACTATTTTTTGATTGGTGTAAAATTAGAAGTTCAAATTACCGAAGGTCATTTGAAATAGAAAGAATATTATTCGGATTTAAAATTTGGCACAATTGAAGTAGAGCATAAATTCTGAATATTTTTTGTGTTATTTCTATTGATTTTTTCCCTCAAATCACGGCTTTTTTTTCCATAAAAAAACATTCAAAATTGCCATTTCTATTACAAAGAATAAAACGTTCAGAAAATTGGGTTTTTTGCATACTGGTACCTAACCATAGGATCTTGCATTAGATTAATATATAAATGTATGGAAGAATTTAAATTTTTTTTGATTGTATAGATTGCAAGATATTTGCATTTGAAGTGAAGAAAATAAGTTTATTTTTGTATTTTATATGAATAGATAATAAGGCTTTAAATCTTTATAGCTTCAAATTTTTGTACTACACATTTTGATTTTCTAATTTCTTACTTTGAAGAATTGAGTTGAGAGACTAGAAAATAAATTAGAAAGACTTTATTTTGATTGTTTAAGAAATTATTAAGTAGAAGTAGGTTCAAGATTGAAGGGAAAACTAAAATTGTTAATAGCTCTAAGATGGAAATGGAACACACAAAAATCAAACATTATTCTAGTAAGCAAATTAAACTTTGTGGAACTTTTTGTTTTGGGAAATTGTAAAAACTGAGTTCAAAAATAAATTCAATACATTTTTTCTCAAAAAGTTAGTTTTATGATTTCCTACAAAACAAGATGCTCTATAAATTTCACATCATTACCTAATCCAAATGAAATGAATAAAAGCTTTCCATGTAGACAAAAATACAATTTATTGGAAAAAAAAAATTCAATTCTTTTGTGGTATTTTTTTTTACCTCTTGAATTTAAAAAAAAAGCTTATTGTGGCATAAGCCACATAACTTTGGCTCCCAATCACCAACTAAAATAAAAATTATATTTCTAAAAACCTAATTTACTTTAGTATCTTCTAAAAACAAATTTTAAAAATTAAATGAAAAATTGAGACTGTGGGAACGTACTTGCAAACTTCTCTTTGCCCCTCTAGAGAACAAATGATCCTTTAGGATTTAAGCATGTCTTGACATACCACAATATATTTTTGTATTTTAGTTATCTCCTAATGTGTTCTATTTCAGTTGTTCATTGCTCAAATCCAATTTTTTTGCCTTTAGTATGTATGATTTCTAGTGCACTTCCAATGATAGTAATTTCAAAATCCAATTTTTTGTCCAACAAAAGATAATATTGTATTTGTTTTGTGATTTTTTGCATTGGATTTTTTATGCCTAAAAGGGTAGTTTTCATATTTTTTTCCCCTCCTAGTTCAACTCACTACATTAATATTCATCCAATCTTATGTCTTTTAATGTGCAAAAGCAAAAAAAAATCAATGATTGTCAATCCAATGAATAATAAATAGAAGAAAAGTTAATAATTACTATAATTGTTGAGTTTAGAAGATGTACATTTTTTACAAAGGCAAAAAAATCATTAGGCAAGTCCTACCATTAATAAATATAGTTACTTCCTTATTTGTTGTATAAGTAGAGATGCTTGAAGCCTATAACAAATAATATTGAGCTCTCAAAGCATAATTCTTGCTCTATTTTGGTTACTTTTGAATATATAATTAATTCAAAATGCCAATTCTTCAAAATTTTGAAAAAATCCAAGAGCTTTGCCATATATGAAGAAGGTTCACTCAAATGATAAGGAATCCACAAATGAGTTTGAAGTACTAAACTCTTTGAAGAAACAAGGAAAGTTGTGGAGTTTATAGAAAGGACTATCATACATTGTAAAATTTGTGGAACTTATTGAGTAGAAAGTTAAAACATTTGAAACAACTCTTATTTAAACCTTGGATAATTTTATCTCAAATGTTAAAATCTAAAATGTCCTCAAAACAGTTAATTTGACAAATAGGTTTGAAATGTGTCTTGTTGGTAAGAAAATCATAATGCTAGCATGAACATCAAAGCCAATTGAAGAGTTTGTTGATATACAAAAATTTGTCTTATTTGGGAGGGGATTCACATCACCTAGAATATTAGGATGACTATATAATTTAATTTTAGTAGAAATTGATAAAATAAAATGTCACTAATTTGATTGGTTTACAAATAGTGTGACTTTGGTAAATCAGTATTACCTTATAGTTTTAGGACAAATTAATGTAGTTTGACTAGCCAATGCCTCACTTCTAAAACCATTTTTACTTTAAGCTCTCAAAATTATACCAAAAAATATTGTAAAAATTTCATAATATTAATGTTAAATAAAATTTAAAAATCACATAAAATAGTCTAAAGTAAATCATTCTAAATGTGAAGATTGGATTACATTTACACTTCTAAATATTTTCATTGCAAGGTAATGGAAAATAGTAGGTATTTCAAATTGAAGTTGTTGAGACATGTGATTGACAAGGAAATTAACTTTTCATAATTTAGAAGTGGATGGTATTTAATTTGCCTTAGAATGGAAATGTTTGGAAAGTTACAATTATTTGATGTCCAAATTTATATATTTTTTGTTTAATTTTTGAGATCTTTTGATGTAGTTTAGCATAATACATTCAAATTCTTATTTTAAAATATCTTTTAATAAATTTGAGGTTTAGAATGGAGATGCTCTAACCCCCAAAGGTTCATGGTATATTTCATCAAAAAAACACTCCAAAAGATTCTATTTTTAGTGCAAAGAATTTTGATGAATGAAATCTATTCTTTTCATATTCAATTGTAAGTTCTTGAATTAGACTTGTATGAGAATTTTTTTTCATCCAAATTTTTAAGGTTTTCAAACTTTGAATCCCTCAACTTAAATTTTTTTTCACTATAGAGTTTTGAGACTTAAAGTCTTTTGAGTATAAAATTAAGTTGGGGATCTACCAATTTTTTTTCTTTTAAAACTAACTCGTTTTCATTTTTAAAATTTTTATTAAGTGGAAGTAGGTACATGATGGTAGGGAAAATCAAATCCTTAATAGATCTAAAATTGAATTGAAACATGTCCATCCTAATGGTGATATTTTGTAGCAAGTAATCTACACCCTCTAAATGTTTTTGTTTTGAAAACCTATGAAAATTATGTTTTCAAAAGAATTCTATAAGCTATATTTTAGGAAGGTGCCTTAATTACTTCCAAAATAAAACTATACATAAATTTCACATTACTATCCAAATGGCATGAATTGAATTTTTTCATATAAAAAAAAAAAATACTCTATGAAAAGAATTTTTTTTACAAAGTTTTAGAAAAAAATTGAGTTTTTTTTTCTTGTTGTTTGAAATTGAGCATTTTGAACGTAGGAGGGCATAATGTTTTTCCTAAATACCAAATGAAATAAAAACTATATTCTCCCAAAGCTAATATTTTTCCTTACCTTCCAAAAAGTTTTACAAATTGCATTAAAATTTGGCATTTGACATCATATAAATCTATCCAAAATTCTTTAAAAACCATTTCAAGACTTCGAACTTTTAAGGATTAAGATAGATACAATTATTTCCAATAGTATTTCATTTAACCCTTAAACAACATTGCACCCATTTTTTGATCAATGAATAACAAAGAATCTCTCTATGTAGGAGAGAAGTGCAACTGTTCATCCTTGGAATATTGTGAAAAAGGAGAAATCATGCACAATAATTTGACCTCCAATAAATACATTTGATTTTTTTAAGTAGTTGATGTCATATGGTGCCAAAACGAATGATTTTTATGGTCTTAGGCTAGATGTTGAAGGATTGAAACAAGCTAAATTTAGATAGAAGCCCGGTGTAAGAATTCATCCTAAAGAAGGAGTAGACTCAAAACTATTAGATTTGGGGGGGGGCATTGGAGGGTTGTTTAAGACTTGTCTCCCATGCTATGAACCAACCAATGTTGGCCAGAATAAATAATAATAATTTAATATTTGATTTTTTTAATCCAAAAATATTTTAAAAATTAATTTATTATTATTATTCGATGTGGTAGTAGCTTTGCCATATTAGGCTATTGTAATAGCCAAGTTCTTGTAATTGTGGAACTTAGGGAAACTTGTAGCCCTATAAATTAGCTGAATTTTATTTAATGGCCGTTCTTCAAAGCTTTGATTACACATGTATTCAAAAATAACCCTTGACTTTTATGTTTATAGAATGTACATTTTAGTCCAAAATCTTGATAGGCCAACTTTAGTACCACAATTGAAAAAAATTGAATTTTTTTTATTTTATTTTTAATATAAACTTTTTTCTTTTACATATTAAAAAGAAAGGGCATACCCTAACCCAAAGAAGCATAAAATAGCAACAGTCTAATATAGGGTTGAGAATACAATAAAGTTATTTAAATTTGATCCCTTGATTTTGGTGAAATTATTTTGTCCCGGTTCAAGCGTACAAAATTCCGTTGATGTGAATATATATGGTATACTATACGGTACAAGATACGGTACAAGATACGTAACTATGCGAGAACAAATACGGGAAATACTGTACACAGCGCAAAGGCGCGAAGCTCTTGGCCAGTGTTTTTTTTACGTTTTTTAAAATAAAGTGTGGGTGGCTACACACAGACTTTAGGTACTGAAAGACTGGCTATATTCTAAAAGAGCTTAGCGAAGAGTATGGGCTCCATTCTTTTTTTTTTAGCGGAAATGTGGCTCCAAAAAAAATAAAAAATTACTCTACAGTAGGCGACACCTTAGTTTCAACTGCGTCAGAAGTTTACAAGAGTGGGCGATGTACTTCATAACAAAAGAGAAATGTGGTGACAAAAAAAGTGAAAAGTGGGGTTTAATATTATAGTCACTTATAATAATACAACTCAAAACTTTGTAACTAAAATCGTCCTATACTTGCAAGAATTCAAACTATAGTTTCAAGATGTAATCGCTAGAACCTAATGTACTAATCTAATGCAGTAATCTAAGTCTTCTTGCTGTTTACTTCTTGGGATAAGTCTCAGCTCCAATTCACCAATCACCATGCTCCCTGCACTGTCTTCCTTGATTGACAAATAAAAGCAGAAAATTGACAAATAAAAGCAGAAAAGAGCAGACATAGAAATTGCAAAGATTAAGCAATATGTCCTGCAGAAACTAAGGTTCGGAGCACACACAAATCACAAACCAATTAAACCATATGTACATAGGAAACTGGAGCATGACGGTGCATAAAATAAAAACCATATACTAATAGTCAGACGGTGCTTCCGTTAGACTATTAGCATATATAAAACTTAAGCACGCAAGGCAGACACAGAAATAGAGGCCAATTGAATGAACTGATACATCTTCAACACATATACTAATAACAAGAACTAAGCAAACAACGCATTAGCCTTGGACATGAAAGCACAAACCTTGTTCTAACTGTATGAGAACGAACCAACGACCTATATGTACACTATAACAACGCATGTTCCACAAGTACCACAATAAAATTAGAAGGCAAACAAGTGCACAACAACAACAACCGGAAGCCAATACAATGAACACATCAATCAAGTGCAGAAAAACAACCGTCGCCAAAAAAACTAAACACATCAAACAAGTGCAGAACAGCAACCGTTGGCCAAGGCCAACTAACACATCAAGACTCCTGAGCAGCTTTAGTGGGTTCACGGTGACTGGTGAACTGGGTCTGTCTAGCGGCAGTCCAACAGCCGTCGGACTGGCCCAGAACTTCATCATCATTGATTTGAAACCTGCACATTCCACAACACCAAAATTATCAGAGTATCCCAATCACGGTGGGCGACCTGCACTCCGCATAGGCTCCAAAATCATCAATCTTCTTTCCGAGCTTTTGACCTCCACTCCTCGTATGCAGCATCGTATGGGAAATCGGACAAACCAAAAAAATTTTGGGCGTGCATCCCCACAACGATTGGAAGATGGGTTGACAATCGATTCCGGAGTTTATTCTTCATGAAGCTGAGAGTGCTGAAGGTCCTCTCGTCTTCAACGCTATCCAAAATAGTGACCACTGCAAGCTCTGCAATCTTGAAGAATTTTGACAACTTGTGCCGAAGCAAACTATTTGCTTCAATCCGATGCCACAAATGAGTCAACGGGTTCAAGGGGAGATCGCCTTGCATGGCAGCATGGCAATTTCCTTTCATTGCAATTTTGAACATGCTAGCCTGTTCGTCAAGCTTCGAGATTGATAGGATCGGATTGAAGGATTTGCCGCAAGTGGCCTCATTCAAAGCTGCTGCCGTAGGTGGAGTCGCCGATGGTGGCAAACCCGTGTCCTCGAAGCCAAGGCCAATTGCAGTCGCCGAATGCTTCCCCTTCTTCGCCGAACTGACTACCTTCGTCTGCCCATAGTGCTCCTTCAGGATGTCGAGATGTTTACAGAAATCTTCGTCGGCAGTTTCACCCATCCAATACTAAGGATAGACCAATCCAAACGCATCCATAATGGATGCTGAAGGAAATCTGGCTTGCAATTCCCCGATGAGCTTCTCAGCTACACCTGTTCCAGTACGAAAGAATTGAGACTCAGAAACTGTCACCCAAAACTGTGGCAAAGAATTCAAGAAATACAGGAATAGATGAAGAGTTCAATACCTTTGCAATGTTGTTTCACGTCATCTACAATGCATGCGTGAAGTTCTCGAGTCACTGGAACCCCTTCTTCGGAGCCCTCTTTCCTGTGAGAAACGGGGATGCTGTAGCCAACTAGTGTGAAGTGAAGCACCTCAGCTATGTCAGAATTGAGATCAAATGCCCTTTGCACCCAAGTCATGGGTATTGCATCGTGTTTCACTTGCACGAGGGCCTTGAAATCCCAAAAAACGTCTTGAGAAAACGCTGTACTGTCATCAACATAAAAGGCTGTGACCTCGGCAATGCACATGTGAATCGCTGCCAGGTAATCGCAGACAAACACATTGCGGCTTTGAGCAAACTGCATCAAGGAATGTACACATCGCAACAAAGGCAACAACGCAGACAAACCAAGAAGCACTTGAATATCAGTAAGGTGTTTTAGGTTTATACAAGCCACTGCCATGCATTTTTTGTCGACCTTCTCTTTGTTTTCGACGTCATCTTCGACTGGTCGTTCCGAATCGATTGACATCTTCACTAACAGCACCCTGTACTCGTTCATAACTCTCACGGAAGGTGAAAGCATGTTGATCCAGCGCGTCTTGATATTCTTCAAGATTTTCAAACCCTTCGACTGCATCAGTTCGGCCAACTTCACAAACTCCAAATGCCGCTTTGGACTATGTGCAAAGAAGGCGTAGAGTAACTGCAACATTTCTTCAATTCTCCCGACCACTAGCAAGTCATTGAGGGTCTGGACGGTCAGGTTCGTTCTGTGAGCCTGACATTACAAGCCAACAGCTAACGTTATACAAGGCTTCCTACACATTTGAAGGTAACTGCAAATGAACTTTTTGAAAATGGAGACATTATAAGACAACAACTAGCAGCCGTCTTACCATGCAGTGGATGCCGAGTACCCTCGGGGCAAATTTGTCTTTCAACTGCTTTACAACACCGTTCTTCTTGCCCTGAAAGGCGCTAGCACCATCTGCCAGCACACGGAAGAAACGAGTCAGAAGTAGTTTTGCAATACATGATACGAGACGATGGAATGTAAGGCTATGAAAAATTCAAGCAGATTGATGAGCAGATTTCACAAAATTCAGAAATCATGAGACGGGTCATAAATGGCAATTGAATCATAGATCTCAGATTAAAAGTCCCTGAAATTTCAGAGCTCACTGCTTGGTACGTAGTGCGACCTCAAATTGCGCTCTCTATCCACCCTTCCCACGGCTCAAAAAATTTTCTATGGTACACACGTGGCTGCATGCATCCTTGATCACACGAGAAACGCTTCGCACTACTCTTTGATCGATCGATCGAAACATGCACCGTGAGAGCCGAATCAGAACGCAAGATCCCCGAATCTCAGACTAAAGGCACGTACAGCATGCCCGGTAGTGTTTTGTGATTACGAAAAATTGTTGAATATTCGAACCAGTTTGTGTCTGCACACAACTACAGTAACTGGATTTGCATTTAAAACTTCAAATTCTCCTCTCGTCTTCAAAATGCTGTATTCTCGAGTTACGTAAAACTCGGATAATTGAATACGTCGGAAAACGCCGATCTTCGTTATAACTACTCAGCTTGCTAGCTGCCAAATTATCATGACAGTCTAGCTCGCTCTTGAAATCCTCTCATCGGGATACAATTCGGGCTGCATGGCAATCAATTGATACCAAATAGCTTGGAATGGAGAGCATCACGAAACGGAAGAGATTGAAATACACTAAACAAACATCACTTTTAATACAAAGAGCAAGCAGGGAATCTGTGAGCTTGACTAACCTGCTCCGAAAGAAACTAATCGCGTTGCAATTTCAGCTTCTCCTAAGCCTCCAAAAGCCTTCATAGCATCAACAATGACTGTTGTTAAGTTGTTGCTTCCGCTGCCCTTCGTGACACACTCCAGCGACAAGAGCATGGATTTCCTGGTCCAATCCTCGCAGACATAGCCATGGATGGAAATCCAACTCTGGGTATCTAATGTCGTGACTTCATCACAAGTTAGAGAAAAGAAACGAGACTTCGACATGACTTGAGTTGTCTTCAGTTGAACTTGATGGAAGAGACACTCCGCAAGCTCCCATCCTGCAGTGTCGGACCAGTGCCGCTTTGGTAGCTTCGGGACATCCAAAAATTGCAGCAGTGGTTGTAAAGCTGCGTACTCCAGCATCGGGCGGCCCTGTTGAAGAAGGTGGAGGATTGTTGCAAACTGGAGGTGCTTCCGAGCTCGTTCTTCTTTCAATACAGCCAGTTGTTGCGCCACGGTGGTAGTGTCCCTCGTAGCGTAAAGTCGTTCGTAACGAAGGTACTTGCAGTTCTTAGCAATGTAGTGTTGCCCCTTCTTTATTCCATTAGCCATATTTCGAGTAGCCTTCCGCTTTCCTCCGTGCTTGGTGAGAGTATTCCATTTCGGACGAAGAATCTTTGGCTTACCTGTAATCTGAGAGCAAACAACGCATTTCACATACTCAAACAAGCCATCAGAACCACGGAAAAGCTCTGCCCACGGCAATCGAGCCGCCCAAGACTCTTGGAACTTCCTTGTCACGTCATAATTTTTCTTGGGAACTGTTTCTGCGGCACCAAGAACAAACTCCTCGTCAGAGTGCTCGTCAATGTCATCAACAGTCGGTAGCTTTTGCTTACCTTTGCGTACCCTCGCATATTCTGCTGTCTCCACACCCTACACAAATGTTGATCCGTCCGAGGACACAGTGATGATTTCGACAAGAGAATCACAAGGCACAACACGTATCGGATCCTCAGCAGTCAGGAGAGGCACAATGGGATTAGACCTACGTCGCGTGACTTGTGTCCTGTGCAGTGAACTCCCCTTCCTCTTACGTGAATTGTCGCAGACAGACATCCCAGAGCTCTGATTGCAACTACCATTTCCGACGCTGTCTCTACAAGCCGCAATAGAGTCTGAAGTTGTAGACGGAGTGCATCCAGAGTGTAAGCCCAAAGGAGTGAATCCGGACGAGGAAGATGAAGAACCTATGCTTGGAATCCGATTGTAATATCGGAACAAGGCCGATCCAACAAGCACCATTGTGACTTCAAGGTCAATTACCCTAAAGCCAAGCCAAACAAAACTCACAGTAACAAACAATACACTCTCACAGTTTCACCTTGTTCTAACTAGAGAATTAGGTAGCCCAATGCCCCAATCTCAAAATAGAGTGATTACACTTACGATATACCTCCAGCAGAAGAAATGAGCGTGAGCGACACAACAGCAGTTCCCTAAACCCACAGCATACACACGCAAAGAAACACAGCCAAAAGGATTCGGAATTGACGATGAAGAAACACGATCGCAATCCCTAAAATTGTAAGCACATCCGCGATGGAGATTGAGCAACACAACACAAACCAACATACAAATTACTGAGCGAGTGAGCATGCGTTTCTGAAACGCAAACCTCCATCCAAGTATCCAACATATATTTTGAAGAAGAATCCTCCGAAAGCAGCGGCCGAAACGAAGCTCGTCCTCCTCGCGCCCTGATCCCGATATGATCGCTTCTTGCCAAATTTCAAGGTACAAATTCTAAACTGAATCGGCCTTCCACTCTTGCTGATTAAACAGAAATCTCACGAAATTCACTTACTACTGTAACCGACGACACCGTTAGTCCGTTACCAAGCAACATGAACATTAGCTGGCGAAGTGGCAAACTGGCGATGACGGACTCATGATGAAGAAGCACAAGCTGGCGACGACAGCAGCTGAAGGTGGCGCGAGGTGACTGGTGGAGGGTTTTGGTTGGCCCCGCCTGGTCATTTCGACGTCTTTGATTTCGCCACGTGGCGACATCCTCGCCAATGGTCGGGGACAGGCCGCCGAAACAAGATGGCGACATGTACACGTCAGTTGGAGAATCAGGCCTCCTCAGGATCGATGGTGGGGAATTTTTGGCGAATTAAATTTCATCGGAGCCCTTCATTTCTTAAGGGCTTTGGAACCTGCTTAAAAAAATGTGGCAATTAGGCCTTTTTTCGCCGCTTAAAAAAACACTGCTCTTGGCTATGGCGAGTAACTTACTCTCGCTCGAAAGCTCGAGAGCAGCTCCGTAGTCAGCTGCGGGCTTCGTGTTTTCCAGTTTTAGGCTCCGTCACAGATTTGCTCTTCGTATGCGAAAATCGGCGGAAGTTTCATTCAGTTTTTCCGGGACGCAGTTTGTTGTTGGATATTATCGTGCGAGAAAACAGAGGTTCGAGCTGGTGGCAATGCTCAGACATTGTGCTGACTAGTAAGAAGCTGTTGATGAAGTCAGGTTTGAAATGTTGACTTTGCAGGGCATTTTCAAGAGATGTTGAGATAGTAGACGCCTAATGCATTCTTGAACTCTTTCTGCGCTCTCCATATTCAAACCCTATTCATTGCTGTGTGGTGCTTCATCTTTGTCTGCAGAAAGATGGTATTGCACATCGAAACTTTGTTTCTCTCCAACTCTATCAAGTAAGTATTTCGGGACAGTACTCACCGCAATCGATTAGGGATTGTAATTTGTTAATTTAGAGCAATGCGTGTTAGCATGCATGTGTATTGTAAATACTGAGCTCAGGATAAAAGGATTATAAGCTCGGGATGATTCAAGAGATTAGTGGACAATGACGTGATTGAAAGATTCAGTTGTTTTTTTTATGCACGATTTTTCGCCATTTAGCTACAGTCAAAAACGTTGTTCTCTTGCCCTCCCTCTTGTTCTTTCGTTTGAGTTTTCTTTTGTCCTTCCTTTTGGTTTTCTTCTTCCGTGTTCTTCTCTCTTCATTTGTCCAGTCTTTGGGCTTGGCTGTTTGTTGGTGACTTTTTTCTTTTAATGCAATGGCTCGCCATTTGTTATAAAATAAATTTTTAAAAACTTTGGAAAATTCCATTTTTTTTCGGTCAAAATAGCCAGATTAATGCTGTATTTTTAAGATCAATAGCCGAATTTTACCTAGTTATCACTTAGTTTTGATATACATATCCCCAAGTATCACATGAAGAAATAGTATGGCTAGTATAGTATTGAAGAAATAGCTGGCTACTTCTCCAAAATGATAAGAAAAATCACTGGAAGGATTGTAATTGTGACCAGATTGGCGTACAGTTCAGAAGCGCAGTCATCTTCAGCTCTGAACTAGACATCCTTTAATCACGCCAGCATCATTTAATCCGGATATTAACCAGATGATAAATTTCTTTCGTAAACGAGCAGCACAGCCTGCATACCTTGCGCCGCTAACATCTGCGTCAAATGTTCAAATCATTCGGTTTAGGGCGGTGTTTGATTGAGTTAACGTTGTGATTGCAGCCAATACTGAACGATGAAAACATCAAGAACTGCGGCAAAATGAGAGCCATGTGAAAATAAGGTTTGCATTACACAGCCGAAAGGCAGAATAAAAGCCCAGGCTTATAACGTAAACAAAATTGGATGGGAGTTCAGGAACACAACGGCAAGAGACTGTCCAAAAGCTCATTTGAAGCTGCACACTGAATCAGTCTACCATACTACGCAACTGCACGGCAACGGTCTTATTGTATTGCATCGGCATCACCATCGCTATCACTACCACCTCAAGGAGATTGAGGATGGTGGCTATCATCTCGCAGTGAAGAATCTTTCTACTTCACTCGCTCTTGTGTTCAAGCAGTCTCATCTTCGAATTCATGAGTCCAAAGAATGTTCAACTAATGTACAAATCCAGCGATTGCAGAATTCTCTGACTACGACAGATGTACGTCGACGTTGTAGATAAGTAATATCCCTTGCGAATAGATGCCGGAGCATGCGTTGTCTGTGATCTGCTGCCCTGGGGAATGGAGCTTACAAACCTTGGTACAACTTCATCATAGGTCACGGGCGTTAGGGTTTTGTCCAGAGGTGTTGGGGAAGAACATGACATCCTTATCCCACCTAAGGAAACGTGAAACCACCGGAGGCCGCATTGGCTGAGCTGTTTTGAGGACTGACGTACACCCACAGCAGAGAGATGATGACAGAGAGCAGACCGGCCCAGACGAAGACAATAGTTGGTGTCTTGCCGCCCTTGCCCATGAGACCCTTGAAGAAGGGGTACAGATGCATCAGCACCCACAGACTGAAGAACACTCCTCCAAGAAGCTTGCTCCATTCCGGATCAGTGGAGTAGATCGTGCGAGAAATGCCCACGGCTATGGCGACCATGTTGGTGAGACCAATGGTGATAGGAGGGATAAAAAGTGACGACCACTTGACAATGTACAAATCTGCATAAGTGTCGTCTTCGTCCTCTCCGGCCGATTTGGACGTCAGAGTGAAGGAAATCTCGACTCCAGCCATAACCTTGAGAATACCCTGGAAAACGGCAGCAAGATGGGCACTAGTACCTCCGATGACCCAGAACTGCTCGTTCCTCCACCACTCCTCAAGACTAATGCCGGACCATCTGACTTCCAGCACAGCGAGAGCGCAGAGGGTGACGGTGATGGTGAGCAGGTAAACCAAGAAAGAGACATTCAAGTTCTGTACGATAAACTGGCCAGTGTAGAGCGAGAGGGCGGGCAGGAAGCAGTAAACCAAAAGGAAGATGGAGGTGAACGGGTAAATGCCGACATTCAGATACGCAACACGCTGCAAGAATTTGAGACGAGAGCTGGCGAGGAGAGCATTATTCCGAGAGAAGAAAATCTCGACAGATCCCGTAGCCCACCGAAGCACCTGCAATTTCAGAGGAAAAAAGCATTAGCATAGAAATTACCAATGGTCACAGACTAAAACGACTTGTGAAGAGCAGTGCGTTGCTTACTTGATGCAGACGATCAGTAAGATTGATAGGAGCAGTTCCTCGGAACGCGTCGCGCTTGGTGACGCAGTAAATTGAACGCCAACCACGATTGTGCATGCGGAAACCAGTAACGACATCCTCTGTCACGGATCCGTAAATCCATCCCACTCGGGCACCCCACTCTGTTTTATCCTCGTAGAAGCAAGACACCACATTGATAGCCTCAGCAACGGTTCCGGCGTCAAGAGGTTCACGGGGAATTGTGAGCGCACCAGCAGGACGTCCATTAAACACACCCTTGTCAGCCAGAGGACGCCCTTGGAATTCTGCAACAGGGATCGACGCAGCGAAGACAGCGGAGGAACCATAACGCTTGGGAAGCATTGTGGCCTCAATATCATCGTCGTCATCGCTTGTGGTATGCTCGGTTAATCCAGTGACCTCAGATTCACGCTTCTGAGACTTCGTCTTCTTCATCTTGGGCTTCTTGGACGCGCAGCAGCAACAGAGGGTGTAGCAGCAGCTGCGTTCACGAAGCCTGGGAGGATCGAATCCGTACAATGCAATTCTTCGGAAGACACATCCAGTTCCGACGTACACTGGACCTTGCAAACCATCTAGAGCTCTCATATTCACGTCAAAGAATACGGTGTTGTGATTGGCGTATCGATCGTTAGGATCCACACCCTCGAAACGCTGGGGAAACTGGACGTATGCAAGACGGTCTCCACCCTTGTCCATGAAGAAGCACATGGCCTCCCGCATAGCGAGCGAGTTAAAGATGTAATGATCGCAATCCAAATTGAGAATGAAGGGTCCGTTGGACATGACGGCGCTGGTTCTGACAAGGGCATTCATAGCTCCGGCCTTCTTGTTGTGATCATACCCTGGACGCTTCTCACGAGACATGTAAACCAGCATTGGCAGACGAATGTCCACATCCGTGGTGTCAATAATGTTCTCTTCGTCACTGCTACCCATCAGTGGCTCAGCAGTAGGGGGTGCAAGCATCACCTGCACAAGACGATTCCCACTCTTCAATAATTTGAATAAGAGATCGTCAAAATGCGCAGAGCATAAAATATCACAGTCCTCAAAACACAGAGAGCATCCAATACCATTGATTGTTTTAATGCTAAAAGAATTATACCTGGATGATACCGGCGTGGTCTCCTCGTCCATGCTCCTTCCCTGATTGGCTCCACGTTCCGGGCCAGTGAGTTCCATCAGCCATCCAAGTGGCCTTGGGAATGTTGAGAGCCTCAGAAGGATCTCCTCCGGACTCCATCTGATGACGTTTAGCTCGGATCTCTTCATGCGCATTGTAAGCGTCCGAACGGCGACGGATAGAATCAGGCAAGCCATTGACACGAACCTTGAACTCGTCGTACTCTCGCTTCACCTTACGACGGTCCTTCACGAAATCAGAACGGACTTTGTTCTTGGTAGGGTCTCCCCGCAACAAGAAATAGGTCTCCGGGTTACGAGGCTCAATCCTGTGCTTCCGGCAGAAAGGAATCCAAATACGAGCAAAGCTTGCGGCCTCAGCCAAAGCTTCGAATGTCAACAGCGCACCACCATCATCAGAAAGGTAACATGACAACTTCTCCAGAGGATATTCGGATGCAAGAATGGAGAGAATTGTGTTGGAGGTCGTGAGCGGGGGCTCTTTCTCAGGATCGGCCGTTGACACGAAGACATCAATGCCTGGTAAATCGGAGTTACCACTGGGATTGTCAGAAGTAGGCGTGTCAAACCTCTCCTTTAACACTGACAGATCTGTCAGTCGGTTGATGGGGCAGAGCTTTGGCATCTGATCCAGGATCCAGGAGAAAGCGAACCAAATCTCACATACAACTGACATTCCCCACAGCCAAATAGCGTCATGGTTCTTATGCTTGACACGCCACATGAGGAAGAAGCCAAGCACCACCATACGAATCGCCACAATCAGCCTGCACGCACGCACATTGCGATTGAAGGTAAATCTTCCAAGCATTAAAACGCAAATAAAAACAAATTCTTTCAATAAATGCGGTATTCTTACACCTGCGTAATTATTTGATCACATACCTGTAAGGACTCAGAACGGCTGTCGAAATGCTGACTTTGCGTGTGAGCGGTTTCCTAATTTTGTCGTTAAACTCAGGCAAAACGCCCATATTGGGCGGCCCGTTGCCACCGCCGCCATCGTAGCCATCATCCCCAGGCCACACGGCATTACCATAGCCGTAGGTGCCTTTGGTTTGATAGAGCCAACGAGCATGATCAAAATCAGTCGACGAGCCGTTGCTCATCAACATCCCGGGCTTGGTTTTAAGTAGCGAGAGACGGCGCTCCAACCTGGAGCTGTCATCGCTAGGAGGCGGCAATGCGCGCATGTCATTCTCAGATCCGTTCTGGGAGAAAGGCTCATCGGAGACGGTGTAGTCATCCTTACATCCGGGACACTTCCCGCTGCCATTCAGGGCATCAATGTAGCAATCCCTGCAGATCTTGAAGTGGCAGTCGCAGGGGGTCATGTCCTCGCCGCGCTCGTCGCGCATGGCCTTCCCGTCGCACCCATCCACAGCGCAAGTTGGACCGCGCCCGCCCGCAAGTTGTGGGTGATTGCCTTCGTCCTCCATCATCTTGTCCATGGTGTGACCGCGCGGTTGATTTTTGAAGCCGCCCGTGAAGATGGTGCTGGACACGAATTGCTGCTCAGCTTTTCCCGCAACGACGGGATCCATGGGCCGGACGGTATCCCGTGTCGACCCCATCACCTGGTTGTCGGGTGTGGCGGGTATCTGGACCGTGTAGAGGTAGTCCGACCCCATCTCGCTGTCCGTAACGCCCCCCATCTCGCTCTCGTCGCGGGAGAGATTGTTGAAGCGCCCGCTGGATGTTCGCCGTACATGATGGTGCGGCACGGACGATGCGCCCTGCGTATCCGCGGTCGTGCGCCCTGCCATTTGCACGTTGTGCTTCCCGGCGCCGCGGAAGCCGAGACCCCCTGTTGCAGCAGACCGTGGCGAAACCATGGTTGCCTGATTCGCAGAGCTCAAATACCCCCAAACATGTATCCCGTACTTCTAGATCTCAAAATCTGGTGATGATCTCCGATAGATAAGTTGACTTCCGTGCGAATCCACCGCCCCAGCACTCCTGCGTCACCAATCCAAGCCAAGTACTCAATTTAGTCTCCGCATCATGCAATTCATTCATTCAAGCAATGTCTTCTTCGAGGATAATGAGGGAGGTGAACAAATTCGAATACCAGAAGGCGAAAGTCTAGGCGTAGATCTAAGAAGTAAAGATGAGTAGATGTACATCTGAAGCTGCTTCGGAAGGATAATCCTCGTAAACTCTGCAAGGCAGAGTTTCTAGCACACACGGGGAACTTTGCCGAAAAAACGGCGTGCAGGCACGAAATGCGGTTTGCTCAACAGCTCTAGAGCTCTCTCGCTTCCAATCACACAACAAGAAGAGGGTCAAGCTAGTTCGGGAGCAACTACAGAATCAAAACTGCGAGTCAAAATTGCCCCATTACGAATCTAAGACTACGCGGCCACGCTCATAGATCTGAAACTCCACATAGAGCTCGGGAGGAGGTGGTGTGAAACATGCAACAAGTTAGTACAACTGGAACAGACGTGTCTAGCATCTCCACACGACTCACCAGCTAGCACCGCAAAGCTCCTCCAGAGCATGAGCGTCGGAGGTCGAGCAAGGACAGGTACGCCACACGGCAAGCGCGAGAAAATGAGAACGCGTTCAGAGCTCTTCATACCACAGTTTCCCCCACTGCTGAACTGTAGACCTTGTACTAGACCTCCCGGGGGCGAACTGAAGAACCGACAGAAGAGAACAGTCGACCGGGTGGTCTCAACTTAACCTTCATCGATTCCCTCGCCTCGCCTCGCAAGTTCGTCATTGACAGGTTATGGAGCGGCGGCCAAGTCGGAGCTTCATCAATCAGGTTGATTTCTTTCCCCCCAGCTGTAAAGGAGTCAACGTGGTGGGAGGCGTGCAATGAATCCCCCCATTTCCAGGTGAAAGTGCGAATCTAACGATTAGAAACGGAAATGAAACCCCCCTCACCCCGCCCCCTTTCTTGCGACCTGCTTCAAACCTATTTTTAAAATATTATTTTCTTTTGAAAACTTTTGTTCAAATTCCTCCATACTGTTGGCGACGCGTCCCAGTACGAAGCTGCTGCACGGAGAACTGAAGTGCAGATCTCCATTCCAGAAGGGAGTGAGGGTCGGTTGTTGATTGCAACGTAAAGATTACCCGAGTTTGCTTCAAAAAGAGCGGAAAGAAAGGGGGGAAATTGAGTGTTGGGAGATTTAAGATGGAGCCCACTTGGGGAAGCGATCTATCTGCTGAGTGTGGAGCGAGTCAACCTGCCATTTTGCATCATCCTGCAGGAGTAACTGTTCGTGCTGTCATCAGGTGGATTGCCAGGTTGATGCCTCAAGGACTGGATGGGATGGATGTGTGAGCCAGCCAACTACTGTAGTACTTCAGTTACTCATCAACAGGAATGGAAGGTTCACTGTGGATGCCATCTTGCTTGACAATCTGGGCCATGGTCGCATCAGCAGGTCAGTCAGTCAGTCACTGTTGTGGTGGTGGTGGTGGTCCTCCATCAGTTTCGTCCTTTATTTTCATTTTCATTTTAAAAAATTTTGAGGATACATTTGAGACGTCGCCCGGCCGGGTTTCGTGCTTCTGCTGCCATCCCGGAAGCCTCACTGGTAGTGCCTTAGTGGCCGCTGGATCTGCCGAGTGTTCTTTCGATAGGAGAGCGTGTCGATTTTTTTATATTATAATAACCCCTCCTTCTCTGGCTGGGCCCTCAATTATTGCAGGCTCGTAGACCAGCCTCTAATCAGTGAGCGAATACATTCTAAGCTTCCTTTACCTCAGGTCGGCATGATCATTCTGTGTGGGTCCCCAAATTAGGGCTCAATCGGAGGGAAGCTTCAAGCCATTTTTTTCCACCTCCGCGTCCTTTACATGTATCATGGAGAAAAAGGGTTACAAGTAATCTTGAAGTTTCATTGGAGATGACATGATTAATTTTTTTTAGAAAGTGCAGAACCATCTCTAAATTATGGTAAGGTGGAGCCACCAATAAACCATTGTTTAGACTCTTCCAATTCCGATCATTCAAAAACTACTTTCCTGCTCATTACTTCCTATTTTCTTGCTCACTACTTTGGGACATGTGTCATGTATTTATTAGTTCAAATCTTAAAAAAGAGAAAGAAAATTTGTTCTAACCTTGGTTGGAAATTTTGTTCTAACCTTGATTTGAAATAACTACATCCTACAAGTTGGGTATAGGTCACTGGTCAAGAATGGGTGGTTCTACCTTAGAGCCAAATTCCTCCAACAAGAAGTTGAATTTGTCTTAGAAAATTTAATATAAAAGTTGGTAAATTTGGGATTAGATTTGAAGACAATCCAAGTTTTTTGAGTGGCATAGGTAATTTCAGATTTTGTACACAATTGAAGATTAAGCAAACAAAATCCATGAAGTTGAGAATATTCTATTTTTTGGTGAAATTTGTTGAAACTATTCTCAAAAGATATTTTTGTGGTACACAAAATAAAATTCCAAAATTTTGTATATTTTGCTGCAAACAATTTGAATTTGAAGGGCTTTGCTAATTTAGATGAAGAAAAGTTTGACATTGTAGATCACCTTCAATCATTCAAAGACCAAAAGATTGACATTTTATTGTTGAGTTATGAAGAAATTTTGTAGCATTGAATGCAATTGAATTGCATTTAAGACACCATGGTTATTTTTGAATTATATAACAATAAAGGAATTCCAAATGCGCAAAGATTACTTTTGGTATATAGATGCATGATGACTACATCAAATATTTGGGGGTCATGTAAACTTTGAAGTGCTACAACTCAAAATAGAAATGCACTTTTGAATTTAGTAATTTATCTTTAAAAAAATTCAAATGGTGATATTTATAGTTTTAATTTCTTTTTGGAGAGGGGTAGTTGTGTTACTTTCCATATCCCAATATCCCATATACAATAATTATTGGTCTAAATCTATAAAAATGTTTCTAAAATTACATGGCAAAATCTTTGGAACTTGGCATTTTTTTAAATTGTAAAAAATAATAAATCTTTATATTTTAAAGCATTGGTGAAATCGCATTTTAAACTTTCTTTAACAAGGAATTGACCTTGGCCTTTAGATACTACAATTGACAACTCTTGAGGTCTTCAAAGGGCACTCATTGTAAAATTGAACATCCATTTGTGTGCAAATAGTATGTTGAAGGGGGTGTGAAGTGATAGACATATTCTTATAACATTCTTCAAAATTGAACTATTTTGAAGAATATTTGCAAAGTCGTGCTATAAATATTTCCAAAATATTTTCTATATACATTTTTGTAATGTTATATTAG
Organism: Climacium dendroides; assembly: GCA_950106755.1. Lineage (NCBI taxonomy): Eukaryota > Viridiplantae > Streptophyta > Bryopsida > Hypnales > Climaciaceae > Climacium > Climacium dendroides. Next base: position 27,160,188 of record OX467088.1, read on the forward strand.
AATGATTGCTTAGAATCTGCTTAGAATCAATCGTTGATTAACTAATTGAAAATTCATGCAAGTTCTTATAGTGTCAATTTTTGATGAATCTTTTTAAACTTTTGATACAAGGTGTAGGCAAGTATTCTTAGGCGCATATATAATTTTTTTGATTGGAAGACCAATTTAAAAGTTATGATGTCCAAAAAAGTTCAAGTAATTTAGGTAGTTAGGGAATCTTTTGCTAGACTACACATGTACCTTTAAAATCTAGCAAGTATGTAACTCATATACTATAGGATGCAATTGTCTAATAAAATGCATATGTAGTGGAAAAATCTCACTTTAAGAGGAGTTCAAAGTCTAATGACCTTATTACATATGATTGGGATTTGTTTTCCACCTTCAAATGCTATAATCTTTCAATCTCTACAATCAAAGTTTTTGAAATTTTCTCCGCACATTCTTCCGATAGTCTAATGCAAATTTGACAGTTTGTATAGTTTGATTTTTTTTTTAATATTCTAGTTTTTGTATTTTCCTCATTGATCTAAATTGTGGCAATTATTGACAATCTATACATGCTAGAAATGTGCTCTAGTCTTTTAGGGGTTAAAGATTTTCACATAATATTCTATCCTAGTTTGAGGGATTTTGAATTAAAAAAAAATTCTTAATTTGTGGTTTTCAAAAACACAACATCCTCAAATATTTTCTAGTAGAAAGTGCAAATCATCAATAACATTTGTTTATTAATTTCAATTCTACAAAGGCTAAATTTTTTTAAAATTGCAAATGCAATGAACTACAACATAATGTAGTTTTTAAATAATGCATACATTGGTGCGTTGATTCACAAGTAAGACGCACAAATTATTCAATATCAAACAATTCTAAATACATCATCCATTCATATGACACTATTTTATCCATGTTTTTTTGAATTTGGTAGAAATTATTAATTATTGAATTTGAAATTTGAAGTTTTCATGTTTTAAAAAGTTAATAATCCAAACATTGATGATTTGAACTATTTTGAATTTGAATCACCTTTCTTATAAAAAAAATTATATTAGTTAAACACTCTTAAAGTGAGTTAACTAGTACTATATAAAATTATGATTGGCTAAAGTTTAACTTATAAGGATAAACCATGAAAGTTTAGTGCATTTCAAGCCAACAAGAAGAAATTTGAAACCGAATCTCAACCTTTCTTTTCAATTCATGAGCTTCAAAGAGACATGATCAATTAATCAATTAGTTTGGAGTTGAAGGGGGGTTAATTGGAGTTGCATAAGAGTGGTTAAAAAATATAAAGCAATAAACACCTTATAAAAATAGTTGGAAAATTGGCGACCTTAAAATATATTTGATCTTTATACAACAACTTCCACTTCAAGTTGGCTTCCAAAGGACAACAAAAAAAACAAATTACAACTATGAAAACCATGGTCATCAATTTTAAGCCATGTAATATTTTTATGTGGTTTATTTCAAATTTTATACATGTAATAGATGTAATGTTTAGTGATTTAGCAAATTGAGACTTTTTTTTTATCCAATGATCAAATTCTTAAGTTCTTTTAAATTAACATAAGGTTTTGAACTTCAAAGCCAAATTTTTAATTTTTTTTAAATCCTAAAATAGTTTAAAGAAGAAAATCAAAATCCTTGCAATTGTAAAGACCTATTTTGTAAGATTGGAAGTTATCTCAATTGTAATCAATGAAATTTCTACATTTAGTATACATGAAACATTGTGACAAAACACTCTTTTGTGTGAAGTTTCTCATCTAGATCATTTAGATATTTCATTTTATTTTATTTTTTTGCTTGATTGTAAATTAAAAAAATATAAGGCTGAATTTTTCTAATTTTTCTAATTAAAACCATGAATTAGTTGTGGCAAAATAGGTTAGATTTTTTTATGTAGAGTTTTATTCAAGAATGACTATTTTGGTGCAAAACTAGTGCAAATGGAGCATTTCATGAATCTCGGGTTTAGAATGGAATTGGTGTACTATAGTGTGTAATTGTCCAATATTTTTCATTCAATTTGGTATTGATTTTGATACAACATTGTCCTTTATTTGATGTTGTTCTTTTATCCTAATGATATCCTTATTACCTAAAAAGATTGCATCAATTAATAGATTGCCATTGCAATACAATATTCAAAGCAATAAATCAACATTGAAATTATATTGTCCACTCTCGAAATAGTGAAGACTAAGATAGTCGTTTGTAAACAACTTTCAAAACTTACTCAAAGCTTATTATTCTACAAGATATTATTTTTCTTTCTATTGGTTCAATTTAATATCTATACAAAACCATCCTCTCTTCCATCATCAAACTCCTACACAACCAAATTACTTATTATTTGTCCAGAAAGTCAAGAGAACATGCTTACATTCACCATTTTATCATAATAATATTACTACCAACTTGAGATATTAGGAAATGAAAAGAAACATTGGCTCCAAAAACAAGACCACAAATAGGCTCAACAAATGCACTTTACTACCTACATTATAAAGATGATTGATTCTCTCCTTGTAGACCTTGTACAACCATGTGTAATCAAATTTTTAAAATCCTATCTTGAAAAATATAACGACTCATACCATCAATGCACAATTGGCACAAAAATTCTCTAGCAATAACAAACGATCTAACAATAGAGATATTGACAACTCTCTATCAAACCAAATCTAGCCAAATAGAAACATTTTGGACTTCCAAATCAAACACCTATTAAAATTTTGATATGGTCAATATACAAGGCAAGTTCAAAAATAACTCTTTTGGCTAGCATAGTATCCTTCAATCAATTGCATGCTCTACCATACTTTACTTTCATACAATCACCACAAAATTAAGCTCTATGCATTTAAAGTGACAAAGCCATCAAAGCCATGTGTAAACTATCATAGAAAAACTCTTGATGCTACCTCCTCATGAATGCCAAGAGCTTTTGAAAATCACCCTTGCAGCACATGGTACCAATTGGTTGTACCCATGTACTTTGTCTAACAATACAAATTGTACATGCATTTGCAAATTATACCTTGGCATCCTTTGCATTTGTACATAGTACATCTTTCTTAGGTTTTGCTCCTACAATTCTTGCCAATACTTACAAGCAATAATTTATAGGACTCACTTATTACAATGACATGTACACTCAAGATTCAATCAATTGCAAACTATTCAAATACAACCAACTCATCAATGATACCAAAACACAAGGATGGAATACATGACCACTAATTGTATTCACCACTAAAGTTGAAAAACCAATATAAAAACCAACCCACATTCTAATGTACCATCAACTTCAAAGACACTTTTTAATCTCTAGGAAATACATCATTGACACTCTAATAGTTATAAATAACATTGTCATTAAATATTCCATCTACATACTTCCATTTTAAATACAACACTGAAAATAATCGATTACTCCCATACTGCTAGACTCAAATAAAACCATCCCTAACCACTATGACACCACCATAACACAATCCTCAACTTCCATTCACATTCCCTCAATTAAAAATAACCTAAACCCCCTCTCCTTTCCTCCTTTGAAAACAACATAGAATCTTTCTTCTAACCAAGATATGTAACTACAATGTCACTTGTCCTCACTTTGGGGTCAAACATAGGAACTTCTAAAACATATAGGAGGGACTACCATGTCTCATTGGATTTGAATAAACATGAATACAAATTTTTATCACTGTTGTATACTTCAATTCATGCACCTTCAGTCAAATACACAAAAGATACACCGTTTTGTGTCCCACAATTGGGTTTCCTAGACCTTAAACAATTAATATTGTAGCAATTAGCAATTTTTCCTCAAAAGATTGAAATAATAGTGGATGACAAGATAGGAGGATGGCGTCATGAATGGAATTATTGAATTCTTCAAAGGTAGGAAGGGAATCGTACAAAGAAAGAAATGAAGACACCTCCTCCAAATCACGAGCCATCATCATTCATCCTAGTAATAAATTTTTTTTGGTTATTAGTAGATCTCCCAAGCTATTGGTTCTTCTCTCAATCCATTAGTGATTCATCCATTGACTATAATACCCACTTGTGTTTACAACTATTCTTCTAAAGTGAATTAAGAGTCCAGTGGAAGTAATTTCTTCTTTTAATTACCGCAAGAAAACATTTAGTCATCAATAACTCTTGCAAAAAATAAGATTTTCCAAGAGGACAAGACCTAAATTGTCTGCAACTTGCAATAGAAACAAAAATTCATCTAACTTTTAACTACGTCAACTTTTGTTTTATTTTGTTTGTTTATACCATGTTTAACTACTTTGACTGGACTCAATTATTGAATTGAATTTATTCACTAAATTCTAGACAAAACATCTAAATTGGATAATAACATTGAGAGATTTCCCAATGTTTTGCTTAGATTTCTTGATGTTTTACATTATCTCCTAATGACCATTTTTTTTTCTCCTAATGACCATTTTTTTTCTCCCAATGACAATTAGTAATTCTAATATTTCCAAAGTCTAAAAGTAGTTATAAATGTGGCATGCTTGTTACGGAGGGATCTATGGAACCGTGCGTCCCCTAGTTGCGTTCTTGGTACCGTTACAAAGCCCTTTCCGAGAAGGAGTGCACGTACTTTCTTTCATGTCAATTGAACCTACAACGTGAAAGTTAGAAAATCGGTTTCTAATTATTTATTTTTGAAACTTTCTTTTTTCTTCCTTCTTTTTTCTTTTCTGAAACTTTTACTTTTGTTTCGGCTGTGGCCACAGCACATGGCACTTCCGTCTGTCTCCATCCCCACAAGCTTTTTGCAATGGAAGCTGAGCCAAGCCAAGGAACATGACCCCAACTTTGCCTGCTGGAAAGGGGGGTGCGGCAAAACAATGCTGATCCATGGTGAGATTTCTTGTCACATGAAAGGAAAAAATCAACAAAGTGGCATTGAACTTGCCACAAGGAAATGACTTTCACATCGCCTGCGTCCTCTTTTCTGCAGACACTTTTGACCCTGGCTGGTACAGTATAAGCTTAAGCTTACTACCAGTACTCCATTCTCACCAAAAAATTGGGGTATCCAAGCCTCCCTCCCTCCCTTGCACACATGCATGGCTGTTGGGGAACATGACAATAATGCCTCCCGATTTCAGGAAGGAAACAGCCAGACCCCCAAATTGGGTGAATGTCCTACAGGAGTGTCAGTGGTTTTATTTTTTCACCATCATTGGGGAGAAGGAGCCAGCTATGTCCTCGATACTCATGTGATACTTGGATGATGCTTGGGTGATACTAGGGTGATACTAGGGTGATACTAGGGTGATGTATGGGCGATGCTTAGGTGATGCCTGGATGATGCCTTAGGTGATGCTTGGGTGATACTAGGGTGATGTTTGGATGATGTTAGGGTGATATCTAGGTGATGTTTGGGTGCTACTTGGGTGCTATATGGGTAATACTTAGGTGATACTCATGTGAAAACCACATAAAACCCATGTGAAACCCACGTAAAACCCAAGTAAAACCCACGTGAAACCTACGTGAAACCCATGTGAAACCCATGTGAAGCCTATGTAAAATTTGCGTGAAACCCATGTGAAATCTATGTGATAATCATACAATATTTATGTGATTTTAATGTGATAATCATGCAATACTTATGTGATATTCATGCAATAGTCACGTGATATTCATGCAATACTCACGTGATATTCATGCAATACTCACATGATATTCATACAATATTCACGTGATATTCATGCAATACTCACGTGATATTCATGCAATACTCATGTGATATTTGTGCAATACTTAGGTGATATTTAGTGACGCCAATATCAAAATTAGGTGATATCTAAGTGAAATATGTCTACTAGTCTTAAAAAAAACAGTGGTAATCTAGCTATTTTGACTGAAAAAAATGGAAATAAAATTCATGTAAAGTATTCAAGGTCTTTTGGTTGTAGCCAATTGGTGAAAATTGTGTATATAAAAATCCACTAAGAATTATACCTCGTTTGGATAGTGGTTATCCTTGTACTAAATAAATTTGTTAAAAAATGGATGAAATGGTCAAATCCCTATCAAAAAATAATTTGAAATTATCAATATTTAATTTGTAAAGGTCAAAGGAAGTGTCCACAAAAGGGAGGAGGATGGACAAGAAAATATTAATTTTTGCCAATTGGAGTTTTTATTTCATCCATTCAAATTTTTCATAAAAAATATACCGATAGTGTCCAACATTTCTACATACAAACTTTGAAAATTATTTTATGAAAATATTCTAAAAAAATTGAAAAAGAGGTTTCCTATTTGATGACTTTTGTTTCTAAAAGTATTATAAGAGTGAATTTTTATAGTGTAAGCAAAATTTAAATTTAAAAAGATTATCATAGTTTAGGTCTAGCATTTCAAGCTTGCAAAAAAAAAATCTCATTAAAAACTCATCAAAATTTATAGTCCAAATTTGAAATAATATTATTTTAAAGTTTATTTATCATTATATAAATTATTGGTCATAATATGAGCATATGTAACTACATAGATGTAATTTATGGTTATTGATAGACTATTTTCATTCAAACAATACTACTAAATTTATCTTTCAAGTACTATTTTATAATAAATCTTTGAATATCATCAAATCTTGAAGTATTGTGCAACTTGTGAAAATTGTCAATATATAATAAATGCATATATGGATGAATTTACATGTATGAGTGATTCTATTGTTTTTCATTTTTTCTTGCATAAATGCACTCAAAAGTGGGTGTGGCTCTACCAATAAGAATCAAAGAAAATTGGTTGGCAACATAATCTAAGATTGTCCAAGGAAGGATTTGAGCATGGTCACAATTGAATTACAAATGTTTTGTTGGATCTTGTGTATGGTGAAATAAGGTTGCTAGTGTGTAAGTCTAGGATCTTGAAACCATAAGCCCATGGACCTATATTATAGGTACCTACATTATTGACACCTTTCATGATTAATAAGGTACCTATGTTATAGATATCAATATTGTAAATGTTTAGGTTATAGGTACCTATATTGGTATGTATATTATAAATACTTCACCGGTTGTAGGATATCTATTTATATCCTATGGTAGTTCAAACTAAAATTTGAAGCTTTAAACATGTCCTTGTTTAACCCCTAAAAGCCCAAGGCCTTTTTGGATTCAAAAAACTTCAATGCTTTTGAAGTGCTATAGATCTAAATGTCATTAAGTTACATAAATCTCTACCATACAACTTTATAGTGTATGTGTTGTAGATGATGTGAATCAAATTTGAACTCATTTGGCCACATAGATTGCAAGATTATAATATTCTAGTGTTGAAAAAGGATTCTATAATTTTCCTAGCAACATATTTGGAGATGAAATTCAATTTCTAAACCTATTCAAATGAAAAAACTTGAAACTACAAATTGATTCAAAAATAAAAATAAAAATACATTGGTAAAAGAAAATGTCATTCAATTGATTCATTGTGTTTGAAAAATGGCTTTGAAATGTCAAAAAATAGCAAGAAAAACAAATCTAAGGTTGAACCTCTTTTTACTAAAATGCTTCTTAATCACTCATAACTACTCGGATTGGTATGAAATTTTAACCACATAAACAAGACTAGCTAGTATGCACAACTTTTTCACAAACATTTATTAGAAATGGATAGTGTATGAAGAAGAAATAGGCTGCCAAAGTTCATTCTAATCCAAAAATATCGGGATTTTGAACTTCAAATTGTTGCTAAACATTCAAAACAACTTGGATTAACATGAAAATTTCATCACAATAACTAGACTTAAAAGGAAACATAATCCACTAAATTTTATTGAAAACTAACATTAGATGAAGGAGATACAAGCCTCCAAAGTTGCAACCATCAAATGCAGTTTATTAAGTTCAAATTGAACCTCTGAACTTTGATTGACTTACCAAAAATCAGTATAACTTGGATTGATCTAAAAATTTTACCACACAAATTAGAAGAGAGAATAAAAAAATTTCAAAGAGTTTTATTGAATTTGGACATTGAATGCAAAAGTTACAACACTTTGAATTGGACTTCAACTATGTAAGGACACTTTTGGTCCCCTAGGGCATTTAGGGGTTAAAAATTTATATACAATTTTAAGGTTGGTTAGTACAACATGTATGCTCTAATTATTATTGAATGCAACCTACACAAATAATATGTATATAAACATCATGTATCAAACAATTCATACAAATGAATCATACATGTACAATGGGAGAAAAAAAATTGGAAATCCTACAAGTAGTAATATGTTGGCTAAGCTTGAATTATGCAATGTTTCCTTTAAAACTACCCCTCCACAAATTTGAGTTGGAGGAAATGAATAGATAATAACCCAAAATGAGACTTTCATTGATTTGTTTATTTGCACATAGAAGCTCCTCATGCAGGTTCTTCTCCTCTCTTATAAAAATATCAATTGTATAGATTTACAAATTATATACCATGGATCATTACAATATATTGTATAGTAGTTGTAATACAATTTGCTTCAAAAAAGTGATGCTTCAGTAACTTAGATATATATTTTTAAATTATTAGCTTTAACATTTAAAATGTACCTTGTAAATGATCTCTTGTTGTTTCTAAAAGAGTAACTGCTATTGAAAAATGAGGGTTTGGAGACCCTAAACCCTAAACTATTAATTTTGAAGTACTAAAAAATACTTATGTGCAAAATCAACCCTAGGCTCTCACGAATAGAAATTGTAAACTTTAAGGTAAGAATTCAACAAGACCAATAATAGAAATATGTCACAATTAAGTGCGGTTACCTCATAAGATATGTATTGGTTGTATTACTTTATTCTATTAGTGAAGGTAAAAAATTAGTGTGACAAAAAATACTAGTGGAATTAGTGCTACAAAATTTATATTTTGGTTAAGATTAATTTAAAAATATTAAAATTAGGACTTTTCACCTTAGAAAATTAGTGTTACACACATTGATAGAATAAATTAATGTAGCAATGGTTCAAAATGAAATTTTGATAATTAATTCAAGATATTAAAATCTTGAATGTTCTAAAAATTGAAATTGAAATATGCTGTACTATTTATAAATGTAGCAATAAGAAATTTGGTAGAAGATTAAATAAATTTAGTCATATGTATGAACCTTGTTCTATAGAGTATAGAATGTTGTTGTTGTAGAACAAGTTTGGTGAAAAATAATATTAAAAATAGATATCAAATTTTTGGGAAAATTATTTTCTTACAAAATGATGAAATTCTATTTTGCAATTCTATTTTAGCCTCTAAAGGACCAATGAAAGTCTCCTTGGGATACAAAATGGATTTCAAATCGGCTCATATGACCTTAATCTTTTGGCATGATTTTTTGAAACTTTTTTTGAAGATAGAAAAACACATTTCTTTTATGGAAGCATAATTCTTTTTTGATCAATGCCTTGTAGCAAAAGTTGTGCCACAATAAGCTCTCATTTTAGTTTGCCCCAGCAACAAAACAAAAGTGCAAAAACATGAAATTAAATTTTTTTTCTTCCTTATAGATTGTATTTTTGTGTACATGGAAAGCTTTTATTTGTTTCATTTAAATTAGTGATGTGAAAGTTATAGAGCTTCTTATTTTGTTGGCAACCATTACATCTTCTTGAGAAAATAATGTATTGTATTTGTTTTTTAATTCAATTTTCATCATTTAAAAAATAAAATAAATTTCCAAGGCTCAATTATCTTTCTAGAACAATCTCACTGTTGAAATTAGTGATTTTCAATTCCATCTTAGTTAAAGCTATCTATGATTTAATTTTCCTTCTATCTTGTACCTACTTTTACTTAATAATTTTTTTAAGAGTGCAAAATCCATATTTTCTTTTCAATTATTTTCATAGATTCTCAACTCAATTCTTCAACATGAAAGAAAAAATCATCTCAAAATTTGTAGTGCAAAAATTTAAAGTTCAAGAAAATTTAAAGTCAATGTTGGGCTTACAAATTTTAATTTATCTACTGCAATTTCAAGTGAATGTTGTTCTAGCCTAGACAAATTTTCAAAGGGCACCTTATTTGTGGTACCAAAACATTTGTTCAATTTAAGCAACAAGTGTCCATTATCAATTAAGCCAAAATATGAGCACCTAAATTATAAAAATGAATTTAAGAGGAAGGAAGATATAGTAAAACATCCATAAGGTATGCATGACATCATATTCATTTGTGTCTAGAATGCAATACTTAAATTTTCGACCAAGAAATAACATTAATAATCCAATTATGATTATCTAGTATCTATTTTTGGTGGACCTTCAAACAATACTTTGAAAATATGTAATTTATTCATACAATGTCCCAATAATGCATGCTAAAGTTCTTTGAAATCTTTGTTCATTTAAAAAAATTATCCAATAGAAATTGTTTATATTTAATAATGCTAATTATGTTCAATGGTTGATTGGCTACTAGTAACAATTATGGATGCACTTAAAGGAAACCATTAGAAGAAATATTTGAACAAGTCCCATTATATGAATCCACCATTAGGATGCTTATTGAATTTTTTTAGTATATGTGAGTTTTTGATTTGTAGGTGATCCTACTATCAATAATAATTGTTGCTCTCCTCAATTGAACTTTGAATACCTCTTCGTTCTAAAGACGAAATTCTCTATTTTCAATTTAGTGCATGGTCTCTTAAAATTATAATTAAAAAAAAATTCCATTCATATTTTGACAAATTGCAAAATTTGACAATTATTAGTGTAGGTACTCCCTTCTAGACAAAACTTAGATTTTATGATTGATCACAAAGACATTTCTTTAATGCATTGATCGCAAAGGAAAAAAAATTCATATTCATTGTGATCAATGCATGTTGATAGGACAACCAATATGTGCACCTCCCCCCCAAAAAAAACATAAAAATAACACTATGAAATTTAGAAGTAACATTTATTGTATTTTGTATATATTTGTTTGAATTAAGTACCACTTTTTCTTATATTTGGAGGCCTTTAGATTATAAAATTGCATTACTTGCTTTTGAATTAGATTTTCAAGGAAATGCTTTAAATCAATCTCACGTAATACATTCTCAAATTCTTTATGGCTTCTTCACTATTAAACTTCATAGGTGTGAATTGATGTGAAATGGCACCTTGTATAACACAAAAGCTTACCTAAAAAGGAATACAAAATCCTCTTTGGATTTTTTGCAATTTTGGGTAGCCTTGAATGATTTAACATTTTGAATTTTTTCGTTAAAATTTTAGGAGAGTTTCCAATCATTATACTTTACATATGAAGCTTAATTTCATGTCATTTTGATAAATATTATAAAGTTTATAAACATTCATTTTCTATGTTAGAACTACTAGCTAATAATATTTGTTTTAAGAATTTAATTAATTATATATGATTGGATAGATTAATATCTCTATATACAAAAAAATTGAATAATTTTGTTCCATCTAATGAAATGAGAATTATTAAGAATTCAATTTTGTAAACAATTATATTTTTGAGTTTTTACCATGTACCCAATTTATAGAATTTTGAAATCTAAGTTTCCATCATGTACCTATATATTAGATCAAACAACCTAATTTGAAGGGTAATTTGAAGGGTAACCTAGTGACGAACATATTTACCATTAAATTGGTAATCATTAATTTTGTATTAAAGCTATTAGCAAATTAGTTTTCCATCCCCCATATACATATCTCCACTTATAAACATTTCAACAAATAAATTGGAATTTTGGACTTTTAAAACATGTAGTATTATGTAGATTAATTAATTGTTTTGTTTTTTAAAATTTATACATAAGATCTTGAATGAATAAAGTAAGGAAGTTCTCCCCCAAATGCACCTTTTCTATTTTCCTTGGTTAACATTTTGGCCTTGAATGGCTACCTAAAAGTACTCAAGAATACTACAAGTTTTCAAGAGAAACCAAATGAATGGAAATGAAAACACTTTTGTGCTTTAAGAATGTCTATTAAAGAGCAATCCAGTCCAATGTATAGGTATTCTATACTTTCAACTTTGAGTATTTACAAAATACTACCTCAAACAATGTTGAAAGTTATGAAACAACTTTAGTTCAATTTCTCTTGAGGTTAGTTGATAAACTCATTATAAGAGATTAAAATTTAACATATTAGATTTTTGTACCACAAAAAATAATGCATTTGTGATGGTGGTTTATATCGAAATTAGAGTTTGTAACCTCTTGAATTTTCAAAGTAGTGATTGGTCAAAAATCCGGTAGTAGTTGAAATTGGGTTTATAATTTGGCCAAGGTCCATGACATTCTGTGCATTGATGAAAAATCTGCTTGGAACCATAAAGTAGGCAATGTAATGTAGTTTTAAGAAGTATTTTTCTTATCCACTTCTTTAGGGTAGGTCTAATGGATTTTTAAGCGATTGCAATGATAGAAGTGAGCTCCCACTGACCACCTGTTAATTTTTTCAACATATGTTTTTTATCTTATATTTTTTAACAAATGACATTAAAGTAATCGTTTTATTTTAATTTTTATTGAACAAATGGAAAGAACCATTACATTAATATAGAAATCGTTTCATTTTGAAAGTAAAGCCAGATACATGAAAAGTGGATGTGTCTAACATCTGACAGGCGTCATAAATGAAAATTTTTCCACCTCTACAGTAACTTGATATTCAAATGGAGAAGCTTTACGGTAGGTTTATTATTTTATTTAGAAGTGGGTCAATTAATTTTGGAGGCCTAAAATAGCCCCCTTGGATTTGAATCAATAAATGTTGGCCTGATTTCCTGTGAACTTCCCCCCTTCTGTTTGTGCCTTACAAACGCCACGTGTAATCCATGCCTGTGTAATTCAGCTCACAAAATTCTGTAATGTAAAAATTTCTAATAATAATTTTTTTTCTTTTGAGCCTTAATGTTAAAAAAAAGAAAAAAAGAAAAAGTAAATGCACTCTCGAACTAAATGGCCAGGGTGAACTGACCCTCATTGCCCCGTTTTACCCCTGGGGAAAACGCTGTGGAATTTTTTATTTGCAATTAGATGAATTTTTTTTGCAAATTCTGAATTCAGATTTGCAATCAGCGGCCCCAAATTAGTTAAGGGCACTGTAGAAATATAAAAATCATGGCAAAAAAATATTTTTGTTTTTTTGTTAAGGAATATTAATTTGATGAAATGCAGATTTCAAGACTATATTGAATATTTGGGGTTAGATATTTAACCCTGAAGCGCTCCAACGTCCATTTTATGGACAATGAACAAATTCAGATTCTTGTTTCTGTCTCATTCCTGCTTGGATGAAAGTCATCCTAATTTTGGGTGATACTTGATCGAATTATTGTCTTATCTAGTGGTTGGATTTGGTGTTACTAGAGTACGTATTTTTCTAAAATTACAAATGTGGAAGTGTATCAAGTGGTCAAATTGCATTGACTCTAATTCAAAACTAGATTTGCAAAAATGAGGTCATAGATGTAAAGAACACAAAAAGTTTTAAAAAATCATCATGTGAAGAGAACCTCATTTTGAATCCATTTCAACAAGTTTTACTCAAAAAATGGTAATATTTTGCTTGTAATTGAATTTTGAAATTTTGAAACTTCCCTTTCCAAATTTATAGAAAATTATTGGTGATAGCATTGGTAAATCTAATCGTATGGATGGAATGTAAAACTCAAAACCTACAACTTTTCTTTGTATATCACTTCCAAAATATTCTTCCAAATTGTACTTTATAATTTTATTTATTTTTCCAAATCATCAATTTCAGAGAAGACTCTTGATGTTTAGGGGTTAAACCCGTTACAACCCTAAAAGATTTTGACTATGTTTTCACCAAAAATGCTCCAAAACTGCTGTCTCTAGTACAAGTACCAAATTTTTGAAAAAAAAATCATTTTTGACACATCTAACCGTAGGATCTTATATTACTTTGATTTGAGAACATGTGGAAAAAATTTCAAAAATTTTCACCATGTACATTGCAAGATATTAGCATTTGAAGTAACAATTTTTTTTTTTTTCTTTGCAAAAAACCGGGCAGCTGCACTTCACAAGGTCAGATCATGACAAAAAAATGTCCAAAATGGTGGTTACTCTTTGGATTTGTTCTTGAAGGCAAATTAGTTAAATGATAGAAAATTTTCAAATCATTTGGAATTGTACAACATATAAGAATAAAAATAGAAAGTAGAAAAAAATAGAGAATGATTCAAAATACAAAATTGTTAACAATTTATTTATGGAATTGAAAAATTCCAATTCCAATGGTTGTAATGTTGTAATAAATTATCTACACCCAATTATTTTAATTTTTTTCAAAAATATTGGAAATTGAGTTAAATAAAGGACTTCAAAGTTTATTTTAGAGTATAGATTCCATAACTATCCGCAAACTACCCACAACTGAAACTCCTCATAACTTTCATCTCATTAATCAAAATGGAATGATTAAAATATTTTTTTATGTATAAATAAATCTAGAGAACCAATTTCAAATTTTTATTTATTTTTTAAATGATTTTTAAAGAATTTTTTTGTTGCCCGGATTGTCTGCCGAATGTTGAAAATGACATATCATACAATAACTTTTTAACCATGTAGTGAAAAGTTATGAGAAATGTTCGGCCTTATAGCTACTCTTCGGGCACATGTTGTGTGAAAATTTCAATGAAAGAAAATGAAAATTCCATTCATAGTGAGCTGTTTAAAATTGCTATGTTACCAAAAAACGTTGTTTGGTCCTTTAGGGGTTAAAGTTTTTTGGATGTTGAATAAATTGGATATTAACCTCCAAAGGATGTTCAAATTTTGATCAATGGATGAAGGTTTTGTGTGCTCGTGACATACTTGAGTTCATCCATTGATCTATACCTTCATCAATTAGGCCAATACTAAAAACACAACTGTCATTTACAAACCAAGGTAAAGGAACAAGATTGTAGCAATTATTAAGTGTCACAACTCAACCAGAACAACACATATAACTAAACTCAACCATTTTTTAAAACAAAGTGCAATGAATATTGCAATTAACTCAAATGCGAATGCAAATATTATAAAACCTCAAAGTTGTTTCAATCTAGGGGCCACAAACCATCAACCCCTAAAATGGCCACCACAACATCTTTTTATTTCCAAATGAGATGAGATTAGGCTTGTTGGAAAGTTGGTTCAAAGGCACAGTAGAACATTAAATATGAGCTTTGAATTCTTTGTAGTATTCCCAATCTTATCCTCTAAAGTTGTTGCTCTTAATCTAAGCTTCATCTATTAACTTTAACTTAAACCAACCTCATCCAAGTCCATGGAGGGAATTGTATCAATCTACTTGGCAAATTTGTTATTCTTCTGTGTACATTGTGATCACCAGTTGAAAAATGGTGGACGCATCAAATTCAAACTATATGACTATAGAAGCTGAAAATAATGATACATGATATACCATCATGGTTGTTTCAAAATGAATGCAGGTACCTCCAATACATGACGTAGATCCTTGAATCAATCTTATAGTGTTGGAGATTCCATCCCTCCTAGATAATACTATAGATCGCGTTAGTATTACCTTCTTGAATGTGAATGACTTCAAAAGTCTAGCTTGGTGGTTCTTAATGTCATATAGTGTGTCCAAACCCAAATTGGCCTTTTGTAGAGGCTCTACTATCGCAATGACCTTCTTTAGAGTCAATGCAAAGGCATCCAATTGCACCATCATTGTAGTTTATTGTAGACTAGAAAAACATGTGGTCTTCTTCTTTTGCATTATAGCATGGTGTCATGTATGTGGTAGATGCCCTTCCAATTTCAATTTTGGCACTAATAGTTGTCATCTTGGTCTTCATCTCTATAAATATAGACTTCCATGATTTGTTTTCTCTTCCAAATATTGAAGTAGCTTTCATGCCCTTAGGGCCAAGGCTCTTAATGCCTTTGGCACCCTTGAACTTAAGTGCCAGATGTAATTTCCAACAACTAGCCTTCTTATGGTCCTTGAATCTACATCTCAAACAAAAGTTGCTAGTCGAACACAGTTTCACTATGAGAAAATGAGTATTTTATGACTGCAAAATATAACTAGGGATGATTAGCGATTGCTTGCAATTATATTCTTAAAGGCCAACACCTTAAAGAGAAATATGACTACAAATATAATTGCCAATCATTTTTGGGCCTTGTACTTTAGGGGCGTATACTATACATCTATTGGGAAATAAAAGCACTTTATAGGGAACTACAAGGAATATATTTGAGGAATGTTGAGTCATATTGTCAATTATATTTCCATAATATTGACATTTTTTTTCTATTTGGGCAATCCAAAAAACTTATGGGCAATCCAAAAAAAATATTGATAAGCCACTATTTAGGATTTTGAAATCCTAGTCACTCTCTTTTTGAGTATTTTAAAATTTAGTCACCACTATTCTAGGGATCTAAAACCTTAATTGTCACTTTCCACTATAAGAAATCCGTGTCAAAGTTGACATATTTTTTTGAACATCATGTTACATCCAATGTTATAACTTGTGTTTTTATGTCAATAGTGACGTCTAATGTAACATGATGTCCAAAAAAATATGTCAACTTTGACATGGGGTTTCTTATAGTGTTCATAGGGTTTTGAAACCCTAGCCGCTCCTTCTTTGGACTCTTTTTCTTTGCCTTTTGTTGTCTCTTACCTCTTACTTCTTGTTGCTTCTCTTTTTTTGATTCTTAGTTGTTACTTTTTGTTGCTCTTTAGTTCATACATGAACTCTTGTTTCTTGTTGCTCTATAGTTCATGCTTCTTATTTGTTCTTGTTGCATCTAAATCCTTTATTTTTCTTGCATTTTAATTCTTTCTTTTTGTTGCTTCTTAGTTCTTGTTTCCTTTTATTTCCTTTTAGTTCTTGCTTCTTGTTGTCTTTTAGTTGTTACTTTTTGTTTTTTTAGTTGTTGCTCCTTATTGTTCTTGTTGTCTTTTAGTTGTTACTTTTTGTTTTTTTAGTTGTTGCTCCTTATTGTTTTTTTAGTTGTTGCTCCTTATTGTTTTTTTAGTTGTTGCTCCTTATTGTTCTTGTTGTCTTTTAGTTGTTACTTCCTGTTGTTTCGTGTTGTTGTTTATTTGCAACTCCTTGTTGTTTCTTGTTTTTTTTAGTTGTTACTCCTTGTTATCTTTTAGTTGTTACTCCTTGTTGTCTTTTAGTTGTTACTCTTTGTTGTCTTTTAGTTGTTACTCCTTGTTATCTTTTAGTTGTTACTCCTTGTTGTCTTTTAGTTGTTACCCCTTGTTATCTTTTAGTTGTTACTCCTTATTATCTTTTAGTTGTTACTCCTTGTTGTCTTTTAGTTGTTACTCCTTGTTGTCTTTTAGTTGTTACTCCTTGTTGTCTTTTAGTTGTTACTCCTTGTTGTCTTTTAGTTGTTACTCCTTGTTGTTTTTTAGTTGTTATTCCTTGTTGTCTTTTAGTTGTTACTTCTTGTTGTTTCGTGTTGTTGTTTATTTGCAACTCCTTGTTGTTTCTTGTTTTTTTTAGTTGTTACTCCTTGTTATCTTTTAGTTGTTACTCCTTGTTGTCTTTTAGTTGTTACTCCTTGTTGTCTTTTAGTTGTTACTTCTTGTTGTCTTTTAGTTGTTACTTCTTGTTGTTTCGTGTTGTTGTTTATTTGCAACTCCTTGTTGTTCTTGTTGTCTTTTAGTTGTTACTTCTTGTTGTTTCTTGTTTTTTTTAGTTGTTACTCCTTGTTGTCTTTTAGTTGTTACTCCTTGTTGTCTTTTAGTTGTTACTCCTTGTTATCTTTTAGTTGTTACTCCTTGTTGTCTTTTAGTTGTTACTCCTTGTTATCTTTTAGTTGTTACTCCTTATTATCTTTTAGTTGTTACTCCTTATTATCTTTTAGTTGTTACTCCTTGTTGTCTTTTAGTTGTTACTCCTTGTTGGCTTTTAATTGTTACTTCTTGTTGTCTTTTAGTTGTTACTTCTTGTTGTTTCTTGTTGTTTTTAGTTATTGTTCCTTGTTGTTTTTTAGTTGTTATTCCTTGTTGTTTTTTAGTTGTTGCTCCTTGTTTCTTCTTAACTCTTGTTTGTTGTTAGGTACTATTTGTTCCTTATTTCTTCTTGTATCTTAACTCTTGTTTGTTGTTAGGTCTTACTATTTGCTACTTTTTTCTTCTTGTTCCCTCCATCAAGCTTTTAAAAATTAAACTTTGTCATTCATTCATTAAAAATTAATCTTCTATTTCTTTAATTGCATATGTAGGCACCAAAAGCTAAAACAAAGTCATTGGAGGCTACTTACAATTTTATAAAGCCATCTTCACATTATTGTAAAGAATATAGGTCCTATTGGCCTAAATGAATGATTCATTGTGATCTATGTTTTGTATTCGTGACTAATAAATATCATTGAAAATAGTCATATTTCTTCTTACATTCTTCTTCTCTAATATAATTGTCCTTAAGAGTATATCTCAAAAATCATATGTATTTTTTTTAGTACATAATGTTTTTTTATTCAATTGTTAAATCATCTTGATGTATGATTGCAATGTGTCACGTCTATTTAAAATGCATAGACAATGTCATTGTAGTTTGTAACTAAAGCTATTTTGGACCTCAATTATCTCTCCAAAAATTTAAGAAATCTGACCCTCAATCATCTAGAATATAACTTGTTTGAGTTATATTTCATAATATATATTGTTCAAAATATAATGAGCTATAGTCATATAATGCTCATTGCACTTTCCAAAACATGATTGTAGTCAATCATAAAATTACTAATGACATCCACATGAACAAATGAGCTACTATGCCAACCAAAAACACAATTCAAAATAATCATATTTCACATTAGTAAAGAATATGATTCATGAAAAAAAAAATTTCATATTATTCAAAAATATGCCTCAAGAGAGTCATATTCTACATTAGTTAAAAATATGACTATATGAAGTCATATGCCACATCAGCTAAAATATGACTCACTACAATCATATTCCATATCAATCAAAAATATGATTACACAAAGTCATATGCCATGTCAACAAAAATATGACTCTCTGTAGTCATATTCCACATCATCCAAAAATATGACTATACATAATTATATGCCATATAGGATTTTTTTCCTTTGTCCGAGTAGGTGGAAATAAAATCAAGTCCCCATGTATAGTCAAAGTATATGCCACATTGGTAAAACATGGATAATTATACCCCCAATCCATATGACTATTAATATAAGTGATGTCCAAAGCAACTCATCGATAATGATTGGATCCAGTCATGACATGAATCATCTACAATGATTTTTGCATGAGTCATATTTTGTGATTTTACAACTCACTACAATCATATTTTGGAGTCATAAAACACCCGTTTTGTTGTGGTTTCTACCATATATTCCTTATAATCTCATTGTTGTTGACCAAAGCCCTATAGTTTAAACTTTTGATATCAGTATCACATAAATAGGATAGCACATTTGCCTTAGAAGGCTTGATCTTCTTCAATTGCTCTTCCATCTCTATAATAAATATAGATCTGAAAGTTAGAATCGTAGTAGATCAATTATTCAAATATTCTAATTCAGAAGTTTGTTTTGATTTAACACTACATAGAATTTCTCAAATCAATGTTTTTTTTTCAATAATAAATTACAAAAAAGACACTTTACACCAAGTGCATTTTTCACCTCCAAACTACCAATAAAACAAGAGGGAAATAAAAATAGTCCATGCCTATAAATAGCCAACTAAAACTCTAACATGATAGCTGTTGGTCAATTTTAACTCTAATCTCTTCTTTATCCTAACATCAACTACAAGTCAATTGGTTATCAAGTGACAACTAACAAGGTAAATTAACAAAAATTAACAATTCTACACACCTCCTTCTAACCTATAAAGATGTCAACTTCAATTAATAAATAGCCACCATGATGATAACTTGAAGGTAACAACTTGAAGGTGCTCAACAATGCTTTTAGATCGTTTTGTAATGAGTGGAACCAAGTATTTTTTTACTATGGCTTCATGGCATGAGAATAAGATATTTTTTTATTCTCAACTTTAAATACAAGGGCGCAAGTTGGAGGGGCTAGTAACATTAGCATGGAAGTTCTATTTTGATCACATTTATTGCAATCAAGTATCAACAAAGGAACTTAGGTGGTTGCGGACTTACAACTCCTTATTTATCTTACTTAGGGAAATGTTGTTATAAAGTGATCATTGATTACTTGAAGGGGATTGATGGTTGAACATTGGATGATGTAATGGTGAAAGATGGTAACAATTTTGTGCCACAAGAGAAATGTATTATAAGTAATGCTAATGTATAGACAATGTATTAAGATTTTAGATGCTTATGTAAAAAGTGAGTAGGTGGTACATCTCATATTTATACTTATAGCAGTCGTGTGGACCACTTTACAACCATCTATTTGAGTTGACTTTTTTCTTACATTTTTGTTTGGTTTACAGTATAGTCGGAAACGGTAGATAAACATGTTGGCTAGCATGTAGTGTTTGGCCTACATTAATTGTTGACTCTACATTAGTGGATTGTTTTTGAAACAACACTAGCTCTATCTAATTGCAATGGCAGAGGAGTTTGGAGCAGGGTTTTTTTTTTCATTTTTGAAGAAGTGCCAGGGTGGCGATATAAAATGTTATAGAGGTGCTCCAAATTGCAACATTCATCCACTTATTGGATGTATAGAATGGTTTTCATCCACAATTAGGCGATTTCATCTAATATATTTTTTAATTTTAAAGTTGTCTGGCGATTTCATCCAATTTTTTTGGCATTTTTCATAACCTTTTTTAGCCAGATTTTTTTTTCTAGTGCAATCTGGCACCATAAAGCCAAAAAAAAAAAGCCCTGGTTTGGAGCATGCTAAGTAGTTGGACAAATTTAGTGCTATACAACAAGTAGATTATACCCTTGCTCTACAAATAACACCAATTATTTGTATTGCCACAAAGGATGATGAGCGAGATTGATGAATTCTTGGAGATTGTAGTGGTTGTAATTTGTGTTCATAATTTAAATGGGTTGGCACATTTACTAGTCAAAGGTTATATATAGAGAGAGATTTAGACTATGTAGGATTGAATTAGTTTGGCCTACAAATCTACTATAGTAGGTTTACCAACCCTATATGCCTTTTGTTTTATAGCAAAGTTATGGAATAGTAGTCATTTGATGACTTGTGTTGCTATAAATTGATTGGCTTGGGCATCTTTTGCCAACCACTATTAAATGAGGAATTGGATACCTATATTCTCCACATTCTTGTAAAATGGAACTTGGATTGTAGCAATGTGGGGACTATGGACCCTAGGGGCAAACAAGATAATTAATCCCTAAAGGTCTTTGACTATGTTTTCACCAAAAGCACTACACAACTTTTGTTTTTAGTATAAGTACCAAATTTAGAAAAAAAACCATTTCTAGACACACGTAATCATAAGATCTTATAGTATGCAAGTATGAAAAGATGCAAATTTTTTTAGGAATGTTGATCATGTAGATTACAAGTTGAAGTGACAAGCCCTTTTTTTGGCCCTGCAAAAAAACTGGGTAGTTGCACTTCACAAGGTCAAATCATTACAAAAAAATGTCCAAAATGGTTGTGCTTCTTTGTATTCATTCTTCAAGGCAATTTGGCTACATGCTTGAAAAATTTTAGATCATTGAGAACTGTACAACATATAGAAAAAAAATAGTAAGTTGAAAAATGTAGACAATGATTTAAAATACTAAATTGTTAACAATTTATTTATGGACTTGAAAAATTCCAATTCCAATGGTTGTAATAAAAAAATATATACCTAATGATTTTATTTTTTCCAAAAATATTGAAAATTGAGTTAAATAAAGAACTTCAAAGTTTGTTTCGAGTAGAGATTTCATGACTGCCCTCAAACTAGAATTCTTCATAACTATCATCTCATCAATCAAAATGTAATGGTTTATGGCTTTCCATGTATACATAAATCTACAGAAGCAATTTCAAATTTTTATTTCTTAAAAAAATAATTTTTAAAGAAGTTTGTTTAGCTGCCTAGGCTACCTGCTAAACAATGAAAATTGCATATCATACAATAACTTTTTTTATCATGTAGTCAAAAGTTATGAAAGTATTTGGGCCTTAAAGATACTCATTGGATACATATTATGTGAAAATTTTCAAATAAAAAATAAATCTTCCATTCATAATAAGATGCCCCAAATTGCTATGTTGCTAAAAAACATTATTTAGGGCTTTAGAGGTTAAGATTTAGGATTTTTTCTTTTCATTATCAAAGAAAAGATATGAATGCTAAAAAAGACTTTGCAATTTTGAGTGAAAGTTTGGAGAAGGAACAAGTATTGTTTAAGAATAAAGTTCTCAAGCAAATTATAAAGTGGTCAAAAAGAACCAAGATGATGGAATAAAGCCTATAGTGTCTTTTTAATTGAAGGAGTTTAAATTTTTTTGAAGGAACCAATGAGAAACTTTGGGGTTTAAGAATGTGGAATTATAAATTATATATATAGAGAGAAAGAGAATTCATTGCCCTTTTAATGGAGGGAGTTGAATTCTTTTTTGAAGGAACCAATGGGAACTTTTGTAGTTCAATTAGTTTTCAAAACAAAGGCTATATATAGAAAATTAGATTCCAAAAATATAATAGTTGAAGGGGTCCATTTTGCAACTATAGGTTCTAGATCTTTGAGATTTATGTAATGACAAATATAGAGTACAATGCTCCCTAGTAGTCAACATACACTTCCAAAGTCCATCACAATGAGTTCACAATTACTTATACTTCAATGGAAAAGATGTGATTAAATGTCTTCTATTAGTAGTAAAAATTATACAATTTTTTGGATTTTTTTGAAATTATCATGAATTTCTGAATAAAAAGTAAAGCAATTCTTACTAAATGCAATACACACTCAAAAATTTTAAAAGCATCTCCAAAGGTTTATATTATAGTACAAAACATGGTGCATCTTTATATATAATATCATTCTAAAATTAGAAAATCAACATATCATGGTTGCAAATACATTTTCTAAATTGTTGGTCGAATTTCTTATAAAAATCTAATGCTTTCTGGGCTCCAATATTTGTATAAAAATTCCCATCATGAAGATTTCATGACAAAATAGAACCCCAAAACCTTAAGTTGGCCATCACTCATAATGAAAATAACAATCGAGCCCTAATTCAAAGTTACATTACATCACATTAAGTTTTGAGATAGGTACTAGAGTTCCCTTGATGGAACTTTGAAGTGCCAAAGTGCTTCGTCTCCTATTGTTTGCTTCAAAAAACTATTCAACTTCCATTGTTTTAGTTAAAATTTGAATTATACTAAATTAGGTATTCCAATTGGTTGAGGTTGATTTTATAAAAAAATATTATTATTTAAATATAGATTTTAATTTATAGTGCTTATATATATATATATATATATAAGCACTAATTTATACATATAAGAACCAAATGAACATGTCAATTTGTTATTCAATGTATCTATAAATCAAATGAAATTTTGAAATAATTAAGATAGTTTTATTGTATTTAAGTTTTTTTTCAACGTATTTCAATACTTTTTAAAATTTAAGGTTAATAGAAAATAACTTTAGAATTTAAGAAACTAAAAACTGATAAATTTTACAAAATAAAATTTTATAATGATTGTTTTAATTTTTAATTAAATTTAAAAAAATAGTTTTTAATTTAATTAAATTTTTTTATTGAATTTATATATTGAAATCAAGAATTTTCAATACTTATAGATTTTAGATTAAATATCATGATATATGAGTTAACAAAAAAATAAGTTGTAGTCTTCTAAGAGCAATGTTTAAATGATTTATTGCACTATATACCACATCAACTTTATCTCAATATTAAATTTATGTTATAGAATAACATTGAATTATTATTATAGTCTTCACGATAACTATTAAACGGCACACACCTCTTGAAATTTAAAATTGCATTTTGTACACAAATTTTGTATGTACTCATTTTCATACTAATATATAAATTCAGCATATTGAAAAATACATTAGTTTTTTTAAAAAATTTATGGAGATTTATTTTGGAAACACAAAAAATCTGTTTAAAAAAATGTAACAAAACTAAATTGTTGAATACATTATAAGCAATGAAAAACAAAAAAGTGAAAAGATATTATTAATTTTTGACTATAGACTCTTTATTTTCATTAGACAGAAAGATCAAAATATTTAGTACATGTTTTTTTAAAGAGAATTTAGACAAATTATTTAATACATATTTTCAAAAATTCTTTCAAATTTATAGAATTTTGAAGACAATTAGTATAAATCATATGATAATTTAAAAAAAAATAAAACATAACTCCAAATGTAGGATGATCTCACAATTATATAGTGAGCATGATTTGTGGTTTTGAATCTTCATTAAAGAGTTATTCAATTAAATTATATTAATGCAATAAATTTTTTATATTTAAAGCACAAATAGTTCTTTAGTGTGTAAGTAATCAAAGTTTTTAGAAAATGACAAGAGATAAACAATTTTTGATGATCATTGCATTCTTTAATTTAATGATACCAAAGTATTTAACACTACATTCTAATTTGTTTTGATGAGTTCAAAATTCAATTATATTATTTGTCCTTTTTTCATTAAAGAAATTATCTAAGTACTTTTTTTCAAATGTCAATGCTAGTTGTATATAAAACATGATACATAATTATAAAATTATAAATATATAAATACAATCTAATATATAATTTATTTTATATTATAATAATTAACATAATTATTAATAAATAATTTATATATTTGTAATTTTAGCTTTTTAATTCAACATTAAAAAATATATAATATAATATAGATTTGATTTTTGAATGTTATTTATTATATTTTTCTAAAATTATAAATATGAAAGTATGGTAAGTATTTGACCAAGCCAAAGTTGTATTGCCTTTTTATTTTAATCTAAAATAATAATAATAATAATAAGTTATCAATTTAAAAAAATAAAAAATAAAAAATCAATTGTATATTTAATATTTATCAATTTTATTAAAAACTAAAAATACAGTCAAACATTTTAAATTTATATATTATGGTTGTATTTTATAAATTTTTATAATTATAAAAATTTGCTAAATATTCCTTATATTGTCCAAAATTTGATACAACATTTTATAGATAATGGAGAATTTTGACGTTTCAAATGAGCTAATTTCATTAAAAATTGTTGATAACGTAAATAATTCAACATTGATAAAAGATTTTAAATCAAATTCTAAAGATTTCAATATTGAATTTACTCATGATAGTAAAAATAAAAAATCGTATTTCAATTGGAATCTATTAATAAGACGAATACGAGGTGGAAGTGGTGGAAGTTGGCTATCATCATCATCTTCATGTGATACTCCTCAATCCTCATGCAATCCTTCTGAAACTCCACCTTGTCATCCAGCATATCCAGAGTTAGATTTGACTTTTCCTTGCTCTCGTCATTGCCCTCCTTCTCCTTGTCCTCCAAGATGTCCAAGTCCCCCAAGATGTCCTTCAAGTCCCCCGAGATGTCCAAGTCCCCTAAGATGCCCTTCAAGTCCTCTTAGATGCCCAGATTTGAACTTTCCTCCACCTCCACCTCCTCCTCCTCCTTGATGTATTTGTTTTCCTCCTAGATATCCTCCTGGTTGGGAAAAAGGAGAGACAGGTCCTTGTACATGTCAAAAATATGTGCGACCAAATTAAAATCATGAGTTATAATTTACACATATGAAGGTAGTTTCAAATCACTTCAAAAAATTTGATTTGAAAATTTTGAAGTAATTTTATAACAATTCTTATAAGTTTATGTAAGTGGTGAAAACATCAATGCAAAATAAATTGAGTAATGACAATGAAAGAAGAAAACTTCAAAGCTTTGATATATTTACTTTAATATTTTATAATTATTTTAAAAATATGGGTGACATTTAGGTCGCTTGAAATCTTTAAAAAATTCTATTTTTTTTTGTTGTACATAGTTTTTGAAATTTACAAGGAATAATTGTTTTTCACATATCAAGAGCATCTCATGGCATATTCATTGCAAGGGAGTTGCAAAGGTGGATTGTAAATTTAACTTCATTGATTTAAAGGGAGTTTAAAAAAAAACTACCAATGTGAGAATAAAATATTCTCCATAGTTGAGAACTTATTAACATCTTTGGAAAAATATATAATCTTTATAGGGCAAGCAAGAGCAAACGATTTTAAATTCCATGCATGGTCTAAATAGTCACAATTCACTTCTAACATCTTAGTATTATAAAAATAATAATCCTATTGGTGGAAACTATAGTCTTCAAGAGTTTAACCCCTAAAGGTTTTTAATTATGTTTTCACCAAAAGCACTCCAAAACTTGCCATTTTTAGTATAAGGTTTAATTTTAGAAAGAAAACATTTTGGGGCATATGTAATTGTAGGATCTTGTAGTACATTGGTATGAGAAGAGGTAGAAAAAACTTCAAAAATTTCTAATATATAAATTGCAAGATATTAGCATTTAAAGTGGCAAAAATCCATTTTTTGGCCTTACGAAAAATTGGGTAGCTGCACTTCAAATGTCTCATTTGAATGAAAAAATGTCCAAAATGGTGGTGATTCTTTGAATTCATTCTTCATGGCAAGTTGGTTACATGCTTGAAAATTTTCAAATCATTTGGAATTGTACAACATATAGGAAAAAATAGTAAGTAGAAAGATGTAGAGAATGATTCAAAATATTAAATTGTTAACAAAAACATTAGGTGTAGATTGTTTATTACAACATTACAACCATTGGAATTGGAATTTTTCAATTCTATTAAGTTTTTATTTTTTTCACAAATATTGGAAATTGAGTTAAATAAAGGACTTCAAAGTTTATTTTAAAGTAGCAATTTCATAACTACCCACAAACTAAAACTCTTATAACTTTCATCTCATTAATCAAAATGGAATGGTTCAAAGCTTTTCACACATATATAAATCTAAAAAAACAATTTTAAATTTTTATTTTTTTAAATGTGATTTTTAAAGAAGTTTTTTTGTTGCCCAGACTGCCTGCACTTTTTTGAAAACTACATATCATACAATAACTTTTGAACCATGTAGTCAAAAATTATAAATTTTTTTTGGCTTGAAGATAATCCTTGGGCACATGTTGTGTGAAATTTAAAAAAAACAAAACTCTATCCATAATGAATTGCCTACAATCTCTATATTGTCAAAAAAATGCAGTTTAAAACTTTAGGAGTTAAGATATAACCTAAATGCCATGTCATATGTTAAATTGGATTAGGATAAATGTTTGCATTCATTACAAACATTTCAATTATGTTGAAATTTAAACTTTATGAATGTTTTATCTCCCCCTTAATATGAATGTATTCTAAACTTTTATCCAAAACCTCTAATGCATCAACCCAAAATACCTCTATAAATAAAGGCCTTCATTAGAAGATTGTGAATTGATTTTGTGGTTGACTTTTATACAGCATTACATCAACAATAGTTTTGGTATCTTTGTGCAACAAAATCAGCACCCATTTTACTATATAGTATACCTTGTAATCCATATATACGTTTGTTAAAACTTTTTTATTTTGGGGCAGGCTATTTAGCTATATTTTACAACATATATTTTTCTAATTTTTTTTTCCTATTCCTATTTTTTGCTCATTTTCCTACATCCCATGGTAGTTAAAATTGAAAATTGAGGCTTTTAACCCCTAAAAGACCATTGTCCTTTTAGGAGATTGTTAAGATTTTAGGCAAGTATCTAAGGGCTGAATTTTTGTCATGATTTTTTGAAATTTCTTAAAAATAAATAAATAATATGGATAAGATTCATGGGAATATAATTTTTTTCAATTGGTGCCTTGGGAACAAAAGTTATGTCCAAATAAGCTCAGAATAGGGGAGAGGGGGCAACAATTTTAAAAAAAAATTCCTCATAGATTATATATTTGCCTACATGTAAAGCTTTGATTCATTCCATTTGGATTTGTTATGAGAAAGTTATGGACAATTTTGTTTTTTGGGTAATTAGAGTACCTTCTTGAAAAAATAACTTGTAGGATTCATTTATGAATGTAATTCTTACAATTTAAGAAAAGAAGTTCTACATGGTTTATTTTGCTTCCTAAAACAATCTTACCATTGGAATTAATGCATTTTAATTCCATTTTAGAGATATTGATAGTTTAGATTTTCCTTCTATCTCATACCTACTTCTACTTAGCAATATTTTTAAGAATGAAAATTAAGTTTTTTTGAAATTCTTCTTTTTTCTTAGACTCTCAATTCAATTACCCACTATAAAGATTTAAAATTCAAAACTCTGTAGTGCAAAAAATTAAAGTCAAGAAGGTTCAAAGTCAAAAAAATCTAGTCATGCAATATATTGAAAACTCCTTTTTATCACTTTAAGCACAAATATCTTGCAATCCATGTGGTCAAAATTTTTGAAATTCTTTTCACACATTCTCATACTAGTTATGTGTAAGATCCTATAGTTAGATGTGTAAAAAAATATTTTCAAAATGTTTAACTCTTTGCTATAGAAATGGCAGTTTTGAGTGTTTTTGGACAGAAAAAAGGTCTTCATCCTTTAGAGATTAAGCATGTCCCTATTGTAATTTAAAAATTTATACAAGGTTTTAGGGTTGATTAGTACAATAGGTATACCTAAGTACTATTGAACACAACCTACACAAATAGTATATATATTAAACAATTCATACATGTACAATAGGAAAAATAAATAGTACTCCCTACAAGTTGGATACTAGGCATGGTTGACTTTTAATGCTTCTACCTTAGTTGGGTGAGTGGGGAAAGTGTGGTTGGTCAATTTGCAAAGGAGCAACAAAGAAAAAACATGTTGGATGGATGTAAGCAAAATTCTTGAGTGCAAATTATTTCCTAGATCAAGGGACTTTAGCACTATCACATGAATACATTTGTGTGATAATGCTACTGTAGTTTAGAAAAGGTACCATGCTCTTTATATTCAAGAATGTTGTGTACACTATTTCCAACCCCTATAAATTTTTGTCTCAAATGTATCCCCACAATTTAAAAGAGTTTAGGGGAGTAGTTTTAGAAACATCTAAATTGAATTCCTACTATTTATGATAATCTAGGGGTGAATTTAGAAACACTTTTTGTTGTTAATTATAAAAGATATGCTTCAAGAAAATCTAAAATTCTCTTTTGACTACTAACAAGACTCAACAAAATCTTTTTTAATATAAAATTCTAATTTGGTCGATTTTAGGTGTAGATACTTTGCTTCATATCTAGTCTAGACCTTGTGATTCAATAAAATGATTCTTCCAAATGGCTACTTTTCCTTCCAAATTCAAGCAAGGTAGAGAAACCCAATGTGGTCATTCATTGAGCTCTATTGTCCACTAAACACTATCATTTGCTTCAATCACCTACTTTTTACAACAATGGTAGTAGTATGTGAGCATAAAAATGTGAGTATGTGAGCTTTGACCATATATATAAGTACATATACTACAATAATTGAAGGTGTTTATAATGTAAACACCTATAATATAGATACATATATCATAGTTACACTATAATCATGAAAGGTTTCTATAATATAAACACCTATAGTATAGATGTATAGTCTTCTAGGCTCATGTGCTTCTACTCCTAAGCTCACATAATAGCAATCCTCCTTTACTAAGGGTCTTTATCCAAGCTTTATCAATAAAATTAGAAAATTTATAGAAAATTCATTTCTTATTAATATGTCTTCATTCTAATAGCAAATGACTTCTTTCAATCCTTTTATAAGATGCTTAGATATCAAATATGGATGGCAATAGGCTAATTTATCTTACAAACACTTGATTAATTCCCAAGTGAATATTGTCCCCCCAAAGAACAACTTGGATTTTGGGTAGGTTTTTATGAGCTCAATTTTTGATAAAAGTTTTTTAGAGTTTGTCACAAGATAGAAAAATTTAACATCTTTATGGGCATGTAATATTTATTTTAATTAGTATCCCTCCAAAAAATCATTATACAACAATAAGCCCAAAATTGAAATTGATAGGCAAAAAGAAAAAATCCACAAAAATTTAAAGTAAAAGATTTGAAATGTTTTTTCTAATACTCAAATTATATTTTTGTTTGTATGTAAAACTATGATTTATTCCATTTGGATTTGTAATGTGAACATTATAGAACATCTTGTTTTGTGGGCAATTATAGCATCTTTTGAAAAAATAATATATAGATTTTGTTATTGAGCTCAATTATTTCATTTTTTAAAACAAAAAGTTTGGTGAGGTTAATTTTTGGTGTTACAACTATCTCACCATTGTAATTAGTGTGTTTCAAGTCCATCTAATAATTATGAATGATTTAGTTTTCCTTCTTTTGCTTACCTTTTTCTACTTGATAATTATGTAAATAATGAAAATCATGTTATTTCAAAATTAAAATTTTTTCCTATACTTCCAATTTAGTTTTTGTAGTAATTCAAGACCTATAGTATAAAATTTTGAAGTTAAGAAGAGTCAAAGTCTTATAAACTAGTTAGCCACGGTGCCATAAATCATAATTTCTTAACTTTGAACACATATATCTTGCACTGTATGTGGTCTAATTGTTTGGAATTTATTTTGTACATTTTCTTAAAAGTCCTTTATAAAATCCTATAGTTTGATAAGCAAAAAATATTGTTTTGAATCTTTTTTCTCTTTGCAACAAAAACTAATATGCCCAGTGCTATTGCGACCTCTAAAATAAAAGTGAATAATTTAATTCATTAAAACTATGAAATTCAATAACTTTCACAACATAGTGTGAGAAGATGCATTCTTGAAACAAATATAAAGTTTTATGCACAAAGGAGTGCAAGGGCTTTGTTTGTGGCATTTGAATATGTTATATGACAATTTTTTTCTAAAATAAAATATAATTTAATTATTTTTTTAATTTAAAAATTTTATAATTTTCACACCAAAAGTCCAAACACCACGCTCAAGTGCAAATAGAACGAGTGCAATAGCTTTGTTTTGTGGCATTTGGAATTGCAACATGAAAGTTATGATTTTTTCAAAATAAGAGATGATTTAATTCAATTTTCACATTCCTTCAAACTTTGGAATTTAATAACTTTCACACCATAGATCCAAATGCCATGAAATAAAGTTCATGCAACCTTCCTTGCAAAGAGCTTTCCAACAAGACTCAAAATGTTATTGTAAACCTCATGGTTTTTTTGATCTCAACTTATCAAACAAAACAAATCAAACAAACATTCTTACTTAAGGTATAGATGACAATTTGAACATTGTAATATAAATCCATAGTTTGAAACCATAATAATTCACATGAAACTACAAATCAAGTATACACTTGGTGTTGATGGTAGGCCATTGCCCTAATTAATACATACATACAATGTAGAATAGCCCATTGTAGTCAAATGATCCATAGTAGCTACCTAGGGAATGATCCTACTACAAACATTTTTCAATATATGAGATTTGGGCTACAATCAACGTCTTAGTTGATGGTAATAGAGTGATTAGTGTCCGCGTTAGAAACTTCTAACTAATTAATATAAATTCATTGTAGGAAGTTATTTTCTTAGACCTCTAAATTAAATTGGAAAATATTGTCACTGCTTTACATTAGTAAGATTGATGAGCATTTTGGATATAGCTTTTGTTGATTTTGAGGCAGTCTAGTGTTGGTATTAGGCCATGATGAGCTAAACACTTAAAAAATTAATGACAAAATCATTCATTGTAAGAAAAATACAACTTCAATTGCTTATGCTATTTCTCATATTTGTCTTTGTGTGAAAAAAAACTAGAAAATTCCAGTAATGGCATGGGATTAAACTTCTAATTTTTATTGTAATGGTTTGTTTTACATTAAGGTAGAGGTACCCGTTGTCAACCCAACATCCTTACTTGACTTATAAGCTATAGTTATTACCAATAAAGGGTGGAACAAATTTCCAAACAATGTTTCATGGTTGGAACTAATAAGGTCATGACACATGTTTTGAATTAGGAAGGAAGTAGGAAGTAGTGAGTGGGAAAGGAGTTTGTGAATGATCAGTCACAATAAGAAATCCATGTTTTTTGTGATATTTTATAATTTTAGCATATGGATTTTAGGTGATGCTGGATATAACAATTTGTGTTTTTATGTCAATAATAAAAACATTTAGATTGGACTATTAGATTGTTATATTGGATGTTATTATTGACATAAGAACACAAATTGTTATATCCAGCATCACCTAAAATCCATATGCTAAAATTATAAAATATCACAAAAAACATGGGTTTCTTATAGTGAGAATTGGAAGAGCCTAGACATTAGCTATGGACTTTGAGTACTCTTTGACTCCTAAAATTCATAGTAATTTCAATTTTTGCAATAAAATTACCAAAAAATTTCAATATCCATATTTTCTATTTTACTAAATCAAAGTTTCCACTATCACATCACGTCTAGAATAAAGCAATGCCAAAAATATCATGATCCAACCCTAGTGTCTGTCAAGATCCTAAAAGAATCCTAAACAATTTGTCTATTCCATCATTGATCTATCCATCCCATCAACGGTCAAGCCATTGATGTCAATGATTAGACTGTACAATTGACGGACAAGCTATCACAATCATTGAATAGATTGTACAGGTCATCTAAAGGATTTTGTTTTTGGTGATGTGAATCCAGTTGGATTTGAACCGACTTTGACGGACATCTTAATATGAAAAATCAAAGCCATTTCAAAATAGACAATCTTGTCCTAGATGCAAAAAATTGGGTCCCCCTTAAACTGCTCATGATTCACTAAAAATTTCTTAGAATGATCAACTATGGGCCAATACATTTACCTTGTACCCTTCTTACCTCACTTCTTAAAAAGTAGGGTGTTGGATGTTTGCGGTAAAATTCACCCTAGTCTTTGTAGTAGTTTGCTTGAATGGCTATCGGTAGATATTGGGTTGGAGAGTGCAAAGTGATTTTAAATAGTCTTGACTTTGTCTCTCCACTTGCACCATGAATTTCTCATTTCTTTGTTGTAAATGCTTTCCAAAATGGAATTGCATGCTTTGGAACCGCAATCTTGCATTGTTGTAAATTAGCACTCAAATATTGCAATTAGATTCACCACTTGATCACAACCAAATTGAAACTTATTATAGCAGACCCAATAGTGGGAGACAACATGGTAGGTCTTTCCCATTTGTATGAATGAAGGACTTCAAAGTACCTCAAATGAAAGTGCAAGATTTGCATTAGGATACAATAACAAGTGACTAGACAATTCACCAATAGTGATGCAACTGCTAGCTATGAGTATGGCTATTGAATAAATAGAATTGACTAATTTGAATTAATTTTTTTATCTTCATTACATTGTTAAATTCATGAAGTGCTTGAATTTTAGGATGTTCTTGTATGAAGTCTAAGCTTGTGTATAGGTGACTAACATGGAATGACAATGCTTTGGAGAACACAACCAAAAAGGAAGTTGAAGTCACTTCAGGTTCCATGCTAGGGCTAAAGGACCATGCACCAATTTTGAACCTACTATTGGAACTATGTCATTGAGTATGGCCCAACCGATGTGGTGCCATTTCAATTTCTCTTCTCTATTGGTCTGTCCTTGTTTGTCCTTGTTGCTACATGTGTATATGGTATTTGGATGGCAAATGCTGGCTTACGGATTTTCACCACAATTGGAGTATTAACAAGTGAGTTCATGCTCAGAGAACTCACACTTGAGGTTGCGAGTAAGTTCCTTTGTTTCTTTCTGTTCAGTTAGAGCTTGGTGGTGTTCTTTACAGGTCAACAATGTGTCTTCGGTTGTGAATGCTCACTTCCTTCAATTATTGACGCATCTTGTGTGATCGTCTTAGAAGGCGATGAATTGCATTTCATCACTACAACAATGGCAGTGTTTTATGACTGCAAAATTATGACTGAAGATGACTAGTGATTGCTTGTAGTCGTATTTTTGAAGGTAAAAAATATATGACTGCAAATATGAGTGAGGATGACTAGCGACTGCTTGTAGTCATATTTTTGAAAGTAAAAAAAATATGACTGCAAATATGACTGCGAGTCATATTTTAGCCTTATACATCATGGCCATATAGTATATGACCATTGAGAACACCAAAATACTTCATAGAGAACGGTAGGAAACATATTTAGGGAACACCCAGTCATATTTTCTAGTCATATTTTGCAATCGCATCTCCATGATATCAAGATTTGTTTTTAGAGTAGCCCCAAAACAAATTGAGTAGGGAATATATTTAGAAAATACCTAGTCATATGTTTCCACGTAAGATTTTTTTGTAGTCATATTTTCTTAAAATCGCTTTTTTGTAGTTGCCACTAATTTAGAATTTTGAAACCCTAGCCGCCATTAAATTAGGGTTTTGAAACCCTAGCCACCACTTTTTGTAGTTACTCCTCTTTTTGCCCCTTCTTCTTTCTTCTTTGTTTCTTCTTCTTTGTTTTTGTTGCTTCTTAAGTTTTGTTTCTTGTTGCTTCTTAGGGTTTTTTTCTTCTTACTTCTTCTTATCTCTTCTTACTTCTTACTTCTTAGGTTTTGTTTCTTCTTCCTATTTAGCTTTTGTTTCTTCTTCTTTCTTTTTTGTTCCTTCTTCTTTGTTTTTGTTGCTTCTTAAATTTTGTTTCTTGTTGCCTCTTAGGTTTTTCTTCTTCTTGCTTCTTCTTGCTTGATCTTGCTCCTTCTTACTTCTTGCTTTTTAGATTTTGCTTCTTTTTCTTTTTTAGGTTTTGCTTCTTCTTGCCTTTCAATTTTTATTTCTTTTTCCTTCTTAAGTTTTTCTTCTTCTTGCTTTTTAAGTTTTGCTTTTTAGGGTTTGTTCCTTTTTCCTTCTTAGATTTCTCTTTTTCCTCCTTCTTAAATTTCGCTTCTTCTTCCTTCTTAAGTTTTGCTCCTTCTTCCTTCTTAGATTTTGCTTCTTCTTGCCTCGTTACTTTTGCTTCTTCTTCCATCTTAGGTTTTACTTCTTCTTCCATCTTAGATTTCACTTCTTCTTACTTTCTAACTTTTGTTTCTTCTTTCATTTTAGGTTTTTCTTCTTCTTGCCTCCTAGTCATATTTTGTGGTTATATTTTGTAGTCATATTTTGCAGTCATATTTTGTAGTCATATTTTGTAGTCATATTTTGCAGTCATAATGTCACTTAATTTTTGCTTCTTTTTTTTTGCTACTTTTTGCTTCTTAGTCTCTATCATCATTGTTATTTTTTTTGGTTATTTATAATTTTTGAATATATAATGATTATAACTTTTTTTTATCTTAAACATGTTTACATATTTTGTAATGCTTTAAATATTTAAAGTTTGAATTATATTGTTCATTTATTGAAAACTAACCTTCTTATTTATACATGTAGGCATTGGAGGTTGAAATGAAGTTATTGAAGGCTACTTGCAATACAAAAGAGGTAACATCTTCACATTTTTGTTGGAATAGAGGTTCTACAAGTATGTGGAAATATACATATATAAAGAGCCATTGTAATATATTTTGTGTTAGTAATTAATAAATGTTATTGAAAAAAATCACATTTTTTCTTGTATTTGACTTTCTAATGTGATTAATTTTTGCCCATTTAAGAAATTATATGTATTAATTTTTAATTAAATGGATTCTCTTACTTAACTACTAAATTATGTTGATGTATGACTACACATAGTCGTTTTACAAATCATCAAAAAATATGACTCAAAAGAATTGTTTTACACATCATTCAAAAATATGACTGGGAAAAGTCATATTTCACGTTGCTAAAAAATATGACTCACTGTAGTCATATTCCTCATCAACTAAACATATGACTCATCGTAGTCATATTCCATGTCATCCAAAAATATGACTCACCGCAGTCACATTCTACATGAACAAAAAATATGACTCACCGTAGTCATATTCCGTGTCATAAAAAAATATGATTTATCGCAGTTATATTTTACATCACTACAAAATATGACTTAGAAGGGTCATATTTCATGTCACTGCAAAATATGACTCACTATAGTCATATTCCACATTATTGTAAAATATGACTTACTACAATCATATTCCACATCACTACAAATATGACTCACTATAGTCATATTCTACATCACTGCAAAATATGATTGACTACAATCATATTCCACATCACTGCAAAATATGACTCACTACAGTCATATTCCACATCACTGCAAAATATGACTCACTACAGTCATTCCATGTCATCAAAAAATATGACTCACCGTAGTCATATTCCACGTAGGATTTTTTTGTTTGCTCAGGCAACTCAAGAAAAAGTTAAGACCCCCTCTATGATAGTCAAAGTATACGCCATGTTGGCATATTATGGCTAAATATGGGTATTTATATCCTTCAATTTATATGACTGCCAATATGACTGATGTCTAAAACGACTGCTTCCAAATGACTGGAGTCAGTCATATCCCGAGTCATCTACAATGATTTCTGCGTGAGTCATATTTTTTGTTTTCACGACTCACTGCAGTTATATTTTGCAGTCATAAAACATTGCTTTTGTTGTAGTGCATCCATAGGGTTATACCTACAACAACATACATGATTTCCGTTATACCATGTTCTTCAACTGCAGTGCTACTCATTGCATTAGAGGCCATGTAATGCAATGTATGACTATTTTTTTGAGTTGTATTCACTATTTTATAGATTTGTATGCCCCACCTGTCTATGGTTACGTCCCTCTAGCACACAGTCTGAAGCAACCACTTCAATTTAGTTGAAGCTGCTAACATGGCAGTTGACAACGTAGAAGGTTTTCCCTGGGAGTTCCAAGTTGGTGTTCCCTGCATTCCATGATTACCCTCTTTGCCATTGTTGCACTAAAAGAAGAGACACGTGGTGCCATAAGTGTAATAAAGATTTCACTCAAAAGAAATATGTTCTAGAAACATAGACTACTTATTACGTACACATTTGTTGGCATATGAGCATAAAAATGCCTTATAAAATCCCTTTAGAGAATTTATTTTGTCCACAAATTGAAGTGCAAAAGACTAAATCGCTCACTCCCTTTCCATTGATACAATCAGATGCATGAATGGTGTCTTTCTTCTCTAGTTATTAACATTTATTCCATATAAACAGAAAATGCCCTCCCCCCTTCCAAATCGACCACACACTATAATGGGTTAAACTAAAAAAACGAAGTTTGACAAGATAAATTTCTATTTAATCTTGAAATTTTGAAAAAATTGAAAAAATTGAAAAATTGATCGTAAATCCATAATTATTTAATTGCATATTGTATATAGAATGATTCAGTCATAGAGATCTTGGGGGTATTGATTGGTAGAGCAAAATGCCTTCTTATTCCTTAAAAGACGGATTGGTAACCATGGAAATCATCCCCTTGATTATCGTGTGAATCATTTGCTTAAAAAATTGCAAAAATACTCATTGGAAGTCAAACAATTATAAAAAGACCTTCCCTTTTCACAACAAAATTTTGAGGATGAATAATTGCACTTCCATCCTACTAGAAGGATTCTCTATTATCTATTGGATGCCAAACTTCCTTCTTAATTTTTCAAGGTTAATCCTAGATGGATGATAGGAACTCAATCAAATATAATTCAATTTTTGAACCAATGGGTGTATTCTCTCTTGAGACAAGGAAGTCATCCATCAACCACTTTGTGTCTTCAATGTCATTTTGGGGGCATATTATAACACATAATCTTAGTTTTGGAAATTTGGAATTCCTCCAATCTTTAAGAGAGGTTAAAATTTTGCCCTTCATCATCCGTTGTTTAGTTCTCATAAAGGATAACATAGAATTCAATTTTTTAATATTATATATAAAATATTATATATATTTTATTATCTCATCAAATCTTAATTTACATTCTTGCCAAGGATGAAGAATAGGTGGAGTGTAAATTTTGATCTCTTGGGCTAAAGAAGAATTCAAAATATTATCTATGTAGTATAAATAGTCATTTTAAGATTGAGAGTTTGTTTACACAAAATAAGGTGAATTTAACTTTCAAGAAATGAGCAAAGAACAAATTTAAATCCCTCTCCCTCCCCTTGGGATTAGTATACTATAGTTTTTGAGTTTTGTTGTGGTGATTTTTTTTTAAATTGACCCAATGCAAAGTCAACAATCTCAACCTTGGATGAACTTTTTTTGAAATATAAAAAGATGGAGGATTAAATATCCCATGTAAAAAAGACCTTTCAAACCAAAAAGGAAAGTTCTATTTTAATGACATATATAAGAAGGTTTGAAAGTGTATGATCTAATATGACTATTTCTATTGTACGCTTTATATATATTGCTAACTTGTCAGGCTTGGGAAGGTGAATGGTAGGGTTGGGCATAAAAAAAAGATCAATTCAATTTCATTAGGGGTATTTTTTGGAATTATCCCTTCATTATGGCATTAGTGTAGTGGTTTCCACCTAATGGGTATGTATAGTTATCTTGTAGAACAAGGAGGATGAAAATCTCAAATTCTCAATACTAGACTAGAATTGGAATGCACTAAAGAAACAAAAGGATAGGAAATGGAGCCATGCAAGGGCAGAAAAGATATATGCTTTTCCACAATGACCAAATTATTAGTGAGGTATCAAGTTTGAGACTCTCCATTAAAGGGCATTTTACACTATGGCCAATGGTGAAGAGGTCAATAATTTCTACCAATCAAATTGCAAGAAACCAAGAATTCAACTTTTTGACTCTTTACACTTGAAGGCAAAGTCTAAAGGCCATCACCCTTTTCAAATCCCTACATAGCAACACTTTTGGGCCAAGGTGATCTATTCTCAAAAGAAGTTTGGACTTGATAGGAATGGAACCTCAAAATTGAATGAATTATTGCAATTGCAAGCTCCATAAATTTTAATTCAAATAATATATAACATTGTGTTTTTCATTCCTATTTTTTTTGTTGAAATAGATTTTTAATTTATACTAGTGGTTGGCGTTTGCTATGCTACACAATTACCATTAGAATTTCATTAGAATTTTTTATGTATTAGATAGAATGCAGAGCAAGAATTTCAATAAATCTTTAAATAAAAATTACTAAAATTTTCATATAATTTTTTTTATAAATAAGCATATACTGAAATAAACAATAGAAATGGAATGAATGATGAATGAAATACATGCAATGATGAATACAGTAAAAGATACACATATAGTAGAATGCATTAGAAATTTGACTCAGTTGTTACAAACAATGGCAACCCAAATAGATGAATTAAAAGAAAAAACTTGTAAATCTCAAAAGCTTCGTGAACAATTTAATTGATGTGAAATCAAAAATCGGTTCAATCTAATAAATTTCTCAAATCATTTGGTAGTAGCAATAGAAAATTGAAATCAGAAGCTCAAAGTTCACAAAAGCACAAAATCATAAAAATGCAAAAGAAATATAAAGCCAAAAAAAGCAATGGAATTGCTACCTTTATAATATCACCATATTGATCCTCTTTAATATCACCTCAATTGCAAGGACCATATTATTTTTATAATATCATCCTTTGTAAAAAGTGATATTACAGAGGTGATTGTGAACTGCTACTCTATTTCAGTAATATCACATTGTGTGAAAATATGATTTCTATGTATGCATGATTGGAAATATTTTTATAAAATAATTGAAATAATTATTTTAAAGACTTATTGAAATCATTATCATGAATTCTATTCAAATATATCAAATTTTTACTAATATGTAATACAATGAATGCGTAGCATAGCAAGCACAAGCCCCTAGTATCAATAGTAGCATTTGTGA
Organism: Climacium dendroides; assembly: GCA_950106755.1. Taxonomy (NCBI): domain Eukaryota; kingdom Viridiplantae; phylum Streptophyta; class Bryopsida; order Hypnales; family Climaciaceae; genus Climacium; species Climacium dendroides. The sequence goes on from OX467088.1 coordinate 27,200,078, forward strand.
TATTACAGAGGGACTTATGATTTTAGTAGTATGATTAGAAATTTAAGTTTTTCATTCTAGCCTTCATTTATGGTGAAAATTCCATATTATTCTAATATATATTATAGTTGATGGAATTGGCTCAATGATGCCAAGTTCCAACACTAAACTATTTGTACTACAAAGTGTACATGTCTTATGTCTAACTTGAATATAAAAGATATGTAATTATTTATTTAGGACATTTAAATTGCTCTATTGAACTTAGGACATGGAAAGTGCTCCAATGAATTTTATTATTTATTTTCGAGGCCGACAAAATCAAACACCAAGGTAAAAATTGAGTGGGACCATTTTTGTCAAGCTACTACTTTAAAACGCCAACTCGATAGTGTAGCATCCCATCCACACTTTTATTTTTTGCACTTTTTTTTTTTGTCCGAATCCAACCTTATAAGACCTAGTAGGAGAGTAGGTGTTGAGATATTTTTTAAATAGTTTACCCGTTTACCAATGTATATGAACTTTTCAAAGTTGGTATTCAAAAGATTCATGATCCAAACACATACCGTATAACATGTTGTATTTGGACCCACAACTCATCATTTTCATTTTTCCAGATGAGAGTCCAGATAGAGTATGCCTTTGAGAGGGAAAAAAAAAAAAGTTAAAGTTAAAAATGAACTTTACCCCACCAGTGAATCAGCCGCCTCCGTTGCTATTGACGTGGTCTGTCGGCTTGGTGAGTGGAGGAGGAACGCGGGAAAATGTTGGTATGGCGGGAAATGGTGGCGGGAGAGGTCTGCTGCATTTGACCACTGACCCCACTTCACTGGACTCTGCGAAGGGAAACATTCATTTCAAGTGGGGATTCTAAGGTAGGGGGACACCCAAATGTGTGAAGCATCACTTAATGAGGTGCTCACAATGTGTACATCTCTTAAGCCCTAACTTCCTTTTGATTATATTTTCATCAAAAATGCTTCATTCTAATATAAATATTGTACCAAATTTTAGAAAAAAATAAATTCTTGAATACATGTACCCACATGATATTGTAGAACGTTGATTTGAGAATATGTTGAAATTTGTTAGAAATTTGCACCATGTGAATTGCAAGATAATGGCATTTGAAGTGACAAAAATCCTTTCTTGGGCCTTGCAAAAAATCCAAAGAGTTGCACTTCACAAATTCACATTTGCATATAAAAATGTCCATGTTGTTCATACTATGGTATCAAGTCTTGTGTTTAGGCCTCCAAAGTTCATCACGCTCCAATTGAGTTTATTGAAAGTTTAGGTAGGTTCATATAAAGTTACATTTGAATAATGAAATTCAAATCCTTACCAATGTTATAAATTTGTACAAGATTTCAATAAATAAATATATATGGTTATTTTTTACAAGTTATTTAGGTGAGGAAGGACTTCTGTTCATCAATAGTCTTGAAATATTTCAAAAAATAAGTTCTTGCAAAAAAAATTGAAATCCTCTTCGTGTAGTTGCCTTCTTTTGAACAACCTATCAGTACAAGTGGATATGTTAGACATTTCTATAATCTTTCAAAATTGGCATGCAAGTAGAAAGCATAAATACCTATATAATAGACCAAATTCCCCAAATTTAATAGTGTCAAATTCTTGGCAAAGCTTAGGGCTAAACTTTGCTAATCCAATCAAATAAAACCCAAAATTTATTTTCTTTTAGGGCTATCCAAACATTACAATTTTCTAATAATCAAGGTCCATTGGGATGAAAATTGCTCCACATATTTCTTATGGTTGAACTATAAAGAAATTCTTTCAATTTTTAATTTTTCTCCAAGCACTAAAGAGTGATAATTTGGGCACTTCTATTGAAAAATAGCGAAATAGCATTAATCCTTCAATGTATAAAAAGACTCAAATGAATGCGTTTTCTTCAAAGTTTCATTGGCAAATTCTCAGTAGGAAGTGAAACAAATCTTAATATTTTGTAGAGTAGGATCTTGTAGAGTAATAAACTGACATATTTGTTGCATTTTCAATTTTTAAAATTTCAATGAGAGAGGTATTTAAAATTTGATTTAAGATAAGTAGTTTTGTAGAAAAAGGTGTAAATATAATTTTTTTTACAATAAAAGGAATAGTAGGAATGGAAAAAAAACATTTTCTTGGACATTTCCATTCTTTGTTCCACACAACCAAATTGGATGTGAATATAATTCTTTCAAAGTTTTATTTTTAGCAATTTAAAAATACAAAGTTCAATTTGGTGCAATCAAAAATACAAAATAATTAGAATGATTCCCAATTTTTTTGAAGATGTTCCAAAATATATGCTAATATTATCAAATCTTTTAATTTCAAAAATTGATGCATATATGAATCTCTAATTGTTTTTACGATCCAATTTGGTCAATTGTGGATTTTTACTTCAAAATTTATATGATTTTGAGAGAGGTTTTAAGTTTTATTTTTTAATTAAAATAAAATAAAATATTAAAAATTTGTCATAGATTCCATTACAGTTTTTTAGGATGTATGTGTGGATAAAAAAAATCTTTATTGATCTTCTTATAATTTTTCATGCCCCAAAGCTACATCATTTGCCTATAAGTTTATCATTCAAAATTGTTATAATCTAAAAATACAACGGTCAACATTTTTCACAATTAATTTTGTTCATACTAGACAAAATTGTCTTTATTTTTGTAAAATTAATATTAAAATTTTCAAGCACATCTATGTGCAAAAAAGTATTAGAGTGGGACAATTCATTGAAAATTTCCATTGTCAAATTTAATTATTTAAAAACAAATATACACAACCCTCTATAAAATATATTTGTCATTTAGTGAGGTGCCAAAAGATTACACAAATTAATATGCCTTAGGCAAATCATATATAAATTGAGGTTACAATAAATTGCCTTGGCCTTTGACAAATTATTCCAATCCTCTAAAACAATTTTGTTCTTAGAGTACTACAATCATTCATTATGCTTCATCCATCTTTCTAAGATCTTTATTGCAAAACATTGCCTAGGACCAAAAATGTCCAATGAATGACTTTACAAGAAACTCTGGAAATAAAGAGTGCACCTAGATTTACTCTTTTAATATACAAACTTATTGCATAGTCCTTCCAAGAGGTAACAACCTTGTAACAACAATGCAATATTATTCCAAAAAGAGATTGTAAAAGATTGATAATGGATCCTACACTTTTTTTATGTGAAAGCTTGAACCTTCTACATCCTAACAACTCTCAAATCCAACATGTAAGAAAGCTTGTGAACTTATAACTTTAAATATATTCATTTTATTTCCAAAGATTATAAAACAAACTTCAATGCAAATAAATTTTATTGCTTAGACAAATTATGATTGGTAAAGACACTCCAAGTTGAGATTGATAATGTTACATGAGTTTTAACACTAGGCTTCAACTACATGCACAATTTGTTGTTTAATGAGTTTGTAGGCAATAGCCAAGAGTTGAAATAGTAAAGTTGCTCTTTGTTGTTTGGGGGTGAGTTGTTTGGGATCTAAAGGCAATCACATGGCTCAAACTTGTATGCATTGAAATCATATAATGTAATTGCAACAATTCAAGCCATGTCAAAACAATATTAGGTCTATACTTTCTTCATTGTCGAGGCAACTAGGTAGGTAATTCCATATAATTATTCTTTGTAATGGGATAAATTTTTTCATCACAATCATTACTAATTTATCAATGAATTATCAACTAGATATTACTTGAAAAATCATGAGCATGGAGGCTTCAAAGCATTATCGAGCAAGATGTGAAGCTATTTTTTTCAAACAAGAACATCCAAGTTTGTGATTTTCAGTGAATTTTTAAAGGATTAGAATGAAGAATCAATGTTATGGTGACATTATGGCGTGACCACTCTAGTAAAAAACCACCTCAAAGAAACATTTCTATTGCAATTAGCATATACTTCCAAATTGTCAATTTTAAAATTTAAGATGTACATTCAATTCATTTTAACTTTGGCATGTATGTATGTACAAAATATTAAAAAATAAATTCACTTTAAATGACATCAACGATTGGAAAATTATAAATTTGTATGTAGGAAAGAAAATCAACAACTATAGCAATTTCAATTGTAGATTTTGAAATTCAACATAACATCTAGCAAATGAAGTTGTTTGTAAGTATGTTTGTGATGACATTGAGATCTTGCCAACCACTTTGCCACCAAGATCATTTTCAATCAAAAAGCCTTTAGCAAGTGTGCGCACAAAGAAGTCTTGTGGCATTTTGACTAATGAATTTTTAGGTGTTTGTATGCCTACAAAAGTAAAAAAGTAGTTGTAGGTAGCCATTAGGACATTGAACAATGAGGCCTAAATATAGGTTGACCAACTATAAAATACATTGGTTGCCGTGATGTGGAGTTGATACTTTTACCATTATTCTTACTTTCACTCAAAAAAAAATATTTTATTTTATTTTAATTATTTTATTTTTGTCTTTTCACTTTCATTTTTATTTTTACTCTTATAATTTTATAGGTGTACTATTTTTGTATGCCAAAATAAGTCAATTTTTAAAAATAACACTACAAAAATTGATATTAAACAATAGGGTTACAACTAATTTAAAGAATAAAGAAGAGTATGAAAAGAGATTTATGAAGGGATTGTCTTTAACTTTTGAGGCAATTGCAAATGATATACAAATGATTGTGGCAATAACATACGACATTCTAGTAGTATATGAAGGCTACAATGTCCAAAATTATATAATCCTAAAACAAATTCAAGTGGGGTTCAAAACTATATATTTATACTTAGTCTTATCTTTTGGTCTATAACCTTTGATTGAATGCTCCAATTTACCAATGGATTTCTGACCTTAATTTCCTACATTTTCTAAATTGGACATATGTTGGAGAAATTAAGATCCAATATTTTACTGAAACCTTGATTATCCATTATCCATTAAGGTGTGATATTTAGCTCACAACTCAATCATTTCTTGGACTTGGCAACGGGTGATTAAGCTCTTGCATATCCTATATAGATAGGTCAATACATCCTAAAATTCTTCTTATATAAAGAACTTGTTTTTTCCTACATAACAAATAATGAGAAACTTGTGAAGGTTTGAGATATGCATATAGTCTAGCTTGCATGTTGAATTTTATACAAACTATTGTATCTTGTATTATTGCCACATCCAAAATAAAAATGGAAGTAAATTTAATTTTTTTAAAAGTACTTAATAAACCAAAATTCAATAATTTTCACATAATAGGTCAAAATGCCATAAAACAAAGCCCATGCATCCCTCCTTGCTAAGAGCTTTACATTGGTATCAAGTATGGAACTAGGGGTGCACAACCAACATATCAAAAGAAAACAAACAGCTTAATTTAAGGAATGGATTGTAATAAAAAATGTCAAATATTTTTAATTTGAAATTGAATGGCAAATCAATTTTCTTCTTTTAATCCCTAAAGGTCAAAGAGATCCTATGGAAAGGGACTATCAATCGATATTGTCAATCATATATATCCATATTGAGCTCATTCTTCCAAAAAAGTGCTCCATGCTTTCTATGTAATCCTTCAATCCATGCCCATAAACCACAACAATGCTTATAGTTCTTTGTGCACACACTTTATAAGAGTTTTTCACCATGATGGCATCCCCCCTAAAGTTGGTTGGTGGGGAATGTATGGGACCTAAACGACTTAAATCAATGGATTTTATGATATTTTTAGTAAATTTTTATTAAATGAGTTTCGAGATGAGTTTAAGTGAAAGAAAGGCAATACCCCTAAGTTATCCAAATGGGTGTCCTATCATCCTTAAATCATCCTAATCTCTATTTCATGAGATTAGAGCACCCTCTTAGACCAAAATGCCAACAAAAACTTCCAATTTGAACCCAAAATGGACCAAAAGCAACCCTAAAAACTAATTACAGCCTAGTCATGTACACCAATAGTAAACTTCACACATCCATTGACTGTACATATAAGCAAATCCACATTTTTCAATAAAAATGCAAAGATTACAACAAGTCCTTTCTCCCTAAAAATGGATGCTACTACCTTGTCCTTGTTGCAATTGGGACGAGTCTAGTCTTTTTGAAAATCCAGCTTCAAAATGCACCATCTCACTAATTTTCAGCTCTAAAATCCTCATGGTCTTCTCAATCTAGCCTTCCAAAGTTGTAGCTCTTAGTTTCATACGACAATAAATTTTCAACTCCATAATCCTAATGACCTTTTTGATCTATCCCTCTAAAGTTGTAGCTCCTAATTATCACTTCAAATCCTAAAATTTTCTCATTAATTCCCTTGAAACCCTAATTTTCTATCATCACTTCTAAATTAGCTTCCCATTTGATCTAAAATCCTCCATTTTTCACCCAATTGTTCTCACAACCAAGTGAATCTAATCAACAAAGTGAATTAAATTTTATCCTATTAAATTTCCAACAATTCTTACTCAAGACAGTCTTAAGCAACAAAATACCTCTCTCAAAACATCCGCATACAAAAGTTAAAATAGAAAAAGAAACAAGAAAGCTTCAAACCTTGATTTCCTACACTAAGAGTTGTTAGTTTATGGCTTATCTGTGAAAATTTCATCCCAACTCTAATTTATTGAAAAATGCACTAAATTGCGGAAAATGGCACTAATTATTGTAAAACGTGTTACTTTAATAGGAAGCTCTCTAATTTACTATAAATCGCACTATTTTATTTTTTTTCCCTATTTTAGAATGTCTACTACAATGTTAATGTGTAATAGTTGTTCTAACTCTACAAATTAATTTTATAGTTTTTGTATACGTGTTTTGACTTTTCAATTCATTTTTCATGCAATTTTCTTCATGTATTATCTTTTCACTATTTTTTGACAGTTATGGATGAAAAATGAAATGTATCACTACTATTCAACATATTAGCTTTAAGCATGTCATTTTTTAGAGAATTTCATGATATTTCATCCAAATTATTAAAATATTCTATTATGACGGACATTAAGGTTGGATCTTGACGTGTCATCATTGTCATGTCCGTCTAGACTTGATGTGATGGTGACAACCCTAATATGCGGTGTTGTTTGTGAATAAATTTAGAAATCCCGTATGATGGTGACTATGGATTCTAGCATGGCACCTAAAATGTCTTCAACTTCATTTTTGGTTGCGTTCTCCAAAGCATGATCATCTTATGTTAGTCACTTGTACACAAGCTTAAACTTCATACAAAACATCCTAAAACTCAAGCACTTTATGAACTTAACAATGTAATGAAGATAAAAAAATTAGTTCAAATTAGTCAATTCTATTTACTCAATAGCAGTTGCATCACTATTGGTGAATCGTCTAGTCACTTGTTATTGTATCCTAGGTGCTAGCATTTTTGGATTTCGGTGCTTCTCCTCAATTACATGCAGTATATTGCATGATTTCAATGCTCTTCCCAAGCTGTGATTGACATTTCTTGTTGACGCGTTGCTCACATCATCTGGCGTGGCACCCGAGGCGTGGCCTCCGTTGCTCGCATTGTCGTCTTCCCGAACATCCCTGCGGAACCCAAGCCCAGTTGTATCACGCTCCTCACCTTCATTGTTGCAGATGGAAAATACTTCATCTCCTGTCAAGGCACCACGCATATTGATAGACGGTGTAAGCTTACGGTGTATCAAAATTTTGTACACATCCTATTCTAATTTGGAGGAGAAACTCAAGTAAGATCACCGGCGTCGGCGTGGCACTTGAGGCAGGGCCTCTGTTGCTTGCATTCATGTCTTCCCGATCATCCCTGCTTGCACTTACAAGTGGATCGGCTGGTGGAAGGTGGAATCCAACCCCACAACAATCACCCTCCTCTCCTTCATGAACGCAAATGGGGAAGATGTCCCCAATGACTTCTCCTATTCCGTCTGAATCTGCCATGGTGGTAGTATGTTCTGAAGCTACTTTTGCGGAGATCACCCTACTATTGTCGAAGAAAAATGCAAAAGGTGCAAATAGAATATCGAGAGGCAAGACAATGGTGCAGCGCACATGCCAGAAATCCACCCCGCCCAAGGTTACATGGACGTCCGGACATTCGGACGGCTGGACGGACGTCCAGCGTCCGCGTCCGCCGATTCCCGAACATCCGCCGACATAGGACGTTCGGATTGTCCTCGTTCAGCGGACGGGACGAAAGGAGCGGACGGAAAGGCGGACGGGAAGGCGGGTCGGTGTGGGGTCGTCCGATCAGGCGGAAAATGGGATAAACGGCGGTGTAGGGACCTAACCAAGGTTTTTTTTTCAGTTTTTGGAGAACTGCTGAAGTGCAATATATGAGAAAATAATGTTACTAAATTTTTTAGTATTCATCTATATTTTGGATAGAACTGTGTGGTCCGCCCATTGGGTTTTTAAACCCTATTTAGAATCAATAACTATGACTTTCCTATGTATTATTTATAATCACTAGCTATTTAAAATAAAAAACTATGAACATTTATAATCAAAACCAACAATCACAATGAAAATAGGACTTTAAAAAGTAAAACTTAGACTTTCACTTTGGTGGATGGTTTTAATTGTAACCAAAAATCTATACAAAGCTAAAGATTAAAAAAAGGCCTATTCCCTGTTGAAGGTTTACAATTTATAGTTTAGGCCCTTAACATGTGCATGGACTTTGGTTCATGGAAATTGAACCTATAGTATACAAAACATTGAATTTCAAAGTTTTTATTTATGACTAAATTTTTTTTAAACTTGTATTTCTATTTCATTATATTGTAGCAATAGCACACTACTTTTATGATGAATTTTTAATATATTCATCAAATATACACATTCCTATATATATGAATGAATTAATATAATATAATATATGATAGTAAATAAATAGTTTTTATAATAAAAAACAAAAATGGAACAATGTGTTAAAATTTTTATTTTGAATTGATGACATTAATGACCTTCACTCTAAGATATAATTTAGATAAGATTGTTACTTGTAATAAAGTGAATGGTTTTAGATATAAAGAAGTCCTAGACTACAATAAAAACTAACACTTTCAATTAATTACATCAATGAATTGAAGAACTATGATTAAGATAACATATGATTTGAAGAACCATTAGTAGGACTTTTATTTTAGTCGATGATTCAAAATAGAATATGTTCTACAAAGTTAAAGATGAAGAAGGACTACTATTCTATATTAACAAATGATGCTTTTATTCGTAGTCTTATATTAAACTAAGTTTGTGGTTAAGGAAACTTCTTTTGGAGATTGATGTTTGCCAATAGTCAGGTGGCTGAATTTTTTGTGAAAATATTATAATTCATTAGTGTTTTTTGTTTTTTTTCATTGAAGTTCATTGTTGGAGGTTTATAACACAAGTATTTTCCATGGATATAAATAAGGTTTTCATTTCTTATAATTGCTCTTAATTTGTAGGCTAAATGCATGTAGTATTTTAAAATATGAATTGCCCTATTTAGGAAGAGTTGTTTTTTAACATCATACACCAATGTAAGCATATGTAGTTGATCATTAAATATTATTTTTAATATACATAAAGTATAGGACACCATGATGGTATGTTCCAATTATTTTAGGAATATATATATATATATATATATATATATATATATATATATATATATAGTTATAGTTATAGTTATAGTTATAGTTATAGTTATAGTTATAGTTATAGTTATAGTTATAGTTAATTTTTATAATTCTTTCATAAAATTCAATTCTAGTCGTCATAATCCTCCAAATGCGAATAATTGCCAAAAACACATGCACATGGGTCATGGAACAACAAGGTCAATACTAATACCCTAATTTTTTTGAATACTGCATGTAGGATGCCTCGGAAGCCACCCAATTACTTTGCATTACAAAGTTTTAATGTTGTAGAAGAAGTGAATAATGAAGAGGCTTTCCCATCACGTCCCCGGACACAAAAAAGAAATATAGGTTTTGAAGAAGGACCTTCTTCAGGTGGAGGAAATGATGTTCACTCCTATAACATATGTCCATGTACATAATGTGCAAAAAAACACAAACCAATTGTACGCACATGTACAGTCATTGAACGTCATATTCAAAAGCACAACATTTCAACTCACTATGAGGTACATATATTTACACTATTCGCCTAAGCGTGGGATTTTGAAATTCTCAAATAGTTATTCAATATTTGTTCAAGATTATAATTAGTGCTTCTATGTACACTTCATTTTAGAATATTAATCATTAGTTGTCATTGAAATTCATTATTATGTTTGTTTTGATAATAATCATATGTTTGATCAAAATCTAATAGGAACCTTATTTTTGAATAGTATACAATGATTTAAACTATTTAACAGTATTTTAACACTACATTGGTTTAACCTATAGGTACCTTTATGGTCCACTAGTTTGAAACCCATGTTTATAATTATGTCTCATTGGGAATTGGTGTGTACCCCACAAGTCTCAAAGATTTCTATAGGATTTTATTTAAATCCTCATTGGATTTTTATTCAAAACAACAACTTAGTCATTATGTAGCACATAATTTATGTAACAAATATTAAAAGGTACTTTTTCTCATACTCTATTGTGTATTTATGAACTTAGGCTTTATATCAAGAAGGACTATCAGAAGAGCCACAAAGTGTATCTTCTCCAAATCTTCAAATTCCACCTCATACTATTGACATGGACCTACTCCAAGAAGACATTCTAGAAAATCTAGATGTGGTGGTTGTAGATTTTTTATTGGACTGCTTTGGAATGGAAGTTCAGCCACAACACGAAGAAGTTTCCGTTACACAAGAGGATGATAGGAAGCATCTACACCACTCTATATTGGTTGTAGATCTAATCGTTTGTCTATCATTCTTCAATTTCTAAAAATACAAGCAAAATACATAGTGAACAATGTATGCATGGACGAAATATTTGACATAATTGATTGTCATATCATAGATTCCAAATTGGATTCCAAGATTCCTAAAACAAGAGCAAAAGCAAGGAAAGTAATAACAAAATTGGGTCTTGATTATGAAACAGTACATTCATGTCCATGTGATGGCATTTTATACTATAAAGAAAATGAACACCTTCAAGCTTGCTCCAAATGTAAGTTATCTCGTTATCGACAAGACATGCTTAGCAAAAGTGTTCCACAGAAGGTACTTACGTTTAATCATATTCCATTGCATGTAAATTCATTTTTTATTTTATTTTTTAAGATATAAGACCCATTTTAATTGTAAATTTTATGTACATGAATGACAACAAAAGATGCACTACTTCCCTATAACTCCTCGAATACAAGCTATGTTTCATTATCCTACTATTTCTAAATTGATGACATGGCACCACGACCACAAAAGTGAAGATGATACAATGAGAGTTCTAACAAACTCACCTGCATGGAAGCATGCTCTTAGACGATGGGTATTTCTTCAAAATCCCTGCAATAAATTTCTTGGAATGGCCATGGATGGTGTGAACCTTTTTGGCAACAATTTCAATTTGTACTCTATATGGCCAATTGTGCTTACATGCTACAACCTACCACCTTGGCTAGCCATCAAAGCTTCTTTTTTAATACTTGCTGCAATTATTCCAGATGAATTATTGAATTCAAAAATTTAATCATTTTTTTTAACGAAAACATAACCCCAAAAGAACAGTTACAATAGATTACATTTTTTAATGATAGACATGTTCAAAGACACTAGTTTATGGCTAACTCAAATGATTTTTTATAAGAGGAGTTGCAAAGTACCTTATTTGAGTAGTTTGAGTAATAGATGCAATAATTGTACAGGAAAAAAGAAAGTCAAAGATATGAATGTATACTTGGCACCCATTGTTGATGAATTGGATCAATTATGGATAATAGGAGCAGAATGTTTTGATGCAAATACGAAACATTCATTTATTATGAAGGCCATACTCTTATGGACTATGCATGATTATCTAGGTTAAGGTGTGGCATCATCATTGCAAATGCAAGGCTTTTGAGGATGTCCAATTTGTGGACCTGAACATGTGAATTCCTACTCTGCAAAGGAATTAGCCAAGATTATATATCATGGCTATCAAAGATATCTACTTGAGGGCCATCCTTGGAGAACAAATGAATTTGTTGTTGAATTCAATGGAGAGATGGAATCCACTTCAAAGCCCTCTCGGAGAATGGATGGTTGGGATTGGTTAGCTCAATGGGAAAAAATTCAAAGTGGGAGTTTGCAACTTCAAAAGAGTGGTATGACAGGGTGCTCAAAGTTGTATGAGCTAGAATATTGGGCAATAGGCATCATTTCTTCAATAACCACAATGACACTTGTACACTATTTTTGATTGACATAACATGTTGCATTGTTGTATTAGATTCTTTATTACTCATTAAATCAAGTTGTAGATATTCTATTTCTATAATTAATTTTTGTAAAACTCCAAACTCAAGCTTTCTATTAATGTTTATAGGGCCTCCTTATACGACACCTTCTTGATCCAATGCATGTATGGAAGAATGTGTGTTCATCTCTTTTCAAAACCTTGACAAATGCAAAGGGTACGAAGGCTGATTTGGAGTTCCAAAGAATGGAAATGAAGAATATGGGGATCATGAAGGATTTGTGGATGGAGTCCGGCAATGCACCACTGGTAGTACCTTGGATTTTTACAAAGGTTAAATTTGCCCATATAATTGAGGTGTTGCAAAGTACAAGGACTCCAAAAAATTATGGGTCTTCTTTTGAATACAAATTACAGGCATGGAGACCCATGACTATCACAATCTATTGCATGATTTGCTCCCTATTGCAGTTAGAGATGCTTTGAATGATAAACTTAGAAGCATTATATACCGATTGGGCAAAGTATTCCCTTGGATATGTGGGTAGGAAATTAAAAACTCAGAAATTTTGGAGATGAAGATAATGGCAATAGAATTAATGTGCGATATGGAAAGAAATCTTCCTCCAAGTTTCTTTGACATTCAAGTGCACTTGATTTGGCATTTAGTGGAAGAAGTTGAATTGTATGGCCCTGTATCTTTTCATTGGATGTACTTTCTGGAACGATATATGAAAGACCTCAAGAGTTGGGTTAGACAAAAGGCTCGTCTAGAAGGTTCTATGGCTGAGGGATATATTTTGACAGAGGCAATGCATTATACCACTGAATACACAACTCGACTTTCACCAAATACACCTCAATTGTGGAGGCTCAAAGAAGATCCATGTTTATTGGAGATGGTGTTACCTAAAGCCCACAAAATGCGACAACTTGATAGAGATGCATCAGGGAGGATTTTTTTGGAACAAATTCACAATTTTGTATTGAAAAATGACCCTTGCATGTCACATTGGAAAAGACAATATGCTTTGAAAGTCATAAATGAAGAAGTAGATTTTGGTGAATGGACCTGTATGAAAATGAGAGCACAAATTAGTTTGGGTGAACATATATCAGATTGTGAGTACAATGTTGTTTTGGGCCCACATCCAAAAGCAAAAAAATTTGCGCATATATGGGCTGCAGGGAAGTATCTACAAGTAGCTTCTAGAGATTTTGGAAAGAAAACACAAGATTCTGGTAAAAACTTTACTTTATTTCAATGAATTTTTGTACTATAATGCACATGAGATTCTAATGTACTATGCAATGGATTGCTATGCAAAAATTGAAAAAATGTGTTTAAATATGTACTTATGAATTGTTTTTTACTATAAATTAACTACCATATCTAATTAGTTGATCCAATATAGGTATAGCGTGATTGTTCATTCCATGACTTGGATGTCAATGGAGAGCCTTGCACCATTGAATATTATGGCAAAATCCGGAATATTATTGAAGTGAAATTTACATCTTTCACAATTATATTATTGAAAGGAGATTGGTATGACAGTAAACGTACGCCTATAGGAAACCCTAGAGTTCTAATTGATGAATGTAAGTTTGTACGAGTATGTACAAGCAACTACATGCCATCTCATTTGGTAGTCCATGAACCTTTTGTGTACCCTCTTGATGTAGACCAAGTATTCTACATCGACGACAAACTTAATAGAGGTTGGCATCTTGTTGTTAAATATGAAGCTAGGACCTACAAGGTTTTATATAAAAAAAAGACATAGAAAGGGTTGGTGAACATCTTGAAGATAATGCAAGTGATTATTTGGGAGATGATGAAAGTAATACAAGCATTCAAGCATTACAATCAAGGCTTATGGGAAATAGAGATGATCATGTGTCCATGGAGTTCATTGATGAGGAAGAAAATGAATTCACAAATGATAGTAGTGAAGAAAGCCCATTAAATGATTATGAAGACCATCCAGAATCTTTAAGGCAAAGTGAAGCCAATGACTTTGACAAAATTGACTTTGATGTCCATGCACAAGAGGTGCCCAAATTGAGAACTTCACATCAAAGAACAACTATCCAAAGGTATATAGGAGAGAACTTATTAGGAGAAGAGAACTATTTAGATCCTTATTCTGATGCTCCAAATGTGCCTCATGATGTCATTGGATACTTTGGAAGTAAATAATGAATTAGAAGATTCATTTTCTAAATTTTGACATGGCCACTTCTGAGTTTTAGAAGTTTTAGAGTTTGTTAGATGTGGTTGTATGCTCACTCTTTGTGTTACAGCTAGTTTTAATTTTTATGTTTGCAAAAATAATGAATAAAAGTTTCTAGTCTTTTTAAAAATTAAAGGATTTTTTGGATACTAATAAATATACTCCAATAATGATTTTGCCATACACTCCAAAACAAAGGAAAATGTTTTTAGCCTTTGATTACTGTATATATGCCTCTTAGTTGAAATCATTTTTGTTCTAGGTGGAATACAAAAGAATTGTTGATGTTTTTCCATGTGCTTTTCTTAATTTAAATTTCTTATACTACAAATTTCTTAGCTTTAAATAATTATGGTCGTAAATTGAGTTGAGAGTGTAGGGAAAAAAATAACAAAAAAGACTTAATTTTCATTTTGAAAAAAATTGTTAAGTAGAAGTAGGTACAAGATAGAAGGAAAATCTAAATTATTAATATATCAAAGTTGAAATTAAAATGCACTAATTACAATGGTGAGATAGTTCTAGCCAAAGAAGAGAACAGTGTAATTTTCTTAAATTATAAAAATTGCACTCAAAAATAAATTCTACAAGTTATTTTTTCAAGAAGATGCTATAACTGCCTAAAAAACAAGATTGTCCATAACTTTCTCCTAACAAGTCCAAATGGAATGAATCAAAGCTTTCCATGTAGACAAAAATATAATCTATTAGGAAAAAAACTTTTTTCTTAAATTCAAATTTTTCAAATCTTTTTTTGCTACCCTCCATCCAGCTTATTTGGGCATAATTTTTGTTCCCGGGCACCAAATAAAAAACAAAATATTATATTTGCTTGAAACTAATGAGTTCTTCTATCTTCAAAAAAAAATTTTAAATCATGCCAAAAATTCAACCCATAGGTACCTGCCCGAAATCATGGTCCTTTAAGGGTTAAATATATGTAAGTCTAGAAAATCAATTTTAAATTTAAATTTCTGAATTTTTTTTTCAAGATTTGTCTAGATTGTCCATCTATAAAAAAAATAACATATAAGGCCACAACATTTGACTTGTATTTTCAAATGTCACAAAATTTTGTCGCATGACAAATATTCCTTGTTAACAACTTCTATTAAAATAATAGTCCAAAATATTCAAATTTGTACTCACATGCACCTACCCAAAAATTTTATTCAACCAAAATACACATTCTTGTCATGTAGGGGTTGAAGGTAGTCTGATGAATTATGGTTTTCATTCCATCCTTTATTTGTCATTTGTGGTAAAAACTATTGATTATTCTATTACAAATGATAATTGATATCATTCTATTATCACCTTTAGCTTCAAAATATTATTATGATGGATTTTTCCATCAAAATTATTGATAAAATAGCACACTTAGGAAATCCATTTTTCTACAAGCAAAAATATCAAAATTTGTATACGTCATTGAACAAGAGGATAAATTTGTTTTAATAGTTTCATAGTCAAATTTGACTTCAATGTCTTTATTGTGCTTGTTTTGGATGTAAAAAAAAAAAATTGAAATGTTTTACACTCATTTATTAAAAAAATTACTATAAATAAAAAAATAATTGCCATAGATTTTTTTATGAATCTAAGTCTTTAGGTTTTTTTAATGGATTTTCTATATTTTATTTTAAATGTTTATTTAAATAAAATAGATGTTTATTTTTTGAGACAAATTTAATTATGGAAAAGTGTGATTTGAATTAATTATTAAACTTTATAGATTTTTTAATCTATCACATTATAAAAATTCTAAAAATAAGATGTGTTATTATCCCAAATTACTTAAAAGAGATAAAGAAAATAAAAAACTTGGATAATAAAATAAATTTTTTAAAATAAATTTAATCAATTGAAAAAGTCTTCATAAATTTTTTAAAATAAAAATAAAATATTTGTTATACTTATAAATATTTATAATATTTTATGAATATGACAAAAAAACTACATTCATTTCTTTTGAGTTTTTGAATGTGAAATAATCACCAAAGTAAAAGAAAAGATCTAATGAGAATAAATTTAATACATTAACAAGTTAATTTTAAGTAAGTAGATAATTTGAAAACTATTAGAAAATAAAACTTATAAAAATAAGACAATCCAAAAATCATAATAATAAAAATATTTATTATTATTATATTTTATAGCTAATTTAACCTCTTGAAAAATTTTCAAATGATTTGGATTGTTTTTCCTATTTTTAGTTGTTTAATTCAATTTTTGCTACAAAATGACAATAATTACAATTTTTCATAAAACAAATTGAAATTTTTCATAGTGATGTTCAATTCACAATTTCAACTGATAAGAATATAAGATTGAACTTGTTTACGTGCTTTGGAAATATAAGATTAAATTTGTTAACGTGCTATCAAATCTAAAAGGCTGGGCAGTCAGATAACTTTACTAATTTTCCAATGTAAAAATGAGATTATTTACATCTGCAAACTTGAAATTCAAGGACAGAAATTACACTCTTTATAGTCAGTATTTTCAAGAACCTGCCTTGACATCCAAATATCACAAAAGCCAACCTAAAAAAAGGGAAAGAGGATCTCTTCAACATTGGGAACATTGTTAAGCAACATCTCTAGAGCAAACATTGCTTAATGCCTCCTTCTCATGCCTTTCCACCCAAATGTTGCTCGAATGTTCTTCCCAGTAGTGAATGCATTGCAAACATTGCTTACAAACGTTGCTAACACCCCCAGTTTCTAGTAGTGCAAGTGGAAATTGGAATGCCTAGACATCGGGCTTAGGGGAGCCCGCCCTTCCATCTCTACCATGGATCCATTTGGACGGCTCAGATGGAGGGAGCCTTCCCTCAAACTCGAGGCTACCTGGAGACGAGGCCCGCCGAGATCCACCAAGACCTGTTGCTAGGGGCTACTCTAAGATAAAAAAATCAAAAAGAGCAGGAAGGGAGGGGAAGAAGAAAAGGGAAAGGAAAAAAAAGAGGGAAAAAAATTGAGAATGCTCGAAAACTAAGATTGTCTATAATTTTTGCATAATATATCCATATGGGATGAATCAAAGTTTCACATTTAGACAATAATATAATCTTTAAGGAAAAAAATTCAAAAAAATGATTTTGACATTTTGTGATTTTTTGGTATTGCCCGCCAAGTTCAGTTTGAAGTTTTTGTGGTATAATTTTTGCTTCCGAGCACCAATTGTAATAAAAAAAAATTGTATTCCCACAAAGCTAATCAGTTCTTCAATCTTAAGAGAAAGTTTCAAAAAATTTCATCAAAAATTGAGTTCATAGGAAACTACCCAAAATCCATTTTGTCCCTTGAGGGGACAATGGGACTTCAAGGATTAAATCAATTAAAAACAAATTTTTAACATCAATACCTTAAAGAAGAGAGTTTAACCTTTTGATTCATTATCAATCAAGAGTATAGAAGCTTTGCACCTTTTATTTATTTAAGTACATAAGTAAAAATTGAATAAAAATAAATAAAATACAATGGTAACATTTGTTTTAGTTTATGTTGAAATATTCTTAATTGTGTACTCAACGGACATTTTTTTTGTACCATTGAAGAGCTTGACTTGAAGAGGGTTGTATTAAAGTTGTGTCATTGCTTTTGGACATGTGATGGATTTGTGAGTAAGTTTTAGGACCATAAATTGAATTAAATTAAGGATAATGAGGTATAGGAATTTTAGATGCATGTCATTCTTGGCATCCCCCCAAAGCTCTCAATGAGTAAAAATGCACCAAAGTTGTTTTGCACTTTTGGTTCTTAAGTGTAAAAGTTGTAGGTTTTCAATTGAATTTTGTTTCTACAAATTAAATTTAATTACTGATAAATTATTGTAAAAATTAAAAATTAAAAAAATACATCGATAAATCACAAAAATACATGGACAAGTACTTCACATGACACAAGTTGTTTATAAGTTGAAATTTAAAGAGTTACATTGATTGTGAAATGGATAAAGATAAAAACAAAAAAACTTTGTATTTAAAAAAAAAATCAATTCAATTTATAAGTTAGTTTAATATTCTCTAAATAGTTAAATAAATCTTTAACATGAATTTTAAATTCAAGAATTAAATATTCTAAATAATATTCAATGCACTGTATATATGTAATTACTAAATGCATTGTATACATTTAATCCTTAAATGCCCAAACACCATTTTTTGGACACACAACAATTTTGGGTAGCTCACTACAAATGGGATTTTTATTTTTTGGGTTTGAACTTTTACACATGTACTTGAGGAATAGCTTTTAGGCCCAACAATTTTCATAACTTTTATCTACATGGTTTAAAAACTATTATATGATAAGTAGTTTCAATGCTTAGTGGGTAGCCCTTGAAATTATTTAAAAACTTCTTCTTTAAGAAATAAAAATTTGAAATTGTTTTTTGAGATTTATACATGTGTAGAAAGTTTTGAATTTCTCGATGTGAAAGTTATAAGGAGTTTTAATTTGCAGGGAATTATGGATTCTCTAATCTAAAATAACTTTGAAGTCTTTTACTTAATTCAATTTTCAATCATACTACTAAAATCATAAGTCCCTCTGTAATATCACAAATGCTACCATTAATACTAGGGGCTCGTGCTTACTATGCTACGCATTCATTGTATTTCATATTAGTAAAAATTTGATATATTTAAATAGAATGCATGATAGTGCTTTTAATAAGTCTTTAAAATAATTATTTTAATTATTATATAAAAATATTTCCAATCATGCATATATAGAAATTATATTTTCACACAATGTGATATTACTAAAATAGAGTAGCAGTTCACATTCACCTTTGTAATATCACTTTTTACAAAGGGTGATATTATAAAAATAATATAGCGTTGCAATCGAGGTGATATTAAAAAGGATAAATACGATGATATTATAAAGGTAGCAATTCCATTGCTTCTCTATTGTATGTATTTCATTCATCATTCATTAAATTTCTATTGTTTATTTTAGTATATGCTTATTTATAAAAAAAATTATATGAAAATTTTAGTAATTTTTATTTGAAGATTTATTGAAATTCTTGCTCTGCATTCTATCTAATACATAAAAAATTCTAATGAAATTCTAATGGTGAATGCGTAGCATAGCAAGCGCCAATCGCTAGTCATACTACTAAAATCATAAGTCCCTCTGTAATATCACAAATGCTACCATTAATACTAGAGGCTTGTGCTTGCTATGCTACGCATTCATTGTATTACATATTAGTAAAAATTTGATATATTTGAATAGAATTCATGATAATGATTTTGATAAGGTTTTAAAATAATTATTTTAATTATTTCATAAAAATATTTTCAATCATGCATACATAGAAATCATATTTTCACACAATGTGATATTACTGAATTAGAGTAGTAGTTCACAATCACCTCTGTAATATCACTTTTTACAAAGGATGATATTATAAAAATAATATAGTTGTTGCAATTGAGGTGATATTAAAGAGGATCAATATGGTGGATATTATAAAGGTAGCAATTCCATTGCTTTTTTTGGCTTAATACTTCTTTTGCATTTCTATGATTTTGTGCTTTTGTGAGTTTTGAATTAAATTGTTCACGAAGCTTTTGAGATTTACAAGTTTTTCTTTAAATTTTTCTATTTGGGTTGCCATTGTTTGTAACAATTGAGTCAAATTTCTAATGCATTCTAATGTATGTGTATCTTTTACCATATTCATAATTGCATGTATTTCATTCATCATTCATTAAATTTCTATTGTTTATTTTAGTATATGCTTATTTATAAAAAAAATTATATGAAGATTTTAGTAATTTTTATATGAAAATTTATTGAAATTCTTACTTTGCATTCTATCTAATACATAAAAATTCTAATGAAATTTTAATGGAGAATGCATAGCATAGCAAGCGCCAACCGCTAGTCATACTACTAAAATCATAACTCCCTCTATAATATCACAAATGCTACCATTAATACTAGGGGCTCATGCTTGCTATGCTACGCATTCATTGTATTACATATTAGTAAAATTTTGATATATTTGAATAGAATGTACGATAATGATTTCAATAAATCTTTAAAATAATTATTTTAAATATTTTGTAAAAATATTTTCAATCATGCATACATAAAAATCGTATTTTCACACAATGTGATATTATAGAAATAGAGTAGCAGTTTGCAATCACTTCTGTAATATCACTTTTTACAAAGGGTGATATTATAGAAATAATATAGTTGTTGCAATTAAGGTGATATTAAAGACGATCCATAGGATGATATTATAGAGGTAGCAAATCCATTGCTTCTCTTGGCTTTACACTTCTTTGCACTTCTATGATTTTGTGCTTTTGTGAGCTTTGAGCTTCCATGATTTCAATTTTCTATTGCTACTACCAAATGATTTTGAGAAATTTATTTAATTGAAGTGATTTTGGATTCCACAACAATTAAGTTGTTCACAAAGTTTTTGAGATTTATAAGTTTTTCTTTTCAATTTTTCAATTTGGGTTGCCATTTTTTGTAACAATGAAGTCAAATTTCTAATGCATTCTAATGTATGTGTATTTTTTTATAGTATTTACCATTGCATATGTTTCATTCATCATTCAATAAATTTCTATTGTACATTTCAATATATGCTTACTTATAAGAAAATTAGACATAGATTTTAGTCATTTTTATTTGAAGATTTATTGAAATTTTTGTTCTATGTTCTATCTACTACATAAAAATTCTTATAAAATTCTAATGATGAATGCGTAGCATAGCAAGCGCCAACCGCTAGTATTTCCTAAAAGAAATATAAACTATAGGATGTAGATTGTTTATTGCAACATTAAATCTATTGGTATTGGCATATTTCAATTCCATAATTAAATTCTTAACAATTTAGTATTTTGAATCATTTTATACTTCTTTCTATATACTATAAATTTCCCATATTTTGTACAATTCCAAATGATTTCAAAATTCCAAGTGTGCAATCAACTTCTCTCCAAGAAAATGCAAAGATTCACTACAATTTTCAACATTTGTCATATAGATGTGAGCTTGTGAAGTACAACTTCCCTTCAAGAATGAATCCAAAGAAGCATCACAATTTAAAATATTTTTCCATACAAATGTGAACTTGTGAAGTGCAACTACCTATTTTTTGCAAGTCCAAAAAAAGGATTTTTGTGAATTTAAAAATGAATATCTTGCAATCTATATGGTGGAACTTTTTTAGAAAAAAATTCACATCTTCTCAAATTAGTATACTACAAGATCCTATAATTTTGTGTGTCCAAAAATGTTTTTAACCAAAATTTGGTACTTGTACTAGAAATGATAGTTTTTCAACATTCTTAGTGAATCAACAGTCAAAAACTTAAGAATTTAAACTCATAGATTATGATTTGAAGTTTTGTTTTACTTTCTAGAATTGTATTTTAAGAATATAATATACACAAAATTTTGCATGATTTTTGCTTTTCCTTCAAATCACATGAATAATAAGACATCATTAAATTTGTTATCTTTTGTGCTAAGATAGGTACACCCAAATATGCCATTGACTTTAAACCGCCATCTATACTATATGGACATCTCCAAAATCAATTTTGTACTTATGTGGAAGAAACGCTTTTAGAACCAAACTTTGTTCTTTGATCATTTTTGCATACAGTGTTCAAATGCCATATTCTCTGGTGTGTCGGAACCTTCTTTCACTTGCCAACAAGAACATATGGAAATTGGACCATTCTCTACTAATAGAAAATAGGCTTAGTAGCAAAAAGTGGCGGTTTTGGGTGTACCTATCTTACTTCATTTGCCCAAATGAAGGTCAAACAATGCATTGTGCAATCAATCAAATGTAGAGGCCAAGCCATACCTTAGATACTTAGGCTTGCAGAAAACCATGCAAGATGGACCCAATTATAGATGCTGATGAGATTTTAATCCAATCCATCTTGCTTTCCAATGGAATGCACTCTAGGCAAGATTAAAACTAAACTTTAAAGCAATTGTCCTCCAATCCCGGATTCATTGCTTCGCTTGTAGTCTCTTTTAGCATCTAAAAGAAATGAAATGTATTCTTTATCACTTTAAAGGTTTTGGCCTACTTTGGCCTATCTGAGAGTGAGACCCCATAGTGCAGGAGTTGGGAGGACTGCTAGCTAAGATAAAAAGGAAAAAAGAGGAGGAGAGGGAGGAAAAAAAAGAAAAAAGAGGGGGAGAGAAAAAAAAAGAGAAAAGAAGAAAAAGAAGAATTGAGCTTTTAAATGAATTAAAATCAAAAATCTAACATCAATACCTTAAAGAAGAGAGTTTGACTCCTTGATTTATTATGAATGAAGAGTTTAGAGGCTTTGCACCCTTTATATTTTACTTGTGTATGCAAAATAAGTGTTGAACCAAAATAAAAGTAAAAATACAATGGTAACATTTGTTCCTAGTTTTTTTTTTAAGGTTATGTTGAGATATTCCTAGTCTAACCAATCTCTTTATACCATTGGAGAACTTGAAACAACAAGGATTGTACTAAAGTCAAATCATTGCTTTTGGACATATGATGGATTTGTGAGAAATTTTCAAGGTATTAATTTAATTAAATTATGCAAAATATAGTATGAGAATTTTTAATGTCATTCTTGGCATCACCAAGAAGCTTTCAATGAATAAAATGCACCAAAGTTGTTTTGCACTTTTGGTTCTTAAGTGTGAAAGTTATGGATTTTCAATTGAATTTTGTTTCTATAAAATGAATTCAATTATGGATAAATTATTTTAAAAATGAAAAATGAAAAGAATACATAGATAAATCATGGGTAACAATTAGACAAGTGCACAATGCCACACAAGTTGTTTATATGTCAAACTTTGAAAAATCACATTGATCTTAACCCCCTAATTGCCTAAGCGATCATATATAGTCGCTGCAAAATTTTCAAGCTTATTTTAGTGTGGGTAGTTAAATTCCTTTCACTTGTTAAAATTTTTCTATAGGCAATAATGAAGGTTAACAAAATATTAGAATCCTTTATTTTTCACTAAAAATAAATAAATATTTAATTTTTGAGAGATCCTTGAAGGCATATATGTACAATTAGTGGAAGAGTACAACTTGTGAATTTTACTTGATTTCCTAGCTTTGAGCAAAGATTGTCAACTTTACTTGATTTGAGATCTTAAAAATTGTACCTATCCATTGACTTTGAAAATGGTCCCAATGGGAAGAGTCAAGTGTTTTTTTATGATTTTGACCATTGAAAATTTAAACATGCAAGTTCTAATTTGGAGTTATTTGCGCTCTCTACTTATTATAAAAAATTGCATTTTAACAATTGCAAGGTGGATTGTGTAATGAGTTTGATAGCTTTTCATGTGAAATTAAGTTTTTTGAAAGTGCATTTTAGTGTGCTAACACTATTTATAGTTGTTTATATCACCTCTAATTTCCCAAAACTTTTATATGCAAATTTTTGAAACATTGTGGGGAGGGGCAATATATTAAAAATAGAGAGTGTATATCTCTCTTGTTATAATCTCACAACTCCTATACAATTTCACACTCAAAATTGGTGAACACACTAATAAGCAAGCTCTTTAAACATCTATGTGGTTAGATTTTGAAAAAAAAAAATTTACTTTGTGGGGAATAACTATAAGCCCATACTCTTTTTTCTTGAGAAAAACACACTAGGAATGACCTAGGCACTTAGGGGTTAAATCAAAGAATTATAATAACAAAAAAATATTTGTATTGAAAAAAAGAATAGCTTTAAATTCAATTCATAAATTTATTTCAATTCAATGGTAAATTTTCTTATTTATAATTATAATTTATAATAATTTTTATTATATTTGTAAATTACAATAAAATATTAAATCATTTAGCATTAGTAAAGAAAGAAAATCAATAATGATATTAACTAGAGTATTTACCAGAAGCACCAAGCCACAAGTTTGAAATGGAGGTGACCAGATCATTGAACCCTGTTGTATGCATGTGGTCAGATCCAAAACAAAGTGTTGTAGGTAGAAATTAACCCTTAAACGTTGGGCTGGTGAGTGTAAAAATCAGCCCTTTTGGAACCGTGTGACATCATCTAGTTTTTAAAAACTAAAGATAGTCATTAGGAGTCAAACTACTGTAGAACATTTCCCCTTTTCATCCCTAATTTCGAGGATGAATAGTTTCATTTTTGTCCTACACAAGAGAATTCTTTGTCATTCATCAGACGAAAAAAACATCCACCTCGACGTTGAAGGGTTTAACTTAATGAAGGGTTGAGAACTTTGGACAATGCATAATAAAGCATCATTGTAAATAAGATTGAAGCTAACATGATTGTAGACAGTACGTGACATTTGAACTTCATCACTTTAAAGTTATTAGCCTACTTTGGCTATCTGAGAGTGAGATCCCATGGGGAGGGGGGAGGGTGCAATCAAATTTGGCAAAAATCAAGCCATTTGGTGTGGGAGAATGCCACATGTCATTTTGTGAATGGTCCGAAGTAACGTGGAAACCAAAGGATCCAATGTGGAAATTCTATTTCAACACTGCATAGCCAAATTAAACCTTTGCATAGGGGTTTTCCAGTTGATAATTTTTCGCATGTACTAGGATGATAGGAAATATGGGGATTGCAATGTGGAAGTATGGGGGAAGAATTTAATTTTAAAATATCATGATTTTCTTATTTTAAAAATATCAAGTAGAAAAAGGTAAACAAAAGAGGGAAAAACAAAATCATCAATAATCCTAAGAAGGAGTCAAAACACATTAATTGGAATGGTGAGATTGTTCTAACAACAAAATATAATCCTGTGAAACTTTTTGTTTTGAAAAAATGTGATGATTGAGCTCAAGGACGAAACCTATATATCATATTTTCAAAAAGATGCTCAAATCGCCCACAAAACAAGGTGCTCTATAACTTTCACATGACAAATTCAAATGGAATAAATTTAAGCTTTACATATATGCAAATATACAATCTAACTATGAAGAAAAACATTTGAAATCAATCTTTTATTTGAAATTTTTGTGGATTTTTGCTTTTGACCTATCAATTTTAGTTTGGGGCTTATTGTTGTATACTTTTTCTTTCTTGGACACCAATTGGAATAGAAGTTATATTTATGGAAGGATGATAAACTTTTCTACCTTGTGACAAACTCTTAAATAGTTCCATGAAAAATTGAGTTTATAGAAACATTCCTCAAATCCAAGTTGTTCCTTGCAGGGACAATGGTCATGAATTTGGGGCCGGGGCTAGTCACATCACATGTTATTTAACTAAGGTAGATTAGCCTATTGCTATCCAAATTTGGAAGAAGTTTGAGAGAAATGGGCTGCTTTGGAAAGTTTGAGAGAAGTCATTTCCAAGTAGAATGAAAACATTCAAAGAAATGAATTTTCTATAATTTTTCAAAACTTAATTGGTAATGCTTGGGTAAAGACTCTTAGTAATGAGTGGACAAATCTAGGACGAAGCTAGTTTGCGTGCCTAGAGCGGTGAATGGAGAGCATAGAGCAGAAAAAAGAATAAAATAATGAACATTTAGTGGGAATTTACCAAAAATAGAAATAAAAAAGGTTTAGGTCCAAATTTAGTAATTATTTGGACCTATTACCGTTGAATAAGGGTGCTCCTATGACCGTGGGAATGAAATTATTCACGCACTTTTGACCACTATTACTGTAGGATGGCAGCAAAATGTGAACAAAAATGTATACACCTTTGAAATTTTCAATGTCAATGATGATTCAATGAGTAGTCAAAATGTACAACAACAACTTCGTGGTGGCCCTTTTAGTCTCACCACTGTTTCATTCAATCTAAAAAGAGAATTGTACAATGTAGCCCTCGGGCTCAATAGCATCTCTAAGTTGCTGGTTGCTTAAGTAGCACCATCTGAATAACACGCTTAATTTCATTGAAGCTGAAACTAGGAGCGTGCATAAAAACATCTATCTCACTGTCCAATCCACAAACTACATGAAATATGTAGTACAAATGCTTACAATTTGTCCATTGTCCACGCTTTCCCAATGATTTGCCCGACATGTCTTTGAAGAAGGGGCATGAACAACTAGGAAATTGGCCAATCATAATTAAATATTGCGAAATTTTGAGACCATTTCGGGACTCAAAGGTGATGATGCAACCCAAGGTAGGAATTGGTACCATAGAAACCTTCCAAATTTGCCCAATGACAGTAAGAGCAGATGCACAGGAATTGGCGTGCTTCGTTGAAGGTGCCTTTGGATTCCGCCTGATGTTCTTCCCGAATCTGCGCTTTGGAAAGTCGTTAGAGAACTCCAGGGTAGGATACTCTGACAGGTCCACCAATGACCCCTCTTCCCTGAATAGCTTCCTTGGAGAGAGCTCCAGACGTGGTGCCAATCAAAAACCAGCGTTCTCCAAGTCTAGAATCTCCTTATGTGTGAGATTGGTGCCAATCTTGACAGGCCAAACTTCTGGAACTGCAGGTTTGGAAACCACCCACTTACGACGAGTACCCTTCACGCACCTCTCAATGTCGTCGTTGCAGAAGAAGAACTGCATGCGTTCTTGTTTATTCTTCCTATTGTTGTGCATGATGCTGTTGTAAGTTGGTGTAGCCGTACTCTTTCCATCCTGTACAATTCGTGCCACACATTTCTTCTTGGTGATGGCCTGTTGAGCAAAGCAAGCCTTCGCTGACATCTTTGGAAGTTGCGCAATGTGCCATTCATGCTCATTGCATACTGTTTCTTGTACAGCCTTCACATGCTCCATGGTTGGAACTGTAGTAGGTGTTTCTAGTTGAACCGGATTATTATGCAGGTCTTCAGTTGCTTCTTGCTGTGCGTCACCCTCTGAAGTGAGATCATAAAATATTGCATCTCCTGCTTGCGTTTATACCCGAGGGCGAGAGATGCTAATCTTGTCAGGTCTATGAGAGTCGAACTCTGACCCAGGAGGAAGATCTGCTTTGCGCTTGAGGGAGAGAAATACTTCCTCACCTTGAAGATGAGGCTCGCGAGTGCAGAAACCGGCAGCTCCAGGCATGTTTCGAAGCGCTTGATGAAGCGATTTTAGGTTGCCGGAACGTTGGGCAGTTCGTTGGGCGACTCGAAGCAACAATTCTTCTTTTTCAGGTCCAGTACCTGGTCTCTCACCATTCAAATACTGGTAGTAGGCAACCATTTGCATGAAAGCACGTACGTAATGATCGACAGTTGCCACATACAAGTCATTACCTCGTTTACCGCTCTGTTGAAGCCACTTGTTGTGTACAGTCTCCGCTAAATTGCACGAGGGCATTTCAGCAAGCTCATCCTCGGAAAGGGCCTGTGATGTCAAATGAATGGTAGTATAATTTAGAGTGAGGTTACAACTTTACAAAAAATTAAAAGCAAAAAGGCCCGGAGCAAAGTGTGAACTCACCAAATCCATGAAACCACCCCATTGGCGATAGCGGAAGTGCCAGAAAGCAAGCCATAGGTCAAGACGAACGACTCCTTCATCAGTCGTTGCCCCGGAGGAAAGCCACCATGATCTGATAGCAAGGTACCGCTCCTTAGCCTCTGCTAATGACTTGACATTCTTGTATTGCATGCACAATTGACGATGTTGTCGTTGCAAGTCCGCCCGAATGTCAGCCTTTGTATGTTTCTCCAATGACTGGGTTCAATGGAACAAACAAGTACGTTCTTGATCCTCCATAGGAATTGAAGCATCACCGCTACCATATACAATACAAATTGCATTCCAGTTTGCTTGTGCACTGTCTGCCATGAAGCCCTCGAATTATACGTTAGAAACGTTGTGTCTGGCCACAACAGCATTCAAGTTCTTCCAGAAGATGATTTGAGCGGCAACATCTTCCGACTGCATATCACACACTGCAATGGTCATTACCTGACAATAGGTAGCATCATAAACATGGCAGGCCATGGAAGTCCAGCCCTTTACACGCTTGACATGGTCGAACATCATCCATGCATTCTGTAAATCTCCACCCGGCTGCATTCTTGTCACGAGATCAACTCCACTTCTTGGCCCGATCTCAGACATCTTGAAAACAAAGACCTTGTCGGACTCAAACCCTTGGCCAGGGAATTTGTTCTCCTGGACAAATGCCCAATAGCTAGACCCTCTAAGTTTGGTGATGCTGTCCATGACTCCATGACTCCAAAGCGTCTCAAGTACCGAAACATCGTGACTTGATTCCGAATACTCGGGGAAGACATGTGTTTGAACTTATCAAACACCAGTATGAGCTCATCAAGAGTAAGTTCCTTCTGCGTTGCTCCATCTGCATAAAGAAGCAATTCACCAAAGAATTCCTTGCTGGCTTCAAGGACAATGGCAGAATTAGTTGCTGTTGGAGTCTTCTCTACTTGTTCACCAATGAGGCTCTTTATCTTCTCAGCGACATCTCTATATTCGCTAATCTTCACAGGATGACAATGGGTTCCGAGGTGCACATATGCACGAGTCATGTTTCCATGACCAAGAACATAATAAATCTTAGCCAAGCACCCATCTAAGCATGACGGAGAAACCTTGCAGATTTTACACACGACAGTTGATCCTTTTGGAGAGTTAGATCCAATTTCAAAGGTGAACGAGGAGATTCCATCCCATTCGGTTTCATTAGCTTGGGAAGACCGGTGCACACGAGATAAATAATCGCAAGCTGCGTTGGTACATTGCAAATGACCTAAGCACGAAAACATTCTAAATGTTAAACCCATGTCATTCTTGATATTGGAGGTGATGGTGCGAGTCCAAGCATGGCCATCGTGGCGTTTGTCCATGCCATGAAGGAGCTTTGCTTGTGACTGTGATGCATATTTCCCTAGCGGGGGGAACTCAAACATCACGTCGCTATCAAATCTAAGGGGAAGGAATTCCACTCTCTCGGTTTTTATTTTAGTAAAGTCTACCTTAGACAAGATGGACTTCGACCCTTTCCTTGCAGCTAATTTTTTGAGACAATCAACAACGCTCACATAGTCATCAATCCGTGGCGGAATTGGAGGCCTAGAAGTACTTGGATGACTGCCTTGCGATGAATTTGTATCATGCGAAGGGTGACATATTACAGTAGGATTGGGGATTGGAATAGTAGAAGACAGAAATGTACTGGGGAGCGCATCTTCAGAATCATCACTCAAGAGATGGACGATACGTTCGCAAGGCTCAATCTTAACCTTTCGGAGCATAGGTGTTTGCAGGGTGCATGTAGATGACATCCTAGGGGTGAGGATCTTAGTGCATGCACCTTGAAGAGGATCTTTCAATCCATACACTCGGTACGTCCCCGACTTCAGAATCCAACACTGACCTTGATCATTCATAGAGGACTCATGACCTATAGTGTGAAGAAGTTCTCCGGAATCAACATCAAAGACCTCCTCATCAACATGTATAGATCCTTCTAAAAATTGAAAACGAAGATGCAAACGAAGAGCACTGACTGTGCACTTTCCATCAGCTCCTACTTGAAAAGAAATAGGAACTCCTTGGCCATCAGCATGAATTAGCACCATGGGAGGATTTTGAAAATTAGCCATTGCAATGGAGAAAGGAAAGACACGGACAACATGAGAATTGTGAATAGAATTTAAATCCAAGAGTTCTGCAGGTATATTTTGATGCAAGAGGTTATGCAAACATTACTATATGAAGACATAGACAGATAGAATTAATAAAGAGGGTGATTAAAAGACGTTTTAATTAGAAAAATGACGAGAGTCATGTATTGATGAAAAGGATATATTTTTGAAAAGTTGCCGGCGCGTGTCAGATAGGTGGGTTGCTTGTAATTCTGTAAGTATAATAATAAAGGGTGTTGGCATTATGAAATAATTATACAATAGAATTGTGAATGAAGTCTAATCCATAGTATCAATAGATGGTGGTTCAATTATATAGATTTGCCATTATTAGAGAATACATGTTTGAAAAAAGGCCTTTCATCGGAGAACTACAATGAACCATAATGTAGATGTTAGTTTGAATTACTTTTATTTATGGTGGATTTCAAATTTATAAGGACAACGAACTGGCGGCGAGTGTAAGTGTAATAGGGACCTACTAGATTTTAGTGACGGTGACAGTTAGATTGCTAGGATAGCCTTTCTATTTATAAAAGATATGACAATCTAAATAAAATAAACAATCTTGAAAAGTATAGACATCTAATTGGAGTATTCAAGTAGTCATAATTTACTTCATACTTGAAGTAGAGCGTTGAATGAGCGTGCTTAGGGTTGTTGGAAATATTGAGGTGGCCGCTAGATCAAGCTTACAAGGTTGTACCCACCAGTTGGCCATCGAGAGCATAAAGATGTAGAAAATGTCACTTCAGTTACTATTGAGATTCGATGTGTGTGATGATTAGTAGTATTAACAAAGATTGATATACGGAAAAAGAGTCCGTGATTGAGTATTTCAAATTCAATTGTTTGTTATTGAGAAACGTCTGTAGTAAGGGCATTGCCACATTCCCCAACTCAATAGAAGACAGTATAGTGGAGAGCTTAATGATGTTCTATTGAGCCAAATGCAGGACGGAGATAGGAAGAAGAAGCGGAGGAGTGGGTTTCGTTATTCATCTAGAAAGCAACTAGCCACATCTAGAAAGCAACTAGCCAAATCTAGAATGTTTAGGCAACAACTTCAACGTTCAAGCATAGACCTTACTAGTACAACTAGAACACTTTCGTATCAAGGTGCTTTGTTGAAAGAAGTTGTTGAGACTCTTCCATTGGAAGGCGAGATATCAGGATTTGCGGGATCGCAAGACAATCAACCATTCATGTCTGAATGCGAGACCGAAGAAGAGTTGTCAAGTGAAGAACAAAGCAAAGTAAGTATCCATTGGCTGAAGAATATCTTTGATGTCCTACAAAATAATGTGGTCTGTTGCAAATCATTCTTTAGGTTTTGAGCATATCGATGTTGATTGTGGAATTAATAGTAACTAATTTTGGTCCAAGCGCTCATTTACCTCCGCATGCACTAGAACGTTCAGACACTCTTTGCATCTTGCGGCCGTATCCTCTCCCTTGGACGTCAATTGCAATATAGTTTGCTCGAGTTCCTATCGCAAGTATAATATAAGGGTGAATTAACATTGATATGTCTAATACCAAGTCATTGGGGTATAGGATTTTGTTACTAGAAGCTCAAAAATGACGATATTTAGATCAATGTTTTAGAAGGCGGCATTAGTGTCAGAGTATGCGCAAATAGAGGAGACAAGTGGAGAGCAGTTTCAAGAGACCGATCAAGACAGGAATAATCATGACTACGAGCTACAACAGAACAACTAAGGCGATGAAGATCTGGACGATTGTGCACAAAGCACACCTTCAAAGGCTTCAGATGTAGTAAGTCACTCCATCATTGCACTTTCATCTATTTTTTGATCTCTCTACAGGCCTCAAAGGTCCTCTTCTAAATTGAATGAATCATGTAGTCGGAATAGGGCTTTACCTCCCCTCCGCAACATCGAAGAGCACCCACAAGCAGTGGAGGCCGGCTCACATGTGCCAAATGTTCACAATAAAACTAGAGTGTTTGGACCAAGGCTCACTATTTGATTTTTGAGCCCTCACAATGAAGCTTCGGTGCCGAACCTTCTTTGGGGCAGGCCCGTTGCCATCTTGTTTCGAACTGTTGTCTCCCCCCTTGATGTTAGGTTGTATCCACCAACTCTAGGAGAGGGCTCAACTAAGCCTCCAAAATGAGGCTTCGGTGCCGAACCCTCTTTGAGGCTGGCCCGTTGCCATCTTTTTTTGAATTCTCGTCTCCCGCCCTTGACGTTAGGTTGTACCCACCAGTTGCAAGAAAGGGCTCAAATAGGCCCCCAAAATGAGGATTCGGCGCCGAACCCTCTTTGAAGCGGGCCCGATGCCATGTTGTTTTGAACTCTTGTCTGCCCCCGTTGACGTAAGGAGGTTGTACCCACCAGTTGTAGGACAGGGCTCAAATGGGCCCCCTAGATGAGGCTTCGGCGCCGAACCCTCTTTGGAGCTAGCCTAGGATTGTCTAGCCGCTTGATAGGTCGCCCGTCCACCCACCCATCCATGCCCATCCAATTAGTCTCTCGCCCGCTTGAAATCCGCCTAACGTCAATCAACGACATGTTGACCTTCTTTTTTCTCAAAATAAGAGGCTTAAGCACAAATTTAGGGGTATCAAGTATGAAATTAAGAAAACTAC
The DNA here is from genome assembly GCA_950106755.1 of Climacium dendroides. Lineage (NCBI taxonomy): Eukaryota > Viridiplantae > Streptophyta > Bryopsida > Hypnales > Climaciaceae > Climacium > Climacium dendroides. The sequence continues at coordinate 27,232,858 of OX467088.1, forward strand.
CTCATTTGGCATGTCCTAAGTATGAATTTGAAGGCCCGTCCCCTACCTTTGATGTCAAATTATACCCACCAGCTATAGGAGAAGGCTCAAATGAGCCTCTAAAATGAGGCTTTGGCGCCGAACCTTCTTTAGGGCAAGCCCGTTGCCATCTTGTTTTTTAAACTCTTGTCCACCCAGTGACCTATGGATGCACCCACTAGTTTGAGAAGGGGTTCACAAAAGCCTTGCAATGAGTCTTTGGTGCCGAACTTCCTAGGTAACTTGGTGGAATTTTATTTCGATTTTTTTTTATAATGTAAAAATTACAATAAGAAATGGCCTTTGCTAAGAATTCCATGGGAAAGAAGTCTCAAAAATACAATTTTCTTCTATGAGATAATAGTCTAGTTTGATTTCATACTTTGTAGATGCCTACAACAAGGAGTTTTTATTGTTTTTAGAAATCCTTAGGTCAAGTGGTGTAGCATCCTCCCAAAATTTTAGCTCCAAATTCATAGTACTTCCAACTCCAAAAATTAAAAGTGTAACATATGACCGAGGGTTCCTTTTAATTTATATATGTCACACTTGTAATTTTTATTTTATTTCATAAGAAAAATATGAATTATGTTTGGAGTAGTCATATGCACCTTCATTTCAAATTTCAACTTGTTTGCATTAATACTCTAAAAGTAGTGATTGAATGAAGATTGAGCAAATAAGTTGTGACACCAAGTAGTACAAGTCATTCTTGCATTCATCTTACAAAGTCCTAAATTTTCAAGTCTTCAACATCTCCAAGGTTTAGAAGCCGTGGTAGGAGGGTGCTAAGTACATTGGAGTTAAGCAAAGGTAGAGAGGAATAGCTCAAGGATGGGTGACCGAGGGAACTAGGTTGAAAAAACCTCCTTCTTCTCGCGGCTTCGCCCGCGAAGCCCGCGGAGTTTGGGGAGTGAAAACCGAACTTTCTTTTAGGTAAACCCTAAATCGCCATCTTCACCTTCTCTACGGTTTTGCCCTTGACCTGTCCTAGCGGTGACTGCCTGCCCTCGACCACTCGACCTGTCCATTCGGCATTGAATGCTCCCAGCGCCTACCTGCTGTCCGCTTCTACCCTCGACCACTTGACCTGTTCATTCGGCGCCGAATGCTCCCAGCACCTGCTTGCCCTCGACCGCTCGACCTGTCCATTCGGCGCCGAATGCTCCCAACGCCTGCCTGCTGTCCGCTTGCGCCCTCGACCGCTTGACCTATTCATTCGGCGCTGAATGCTCCTAGCGCCTGCCTGCCCTCGACTGCTCGACCTGTCCATTCGGTACCGAATGCTCCCAACGCCCGCCTGTTGTCCAGCAAGCATTCGGCGCCGAATGCTCCCAACCCTGATTCCACGTACCCTCGGCCTGTCCACCTTTGGTTTGCACGTAGAATGGCTAGCTCCTCTACAGTAAGACTAAGATCCAAACCCCTACACTCTTCAATTTGTATTCTTCAAAACCTAAACCGCATGTTGCTTCTTGTTTCTCAAATTTCAAATGTTTTCTAATTTTGTGTAGGTTGTCGCGCATTCGCAACTTGAGCATGAAGGTCTTCAATCTGAAGAGCAACTCAAAGTTTTTGATGTCATTCAGGTAATTCTCTTCATTCTTAACTCTTGGGAATGTGGCATAATCTTTGGGCATACATTTTTTTTGGGTATTAAATCTTTATTGTACATAGATTTTAATGAAGTATGTGCCTTGTCCAAGTTTTTTATTTCTCATAATTTGCATTGCCATTAATTGCATGCCAGGATTTGTCACTTTCTGATTCTGAGGATTCTACTATTCCGAAATGTCCAATCGGGCTACAAGACTCAAAGGCAAGAGAGTAAGCAAGGAGGCTTCACCAAAAGTCTGATTTTGTGAAGGTTCTCGATAGTATGCGCATCCCATTAGGTCAATTCTATGTCCCCCTCTGTAGGATGAGTCCTCTTCCAAGAGTCCGACCAATTCAAGAGGTTGATGTCACTACCTTGGAAAAACGATTTGAGGGGGGCTACATCGACGGTGACCGTGCCATGTACATATCCATTTTTGATGACCATATGTCATCTACGGATGTCACTGAGGAACGCATAGCTTCTTGGGATCCTCATTGGTGTGATGTCAATGAGCGCTTTGAAAATCAACTTCAGTCTAATCCCGACTATGCTGCATTCCGAGGGAAGATGTTTTTTGTGTGGGATGGCAATCACAGGTTCACAGCTTGGTGGCGCCACATCAATGCTCAACATGTCGATGATCTTCGATGGCATTATTCTGTATTTTGCATTGTTCTCGACCCCAAAGGACGTATAACATCGTTGCTCAATTGCATGCACGATGTCAATTGGTGAGCACATTTCTTTCATTTAGACTTTATTTCACTTATACTCTATATCATATGTTGTTTAGTTCACTCTAACAACTCTATTTTTCAGGTCTACTCAACACGATCACGTCAAGACTAGCTTAATTGCTAAGTTGCAACGAATTCGGTACTATGGTGGACTTAACCTTGACAATTTTAAGGACTTGCTTACCGAGGAGGAATTCAATACATGTCTCAAAGTGAAGAAGTCGCGTCCCACCTGGTTCCTCTTACAATTGACGTGTTCATCTCTTTTCTTTACCGAGTAAGTGATTCTATTAATTCATTATTCTTACTATATCGTCTTAAAATACATTTCTCATCTCTTGCTATTGTCATTGTGTTCTAAATTTTATTTTATTTTCATTTTTTCAGCAAGATATATCTCGTGCTGCCGATGATGCGGCCACTGAGTATCACAGAACGACACCAGTTGAGAAGATATCAGCCGAGGGAGTTTGGGATGCTATGGCATTGGCTACAGACACTATGGTGAAAGCCATAAAAGCTAAGGACTTTGTAAAGTATCTCGCCGTTGCAAACCCCAAGAATGGCGAGGCTTTCTTTGATGAGGTAAATTCATTATTATCTCATATCTTTCTTTTCTTCAATTTCATCGCATTCATGGTTTTCTTTATCCGGGTTTTATTAACTCTAGTTGTCTTTCATAAACAGATCAATTCTCATTTCAGCCTCTTTAAGAAGACTGAAATGACAATTGAGAAGTTGCAAAAGGTAGCAACTGCAGCAGTTGAACCACGCTTCAAGGCACGTTGGCTCCACTGGTGGAACTCCGACTCCATTCTTCGAGCCTCTTTTCGCTTCCTAGTTGGTGATGTCAAGGAGAGCATCTTGGATACTTGGCTCAATCGAGCTACATTCTGGGCTCAGGTATTTCCTCCACTTTTCATTTAAATACATAGTTGTCATTCTATTTGGCTCTTTACTTTTACCGATGCCACTCTATATCTAATTTTCTCTTTCTTTGTCACTATGTAGCTCGAGGAAATGTTTATTGTGCATTTCGAAGAACTTTGTGGGGGGGGCGAGCTTTTGGTGAATTGGGAGGCCTCTCCTGGATTATTGAAGCCCTCAGATTATGTTGAGAGGTGGCGTATCATGTTGTGGGAGAAAGCATTCTTACCATTCCTTCATCCAAATATCAAGCCTCCTTTTTTAAAGAGTATCAGGCTTGACAATGTCCCATCAACAGACCTTGCTATAAAGCGGCTACTTTACAGGTTTGTGTTTTGTTTCATCATTTGTTGGGAATTTTACTCATTCTCAATACACTACACACTTCTTATGTTTTGTATCACATTTGCAATTGCTTCACTTTCTTCTCTGATTATTTACTTCTATTCTCATTTTCTTCTGTTTTTCTGTTGTAGGTATGTAATGAGAGAGCTCATGCCTAAGAATGCACTTGGAGATAGCAATTGCCCTCCATTCTTTGGAGCATGGATTCAGCCATCTTCAGATCTTTGCATCTTCACGCCCATGCAGTTGAAGAAGTTTTCTACTGCTCATCTCCATGGTGGTGGTTGGTATTTGGAGTGCCCTGTGAACTTCACTCCGAATGAAGAGGTGGAGCTCCGCAATAGCATTGTTTGCACTATATCTCCACCTCCAGTTCCAGATACTGAGGATGAGGTTGTATTCTTGGACCTCTCACAGTCACCTCATGCTGCAACAGAAGATGACACCTCCTCAAAGAGGAAGCGCTTAAGGAAGGCTGACAAGGAGAAGGCGAACAAGGAGAAATTAGTTAGAGATGTAGAGGAGCAAGCTGCAGCTATCGAGAGGGCTGTGGCAGAGGCACTTGCAAAAGTGGCTGCTACCAACGGTGTTCCTTTGCCTTCTTCTTCAGATATCTCTGTACTTGTTGATGTTTCTGGTTACTCTCCCCCTATTATGGAATCACATGCAGCAGGGTCGAGTTACATGGAGACCAGTCGAAACGTAGTGCACAATTGCATGCAGCGCGTGCCTACTGTGTCTAGGTCTTCTGCACCATTTCTTGCTACCTCTTCTGAGTCATTCATTCAAAATGCCTCAGTGCATTCCATCATGGATTCTTTAGGAGATCCAAATGGTCCTCCTCCGCTTTGGACCCAACTGCATGACTTCATCTCCCGGATACTTTTATTAAACATTGATCTACAATTTTTTCCTTCTTCTATTTTGCTAGTTCATTGATATTACAATTTTTTTTACTTCTTATTCCTAATTGTGTCATTGATGTTCCAATTTATTTTCTAATTCAAATTTATTTTCCAGGTTGGAACAGGGAGGTCCCGTCGTGTGTCTAATGACAAATGCAAGCACACTGGGATTGATTTGCTCATTGCAGACATCCTAGAGAACTTGCCAGTGCCTGGGATTTCTGTACCTAGTACGGTCATTCCACCTTGGAATGTTCGACCGGAGAAGTATGTTGATACCATCTTTGAATTTGCAGAGATTTACCTGCATGACGATGCAACACTTCTCCTTTTCCATCCAAATGACCGTGATGTTCTTATCGACGTGGAGGAGTGTGCGGAGACTTACAACTTCCGCTTGGAGTGTGATTGGTGGGGCATGAATGATCTTCCATTGGCTTCTCCACGGAATCCATCTACTACGGTAATTGTCATCTTTATCTCTTCTTTTAGTTATCATCCATTCAATTTTTTTCTTTAATTCTTTTTTCATTTTCTTATTTTATATTTATATTTTCTTATATATATTAGTGAACATTTTGTTTTGGCAATGCACCCGTTTTGGGGTTTAATTATTCGTACGGAGTGGCAATGTCCAATCCAAATTCTCCATTGGCGAGAATTTTGAACACCATGACTACTTCTACAACTTTGTGAGTTCTGACTCACAACTCATGCACGGGAGTGTTCCATGGCGAGGGCCTCGGGAGAAAAATCCGGAATTTGTGAAGTTCTATATTGAGGCTCTCTCCAAAGTTGGAGATATTATATTGGATTGGAATGCCTCTACATGTTACTTCTTAATTTCATATTTTTTTTGCTACAATTTTTTCAGTATCTAATCTTGCATTTTAGAATCATATCATATTTGTTTTAACAGTCAATTTCTACAGTAGGTGCTTCCATTCGTGCTTGCCAATCTCTTGGCAGGCACATTTTGGCCTTTGAGGAAGACCCGGAGATCTTCAAGGCTCTTTTGGAATCCCTCATTCCCACCTCAATTCCTGCTTCTGTAGTTCAGAAGAGGAAAGCTGTGCGGCGAGGCATGGGAGATCGTGCAGAGAAGAAGCTAAAACTCAACCGTGTTCCTTCTTGTGAGTAAGTTCTTCCCTTACTTATGAATTTGTTATATTTCTTACATTTTATGGTCTCAATTTGGTTTCTTATTCTTTAGTTACTTTGCAGAGCTCCAACATTACCCTCATCTCCTGCTGCATCGATGCTTATGGTGTTTACACCATCAGCCAGCCTATTTCTTCTTTGCTATGCAGCAAACGCGGCAATGGTGATGGCAGCTTCGACATCTCTACCTAAACGGCGATCCAAGCGCTCATATGATAGGCATGTTATGCAATATGTAGATGTAGAGGCCAACGAAGGTAGTTCTGAAGACGAAGACATTAGCTCTAGCATCTACAGTTAGTTTTATGATTTGCATTTGTTTTTATTTGGATTTGGTATGGGTTAGACTTGGTCAGACTTGGATGTGATTTGGCTTTGATTTGATTTTCATATACGCACACTATATATGTTTTACATATTTTTCCTACTCCATTGTATCATGTCTAGTACCTAATATATGTTTATTATTTCTCTAAATGTTTTGAGTATCCAAACTATCTAACATTTCAAGATCTGTTCCTTCAATTTCATCTCTGACAAGGGATTCAACATAGTCCAATGGCTGAGATGGATAAAAATGATCTACAAATTCCCTGATGGTCATCCCACGGTTATAGGTTTCATCTTAAAGAATGTGTCAAAATTCACGGTCATAGGCACTGGTATATTCATTTTTCACAGAAAAAATATTTCAAAATTACTCATTTGTTTCTGCTCACTGCTCACCGCTCACCGCTCTAGGCTTACATAATAGCAATCCCCGACAAATCTATACTAAACTACATTCTATTTTGTCCTAACCCTTTCCAAGTGCATTGACATGATGATCGAGGATTGTTAAGATTGTATTAAAAAGTGGAGGATCACTACTACAAAATCTGTGGCCAAAACAACAAAATTTCAATTGAAATCTGTTGATCCCTTTTGTTGTTTCGTACTTGTTGTTTTGGTCAATAATCAACAGAATATTTTTTTCTGTTGTTTCAGCCAAATCAACAAAAAAAAATTGAAAAAAAAAAATCAAATTTTTTTTCTACTGCCCGAGATTTCCGGGTAGCACAAAAAATTTGATTTTCGTTGCCCAGAACCACCTCCAAGCAACCCATTTCCCCACCCCAACCAGCCAATACACACCAACCAAGTTCAAACCCACGACTTCGTGCCCAACATCCTGGAGACCTAACCAACAAACCACCACTAAAACTTTATGTTGATAATTGGTATTATTATTTTATTTATACATTAACTCCTTCATGTTTTTAAACTCAGCAGACTTTGGAGGCCATTTTTGCATAGTAGAACAACTTTTTTCGAAAAACTTCCAACTAAAAAAAGTTGTTGAATCAAGCTCAATTTCACCTCCAAAAATCCGTTTGTGATTTTGAGACTCCAATCAAAAGTTATGAACAAAAATCAGAGAGGTTGTTTGAAAATATTAAAAAAAATTATCCTTGATATCTCTCTTTGAATATTGTTCATAACGTTTGATTGGAGGCTCAAAATCACAAACGGATTTTTTGAAGGTGAAATTTAGCTTGATTTAACAACTTTTCTTAGTTGGAAGTTTTTTGAAAAAAAATTGTTCTACTATGCAAAAATGGCCGCCAAAGTCTGCTGAATTGAAAAAACACTGAATTTTGAATGTTTGAGCTAAAAAAATTCATTATACATAGAATTTCAATTATGGTGTTTTCACTACTAAACAACCAAGGCAACAAATTTTGGTGTCAACAATATTTTGAAGTTAAACTAAAAGTTTTGAAGTTATTATTTTTGATAGTTCATATTTTTGAAAAATATATTCTCTTAGAAGTGTAGTTTGAGCATCAAAAATTTGACTTTGAAAATTAACAATTTTGATTTTTCTATTCAATATTTTGTGTAAGGGTGTCCATTTCTAATCTTAATTTTCTAATGATTGTTGAGTAATCTTGGAAATAATTCTCAAATACACTATAACTTGAAGAAAAATTGTGTGTTTCTATGACTTCTAACTTTGAAGACTTTGTTAACAATCCTTTTGAAAGTATGTGAAAAAAATTTCAAACCAATTAAATCTATTTGTCATAGCTACGTGAAACTATCCATTTAAAAAACAACCCATTGGAGACATAACTTTTAATTGCAACTTTGAATAGTTTGAATTTTCTAAACATTGAATGAGTAGTAAAACACATTTTTGGCAAAAATTTTATATGAATCATATTCAACAAATATTGCATTGTAAAGGGCATACCCCAAAGTAGAAAATAGATTGAAACATGCCTCAAGGCCATAAGAGTTAATTAATTATTTGACATCAATGGACCAACCTTAATTGTCCTAGATAATGCTAAAGGTATGAAAACATTCTAAAATCTTTCCAAATATTATAAAATGTATTAAATTGAATGTAAAGATTTCTAGAGATATCCAAAGATACCCATATTCCCTAAGATTCTAAAAGATTATCTGATATTCCAAAAAGATTCCAAAAAGATTCTGAATTCAACACAAATCTGTTGATTTTGTCATTGCACTATTTGAATCAACATAAAGTTGTTTGCTTTCTGTTGGCATTTACAAAAACAACAAAAATCTATTGATTTGGTCGTTGCAGTGCTCCAAATAACAAAAATTAGTTGATTTTCTATTGATTTGGTCGTGGTTTTCTAGTAGTGGATTGAAGCAAATGGGAGTATTTAGTAGAAGATTGAGTTGGGTGAATGACCGCCTTTCACTTTTCTACCTTACTTGAATATGGAAGGAGAAGTATTTAGAACGTGGACATCATTATGTTGAACCACAAGACACAACTAGACGTAAAGTAAAGTATCTACACCCAAAACCAACCAAATAGGAATTCTATATTGAATGAGATTCTATTGATTTTTATGGTAGTCAAGAACAAATTACAGATTTTCTTAGAATGTATTTTTTTGAATTACTTACAAAAGCTTTTTCTAAATCCCCACCTAGACTCTTAGAAATAGTGGGAGTAAATTTTAGGTATTTCAAAAAACACTCCTCTAGATTTTTTTAAATAGTGGGGATACATTTTAGACAAGAATTTTTAGGGGTTGGAATTAGGTGTATACAACATTCATGAACACAAAGAGCATGGTACCTTTTCTAAATTGGCACTAGCTATTAAACAAGTACATTCATGTAACCATATTAAAGTCCCTTGATTTGGGAAAAAATTAGCATTCAAGAATTTTGCTTTACTATCACATGAATATGTTTTCTTTTTTAATAAGATGGATACACCTAGAATTGCACCTTGCCTAAAACCACCATCAATATTATGTATACATCTCCAAAATCAATATGTATGTATATTGAAGAAACAATTCTAGAACATCTACCACAAAAACTTTGACCCTTCCTATCTTTTGCATACCATATCTATATATTGCGTTCTTTAGTGCATTGGAACCTCTTTTTAGAAAAATATGAAAATTTGGCTGGTCTACTTAAGCGGAAAAAATAGCAATTTGGGGGGTATCCACTTTGAGTTATCAAAATTCCAAAGAGCCATTTTCATGATGGGTACCAAAGTAGTAGAGTACCTACTTCTTGATTAACATTGGAACTTGGCATTACTGAGTCAAATCCACTACATGTAATCTCCTATAGTGAAACTTCAAAGTAAAACATTATATCTTTTAAACTCAACTTAGTGTTTCCAGAATCAAACATCTCTCACAAAAACATAGATTTTCTAAAAGTGGAATGACTTACAACAAGGTACATGACTCACCTTGCCCAAGGCAAGAAAAACTCAATCAAATATTTAAATTTACTTACCACAATTATGTTCTCTAATCAAACTACTTAGTTGAGAACCAAACATGGGGTTCGAAGACTTCTTGGAAGGTGCTATACAATTGAAATTTCTATACCTTAGTGACATTTTGGACTATACCACATCAAAAGCAAAGACATATGTAAACTCTAGAACAATTAGTAAGTTGCAAACTTTAATTAAATCAACTATAACTATTCATTCATATGGTGCTAAATAATGTGTAATTGAATATGTATATTCAAATTTAAAAGAAATTGAAAATACAACAAAAAGAGCTAAACAAAAGGAATCATGTTGTAAAGATCAATCATGTCATCATTTTTGTTTTCATACAATCATAAGATCTATTAGTAAAACTATTGTCAAACTTTTGATTTGAAACACAAGTCAATTTCTAAAGGAAGAAGATACTAAAGACACTCAAAGGAATTCAAATCAAAATCAACCCTAGTTTTTGACATTGGGGTGTATTCACATAGGCACCAAACTGCAAATACACGGCACTAATTTTTTTCTATTGTGTATCTATTCAAATATGAACACTCACTCATCAATTAAGCTTGAAATTTAACTTTCATTATTCACTAAGATCCTCAACACAATCAATAGTGAACTTAGCTCATCTTTGAAACAACTTCAATCAGAAGACATCAAGCCAAACTTGATTAGATCAATAGAGCCAAAATTTTGGCATAAGATGTGAATGTTCCTTGATGTAGATGTTCCCTTGCTTCCATATATAGAAAGAAAATTGGACAAATTCTCCATTGCAAAGATTGCAATGAGCTTTGCTCAACCAAAATTGAGTTTAGCTTATTGCCAAAACTAAACTGTTGTACTTGTGCTATTGCATTAAAGTTCAAGAATCCCAACTTCAATGCCATAACCCATGTAGGCATTTGGGGACAACAATGGTCAATGGCCTCACTTTAGCCCATCAAATGCCGTGGTCATTGATAATAAGAGTTCCAGAGTGTCATACAGTTTGGATGCAAATCTGTTCACTACCAATCTATTTTATGTGGTTGATTTGACAAAATTAGGCAATGACAACAACTACTTGAAATCCATTCTTTGGAAGATGTTGGAGGCTCTCTATGTCTCTATAGATGATTTTCATTCACAAAATTCCACACTTGTGCACAACATTGCAACCAAAAGATAAAAATTGAATCAAAATGCAAACACTAGTGGTAGTGCAGACTTAGTAGAAGGTGAGGGAATATGTGAACTATGTGGTTCACCCTCATTCATGCCCCCTCACCTTCTATTCATCTTTAATTCTAACTTTAAATGTGTATGTGTGTTTGTAGAAGAATGTAGGGAAGAAGGAGACAAGATCAAAGGCAACAATGGCAAAGGAAAAGAGACATGACTTTGTGGCACTGAAGGTGAATATTTCAAATCTGACTATGTAGTAGCAAAGATTTGTATGTCAACAAATGAGTTGCCAGATTCCTCTGATGTAGTCAGGAATGATTGTTCAGTCATACACTAGTCGTGTAATTGTTGTGCACTAGTAGTCGGGAATGACTATTTAGTTGTTTACTAGTTGTGTACTTGTCATTGAATAGACATAAGTCATCCATATTTGTCACCTTGTCATTATGGTATAGTCATTGCATGCACGAAGGACTACTTTTTGAATGCAAGGTATGTTGTGCAAGTGCTATGGTTAGTAGTATTTGATGAACCAAATCAATTGCTTTCATGTTGTAGTTCATTGTGTATGATGATGTGCAACTCATGAATTCACGTGTTTCTGGGTACAAGGTTGCTCTAGGAAGAATCAACGGTATAGAAAGGGTGGACAAGTTCCATGACATGCTTATCCCGAATACAAGGTTTAAAGTGGATGTGTGAGAAGTTTCATAGTCTAATATGCTTTTGACCAAGAGGTTCTTTGTGATGTACAAGGTGACAATGTAATTTGGGACCAAAAGTACATCAAGTTGAACCTCTAATATTTGTTGTTGGAAGACAATGTAGTTTGGAAGTAGTAAATATAGTACACTAGAAATTTGCCCATTTTTTTTATAAGGATTAGACATGCTTTGGGCATTTGGAATGCTCATTATCAATAGTGACAGACCTTTACATGTAGAAATTGGTAGTTGGGGTTATTATGAATCTAAACCTGGATACAATCATTTTGTAGGTTTTCACATTCATTGTGATAATGTACTCATGCATAACTAAGACAACCCTAACTTCCTATTGGTAGTCATTTATAATTGCAATGGCCATTCTACAAGTTATATGTAGGTAACTTGTTAGTAAATAAACTCCACAATAAATGAACACCTTGTAAAGAAGACTTTATTGTGTATAATACAACTATAGTATTACTAATATAGAACTCAATTGTTACTATAGTAGTACTACGGGAAAAGAAATGATTATCGTTGAATTTGGACTCTATTATGTTCATACTAGAAAACAACAAAAATGTCACCATTTGAACTTTCAAATGCCCAACCAATCAAAAACTACCACAAGGCCAATGTCAGCCCCACCATCTTTATAGTCAACAACCAAAAATATAACTAGAGTATGACTAAAGCAATCCACAACAAATGTCAGGTTCTCATAGACATGTCAATAAAAATCCATGTAACTATGGTGATATAAAAAAATACAATCATTTGTATAAAAGACTCGTTCATAATGATTGCGACACCCAAATTTTGCAACAGTCATACATATCCAAAATGATTGCAAACAAAGTCATACATCCAATTATAAAAGGTTGAAATGCTAGTAGTGCTTCTAGAGTGAAGGGTCAAAAGGTAGAGTTCTTTGTTTCTTGCAATTGATTGGTCAAAATCATCAACCTCTTGACTAGGGCTTTTTTTGGCTTTTTTGTGCCAAATTGCACTAGAAATTTTTTTGGCTTAAAAATGACAAAAAACCATGAAATTTTTTGCTAGAAAACTTTGAAATAAAAAAAATTAGATGGAATCACCAAACTGTGAATGAAAATAGAATTAGAGACATGTGATATGTACAAATGTGATATTTTCTATCCACTATTTGGATGAATGCTGAAATTTGGAGCACCACCATAACATTTTATATTTGCCACTATGGCACTTCATAAAAAATGAAGAAAAGCCTTGCTCTTGACCTTTGGCTGTAGTGTACATTGCTACTTTCTAGAGAGTCTCTCACTATCAATTTGATCATTACGGAAAAGCTTTACAAGTCATATATCATGAGCTCCATGTCCTATCCTTTTTCTTCTTTAGTGTATCCCAATTCCATTTTGGTATTAAGAATATGAAATTTTTATTATCCTCCTTGTTTTATAAGTTAGCTAGATTTGTCCATTGAGCCATCCTTAATCCAACTAGAAACCATCCCACTAACGCCATTGTGAATTGGCAACTCCAACAAATATTCTTCAATCCAACTAAATTTATCTTTTTATATGCTTGACCCTAACATTTTTTTCCAAGCTTGACAAGTTGGCTACATATGGAGAGACTCTAAATTTGCTCATATGTGATAGTAGGAAGAATTGTAAATGTCATACCTTTTTATGTATTTGTTATATAAGCTAATAAATTGGAACTTTCCTTTTTAGTTTGAAATTCAAGGTTGGAATTTTGGACTTTGTATTATTTCTCTCTCTATATATAAAAGGAAGGGAGGAAATCTAAATCTGTTCTTTGCCCATTAATTGAAGGTTAAATTCTTCTTTAGTCCAAGAGATCAAAATTTATGTTCATTTTCTTTATCTTTAGCAAGAATGTATCCTAAGATTTGATATGATAATAAAATATATAATATATAAAGCTTAATATCAAAAGAATTTAGGTGTATATCATTTTCATAAGAGCTAAAGAATAGATGATGAAGGACAAAACTCTAACCTCTTCACCCTAAACGTATTTGATGTTTTCATGCCCAATATTGCTTCAAAGTATTCAAATCCAAAGCAAGGCTAATATTCCTATCTATATTTATTCATTAAAAAATCCGATTGTAGGATCCTTTAGTTAACTTGTTAAATTACACATTTTTTTGATTTCCAAATAAAAAACTTTATCGATTGCAAGAGATCAAGTCCCTTGAATTTCACAAAGAAATATTTTCAACTCTTCCCAAATGGTTAGATTTCATCTTTTTAATTTTTTACACAAAAATGGGTAGATCCTACATCTTGTTATTCTACATAATATGTTGAAAAAATAAGTTGGAAATACATACAAAAAATTTCACATTCATACTTGAAAAAAATAGTGAGTAGAAAGAATTAGAATATGATTAAAAAATACTAAATTGTTGAGAATTTAGTTATGGAGTAGAAAAATGCCAATTTCAATGTTATTAATATTGTAATAAACAATGTGCATCCAATAATTTTATTTTTTTCAAAAATATTAGAAATTGAGCTAAGTGAAGGACTTCAAAGTTTATTTTTGAGTAGAGATTCTATAACCACCCACAAACTAAAACTCCTCATAGCTTTCATCTTGTTGATCTTTATAACTTTTGACTACATGGTTAAAAAGTTATTGCATGATATGTATTTTTCATTGTTGAACAAGCAACTCAAGGAGCTCATAAAATATCACTATTTTAAAAAATAAAATTTTTGTGTTATAATATGCACCTAAAACAAAGCTAACCTTTAAAGGACACAAACTCAAATGTTTAGATTATTGAAACAATAGGTGCATTTTTTGTTTCTACAACAAAGTCAAGTCACCCATTGGCCATTTTTCACCTCAATGTCATTAATCTCTAAAGGATGCATGCATTGTTCATACAATGTTGATACTATTGGGACTTTTAAGTACCAAGGCCATTTGCATGTAGAAAAAATTGTTTTTTCATCGGAGAATGCATGAGAGTGCACCTTTGCTTTGTGATTTTCATAGATTGTTTTGCAACATGATTGTGCAAATAACAAAGTCTTCTATTCTAAAATTGTTGAAAGAGTAGAAATCATTGTAGGCCATTCTTGGCCTTAGCATCCTACTAGGGATCAGGGTTAAAAACACAAAATGTTTGATGGGTGACTTTCTCTGTTTCAACTGATTAGAATGCACCTATTGGTCCAAAAATGTCCAAAAATCGAATCATATTTGAATGAGTGCCTATCACCGAGCGGCGTCTATCTAATCAAGCACCTCCCCCCGACCTGTGCACAGTGTGCAATTAGAGAGTTCTGGGTTTACTTTTCGACCCACTTTCTGTCACGTCTTCCTGCATTCCCACGTTGCAAAACAGCAGTTCCTGTGCTCCACTTTTGTCCAATTCGGTTTCAACTTTTTGGGTTCATCTTCGCCGATGCAGGTTGAACCAAGTGCTCTGAGCTTGTAGACGTTCTTTTCGCAAACCCAATTTGAGCTTTTCCTCACCATCAATTTGTCCTTCAAGGTAGTATTTCACTACTTCTCGGTTGTGAAGATGCTGCTTCTTGTATTTGGTCCACGAATTCGCCTCTTACACTCTCTTCGAAACTGCAATTTCGAAAAGCACAACTGTTGAACCTAACGGGGCCGACGAGCTTGCTTTGAAATCTCTTTCCGTTTGAATTTTGAATCTTAGTTTCGGCTGTAAAGGTGCGGCTACGTGTATTTCGGATCCGTGAATGAGCTTGGATCAGAACTCTCTTTCAATTTCAATTTCAACTTTCTAAGGGTTTTGATCTCGCAGGGTTTTCTTTGTGAATACTGCTGATCGAGGGTTGGCAAGCTCATAGACTGGTCGCAATGCCGGAAAGGAAGGGCTCGGAATCTTCTCCCAGTACTTGTGTTCGAGGATGCTGCCGGAGCGATTCTTTCCCTTTGGACATCCCTAAGTCTGAAATCCAAATTGTGACTGAAATTGCTCGGGGTAAGTAAGAATCTCATCTTTGTAAAACTTTTATAATAAATATCGAATGTGGGCACAGGCTCCTGTTTATGGACTACATTTCCCTTCGTCAGGAATTCAATGATACCAATTGGTTTAGTGGATTGCTGCTGCCATCATACGTATCCGTCAGAAAATTTTCAAACATGTAGTCAATGAAAAGCTTGAATTTCAGAAAATTTATGTTCTAATGAGGTTGGGAACACATTCGCATGGTTTTGAGTGGTTTCTCTTAGTAAAATGGAAATGTTTAATGTGAGTTTAGTTCCTATTTTTAGATAGGGTTCCAAATTCTTGTTATCCGGATGTTGTAAAAATAAGATATGAATTTTCAAAGTGAGCAAAACCATGAGTGGGATTTGACTCCTCACTGTCATATTCACTAGATTCTGAGTATGCAGTTCTCAGTAGCATTTTAGTCTACTTCTGGCTAAACCTCTCCCACGAGAAAGGATTCACTATTTTTCTTGTGATATTCATCTGTGTATTATTTCCTATTTGCAATGTAGTGGATGATGTGTGTTGCTTTTGTACTGTGTTGCGGCTTATGGTTGATTTGATGGTCCAGGGACTGAAAGTGTAGTATATGAAGCCCGGTTTGGTGGCAAGTCCGTAGCAGCGAAAAAGCCTCGTCTGTCTACAACTGATGACATGAACCGATTCCACACAGAATTGCAGATTCTTGGGTTCGTAATCCTTCTCGTTTTGAGTTCCCTCAATCCTTGATTATGTTTTCTCCAACCCTTAACTTTAGGATTGATATTAGGTTCTAGTTTAAAGTTTCTTCTAACTGGAAGTACAAATCGTTCTGATTGTGTTTTTTCGTTCTATAGAAAGTTGAATCATCCAAATCTTGCTACTTTGATTGGTGCACGTGCTTATCCTCCCGACTACTACTTCCTGTATGAGCTCTATGAGCATGGGAACTTGGGTGATGCACTTCACGTGGCCGATTGGCGACCCTCTTTGCAACAAGTTATGACCATTGGAACACAATTGGGTTAGTTTGCTATCCTGCTATTATGTTCGAGTTTTTTCATCGTGGAGAGCAGTTTTCTGTTGTTTCTTTGCTTTGTGAATATAAATGAATCTCAGTTTGGTGTGCTGCAGCTAAGGCGCTGCAATACTTGCACAAGAAGGGCATTGTGCACCGAGATGTGAAGCCAGCCAACATTCTGGTTAGTGTTGCTCAATTTGAGCTTATTGTTGTCCTTTGGAACTTCTTTTGGTGTGCTTGTGGTAAACTTGGATTTGGAAGCTAATAATCAATTGTAGTTACTTCTACGACATTTTTCTATTGTTTGAAAAATAATGGAAGGTATGATTTTTCTCTCTGTAAGTACATTCTGGTACCTTCCTTGAAGCTTCCTAAATGATACATTTGCACTCTTTAGTTATGGAAGCGGCCAGAAGCTGTGAATTTTGGGTGCTATATTCTTGAAGAGGATTGGATTGTCATTTCTCTAAGTACAGACGTACTGGTATGCTTGTTGACGGAGAGTACATTGCAGCTTGACAGCAATTGGGATGCGCACTTAGCCGACTTTGGGCTTGCTGCTCATGTTGCAGACCTTGCAAATAGCAGCTTAGAAAATTGGAAATCTTCAGGGAAGCCAACTGGTGGATTCCACAAAAAGAATATGGTCGGTACGCTCTTATATATGGCTCCCGAAATTCTAAGGAAAGATGTGCAATCCGAGAAGTCTGATGTTTATGGATACGGCATCACTCTCAAGTACGTAGCTCATAATGCTTCTTCCTTGACCCCTTGTATCTTCCTTGCCGAAGTTTTCATCAAAAAATCCATTTCTGAATGTAAAAGTCTTTCAAGAATTGAACATGTTTCTATTGCTGAAAACTGTAGGGTATGATTTCGGCTTTCTATTGGGAATTTGTTACCTTCCTTGAAGCTTGCTAAGTGATTCATTTCAACTCGTATAGATACGGAAGCAGTCAATTGGACACTTAGGGGTTGATAGATGTTTCTGGATAAGGTTTTCTGTGCTCGTTGTCAACTTTGGTTGAATGGATTTTGTTTATAGTCCCTTAATCATATTCAACTCTGGCTAAAAAGATCGGCATATTTTTACGCTGAACAGAAGTTAATTGTGCAGTTTTCGGAGGATAAACTTATTCGTGTGATGGAGGTCGTGGTGGTTCTATGCTATTGCAACACGTTAGTCAAGTAATGTTGTTGAGAATCTGCCAAATGTTTTCTTCATTTCTGATCGTGATACTTCTTGACTGGATTGTTGGCAGTGAACTTATCACAGGTGTTGTACCATACACTGACCGAAAGACTGCAGCTCAGGTTAGCTCTCTCAAAGGAAGCATCTTCTTATAACTCTCTAAATTTCCATTTCTTGAAAATATGAAGTTTAGGAAGTGTCCAGTATAAACTATCAGTCCACTTCGAATGAAATATTGAACAATGTGGGTGGTCCCTATGTGGGTTAGTCTTTCCCTAAATGACGGAGATTTCATGCTTCTAAAATGACCGATTTGATTGATCATATACTAAAAAGTTTTATTACAGATGTGGCCAAATTTTTAAGCAGTAGAATCAGTGAAGATCATTGTTCTTGTTCGTGGAAAGTGTATAAAATCGAATTAAAAGAGTTTCCTATGTAACCTGCTTAATAATCTATGAGTATTTTCTTACGATTTGTGGTATGGTACCTGGCAGGCACACACGGTTCTGGAGATGAATTACTCAGAGCAACAGCTCTCTTCGGCTGTAACTTCACAAGGCTTGAGACCTGTAATTGCAGGTCCAGAATCTGGAATTCCATTCCAGTTGTCGACCTTGATTGAACAATGCTGGCACTGCGACCCTGCAAAGCGTCCGTCTTTTGACGATGTAGTGGAGTCCTTGCATGAAATCACTGCCAAACTATTCTCTGAGCATCAATTGGCAGACACATCAGCCGGGAAACCAGATGTTTCTATCTCGTCAAACACTGATAAGAATGGTCTGGAAGCAGTTTTGAACTACACTCAGCAGAAGAGAACAGATGTGAACTGGGCCTCTCGGACTCTTGAAGGGTTGAAATCCACCGTTATGGAGCCTTCATCTCCTGCTTGGCTAAACCAAGCATCCGAGGACTCAAGCTACCTCCCGGTGCTGTCAATGGGTTCATTTGCAACAAAAGGAGCAAGACAAACAATGGAGGATACGTACTTCTTAAAATCTCAGCTGGGAGGAGCTCCCAATGTTTACGCTTTTGGCGTCTTTGATGGACATAGAGGTATGTTATTTGAAGTTCACTTTCCCGTCATTTTGGGTAAATTTCTATCAATGTGTTTAATATAAGAAATCAGGAGAAAGAATCGTTGATCTTGCTACCATTTTGCTTATGACATGATATTTTACGAATGGATCAGGGCCTGAGGCAGCAGAGTTTGCAGCTTTCGTAATTCCTGAGTTTTTGCTTTCAATGGCTTCCACTTCTAGGTACACCATTTATTCTAATTACCGTATTATTCTCTATTTCGTATTGGCCATTATGTGTTGGTCACTTGTTTCTAGAGCACTTTTCTCTCAAAATCTTCTTGATTGTGGTCTCAAGGTACACTACTGACAAGAAGAAAATCATTACTCTCTAGCACACTGTTATGGTGTTACATGAAATCATGGAGAAAACTAAATAGAATAAATGGTACAGTGAGACAGTTGTGACGATCCTGTTCTATATTATACAACTTCGTGTTTCATTTCATTCAGTTTGCCACTATTTGTAGGCTCGGTTGGCCATGGTTATGTGTGGAGCCTTTACTCTCCCTTTTGGAAGTTGAATGTGCTATTTGTTACTTGAAATTGACAGGAAAAAAACAGACTCATTCATGAAAACTATGTTACTTGTTGGTTGTAGCCCACAGGATGCTTTGATGAGTGCATTCATTGAAACGGACGTGGCTTTCCGCCGAGAGTTGGACAGCCAACGCCGATGGAGGAAAGGCGGTGGTTTTGATTGGCACCCCGGGTGTACTGCAACCACAGCGCTTCTTGTGCATGACACACTCTATGTTGCCAATGCTGGAGATTGCCGAACCATTGTTTGCCGGAGAGGAAAAGCTGTTCCTCTTAGCACGGTATTATTATCCATCATGTGTCTACACAAACGTTTCTATTGTTCTAAATTCAAAGCAAAGGAACTCAAAGCTGACCTTGTTTCAGTGAAAAAGTAGGGTGAATCGAATGAATAATGCCATGGATACCGTACCGCAGAGGTTAGTAATGTTTGAATTTAATAAGTATACTCTGAGAATAAGAACCAAGAAAATATTTCAGTTCCAGTGATGAGGATCAAATTCTAAACCTAGATGGTCCCACTCTATTGCTCTCCCTATCACATTGAGTACTGTACTATCGTATATGATGGACGTGCATATTCTATTTCCTTTTAACAAATCCCAAATGTCAAGGAAAATTCTGATCAACTTTGATAATATAAAATCTGAAAATAGAATAATCATTTGGTTTTATTACATACTGCTCCTGTTATTGTTAATCAAAAAATTGTTGGACCCCGCAGGATCATACAGCAAGCTGCAACAGTGAGCGGGAACGAGTAATAAAAGCTGGTGGGTCTGTCAGTTGGAGAGTCAACACCTGGCGAGTTGGTGCAGCTGCGCTTGAGGTACTCGCTAAGTCACTATGTTTCCTAACGTAGGTCGGCAGCTGTACCAACCCTTAAACCCTAAACCCAAAGCCTTTTTTAACACTTTATTTTAACATACTAATGGTAAGCTTTAATGCAACGTATTGGCAGGTCACACGGTCAATAGGAGACGATGATCTGAAACCTTTTGTCACAGCGGAGCCCGAAGTAACTGTATGCAAGTTGTGCACTGACGACGAATTTTTGGTAAATTTTTTTCTTCCTTTCTGAGGTTGGCTTCTACATTTAGTCCTTGCTGTCAGTATTCAGCTATTATTGGATGACCAGTAATCTTTTTACTAGATAATGCCCAAGAGCTGGGAGGCTCAAGAGCATTATGGGACATAATGCCAAGTCTAGTAGTTCATCACAGACATGTGTATTTGTATTTTTTTCAAATTTTAAGGGTGTAGACAGAGTGTCTGTGTTATGAGTTATAATGCTTTTCTGACTATCCAATGGAATGGTGACAAATCTGCCTTGAAAACCAGACTTGGCATTATGTAACGTTAAAACATGAGTTGATGAAAACTAAAATATCGATTCATAGAGCGAATATATTCATTGGTAAGTCGTGTACCCTAGGGTCACGAGCAAGAAGCTTTTGATTGAGTAGTCACTCAGTGTCTGTTCAAACACGAGATTAAAAGTAAATGGAGTTCAGCAATAATTGCCTTAATACATAGTGTATCAGAGGCCTAAGAATTACTGCATAGAATAATCGGTAGTTTTTGGTGGTCACCAACACCTGAAGGTAACTGCACCTAATTGCTCTTTACTTCTAAAACAAATTCTTGCTGAAAACGTGCAACCTCTATACATGAGAGCTTGGGGTCGATTTGGGGCAATATGAATTTATACATGCAGTGTCCTAAAAATGCATGCAAAAATACTGTTTGAATCCTTTTAAATGACTCTTATTAAGATCCAACAAAATATTAGATAACTTAATAATACGAACCATTCAATAATAAATGATTATTCAGAAGATTTTAAGCTTTGATGGTGAAATTTGGCTCAGGTGATCGCAAGTGATGGTCTCTGGGAGACCATGCCAAATGACGACGTTGTGGCTCTCATCAAAGACACGGTGAAGGAGCCGAGCATGGTTTCGAAGAGGCTGGCAACGGAGGCTGTTGAACGGGGTAGTCGTGATAACATCACGGTGATTGTGGTATTCCTCAAACCTGTTGCAACAGTGGAGCGTGTGTACTAAGGAATCAACTTACAAAGGTGACAGACAACAAATAAGTTATCCTTGTTGTCCAAAGTTGGAATTTGAGTAGGGCTCTGTAGATTTTGAGAAATAGAAGTGGGAGGTGATGCACTTGCACATTGTTTGGCATAGCGACATATTCTGTTATGCCTTGTATAGATTGTTTTAACCCCTCATTCCCTAACGCTTGTTTGAGTTCAGAAGCATCATTGGTTTTGAAGTGTTATAGATCTAAATGTCACTAAGTTATAGAGATCTCAACTATACAATCTTGTAGTGGATGTGTTGTAGATGACATGAATCAAATTTTGGAGTTATTTGAATACGTAGATTGCAAGATTATAATTGCTTGTAGTGTTGAAAAAGGGATGTTGACATTTTCCTAGCAACACATTTGGAGGTGAAATTCAATTTCTAAACCTACTCAAATGAAAAAAAATTTAAACTATTAAAGTGATTCAAAACTAGCATACAAACACATTGGTGAAAGAAAATATCATTGAATTGAATCATGGTGTTTGCAAAATGACTTTGAAATGCCAAAAAAATAGTAAGTTGCAAAAAACACATCTAAGGCTGAACCTCTTACTAAAATGTTTCTTAGTTATTTATAATTTCTTGGATTGATATGAAATTTTAGCCATATAAACTAAACTAGTATGTACAACTTTTCCAAAAAAACTTATTGGAAATCAATACAATATGAAGAAACAAGATGCTAAAGTTCATTGTAATCCAAAAATGTTGATTTTGAATTTTGAATTGCTCCCAAACATTCAAAACAACTTGGATTGGCATGAAAATTTTATCACAATAATTAGACCACAAGGGAAATATAGCCCCCAATTTTTTTATTTATTGAAACCAAACATGAATGAAAGAGATACAAACCCCTAAAATTGCAGCCTTCAAATGTAATTTGGTGACCTCAAATTGAACCTATGAACTTCAATTGGCTTCCAAAAAAATAATACATTTTTGGATTGGTCTAAAAATTTACCACATAAATTGGATTTGAAACTATGTGAAGAAACTTTGATCCTTAGGTGATTTGGGGTTAATGCTCACCATTTATTTTAATATTGTGTATGATTAAATCAATCATTTGACTAACATTTATAGATTGCCTCAAGGCTCCTTGTTTGTATTATTCAAGTATAGTACCAATGAATAGCAAAATATCAACAATAAAGTGAATTACATGAGTCACAAGATTGATACTTAACAACCTTTACTAATTTGAATGAGTGTTCCATCGAATCTCACAAATACGGTCCTCTTCTATCCACATATATTCATCACCTGGTAATTTGGGAAGGTCACGCCAAGTTCTTGTAGACAAATCATAAAGCCATCCTTTGTCATTGTGCCAAGGCTTCAATTCGGTCAAGGTCACAAACACCACCAAGAAGCCATTTGAAGCAAGCAATTTCCACCTATAATTCTTCTTCTTTGGAGTGTTCTCCAAAGGTACACACTTGTGAACATCCACTTCTATCCATGTGGGCAAAAGTTGAGGATGATACTCCATAACATATTCTTTGATACAATATGTTTTTCGAGGCCGTTTTGTACACACTTCATTGCTAGAGACATTGGTATCCTTGAACAATACAAACACATGGTTCTTGAAGAATGCAAAAGATGGTACCTTCTCCTTATGCCATGGGCCTTGTCCAATACCAAAGCTTCCCATCACAAAATCATATGCTGATTGATTCCCAAACATGATGTTTTTTGCCTCACTTGGTTGGGACCACTGCCCTATCTTAGGATGAAAGACCTGAATATCTTTTGTGGTTGTGCCTCCCCTATCCACCTCAATGAGCACCTCATAACAATTCGTTTCATAATCCACAATGATGTGTTGCATGAGGACATTTTGCACATTCACAATAGGAGGCAAATCATATGCATATCCTATCAATGGATTCATTACCTTAAAGAAGAATGAACAAATTGATCCATTTTTCTTTGGAACCCGATGTCCTTCCATGACAAAAAGCACCAACCCTCCATCTTCACAACTCATAGGTCTCCATTGAGGTTGCAAATGCTTCATTGGCCAATTCATCTCTGGAACCCCAACAGAAAGTTGAAAGGCATGCCATGCATTCAATTTGGTATCAAACACCCGCACCAAAAACAAATTTGTAGGCCCTTCACATTCGATCACCTTACTTATGAGAGCAAACATCTTTGGGTGTGCCTCATCACATGCCCTTAAAAAGCCAAAGTCTCCCCTTGCACCCAAGCTTTCCTTCCAATCTTTGGAGACACATTGCAAATCAAGAATCTTATTCACTGGAAGGCGAGCAAAAATGAGCTGCAACAACTCAAAAGGTAGAGTACCCCAACACTTTGGGTTCATTGCTTCTTCATGTTCACAACACACGTGTTGACACACTTGCTCCTCCCCTCCAACATTCCTTTTGTCTTCCTCTCTCCTTAGTGTTTTGCTTCGTTTCCTGCTATGGACAAACTTGCCCTTTTGAACATCAAACGTTGTAGCTGCAAATTCAAGTAACTCTTGCCATTTGGTGGTAGAATCAGTTGCAATTCGATCACGCAACTTGCCTTGCAACACATGAGCTAATTCAAGGTAATTTGGCACATCAACCATCTTTTGGTGGCCTCAACCCCTTTGTAAAGACTGCCATATCACAAACACATCATCAATCATTGAATTTGGTCCCCAACATCTTAATTAAGGTAGAACATACTAAACAATTAGTCAAGAACAAATCCCATCTCCTATTGAACAACCCTTGTTACCAATAGCAAACCCATCTATTCATGCACTCGGTGGTCCAAACCAAGTCACAAATGGTGTCAACATGACTTAGTTAAATGACAATAGCTACTCATCTTTGGATTGAAATGGCATCTATTCATACACTCAATGGTTCAAACCAAGCCACAAGTGATGTTAACATGACTTAGCTAGATGACAATAGCTACTCATCTTTGGATTGAAATGGAGTTGTTTACACTCCACATACGTCAAAATACTTCTTCCACCATGAGCCCCAAATAAGAACCCTAAACCCTGAAGTCTCCCAAAGTCGAGCTCGGTAGCGACTACGACATGGAGGACGCTGAGCAACTGCAATTTCGGAAAGCCAAGCAGGCTTGATCGAAGGATACGGCAAACAACAAAGAATTTCCAGCCAAGGCTCTTCCTCTCACACCCTAATTCGTAAACGGTTCGTCACATTAGAGGCAAAATTACACAAAGCCGAAAACATGGCATTACAAACAAATGCTTCATCAACTGTATTGGACCACAAGTCAAGCAGCTCTGGAGTGTTGACAAACTTTAAAATGAAAACCCTAAACCCATTGCACTCTACCCCTACGATCATCGCCATCTCCAACACGCAACAACAATACACAAAGAGCTAGGTGAAGAATCATACCAGCACACCAATTCTCGAATAAGTAGAGCAGATCTCACATCCACAGTCCACAAAATGTACAATCTCCACACAACCCCCAGTCTAGTCCAATGCGAGCTTTCTAATATCGCATTCCCTGTCCTCTTCGACTTCTGTCCTTTTACAATCCCCCTTCGAACTACAGATCGCTGACGCATTCGAAGAACATCACTGCTTCTGATGCCAAGCGCATGATCCACGAACGCTCCAAAACATTGCCTCTAATCGAGATTGTAGAGTAGAGGAGCTCTTCCTCGCATCCCGAACTGACAAATGGACACAAGCACTGGCCACTCCACTTGACCTGGTTAATTCATCGCAGCTCCAACATCCGAAGCGTTTCTGGCATCGCCTTCAACACTCATCAAACAAATCTCTCGGTCGCCAAAAAAATCGCAACAACAATCAATAACCCTCTCGATTAATCACTCGCTCCTGAAAATTTGAGTTCTTGGTCTCCACGGATGATCTGTTTCGAAGGCTTCTGGACCCGCACGATGAATGGTGCTGTGACTAAAGGCGGCGGGCTTCCATGCAGAGTCAGAAAAGCTCAGGTGAAGGAAGGCACCCTCGCCCCATCAGCAACCGATATAGAGTGTTTGAAATTCAGGAGAGGCTGGGTCTACTTTGCAAGCATCAGTTCTTGGTTTCCGACCATCAATTCCTCCATTCTTCTCCTGAAGCACATCTGTCCTTGGTTTGGAGTGTCAAAGTGAACAAGAAATAGTCTCTTAAATGAGTGGTTTTAAAATAATTTGGACATTGGACATGGGTCCAGACCAACTTTTGGCTTTCAAAATGCATAGTAATTTCAATTCAAGTGTTAAAATTACCAAAATGTATACAATCCTTGTCATCTTATCAATGCACCACCAAAAAATATTTGCTTTGCCTTGCACTACTCCTAATCATGTTCAAAAAAATGCCTATTTGATTAGTTATGGGTGCCTTTATTGTATCCTTTTTTTAAAGGAATATTAGGCAATATATTCTACCATTTGTAATGAGTGAAGTCATTGAATTGCTATATATAATGTAGTCTACTTAGGATAATATTGCTCTTTGGAGGATGAATGTACACTTTGTTGGATGAACCACTAAAAGACCAAGGCCATTTTTTTTGCCAAAATACACTCAAAACTACCATTTCTATTGCAAAATGTAAAAAAAATTGAAAATTGTTTCTTTTGCATATATAACCATAGGATCTTACAACTAACTAGTATGAAAATATATGAACTTAATTCCAAAAAATTTGACTATATAGATTGCAAGATACCTAACTACATTTAAAGTGAAGAAAACAAGTTCTTTTACACATTGTGGGATTAAATTATTTGCATTTGAACCTTTTTAACTTAAATTTTCTAAACTATAGAGTTTTGAAGTTTAAATCTTTATGGTGGGGAATTGAGTTGAGACTCTAGGAAAAAATTAAGATTTCAAAAAAATTAAATTTTCATTCTTATAAAATTTGTTTAAATAGAAGTAGTGTAGAATGTAGAATTTACCTAATTGAAAAAATACCAAAAGAAGCAAGGTTTGAACATTAGGGAGGCAATTTGCTAGGTTTGTTGTATTAGGTTGTCACATATCAATTCTTAATAACCTATTGGTTTCTTTTCACTCATGTAAATCATTATTTCCATGTCACTTTGACTTTACAATTACAATTGTCCACTACAATGACATTCTTTTCTTATTTATTTATTTTTATTTTTATATTTTATTTATTTTGTATTTTTTATGAAAATATGTGTTTTTTTGTCTAGACTCAAGTCTCATATTCTTAATTTTTATCTCTAGATTATATCTTTCACAATTGATTATATTAGTTCAAATTATGCACTTCCAATTAAGTCACACACATACATTTACTCAAAAACTCTAGAACTCCAATCCTATACTAAAATATACTTCCTTCTTCCAAGGAAGGAGCTCCAACATCACTTGCATGAAAAAACTAAATTTCAATTAGCTTTCTTCGAAAAAACTAAATTCCAATTAGCTTTCTTCTTGTTCATATACCTAGACAATTGGTTGAAAGAGTTCAACTATTCGCTTCATACCCTTTGGCACCTCAACTACCATTATCTACCAATTAATAATTATAGCCCATTCACACTGCTAAATCCAATTCAAATTGATAATTCAAAACATTTTAGCAAAATTCATCAAATTAGACATTTACTATACAATTGTATTGTCTACAAGTAGGTATGAGATAGAAGGAAAACCTAAATTATTAATATCTCTAAGATGAAATTAAAATGCACTAATTCCAGTGGTGAGATTTTCTTAGAAAGTAAAATAAACCATGAAAAACTTTTTAATTTGAAAAAAAATAAAAATTGCATTAAAAAATGAGTCCTACAAGTTATTTTTTCAAAAAGATGCTTAGATTACCCAGAAAATAAGATTGTCCATAACTATCACATCACTTATCCAAATGAAATGAATCAAATATTTCCATTTATACAAAAATATAATTTATGTGAAAATAAATTTAAGAAAAAAATTCAAATTTTTGAATATTTTTTGTTGCTTGATCTCCTTTGTTTTGAGCTTATTTAGGCATAATTTTTGTTCCTAAGTACCAATTGAAAAAAAATTATATTGCCATGAAGATAATAAGATTTTCTATATTCAAAAAAGTTTCAAAAAATCATGACAAAAATTGAGACCGTAGGTACTTGCTTGAAATCCAATTAGTTCCCCAAAGGGACAATGGTTATTTGGGGGTTAAGTTTCATTGGCATTTTGCATATTTCATCCATTTATACTACTTGATTTACACTTCTATGTGAGTAGATAGAAACTACATTTCAGGAGTTTTTGTCAAACTAAAAGCAATCCAAAAGTTCAAGTTCAATGTCAAAATAGTTTTTTGAACATTAGAAACTTGCCTACACTACTTTCACAAATCTCTTTTCAATTTTTTGCCATCCAAAATTTTAAATCCTCAGCTTCCAATTATTGCATAGTTCCATGCAAAAGTGTAGAATTTCTTTTGTTTTTTTGTAAGGTTTGACCAATTTTATGTGCATAAAAGTCTACCTTTGGTAATGCAAGGAAGGCAATCCCTTTCCAATTCCCATGTCTCGGTTTCATTTTAGTCATTTTAATTATTACAAAAAATATTATATTAATTTGTTTTAAATTTTTTAGCTAAAAGGCTATTTTTGCAAAAGCTTGAATTCAATTAGATTGACAATCAATGAATGCATTGTTTTGCAATTGAAACTAACTATGAAAGGTGGTAAATTGAGTGAAAAACAACCATGTGCAATAGATAAAAAGACAAGAGTGCTATTTTATGAGTATTAGAGCCTAAATTCAATAGTAGGAGAGTCTATGAGCCTCCAAAAAATTTTGTGATTTTCTGTAATTCTTATGGTGTAGACTTATAATTGTAGAATAGTATTCTAGCATGTATACAATTTGGGAATAAAAATTAGGGTTAAGAGTGGACTGTTCTCATTACATAATAGGGCAAAGAATATCATGAACTACTACAGAAATATAACATATCATGTCTTCAAAGGTCATCAACAATATGAAGTAACATAGTTTATATGGATTAGGGAGTCTATATGTGAAGAGTGGTGCTAGAAGATTTGGATGTAGAATTGTCAACACCACCTAATGACTCATTGTTTGAATCTTTAGTAGAATCATCTATAAACTTCAAAACCCATGAATTAACCTAATGGCCCTTGCAAGACGGTTTAGGATCATAGACTTCAAATTGTCTAGCTTGAGCCTCAATATAGATTAGCAGTTGGAATGGTTTTGGAGGCTGTAGAAGATAGCTGGATTTGCAAAGAATGGTTGATGTATTGCTATCTTCATTTCTGCAATTTGTCAATTAAAAAAAAAGAAAACAAATATGAGAATAAAATACAATACAAAACCTTACCATTGTACTCAAGAAGATTAAGGATAAACTTACTAAATCAAGATGTCTTTGCAATGCAACGAATTGACACTTCTTTCTCATCTAAAATCAATTTCTTGAGTTGTAGAACACTAAGGTTTAGACTGAGAATTAAAAACGGTGTGGGTGAATGGAGCAAGGAGGGCCTCAAATATAGGCTTATCAAATAACTTCAAATTCAAGTAGCTTCAAATTCAAGTAATTTTCACCATTTTGTGGTAGACTCGCTTGCAGTTTGATCACGCAACCTACCTTGCAATACACAAACTACCTCAAGGTAATTCAATACATCATTCGTCTCTTAGTGACTTCAACTCATTTTTAAAGACTGAGATATCATGCACGATTGCACACATCATTAGTCATCCAAAAAGTAATTCCACAAAGTAATTAAGGTAGAACATACTAAACAGTCAATTGGGAACAAATCTCGTCTCCTATTAATGACCTTTGTTACCAACAACAAAACCATCTATTCAAACACTTAGTGGTTTAAATCAAGCTACAAATGGTGTCAACATGATTTAGCTAAATGATAATAGCTATTCATCTTTGGATTGAAATGTAATTGTTTACAATCACTTATACATCTCAAACTTAAGGACAAATGGATTATTAACAAATATCGTACTGATTCAATGCCTTCATCACTATGTACTATAATTGCATCAATTATAGGCATTTTTATGCACTAAATCAGTGCAAAAACAATGAATATCAATAGCGTACAGTTTATGTACTTTAAGGATATGATTGTTGTGTCAAAACTACACAACAATCATGAAGTTAAAATACATAAACTGTACGCTATTGATATTCATTGTTTTTGCACTGATTTAAAGCATAAAAATGCACATAATTGATGCAATTATAGTACGTAGTGATGAAGGCACTGAATCAATACAATATTTGTTAATAATCCGTCTGTCTTTAAGTTTGAGATGTAGTGGTCTTATTGATTTACAATCTAGAATTTTGGAATTGCATAAAAAATTTAGATATCATGATGACAACTTGATCACAAACAAATTTAGTACTTCTATCCAAAGTAATCTCTATAGCAATCTCCAAAAATAACATTCCTACATTCGTTAAAATGTTTCTTCTACCTTAAGCCATAAATGAGAAATCCTAAACCTTTAAAGTAGACCAACAATCACCCAACGAAGAGACCAATAGCAAGTAAGACATGGAAGATGCTAAGCAACTACGATGTTGGAAAGACCAACATACTTGATAGAAAGGTAAGGCAAACACCAAAGAATTTCCAGCTAAGGTTTTTCCTCTTACACCCTAAATTGTAAACTAGTTGTTACATTAGAGGCAACAATGAACAATCATATAAAGCCGACAACGTGGCGTTATCAACAATTCCTTCAAATATTGTACTAGACTATAAATCAAGTAGTCCATGTGTTTTTTAAACTTAAAAATCCAAATCGTAAACCCATTGCATTGTACTTTGCAACAATCATCATTTTCAAGACATAGCACTAATACACAAGGAAGTGAAGAATCATACTTGTATACTAATTCCTAAATAAATAGAGTAGATCTCACATCTACAATCCACAATCTCTATATAGCCTTAGGGCAATGTACTGCAAGTTTTCTAGTAATGCATTCCATATCTTTCTTTGACTTTTGCCCTCTTACAATCCCCTCTCAAACTACAAATCGTTGAAGTATTTGAAGGCCATCAGTGCTTTTATTGCTAAGCGTGAGATCCACAAACATTCCAAGGCATTGCTTCTAATCAAGATTATCAAGTAGAAGAGCTCTCCATCGCATCCTGAATTGACAACTCTATAAGAAATTGGCTACATTTACGACAAGGCAATAATGACTTAGTATTTGATTTGAATTAGGAATGACTTGTGCTTTTATGATTGCACCAACCCAAAAACGTCCACAATGTCCAAGTGATTTTGCAGTCATGATTGCAATTGCAAGATGAAGAAGGGAAGAATTTAAAGATTCATCTACAATATTCTATTCACAATGTCGTCGACCTTTTGGTGGGGAAACCAAGGGTATCCAATATAGAGGCCTAAGTTACAAATGTTGACTTGACTATCATACAATGTAACACTACTAGAAAATTTCGTATTTTTGTTGTTTTGGTCGCGTTGATCCAGTCAAAATCTGACAGAAATCTGTTGAAACCAACATATTTCTATCAGATTTTGATCGGATCAACGCGACCAAAACAACAGAAAAATGAAATTTTCTAGTAGTGTAACTGGTCTTTGGTGTAGAGAGACTAGGAAATGACTTGCTAGGGAACCTAACAATGCAAGAATGAATATTCATGTTAATGACATGGAAAGCACTACGCTAACATTTATGCTAGTAATTCTTGGGTTCTTGAGCCAAGATTGCGCCCACTCTAAAATAACTTTTAGAGTCAAATCTTACAATTGGAGGGCACTTGGACATGACAATGACATAACTTTTATGTGACTCGCAGAAGGCAATTGGGCATATCTAAAATTTCTATTCTATAGGCCACTGTCCACTCAAGTAGGGCTTACTTATACTTAGTATTGGAATGCGACTATAGTAGCAATAAAACAAGGAAGTGTTGTCACCAATGACTATGAGAAGGCCTTTTAGAACAATCATATTATAAGGGTTGCAATTGAAAAATCCATTACACATGAGCTAAATCAAGGCATCATACACCAAATAAAAAACGAACAGTGTTTCTAAACCATTGTGGCTCTAAGCCACTATACTATCACTATACAATAATTGCCAATGATTAATATTGCATGAAACATGTTCAAGTCAAGGAGCATCAAGTGACAATTGTTCTAGTATTCTTTTATTATTAGTAGATTCTCTTCCATTAACAATTCTATAACTTTGACTAGGTTAATTGTATGTGATGGAACTAGTAGCTTCTAAGGAGCATTCAAACTTATGCTCTCCACTGTAATGCTAATGAAGCCATCCATTGTATCTACTACTTCTCATTGTGCTCTTACTTCTTTGTGTTGTATAACCTTTCAACCAGATCTCCCTTCAACATCTAAGGAAAAACTTGTGTAGCACTGTGGCCTAGCTAGGGAAAATGAAGGATTCTACTATACAAGGCAATTTGTGATGGAAGTTCACCATGAGGAACTCGGAGTCACCCTTCATGTAATTGGGATTCCCAGAATTGTCTTGGGTCTTCATCCACTCATAGCATAGTAGAATGATCTTCATATAGAATATGCTATAATCTAGTTCTTATATGTCTCTTAGAACTCCCATATAGTTCACCAATGTTTTACCTTCATTTTTTTGATGGAAACTAAAAACTTGAAGCTATCCTATTGTTCTAGCTCACCAATTGTGTCGTTGTCTCATCCTCCATTTGGAAGTGGTTACTAAACATAGTAATGTGTGCATGATGCTTTAGGGAAGTCGAACAAGTGATCCTAGCACTCTTCCTATGCCAAATCCATTAGCAAATTTGCCTATAACTTTTGATTTGAGGTCAAAATCTAAAACATATCTTTGGAGATTAAAGTGAAATTGATTTCCCAACTTTTATCAATTCAAATTTTTTTGAAAAAAGTTATTCTACTAAGCCTCAATGAGGTTTGAACTATTACTTGTAATACAATTCCTGCATTTTACCTATTCCACATGATTTGTCTTGCTTCCTACTACTCCACTTCTATAAATGACTTGTCGTTTTGTCTCTTTGTATTCACACACTAAATGGCTTCAAAAGCCATGTAACACATATGTCGAATATAATGTATGGTGTATTGTATATGATGTGTTGTATATGATGTGTTGTATATGACATATTATATATGGTGTGTTGTGTATGGCATATTGCTTATGGTATGTTGTCGTGGGAATTTGAATGTACTCATATGGAACTACAAAATGACTACTCCTTGTGCAATTGTCATGACACTCTTTTTTGCATACGTTGTCGCAATTTAAAAATGATAGGAAAATGATTTTTTTTGTCCATGGAGAGTGATTTGAACCCTAAATCCAAGTCACTTTAAAATGACTATGGAATGACTTGCCACATGTCAAATGTAGATGACGCAGAGATTCCATTACAACTTCTAAATGACTTCATAATGACTTATACATGACTTTGACGTAGATGTCCATGTCAATAGTGCTCGGATTGTATTGCAACTACAGGATGACTACATAATTGGCTAGTATGGACATCCATGTCAATAAAAATTCCTCTAAAAATAGGTAGTTGCTTGTTTTTTCCCAAAAATTTGCTCAGCCACCCCATCGACCACGTAGACCTTCTCGTCCTTTCTTCATCCAAGGCTAAAAAAGATGGTGATAATAGAATTGTAGTCATTTAAAGAATGACTTGTCCACTATGACTTTAAGGCTTCAAGTTGTCACCTTTTTCTCAAGATGGTATATACTAGAGGAGATTGTAAGAAGCTCACCACCTACATATGATTATAATTATCTATTTTGATGTCTTACATTTCCATGGTTTAATTCCATTATTATGATGGAAAATTATGGAATTTTGGTTGTAGATTTTATCTTTATTTTAGAGAGGATCCAAACACATTATAATATCTATTATGAGTATTTTAAGAATTAGTGCACTTAGACAATGGTTGCAAGGTAATTAATCCTCCCTTCTAAACTAAATTAAGAGTATCAAATCTTGAAGATTTAACATTCTCTCTTGAAGTTTGTAGGGATAGAAAAATAAATGATGGGACTAATAATAACAAATTTCTTTGGGAATAATCCCAAGGTTTGGTACACACTTTATGATCTATAGCTAAATTAATCATAATACTACATAAATATCATCCTAACACTAACCATATAACACTTCAGTATCAATAAAATTAAATTATAAGTCTTCATTTTATTATAAATTTTTATTGAGTACAAATAAAAAGAAAGATCCAGTGCAACAAATTGGCTTTTTGAGTAAGGTTCTACTCAAACTTTGTCACATGTAACTTTTGTCAATGCAAAGCTTCTTTTCCTTTCTTTCCTTCTAAATTCAATAAAATTTTGAAGTGACTAACTCCTAAATGACTATGAGAGGTTTTTTTTAGGAGGGAGCTACTTTAATCAATTTTGGGTAAGCAATTGTGATGCCACTTTTTCAATCATATATTTAGAATCTTGGGCATAGATGCTCACAAGGATTGTCTAGAATGTGAGTCAAATTTTATAAAAATGTGAATTAGTGGTTACAAAGTTATTTCCAATTTAGTCTTTTTGTTTACAACATCAAAAAATTGAACAACAAGAAAAATAAATGAAGATTGATTTTTTTCTTGAATATTTTTGCATAGTCTCCTAATTAAATTTTAGAGTATATTATCAATTTGAATAAACTATGAGCCAACTCCCTTTGTCTGAAAATAAATTTGGGGTTTCTAGTGGAAAATTGTGTGAGTACAATGGATTTATTTTGAAAAGTCTTGTAAGAAAGATTTCTTCAAAGTTCTATAACAAATATATTACAATCAATGAGGCAAATCACTTTAGAATTTTAACCAAAAAATAATTTAAAGGGTAAACTATATGATGTTGTGGTTAGATTTTAAAACACAAACAAAATAATTCATTATTTTTAGTTGTACAAGTTGAGACCAAAAACACATTTTACCTCATCATTCTACAATTGTTGAGCTGCATTAGGCATAAATTAGTTTATTAAAGAGTCAGTAATATACATAATACACATTCTCCAAAAATTATTAATTGATTAATCTTTGCTTTATAAAGGTTTGCCAAAATAATGCACAAGCCTAAAATGGGCTTCTAATCCATGGGGGATTAGTTTTTAGGTGATTCCACCCTTTCTCATAGTGTATAAACCAATATTTGTTTATAAGTTAATATTTCATATGGAGTGAGCCCCCATTGTAATAATTTCGTTAAGTTTAGATGAATATAATCAAATTAGTGCAAACTTTTGGAGGGAATTCAAATATAGTTTGGTAAAAATCATTATAATATTTGTGATAATATAAAAATAGTATGAACCACACTATATTTATTTCATTTAGAATACCATATCAATGTGCTTATCAAACTTGCACACTTTCAAAACTAGTGTTATTAATGAGACGCAATTGCAAAAAACTTCTCTACCACTAAATGCAAACATAGCGTTTAAATTTTAAATAAAAAATTTAGCAATTATATAGTGATTCATTCTTCTTCCTCTTCATCTTTCTCTTGGCGCCTTCGTCGTGGTGCCTTCGTTGCTTTCTTTCCTCTTCTCTCCGATCTCTCCCTTTCTCTCGGCGGAGATCGTCGCAGAGAAAGTGCGAGCTTCTCCACTGTCTCTGTATCGTCGTCCCACTTCATTCAAATGTCCTCATAGCACACTCTCTGCAGTTTTTCATTAGGGTTTCAGAGCACACCCATGTTTTGAATTTCCTCACAAAGTCTTCCCGATGGCGGCTCTCGTCCCGACCTCTCGCATGCGTTGCATGTACATCTTCAACCGGAACGGCGTTTGCTTGCATTACCACGTGTGGTTGCGGCCTCACACCACGCTCAGCCAGCAGCAGGACCAGAAGCTCATGTTCGGGCTGTTGTTTTCGCTCAAGTCATTCACGGCCAAGATGGATCCCGTCGGGTAAGTCTCTCGCTTCAAGTCTTTCTTTTGACTGTCGTACTGTCTATTTTTTATTCGCTTTTTGTGATTTGGTGAATTGTGGTTTGTTGAATTGCAGTGGGAATAAGGGGAACCTCGGGATGCCCAACTTGCCGGGACAAGGGTGTTCGTTTCACAGCTTTCGGACCAATACGTACAAGCTCAGCTTCATGGAGTCGCCGTCTGGCATTAAGGTAATCCGCGGCATTGAGGATTGGAAGCTTTTTTGCAAACCCTAAATGATCAATGGCTGAAATCGGGCTGGAATCGGGCTTCATGCTTCTTTAGCGCTTTGGAATAGGGCAGTTAGGGCTTAGGGGAGAATGTTTGGACTGAAGCCCTCGATAAATCCTAAATGACCAATGACTGAAATCGGGTCTCATACTTTTTTAACGCTTAAGAATCGGTCACTTAGGGTTTAGTTTGGTCTAACACGTGTAATGTTCTACATTGAGTCTGGTGATTTGTTTTTTAGCCTTGTATGATTTATAGCTTTCCACAATATGATGAATTTGGTTAGGACCATTTAATCTCAGTGATATAGGGTTGATTTGCACTGCTTGAAGCCTTTTTGCACTGTACGTTGTTTTATTATTATTTTGTGTTTTGTGACTGTTGATACCCAAAATAAATAGATTGATCGTCTTCATGTCATGTCTGTAGCTGATATTGGTTACGGATCCGAGGATGGGTGATCTTCGGGAGGCTTTGAAATTCATCTACAACAACATCTATGTCGAATATGTAGTAAAGAATCCTTTGTACACGCCTGGACAGCCTTTCAAGTGAGTCCTCGGTGTTGAATCTTTACCATTCTGAGCAACACTTTGTGACAGAATTCATATGGATGTGTTACGTGATGTGCATCCTAGGAGAGACTGGTGCATTTTGAACTTCTTACTGAGTAATTAGATTTACTGAACTTGCGAAGGTAGTGACACTCGCAGATGCCTCGCTGCTCTCCTTTTTTGTTTGTAATGCAATTTTGTTGTAACTGCAGGTGCGAGCTTTTCAACGCAACCTTAGATCAGTATGTCAAGTCCTTGCAGTAGTTCATCTAGGGTAAGTCTTCTTACACTCTTCTGGTTGTAGAGTCAAGTGGTGACACCCTCTGTGGGTTTGGTCGTCTTTGAATTAGTATATATGATTAGGTCTGCTCCGGATGTTATTTAGAATTTGATAATTGGACGTTTTGAGTAACGAGTCAATACTTAAACCGGGCAGTGGGTTCAACCGGACATTGTTCAGTTATGGCATGTGTTTGTGGCAAGTTCTTTCAGTTGATCATACATACTAAACAGTTCTAGAAATTCTTACATTGATGAGCAGGCATTCTTTGGACTCGGCTTCCACAGCAGCTCCAGAAGTATGTTGGAGGAGGGTTTTCTCTCAATCCACCGTATATAATGTAAAGATAACGGATAACGACGCGTGGATTGGCGGAGATTGTGTAAAGCCATAGCAGCAGGCTTTGTTGCAATGAGAGGTGTATCTATCATTGTGGCGACGTGGAGGAGTATTCGGAGACACTGCACCTTGGTAATCTTGCTCCAGTCGTGGCGCTCCTGACCCTGAGCTTTGGATTCCCCCATGTATTTTGGGGAGAATATTGGACTCAACTGTGTGTCTAATGCAATGATCTGGAGAAAATGTGATGTATTTTTTCTGGATTTAGACACCTTAGCACTCATGTTCCTGGACATATCGTATAAGTTTCGCTGTTCTGTACTATCTCCGGGACTTCTCTTTTAGGAAAAGAGGATTCATAACATTTTGCGAAGCAAAATTTGTCTGTACCAAATGTTTTCTTGTGCTGGGAGTATGGACAACAGTGTTGTGCACAGTTTTAGTGTTTGCACCTTGTATCCTGTGGTTCCTATGGTTTTGTTGTCACATAATATTGGAATGACCACTAACTAGCTTTCACTTGGTTTATTACACATTTCTCACTTCCAAGAGTTCTTGTGCTTCGACTCATGGATCTTCCTTAAAAAACTCTGGTCTGGAATCATGATGTTCACTCTGCTTACTGCAACTGAAGGTGGTCATGTTACACAATAGTTACGTAGTAGCAGGAGTTAAGATGGAGTAATTTAATTCTTCATAGTGGTTGCTTGAGAAACTGTCGTCGTGAACCGGGATCCGTGGCGCAATGGTAGCGCGTCTGACTCCAGATCAGAAGGTTGCGTGTTCGATTCACGTCGGGTTCAATACCCCGATTAAAAACCCGGAGCTCACTACTCTTTTGCAAACTTATTTTTCTGTAGAAATATATTTTTTTCGTTTTCAGCTAATATTTCTGACGATGCTTTGAGGTATAACAAACATCGAGTGCAAACAAGTGACTACAGAACATGACATCTAGTGCAACAAGTGACTACAGAACATGACATCTAGTGCAACAAGCGACTACAGAACATGACATCTAGTGCAACAAGCGACTACAGAACATGACATCTAGTGCAACAAGCGACTACAGAACATGACATCTAGTGCAACAAGCGACTACAGAACATGACATCCAGTGCATGTAATCAGCAACAAGTGATTATAGAACATGACATCCAGTGCAACAAGTGATTACAGAACATGACATCCAGTGATTACAGAACATGACATCCAGTGATTACAGAACATGACATCCAGTGATTACAGAACATGACATCCAGTCCAGTGATTACAGAACATGACATCCAGTGATTACAGAACATGACATCCAGTGATTACAGAACATGACATCCAGTGATTACAGAACATGACATCCAGTGATTACAGAACATGACATCCAGTGATTACAGAACATGACATCCAGTGATTACAGAACATGACATCCAGTGATTACAGAACATGACATCCAGTGATTACAGAACATGACATCCAGTGATTACAGAACATGACATCCAGTGCAAACAAGCGATTACAGAACAGCAACAAGCGACTACAGAACATGACATCCAGTGCATGTAATCACAGAACAGCAACAAGCGACTACAGAACATGACATCCAGTGCATGTAATCACAGAACAGCAACAAGCGACTACGTGCATGTAATCAGCAACAAGTGACTATAGAACATGACATCCAGTGCAAACAAGCGATTACAGAACAGCAACAAGCAACTACAGAACAGCAACAAGCAACTACAGAACAGCAACAAGCAACTACAGAACAGCAACAAGCAATTACAGAACATGACATCCAGTGCATGTAATCAGCAACAAGTGACTACAGAACATGACATCCAGTGCAACAAGCGATTACAGAACATGACATCCAGTGCAACAAGCAATTACAGAACATGACATCCAGTGCAACAAGCAATTACAGAACATGACATCCAGTGCAAACAAGCGATTACAGAACATGACATCCAGTGCAAATGACATCCAGTGCAAACAAGCGATTACAGAACATGACATCCAGTGCAAATGACATCCAGTGCAAACAAGCGATTACAGAACATGACATCCAGTGCAAATGACATCCAGTGCAAACAAGCGATTACAGAACATGACATCCAGTGCAAATGACATCCAGTGCAAACAAGCGATTACAGAACATGACATCCAGTGCAAATGACATCCAGTGCAAACAAGCGATTACAGAACATGACATCCAGTGCAAACAAGTTACAGAACATAGCATGAGTATAATATGAGTGCAACACGCACAGGAGAACGCTCAAGCATTACATGAATATTCATTTCACAGGGCAGTTGCAACAATCATAGTGGCCACCACATCAACTTTGCCTCGCAACCAATGATCACCATAAGTTCAGTTCCATGGTGACTCAGCATCAATAAGATAATCTCTACAAGTAGCTGGGTACACTCAGAAGGCAATGACAAAGTAACTCTTTGAAAATCTAGATATATTAAATTGTTCACCTGTGCAGGATGGCATTGGCAATCACACAATGATGCACATTCAAGATTGCACATCACAGAACATACTTTCCAAGGCAATATGTGTGAGCACACTGGCTTAAATGATCTGTCTCGTCTCGGACCTTTGGCATGTTCTAACCCTTTACAGTTTACTTCGCAGCCGGCATACTATGGTTAACTTCTATACAATTTACTTAGCAGCAGGTGTCAGACTCTCACACCAGCATTTACTCTTATTTGAAAGCGACCTGGTCCTACACATTAATTATTTGCCCCACTACGTAGTTCGGGAGTTCGAGAAAGACTTGCGGTAGAAAGAGTTCCTGCAGAGCTGCTTCTCGGTGACCCTCCTGAGGCTGAATCAGAACCCTGACGATCAGGTGGATGATGACTGGGGTCTGAGGGATGTCCACGAGGAGAATCGGGTGCATCTGGCCGGTCTGGCCCTGGTTCTATGGACATTCGTTCTATAGCTCGCACCACTCCTGCGCTCATCTCACGTGCTCGGGCACCAAGGTCTTGCATGATGCCACCGCGAGTTCGCAACCTTTCGCGAAATCCCTTGGTGCTCTTGGTCAAGGACTCCTTGTACCTGAGAGACACATGCACATCAAACACCTTGGAGCAAAATTAGTGAGATGACATAAAGGTTCTAGAGAATCAAAAAACAGTCAATTGCACCAGTCTAACAATACAATTCAAAAGGAAACTGTCCAAAGCTGCACATCACAGGACGAAGTAAAACTAAAATCACCCAAAACAAGTGACACAAAATTGTCAATTCATACATGTACGAATTGGAGTATATGGAGTACTCTTGGTCATCTCTATGTACGAATTGGAGTATACCTGGAAGATGCTGCAACGAAACGAGACTTGAAGGTATCGAGAGACTCTGAGGAAGATGTTCCATGTTCCTCCAGATCAATACTCCGCGACCTACTCGAGAGTGTAAAAGAAAACAACAAAGTTGGGAGACAATTCATGAAACAGTCGGCCAAACGGTTACCATTTCAACACCAGGAGAGCATAATATCTAAAAGCGTCATCTAGTGCGCTCTAGCAAAAAATTGGAATAAGATACGTCCTATTAATATTAGAGATGCTCTGAATATCAAATATTTGATCTGCTCTGACTAGGAATATAAATGCCGTAAATATAAAGGTGTATAACCATTAACCAACGATGCCATATCCGCAAGTCCAGCCTTACCTGAGAGTTGGAGAATTATTTGAGCTACCATCCCTGTTGGAACCGGAGTAATGAGGGTATGTGAAGACAGTTGTCAATGATGGCTCGTTATTCGTAGTTTGCGGAGGGGATGCAGCTGGCGAACTGGATGCAGGAGAAGACGGTGCTCCTGCAGGTGCACCAGACACGAGCACAAAATGCGGATGACCCTGAGCAGTAGTAGATGGTCGAAAGCGAATGTGTTCCCTCCTGCCCATTTGATGAGCTCGTCCCATTGCAGCCGCCGCCAAATGCTGCATAATGAAATCCTCGTCCCCATAGGATGCAAACTGCATTAACATGTGAAGATACAATTAAAGAAAAACAGGGCACCTCTCAAGGTGAAGCTGAATGGCAAACATACTGAAAGAGTAAAGCAAACAGTTAAAATTGATGAAAATCCGACAAAGACGTTTTGGCATATTTCAACAGCCAGTGACTTAGCCAGACGTGTTGATCCCAGTTCAACGCGACGGCAATTTTAACAGCCAGTTCTTCCAATAAATTATTAAAAATCCTCCAGAATAGTCCCAAACAAGAGAACCACATCACAAAACAGTTTCTCAATATTTACTAATACACAAACACAAGATAGCAATTACGGCGAGCATGCCTGCACATTCCTTGACAACGCAAGCGGAAATCCAGAAAAAGGACTTACTCGATCGAATTCATACTCCTCAACTGGGGGTCGCTGATAAATGTGAGAAGCCTGTATTTTGTTACGACGAACTGCCCGCTCCCGCCCTACTGCTTTCAGCAATTCTTGGCTGCAAAGGATTACAACACTCATATTAGCAACGACGAACCGTCCTCCACTGCAGGCAAAGAAAAGAAGGAATTGCAGGAAAGGAATCAAGAAATATCAATCCAGATGTTAAACCAAAGCTGCAAAAGAATTACCTGTCAGGATCCTTCAAGCTGAGTGGTTGCCAGCACATGGGACATTCCTTACTTCGTTGTGACCTGCAGAGCAACCACAACCAAGTGTAAGTCAAATGAAATATCAGCAATCAATTTTTTTCTGAGAACAAGCGAAAGTGTGCAATCCGAAAAAAATAAGAAAATAAAGATACGTTTCTAATTATTCTAAACCCTAATACGCTAAGACAAGATACAAACCCTACAAATTCTTCGGATCAAGAGCAACTGACATAAATACAGTGATTACCATCTACAATAACTGCTTTTGAGAAACATGAACAGAAAATACGAGATCGAAGTCTACGAAAAGTCAGAGACGATCCCGAAATTTATGGAAAAATTGCAAAGCTAATAAACCACAGCACTCACCATTCAAGAATACATTGCAGGTGGTATTCGTGCTTGCAGCTAGTAACCTGTCGCCAACCAGCACAAAAAGTCGGTTCACTACATAGGAAATTTGATCCAAATTCTCCCATACATCACATCCAAAACTACCCATACACCAAAAAGACTAAACTAAAATTCAGAAAACTCAAAAAAACAAAAACAAAAACGACAAAACCCACAATCCGCCGCACGCAACACGAGTTCGCCATCCGCAATTACCCTAAACCTCACAGAAACACGAACAAGTTCCAATCCAAATTCCACGACGTCGACACCAGACAGAAAGTAAGAATTCGGTCTGGCTTACAGTGGCAGGATCGTCATCGCAAAACGATTCAAGACAGATGCTACACGCATCGTCACACGGGTCCTGCGCACCGCCCTCTACAAACTCCGCCGCAGATGACATCAATCAAAGCTTTCCAATTTCCTCTAAAACCACGATTTCTTTCTGGCGCCACTCCTTCAAAACCTAACCTAATCACGAACTGCGAAATCCCACGGGCATCGGGAACCAAACCTCGCGTGGAAAGAAACGTCTGCGAGAATTTGGGATCGGCAGAAACGCGAGAAGCGGAGCTACTCTCGGTTGTAACGTACAAGAGATCTTCGCTCAACCTGGTTGGGCTTGCAAAAGCCTACTCGCCTGGCTTGACTCGCGAGTACGGGTAATGTTCCGACGAAAGCCAAGGCACTACGACGAAAGCAAGGCAAAGCGAAACGAAAAGGGAGAGAGACGACACCCTAAAGTCGGTGTGGATGAACGTCGTTCATCTGTTTCGATGAGTTTCGTTTTCTTTTGAGGTCTTGATAAGGTTGGTCCACCTCAGCTTTGTTGTGCTGCACAGACTTTCCTCAGAAGGGCGAGCCATGTCGAGTAGTTTTCATTATCAAATTGTCATAAAACTCTTTTGGATTTTATTATCAATTTCAAATAGAACCCAAATAACACTTTGTTGTATGTTTTTTCGGATATCATATGAAGTAATTATAATTTTTTTCGAAATCTAACGTTTTAGATTTCAAAAACTACGTCCTAATGAGGTTGAACATCTTGAA
Source organism: Climacium dendroides (assembly GCA_950106755.1). Taxonomy (NCBI): domain Eukaryota; kingdom Viridiplantae; phylum Streptophyta; class Bryopsida; order Hypnales; family Climaciaceae; genus Climacium; species Climacium dendroides. Next base: position 27,275,577 of record OX467088.1, read on the forward strand.
TTGAGTACCTACCCATTTCAAGATTTTTTGGGGCACGTTTTTTAGTAGGTGGCTTGGAAATGGGTATGTCTACTTTATCACTCTCTTGGTTTCACCCCAAAGTCTGATGTAAGGTATTTGAATCTTACTTGATTTTGGTCTTAGCTACCACTAGATTAGTAAATTAAGAGAAAAAAGTAGATGAATTCTCATAAAAGCCTTCAAGTAATAGATGATTTGTTAAATTTTGGAAGATGTTTATTGATGTTAGGTGAAATTGTGAAGGAAAGAATATAAATAATGGATGGTTGTCCAAAATGCATGATTGTATAGGCTTAGTTAACTATTTGGTAGTACCTGTTTTCCTTGTTGACCTTTCATATGGGATTATGAAGAGTATCCAATTGAGTTTGTGCTCTTGTTAGTGTTTCTCTTCACATAAATAGAAAGTTAATAAAATTAACCGGATCACAAAATATATAATTTTAGTCTATTTGGGGAAGTTGTTGCTCTTCGCTCTAAAATTTCTTCACAAAAATGATATTTTTTGAGTTCACTAAGTCCAACTAACTAAACAAAGGTCATCTACTCTAGTTTCTATTCCAATTACAAAAATTCTTAATATTTAATATTTTATTGAAATTTGAACTTTGGATGTATTTTCAATGTCTATTGAATTCTAATTATAGAATGATATGAAAATTGAGTTTACACTTGGATTTTTGTCATTGTCATATACACATATGGTGAAATTTTCAGATTTTAAAAAATATTTTTCTATTTGATGTGATTTTTGTTCACTTTTTTTTCAAAAATTCTCCGAAAAATCAATTCTTCACGAAAAAATCTACAATTATTGTGAAGTAAAGAAGACATGTAATTTCATCTCTGGAAAATAAATACAATTTTTTTTTATAAATATCTAGTTGCAAAATGGTAGCAAATTGAGTGATAGGAGTGAGGTTTGAAATCAATGTAACAAACACAAGAGAGACAAGACAAGACAAGTCTCTGGGAACAAGATTGCTATTAGAATCAAGAGAAGTATAAGGCTAGAGCTTGAATTAGGAATTAACATTCAAAAAAGGTGTTGTCAAGACTAAGGACTACCTCAGCCTCAACTTCTATATATACTATCAATTAGGAAGTTCTTCTAGAAGTTTTTACTACTTGACTTGCTTCTCAAGAAAATTCCTCTAATTTGGACCCTCTTCAAAAAACTTCTAAGAGCTTCTCCTACTTAGGAAGTTTTTCAAGAAGCTTTCATCCTACTTGAACATCTTTCTAGATCCTTCTAAAATCTTCTCTAGTTTGAGAAGCTTCTCAAGAAGCTTTCTTTTAACTTTAGCTTCTTGAAGAAAGATCGAGACTATGTTTGTGACAATCAATGGTTATGGGTTCGTCATCTAGGGATTAAACTTGGTATACATGTATAGTGGAGTTAGAGGTGGGAGGGCTTTACAATCAAGAAAACAAAATTTAGAATTTTGGTAGGATTGTTGAAATTCAAAGATGTTCCCAAAAGCAAGTCTTAACCCCTAAAGTCCCAAAGTCTCTTGGGGACAAATGGGAATTTAGACAAGTTCACTCTATCTCAATTTTTAATGTGATTTAAAAAAAATTTACAAGATAGAAAAATGAATTTGTTTTAAAGGAATATAATTTTTATTTCAATAAGTATTTAGTTACAGAAGTTATTCAATCAAATCTAAAAATAATCAAGTGAAAGTAGTATTAAAAAGTTGCAAAATTTTAAAACTTAATTTTTAAATTTTTTATAAAATACACAATATTTCTACTTGGATATATTTGATTCATTCCATTTGGATAAGTGACAAGAAAGCTATAGAACATTTTGGTTTGTAGGCATTTTCCATCTTAGTCATAAAATAACATATTATCTTTGTTTCCAAACTCAATTTTCATAATTAAAAAAAATTAAGTTACACAAGGTTTTTAGTATTTTTGCTAGAAAAATCTCATTTATTAGGATTTTTGTATTTTAATTTCATCTTAGGAGTACTTGTTGTTTTAAGGCTTGCCAAGCACTATATTTAGGTTAATAGAGACTTGTTGTTTTAAGGCTTAAATATAATTACTTATAGAAGATTACAAGATAAACAAAACAAATAAACCAAAGTTAGACTTCAAAAGGATATTCCTAATATTTAAAACATTTTGAGTAATTATACGTCTACCTTTGCTAAGGGAAAAAATTGAATTAAATAAAAAAATAAAAATTTGCTATTTGAATTAATATTAAAATTTCGAATACCCTTACAATGTTCATATTATTTATCAGAGGGACATGAAGCAAAGCTCAATATGCAAAACATGATAATTAAGAGGCGTCCTAAAAATGATTAAATCACTAAAACCTATAAAAATTAGCTTCAACAAATAATTAATATTTTTCAAAAAAATTGAGTTCACCTCTTCGAATTTTCCTTGAAATACTTTGTTTTGTGATAAAGAATCTTTAAAAAAAAATAACTTCACAATAATTCACCTCCTATTATATACAACTATTTTCTTGAACTTGTTGTTCAGATGATACCATGTTGTTTGACAATATTAAGCTCAAAGTGTTCTGGTTGACCTTTAGACATTGAGGTCAAAAAGTGGCCAATGGATGACTTGACAAAGAAACAAAGAATGCACTTGTTGGTCCAAGAATTCAAACATTTTGATGACTATCTAGGTCATGGAGGACATGTCCTTTGAAGGTTAAAACATTTAAGATCATGACTTTAGTCTTGCATGTTATGTTAAGTTAGCACTGCATGTTCAAGTCAGATTCGGCACCTAGGTATTGAAATCATTTAATTTTGGGATTGCATAGTGTACGTTCAGGACAGATTTGACACCCAGGTGTTGAAATCATTTAGTTTTGGGATTTCAACAATTCAATACTTCAAAATTATTTTCTTGGCTTTGAACATGTCAATCCTCTGAAATTTTTGAATTTTGAATTCAGTTTGATGAAATAGATTGAGTTTTTCTATTCATGCTCAAATGTGTTCCTTTTGTAAATTTTCTTAAGAATTTTTTTTGGATATTCAGAATTGGCAGCAATGAAGTTTTCTCACATTTTCAGAAATAGTTGTGCAATTTTTCATATTTTAGACATGTTCCATGTTTTCCATAATTATTTATGGAACTGACCTGGATGTCCATTATAATTGTCATAATAATGAATAAGAATACCACCTCTGGGTACACATATTTTCAGCCCTTTGAAATTTTGAAATTTCGTAATTTATTCATATGGTGTCCCAAAAATGATTTCAAGAGAATCTAGAATCTCCTATGGGTTACCCACAGACCTGACCCGGATTGCAGTTCAATAATAGGAACCACGCTCAAATCCTTCTTCGGAAGAACGAATTCAGGTGCCGTAACTTCACTTCCCGGGTTACACGTCTCTTTCATCGCACCTAATCCATCAGAGCACCAAGGGGTTAATCACTCTCCAACATCCGGAAGATTACAACAGACCTGACCGTGCTGCAGCTGTAAAATCGATGCAGGCTTACAGTGCTTTCATGATCAGTAGTAATATTTGTCCCAAAGAAAAACACTCTTCACTTGAAGTTTACATTGTCTTCACGCTTTTGCACGATGCGGTAGGCATACATTGGAGGATCAGATAGCCTTATATAATTTCAAGCCACCTCATTATCGTTGAGTCTCCGTTGTCTTCTAGTAGCGACTTTGGATTCTTGACGTGGCTGCCCAGCTGCATTCCCATAGCGCTCGGAGAACTTCTTTCCCAAAAAGGCATCAACATCAAATTCCTCTTCTAATCTACTAGAAACTTCTAAAGCCTCGAGGCTTCCCACCGTTCTCTCATCCATAGGTTTCGCTTGCTCCTTGGACCATGGAAATCTCTGTTCCAGTTTTAGGAAATCCCTCAATTTGTCAATTGCTGGAGCTAGCATATTTTCCAGGTTCACATCCCATGGGTTCTGATCCACAATCTCTGTCCTCTGTAGAATATCAGGAAAACTCTCATAAGAATTCGTGATAAATTAAAGATTAGCCTTCATCAATAAGCTGATACATGTCTCCACCAATAAACAAAGCCGACAAATATAGAACAAAGTACTCCGTATTCAGTACCTGTTGAAGACATAGGTTTCGCAATTCATCAGCTCGCACAGCATTGCCTTGGCGTTCTTCCATAGCGGCCCAGGACATCCATGTAGGTACATTCTGAGAGTCCACTCTTAGTGCCCGCTTGAATAAAACTCTTGCAACCCCTACATTCCCTTCTCTGTCTTCTAAGATACCCCAAGCCTGTCAAAAACATTCTACACATTTAAGTGCCCTGGCCTCTATCTGCCGCCAAGTATGTCAATCAGTTCGCAAAATTTAGGAAAACGTTAGCGCTGCCGAAGGTTGCACTATTCCTGTATGCCATCCAAAGGATGACTTTTCAGCAGACTTTGTCAACCACAATGTACTTACAACGTTCATCGACCTTTCATATTGCTTCATCTCACAACAATTCTGATACAAAACCGAATGAAGAAGGAGAACTTGGGAGCATTTGGTGAGTGAAGATCGCATCCAATAAGGTCCCTGAGCCACAGTCAAAGCACAACTAGAAAACTCTGTAAGCGCAGGGATATTGTAGGACGTAGACCTGAAATGATCGCACTGCATCCATCGATTTGGGGTCAATTGCAATTGCTCTCTGGAATAGCTCCCGAGCTACATCAAGGTTGACTTCTTTCCACTCGACCCAAGCCCAAGCCTGCACTGACCGCCCACAATAAGTATTTCATTGTTTTGTACAAAAAGAGGTGTTGTAACATACCAGCATAACTAGTTCAACACCGCCTGAAAATGACAGGTTCATCCACACCATTAATGAAACACCGTGAGGGTTGTGAAAATTTTAGCAGCAGACTTGATCAGGTATATTTGCACAGTCACCGTCAATATGCATAGCTACTGAACAAGCGTATTTATAATAAAAAAAATTGACAATAGAATGAGAAACGTACAATCCACGCAGGTTGATGTTGTGGACCCACAGCAACACCTCGTTTGAAAAGCGTTCTAGCTTTGTCAAGATTTCCACAGTCATACTCAAAAAGACCATATGACTGATAAATAACCGGATCGACAGGATTCAGTTGCTGTCCTCGTTGGAATAATTGTCGAGCACGTTCTTTATTTCCTTCCTTAGCTTCAAACAAAGCCCACGCTTGCCAAACATATCGGTTCTTCGGACTTGCTTCTACTCCACTCTGCGTATGTTTTCAGCCGAAGGTTATAGTCCACTCGCTCAATGACTACTTGCACTTATTTCAACTTCGATCAGGGCATGCAGGACACTTCTGGGAGCTATGGTATTCTGCACTGGATCCTACAGAAAAACCCTCAACCGATAATCCCTCTACATCATAACTTCGATCGGAGAATATGTTCAAAGCCATGAAAAAATTGAGAATACTAATCGGCTGATTAATTTATTTCTAGAGCATCTACATATGAACGAAAGAGCAAAGTGCCACTGAGGTAAATCATAACAATGATAATCGAAAATATAGACAGTTCAAAATACAACCTTAAATAGATTTCGAGCTGTGGTTTTACATTCTTGACTTGCCTCCATCCTTGCCCAAGCCTGCTAAAGGAAGTCAGAGAACTGTTGACCCTGTGTCACATGCAATGAGCTTCGAGAACAAATTTATGCCAGTCACTGCATCAATATTACACCCGAGAGTAGCAACATGAAATATCCAAACCTTAATGTACAAATTATGTCATCTCAGTCAGCGAGGGACGTCTTTAGTAATGCTAAAATACCATCCACTCAAAATTGGAGCCAAGTAACGTACCAGCCAGCTGGCTGCACTTTTGGGATTTGCTCGAGTAGCCTTCGCAAAAGAACTGCGAGCCTGTTCATATCTACCCATTCTCACATCAATAAGTGCTAGTGTTTGTAGGAGATACTCGTTTGGGCCATGATATTTCAAGCCTTTTTTTAAAAGAGCTCTAGCTTTCTTAGAGTTACCCTCTCGCAACTCCAAATGAGCCCAGCCTTGCCAGGCAGCAGGATGGGTTTGATCTGCCGCAGTCGCGGCATCAAAAAGCTTTCTAGCTTTCCCAGTATTTCCCGTCCTATCTTCCAATACCGCCCACGCCTGATAACCCGTCCCCCGATCCAATGTAAGCCACAAATAGAGCAGAGCTGATAGTATGATGGTCTTTCTAGATGCAAACAGAGACCCAGATCATTTCGTCAAAATCATCTCCAACTCACAAGATACACTAAAGGAGAGAGGCGAAATAACAAACCAACCTGCCAGATGTAGGGATTTTCTCCACGAACAGCTTGGCATCCATCTTCAAAAACCTTCCGGGCTTCTTGAACCATACCCGACTTTCTTAGAAGTGTTCCTAACGCCACATATGGCCTGCCATCATCTGGCCAGTCTCTAATGCACTGTAAGACAAGCACCCAATAAACCAATTCGAAGGCCAAGCATTAGCCTGAATCCAAGAGGCCACTGATAAAGCACGAAAGGCAGGATTTAGTTCATCAAAATCGACCATCAGGTTGTCGAGGAGCACACTTTATAAGTTATTGCCACAACAGCATTAGCTGCGTACAGAAAAGAGCTTTGCCAAAACAAAGACTACATGAGATTGAACACAAGCGACATCACTCCATATTCATTCCGAAATTTACAATGAATTCACAGATGTTTGCCCCTTGAAACGATTCACAGATGCACATATTACAGAGGAACAGGAGGAAGTCTGGAGCAACAAGAAGAGAAACATAACTCCATAAGGTTGGGACTGAAAGACGATGAAACAGCGCAGGGTATACAAAAAAACAAGGTGAACGTCCCCCTCCATGATTCATTTGCATGCGCGCTCTCCGTGAGGAAGAAAGCGATGCACACCACGACAGGCTTCTAAAGCAAGGGAGAGCTCAAAAGGTCATCAGTGGTGGAATTCGATGTCAAACAGCAGTTTTGTTACAGAGCTTTGATAAGCCGAGCTTGCCACATGACCTTACATTGTCAAGACTCCGCAGAGACATCCGCAAGGTGAATTAAGCCAATGGGTCTCAGCGACGAGATTCCAGCGCACTTTGCGCATTTAAGGGTTTAAGCTCCGTGAGAGGGAAAGACGGGAGTCCATATGCTCAGACATGGAAAAGAGGAAGCACCTGTTTCAGAAGCGCCACTGCCTGCTCTTGCCGCCCTTTCTGTCGCAGAACGCGCGCCCAGTATAACTGCAAGTCCAAATTGATGGGAAGCCTCTGATAACGCGCTCCAGCCTCGCTCACCAGCGGAACAGCGCTCGTGGAAAACCGCGCACCATCCAAAACTGCCTCCTCACCTCTCGGGAACGCCTCTCCGCGTTGTTCCGCACGCTTCGCAGCATTCAATTCCCTCACAGCAGGATTGACCCACCTGTCCACCTTCTTCCGAGGCGCGCCAGCCTCTGCTCTACTCTGTCTCGAAATCTGCTTCGCGATGAGATTACTCGAGCTCCTATCCGTTCTGAAGCTCAAGCTCTCAAGCACATCAACGACCTCCTGCTGCTGCTCCTCCTCGCGCACCAATGTCACAGCACCCGGGGCTTCCTCGGCAGGCTCAATGTCAGTGGCGGGGTCAAGGAGATCGCGAACACCATTAGAAAGAAACGCAACGGTGGCGGAGGAATGCAGGCGCCCTAAACCGGTGGCGGAATGGGAGCGGAGACCACTGCGATGCCAGGAAGAAGCGGCGGAGGCAGAAGAGGAAGTACTAGAATTATAGCTGCGAGAGGCCGCGCAGGAAGAAATAGTAGAAGAAGAAGAAGAAGTGGAATTCAAATAGCTGCAAGAGACGACGGAGGCAGAACCAGAAGAACTTGAATTCAAATAGCTGCGAGAGACAGCGGAGGCAGAAGCAGCAGAACTTGAATCGTAACAGCAACGAGAGACGACGGAGGCAGAAGCAGAACTCGAATCGAAATAACTGCGAGAAGCGGAGGAAGAAGTGGTGGAATTATTGCTGCGAGAGGCTGCCGAGGAAGACGAAGAAGTGGAATTGTAAAAATTGCGAGTGGCTGCCGAGGAAGCAGAAGAAGTGGAATTGAAATGGTTGCGAGAAGCGGAGGGTTTGAATTGTGTTGCAAGGGGGAGGCAAGGGTGATGGCAAGGGCCAGCAGCCGGCAGCGTTGTTGTCATCCTGCGCAACTACGGTGACGATGCTTTGGCTGCGGCAGCCGGGCGCTTCTTCCCAATGCAAAGAGACGCATGGGATAAGCAGACGCAAGAGGGAGAAGCGGCAAGGATAAGCTGAAGAAGCACGAGGCTGGTGCAATTTGAGCAAAGGACTGGATGGAGGCAACAAAGCGAATGGAGAAAGGCACGGACGCAAGCCCTCCACACTCACGACTTTCTTAACGCCATTTATCTCTTGAAAGAGATGACGGGGTTTCCTTGAGGGAAAATTCGGTGATGTATTCCCTCTTCCACAATGGATGAAATTGCAAAATTGCTTAAAAAAAAACTTTTTTAGGGGGAAATATTGCAAAATTTAAAGCAATTTATTCCAAAAATTGCAGAAGAATATTGCTCCATTTTCTGTGAATTTATGCACATTTGGACAAACAAATGAGTTGTTGTGTACATTTGGCGTGTTTAATCCATGACTATGAATGTAAAGAGTGTCATGGTCCGAATATTGCTCCATTTTCTGTGAATTTATGTGCATTTGGACACACATATGAGTTGTTGTGTACAATTGGCGTGTTTAATCCATGACTATGAATGTAAAGAGTGTCATGGTCTGATGAAGATCACTTTCTGCATTGTCCAAATAGAAGGAAGTAATAAAAATAACTAACTTATATCATTCTAAAGGAATTGTCTATAGGATAATTACTTTTAGAAAGATGAGGTCTACTATGGTAGTAAGCCAAAACATATTAGATTTAGGGTTTAGGGATAAATAGGTACATTCTTCATTGCTTTAGTTTTTTTGAAAATCATTGGTTTGACAATTTTTAACCTCCATCACATTTCAAGATGAATGGTTTGAAGTATTTCTAAAAGCTATCCTAACATGTAAAGTAGGTGTATATATTGCAGATCCCTTTTCTAATTGCACCTCCTATCTATGCCTATCCATTAATAAGGAGCTAAAATGTTGGATAGATGTATATAATAGATGCAAATGGGAAGAAGTTCAATGATAGGTTGGTCTATCTTATCTTAAATAATTGCATCAATAATTGTCCTTAATAACAATTAAGCATAATTCCTATTGTTCAACAAATGAAAGGGGATTCAAACATATTCTATCAAGCATCATTTGGACTCCATATAAATCATGTTTTACAAATTCGAAGTATTGTCTTCTAAACGTGATAGAGAATGACACTAAAATTTTGTAGACTTTCATGTTTTCATTGTGTATATTTTGTATAATCAATCTCTAGATTTGAGTCACATTTCATTCCAAATGTGCTTGTTGCATTTTGGACAATGATGATAATGTATGCGTGTATTTTAAATAATACTCCAACTTAGAATCAAGAGCAATACCAATTGTTTGTGCCTTTAATATGAATTTATAGACCCCTACAAGATAATAATACTTCATCTTAATTTGGAGGGGGACTTGACTACAACTACAATGCATGATGTTGGAAAATCCTTCATAATGGTATTATTGACTACTACATATTATTCCATAGCAATTTATTTTATGGATTACCTAGCTTGGCCACTTCATGCTATTTTCGTCCTTCTAGTTTCTTCACTCTAAATCTTAAATGAATTTGTAAAAATGATATATTAACCTCAAAACAACTATGGAACCCAATTTGGAACTTTTGGAGGACCGGAAAAGCAATCATGGTGTCAAAACTTGAGAGAAAATTCTGAAAAATAATTTAAACAAGGATACACAATATATTCTCAGTTTTTTTTTATAATAACATTTGGATAGTTATTGAAGGTATGTTTTGAAATGTAGATTGAATCTTGACTTGGGCACCATTGACAATTTGAAATTCAAAGGAGTTGCAACCCAAATACAAAGCCCACGTTAACTAGATCATAATGCATACTTGAATCATAATGTACTAAGTATTCTACAACATTTTTAAATTGTAGAAACCTTCGTAGAAACATTTGTTTGTATCTTCTTTGACCACTATAATCTCACATAATGCATACTTGAATCATAATGTACTAAGTATTCTACAACATTTTTAAATTGTAGAAACCTTCATAGAAACATTTGTTTGTATCTTCTTTGACCACTATAATCTCACAAGTTTTACTACATTTATTTATTGTTTGAAATTTTGAACACATGTACATATACAAAGTGAAAAGAAGATTTAATAGTCAAATTTCTAAAAAAGTACACACAATCATTTTGTTTAATCAATCAATTTAGTAAAATCAAAGGAATCATTTGCAAGCCATGAGAGCTTCAAAACATGACAATATTTTAGGGTTTAAAAACTTGATTTTGACTAACAAAATGATGCTTATCACATCTTGTTTCTAGGCTAATTTTTAAAATTTTCAAAATTTTGAATATTTTGAATATTTTTATTCTGTTTGATGCGATTTGAACTTTGTAACTATGATTATAGAATATTGATATTTTAATTATAGATAGACTTAGACATTAGTTCATATTCTATACTATTATTTGTACCCATAGAGATCATTTCTAGCTTTTTGAATTAATTTTGTATTTATCATGAGTTTCTTTCATTTTTTCTTTGAAAATTTATAGTAATTTCAAATTTTTTCAAAAAATATCTTTAAATTTAGGATTTCTGAAAGACATGTAAATCATCTTTGAAAAATTGACTTAGAAAATTTCATTCATAAATAGTCATTAAATGTAAAAATTAACTTATGGATAGTGAAGTTTAAATTAGGCATGTTGTTTCAAGGTCAAAGTTTCTTCAAGTCTTGACTTTGAAGATTCATAAAAATATCCAAAAAATCTTCAAATCATAAATTTTTGGGAGGGAGGATGAATGTATGATTTCCATTTGCCAACAAATTGTAACTATAAATTGTAATTGCAATTTTGACTTTATTTATGCACAACTTAAATGATTGATACTAGTACTTAATTAATTACAACCTATATATTCTTACAACCGAGCTATTCATAAGAGTTCTTAAAGGATTGAGCTTAAGTACACCTATTTTCAACATTTTGCTAATTTATAGTTAATTCATATAGTCTTCAAAAAATGCATTCTAAAAGAATCCTAAATCCCTTTCTGACTACAAATAAGACACAATCAAAAACATTTTGCAATTTAAAAATAAAAACTATACACGAGGCTTATTTGGTCCATCTTATTTGTTACTACCTCACATAATTTTACACTCAATTAGAAGTTGTATAGAGTAGCATTACAAGTGTTCTATACAATGATATGAGGCAAAAAATTACTTTCTCAAAGAACTATAAAAATCTTCCCACCCAGCCTACTTTGGAATGAATGATCTTGCATTTTATATCCTCTTCTATCAACTTTGTAGGCTTTCATTCAAAATATGAATTCGAAATTTCTAAAGCAAATCATTCAAAGAAAATAATAAATTTTAATGTTTTTTCCAAAATAAAATTTTGAATCAAACTTTGAACAAACACAATAGAACCTATAAAAAATAAGTTAAAGACAAAAGCATAAATTACAATAAATCATGCTTAACTCCTAAGAGCTCAAACATCCACCAAGTAAATGATGAATATTGTGAAAAGTGCACTTCTTCCAATTAATATTTATAGAAGAAGCTTCAAGAAGAAACATGTAATACATCCATGGAAAGAAGAATGAATACTCTAATATTCTACATGATTCTATAATTACATAAGGTGGGCCCTCTAAAATGCACTACTAAACCAAAACTACCATCATTACTTTGAGTACATCTCCAAAATCAGTATGAACCTATGTAGAAGAAATGATCTAATTTTAAAACCTCTACCAAGAAAAACTTTGACTCTTCCTAACTTTTGCATATAAAATCCAAATGCCACATTCTTTAGTATGTTGGAACCTCCTTTCATTTGTCAACAAAAAATTTGAAAAATTGACCAATATAATAGTAGTAACTAGGGACAATTATAGCAAAAAGTGGCAATTTTTGGGGGGTGTCATATGTATTGGAGTACTTTCTTTCAATTAGTTTTGATAAATCTTCAAAAGTAACATTTGTATGTTTAGGTTGAGCACTTTGGTTGTTGTAGACATTTAGTGTCCAATGGATGACTTCACTTAACACTATAGAATGGAAAAAATGTTTTTTTGTTCAATTTAATTATTTGGAGGGTACTTAAGTACATTTTTAGTGAATAGTATTGCAAAGTTCCTCATTATGGTCTTATTGACTTTTTTAAAGAAGAAGATGCTCAATCCATGAATCACTGTTCAATTTAATTATTTGGAGGGTACTTAAGTACATTTTTAGTGAATAATATTGCAAAGTTCCTCATTATGATCTTATTGGCTTTTTTAAAGAAGAAGATGCTCAATCCATGAATCACCGTCGTAGTGTATTTGGACCCTTCAGTCCACGGATCACCCTTGTAGTGTATTTGGACCCTTCAATCCACGGATCACCTTGTAGTGTATTTGGACTGTTTCTTGCTATTTTCTATTGATGCAAACTTGAGCCATAATAATGATGTTTTTTGAATTTGAGTTCAACTAATGAAATGAAGCAAGTTACATATAATTTCTATTCCAATTAGAAATTCTTTAAAATTCATAAATTTCAATATTTTATAGCAATTCCAATTAGAAATTCTTTAAAATTCATAAATTTCAATATTTTATAGCAATGTGAACCATGGCTTTATTGATTTGTTAATTTTAGAATGACATAATAACTTTGGTTTACACCATGATGTTCTACACTATATGATGTTCTACACTATAATATAGATATATGGTGAAAATTTCATATTTTTCGAATATATTATGTATTTGATATGTATTTTCTTCATTTTCATTTAAGAATTTCACATTAATTTAAAATTTTCCCCCCAAATTTGAAAATCTTATAACTTATATAGTAGGCATATGACTTCATCTTTGAAAAATAAATTAAAATTTTTTCATTCATATCTAGTTGCGAAATGGCAGCAAACAGAGTAATGACAGTTTTAGGCTTCACATCAGCGGTCATGGGCCCGCCCTTACACGGTTAAGGGGGCCGAAAACATTCAAATTTTCTGTTGTTGATCTCATTGCCGTCCTCTGGATGAAGCTCGGCATAGTTCGCAGGAGCGGAGCTGCGACCCGGAAGCGCAGATCAGGCGCTGTGCACAATCCGTGCAATAGAACGAGAGAGAGTGTCGGTAGATCACTAAGACACTATGGCTGGGCTTGGTTGGCTATGACGGGGAGCGGAGGCGCAGTCGTCTGTGCGACCGGCGGGTGCGAGGACTCTCCACTCACGGCAAGCCGGACAGTTGGGGAAGGATGCAGGCAAGCGAGCGAGCAGGGGAGGGGATTGAAAGAAAGGGAAGAATGGAGACAACAGCCGGCCAGAAAATTGCCATTTCTGATTCAATTAGGGTTGCGTGGCTGTAGCATGAGGTAATTTGCAAATTGCAAAGGGAGGGAAGGAAGGAGGGCAACTGAAGAGGCCAACAAGCTGCTGTGCTTACGGCTGTATATTTTCAGAGAGGTTAGTGCAGTGCAAGACAGTGCGTGTCCGCATTCTCTGTTTCTTCGTTTCGTTCCTTGCCGGGACTTTAGGGTTTCCTCGGGAGGGTTTGCTCGCTTCGTTCGTGCGTTCCTTCATGGAGGCAACTGCTAGAAAATTGCCATTCTGATTCTATTAGGGTTGCGTGGCTTTAGCATGAGGTAACGAAGGAGGAGCACTTGCAAACATCAGCGTCCACGGCCGTATATTCGGAGGGGTCAGTGCAGTGCAGGACAGGGTGTAGCTGCATTCTGTTCTTCGTTTCGTGCCTGGCCGGGACTTTAGGGTTTCCTTGGCAGGGTTCGCTCGCTTCTTTCGTGCGTTCCTTGATGTTTTACTTCATGGAGGCAACTGCTAGAAAATTGCCATTCTGATTCTACTAGGGTTTTGTGGCTTTAGCATGAGGTAATGAAGGAGGAGCACTTGCAAATTGCACAGGGAGGGAAGGAGGGAGGGCAACTGACGAGGCCAACAAGTAGAAGCGTCCACGGCCGTATATTCAGAGAGGTCAGTGCAGTGCAGGACAGTGGTAGCCACATTCTCTGTTCTTCGTTTCGTGCCATGCTGGGCCTTTAGGGTTTCCGCGGGAGGGTTCGCTGGCTTCGTTCTTGCATTACTTCATGTCGTCTTTCTGCCTGCTCCTCGTTGTGACTGTATGAGCCCTGGCCATAGTCTTTCGGTGTGGTTATGGATACCACCGCGGCTGCCGAGTTAGGCCTGGGCGATTTGGATAGTGGCGGTGGTAGTGGTGGTGGTGGTGGTGTGGCGTTCTGGCATTCCCCACCCGCTGGCTCCGATCAATGGGGCAATCCTGGCGACTCCGCGTTACTTGAAGACGACGGTGATGATGATGCTTGGGACCGCTCTGCCCTTCCTGTTGCAGTGTCGCCTGACATCCCGCCTGCTTCGCCTTCCGGATTTGCCCGTGCGCGAGCTTCAACCGCTGAACCTCCCACGAAGCTCTTGCGCTCCATGCCCGATGGTGGAGGTTTAGGGTTTAGCGGCCATGGTGCCGGTCCTCCTTCAGGGCGAGGCCATTCCTCTGCTGGCTCTCCACATTTTGGTGGTGGTGGTGGCGGTGGCGGTGGCGGTGTGGGTTCGTCACCTTCGGGCGCTGGAGCCGTGGGCCGTGGTCGAGGCATGGGCAGCATTTTCTACAAGACGAAACTGTGCAGTCGTTTCCGGAGTGGCAATTGCCCTTACAACAGCAACTGCAATTTTGCGCACGGGATGGAGGAATTACGCAAGCCTCCGCCCGGGTGGGAAGAGTTTGTGGCGTCTCAGGAGCTTCCACCCCCGCCCAGCCAGTCTGGTGGAGCCGGGAGCTCCGGCACTGCCGCTGGACCGACGGACTCTCAAGTGCGATTCCACAAGACACGCCCTTGTAAGAAATACTTTGGCGAAGGGAATTGCCCCTATGGGGAGAAGTGCAACTTTCTGCACGATGAACAGAGTGTACCTCGTGCTGTACGAGAAGCCAGAGAAGCGGCTGTGGCTGCGAATTCTGGTGGTGGTGTCGTCGCTGCTTCTCCTAGAGTTGAAACCCCACTCGCTCCTGCCAACAACGATCACCTCAAGGAGACAGGCGCAGGCGGCGGCTCCACGTCTGCAGGTTCAGCACCTCCAAATGCTCGCCCTTCCAATTGGAAAACTAGGTTGTGTAACAAATGGGAAACTACAGGACATTGTCCGTTTGGAGAGAAATGCCATTTTGCTCACGGGTCGGATGGTAAGTTTGTAGCTCAGAAAATTCTCGTCAGTGTTGTAGTCATTGAGGATTCCTGCAGGTGCTGTACGACTCCGTGCCCGTTTTCAGTTCTCCTGTCTGTACTCAGTAGTTGATTTGTTCTGCTGATTTTTTGTAAACTTTCGCCCTTGTGAGGACAAGTCCTGGGCCTTCTTTCCCAGTACCCTCGGGCAAGTCCAAGTTATGCATACTGTTGGGAATTTCTGCCTACAATTTTGATACCGTGAATTTAGGTTTTGAATTTCCCTGCTGTTCCGCCAAGGTGGAATTGGTATTCTTAGGAGGAGTTTCTCACCTCTGCGCTGCTTGTCTGGGGCTTGCTTTGTTTGGAGCATGGTAATACCGGTACCTCAGATTTGAGTGTGTATTAGATTTGGTTTTGGAGCGAGTGGCGGACAATGTCCACAAGCTGGGGTATGAGGTATATGATGCATGCCTGCCTTCCTGTGGTCCTCAGCATATCTCTCATGTATCTACAGAGTTGCAAAGATACGGAGGAGGGCTGCCAGATCCAAATTTGCCTGCTCTTTCTGACTCGAAATCAGGAGGTACAACTTCACGAGACTCGATTGCGGTGTCCTGGCAGCAAAGAAATCAAGGCGGAGCTTCTTCTGCGCGGTCTGGCACGAAGGGAAATTCCACTTGGCGAGGCCCAAATGACATTTCGACAATTTATGGAGACTGGTGGGGCGAGAATGACTACTGGCAGTCCGGGGGATCAAGCGCGAGCCATGAAAGCACTGAACTGGAAGCTGATGTATGGAGAGAGGCGCAGAGGCGCACACCTCTTCCGGCACCCCTGTTGTCAACTCCAAGAACAGTTCCATTTTTCAGGCGCACTAATAGCTTGGAGCCTTCCAGGCAGACTCCTGAGTCTCATTAACGGCTGTGTGAGGATATCTGAGCAGGATGAAGCGTTGCAACCTGCGCATGGTTGGAGAATCGAGCTTAGAGAACTGGTAATTCAACCTTTTCTTCTCTCCATCCATCTTGGATTGGTTTTGGTGGTTTAAAGCTGAAGAAGCATTCATTGCATGTGAACCCTAAACCTAAACACTATTTGATCTTGTACATAAAACTCTAGGCTAGGCAGAGCTCCTATCCTAAGTACTTCTTTTGGTAATTGCTTTGTGAGGTCGTTGCCTTGTTTTCCGTGAAATCGACGAATAATTGAAGCAGAAACACAGGTATTTTCGTCATGTTAAATCACTAAGTGGAAGCATAGAATCTTGTCCTTAGATGCTGCAGGCGATGCCGTCTTTTTCGTCATCTCCCAATGCTGCCTCTGATCTCAGGTGTCCTCACGTAATTATCAAATGAGGAGTGAAGTACGATACGCTTTGCACCCCCTAAACTTACCATTGTTCTGCACTCCAGCTATTCAGACCTTTTTGCACACAGCTGGTGTCAGATGCCCGTATAAGCTGAGCAGACTCATTTCACAAACAAGCCCCTTCTGATTGTTCTGGAGTGTTCACTGGAAGAATTGGCAAGACACGGACTCAATGGATCCATTAAGGTAACAGCACCTAAAGCGTCCGAATAAGGATTTGAGGACGGTTCCTATGGCTGAACTCTATAATAATCTGTTATGGTCTTGCTTGCAGTTCACCAGGGGATTCTAGATTCTCTTAGAATGCATTTTTTCGACACTAAATGAATAATTTGTGAATTTTCAGAGTGCTGAAAATAGGTGTATCCAAAATTGACTTTAAGTTCTCATGAATAGAGGTTGTACATAGCAGGCAAGTATGTAGAGAGTTAGTATCAAAAGCATGCTATATTAGGTGCAATTACCTTATTTGGAAGGGTCAATTTTAGAAACATGTTGTATTAGGTGTGGTTACCTTATTTGCACTCCATTACTTGTCATTCATGAGTGGTGGGTAAGGCTTGAGTTATTATGATCATTGTCAACACATATGTAGTAGTTGAGATGAAACTTAATGCAATTGTAATCAAATCCAATTGACATTAAGGTAGGATCATTCAAATCTAAACATGTTCCTAAAAGTAAGTCCTATAAAAACTAGATAAAAAGTAGATGTTATTATGTGTTCTTTAAGATGTGAGCATTGAGAATAGGCCATGATTTTAGAAAATCTACCAATTCAACTTTGGTTTCTTATAATTCTTGCTATTATTGTTTTTCGATTTCATTCAACTTTGTTGCAATTTTTTTTAAGTGATTAAAAATTGAGAACTTCCCAACATTCAATAATGTTTGTTAGAGAAATTTATTCAGCTTAATTTCTAAAGATAAAAATTGTGTTTTTGGTAATATAGTGATTTTTGGCAACTCTTCATGAATAAATTTTTTATTCTTTTTTGTTGAATTTTTTTTGAGGAGTAGCTTCAAGGCTTAATAATTTTCATCATTTTTGATTGTATGGTTGAAAAGTTATTGCATGTTATGTCATTTTTATTACTTAGTAGGTAGTTTGAGCAATTCAAAAAAATTCTTTAAAAATTGTTTTTTGAAAACATAAAAATTTGAAATTGGTTCTGTAGATTTATATATAAGTGGGAAGCTTTGAATCATTCCATTTTGATTAATGAGATGAAAGTTATGAGAAGTTTTAGTTTGTAGGTAGTTATGGTTTTCAAAGACTCCATACCTACCTACAAGTTAAAACTTCTCATAACTTTCATCTCATTAATCAAAATGGAATGATTCAAAGCTTCTCATTTATATATAAATTTAAAGAGTCAATTCCAAATTTTTGTTTTTTTTGAAAAATGATTTTTAAAGAAGTTTTTTGAATTGCCTAAGTTGCCCACTAAGCATTGAAAATGACATATCATGCAATAATCTTTTCACAATTTTGTCAAAAGTGATGAAAATTGTTGGGCCTTGAAGCTATTCCTTCAGAAAATGTTGATTGAAAATTTCAGCAAAAAAAATTATGTTCATAGTGAGATGCCCTAAATTGTTATGTTGCCAAAAAATACAATTTAATGCTTTAGGGGTTAAGTTGAGAATTTTGGATTCAAAATTATACAAATTTTGTCTTATTTCTATTTGATTTTGAAATATGCAAATGAAGCCATATGTCTTAAAGTAGAATAGAAATTCAAGGGTCATGATGCCATTCATATTTAGTAATCTGCTTAGAAATTTGGAATGAACATACAAATTGATTTTATATGGCACATTTGAAGCCACATATAATGAATTATGTCATGAAGAAGAATGACAATGATTTATACTTAGTATTTTCTTAGAAATTTGGAATGAACATATGGTTTGGTTTATGTGTTATGAATTTAGAAAAGGCTTTTGATTTCAAAAATAGTAATATAAAAGATAATATTCAAAATGTTGATATATGTGTATGATTAAAGAGCAATTAATTGAACTAAATTACTATTATGCTTCAAATTCAAAGTCTTTGGAATCCAAAAATGGCTTATAAGTAATCAATTTTTTTTTGTATATATTCAAATTGGATGATTTTCATCCATTTTTGTAATCACAATTGCTAATGGTATTTATGCATCATTGAGAAATTCTACTCACTTTTAGATTTTATATCATTTCTTAAACATGACATATGTTATAGTATGTTTCAAAATTTCTTGGCTTTTTAAAAATTAAAAATTAAAATTTTTTGAATTTTGAACAAAATTTATTATTAAGCTTTCATGCTTAGTTTTTAGAAAACTTAAAAAATTTTAAAATGTTTTTCAAAATGATTATTTCAGTGTTTTTGGAGACTTTATTTTGTTAACAAGTTTCTAAATATAGAATCAAACATTAGAAGATATTTGAGGCCTCTAGAAGACTGTTTCAAGTCCATTCTCAATTTTGTTCTTGTAGCAATATAAGAATGCAGTTGGTGGTTAGAATTTTATTTTAAAAGTAAAAAAAAAGCTGAAAACAAAGTTTGTTTGTTTTTCCCTAGAAAATGACATAGCATGGTCTCGACCACATCGGACTATGCAATTGGACGTAGTCAATATAGTTTTTAGAGCCTAGGAACTGCAGTCTTCCAAAAGCCTCAACTTTCATCTAATGTGAATATTTGATTTAACCTATGAGGTTCAAACTACAATGATTTCTTTTTGTTGAGAGTTTTTCTATTTGCTATAAATTATCTTCATTTTTTCTTTTAAACTCATGCTAATTTCAAATCCTCACAATAAAATCTTACAAAGTTGTAAATTATGGAAGACATGTAATTCTTGGAAAATTATTGATATGATTAATAAATTAAAATAAATCATTCATATGTAACCTCTGTAACAAGTGCCCAAGTCTTTCTAAATGTGCTTTTCCTTGGAAAAAAGAACATGAAGTCTTAGTTATTTCCAATGAAGTAAATTATTGTTTTTTAAAAATCTAATTGTATAGATTTTTAAAGAGCTTACTTATTAATATGCATACCAATTTTGAGTGTGAAATTGCATAAGAGTTGTGAAATTATAACAATAGAAATGTACATATCCTATTTTTAGTATAGTATCTCTCCCTTCAATGTTTAAGAAATTTGCATATAAAAATGTTTTGGGATTGGAGGAAATATAAACAAGTAGAAATTGTATTAGTACACTAAAATGTACTTTCAAAAACCTTAAGTTCAAATGAAGAGCTATCAAATTCATTACACAATCTATTTTATAAGTAGAAATTGAAAATAACTCCAAATCAAAATTTGCATATTTAAATTTTCAATAGTAAAAATCATGAAATACTTACTCTTTCCATTAGAACCATTTTCAAAGTAAATGGATAGATACATTTTTTCAAATCTCAAAATTGAGTAAAGTTAGAAAGATTTACTTTTACATATATGCCTATGAGGACCTTTCAAAAATCAAATATTTATATTTTTTAGTGAGAAATAAAATCTCCCAATAGTTAACCTTCAATATTGCCCATAATTTTTTTAAGTTATCAAAGGGATATAATTCTCCATACACTAATAAATTGAAATTTTGGAAATTTTGGATCAACCATATGTAGTCACTCAAGCATTTAGGGGTTACAACAAGGTTATGAAATCGTGATGCTACACATTTAAAGCCATATGATGAAGCCACATAAGTTCAACCATGACCAAATATAAAAAAATATGATAAAAATTTAATTTTAACCTTTGAGAGTTGAAGAGTTATTCAAGACCAAATTTTATTTATATTTATATTGTAAAATTTATTTTATATTGTATTTTATCATTATCAACAATTTTTCTTATTAAAGCATCAATCATTTTGAAACTATAAGAACATTCTCAATCCAACTTCCAAATGAACATCTAATTTTTGACTAGTTTACAACTAGAACGTGACATTTTAGATAATTGGAAGTGAATCCCAAAGCACTTTGAATAGGTACAAAAAAAATTCAAATTAGGCATGTTAGACAATGTTAAATATTTTAGCATATATTCGATTGAGCAATGGTAGGGGGTAATTTTTCTCGGTTAGGAAATAGAAATAATGAGGATTGCACTATTTTTTGCTAATTTTTCACTGAGTTTGGAATTAGTAGAAATTAAGGTTGTGTATATTACAATTTGATCTTTTTATGATGTATAGGCAAATATGTTCTCAAGAAGCACAAAACTTGAAAATTAGTAGTGGTGGCGTACAAAAAAAAGAATGCAAGAAACTAAATATCAATATGTTAGGGTTTTATATCTTAATGATAAAAGAAATTTTGTTTCCATTACAATGATCAATAATGCAATCCAATTATTGTGATATTTCAACAAATAAAATTCCAATCAAGGTAGCTATCATTTCTTTCTATAGAAAAATGACCACCTTGTCAATATATAATCTAATTTTGGTTACCTTGAATGAATGAAATTATACATCATAATCCCCCCATTTATGAATATAGATCACCCTATCTTATACAAAGGGACCTTTGGTCAAAAATAGGTCATATACTTTAAGTATTATTGGCAATTGGTGATTCAGTAGATATTTAAGTATATCGGCCTTAAGATTCACTTAAATGATCAAAATCCTAGTCTTCTTTGACAATGGATGGGAAGGTAGGAATCAATAAATATTTATTCATAGTTTGGTTTTTAATGGCAATTTTTGTCCTATATAATTGTCCAAATTTAATACTAATATCTCTCTTTTACCTATGTCTAAGTAGAAGCTAGAATATATCCCAAGTATAAACCTACAGATATAAAGTTGATGTCAAGTTTTAGGAAAAAGGAGAAATAAAAAAAAAGATTAAATATGAAAGTGAGAATAGAATAAAAATAAAAATAAAAATATCAAAGGCAATATTGCAACAACTAAAGTTTTGTATAGCTCATTCACCTTTGGGCCCAATGACCCAATGGCTCTCTACCATCAATTATCTAATTTCTAGTAGGATAAAAACTTCAAATTTTAGTATTCCTCATCTTGTTGGTCAAAGCCATCATGGTGAATCTTGCTTTGTACATGCACATTGTGTAACGGTTTTCTGATGACACCATATATGCCTTGTTAGTTTCAAAGATCCCCACATATGTCACAAAACAAGCAAAATAAATAAATATATATATATATATATATATATATATATATATATATATATATATATATATATATATATATATATATATATATATATATATATATATATCTTAACCCCTAATGAACCAAAGGGGGATACTTTCAAAATAGGTCAAAATTGCCAAAATTTTTTGAAAGCAACGTTTTTGTTCATTTTTTCTTGAGATTGGATAGAATGTAACTATAGGATCTTGAAGTATAGGGAATTTCATTAAAATGGTGAATATTCTGTAACTTTGACATCCCACAGTTCAGATCGGGCGGTCTGAATTGCAGGAATGGCACATTGTGAAAATGGCACATGGAATATTTCCATTTTAATGAAATTCCCCACAAGTTCACATTGAGAGTGAGCATCTCAAAAAATTTGAGCTTATTTGACTACACGGTTTAGGAGATATTTAAGTTTGAAGTTTTATTTGGGTCAATGGAAATACTTATTTGACTACACGTTTAGGAGATATTTAAGTTTGAAGTTTTATTTGGGTCAATGGAAAGTATTTAAGTTTGAAGTTTTATTTGGGTCAATGGAAATACATAGCGACTCACTTTGAAGAAGCATATCTTTGTCGGAATATTTTGAAATGATGTTTTATGATGTTTTTTTCATGCTCAGTGAAAGATAAAAGAATTGAAAATGTACATATAAAATTCACAACATTCCAAGCATTTTTCAATTCACAATGGAACTTGCAATGCACAAAGGTCATTGAAATGAGAGTAGTGTTGGTAAGAAAAAAAGTATGGGATACATGTCTTTTCCTTGAACTCCTTGGATTTATCCTTTTTGAGGTGAATCTACTCTTTTTGAGGTGGGCAAGAATCACATTGGTTTAGTCCATGGCCAAACTGAACCCCCCAAAATGAGCTATAAATTGCTCTACACCCACTTAACTTTGAAAAATTCCACAAGGTGCAGTTTAATACAAAAATTGATGAAACTACTGCCATTAAATTCATGAAATAGTCCATTTAAAAAATAAAAACAAATAAAACTCGAAATTTGTGAACGGGAAGCTCACAAAAGAGGGTCATTAAGGGTTATTAATATAGAAAGATTAGGCAAGGCCGACTTTTTCAGCCGGCGGAGGCGTCCTGGACCTTACCTCGCACCAACCAATCATGTCCCGCCACATGCTCTTCGGCCAGCTGGGGCTGAGGAGCTCAGTCGTCATTGATGTTTGTGCATCCAGACATTTTCTTTCGGATCGCACCAAAGTGACTATGATTTCTAGTTTTGAACATGAGAATTGAACCTCGCTTAGACTTTCTTCTTCTGCGATGGCTGCGCCAGATCTGAAATGAGAGATCGAAGTTAGTCTGCATAGCTCTGATACTCTGTTTAATTTCTTCAATTAAATTTCTGCACGTTTTAGTCGATGAGTTGTTGAATTGGTAGCTAGATATATCTCCAGCACACGATGCATGGTGCTAAATCGAGCGTCTGATCGAACGAAGCTCCCACTGACTCCGAATCTCCGATTGTTGCGAGCACTGAAGTAGTAGAATGGCCCGTTCTATTGTACACTTATACGGTACTGTAAAAGACTAGAGTGAAAGTATTGCAGTTAATCTCTGTCATGCTAGATTTTAGTTACATGTGTCTTTTTTTTCCGAGTATCCATGTTCCTATATTTATCCTTGAGCTGTGTAGGATTTCTGTCCTTGAAAATTTCGGGGTTGAAACTTATTATTTTGCCATGCCTTTTGATTCCCTGAACCAAAGCCTCCGTTTCCTCCTTCCATTTGTCGTAAGGCATTTTGACGGAAGAATTTTTGACGTTGCGGTTGACCGTTGATGGTGAAACAGCTCCATTGATTTGCAGGTCCTTCATTTCAGGCCGCACTGATTCAAGCGCCTCTTTCGTCATCTGCACCTCAAAATTTTTTCAGAAACTTCAGTCCACTCCATTGACTCATTGAAGAATCGATCGACCTACTAGTTGCGCGAACCCGACTGGATATACACACACATCTCTGTATTCTGTAAAACGATCCATCTGTTGGTACCCGTTTGCCGCTCCGGACCTGGCAGTTACATGTCGGTACAATATAAAAAATCGACCACAGCAAATGTACCTGTTCCAATTGGAGTTTGAGCTCGGCAGTAAACTCACGAAGTTTCAAATTCTCCAACTCAAGCTCATTTGCTCGGGCTGGCGTGGCGAGCTCTGGTTCCAGGGCCGTTGTCTAGTAAGTAACATGCAGAAAGGAGTTAGTCAGCCTCCCCAACCTTTGACAGCATTCTCACGAGTATGAAATTCCAATCCAATATCGCAAGGTCAGCACCTGAGGAATTGTCAGAGGGACAAGGTCTTGATCGACCGCAATCTTCCCATCGACAAGCTGGCCTCATAAAGTCGACGTCCCCTCCATCAACATCTTCATCTCGCCGGGAGGATGCGAATCTACAAAGGGCAAGCCATCCGAAACTTGGGGTCTGCCAAAAAACTTGTGTCCATCTCTCCAGGAATCATACAACCCGCGGACTGGGTCGAAATCATCTTGCGACAGTGGGATTCTTGAAATGCTTTGGCGGCGGAGGCGGTCCAGTTCCTCCTGTATCACAAGGAATTGAATTTCGAACACCGATACGACTCATCGATCGACACTACGTGCAACTCTCAACTGGGAAAGGAAAAAATAAAACCTTCATTTGTTCGATCTGCGCTCGAAGAGCTTTCACCTCCCCCGAAGCGTGCTCATTAATCACGGCCTGTTCACATAGCACATGTAAGTCAAAGCGCAAAGTAACCTTCATGTTTAGCCTATCTAAGGACGATTCTACAGTGTAGTCAGAACAGGGAAAGAGGCGCACGTCATTTGGAATCCGTTTAGCTTTCTGGGCGAATCTCAGAGTATTCAAGGTTTCTTGAGCATTGCTGCATACACATAAACTAGGATCAGGGGAAAAAACAGGGCTAGCCGTATATACGAGCGGGCAAAAGTCCACACAAAGTCATCAATAGACACTGTCGCAGGTAAACTCAAAACAAAGGAGAGCGAAGACAAACCAGCTAGAAGGGCTGACAGTAGCTATGATTGTAGTTTTGGAGTTTTCTCCAAGTGAATCCTGTACATGATCACAGGTACTGAATTTCCTCATCCGCTTGAATAGGCCAATTTTTTTAGTCCAGTACACTTCACGACGCAGTGGCCCAGAAGGACGCAAGGACTGACCTCTGTGTGGCACATGGCTAGTGATATTTTACCTTGAGAAGGTGGGTTAGCTTTGACTGTCGGTAAGGAACATGGCTTCTTTTGTCGTTTCCCGTGTCGTTTGTGCCATCGACCAATCCCTTAATGACTAACCTGAACAAGACCCGTAGCAATCAGATCATTCCTCCTCTCAAAACAGTGGGGTGCCACTGCTGATTCGCAAACTCACAAACTCGCCCCAAAATGTCAAGCATGCAAACTCACGGGCCAAAGTAGAGATATGTTGATACTGCCAGCTTCTTTCACTTGCTCGCCTTTTGCTCCAGAGTTCTTTACACTAAAACCGTTCAAGTTTCCATTAGAATTTCAATGCCTTCAAGCGCAGAGGTTGTACTTGCGCAAAATCAAAGCGTTTCGCCAATTTCCATGCCACAATCGAGTTGGAAAATGTTTACCTCTCAGAACCTGCAAGGTCAACGAGATTCAGTCTTCGAAGACATCGGGTGTGCTTAGTCATCGAGTCACGTTCCCCTGATGTACTTTCGATGATACATGTGAACACACTATGCGAGCGGCTGGACTCTCTGTTCATGTTCGTGGCTGCCACTTTTCTGTTCGTCGATCCCTGCAACAGATAATGGTGAATCCCCATAAGCATTTTTGGAAGAAAAAAATAATCATAGATTCAACCGATCAACGATACCTTCGAGCAACAATTCCCCGAAAAAGAGGTGGTGGGAGCGACCTGGCTAAGCAAGTGAATCATTGCTTGAGCGTTGTTCACCTCCACCTCGGTCAAATCCACCACGCGCGTCACGTTCTTTCCATCCTCTCGTAGCTACAGGATATCATCACAGGAATTCAACAACATTTAGCAAGAACAAAGACATTTCTCTTGCAAATCCCATAAAAACCAAGGGAAAGGTGCAGCACCTTCAAGTTGGTAGAGGTAGGCTTCAACAAATCAATAATTTGATTGTTGTAGATTTCCAAGAAAGAGCACTTGGTCAAAAACTGAAGCTTCTCGTCTTTGCGTCCTTCCACCTCCTGCACAATTCAACAAACACCATCTCATCCCCGGTTCCTTCCCAATGTAGTGGAGCGCATTGATCACTAGATTCTTACACATCTCTTACATTCATAACATAAATGCGGTTGCTCAGAGGGAAAAAAATGATAAATGATAAAATGATAAATGAGGTTTATTATTTCACAAAGTCGTTAAAATAGATTGTATACCTGTTGAATTCTTGAGAAAAGGTACTCAAACACACGAGGAGTCATGCCTTGATTGTCACTTAATCTATCACTGATGTGCTCAATGTCCCCAAGCATGGTGTGGGTCTTACCACTTCCAGTCTGTAACAACTAGACGCAATACCAATTAATATCCAAATTTATAGAAAAATACCAATGCAAAGCCAACGACCAAAGCCTCCATATCCGACCATATCCGACCATATCCATAGCCGACCATATCCATAGCAAAATCGACGCAAGTGCACATGAAAACAAGCCCAACCTGGCCGTATGCAAACATGCATATGTTATAACCTGCCATACAATTCTCCACCACTGGTGCCCCAACAACTCCAAAAAGCTTCTTCTGCAAAAATTATAACCAAGAAAAAACTACCTCCTTTAAGACAGTCCGAAGGTCCGACTCATTAAAAAAAACGACCGACACTAATCACTTGCAAGGGACTGCAAGGAGGTAGCGAACCTGGGAGATACATTCACCAGCTATACAATCGAAGGTGAATTTATGCTCCTTTGAAGACTCCATGCAAGTGATGGTGTGGGGACTCGTTTGTCTCAAGCATTTGTTGACCCCGTGGGAGGTCATTTCTGTGCTGTTGATGGGACGGGTTCTGATCAAAACCTGTATACACCAATTTTTTGTGGGACAACTGCAAGGAAGTCTGGAAAGAGCAAACAACCATTGATGTTCTAGAGAACATCAGGCGCACATTGAAGAGAGCAATACGCGACTGCTGGAGATGTTCCAACACTGGTGCACGGAGCACTCCAGTGAAGAGAAATGTCAGGCTTCTGAACTCAACGGATTTTCATATATGCCGTTTTACAGCACTTACGCAACAGGGAAGGAACTGGACGTGGAGGACTTGAGCAACCGGAAGAAGACCGCGCTCACCTGGACGTTCTGGTGGAGCCAGAACTCGAGATCCTTTTGCAAGTCGAACTGCTGCTCGCCACGCACCGCTCCAAACGCACTAGACATCGCGAAAACTTCTCGCGACATATTCATGGAATTTGCATTCAGAAAAAACAAAGACTGCAAGTGAACTTGGAGCAATGCAAACTACATCTTTAAAACAACCAAAATGTTGGACTCGCCTCGAAGCAACTACAATTGCCAAGTACCGAAGGACCATTTTCTCATTGTAAATCAGGCAACTTAAAAAACTAGAAAGTGTGAAGGAAGTGCTAACCTGCTAACCTGGCTGCAATAGCTCACTGTTGTAGATGATCGATGAACCTCGTACGTGCAGACTGTTCGTTACGCCGGCTCCTTCCACAACCTCACAATCGTAGATGATCAAAACACAGTCTCTAGTCGTCGCTACACGGAAAGAATTGCAGTCTCAAAACTCAAGAAGAAATGGAAATGTAAGAGACGTGCACCAGCCGCTTCTTCCACAACCTCAAGCACTAGATCGAGCGTCTAAACGAGGCTTCCACTGACGTAATCCGTTTTTAGCAATTGCAGGCCTAGTATCGCCATATATATTCATCACGCAAGACCGTATCAAAGTTCATTCTCTGATACAGCCTCTCTCACTCCCAAGCCAAAGAAGCCATGCATCCTGTGCTAGAGATCTAGCTGCTAACAACTTAACTCATGCTGAAACCGACAGTAAAGTGTAGAAATTAAACAGAGTATCCGAGCTGTGCAGAGTAACTTCAATCTCTCATTTCAGATCTGCCGCAACGATCGCAGAAGAAGAAAACCTAAGCGAGGTTCAATTCTCATGTTCAAAACTAGAAATCGTTGTCGCTTTGGTACTATTGGACGTAGATGCATCCAGCACTGGATGACCTACACTGGATAAATTGAATCCAAGTACGACTGAATACGAAGGGCGCTTGGAATCATGATGAAGCCGCAGTCTGAAAACAGAAGATGAACCAACGTTGTTTCTTGATTCATGATGACGCACAAATACAGAGGGATTGAGAGCCACGAGAGAGATGCCTGTGTGTTCCCATGACGTTTTCTATGACGTTCCCATGACTTGCACATGGCTTGATGAAATGGCCATGAATCTGTATGGACGCTACACTGCCCCTGGAACTTTGAATGCCAATTTAGGGAGAATTTTTTCTACAAATTCATCATATTATATACTGTTGAAAAAGCCTTCAAAATGCACTACTAATGGGGTAAAATAGAACTCCTAATTTCAAGAATTGAAAACACACAAAGTCTTTGTAGTGTATTCCTAAGAATTTTGGGATGGGAAGAACATTTTAAATGCATTAAAAGATAATATAGGAGATGGAAGGAAGGAAACACAAAAGAAAGTAGCCTTTTTATGGCCCCAATTATCTTTTAAGGTAGAAGCAAAATAGCTTAAACATGTATATATTGCTTTATTTGTTTTTTGATAATTTCATAAGGGGCATCAATATAACAAAGAATAGACAAAAGTATTCTTTCAACACATTTAAATGTACTATATTTCACCTTATTTTGAGTAGTTTGCATAGTAAGCTTGGGGAAGTAAAAGTGTTAGCATGCGCACATGTCTTGTCTTCTATGTCCTATAAGGATCAATCTATTTTTTTATAATTTTGGAAAAATTGGATATATGCAGATGAGCAAGTTCAAAAGTTTAAAAATATTAGGTAGTCTTTGTTTGTTAATGCAATGGAGGATTCTCTTGTTTGTACCAAAAAAATATGTATATTAGTTAATATATGTTTATTCCTATATATCTATATCCATATATCATATCTATATGACAATATGGAAGAGGATATGGGACACTTGGATGGCATTTTTAGATGATGCAATAAAGTCAATATTCAACTTGACAAACAAGAGAATCCTCCATTGCATTAACAAATAAAGTCAATAGTCAACTATCTTTTATTTAATTGTGATTGGTTGACTATTGATTTTTTAGATTTAGATTTTATGACCAAGCTATGTCATGTTGATTTTGAAAACCTAAATGCTTCCACTTTGAAAATTCATATTAATTACATGCCTTATCCAAAAATTCAATTTTTTTTATTGAAAATTTGTGATTTTCAATTGCCAATACTACTAAAACTCAATTTTCTTGCAAAAGTGTGTCCAACTATGATAAAGTGCTTATTCATAATCTAATTAGGATATTGTCTCTCTTTAAATTAACCATTAAAAGACATTTCATGTCTAGATTTGGTCAAATTCTCGGTCAAACTTCATTAGATTTCTATAATAAAACATAGATTTCAAAAATTTGATATTTTTCACATATAGTAACATATATCTAAAATCATAGTAATCATAAAAATGCATAAAATAATATGAAATTTTTAAGAAGAATGAAAATAATAGTGACAAACATCATGGTGTAATTAATGTACTCCTTAATGAAACTCCAAGCCACTCTCCACTACCAATTGGTAGGGTCAATTTATGTGAATCTCTTTGTAGGTGATAGTTTGATTCAAATGTGCTCAGAAGGGTTTAGATTTTGGTAAATCTGTGTTAGACATTGAAGATTTAAGATAAGGTAGGATGCTTAAATTCCAACTTCAACTATGCATTTAGAACTGCCCCTATAAATGGCATTGGAATGGATTGGAGGTGGTTCTAAAATTGACCTCTATAGTTATTGAAAAAATCAAGAAAAATATTATTTATTATTGCAAGAGCCAATCATTCTCCTTGTTTTTCCCATTTCTCTCTAGAAGTTGCAGTGAACACTTTATAAAAGACCTAGGATCATAAATAAAAACCTACAACACTCCTCGTTTGAAAATTCATAACTAAATAAAAAAATAATCCAAAAAACATGAAACAACTTGAATTAGATGCCAATTACTCTTATCTTTCAAGGAAAATTTATTGAAAAATATTTTGAGAAGTTTCACCTGCCCAAAATTCAGTTCCAGTTCTTAGATGATCAACTTATGAACCGACTACCGTAACACCAAGAGAAATTGAGTAGAAAAAGTTCAAAAGTAGTGTATTTCGTCTTCATTGCTAGACCGGCAATGAAGTTGTCGACCTCGGACTCCAAGTTAGCACCCCCCAAGAGCCCACGAATGGTCTGCACCCCTATCACTTCCACGTCATCTGACGCGCCATGGTGAACTCTAATAACATGAACTCCTGTTGTCTGAACGTTTTTGTTGGCAAATAATGTTGCTCTCTGGCAACAGTGATCTACAAAAAAAAGATTGTTACAAGCTAATTAGGCTTAGCTATTTAAACACACGGTAACTCTAATTACTTAACGGATGTTAAGTATTGCTAATTGGATGTAAACCTAACGTAACCGTAATGGTGCTACCTGATGATCAACATCCCCCCTCAATTGGGAGATTGTCGTATGCAAGAATCAAGCTTTCTGTATAGTGGCTCTGGATTACGAAGCGTTGTTGCTGAATAATCGTGAACTGGTCATTCGATATGGTTCGTGTTGCCGAATGGAAGTTGCATGGATTGTGGAAAAATGTCGGGGAGATATCTCTCGGTCGCTTGGCAGGTTTACTGTTGTGGGTAATTTGTGCGCTCTTAGCAGGTGTGACTGCGTAGTGCTTCGGGGTTGTGGACGTACTCGTTACAGAGCAAGTTGATGTAGTGGAGCTGTGCGTTGGAAAAAGGACGTCCGAAGTTGTTGTGGCGTCGGAGAATCCATCATTGAGTGGTCAGAGGCGGACATAGTTGAAGTAGAGCAGATCATGGGAGGACCAGCCTGCAAGGTCCAAATTTTACATCGTAAGGCACGGTCGAAACCCGGGATTGTACTTCACTTGGTCGGATTGTTTTAGAGAGGTCACAGGTTTTAAGGGTGCAGAGTACAAGAGTTTTACGTCCCTAGTAGATGCTGAAGATTATTTGTTCCAGGCTTTGGTTCTCTAGAGATTAGAGTATAGGTAGGTAGGGATGGCTGTGGTTCTGTTTTGAGGTCCTCTAAGTTGTGAATTCCCAGTGATGTGCGGTGCTGTTGGAATTTGACGCAGTCCAAAGGTTTTGTAAAGGTGCCCACCGGTTGAGAATTTGTATGAATATAATGAATCTTGATTTTCCCTCCTAAAACTCGTTCTCTGATGAAGTGGTAATGAATTTCGATGTGCTTCGATCGGGTGTGGAACACAGGATTGTGTGACAGCTTGAGTACTCTCTGATTGTCATAATGTATTGTAATGGGGCTTGTTGCAGAGTTGGAGCCGATGGTTTTAGGCTATGAGGTGTTGAATTTGTGGTCTGTAGGGTAACGCAGTTCTTTTAGGAGTCGGTGGAGCCAAATGGCTTCTTGTGTGCTATCACTGAGGACGTGGTACTCGCTCTCTGTAGATGATCTGGAAACGGTGAGTTGTCGCTTTGTTTGCTAGGTGATAGGACCTCCTGCGAGAGTAACACATAGGCACCAATGGAGCGATAGGTTTTCCAAACAGGATCTCCAATCAGTGTTAGTATATCTGGAGATGGAGATTGGGGTGTCAGTCTTGTACAAGATTCCAAAGTCGAGAGTGCCTTGCAAGTAATGGAGGACGTGTTTGGCAGCGTCAATGTGAGATTCCTGTGGGTCGGCCATGTATGAGCTTAGACGGCTCACGATGTAAGCGAGGTTGGATCTCATAACTGTGAGGAAAATTAATTTTTCAACGAGTCGACGATAGTAATTGGGATCTGTATAAAATGTATTTATATCGGTTGTCAGCAGATGACCATCTAGGAACGGAGTAGAGGCTGACTTGCAATTTGACATTCTAAACTCATTCAATATTGATTTGGCATAGTCCCGCTGATGTAGGACGATTCATGTAATGACTTGTTCAAAGGATATGTCGAGGTAGCATTTGGCCTTGCCTAGGTTGGTCATTTCAAATTCTGTGCGTAGAAAATTCTTGAGCTAGGAAATGAGTCGGTCAGAGCTCCCAGTGATAAAGAGATCATCAACATATAACATAAGGAGGAGAGTTTCTCCATCTTAGTGCATGTAGTATAGATTCCCATCGGACTTGCTCCTACACAGGCCGAGCCAAATGATGGTAACATCGATCCGATTGTACCAGGTACGAGGGCTCTGTTTGAGTCCGTATAACAATTTGTGAAGCTTGCAGACCATGGTCTCCTTGCCGTGTACATGGAATCCTGGAATTTGAGTCATGAAGACTCTCTCTTTGAGCAGTTCATGAAGAAAAGCTGTACGGACATCCATGTGGTGGATGTCCCAGCGTTTGGCTGCAGCGAGAGCAACAGCTATTCGTAAAGTAGCCCATTTGATGACCGGGGCGAAGGTCTCGTTGAAGTCAATGCTGTATTGTTGTTCGAAGCCTCGGGCCACAAGTCGAGCTTTTTTAATAGGAGGCTAACCATTAATCCCAGGCTTAATTTTGAACACCCATTTGTAGGTGATTGCATGATGTCCAAGAGGTAAGGGTTCTAAAGTCCATGTATTGTTTTTCTAGATGGAGTTCATTTCATCTTACATTGTTTGGCGCTAGCCAGGGTCATGTTTGGCCTATTTGAAGGTAATATTGTCCTGATCGGGTGGTAGAATTAGAGTTGGAGCGGGTTTAGGAGGTACGGTCTTGATCATACAAATGTTGAAGTCTGTGGTTGATAGGCAAAGCTTGTATCCATCTAACCTAATGTTCTGTCATCTAGGGCGTGCAGAGTGGGAGGCGGTGTAGGTACTAGCAGGTGTAATGGGAGTGGCTGAGAGAGAGAGGAAGATGAGACCGGGTTTGAAGATGCTGGTGTGGGAGGCAGGGATGTAGGTGAAGAGGATGTTGGAGGGTAAGCAGGAATTGGGTTAGGTAGTGGATCGGGAGAAGGTAGGGTAGGTGTTATAGTAGATTGGGGTTGAGAAGGCAAGGTTTCAGGTAGTGATCGATCTAGTGAGCTTGGGTATCCGAGTGGCTCTGTAGTTTCTTGAGTAGGTATATTGAATGAGCGTTCATCAAATCGAACATCTCTACTGATCAGGATTGTTCGGGTGACTGGGTTATAGCATTGGTAAGCTTTACTCTGTTCATTGTATCCAACTAGAATGGTGGGAATGGCTTTGGCGTCTAGTTTCTGGCGCTTGGCATCAAGTATGTAGCAGTACGCAAGACAACCAATGGTACATAAATGACTAAGGTGAGGTTTAACTTCTGTGAATGCTTCTTCTAGGATTTGAAGTTTCAGGGCTTTGGTAGGGCATCAGTTTTGAATGTAGTTCACTGTGTTCGCTACTTCCTCCCATAGTGCCTTGGGAATCTTGGTGCCTGTTACTACACTGTGAATCCCCTCTAATAAGGTATGATTCTTCCTTTCAGCTACACCATTTTGATGGGGAGAGTATCCTGCTGTCAGTTGTCGAGTGATCCCTTGGACAGCTGTGAGCGCTTATTTACCCACCTTTGGTAAATTTGCGTGTTTAACCAGGTTCTAGAAAATTCAAGTTAATCGCTATGGGTGCCTAACATTGGTCCATTGTGCCTTCCAAGCAATGGATCTTTTCTAAGTTCCTAAATTTCACATAATTCCTCAAAATCCTACTCTAAATGCAAAGGTCAATTCTAACTATTACCAAGTCTTCAAGCCACTGTGGTTTCTAGGGAAAACTTGAGACAGTCTAAACTTAGCCACATAAGATGGAAAAACATGTCATGCCATTTCTAAAAATATAAAGTTCATTGGATTTGGAGCTTCCTAGCCAAAGTTATAGGCAGATGAAGTTTGGCCTTTAAAAGGCTATGAAAACTTCATCCAAGGTTTACTTCTACTTCCCTATTTCAATTCACTATGAATTTTGACCTATGACTTTAAGTTATTTATCACTACTTATATTTCAAATTTCACCCTTGATGGATGATTTATACTACTTATCATCCACTTCTTTTCTAAACTTCATCCTTCTATAACTTCTTCATTTTTACTCCAAATTGGTCTTATGATATCTTCCTAGAAAGCTATGACTCTATTCTACAAGGTTATGACTTAAAACTTCACACTTGTTCTAATATAGACTCAGTGAATTGGACCTCTAATTCGGTTACTATGTATAAATATTACTTTTGAAAGCTAAAAAGAAAATATAAGAACTTCAAATCATACCTTGGGTTGGAATTCAGCGAGTAGGTGGTCCATCACTCCCACAAACTCTGTCATTCACCATGTTTCGGGATGATTAAGTAATTTTGCCAATGGCTTAAAAAGGGGTCTAAAATTACAAGACTAAATTCCCAAAGTCTTCTTCATCTTTCTCTTCTACCTCCTTTCTTTCCCTTCTACTTATCTCTTCTTCTTTTCTTTTCCTATATTCTATTCTATCCTATTCAATTATTTCTTTTCCTCCTCCTTCCTTCACTTATTTTGCATATTTCGATAAAAATACGTAATTTGACTACATTAACTTGATCAATCTTCTCTCCTTCCTTATCTCAATTCTAATTGGTTGTTCTAGATATTTTTGATCTCTCTTCCTTCTCTAACTTCAACTATAATAATTTCAATATTTTTGCAAATCTTCACAACTACCAATTCTATTGAGTTTTTGAACTTCACTTAGTCTAAGCTAAAAGAGAGAAAGAGTGGTGAGATAAGAGGAAACTAAATACTACTTCTTCCTCTAATTTCTACTTCTATATGCTCTTACTCTCGTTCTGACTTTTGACAGATTACTAATATTAGAAGTTTTTTGTTTTTGATGGATAGAGCCTGTTTCTAGCTCTCCAAAACTATAAAACACTTGTAATTTGGATTTTCCTACTAAAAGATATGCATGGATGAAGTTTTAATTACTAATTAGGGTTTGAAACTTCATCCGCTTATATCTTACTCATTTTAGCTCGGATTTCTTTGTGATTTATGTTTTTGAAAAGCTCTTGACTTTTACTATGAGATTTTGGACTTCAATTTGTACTGACCCCTCCTCTTAATGGTCTGACTACACCCTTGGTCTTGGCCCTAAAGAAAGGTTAATAAAAAATAACAATTTGACCAAACTAAGGCTAAAGGGTCTAACTACATAGAAAAGATCAAGGAAGGGCGAGGTTCAAAGCTTCGCCGTCATTTTTAAATAATCTAAATTCTAGTATTCCCAACTCTTTCCAAAGCCAAAGCTTCGCCGTGATTTTGTCAAATTACCAAAACAACTACTATAACTTCTAGACTTCGCCGTCCCCAATGGGACAAGAAATTTAAAACAAAAGAACTTCTACTTCCTACTAGAAATTAGTACAAATTCTATATATGTATTAGTACAATCTTTTAAGACAATGGGTTAGTACAAGACAAATTTGAATAAAAAACAAAATCTTTGGAAACAAGGATTGTTAGTACAACACAAATTAACTCTAGAGATCCCCACAAAGCGGCATCGCTAAGGTATGGAGTGGGGTTTCTCTCTAGGATTAGTACAAGCCAAAAATCCAACAATAATGACCCAAAATCCAAGTTTCAATGACAAAAAAACAACCAAGATGAAGCCAAGATTTGAAGGAACTTGGACAAGGATAACATGAAGGAATTAGCTTTTCGAAATAAACACACATTCACGGGCTAAAGGCTCCCCTAAGCGGCATCGCTAAGGTACGGAGGGAAATTCCTTTAGGATTAGTAAGATAATTCTACAACAACTCAAATCCAACACAATAAGTCCACGAAAACACAATGACTCAAATCAAACTTGAAGGACCCCAATATCCTTCAAGAAAGCTTGAAAAGTATCAACAATGAGCTTAAAATGACCGAAAAACACGAGAATTTGGCAACGTGGCCAGAAATTGGCCAAATCCAACTTAATGGATCCAAATGAAATGGGGCAGTTCAAAATGAACCTAAGGGGTGATTTGAGAGAAGAATGAGCCCCCTTATATACTCTTCCAAGGTGGCTCATTCCCTCTCAATTCCTAAGCCGTAATCTTATCAACTAAGATTTTCATCCTAATCTCCAATTTTTGACTTTCTACGATGGTCACAGGGTTTTCATAGTGGACGGACGTCCGATTCGTCCGTCCATCCAATTCGCCCGACAAGGCGTGGACGCTGTAGTCGAGGCGTGGACGTCAAGGCGCGGACGAGATCGTCAAGGTGCAAAACTCTCAAAATTAAAGCTGTCTTGTCCGTCCGTCCGGTCCGGTTTGCCCGTCTAGTTCGCCCGTTCGTCCAGTCTGGTTCGCCCGTTATGACAACCCTAGCTAGTCCAAACTTTTAACTTTTGGAGAAATGCTCCAAATCACAAACGGATTGCGCCATTGGCTTCAGAAGGCCATTTTTAGTCTAAGATAATCCTCCCACCCCTTTTTCATCCATAAAAAACCCACCTAAAGCTAGCGCCAACTAAAAACCAAAAGGGGTAAAATCCCAATTTTTGGAGGTTCACTTTTCTGAAGATAGTAACTAGACTAGGGTCTCAAGTAGGCTTGGGGGGAGTAAGAAAAGACTTAATTTGGGCCCCATTCCAATTCCGTGTGCTCCCGATACGCTAGTCAACTCCACGATTAATCCTCAATTTTGCTGATTTTGGAGGATCTTGCTAG
This sequence comes from Climacium dendroides, assembly GCA_950106755.1. NCBI lineage: Eukaryota > Viridiplantae > Streptophyta > Bryopsida > Hypnales > Climaciaceae > Climacium > Climacium dendroides. Next base: position 27,312,425 of record OX467088.1, read on the forward strand.
TGTTGCATCTTTTGACTATTGGAATGTCACAAAACTTGTTGGAGCTTGTTACTAACATAAAAGAAGTTACTCTAGTTTTTAGTGAGATTTTACTGCCGATTGGATAATTTCTAGGAATTTCCCATTATTACTTCCAACGGTTGACTACTCGGAAAAAGATCTTTTAAGGATCAGAAAAAACCGAGAATTTTCATGGAACCTCTCATGGAATTCCACAAGGGATGTGCAAAATCATATTCCCATTTTGCACATCTAAGGAAAGAAAATCAAATCCCACTATCTCCTTTAACTTCCGATAATTAGGGAATCTTCCACATGGAAGGGAATCTTGGAGAGCCGATTGCTCCGTTGGACTCCTAGCATGCTTTTCACCTTAAATCACCGTACTTAGGTTGTAGATGCCCTCCTCCGGTCCGTCTTGAGTTTTTTTCACCTGTAGGCTAACAATTAGGGTTTCTATTATTTTGCCAATAGAATGGGAAAATTGAAACCTATCTTTGAAAATTTATACTAGGGTTCTCACCTAATTCCCTCGGACCAATTTGGTTAAGATTTGTCACTGAAAGGCAGGTTCAGACAAGTTGGGCAATTTCTACTAAACATGGTTATTTTGTACAATTTTTGGATTTCTACCCTATGTACATACAAGATTTGGTTACAAATAGCAAGAAATGCCCCATCTAGGACCAATTGCAATATTGGTATGTGACATCTCCATTCTGGTTATTCACTCTTTTGGGGGCTTTTTGTATATAAAACTATATTGAAAACTAACAAAATCCAAAAAAACAATTCTTGAGTCATGAGTGACCAAATAGGCACTCACAATAGCACATAAGGTTTTGAATTCTAATGAAAGATATTTGCCCCCTCTATTGCTTGTCAAAGTGTTGATCTTGTTTTGAGGGGTGATTTCTACTAACACCTTGAATGTCTTGAATTTATCTAAGGTTTGGGATTTATCGATAAGGAAATAGAGCCAGTTTTTTCTAGAATAGTCATCGATGAAGGTTAGAATATATCGATTTCCGCTTTTCGAAGTTATCAATAGCGAACTACACAAATCAGTGTGTACTAGCTGAAGGGATTGGGTGGTAACGGTTGTCCTTGTCTTTGGTTTGGGCTCACGGGGAAGCTTTCCTAACATACATGAGGAATACACATGCTTGAGGAGAGGTATGGGAGGGATACCTATGACTAAGTTGCGGTTGGTCATGTAATACGTGCTCTAGTAATGAACATGTTTCAGACGCCGATGCTAGAGGTGAGCAGTGTCTTCAGATGATTGGATTGTGTGGCCGCAGGAGTCTGATGTCGATGGAATTGAGTTAGCTCTTGTAGGTGTGCCGCCTAATTTGGGTCGTTCTATAGGACTGATAGATTGAATGTCGGATTGAATTTTCGTAATTCCAAGGTGTTGTTTGTGGTCTTGTGTTGTGTCTTCGGTTCTTGTGCGTCGTTCGAACAGATTAGTGACACGATATAAGTTGTTGCGGGAGTCTCTTATTCCTTGGAGGAAGATGTCATCAGTATTATCATTGTCGTAGATGATGTAGTGTTTTGAATCGAATAAGATTTTGTAGCCTATGTTTGTGAACTTGCCTACTGAGAAAAGATTGGTCTTGACACCAAGAACGTAGAGAATGTTGTGGATGCTCTTTATTCCTCTAGAGGGATTAATAGTGGTTATAGTTCCCTGACTTTCTACTGGTATTACTTGTCCTCCGGTAGTTCTAATACTGGGAATTCTAGATGATGAAATCTAGCTTAAGAGTTGTCTATTGCCAATGACGTGGGATGAGGCTCCTGAGTCTAAAAACCACTCCTCTTCTATGACCGCCAGATTTATACATGCATTGACAACTTCAGATGGTGGATCGGTGTCGTCGTGAAAAGCCTCTATGCATGCGGCAATGTGGAGTGGCGCAGTGTTGGAGTTGTTGTCTACGTTAGAATCAAAGTCTATGTTGATCTCGGTAAGGTGGATTTGTTGCTGCTGTGGTCTGTTTCGTTACAAGTTGGAGAGTTGAAGTTGCATAGCACTAGTAGAAAAATTTAGTGACCAAATTAACAAAAATGAACAAAAAAGTGTTGATTTTTTTTGTTAATTTGGACGTGTTAATTTGGACACTTTTTAACAGAGAAGTGTTAATTTTTTAACAAAAATGTGTTGTTCAAGAACAAAAAAGTGTTCAATTTCTAACAAAAAAGTGTTGTTACATTAACAAGAAATTGTTCATATGGTCACTGTGGAGGTGGTCATCAGTCAATGATGAATACATTTTTGAGTTTCACATAGTAGTTCAATATATGAGGCATTGTAAATTCTTCAATGTCCACTGGGACATCAATATAGCTTGGTCATTGCATTAAAGAATCCATGACATGCAATGTACATAGTATACATGTACATAGTATACTTGAGCAACTGCCGGACTACATATTCTAACTACAAATTCATTCCCATGTATTCATACAATGATGAAGGGAATACAAAGTACTAGTAGGAACATGATTACATTGCCAAGATGTACTTCATACACTTCATAATAAATGCTACTTTGGTTGTGTCTTACTACTCACAATTCTATGTCATGCAATGCATGACCAGTAATTACCAATGTCTTTGTAATTTTCTGTGCACCTCCATCCAATTCGATATTGGTACCCAATATATGTACACACTGCATGTGAAGGATCAAGGATGTACCTATTCCAACCTACAGCAAAACATGCACACTGTATTAAATATCAGTGCAGCCTTCTTATTCAAAAATTATAAGGTCTTCCTTCAATTCCAATGCATGTTCATGCACTAAAGTAAACATTTCGCTTTACATAATGAATTTTTAGAAAACTCTTCATTTCAAACTACCAGCAATGTTTTTTTCATGCTTGTCCTTGTTCAACCCACTTCTGCTTGCAACTTGTATAGGAAGGTCAAATTTTATCATATAGCTCTACATTTTCTTTATTAGAATGTCCATTATGTATTTCTCTTGTTCACAACGATTGCAGTCATCATGTAATTACTTCACATCCAGACATTTCTATTTGACACATTTTAATCTTCGTGGGAAACTTCTCCTAATTTAATTAAACTATGTAATGATAGGGATACAACTAGTATTGATCCTCACTTTGAGCATTTGGTCATTACTTACAGTAGTCACAAGCACTTGTTAATCTCCATGGAATGGAGTAATATTGTAAGTGTACTAAACCTGCTTTCTATGCATTCCAAGATGTACACATGTTCCCCTTCTCTAATACTCCATGTACTTGACACTGAAAGAAAAAGAAAAGAAACAGTCAGTAAATTTAATACCATTATTAATGTAGTTAACTTCATTGCTTAATCTTGTAAATCCATTACCACAACCCTAAAAAAAAAATTTAACTTCTACCAACTCAAAACATACAATATACCAACAACACAGCAATTTGCCTTCTACCAATGCCAACAAAAATCACTTGCTTCTAATTTCTTGCATGCATAATATAGCTAACAACAAATACCATAATGCAATCTCTTGGTTCTAATTGCTTGCATGCATAATATAGCAAACAACATATACCATAATGCCAAACTATTGAAGACATGCCTGCGGTTCATCAAAGCCACAAAATTAGGGTAACTACACATTTTTTTCCAAAATGCTCAATTCCTTTCCACATATTTAAAATTATAAAATAATCCCACAATTGCCAACTGAAATTTCAATTATGGATTCAATTGACGAATTGCTTTCTCTACAGCAAATGTCATTTTCAAGAGTTCAACTTAACAAGTCCATTACCGCAGTCCTCATTCTTCTTAAAGGATGTCATTGTAAAGAAAAAGACCTTGATATAGTACCCTTATTACATAGCAAAAAACTTTTGAAACAAAATATATGCAATATTGCTTCAATTTCTACCTTTGCCTGCCACTTCTCTGTAATGCATGGCAAACATTTTTAACAAGTACTAGACACTAAGCCACTCAGTCTTTCACCATATACTTCCACTAAATTATTCTATTGTTTCATTGTTTGTCAGTCTCTCACCATGCAACATATATTGTACCCAACCATGATCTACCACTACCACATGCAAGGTGTTGTCTTTTATTCATTTCGGGTTTTCCCAATTCATTCAAACAACTGCATGACATAATTATATCAAAGTACAATACACGACATTGTTTTCAGCAAATAATCAGAGTTTTTTCTACAAAATATTTCTTAACCTTCTACTACAGTCAATTCTACCGTATAATGGAATCACTTATTTCCAGTTGTCCTCAGCACTACAAAAACCTCCACAATATTCGGAAGGATGAAAACTGAACGAGTTCCTTCAAATTATGATCGGAAAAAATTGAAGTTCCTATTTTTACCTGAATCAATGTCCTTGCATTCTTCACGTCTTCTCCATTTGCATTCCCAAAATACTCTTCTCTTTTCCGCTCCTCCCTCCCTATCCTTCTTTAAAATCTAGTCACCTTCATGTTGCTTTTAAAACTTTCAATATCGTTACGTAGTAAATGAAAAACGGACGTGTAGGCCACTGAGCTTCCACTAGTCCTCAAAGGGGAATGACTAGCAACAACGCTTCCTCGTTCAGAACTCCCCTGTCAACAAAAGCAGTATCACTACAGTCCACGAAGGTTACCTATATAATTCACATTTTTGTCTTTCCTGAAGAAGTCCAGAATAAGATTCCTTTTTTTCCTGTAAAAGTTTGTGGACAATTGACGTTGGTTGATACATGCCGAACATTATGTTTCAATAAATACTTACGCCTTAAAAAAATAAGAAATACTTACACTACCTTCTAAACCATCTGCAGAAAATATAGGCCATCAATAGACAATTAGAATTCATTGTGTTCGTCATATACACATGAAGCCCATTTCGAACAACGCAGAAAAATTTCTGAGAAAAATTTCCCTACTGCATAAATCTTCCGTAATCATCATAATTGAAGCTCCCAGGTTACTCACTCACATCCAAGACCAAGGCCTAATCCACTTCTACTTCTTCTGTCCCATTATTCAAATGAAACTACATAGAATTCAGTGTCTCTACAAATTTCATTTTTCATTATTTTTTCTGTTACTGTCAAAGAACATGACCGCACCCACTACGACAGTCCATTACTTGAGATTAACCCACGAATGCATGATAACAACACACTTTACAAGTGAATTAGGAAGGACTCATTGTATTATTCCACCACAGTTCTCACCCACACTGTTTCCTCTCAAAATGTCCCCTCAGCGTCATGAAGATACTTACCAACTTTGCTGGAAGGAGCTTCATATATGGTACCAACTGAATATTCGGAATTTCTGGAAGCATGTTTCAAACCTCCAATTGTTGTTCCACCTGGCCTCTCGAAAAAATGGCATGCAATACCAACATCGTCTTATTTCAAAACAAATCATCCTCATTTTCTTTTCATGCAGTCAAAATTCTTTCGGAACATACACTCCTTGATTCAAATTAACAATGCAAAACCATGATCCACAATGACGAACAATAAACGTGCAGTCACAAGGATCATGACTTCGAAGAGTACGAATGGCCATTCATAACGAAAAGAAGAGTCCACTCCTACAATAGAAATTAATATATATACATGTACCTAGTTCGACACTCCATATGCAACATACACAATAATAGTGACAGAATTCCACATACGAATGCTCACAGTAGGAATTCATATTTTCCTCACTAGTTTAAAAAATTTCATGGAGAACACTGCATTTTGCAAGTGCTGCATGGCGGGTAAACATTCCACTTTCAATCAATATCTATGAAAACATAACCCGGCATTTCCACATTACTAGTACTAAAGGGTCTACTTTAATGACAAATTATAGTACAAAGAAGTGACTAGTCATACTAATGTCACAGATACATTACGATTTCCTCCATGATTTTTATAATGTCTGCCTCAGATTGCGAGTACATACTAGCAAGATTTCCTAAATCCTTGCAATGACTTTGATTACGAGGCCCTCTAAGCAAAAACGCATTCATAGAAATCTGTACATGAACAAATTATTTTTAAAGAAATCCTTGTAACCAAATTCATTTAATTTTACGTCCCTCAGTCTCCACAACGTCCTTCTATTTCTGAGCATTCCTCACATTGATGAGGAGAACAGCATCTCCAGTCAATACACCTTGGAATTCAGGTGCAATTCTCAATGTCAACAACTTCAGCTTCTCATGAAATCCAACAAACCCGACAATACAGAGAAATCAATTAATGTCTATGCACACTAACAATCACGCTCCAGCAGACATTCAGAACTATGTGCATGGAAACATGTACATTGTTTGGGAAAAAGCTCTTCCCAAAAAAAAGCATCATACAATTCTGTACCTTGGCAAGGGAGACTTCGAGGAAGGGCTTCCACACATAGAATTGCATTGATCCCTCTGCATGTTTAGGTGCTACTGGTATTGACTTTATATGGACGGGATTTATTAGAAATAATCAAACAGCGCTTCCAAAAGTCATGAATCCCATACGGTGCTCAGCACACTCATTTTGTTGCACATTCCTTAAAGAATTTGCTATGGAAAAATATTCAGAACTTTCCTATCGTGCACATCAGGTTCTTCACAACTTCATACAACTTATGCAGCTTGTCTGAGAAATCCAAATAACCTACTTAACGACTGAATTGAAAATTTTTCAATTAATTAAGCCATACAACCTACAATAAATTTGAAGGAGTTGTATATGACCTTCCTAGCACTTGTGATTCATTACCAACCTGCCAATATTCTTTGCATTATGGTCAATTCAAATGAATTTGGAAATCTTAATGCGGTTTATTCAATAACGACCACAAACATAACCCCCTACATATCGTCCACTCCAATGCTAACATTTTATAAACAAACTTCATTGTCCGCTTTGCCACTGCATTAAAACAAAAACACAACCATCACTTACCATCACATTGGATGTCAATCATTAGATGTCGTTGTCATCCTGTTGTACACGTCTGTATTGATGACCTGCAATCAACGTAAAAAACTACTACCTCACATTAATGATGCAATTAAACCCTCAATTAACCCGACATGTAATACTTATACATACGCTACTTCTTCACTTCAAACAATGTCTTCTTCTTTTTTCAAAGCCACAACTTCAGCATAGTTTGTGAACTCCATCTCTTCATCTTCTTTCACATATGTCAGTATTTCTTACTATTGTTTACACGACTTCTACCACACTACTCGTACTGCAGTATGGCTACTGGAGGCGATACAAATAATGCTAGGGACAAGTCCTTTGAGAAGACTGTGAAGAACTCTTCTTTTCAATCCCTGGTATGTCTGTCCTCCTTCTTTCTGCATGACTCTCCTTCATTGACTCCCATACATTTTGATATGTTCTCCTCTCTCATATCCTTCGCTTGTTTCTGCAGACGCTTCCTCCACTGTTCGTGAAAGCCCATGGAGACAAATTCCACCAAGCCATCCGTCTTGGTTATGTTGGAGACAGACCGCGATGGCATGTCATGGTGGACGTCAATTTCAAAAACAATAATCCAGTAGTTTCTTTCAGAGACGGTTGGAAGGAGTTCGCCAACTGCCACAATATCAAGGAAGGTGATCGGTTGAAGTTTGAATTGTTTACGATATCATGCTTCGACGTCTCTCACGCTATAGGAAGCGACAGTACGGGATCTTGCTCTGCATAGGACAAAGTCAGCAATTACAGATCACCCTGCTCTGTAGATGATTCTGCGGTCGAATTCCTTGCACAAGGCTTCTCATTTCACTGACTATGTATACATATGTGGCACCTTCAACACAAACGAGCCTACTATGACATTGGACTTGCCTATGAAACCCATGTTCATATTTTAGAGTATACTTCATCGCTCTAGAGTTGGTATACATTCGCTTCAAATAGGTAACCATTTTGAAATACATATGCATGCTTGTCAATGAAGACTACATCTCCTACAAATTCTTGCAAGCAGGTTCTTGAACTATACAATCTCAAATAATGAATACATGCATGTAGAAGAAGCAAGTTAGTATTACTGCCACGATTTCTAGAGAAATTTCTACGTTCAATTCCAGACTTGCTTCTTCATTTTCTGACAATTGTTCACACTTCATTTCACCTTTCTTTAAAAATTGCAGTGCTTCTTCTTTAGTAAAATGCACATTAAATCTGACTTGTGCAATGAAGGATGTGCCTGTGCTTCATCGACAATCTAAACCGCAGCTACATTTATTAGGTAGTTAATACCTTTGTCATTCTTGTTAAGCTTCCCTTCGCAATCCCAATAACACTTCAAACTCCATTTGATTTTTGAAACCTCCTACCACTGCTCTATCTCCTACTAAAACTTAGTCGAAGATGTTGTTCATGGCAATCGCCGTGGAGACAGTATTAGACTCCACAAAAAGCGATCAAAGCATCATGACTAATCAGTTCTGCTTGCTACCTTCATCAGCTGCTCTATTTAATTTTGACCACTTGCCAAAGAACAAAGAGATGTTACAAGAAATTGTTCGTTAATGGAAAGAACAATTCTCACTACTGCACTGCAATGTAGAAGAACATCCCTATTGTGCCACTTACAGGACAACATTGCCATTCTGAAAAACGGGATGAACACATTACCTATGGACTTTGACGTCATTACAAAGTATAAACCCCACTGTAAGCATCAGAATATTAGATTCAACTTCATGAAAATAAACTCTGAGACTGAAAACCAATGCTAGCAGTAACATTCCACTTGCCTGCATTGTGAAATTGGACATACTCTTCTTCTGGAAAACGTAGAATCAACTTTGCTTCATCATTGGTGCAGTCGAAGGTATGAACATGCATTACGAAAGAAAAAAGTGCAACAAAAAAGAATACGAAATGCCAGCTACTGCATCCTCCTAATTCATGCCACTTAACATACATGTACTCTACTTTCAGGATTGTTCAAACCAAACCTTCGCGACCTCGAATGAAATCCCGTGCTCCTTGCCTCTCTTCCTGTAGTTTTCCATGAGCTCCTCAAACCGCTCCTTATTACATGTCCATCCAGCTGCAATTTGCGTGAGTTCACACATAATACTACTGTCATAGGATAAAATGCTAAATATATTTCCATCCAGGAATGCGCATGCTTTCAAATACACATAACCGATTGAAACATTACATACAGTACAATGAAGACTGAAACCCTATAGTCCTAAAAGATAAAATTGTTACATTTTTAAATTTAAATTTGAAGTGGACATCAATTGCACTGCATGCGTAACTCACTCCATATGAAGAGCTTCCAGAAATCCAAAACTTGAAGGATGAACTCTAATAAACTCAGTAAAATAGTGTCACCAAAAAAGAATCGACAACATCACCACAAAAGTATATAAAAAATCCAATGAAGGACAATGTCGTCCCTGAACATTACATTTGCCTTTCTAGCCTACATCCTATAGGATTAGTGCTTTGAATTCCGCTTGTGCAAATTATCACAAACTTGTAAGTCATGAAAATTAATCGTCATAAAATAATGCCCATTCAATATACAATTCATTTAATAGTTTTCATTGCCATTCACTAACAAGCAGTATATACGAACGCCAACCATTAATTCAATGAATGTACCTTCTTGTCTTCAGAAATACCTTTGAACACAGCCACATTTCTCTTTGGAGTCAACACAGCCACATTTCTCTTTGGAGTGACTCCAGTCTGAATCTTCTAATTCCAAATACCTTCGCATCATTTTGAAGTATAATGAAGTCAAAATAGGATAGAAAACTAAATCAACACAGCTTCTCTACATTTAAAAAAACGAATTCAAATTAATAAAAATAAAAGAAAGTGCAATAATGGAACAATGAAATTGCAGTTACAATGACTGTTGCAAAAAAGGGTCTATGTCAGCAAAGCGTTTTTCCAGGGACGGGACCAAAATTCAACCATCAAAACAATGCATACCTTACGAAAACGATAACATGAATGGAGTGTCTTCCGACTTCAATGAAATTATAGGAACTCCTTCAAAAACATTGAAGGCTGCAGGCAAAGTTAGAGTGAAAAATACCTTCATTTACGGAAGTCATCATTGGTTCGCTGAAATTTGAATCGGATCATTCTTCACTTAGATTGCAGCCACATCTCCTGACAAGAAATGAAAAAGGGAATTCTGCTCTTACCCTATAATCCAAAGCCTCTCCAATGCTCTTGAACATCATCTTCTATTATTTTCTAGAGGGCTACAGTTGTACGGAATATAGGCATCGACATGCCATTAGGCTATCATCAGTATTCAAGTCCACATTGCTTGGTCCATAGGCTGCTGAAAACCTAGTTCTACATAGTCATTAAACAAATACTTGGTAATCAGCAAAATTATCAGTTTTTCAATGTCCATTTTTCTCTATTTTGTTCAACTCTAAGGACATTTTGACACATCCTAAATCAATTATACTTGTCACTCTATCATTACACAGACTACGTCTTATTCAACCTATAAGTTCAATGCAAACACTACTATACTTGGATCTCACTGGGCATCACGAACAGAAATGAATGTCGAACAAGAAAGGTCTAAGCAAACTTACAAGAAATGAATTTGTTTTGAAGACAGTAATTACTGTCCATACTTCATGCATTGTGGTCACGGCCCCTACTAGTACACGTCATTCATGGTTGGTCAAGAATATGCTGTCAACACAAAATACTAGCAAGATATATTCAAAAATATAACCTGCATATTGTCTACTCACATGCATGACCAACACCCTTATCTCAATGAATGTTCATCCCTTCAAAACAAGGATACTATTAAAAAACTGCTAAATCAATGTTTAATTGGAATTACATAGCACAAAAAGAAACTGTCGAAATATGTCATGTTTGTAGTCAGATGACTTCAGTTCATGGTCTGAATGTAACATGCTTGGTCTACATGGTAGACAATCAAAACTCAACCACAATCAAACTGCCAAGAGCATTTTGTCCGGAATGTCCATTCTGGCTAACATGAATGTAGCTGTAGGCATGCTTTCCTAAAATCTAATTATTCTGAAAAAGCATTTGCACTGGAAGTTGCTAAATTTTTTTCATACTACCATTGAATCATGTAAACAATTCAAGTACCACTCGTCACTGAACATTGATGAACTTCACAATGAACTCAACTTTGAAAGTAGCGACTAGAGTCTTGCTCGCATACAGAACCCTCTCTGTAAAACATGTGCAATCTCATGAAATAGCTACATTCGCAACATTGCACAGACTATGTGTTATTTGCACAGTACAACTTCAAACTCCGCGGAACATATACAGAAGAGTAATATGAATTTAGTATTTTGCAATCTAGGACATAGGACAACGGTTGGAACCTACGACATGTGTAATAGGACCTCTATAACTCAACATGAAAACCACACCGACTAAATGAGTTCCTAGAAAAACGCACTGTGTCAAACTTATCGTCCACATTGCCTGCCCTATATCAATTATGGATTTCTTCATTCAGTCCTCAGTATATTCGCATTAAAAATGCCTTTCTTCTATGTTATTCTTCAATTTCGCGTGGCCTGTTCTCCTAGACTTGGACGTTCCACCTGTGGATCCCACCTGAGACGATACAGTCACAGATGCCTTAAGCATATGTTGTGGAAGCAAACATGTCCAAAAAAATATGACACTGAGGAAAAAAAAATTGACATGTGTGTTAGATCACTTCAAAATTCAATGACATGTTCTTTTGTCTCTTACCACCCCTCCATCATAATCTTGCAGTGTACATGTTTCAGAATCAGATCGAAAAAGTATAATAGATGAGGACCCCTTCGTTGTAGCACCTTTCAGGCTTCGAAGTTCAGCTTCAAGTCGAGCAATGTATTCCTTTGTCGACAGAAGTTGAAAATCTGCTGCCGCTCCTTCCAGTGAATTATTGTCAATTCCTCGTGCAACCCGTTTCGTGACATGCCCCTGCATTCCAAGGAGTGCAAGATTCGTCTTCAGAACATGAATGTGAAGAAAATTAGTTCCACACTTCCTCAAAACTAATACAACTATAAAATCTTAGGAGCAAAGGCAGGCAGACTTTTAATACAAACCTCCAAGGCTAGTGACTTCGATACTTTCCTCCTTTCGCCGTTACCATCATCACTACCATATTCTTCCATTGAAATTTCCTTTGTTTGTGTACGAAAGTTTGTTTCCTCAAGAACTAAATCATCACATCCTTCAATGTGTCGCCTGCTTGCTTTCATCTTCTTATTTCCATATCCTTTATCACGTTCCATTTCTGCTGCCACTTCATCAGGGTCCGGTGACCTCCCATACCTTTCCGCCAATCTCTGTCGCACTCCGTCTTCACCTAGTGCACCGGTCCTCCCATGCGTTCGACAACATGAATTGGCGTACCGTCCATGTTCAGTTCGATTTTCTCGTTGCCTACTGCTTGCAAGCTTTTCCAGTCTCTCCCACACTTCTTTGTCCACATTCAATGGTTGCTTCTCGTTGTTTCTGATCAATGATATCAATTCTGTCCTTTTCCTTGTCACTGCCTTCCCGAGCAAGGCTCTCAAGTAATGCTGATTGAGATCTCCGGAATACTCGAAGTTGTAATCAAGTCGGTCCTTCAATATGCACATGTCTTCATACGTTTGCTTCCTGATATGTGTGCATGAAGGATCTAGCCCCGCAGCTAACTTATTCACTTCTGCTATCCAAGCCGGTTTGCCTGGTCCATAAGGAATTCCTTCGGCATTCAAAGTTAGATAGAACGGCTTTTTTCCTCCTTGCATTCGTTCTGATCTATCTTCTTCACGGACTGCTAGTTTGTTACGTCTGCTTCTTCTGTCTGCTGAAGAGGACGATATTGCAAGATCTGCTTTCCTGCGAATGGCACTTCCCCTTTTCACTTCTACAACTGCATCGTTTGATGGTTGCTGGAACGAAGGAGAAGGGGGCAGACTTCTTTCAGAGCTCACACTCCTTCTCAGGTCTCTACGAATTAGGTCCGGTGAAAGCGATCTTCGATGTCTGTAGTTCCTATTATGAAAGGATGAAGCCTTCGTGCGCTGAAAATACGCCTCCTCACTATTCTCTTTTCCATGATTTCAAGCATCTGTGGGCAAAAGTACTTGCACTTGTCAAGTAAGTTAACAACATTATACCCCAATTAATCGACATCAATATTCAATTACATTACTATTTCCTTTCCTATACTTCCTATGCTTTCAGAATAACTCTAGTTCCGCATCAACTTCAAATAAATCTTGAATAAAAACAAACCGTCGAGGGGACTGAGACAATGATTAATGCTCATAGTTTATATTGTTTTACTTTATTTGAATGCAATGTAGAAGATTTATACGTGTAATATGTACTCATGGTAAACTTGGAATGCTCTGCGCTTCACATTCCTGTCAGTGCTCTGTATTTGACATTCCTGTGAGAAGACGAAATGCTATTTACCTTGGTAATATTTCAAGAAGTTATTGATATCCCCAACATTTGAGTCCGCTATATTCCTCTGCCTCATAGTGTAGTATCGTACAAACATGACTAGAACAAAAACAAACACTACGAAATTATTTAATTCACGATTAGGAGAAGGTGGAAATGCTCACTATGCGGAGACCGATCTAGTAGAAAGTATTGTCTTCTGCTTCCCTGTTCGTAATTCTTAGTAACCCTCTTCCAATTGTCTCCTTCTCTCTCATACACAGGACTCATGGAAAGACTCATTCGTGGACTCTTTGATCGTATTCTTCCACTGTTCCTACAAACATTGTCACGAGAGCTCTTCGGCATGCAGTCAATAGAACGTTCATGTTGAGGTCGAAGTCCATGTCTAAGGGACACACTTCTGCTTCTTTATCTCCCTGCAGAAGGCTACAATACGAAAATGAATTAAAAACTACTATTTGTTCATGACCTCATATCCACTGCGTACCTCTTCATCGTAAATATTTTCTGACAGAGTCCTCCTCTCTATGAGTTTCCCAAGAAATAAATGCAACATTGTCCAAATCATTTCATCCACTCCGCGGAACTTTTGTTCAACTACTGTTACGAGTACATTTAGCATACTCTTCTATAGTTTTTCATTTAATGGTACTCTCTGATAATGAAAGACTTTGGACATATGTCAATAACAACTTCATTGCCATCCTACTAGTTTTTGTCTCACATGCAGTTTTGCAATCAAAACTAAATCTCACAGGCCACTTATATCGTTCAATGTGAGCTGTGGGAACTTGGTTGGCCGCCGACATTGTCGACCACATACTCAGGGAAAACTCACTCTTCAAAAGGAATTCTCAATGAGAACTTTATGAGATATGGAAAGTGCATTTGAAAACAGAAGACATCCAAAGAAATACTTACAATCTCGCTGTACTGAAGAACCGGAGATGCATGGCACCTCTGTTTTGCATGGTGAGAAACCTCTTGAAACGGAATGAACTTTCCAAATTCCAAATTACTGTGCACTGTAGTACCCACCATGACTGGCGGCACTTCAATTTTCGAAGCCTTTGGAGTTGACAATTGTTGCTCAGCAGTTCGTGGAGTCACTTCTTCAGGAATTTTGTGGACGACAGTTGGATCCCTTTCGTCATGTCCTCCTTCACCAATTTTGTTGACCACCTTCTCTCTTTGTTGATCAACTTCTGCAATATTCAAAATAATTCCTCATGAAACTTCCTGCAATTCATTGTGCCATACTCCAACTAAGGAAAATGAAGTATGTACAGTTTAAACAACTCACCATCATGTGCCGGATTTGGAGACACGTTCCGAGAAGGAGTTGGGCATTCGGAAGACATAGATGGATTGACATCATTTTCCAAGGACTTGTCTTTAGATGGACGAGTCAGAAATGTTTGCAATGGGGCGAGATGCAGACTATGAGGGTTTGCAGGTGGAAGCAAAACACATTGACATCTCTGTAAATGAACCTACTGGAGGCATAGACATTGAACTGAATGAGTTCTTCAACCAAGCAAATCAAGAAAATCCCATTTTCTTTGATAGGGATGTTGGGGAGTCCTCAGAAGATGAAGATTAAACAGACATGAGACTTCCTATGAGGTAAACTTTATTTCTTGAAGTTCAATGGACATTGAAATACAGAAGCATTGCTTTTCAATTTCAAAAATGGTGGTGTCAGTCATGTTTTCTAGTGGTCTGAACGTACTCAAGGTGAAGAAGGGAATTCATGAAAGCAATTTGCAAAAATTATGCAGTCTTCCAATGAAGAACAACCCAAACTTCGAATACTGAAGTTTGAATTCAATTAATTAAAATTAAAATGAATAGTCTCAGTTAGTATGAAGGGAGATAATGACGTACAGACATGGAATTGAAGGAATTATGCATTGTTGGTGGCATTTTTGATGTACGTAAACTTTTTTTAATATTAACTTCAGGAATTGATGAATTTCAAAATGGGAAAAATTGTTTATACTAGTAATTTATATAGTCTTCATTTGTTCTTGAAGTTGAAGATACTTTTTTGAAGTTTCAGAGAATCATGTAGAATATATGTAATGATGTTTTTATATTCAAGAAATCATGATTTTTAGTCCCTGAAAGAACAAAAAATTTATTTGAAGGGAATAGGAAGAGGGTTCCAAGTTTAACAGAATTGTTGATGTAGATACTTGTGAGTGCTTGTAATTGAGGTTGTATAGTGGTCAACAAAGCAAGGAAGACAATGTTGTTGTACTGTATTTTGATAGTAACAAACAATCGAAGGCTTTTCACAAATAACAATTAGAATGGACGAGTCTACATAGAATATGCAGAAGGCATAGTATTTGACAATGATGTGCTGTTAACCGTGCATCATGTATTGTCATGAAAAATTTAATAGTAGGCATAGACAACATAACGTATTTGATTTGAATTAATTCAAATAAGGTGGTAGAAGATGCCAATGCTTCATGTATAGTAGGTTGAAAAGCTTAGTAATATATACAGACTTGTCATGAACTTTTTCATGTTATATGTTAATGTGGTTGTCATTTTGGTCAGGTAAAGAAAACAAGACAGATACTTCTCCAGAAGTATCCATTTGTTGTGAAGAAAGGGAGCAGTGGAAGATGACTTCTGAAGACTAGTATGCAGTAACAAAAGGTAATCGTCCTAGTGGTGTAGTAACTTGGTTGTGCATGAAAACACCATGGAAAGCTGGAATTCATGTGAATTGCCAAAGTAGGTTATCATTTTCAAAAGTGTAGTCAAAGTGAGTATAAAAAGTAGGGATATTTTTAACTAGAACAGTATAATATTTGCCATTTCCACAGTCCAAAATTAGTGTAAATGGCAGGGAAAATAGGGTCATGAATGTTCTAAGGAAATATGCAATTTCAGTGAATACAATCTAAATGGATGATTTGTGACGACAAGCCCAACTGAAAGGGGATAGCTTGTTTGGAGTTCAGTGAACTTGTACATGGATTTTCAATTCTTCTGTTTTGCATTCATTAATTATTTCTCCAAACGTTTGGTGAAACATATTAAACTGCACGCATATATGTATTAAATTTGTGGTTGAAATTTCAATTTTTGAGAAGGGAAGTGATCTTCATAGATTTTGAAAGTGTTCTTTTTTTTCACTCGTATGTATGTATGCTGAAGGTACAAAGAAGTAAAAGAAAACATTTTGAATGAGAGGGAAGCTTGTTTCATGAACATTGTAGTTACACAGTGAGTGAGAACTTTGTAATAGGGAAGAATTTGAATTCCATGGTCTACTTCTCACACATTTTAGAGGACTGCCATTCATTTTTCTAAAATGCATTCAAATGTATAGGACATACAAAATCTATTACCAGTACTTTAGAGTCTTGGAAACATGTGTGCAGTCTTCAATATTGGTTTTTTTATTGCATTGTAGTAATGATTTGACCTCTACTGAGGTACAAATAATGAAACTCAACCAAAAAGTCCGTAAATTGTCTTGAACATTGACAATTTATTCTGAAATTCCATAGGGCCAATCATTGAAAAATATAGACAAGGCCAAAGCAAAAGATGTAAAAGATATACTTGTCCCTCGATGGTTCAATGAAGACAACTTGCAATTTCACTACCAAAATCAACAAAACAAATTTCAGCTTTTTGTTCAAATTAACAAAAAAATACAGATTTGGTGAAAATGGTTGTTTCAGTACCTACATTAACAAAAAGTTGTTGATGTTTTGTTAATTCTGTCACTCATTTTCTACTAGTGTAGTCTTGATTTGTTCCTCAAGTAGAATTCGAGTGCAGTCATGAGCCATGTGTCCTTCTTTGCCGCACTTGTGGCAGAAGACTGGCTGACGTGTGTTGTCCGATCATTGTCGACCTTGTTGCGTATGTTGTTGTGATTTAGAGCTGTTGTTCTGGTAAGAGGTGTGTCTTTGATTCGTCCTGCCACGATTGTTGTTGTTGTTGCCTCTTGGTGGTCTCCTATTATTGTGAGCCAGATTGACTTCTTCTGACTCATCTCGTTGCTTGTCCAGGTTGTGGCTCAGCTTCCTAGAGAAGTAGTTCCTCTAGTTCTGGGAACGAAGGTAAGTGTTCCCGTCCTTTCTGCACTAATTTGAACGTAGACCATGATTGAGGTAGACTATTGAGCGTGAGGTCTATAAGATCTTCATCAGGTATAAATGTAGATTAGCTAACTGCGTTATGAGGAGGTTAATCTCTTGTAAATGATCAGTTATGCCTTTCTCTTCTGCTAACTTTAGAGAATGGAACTTCTCCTTGAGAAACAGCCTTCTGGATGAGCTTCTAACGTCGCACATACTTTTGAGTCGATCCCAAATAGACTTAGGGTCTATGAGATGTATGATACTAAGAATTATCGAGTCACATACCAGAGATGTTATGATCCTATCAACGCGGCAGCGCAACTCGATCACCCTAATTGGGTTGGTTGCGGTGACTGTAGGCGTGTTGGTGTTGACCATTGGGGTCGCTAATGGAGCCGCGCTCGTTTCTACATTTGACGCTGATGTTTCCCCGACTGCATTGTTTAAGGTTCCGGTATCCAAGCTCTAGTTCATCGGATCTCCAAGTTCGACAAATCTCCAAAGCCCTTCCTACATGAGTATCATTTTGACCTTGTAGCTCCAGATCACGTAATTAGAAGGTCCTACTAGTTTCATGGATTCTGGGACATCCCTAACACTTGGATTCATAACTAAATAACTATCAAGAAATGAGAAACGCTCTGGTTTCTAACGGATCTATCAACCCGCCGCCTGAATTGTGGTAGTGATCTCAGGGAAACAAAGAATGCTATTGAAATATCCTGCATTCAAAAAAAAAGAAAAAATGAACCTCAATCTCTCAAGTGCTCTCTGACTGCTTGAAGAGAAGTAGAGAATCGGCTATCACTTTGATACCATATTGGCAAATAACGTTACTCTCTGGCAACAGTGGTCTACAAAAAAAAGATTGTTACAAGCTAATTAGGCTTAGCAATTTAAACACACGGTAACCCTAATTACTTAACGGATGTTAAGTATCGCTAATTGGATGTAAACCTAACGTAACCCTAGTGGTGCTACCCGATAATCAACAGTTTTTCCCACCCCACCATGGTATTTGATTAGAGTTTGGGGCTCCAAGCAGGCTGCAACATGGAATGAAAATGTTGCAATTGCAAACAAAAGAATGTTGCAATTGATATTAAACGGGATTCCTACTTTGATTTTGTCAGAGGTGGAGCAAATTCAATCTCCAGGGAGTAGAAGGTTGAATACCGTTAAGCATACCATACATTAGAGGCTCCTTTGACCATGCAAGTGACCTTTGATTCTACTAAGTATGAAAATCCTTCTTCTTTTGACATTTCGTACTCTGCAATTGATTTTTTTCGCTCAACCCAAAATCAATTTGCAAAATTCTAGATGGTGCAACTTTCTAGCTAGATTGTTGTAGGGAAAGGTTCATGGTTCTCCAGCATTTGTGGTGACTGGAACCTCTCACTAGAATTACAATTCCGCTGGCATACAATCTTCTAAACAAGTTCACCTCCTAAACCAGCTGGGTCTCCTACATTAAGTTATAGGCGACTAATTGTTTCTGAAAACCGGGCTTAAAACCAAAAAACGCAACATTAGCAACTAGCCAATCCCTCTTAGAGGTAGATCAAAGTAAACCTCCAGAGAGTAGCTATAAGTTACAATTTGGGACACAATTAATCTTCTAAGCAAGCGCACCTCCTACTCTCTTGCAAATCTCAATGCCACTCGACCTCCACATATATACCATTGTCAATCTCTCAAACCTCCCCACCAATTCTCCAATCTAGCATGACTCCCTAATTAATCCCCTACCAAATGAATCCCCGGTGGGACCGCGGCAGTAGCGTGATCATCATGATGGAGATGTCAAAGCAATGAATGGATATTTTGTTAAAATGGTAATATTCTACAAATTTGGCACTTTTAGGTTTAGACCATGTGGTGTAAAATGTAAACCGATCCTGGAGACTTTAAAATCTATACCAATCCTTGGAAAATGAATGAAAAAACATTAGAGAAAATCTAGACTTTCAGGTGGTCACCAAGGTATGACAAACCAATCTATTAATGGAGTCCTACTGAGTTAACAAAATGATAGAATATCTAATAGGAAAAAAAATTTGCCTTGTGTGAATATTGGAAGTATATCTTACTTTTTAATCTTCTTCTTCAATTGAACACAAGTGCGTGGATACCAAAGCCTAGCTATATATAAGGGAAAAATTTTACCTCATACAAAATAAATGCAATCCTGGATCTCTTCCAGCAATTCTTAGCGACCTTCTACGAGTCCAGATTTTCTCTCATGTGGCAGAAAAATGTCGTCATTTTAATGAAATATCTGTTAATGGGCCAACTGCTCCATGCGCTCTACGGACTTCAACGACGCCGAGACGCAATTCGGACGAAGCACCAGGACGACGGACGAGGTGCCTTCTTGTTGGATCTTAGACGAGGTTGAGCAAAGCTAGTTGTCGAAGTCGCAAAGGAGCGAGATCCACCACCCCATGGTCAACTTGGGATGCGTTGCTTATAGGAAGAAGTGATTCTGGTGGTTTGTATCGATCTTCTGCAGTTGTATTGTGGAAGTGGGGGTGGCAGTGGCAGTGGTGGGCTGGAGGTTCAGGCGCAAGAGAAGGCACGGGGTTACAGGGTTGGACGTGCGAGTATGGAGAGGTTGTGGGAAAGACGCTCGTATTCTTTGATATTCAGAAATGTAAACTTGTCTGCTCTGCTGTGAGTTTTGAGTCTTTTTACGACTATTTAATGGTTGATTGGCATTACCATACGTGTAGTGCAAATATCGTACACATGCCAAGGACTAGTCACGTATGATTTTGCACTAGTTTTCTAGTCTGTGTGTACTATTGAAATCGTACTATTTTAGATATGATGAATACTAATGGAGTTGGCTTTCAGAAGCAACAGGAAAATTAAGGTTTTCTAGAAATTACGGTTTTGTGAACTTTCTCAATTTGAGTTCACTTGTAGGTTTGTAGCTATAACATGGAAAAACACAGTTGCCCCATCTCCGAATAGTTCAAATTCCATTGTCCATTGTCTACTTCACCTCTTTCTTCACCAAATAGTTTAAAGTGAGTTGTCTCATTATTGGAAGTGTCTAGTTAATATAGGCATGTGTACGATATAAGGGAATTTCAATTCTACTGGCAATCAAAGATTTGTGCTTCTCAAAGGCGGACACTGTAAAACATAAATCTATCTCTCACCTCTGTATGCACTCGTGGTTGAGATGGACTTAGCAAGACTTTCAAACTAATGGTAAGTAAGTCCATGATTCTATTGTTTTTTTAGCAAGTGGTGATCTACGAGCTTCTAGTAGCAACCATCAAATCCTCTGCTAGTGAGGATCCTCAGCAATGTTAGACAATCAACTAATCCACAATAGCAGTGTGCCTGTAGTGAACTTCACTAGCGGATTCTACAACACAAACGACCACCTCAAGTTGGGATTCACATGCACCAGTCTTACGCCATAGTGCTCTTGAACTAGAATGAGATTGAGTACAAAACCAAGTTCCAAGATGTAGGTGAGCTAGAATGAGATTGAATACAAAACCAAGTTCCAAGGCATGGGTGAGCTAGACCATGCCAAGGATCTCATCAAATGGAGCACAAAATACTTGCTCAAAACCTTCAATGCAAGCCAATTAGACAGAATCTACTACCAGATTCATGAATGGTTGCATGAATATGGACCAAATGCTTGCTTGGGAGCTTCTTGGGCTCCTAAACCCCTCTTGCCTTTTGTAGAGAGTTATAATTGTTCTACAACTTCTTTAATAAATGGTTGACATGATCTTCTAAAGCCACAGAGGATTGAACAAAGGTTGAAATGGAGAACACTTCAAGGAGCATTTGGGCAAAAAAGATTTCTTTAGTTCATTGCATGCATGTTTTAAATGTTGTATAAATGAACTATGTATGAATCTCTAGAGTGTTTCTTTGGAAACAAGTATTGCAGATATGCTATTGACTATGTACATTTGTTTTTCAAATGTTTTTTCACAAGGTGGGTACCACTTTTTTAACTATTCAGAAAATTGATCTATCAATGAAATGAGAGTATTGTGGTAAAGTGAAATGACAATTGTATTTGAAAAGTTGTGACCTTTCTACTATCAAGTTTACAACTATATGCATCAATGTGTGATCAATGTGCCATCCACTAAATGTGTATATTAAGTTTCACTATAGAAGTTACAATAGAAGCTATAGGTTTCACTTGTGGCCGGTGGACCACCCACTTTTAATATTGGATAGACATGGATTTTCCTAGAAGAGAGCTATATATAGAATATGGAGAGTGAATCCTTCCTTAGATGGAGAAATGCCCAAACAATCTTTAGCCTATTTCCAACAAGAATAGAGCTTGTACCTAAGGTCTCTGTTGCCATACCACTAGATTAGAAACATATGTTGACCATAACTAAGAATATGACAAAATCCAAAGATTTCCTTGAGCTCTTTAACGACCTAGTAGATCCCCTCCCATCACTCATAGTCTAGTGTAGTGGCAACATCTAGTGCTTCTAGTTATGCATAAGAGTCATAAGAGATCTCCACTTGGACCCAAAATGCTAAAACTAGAGAAATGGGGATTTGCTTCATGCATACACCACCAAAAAGGAGAGGATGATGGTTAACACAAGGCCCACATTTAACCCCTAAAGGACCATTTGTCCCTTTAGAAGAGAAGTAGAAATTTAGACAAGTACCTATAGTTTCATTTTTTGTCCTCATTTTTAAAAAAAATTCTAAAGATAAAAAAAATTGATTAGCTCCATAGGAATATAATTTTTGTCAACTGGTGTCGAAGAACAAAAGTTATACTCAAAACAATAGATAGGGGGAATGGGAGCAGAAAAAAAAATTCAAAACTTTGAATTTAAAAAAAATTCTCATAGATTATATTTTTGTCTACATGGAAAGCTTTTATTCATTCCATTTAAATTTTTTATAAGAAAGTTATGGAAAATCTTATTTTTCAAGCAATTAAAACATCTTCCTAAAAAAATAACTTGTAGGATTCATTTCTAAATGCCATTTTCTCAATTTTTCAAAAAAAAAGCTCCACATGGTTTAGTTCACTTGCTAAAACAATCTCACCATTGGGATTAGTGCATCTTAATTCCATTTTAAAGATAATAAGATATTAATAATTTAGATGGTCCTTCTATCTCGTACCTATTCCTACTTAATAATTTTTTAAGGTATAAAACTTAAAGGTTTTTTTTAAAGGTTTTTTTCCCCATAGACTCTTAATTCAATTCTACACCATAAAGATTTAAAGCTCAAAACTTTGTAGTGCAAAAAATCAAAATTAAGAAAGTTCAAAGTCAAAAAATCTAGTCCCTCAATGTATTGAAAAACTTGTTTTTTTCACTTGAATCGAAGGTATTTTGCAATCTATGTGGTCAGAAATTTTGAAATTTTTTCCACACATTTTTCATACTAGTGAGGTGTAAGACCCTATGGTTAGATGTGCCCCCCAAAATAGTTTTCTTTATTTTTCACCCTTTGCTATAAAAATGGTAGTTTTAAGTGTTTTTTGGTAGAAAAAAGGTTTTAGTCGAGAAGGGGTTAAGAGATCCATCCTAGACAAATGGCGTGGAATGCTCCCGACCACCTTACTAGCCCCAATGGTCCCAAATTTGGCACCGATCTAAAGTCTAAACCACAGAACTGACAGGAGGTTGGGTACCTCTGGTCAGTAATCCATTAGGCTGTTGCGGAGAATAGCTGGAGATTGTTGCGCAACTCTTCCCTAGAATTGATTGACATCACTTGTCCATATTGCAACCGTGGCTTGGGCAAAACAATCCTTCTCCGATTTGTGGATTGTGAAGCGATCATCCATGCTTGGGACTTTGCGCTCACCATTCGAGCTTTATCTGGCCCTCGTGGTTCCGCCGGTGTCAGGCTGTTGATCGCCTCCTCGGCAACATCGCCTTCTTGGGTCCAATTTGCCCCAAAATCTCAAGACTAGAGCCACAATCTCAAGCCTAGAGCCACAATCTCAAGCCCGAAGCCACAATCTCAAGCCTGGATCCACAATCTCAAGCGTGGAGCCACAATCTGGTCCACAGGAAACTCATATTCAGTTCCCGGTGTCAAAATTCCCGGTGAGTCCCACTTTTCCTAGTGTGTCTTACACTGGGAACACCGGGAAAAGACCGGGGAAAGTGGGACTCACCGGGAATTTTAACACCGGGAACTGAATATGAGACCCCTGTGGTCTCTTGTTTAAGGCTCAGTAGTATGGGTCTGCTGGCTGATGAGGAATGATGCGGTTTTTAACCAAGTCACATGGCCACAGGTGAAGGTGGAACAAGTGATATGGGAAGCTACAGTTGGTCGCGGACGTTCAACATGGCTTCGGACCATCTCTCTCTCTGTGACAGTCACCCAGTGGAATCTCACAAGTTTCTCAGTAAGTGTGGCTTCGGTCACCATTCTTGGACTCCCGGGTGGATGAAGTTATCTCTTGGAACCTGAAGAAACCCGTCTATGGGTCCTTCATCCTGGCTTTGTGTTGCTTCTTTGATCTCCAAGGTCTTGGCCCTCCGCTTTCCACTATCTGTTCTTGGTTATTTATGGAATAAATTCAAGTTTTAAAAAATATATAGATTTAAGAAGGATTTCATAATTTTTGACATTTTTTTCCCTCAAAAACATAATTATCATGAATTTTTTTGTGAAGATTTTTTGTGTCCCATTCTCATTCTATAGGTAAACCAATTTCCAACCATAGGTTGCTTACAAAATTGATCCAGATGATCATTATGACTTTTGATGTACACGTTGTAATTGTTTTATGCTCTTAATTTACACCTTTAGGACATTTCCGTTGCTCTTCTTGGCTAGCTAAACTATATATGAGCTAGCACCAACAATATAACTAATTAGAAATGCAAGAGTTCAAGCTGTGAGAATGAGAATGAGTTGACGGTTAAAAATGGGTTGACTCATTTATGAAGCTCCACCCCAAGAAGAAGAAGCTTAGATTGCCTTCCTTCTTGGAGGAGATTATCAATCTTCAAAAAATAAGTTATAAGGTAGAAGGTCCTTAAAGCACTCTAGGTTTAAAACTGACCACTTCTTCAAATGTACACTATTAGTACATGTTGCTTTTTATTATATCCAAAATCTTCAAATAGTTTACATTTTAAGGGGTGGATGCAATGCTTGTAGTAACCACTACATTTCAACTTCAAAAATTTGTAATGAGTTCCACAAAGCTTCCAAAAATATGACATGGCTTGGATTAAATGACAATTCTATTTGGCTTTTAAAGAAATTTTACTAAGAACTATTTCTTTGTTGAACCTCCCCAAATTAACCCCTAAAGTCCCATTGTTCCCTCAAGGGACAAACTAAATATGGGGTAGGTTCTGATGGTCTAAATATTTGATGTGATTGTCTAAAACTTTTTGTGAAGATAAAAAAATACATTAGCTTTTGAAGAATATAATTTTTATTCAATTCATGCCTAGGAGTAGAAGTTATAGCACGATAAGTCCAAATTTTAGATTGGCAAGCCAAAAAAAAAACATCTAAAATTTAAAAAATTTAAAATTTGTTTATCATAGATTGTCTTTTTATCTAAATGGAAAAGTCTAATTTTTTTCCATTTGGATTAGTGATGTAAAAGTTTCATACAATCTTGATTTTGAGGTAATTAAAACATCTTGAAAAATAACTTAAAGGGTTCATTTCTATGATATTCTACATTGTTGAGAATTTTTGTATTTGCTATAAATTTCTTGATCTTTTCTTCAAAATTCATGCTAATTTCAATCTATCACAACAAAATCCTAAAATGTAATAACTTATAGAAGGCATGTGACTTTTGGAAAAATGGTAAAAAATAATCAAATCAAATAAATCATTCATATATAATCTACTAAGCTTCTCTAATCCAAATTTCTTTGCATTGAGAAAATGTTTGCATTCAAAAAATGTTTGCATTTAGATCACAGATTTTCCATAATTTTGAGTTTGAACACTTTCAAATTACCAATTATCTTTTGAGAGCTTGAGCTGAATTCCATATTGTATTGGAATTGAAAATGAGTTTCTACAAGTTCTATAATTTGAAATGTCTTTGTTGAGTTAAATGATGGTTTCACTTATATATGTGTAGGAAGGAACTACATTTTAAAAGTAGTGTTGTCATGTTGTCAAATCAAAAGCAAGTAACCCAAATGATCAAGTCCTATGTTCACAATAGATTTCCAATTTGTCTCCCCATTTTACACCAAATCTCCTAAAAAAATTAGGGCTAGCCAGCACTCCTGACTCACCTTGTACACATAAGGTAGTCAATCCATAAACCAAGCATCTAAGGACTGAAACTGAATTTTGGTCAGGTGAAACTTCTCAAAATATTTTTCAGTAAATTTTCCTTGAAAGAAAAGAGGAATTGGCATCTAATCCAAGTTGTTTCGTATTTTTTGGATCACTATTGAATTAGTTATGAATTTTCAAACGAGATGTGGTATAGGTCCCTATTTATGTCCCTAGGGCTTCCATGAACTGTTCACTTGCAACTTCTGAACATAAATGGGAAAGCAAAGAGTAGAGTGTGATTGGCTCTTGTCATGAACAATGCTTTTTTCTTTCCATTCATTCAAGGACTACAAAGGTCCATGTAAGAACCACTTCATATCCATTCACAACCACCTTGTCGTAGCACAGGAAAGCAAAAATCCTTCTCTAAGGCTCAATATTTCTTAAAAGAGGCCTTAAAGTGACTCGAGTATCGTTCCCACGAAGATCAAATTTCCTAGGTTCACAATTACCGGAAAATGGTAGAGTGATGGTCACGAAACACACACAAACACAAAACCCCAAGCAAAACAATAGACCGGAACTTCCACTTGGCCTCCTTGCTTCCTTGGACAAACACGACCGGATCCCTCCGGTCCTACAATTACTAATACACTTTAGACCGGATCTTCCCGATCTAACAACACTGACCGGATTGATTCCGGTCTAACACCCACTTGTTTATCACACATACTCTCTAATTGGTTAGTTTACTACCCCACAGCTTTTACATTACCCTGTAACTCTTCCAACACTTCTATTCACATACCTTTGGTAGTTACATGTATTTACGTTTTACAGACCGTAACTGGAATCCGCGTTTCCACAGATCTAACCTGAACCTCTAATATTCACATCCGGTCCAGATCTCTACTCGTAACCATGTCGATTTTAACCTCTCGAAGAGGGATTCGCTTAATTGGGATTTAGGAAGGAAGCTTAACTCCTACCCTCCGATTTTAAAGTGTCAGAAGTTTCACTATGTGATCAAACTTTCAAAAATAAACTTTCAAATCCTACAAATGAGAAAACAGACCGTCCTCACAACTGGAAAGGAAATGCAGTCGTGTCCAGTAGGTCACGCAAGCCAGTCTAATTCCTTCTAACCAATGCTACAACGACAGCCTACTGAGTTAGTCCTAAATCCGGTCTGAACTAGCGGGGAAGAGAGGGAAACGAGCGCTGCGGAGGCGTGCTAACCCTTACTCTTTCTGGAGAGTGGTCCTCAATCCGTACTCCCTTCCGAGTCCATTCCTAGTCCACACTAGAGATCCCTTCTGCCTCCATCCACACACACTAATTCAATACTGGACCGGATAAACTCAGCATCCGGGTATACCTTGTATCCACTTACACTCACTTTCCAGCCTGGACTTCCAAAACACGGACAAGTGTCAAGTACACACAACTATGATTTGTTTCAATCACGCCAAGAGCGAACTCTCAGGTACTCATGAATATAAGAAGGTAAGATAAAGATGCACACCGGGACCAAAGAAGTCTCGGATTTAAATACTAAACTACTCCCTCAAAATCCTAACCTAAAAGTAACGCTCCAGCCAATCAGGGCCCAACACGTTTCATTCCCTTACAATTTTCTAGCCCTGTTGACTTTCACTCAAACTCCCACTACTTCCGCTAAAAGTGGATCTCAGATCCTATAATTACGGACCCGGTCACTTTCCAACTGCTAGTGGCCGTGTCACTCAAAAAAGTAATTTCCTAATTATGTACAACTATTCCAAAACTTCAGATTTTCACCACCCTATCCTCAGAAATTTACCCTACGTAACTTTCTAAGTTTTTAACTTCTTCACGGCCGGCTTCTTTTCGGTTCCGGTCTTCTGTCCCTGGCGTACCTTATCCCGAGCGGCAAGCTTCTTCTTCTTAGATGCTATAGCCTTAGTCACCCGAGTCTCTGCCAATGCTTGATCCGAGTCAGAATACGGCTCCGAGTCATCCTCAGTACCGGATTCTTCATCCTCGTCCTCTTCTTCTTCTTCCTCCTCGTCATCGTCCTCTAGAATCGTCCTCTTCTTCTGTGTTGACATAATTGGAGGCTTCTTCTTCTGTGTGGTTGGTGTGGGCGGAACATTGGCCCTAGCACTCTGAGGAGTGGTTTCCTCAATCGTTCTACCCTTCCCGGATCCTTGCCCCTATGATCCGGTCTTCCTTTCCTCCATTGACCCAGTTTCGCTTCCCAAAGCTCAGTTGAGTAGGATGGAAGGAAATACCTTTTGTGTCTTTGCAGGAGGAGTTGGAGAGACTGGAGATAACTCACTTAGGTCGATAAACTTGGTGCTCAGCCCTAGTTTGGACACGTTTTTCTTCTCGGACGGTTCCGGTCCAGATCTCGTCTTCTCTTCAGCTGCGGCCTTCACCTTCTCCGATGGTTCCCTCGCCTTGCTTGTTGTCTCCACTTCTCCGGTCTTCTCTTCTTGAGCAGCCTCTACTGCTCGCGCTGCATTAAGAGCAACATTAGTTACTTCCCCCAGTAGGGAAGTCATTTCTCCTTTAAGCTTTGCCCGGATGGAAGAGCTTGGCACGTCCTCTACCTTGTCCTTCGCCTGTACTTCTTCTTTGGTGACCGGAAGGGGTGCTGGTGCGAGTTCCGGTTCCGTTTCCGGTCCCTGCTCCCGCTCTCTTTGTCCTTCTACCTCCTTCATCACCTCGCGCAGTGGCTCCACTATTGCCTCCATCTTGCGGTGGTAGGACACTAACACCATCATCAGGTTGGCTGGAATTTGCTTTCCGGTCTCCATCACCTTCTCGTCAAACAACATTGCTTTGTTGATAACTTAGCCCGGATTGCCGATGAACTCCCGGATCGCTTGAAGGTTCTTTGCGGTTGTTTTGAAGAATTTCCTCTACTGGTCCATTTCTTCTCTCTTCTCCTCCAACTCCCTCATTAGCTGGCCACCTTACTCGCGGCTTCGCTCAACTCTTTCTTCACCGCTTCCTTCATCTTCCGGTCCAGTTGGGAAACGAGTTGCTGCGGTTGACTGATCTTCAGTAGCTGACATAGTTCTTGAATGGTCTCCTGGCTCTTCCCGTATTGGACCCGGAACTCACTGAGTTCCCTCACAATTCGACCTAGGGGATCCTGGTTCCAGACCGGATCAACTCCCTTACTACCCTCTCCTATTTTTGAGTCTTTCTCTTTTCGGTCCTGCCTCCTCCATTGAGACTTAGCTTCCTCGACCGGTATAATGTCTGCCTCTGAATCTTCCTCTTCCTGCCCAGCTTCCTCATCCGGGTCTTCTATCTCGAATTCTGACATGGCTTTGGCCGTATTGTATGAATCCAACTCTCTATTTGTAAGCCAGCCATGTGCTTGATACAAATGGTAGAGAAAAGGGGTTATAGGGGAAGGCTTAGACTTCCCTATACCTCCTACCAATCTCTTGATCTGATCTCTCATCACTACGCCCTAATCTACTTTCCGGTCACCTGACAGTGCACTGAAAATAGTGTTCGCTAGGGTGACCATAATCATGTTTGGTCACTCTGGACTAAGGATGGCTGCTAGGTACTTCATTAAACGTTTCTTCCTACCATTTATGCACTCTGCCACAAGGAAACCATCCTTCTTTGTTGGGGGATTCTGGAATTTACCCACGTAGAAGCGATCCGTTCGGGAAGCCGGTCCCTTGTCCGTCTTCTTGAAATCGTACGTCTCCCTCCACAGCGTTGGAGTCCAATCTTCGGACCATCTCCTCGACGTCCCCTTCCACTTCCTTAGTGGCACGCCAATTACCTCCCTCACAATCTCCTCGTCTTTCAAATTCCATGGCCGGGCTAGAAATCCCTCACACCCCATCTGTTGGAGGTCTTCTTCTAGCTCCGCTTTCTCTCGTGGATCCGTTGGTACCACCGGCTTCACCATGCGCAAGGATACAGCTACCTCTTCTCTCACCATCGTCGGTTGTTCTCTCAAACCCTCTCAGTGACCGGAATCACTATTTGGAGTCTCACAATCACTCGCGCTCTAGTCTTCCTATTCCGCTCAAGGACCCTCCTCAAGAGTCGCCTCACCAGTACACTTCTAACTCTACACTCATACGTGAACTTCTAAGTGAACTATCCTCTCGAGACCCGTCTATCCTTAATCCAGTCCGTAAACTGAGCCCGTAACTTCTTCTCTTTGGCTGACATATAAGTACACCTCGAATGCTCCTCACCAATCTCTTCTCAAGGTAGCTTCCCCGCAAAAGGAGGTTTCAACCACCTGCCCCTCCTATTTCTAGGGCTACACTCACCCGGGCCGTTACAGGTGACCGTTTTCCCCAAAATAGACCCACTCTCAAGTATGGTCTAGAACTAGGTAGGCACCCGTTACACTCGGAGTGCCTGTCTTCCGTTTCCGGTCTCCGATCTTCTATTTTCTTTCGGTTTCCGGTTTCTAATAAAAATCACTCTGACCTACTTCTGACCTATCTATGCCGTTTCCGGACTTTCGGTTTTCGGTTTCCGGTTACTTCTGTTAACACTATTATCTATTCTAAAGTAACCCTATTCCGGTATCCGGTTCCTAACTACTTACGATCTACTTTTCTAATGAAAAACGAAAAAAAATAGGGAGTAAAAAGCTCTATTCCCCTTATTTCCCTTCTAAACCTAAAGACTGGATTCCCGTGCTCCCACACACCTATATGGGCAATTCTTAATGCCTGCTCATATTTTGAGCCTCCTACCTTATTGCACACTTCCATGTGAATTCCAATTTTTTCCTAATCTTTTGAGCAAGGTTTGGCCAATTCTAGGTGCATGGAAGTCCATCCTAATTGGAATGAATTGTTACCTTGCAGAATATCTCAAACCCCAAACCTCTATTCCTACATTGCTTGTCATCTTCCATTGTAGCACTAGCAATGGCTATGGCGGAGAGAGGAGAGACAAAAACGTTGTTACAACGAATTGCACATTTCGGCTATACTCTCAAGCTCTGCAAAAATGGAGTTTCCTTAGTTCAAGTGCATAACATTGTTTACCAACGTTGGGAGGTCCCTTTTGCTCCCCGTAGAAGCAGGAGCCCTCAGCGCTTGCCACATGTGCATTTACTATAGCCATCATTCAACATGGCCAATCTAGAGGTGTCAAGCTTTGTTTGACTTTGTATCAACTACTAGATCAGAGAGGGAAGACCATCCGGCTAGCCAATGGTTTTGCTTGTATTATAACTAAATTGCACTGCCAGGGATAGGGGGGAATTATCCTCCTTGACAAGGGAAGGCAAGAGCCCAATTAACAATCTCTTCTATTAAGACAGCATGTTGGTTTGGTTTGGTTTGGTTTGTTTGGTTTAATTGTCACGTTGAAATCTCCCGGACCGTGCGTCCCCTGGTTACATGCTTGGTGCCGTCGGAAAGCCCTCGGTGCGGAGGGGTGCACCCGCTTGGATCTGTGGCCTTCCGACCTACGGTGTGAATGCTGTGCATTTTTGAATTATTTTTTATTTTAAAAAATTAGAAAATTATTATTTTTTATATTTTGGTTGCAACTTTGGTACCATCGGAAAGCCCTTGGCAAGGAGGGGTGCCCCGACTTGGTTTTGTGGCATTCCGACTCACAGCGTGAAAGTTATTGAATTTTGAAGTATTTTTATGAACTAAAAAATTTAGAAAATTACTTTTTCTTATATTTTGGTCACAATTTTGGTACCGTCGGAAAGTTCTCGGTGAGGAGGGGTGGACAGGCTTGGTTTCATGGCATTCCAACTCACAGTGAAAAAGTTATGGATTTTTGAGTTGTTTTTGGTTCTAAAAAATTAGAAAATTACTTTTATTTTTGTTTTGACTGTGGCAACGGCACAAGACACACGTACTTGGTACCGTCGGAAAGCCCTCGGCAAGGAGGGGTGCATTGGCTTGGTTTCGTGGCGTTTGGAAGTACGGCGTGAGAATTATGCATTTTTGAGTTATTTTTGGTTCTAAAAAATTAGAAAATTACTTTTTCTTATATTTTGGTCACGATTTTGGTACCGTCGGAAAGCTCTAGTGAGGAGGGGTGCACAGGCTTGGTTTCATGGCATTCCAACTCACGGTGAGAAAGTTATGGATTTTTGAGTTGTTTTTGGTTTTAAAAAAATTAGAAAATTACTTTTACTTTTGTTTTGATTGTGGCAACGCCACACGCAGCACTCTAGTCCTCTTCGATGGGAGTAAAGAATCATTTCCATCCAATATAAATGAATCGAACAAAGGTAGGCTGCTGCATATGGATACTTCCACCTTACTGTACCTTGCTATATTGCAGTCACCAAGACATTGGGAGCTTCGAGTCTTCGAACTCCCAAGTAGGGTTTGTCCACATGGCCCGGAACGACTGTTTAAAGTTCAAACCCAAATTAGCTCAGCAGATTTGTCGCAGTGGTGGCCCCTACATTCGCACGCGTTTCCGCATTTGGGTTTCGATTGGACTGGTTCTGTCGGCATTTTCTTGTCCTCCAGAGAAGAATTTGTGTCGGTAAATGATGTGTGGTGGTTGAGGTTCAGTCCCTTGGAGGTTTGGGGCACATAATCTGCTTTTCACAAGGTGCTCTTCGCCAGACTGTATCACGCAGCTTTGCAAGTATTTGTGGTTCTTTTGATGTCATTAGATCACAGCCTCTCCACCCTGTTCTTCCATGTTTACTGAGATGCCATTTCATTTTCAATTTTCCATGTTTCCAGCATCAAGTATAACCTAGTGTTATGTGAAGAGAATAAGCGGTGTGGGACCAGCTTGATGCTGTAGAACTACCGTGACTCAACGATTGGAGATTGGGCACGAAGAATGTTGTTCTCTTTCCATGATTCCCGGGCGGCCTAGGCAGACCGTTTCATTCGGATCACACCGCAATTTTCAATTTTGAACACAAGTCGCTTAACTTTGTTTCTTTCTTCTACGATGGTTGCGCCACATCTGAAATTAATGATCTAAGTCAGTCTGCACAGCTCGAATACACTGTTTCGACACTTGGCTGCTGCATGGGTATTGGCGGGATTGTCAGTCTTCATAAAGTTCTGTAACTGGTGACGTTCGCACTTCTGGATTTCATTCTTTCGTGTTTTCAGTAGTCCAATGCGGTGCTCTCTCCGATCACTATGTAATTAGCAATTGTTGTGGTCGCAGCGAAGCAAAGTGTGCACGCATTTTGGCGCCCTTGGACCTTGAGCATTAATTTACCGATCTACGCGATGACGGCAGAGAATCGCATGACGTAGACGACTGGCACGAAAGTCGAGAAGGTGTTTAAACAATTGGCGAGCTGTACTTCGGCGATCGAGTTCGCATCTCAAGAGAGTCTTGTTCAAGTTTCTTCGATGAAGTCCATGAAAGGATCTTTTGCAAAGTCTCCACCGACTAGTTCTTCCGACTCAGCATGTGGGAGGAGAGTTCTCCTTGGCGCGGCGGAAAATAATGTTGTTTTCAATCGCAAGGCATTGTCGAAATC
Organism: Climacium dendroides; assembly: GCA_950106755.1. Classification (NCBI taxonomy): domain Eukaryota; kingdom Viridiplantae; phylum Streptophyta; class Bryopsida; order Hypnales; family Climaciaceae; genus Climacium; species Climacium dendroides. The sequence goes on from OX467088.1 coordinate 27,345,734, forward strand.
CTCCCTAATCTATCGTCTATGTCCAATTCTCTTCAGTGTGACTGACTGGAGTGACTCATTATATAGACCTAACCAAATCTCTTCCCAGGATCGGTATTCCTTACCATTGCTTCGTAAACCCATAGATATCGCATGTTCCTTCAGATGTCCCCGGGAACGAATTGAAGGATGCACTGGAGCGAAGATGCGTCGCGACGTTTTCTACAGGTCTCCGAATGCTCCTCTGAGACTAGTTCCCAGCACAGAATTTGTAATCACCTTCTCCTAATTTTTGTCGTTACTTTCCTCCCGTCACTATTGAACTTCAGATCAAGAAATGTCTAGAGAGCTCCGTACGCATACAAGTTCCAGAGCGACACTTCGTGTGTGACTTCATTCACTCGTGCGTTGTCAATTGAAATTGACTTTTCTAGGTCTTATTGTGTGAGGTGGCACCCCGGTACTTTTCAGCCAGGAGGATCTAGTCACCAATTGTTTTTCCACTGCATTGCATCTAACGTATTTTCTAACTATTTGCACCTTTTTCTACTCAAGGGCTTGCACATTTCTATGGATTGTGAAATGAAATAGGAGGCTTCAAATGAGATTTCGTTGAAGTATATTGAACCAGACGAGACCAAGTGCCTCACGTACTACCGGCAGAGCCTGACCTTGGAGCGCACCGTAAGGACTTGGACGTGCCCGCTGAATTCAAATTTGGTTGTGAACTGGTTCTCTCTTGGTGATGATGACTTCGATCGGTGATTTCTTGAAAACAGAGACGGACCCAAATCTCGACTCACATTTCATAGCGGGTTTGGAGAAACAGATGATTTCGCTATCCTGTGAGGCTCCAAGCTGTGGATTCCCCTGATTCAATCCCTGAGGACACTAACAATGGCCATACCGACGAGTTCCAAGGAGTAGATTGCACGGAGTACAGCAACATACACCACATCCCCGCAGGGCAAGAAGTTTGACAGAAGACGAATTCAAAAGGTTGTTGAAAAGGAACTGACAATCACTGAGACACCAGATGTGCAAGAGTGTTCAAAAGGAGATGAAGTAGCTTCATTAGAGACATCAAAAGGAACGAGTGAAGCAACTAAATGCGCAAGAACATGCTCAGCAAGCGAAGGCATCTAGAAATCTATTGTGCCTCAAGCAAAGGCTACGGAATTGATGCGTTCAAAGGTTCGCCGTGCTCCAAAGTTCTGCTTTCTAGTCCCATTTACAACTTGGTCATCGGTACGGAAATGAAATTGATCAATTGAAGATGAAACGGCTCCCCCTCCGACGGAATCGATTGCTTACGACGGGTTCAAGACATAGTGATCACTTCGCAGAAGTCTACCGAATCACAATACAGTGGCGGGAGATTCAGACGATACCAGTGGGACTCTTTAAGGTTGTGTTTGGAAAATACGTACAACTTTATTAACTCACAATTGACCAGCATAAAAAACAGAAGTACAAGTCACAAACTCCTCCCTGGCTTCACACAATGCACCAAGGCAGTAGAATTTATATACAATAAAATGATTATCCTTGCGGGCAGTTCCCCGGAACTCACTGTTGGAAGATTACGTTGTGAAATCTTCAACTGCTGTGAGAGGACCTAGCTAGCTACTTTATTCTGTGACACTCCTGAGTGACATGGAGGATGAAGCATGATGCTCTTCCACTGCGATTGCTCACATCATCCGGCGTGTCACGTGAGGCGGCTCCGTTGCGATTGGCGTTGTTGTTCACATGATCTGGCGTGGCACCCGAGGCACCCGTTGGCTCTGAGGCTCCATTGTCGTCTTCCCTGCGGAACCCAAGCCCGGTCGTACACTCCTCACCTTCGTTGGTGTAGACAGGAAATACATCGCCTAGGACATCTCCTATGGCTGAATCGACCATAGAGGTAGTCAGAGAAGATTCTGAGCCCTTCCTTTCCGGCATTGTGACCAGTCTATGAGCTTGCCAACCCTCGATCAGCAGTGTTCACAAAGAAAACCCTGCGAGATCAAAACCCTTAGAAAATTGAAATTGAAAGAGAGTTCTGATTAAAGCTCATTCACGGATCCGAAATACACGTAGCCGCACCTTCACAGCCGAAACTAAGATTCAAAATTCCAACGGAAAGAGATTTCAAAGCAAGCTCGTCAGCCCAATCCAATCAAATGCTGCAACAGCCTGAGTGTATCAATGATGTTGAAATCCTGTCACACTACACGCACATACGTAGCTTGCAATTGGTACGAAACACACACCTGATGACCTGATGGAGGAACCAAAGACCCGGGTAGGCAATAGCGTTCGGGAAATTTTTGGAAGTCTACCAGCTGATTTCCTCCTATTATGAAAATGAACCGGTTTTTTTTCTTGGGGCACCGGCTACATCCTTCAAATCTCAAAAAGGACCAGTTTATTTCCTCCAATTTCAATTTCTCACCAGCTAATTTCCTCCAAATTGAAATTTGCACCAACTAAATTGCAAAACTCCTATAATATATAGAAAATCAAGTTGAAAATGAATGTACTAATTAATATTACATCCTTAGCAGGATTTGAACCTGACAAAAGCCCTTCACCATTTGAAGGCCAAGGATCCTCCCAACCCATGCAATATGGAGTTGAAGATGGTCATGAAAAGGTTGCAAAAACAAAGGAGTTTAGGAAGTACCAATTCCTCCTTCTTCATAAGTTTCTTCTGTTGCCCCAACAAGATACCACTCAAGATTTGTATACAAGTGGCGAAACTTAGAAGAATTCTTCCACAAGACAATGGCCTCTTCTATAATGTTGTCATAGTCTTTGTCAGGTCCTTCCAAGGCCAATCACATGGCACTATCCAAATTAGATGTTGTCATACGATTTTGGAGTTTCTGCTTGATGTTATTCTGTACTAAAAATGCCCTTTCACACGTAGCGGTGCTCACACATTGATACTTAGCAATGTCAACAAGAGTTAGTAGGTTAGGGTACTTCAATTTTAAAGAAGGGCTCCAACTAATTGAAGCCCATATATCTACAAATGCTCTATCCATCTACTCTGTACTCCCTTGCAGCTTGAAAGCAAAAAACTCTTGCTTGCAAGCTACTGCATCTACTAAAGGAGGAAAAAAAATTTCCTCCTTCAATTTTCTGTTGCCTATATTGTTGTAAAAGCAAATCAAGTTCTACAACTTCCCATGAGGCCAAACCAATTTGCCTATGAGGCATGTGAATTGGATTAAAAATTTTGAAAGCATCTATAATATCATTGTTTTCAAACCGAACCTCCAAAGCCAAACAAACTGCTTCTGCATAGCACTTCTGAAATGTTAGGGCAGCCTCTAAGTCAACACCTGTAGGATCTCTAATCATTTCCACACTATGGAATTTGGACCCCCTAATTTCACTAGACAAGCAACGGAGATAACCACCTGGGGGGCCAAATTCTGGGAGGATGTGAAAACCAGTTCTAGGATTAAACGTGTCGTGGTTTAAATCGCAAGAATCAACAAGAAAACACATTCTAACACTAGCCATTTCTGTTTTCACAATAGAGCCAATGATAGAAATGTCAATAAACTTTGATTGAAAAATTTTAGACAATTTTGAGAGCATATGTAGAATATTGGCCAAAAAAAATAGAATGTAAATGTCGCAACACAGGGTAAGTGAAATTCCCTATTATACTCACAAAAACCTCTTTAAAGCATAATAAAGTGACTCTAAAGATCGAACCCAAGAGACTCTGTAAAGTGTTTTGTGTTACTAGGTGATTTGAGGAAAGTTTCCCAATTCCATTATTATTCTTTATACCTCTCTCACCCTTTTTCCCAAATACCGGATGATTTCCCGATTCTCCTATAAACTAATCCGGTCCAGACTAACACTAACCCGAATCAAACTCGATCAACAACCTACAAGAACCAACCCGGAATTCGCACTTCCGACCGGATCTCGTACCACTTTAATCGAGGACTTCCTTTCCTCAACTTCTATTCCGATTCTGTTTAATCTCTATCAGCACCTCAGAGGGATCTGTCACTTATTTTCAGAGAGGTAGACACTCCTCTCTTCCCAGTTTTTATAGTGATGGAAAGTTCACTTAGCTAATCTATTGTCCTGTCCTAACAGGATCCGGTTTGATCTTTCACAGCAAACTGGAAGTAATCTCAGCCTGTAGGTCACACAAAGATCCCCCGTACGACCTCACTTACTACAACGACCTTATTATCTTTTGCAATCCGTACGAAACTAAGGTGGCTACAAGTGCGTCTGCCCGTACCAGTACAATCTAACGTTCTTCCGTTTACTTCTTCAGATGGTGAGACCTCTCAAGTGTTCAGAGGCTAATCTAGACATTCCATCTAGCAGCTCTAGCACAGTTTGAGGATCCTTTCTCTTACTACCTAGCCTAGCACTGGTTATCTCACCCGGAATTATAAACTTTAAACCTACTGAGGTGTCTTGACTTACTCCCAACATTTATAACCTATTCACATGCACCTGCAATCACAAAAAGACAACAAGGGGAGAAGATCCTCTCACACTCTGCTCATCTATACTCAATCTCTCCCTCCCTTATCTTTGGGAAGACAAGGAAAACAATAGACAATACACAAGAGACAGCATATACAAGAAGGAAAAACTCCCAGTCTCAGTCTTGAGACTTGAATTATATACAAAATTTTACAAAAAAGTCTCCCCGGAAATCCGGCACTGATTCGGACGAGATTTTCAGATCTGAACTTTTCCTAACTTTCCGGAATGAGGTCCGGTCTAACAAAATTTTCTACTCTCTAATTTCTAACTACCTATCCCTCCTGAGGGGGTCCACCACTATCTAGAGTAGCTCTGGGGGAGAGCTCACTCAAATTTCTACTTTTATCTCCCCCTTCCGGAACTCACTCCGGTTCTACAGGAGAAGTTACTCCTGTCCTCGTCTGTGGGGCTTCTGAAGTAGAAGTCCTTCCAGCCTCCTTCTCCTTCGATATTGGAGTTTCAAACTTCCCCTCCAATATCTCTACCTCATCGAACTTTTCCGGGATCGAAATCCCAGATAAAGAGACTAGCCCGCTCTAGAATTTCCGGACGCTATCCTTTAATCCCTTTGCGTCCTTCCGAAATTCCTTCATCGCCAGCCAAGATGCGAGCAATACGGGTACCCGAAGGTTTCGGATCCTTATGTATCCCCTCATTAAACAATTTGGCTTTTGCCATTACCTCACCGGATGCCCCTACTACTGTCGTCATCCGATTGATTGCAGTCCGGGTCTCCTCCTGCAGGGACATTGCGGCCTTCACTTGGTCGAGACTAGCATCTAAGTCCTTCCGGTAGCTTTGGATTTCTCCTCGCAACCGGACCACCTGCTCGTCTGTCTCCCACTAGTTGATATTCTGCTTCAGCAACCTATCCTCCAACTCCTTCACTTCATCCGGATTGCTGATGCAGTTCGCCACGGCTTCCGGCAGGGAACTGGTCGGAGTGCTTCCTACCAATTCCGCCACCTCACGCAACGTCGTGGTCTTCACTTCCCAATCCGCTCTCACTGTACTAAGAATCCGAATTAGGTCGTTGTATGGACCCGTCAGGTCCATCAATTGGGACGATGGAACAAGTTTCGATTTGATCGCTTCCACTGGCTCCTGCTTCTTCGGGATGACCGGTTCCACTATTTCCGGTCCCTTATCCTTCCGAAGCTCTGAAGGAGACCCCCTCAGACTGGGAGTCCTCTTCATCCTTTGATTGAGAGGAATGTCCTCTTCCTCTTCTTCCCAATTCTTCTTTTCAGGGTTCTCACCCTTCTCCTCCGGTTTCGGGCTATCCGGTTCCGTCTCGGATTCCTCATCCGATCCTTCACAAGTCTGGAGAGCCATCTGCGCCCTCCACTCCTTATTTTCCTCCGATGTCAGGAGACTCTAATTCTTGTATAGGTGGAAAAGGTAGGGGCTTACCGGAGTAGCCCTACTCTTTCCTACATTTGAGACTAAGACATTCACCGTCGTTTGAATGAATGCCGCCCAATCCATCCACTTCTCTCCGCTCAAGGCTCCAAAGATCGCGTTTCCGAGCGTGGAAGTCACCCAGGTAGGTTTTTCCGGATGTAGAATCGGGACCAGGAACTCCAACAATCGCCTGTGCCGCGCATTGACGCAATCTTCGATTGCGTACCCGTCCTTGGGGTTAGCTGCTCCCCGGAACTTCCCATGCACAAAGTCTCCCTTCCGGCTGGCCTGTTCCACGCCGCCTTCCTCCAACTCGTAAACTTTCCTCCAGATCTCCCTGGTCCACATGGGCGGAACCGGCCGAATAGTATTGTCGAACTGGTTAGGGGCTCCTTCGATGAGCTCCCTCACTATTGCCTCGTTCCGAAACCCCCAGGGTTTCCCCAGGAACCCCGCGCAACCCATGGCGGAGAGGTCCTCCATCAATTCGACTCTCTCCCGCTCACTACTGGGCTCTAAAGGAGCCACTTTCCTTACTCTAATTTCTATCCTCTAAGCGCTCGCTGGTCCCTGATTTCAACTGCGCTTTAACTACGGCATCCGTCTCTCTTTTAGATCACTACCTCTTTTCTCTCCTAGTTGCACGTCCCGTTTCTTCACACACTCCCCTTGACCTTGGCCGAATCGCTCAATGCACAAGTACCGCGGTGCTCCCTTTCCCTCTCTCTCTCTCTTTCTAAATTTCCGCCTCGCTCACGCACTCAATTCTGTTCTAATCTCTGCGCCCGTGTAAAGAAAACAAATGTGCTCACTCACAACTCTCAGACTTTGCACAATTCACACAAAAACACACTCAATTTGCAGACACAAACTCAAAGCACTGAGAGCGTGCCAAGTTCGTTGGTACTCCCAGGTGCAAGTGACAGACAAACCCTAAAATAGTCTCTTTCATACCCCGAAAACCTCATCATTATTTTTTTCCGATTTTCCGGACGCGAATCCTCTTCCATGCTAATCCGGGTCTACTCAATCCGGATTCCGTGTTACAGAACACAATAGAGAGAAAAATCAAAAAGTTAGGTTGCGACAGTAAATGAATTTAAAGTCACGTAATTTAGCAAACAAGTCTAAAATGTTAGCATCATCATTAGAAGAATAATCACGCAAATAAATCAACACTGATTCTAAAGAATCACATAAAGTAGTCACTGCTTGCCATCTCGACAACCAATGTATTTTATGGTACCTTTTCAGGGTTTTCTGAGCATCATTTAATTCGTTTTGAAGAGCTAGTAAGGCACATTTCTTTTTAGATGATTTTTTAAAGTGAGCAGCCAAAACATTTAGCATGGAATCCACAACATTTGACATTTCTTTACAAGATTCATTTTTAGAGGCCTCTAATGCTGCTAAATTGGTTCTGTGAGCTACACAATGAGTTGAAGTGAGGAACGGATTCACCTTTTTCAATCTTGTTGCCACACCCGTATTTTTTTTACCATAGTAGAAGCTCCATCCAATCCAAATTCAATACAATTTTGGAGATTTAGCCCCCAAGTCTTCATGGCAGCAATAAGAATGTCAAATATTATTTTTGAATCCTTTTTTCCATCTTCAATCCACATGATAACCCCAAGAAAACAATTATAGGAAGACTGGCTTCCAAAAATGTAGCAAAAACAACAAGATGTCCTTTTATAGAGATGTCAGTGGATTCATCAATCATAAGGCCAAAAAATTTTGAGTCCCTCACTCTCTCTAGAACTTTCTTTTGCACAACAGAAGAAAGTCCAAACACCATCTCCACACATGATTTTTCATCATGATAAATTTTTCGGTAATGGGAGCTTTACAAGACAAAAGGAGTTGGCATAAACTTGGAAATTTGTGAGAAGGAAGACTTTCCTTCCCCATAAAATATGCAGCCTTCAAGAGAGATACCATTGCTTCATCACGACTACGATTTGCAGTTGCAACAGCTTTTTGTAAAGCTTTTTGCCCCCCCTGTTTTGCCCAAGCTAATTTTCGATGTTCTACAGTTTTACAATGGCCTTGCAATGCCGAAACCTTAATGTTTGTAGAACCCTCTGTTGCATATGCATATTTCCCTCCACCCTCTTTACAAGTTTTACAAAAAACTCTCCTCAAATCACGATTAAATTCAACCCAATCAAATAATTCATACCAAGAGTCTTTCCACTCTTTATTAGCTTTTTCAATGTCATTAGGTTCTTTGTGAGGAGGTGTGATAGGTGTAGAAGAGTTAGATCCATGCGTATCAACCGAGTCTCTAGAAGATCCTACCTTAAAAAACATATCTCTCATGGTCTTTTGCTTCTTAGCCATTATAAACAACTTAGAAACAAAAAAAGAATAAGGTGAGGTATTCTTCTCTGGAGGTTGTAGGAGTGACTTCAAGTTCACAAAAGTTGCACTTCAACAATACTTGAATACTCCAACAAAACAGCACCAATGTTGATCAATCACCACAATAAATAATATTTGAAGTCCACAACATAACCAAGTACAAGCAAGGTGGCAACAAAGGTAGCAACAGGTCAACGCAGTAGGGTCCCAGGAGCACGTCAGAGCAAATGAAAGCGTTGAACAAGTACACTGTAGGAGCCTCTTAAAAAAATATTATCAAAATCAATCACAATATTCTGACGAGGAGAAAGAGAGTGGACAAAGGGAGAAGGAGGAGGATGAGTGAGGACCGAGGGCTAGCAATAAGCAACGAGGAGTTGAAGACGGGATCACGGGAAGAGGAAGAAGATGTTAAGATGAAGAGCGAAACAATGGAATTCACAGTTCGGACTCCAGAGTCCAAAGTGCGAGATTCCACGGCTCCACACAGTCCACAGGGCACAGACAGGAGGCTAGGAGCCACCGAGCTGGCAATCGGCGGGAGCTCCGGCAACCGCAGCCCGCAACCCACAACCCAGCCCAATCCCCGGGCCGGCCTAGCCACTGGCCACAGCCTGGCCAGCCAAAGGGACTCAGAGAGGTGGCGACTGGTGAGCCAGCCCGCCCAACAGGAAGGTCAGGAGGTGCCGAGGTGGCTGACCAGCCGCAGGAAAGTGGCGAGTTGCAACAGTTTTTTTTGTTTTTTTTATTTTTATTTTTTCGAAAAAGGTCATATTATTTTCGGACTTCAGCAGCAGTTCAGCCAATCAGTCCAAATGCCCAACCCACCATTGGAAGGTTGATAACCGGAGTTGTTGACCCTTTAATAGCTGGGTATTAGCCACTATTATTTTATTCATGGCGGCTAAATATCCTTCACATTTTTTGGAGCACCGGTTGATTTCCGGTCTTCAAAATTTCTTCCTGGTTTGGCATCCTTCAATTTCAAATTACAACCGGTTTTTCTCCAAAATCCACCGACTGACAATGAATTAATTGCCGGTTTTTTCCGATCATTGGTAGGCAACTACTGTCATAATAAAACTTATTTATGAAAACTTCAAATGCATAATAAGCTATTTTAAGTGTTTATGATTTTAAAATAAAAACTTTGATGTAAAAGTGCTTTAAAAGACAAATTCAATGATGTAACATTTAATAAATATAATAATAAATATAAAAATATATAATATAAGTTATAGAGAATCATAAGCAAATAATAAGTCAAATCATAAATATAGGTGTGCTCGTCTAGAGGCTAGGTCATAATTTTAAAATAATTAATAATTATGAAATAAAATAAAATAAAATAAAATAACATTTATTTTATTATTTTGATGGATGTGGATGTTTTAATGTATGAGATGATAGTAAGTAGACTAGCTGTAGTCTGTAGCCAGTTCTGGAAAGTTGCATCAGAAGGCATTTATAGTGTAGGGTTGCCAATGTATGAAGTTTGAGAAGGTATAATGGTTTATTAAAGAGTCGTTTGTTTTGCCACTTGAAATTTTGCCGCACAGTGAAGTTTTGAAACCCTACACTTGATTCGCCGCCTGCCCGCCTCCTCTCTTACAGCTCGTTTGTTTTCCAACATTTTGCAAGCGTATAGTCTCTTTCCAATCGGTACAACAGTTTTCTTTGAAAAAATTGCGTGTGCATCATGGCTGCTGCTACCGCTCGTAGAGGCTGCATTAGGTTCCTGAGAACGACGACATTGGAGCTGCGTTGTGGAAGACGGGTGTCTTGCACATTGCCACCGACTATGGAGCTTCACGGGAGGAGGCTCTTTCGCGCCGTTGAAGACGGGCGTTTTTTGTTGAACAACATGGCAGTTGATTGAAGGTGAGATGCCATGTTAGATGCAGCAAGCCAGGAATGCAATGGAGTTGACATTGAGTGAGTGCTAGTTGCAAAGAGTTTTGTACAGAATCGAGTATGTCTATATTGAGTAGAATGAAGGTGCCACCTTTCTTTTTAAAGTACCGGTCATCCTAACATTTGTTCGTACGTATTGGCCTCTCTTGAAACACTGATTTTTGAATTAAGCAGAATTAGGAGCATGCCATTAACTCGTGCAACAGAATGTGTTCGGTACCTCGGCACTGTTTGTTCGAACTGGGGCAATGAGTGACGGTAGGAAGGGTGTTAGAAGTCAATGAATGTTGGTTCATTTTTAATTAATATGCACTCAGGCTTGATAGAACCATTTTGAACACCAAATGCCAATAGACAAACATTTGGGATGTGAAAAAACTCGTGGTGATACGTTCCTGTTCCGCTTCATTATTCTTTGCAGTTCATTAGGATCCACTGAAAATGTCATTCAATCTTGGTGTGGTTGAGCTAGTTGGACATATCGTAACTTGGGTTCATTGCAGTGTCGTGTGGCTTCTATGTTCTCCCTTCCATTTTTGTAAAGCACTCGGGATATGGAATGATCATACATTTCGTGCATGTATCTGAGGTCCATTTTCAAACTGACTTGTTCTGAGGAGTGTACAGTGCCTCAAGAACTTATCGTCTATGCTCGCCATCTCGTTGTTTCATCACATCGTCCCAAAGTCAGTTAATAGCCGTGCAGCGTGTTGGGTGCTATCCAGGGCAGATCGGAGAAAGGCATTGTGATCGATTATTGTGATCCACAAAGGCATTGTGACCTTATTGATTAAGGTGGATTTGGCCTGGCTGGCTTTCATTTCATGTGGATTTTATTTTCCAATTCTCGATCAACCAGTGATCAAAAGGGGAGGACAACTTCAGTTCCATGCTGCCAAACAGGACGTACAAATCGAGGCTTGTGACGTGAATACTAACCCCAACACCAAATCATTCGATCCTACAGTACGTACGTGGTGCTAGTAGCTGCTGCAGCGTTGACGAATCGAGTTGATCTGTAAGTTCTATTTTGCCATCGTCAATTGCTTCGAATCTAAATTACTACAACTGAGAGAAACTTCTGAAGCATCACTCACAAGTTCTAAAAAATGAAGATTTGGGATTTGAATGTATAAGTTTGCATATTATTCCTGAAGATTTTATGTGCACTTAACTATCGATTCAAGAGTTTGTTGGCCCCGTGATCTATTGTTGTGGATGTAGCTATGGAAAGGACAGCATGCAATATTTTTTTGTCTATTTTTAAAGCAAATATTAGGTATTTCAATTACGTGTAAATCAATCAAATAAGCATTTTAGAATGATTTTTATTATATGAAATGGTTGTAATTGTTGTTGTATCTTTGATGAGAATCAATAGAAGATTCTAAATTCTCTTAGAATGCATTTTTTTGGACTTTGTATGATTAAATTAGAACTTTTCAAAGTGTTGAACATCTAAATTCTCTTAAAAGGCATTTTTGGACTTTGTATGATTACATCAGAACTTTTCAAAGTATTAAACATCTAAATTCTCTTAAAAGGCATTTTTGGACTTTGTATGATTAAATCAGAACTTTTCAATGTGTTGAGCATCTAAATTCTTTTAAAAGGCATTTTTTGGACTTTGTATGATTAAATCAAAATTTTGAAAGTGTTGAACATCTAAATTCTCTTAAAAGGCATTTTTGGACTTTGTATGATTAAATCAAAACTTTTCAAAGTATTAAACATCTAAATTCTCTTAAAAGGCATTTTTGGACTTTGTATGATTAAATTAGAACTTTTCAAAGTGTTGAACACCAAAATTCTCTTAAAAGGCATTTTTTGGAGTTTGTATGATTAAATCAGAATTTTGAAAGTATTAAACATCTAAATTCTCTTAAAAGGCATTTTTGGACTTTGTATGATTAAATCAGAATTTTTCAAAGTATTAAACATTTAAATTCTCTTAAAAGGCATTTTTGGACTTTGTATGATTAAATCAGAACTTTTCAAAGTATTAAACATCTAAATTCTTTTAAAAGGCATTTTTTGGACTTTGTATGACTAAATCAGAACTTTTTAAAGTGTTGAATATCTAAATTCTCTTAAAAGGCATTTTTTGGAGTTTGTATGATTAAATCAGAATCTTGAAAGTATTGAACATCTAAATTCTCTTAAAAGGCATTTTTGGACTTTGTATGATTAAATCAGAACTTTTCATAGTATTGAAAATAGGTGTATCCATAACCAACCTTACTCTCTCATGAACAAATGGTCTATTTTGTGTGGAGTTTAATTTTAGAGCCTTTTGTGATTACTTGTGAAGGGGTGCAGTCATCTAGGTAGGAGTTCAAGAATCTTTGGGATCAAATTTCAGTTGCAAGCTATGGAGCTTACTTGGACAAAGTGTGCACGCATGGACAGAGGCATTTCTTGTGGCTGTCAAGAGTTTGAGCCCTCTAAATCTGATTCTATGCTTTGTGACTGTTGTGAATGCCATCGTCATTTCCATATGGTTGTTGGAACATTGCCTTATGAACGTGGCTGCTGTAAAAGTAATGTCCTTGATTTTTGTCAATATTTCTTACCATCTGTAGAAAATGCCAAAAAATGTGGTTGTTGTGGTTGTCATAAAAAATTTCATGAGAAAACTAGTGAGAACAGAATTCCAGCAGAGAGTATTGGAGAGAAGTGTGAAGTAGTTGGTGAGAGAAGATCACTTCCTCCTCTTGGAAGTGAGGATCAAATTTTAGATCCTTCTCCTAAAAGAACCAAATTTGATGAGGGAGGAGTGAAATCTGATTCTTTTGGGTCAAAATCTCTAGACTCTATATGTATTAGATCTTCTACTAATGTTTCTACTGGTCATAGCCAAGAAGGTATATTCTTTGAATTTTGTCATTTTGTGTAGGAGTCTAATTTATTTATTAATGTAAATTATGTATTCAACATCTCATTTTGAATTAATGAATATGTTTGTATGTACATTAATTAATTATTCCATATTTCAAGGCACTAAACTCTTTTTTACTACAGGAGTTGAGATGTTGGACAATTTTTCTTGGAAGTGCAAGCTCTGTGATTATGAAGGAAAATTTGGAATTGTGGATACCATCGGGTAGCACATTAATGGTGGATAGCATTCTCAAGCCAAGACAACAAGAAGCTCAAGTCGATCAAATCAATCCAGCATTGAATCATGGATGTCAAAGGGACTTGCAGCTGGTAAGGCACAGTATCCCCCATCTTATGTACCTTGTATTATTGATGTTCCTAAATCAGATGTGGTTGCTTATTGTAAGAAAATTATGTGTCATGATTTTTATGAGAATGACATTAAAATTGGAGATATTAATTATGATATTTCATCCTTAAAATATGATTTGCATAATGGAAAGGAATGGTACATTGATTCAAATTATAAAAACTATTTTATAAATAAAAATAAAGAAGTAATTGAAATAAAAGGAACCTTTAGGCATGTGAATTGTATATTTTTTTCATGTGACAAATGTTCCTTAATTCCTAATATTCCAGACTTTCGAAAACGAGTGATGAGGCTGAAATCATCAACACAAATCCGTGGAGAGAGGAGTTGCACTCAAGTGAATCTTGAATACTTGCAAAGGAATGAATTAATAAATTCATGTAGAGAATGGAAAAACAAATATGATTTACAACTTGATCAAATTTTCTTTCTAAAAATTGCTCTTACTAAAACACTCATGAGTAAAAATTACTTGTCTACAAAATTGAGCTTTATTATTAAAGAAGGAGAATTACCTGAGATAGCTGAATTGTTTCTTCGTGTATCAAATATAGGTGTCTTTGAGGAGAGAAAAACCTTGTACTATTTTCTAATTGATATTGCCAAGAATTTTTTGAGCATTTACAAAAATAATGGAAGAGGAAATGGAAAGAGATACCACCCTAGTACTTTGCAAATGTATGAAGTCTTAGCCAATATTGGAGGTTCTTCAATCCATTCTTTTATGAGTAAAAATTTGTGTGGACCAGTTATAAATACTACAACTGTTGATTTCAGAAAACATGGTTTTATTTATGTTATAAGCATTCATGAAAAAACTTTTGAATACATAGCTTCTATTCTTGAAACTTGTAAAAAAAAATTAAATGTAGTTGGTCCAATACCAATAGAATGTAGTGAAGATGAAACTAAAACAATCCCATTGGCAACATGGAATCAAAAATTAGATCATATAGATGGATTTTGTGGTCTGAAATCTACCTCTACAAATTTTAAACATGTATGTGAATTTGATCCTAAACCATCAGCAGCCACATTTGATTCAATAAAAACAGCTTTTGAAAATCATGAAATTGGGACTATGTGTTGTATTCTCATTTGTAATCCACTTTTAAAAGGCATGCCTAGATTAGCTTATAGTATTTTAACATGTAATAAATTTGATTCTCAAGCTGTAGAAACACAATGGAATAGAATTAGGATCCTTCATAAAAAATACATTGAACCTGTCATTGGTCCATTGATTGGACATGGGTCTGATGGAGACAGTAGACGATGCAAACTGATGTTAGAGAGTGTATCAAGGGGAACCTACGGAATTCAGTCTCCTTCTTTTCTTATGAAATCTGAAATGATTAATAACCACCCTATGATTATGACTCAAGATCCACCTCATGTAGGAAAAAAGTTAAGAAATCCTCTTCTATCTTGCACACGAAATCTCTTTTGGGATAAATACTTGGCTCACAAAAATCATTTGTTGTTAGTATTTGAAGTTTTTTCTAAAGAAGAGCATGGCTTGTTGGAAGAAGACATTAATGTAAAAGACAAACAAAACTTTCCAGCTGTACAACGTTTAGCTTTTCCTAAGGTGAGGGCATGTTTGGAACACCTTGATAAAGGGATAATGTATTCTGGTAAGTATTTGCAAGAGGATGTTAGAGGTACTATTCTTCATTTAGAAGTAATCTAGTCTTTTCTTGAAATTTTTTATGGCAAACAATCTTTGCTTGAAAAGATTAAATTGGCATCATTTGTTGTTCACATTTTGTATTTAGGTAGTGCTTACATTTGTTATAATGGATTTGGACACTACTTGAAAAATAATTAGATGAGTAAAGAATGTATGATAGATTGTATTATAGCATGCTATGCAAGTGTGTGTTACATCATGATGATGAGAGATTTTTTTCCACATCTTCCTGTTCAATTAAATAGAGTTGAATCTGATTGTTGTGAAGATTATTTTTCACTTTTAGGTCAGCAAGTTCTAAACAAACACAATTTTTCTGTTGGTGAAGCTGCTGAACGTACTTCACATATTGCTAGGGTAGAGAAGATTAAACATGAAAAAAATGGTCCTTAATTTGTTAATCCACGACGTCGAAAAAACTTGTGGTTAGAAGGAAATTCATGTATTACTAATTCAGTTGTTGATTTTTTGGATTATAGTTCTGTGACAAATGCTAACCTTGAAGAAGCATGGAAAGATGGATTTTTATTGGCAAAGGACAAGGCAAAGTATGTTGAAATGGAAGAGGTGTTGCAATCTAATGGTAAGTGGGACAATCCTTGGGCCTCTTCTTTTAAAGCTTTTATCCAAGATATTACTACTTTGGCTGATGAAGAAGTTGAAGTTGAAGAAAATCATGAATCTCTAGAAAATGTTGTAGTAGATCATAATGTGTCTTTGATAAATGAAATTGAAAACAATGTTAGGTCTACAATGCTTGATGTGGAACAAGAATTCAGAATTGATGAATGTGATGTTGATAGGAATAAAATCAATTCATTTATAGATGTCCCAAATAAAGGATTAGTATATAAAATGAGAGTTATTTCATAAATGAATCTTCATGGACCTAATAAACTTCCTCTTGATAGACTAAGACGTATCCAACATGTCCATATTAAGAATAATTTTTCTTTAGGATCTAAAAATGATAATGATAATATTGGTTTGTTTGATGATATTGCAATCAAAATGGTAGATGATAAAAACAACATTACATGGTATTTGGCTAGAGTTCAAAAATTGATCAAAATGGTTGAAAAGAAGAAAATTGATTATATTCGTGCTATTCCTTTTGATGAACCTGATATTAGTGTCTTGCCTAGATACTACAAGCATGTAGTTGGTTATCGTTATCGTTATGGAGGTTTTGGTGGTGAAGAGGCTGATTTGGTGGAATTAGAGCATGTCATCAGTTTGGTTTCTCTAACATTTGATGAAGGTACTAGATTCCACATCTTATCAAAAGATGATAAGAGAATACTTGACAATTTTATCAAGGATTGTACTAGTAGTTCAAAGAAGAAAATTACAGGTGTTGATTCATCAAGGACAAATGAAGATATTGGTGGTATGGAAGTAGCAACACTAAAGAAGAATGGAGCTGATAAGATGGTGGCAAGCATACAGAAGAATGGAGTTGATAGGATGGTGATGAAGACTAGATCAGGGCAGATTGCAACAAAATTTCAATTTGTACAATCATAATCATTTTTACTTATACACATAGTGCTTTGTAAATTTGTCTACAAACTTTGGAAGCAAATTTATGTTAATCATATAATATAGATGGTTTGAAATGGTAGTTTTAACTACCAACTGAATGTATATTTTTTTCTTTTAAATATAATATTTTATTTCAAAATTTGATTTATTATATTATGTCAACCAAGGTGTTTTTTTAAAATTATTATTAATAAAAAAATTTCACTTATTATAATTACATAATTAGCTTAAAAATGGATTTATGATCCGAGCACCCCTGCAGATTATTTTAGAGTTGCCTACTCGGGACCAAAGATGACTCGGAGATCACAGCTTCTTCCTATAATTCGATTACATAATTCGATTCGATCGCCGCAATCACCAAGCACATACAACCAAGAAAGAAACGCAAAATTAGCACAAGCGATATCTCGATTGACACACGCGAACAGAAGGCAATGCGACAATATATAACGAGGCGTGATGATAAGTTACATGCATTCAAGTGCGAGCGCTGAATGATGCAGAGTTGTTGAGGAACATACACTACAAAATTGTCTTAAATGAAATTAAGTTTACTTACGATCGAGTAGAGAGTGATCGTACGTGTTTGGCGCATAGCAAGGTTACGTGGTGTGATGGAACTATAGCAGTCAAGTACTACTTTTGGCTACCAGTACTCGACTCACTGCAAAAGCTCGTTTGTCTGTCTGCCTCTCCCTCCCCGCACCTTCACAGCTGAAAACTAAGATTCACCTGCATACAGTGTTCAAATGCCATATTCTCTGGTGTGTCAGAACCTTCTTTCACTTGCCAACAAGAACATATGGAAATTGGACCATTCTCTACTAATAGAAAATAGGCTTAGTAGCAAAAAGTGGCGGTTTTGGGTGTACCTATCTTACTTCATTTGCCCAAATGAAGGTCAAACAATGCATTGTGCAATCAATCAAATGTAGAGGCCAAGCCATACCTTAGATACTTAGGCTTGCAGAAAACCATGCAAGATGGACCCAATTATAGATGCTGATGAGATTTTAATCCAATCCATCTTGCTTTCCAATGGAATGCACTCTAGGCAAGATTAAAACTAAACTTTAAAGCAATTGTCCTCCAATCCCGGATTCATTGCTTCGCTTGTAGTCTCTTTTAGCATCTAAAAGAAATGAAATGTATTCTTTATCACTTTAAAGGTTTTGGCCTACTTTGGCCTATCTGAGAGTGAGACCCCATAGCGCAAGAGTTGGGAGGACCGCTAGCTAAGATAAAAAGGAAAAAAGAAGAGGAGGGGGAGGAAAAAAAATAAAAAAGAGGGGGAGAGAAAAAAAAAAAAGAGAAGAAGAAAAAGAAGAATTGAGCTTTTAAATGAATTAAAATCAAAAATCTAACATCAATACCTTAAAGAAGAGAGTTTGACTCCTTGATTTATTATGAATGAAGAGTTTAGAGGCTTTGCACCCTTTATATTTACTTGTGTATGCAAAATAAATGTTGAACAAAAATAAAAGTAAAAATACAATGGAAACATTTGTTCCTAGTTTTTTTTTAAGGTTATGTTGAGATATTCCTAGTCTAATCATTCTCTTTATACCATTGGAGAACTTGAAACAACAAGGATTGTACTAAAGTCAAATCATTGCTTTTGGACATATGATAGATTTGTGAGCAATTTTCAAGGTAATAATTTGATTAAATTATGTAAAATATAGTATAAGAATTTTTAATGTCATTCTTGGCATCACCAAGAAGCTTTCAATGAATAAAATGCACCAAAGTTGTTTTGCACTTTTGGTTCTTAAGTGTGAAAGTTATAGGTTTTCAATTGAATTTTGTTTCTACAAATTAAATTAAATTATGGATAAATTATTTTAAAAATTAAAAATTAAAAAAAATACATAGGTAAATCACAAAAATACTTGAACAAGTACTTCACATGACACAAGTTGTTTATAAGTTGAAATTTAAAGAGTTACATTGATTGTGAATTAGATAAAGATAAAAACAAAAAACCTTTGTATTTAAGAAAAAAATCAATTCAATTTATAGATTAGTTTAATATTCTCTAAATATTTAAATAAATCTTTAACATGAATTTTAAATGCAAGAATTAAATATTCTAAATAATATTCAATGCACTGTATATATTTAATTACTAAATGCATTGTACATATTTAATTCCTAAATGCCCAAACACCATTTTTTGGACACACAACAATTTTGGGTAGCTCACTACAAATGGGATTTTTATTTTTTGGGTTCGAATTTTTACACATGTACTTGAGGAATAGATTTTAGGCCCAACAATTTTCATAACTTTTATCTACATGGTTTAAAAGCTATTATATGATAAGTAGTTTCAATGCTTAGTGGGTAGCCCTTGAAATTATTTAAAAATTTCTTCTTTAAGAAATAAAAATATGAAATTGTTTTTTGAGATTTATACATGTGTAGAAAGTTTTGAATTTCTCGATGTGAAAGTTATAAGGAGTTTTAATTTGCAGGGAATTATGGGTTCTCTAATCTAAAATAACTTTGAAGTCCTTTACTTAATTCAATTTTCAATATTTCCTAAAAGAAATATAAACTATAGGATGTAGATTGTTTATTGCAGCATTAAATCTATCGGTATTGGCATGTTTCAATTCCATAATTAAATTCTTAACAATTTAGTATTTTGAATCATTTTCTACTTCTTTCTATTTACTATTTTTTCTCATATTTTGTACAATTCCAAATGATTTCAAAATTTCAAGTGTGCAATCAACTTTTTTCAAAGAAAAAATGCAAAGAAGCACTACAATTTTCAACATTTGTCATACAGATGTGAGCTTGTGAAGTACAACTTGCCTTCAAGAGTGAATCCAAAGAAGCATCACAATTTAAAACATTTTTCCATACAAATGTGAACTTGTGAAGTGCAACTATCTATTTTTTGCAAGGCCAAAAAAAGGATTTTTGTGAATTTGAAAATGAATATTTTGCAATCCATATGGTGGAACTTTTAAAAAAATTCACATCTTCTCAAGTCAAAAAGGATTTTTGTGAATTCCAAAACTAATATTTTGCAATCCATATGGTGGAATTTTTTTTTAGAAAAAAATTCACATCTTCTTAAGTTAGTATACTACAAGATCCTATGATTTTGTGTGTCCAAAAATGTTTTTAACCAAAATTTGGTACTTGTACTAGAAATGATAGTTTTTCAACATTCTTAGTGAATCAACAGTTAAAAACTTAGGAAATTAAACTCACAGATTATGATTTGAACTTTTGTTTTACTTTCTAGAATTGTATTTTAAGAATATAATATACGCAAAAATTTGCATGATCTCTTGCTTTTCCTTCAATAAAAAGAAAATCATTGGCCTAAACCTTCCTTACATTGGCCTAAATCATTGGCCTAAACCTTCAAGATTTCCCTAAGGGAACTTATTGAATTATAGAGGTTGACCCTTAATATAAACCTCTATTTCACAAAATTTTGTCATTATAAAAGTATATTTTTTTCAAGTTCAAGCATTATTATGAATGCATGAGAAGCCATCTAGGAAAAAATTCATTGCAGAGTACTCTATTCATCGTACATAATATGGGCTTCAAAGAGGTTAGGATCTAAGAGGTTGGGAGTTAATCCCTATATATTGAAGATCCTTTTGTCAAAACATGCTCACACCTACCATTTCTGGTACATAGAGTCCAAACTCAAAAATAATGTTTTGGCATATTTAACTTCATGATGCAAAAAATTTCAAAATCTTTAACAATAGAGATTGTAAGATATATGAATTCAAAGTACAGAAAACATAATTTTTTGGCAAACTAGTTTTTAAGCCTTTGAATACTCTCAACGTGAAATTCTACTTTTAAAATTTAAAATTTAGAAATTTTTATCACAAAGTATTGAGTTGACAATCTAAAAATAAATAAAATTGTCATTTTATACTTTAAAGAATTGTTAAGTAGAAACAAATATGAAATATAGGAAAAAATGAATACTTAGTTCTAAGATGGGATTGAAACACACTAATCCTAGTGGTGAACAATCAAACAAAACCTTGTGTAACTTTATTTTTTGAAGATTGTCAAAATTGTGGTGAAAAATCAAATCCAATATGTAATCTCTTCAAGAAGATGCTACAAATGCCAACAAATGGAATGAAGCAAATTTTGACCCATGTAACCCATCATAACTTGTACAAAGCGTAAATGACTAGAGGGATTGAAACTTGGAGATAAATTATCGTGGCAAGCAACCCTTTTTTTTTAAAAATTGAGAAAGTGTCAAGATGGCAATCACTTAAAATTTGATGGATGAATGTATTTCTACATTCATCCATCTTTTGAACTAATAAACAATTTTCAATCATATGCATACAGTTTTTCATCCAAATTTGATGACTTCATCCACATTTTTAATAAATATGAAAAATTTATAGTGAAAAAAATTACTTTTATCTAGCAAAAAATAGACATTTATTTTGAAATAGTGCAATTTGGCCCCATGGTGCCAAAAAAGAGAGGGGTGGAGGCAAGGACAATGTTAGCACCACCTTAAAGTTTAGTGTACACACTTGGCGTTTGGTAACAATGGTTTTTAAAATCGTAATGCCTCTAACAAAGGTAGAAAGGTGCAAGTTTCATGAAAATATTAATTTTGTGTTGGTTTGGCATTTGTTCATCATAACCATGGTCATTTTAAGTTATCAATCATTCCACACATGAGGCATAAATTCAATAGCCTTCACAGAGGCTACCTTTTCCTCCCCAAAGTCCTCATCCACACAATTCGTCTAAACATTATGGAGAATAAAGCAAGCATCAATACCAATGTTATTTGAACATCTACCTATGAAAAAAAATCAAATGGCAAAATGAAAAAAATGCATCATTGACATTTGTGGAAATGGAAGTTGGGAGATCACTTTTATAATGAAATTAATTTTCCATCATGAACCCTCAATGGATATGGGATAATGTTAAGATGAAAACTTAATTGACCACTAATTGTCAAAATGTAAGATTTATGTGGGAATTATAATCTTAAACCTCATTTATGCATAGTAGAATAGGATTTTTCAAAAAACTTTGAACAAAGAAAAGTTGGTAAACACATTTAAAATTCATATCCAAAAATTGGTTTGTAAATTTGATCCTTCAATTAAAAGTTATGAAAAAAATTTCAAAGAGGATGTTTGAAAATATCAAAGAAAATGTTCCATCCAACCCTTCTTTGAAATTTATTCATAACTTTTGATTGGAGGGTCAAATTACAAAAAAAAATTGGAGATGAATTCAGCTTGATTTCACAACTTTTTTATCAAAAAAACTTCTGAAAAAAATTATTCTACTATTCTTAAATGAGGTCTGAAATTCTTTTTTGAACTCAATTCCTACTTTTATTTTAACTATGAGTTTTTAAGTTTCTACTAATTTTAATTAACATACCCCATATGGTTTGTATTACCTACTACCACCCCATATCTATATAAAGAGCTTCTCTTCATACTTCTCAATTATTGATTGGTTCTTGGAGCAAGTGCACTAGTTCATTGAATTCATTCGGCATAGTTATATAATTATGCCAATCTCCATGCATTATGAAAGACTGTTGTCTATGCTCCAGAATCTAGAAAATTGAGAGATTTGGACTTTTATAACAATAGCTTGCAATGTCAAAGAATTATGAATTGTCCTTGACTTCCCTGGTAAATACCACTCGTAACCTCCTGCTAACTCTGCAGCCACGTAGGTTTGGCGGTTAGGAAGGAATGAAGGTCTGGACACCTATCGAAAAATTCTTATACCATCACTTTAAAGAACGCTTGCTAAGGCCAAGTGTGAACATATCTTTAATGAGAATAACGATGTATTTTATAACTAAAGACGTGGTCATGAACAATCAATTTATTCAAGTTTCAATTGGGTATTGAAGAATAAAAATATTGTTCAAGTTACTTAAAAGATGTGAATAACATCCACTACAATGGAACTTGATAATATTCCTTTAAGAATGTTGTAGCCAAAGAGGAAGCTTTAGACTTTTATGGAAGAAAAAAATTCAGATGTAAATTCAAAAAGAAGAGATAAAAGTTTTCTTTTCAATAATAATCCTTAAAGGATGGGCTTGTGACCAAGGAAATCATCCCTTTTGGCATTGTGTGAATAGTTGGTTTAAAAAAATCCAAAAGCATTTATTGGAAGTCAAACTATTATACAAGACCTCCTCTTTTCATGCAAAATTTTGAGGATGAATAGTTGCACTTCTGTCCTACCCACAAAGATTCTATGCATCTATATATCTATTTATGTCTCTATTTTTCATTCTTAAACCTAGTTACACATCTATATACACACCTTTACAAACTCTTTGTACTACCCACAATCATTAACCCATAAGCAACGCTACAACCATTCTCTAGCCGATCAATGCCAAAAAATCTTTGTGTATAGGATAAAAGTGCAACTATTCATCCTCAGAATTTGGTATGAAAAGGATAGGTCTTGTATAGTTATTTGACTTCCAATGAATGCTATAGGATTTTTTTAAACCAACTATCTAAACAATGCTAAAAAGGACAATTTCCACGCTCACAGGTCCATCTTCTAAGGATTAACAATGTTATTGGAATTTCTATCTTGTAGGTTGCACCTTGGTTATATGAACACTGACATTTAAATTAATTTTGTCAATTAGTCACATTTCTTATTGAAAACAGACACTATTAAAGCTAAAAGTGAATCAACATTTTAGAAGATAATAAAGTAGGATTAACTTGTTAGATCCCCAAAGGAGCTCGAAGAGGTAACTATATAATTTTGAACCAATACATGATATTTGTTCAAACCTTAAACTCCGTGTAATTTAGGTTGATGTTAGAAATCTTACACTGCATTGAATGTCATAAGAGTCTTTGCATTCTAAATTCAAAAAGATTTTAAAATACCACAATATACCTCGGGGATATGCTCAAAATACGCTAATATATCATATTGCATGCCAAGACATAATAATATATTATTGTTTATTAACAATGCATGTTAATGCAATATGCATGTTTTGTCCTTTGAAAGTCACAAAGTTGTTGTGTGGCATTTAGGATTGAATGACCTTTTGATTTTGTAATCAATACATGAATTAGTATTTGATACTTGTATAATGTATTTTCTAAATCATATTTGGATTTCATTTTTTAACTTTGAAATTCTAGATGAATAAGAAAAAACAGTACATAATCTTGCAATGTGTTAATAGAAAGGTTAGAATGTTTAATTGTACGTCTAAATTTGTAGCACTAAAAGAAAGAATTTTTTTATCACTATATAGGTGGATACATGACCAAGTCACAAAATAATGAGTAAACTATCTAATTTCATGCCTTGCTATATAGTAAATCTATTGCAAAATGCATTGCTCTCAGAATTGTTGAATGCACTTGTCTATTGAATGCACCAAATTTAACACACCATAAAACTAGAGAGTACACTTATACTTTCTATGTTTGGATTTTATGTATACACATAGATAATTTTATGTGTCCATAAAGAGAAATGTTTTGCAACTAGTTATGTTCTTCAAGAGACTTTTTAAGATTCAAAGAGTGAAAATATAATAACTCTAAATGTGAGACTATAAATGAGTAGTATACATTTCAAAATTACATATGCATTATGTTGATCTGTAGTGACTATAAAAATGGCACAAGTAGTTGCCTAATTCATAGGGGCTCTTACCTTAGTTATCTCTATTAGCTTGGAGGATTCATAGAATTTAGGTGAACAATTTCAAAAATAGTCCAATGTAAAATCATTAGAGTGTAAAGGCCAAACTTTATAAATTAAAGGATTGTCTTTGAGGCATCTTCAATGGTCTAGTATAAATGCATTGTCATATACAACTCTAACTTTAATTTTTGCTACTTTAGAATTAGAACTTGAAATTTCTATCATTGGAAGTGCTTTCAATAATACTTTGAATACAAACACAAAACTCAAATTTTGACATTACTTAGACAAATAAAACTAACCAATTCAAAATTTGGCTAAAAGACAAAAAAAATCTAGTGGTCTTGTCAAATCATGCTTACCAAAGCACATTTCTCTCCAATTTGTATCCAATTTTACCAACCATTGGGTCTTTGTAAAGATGAGATTCCTAGGAGGGCTATTTGATTTTCTTTGTAATTGACCTTGTCACCTAGATGAGTTCTAACAAGTTTTGATAAGTGTCTTTGTAACTATTGATTGGAATATTCTACACTATTTCATCCTTCAAATGAAATGATGTGGAATATTTTATTTCATTTTGTTTGTGGAAAGGGAGTTTCTCTGATTGCTACTCAATGTTATAAATTACAAAACAAAAGTGGTTATTACATTAGGCATTAGGAAAGATTCAGGGCTTGTGGAGGGTTGCAAGTTCCCGAGCTCTTAGGAACCTAGGAATTATGCATTAGTAGTAGTATGATGTGGCCTGAAGACTACCATGTCATATTAAAAAAATTATTAAAAAATCATTTTTTTTTATTTTAAGAATTTCATTTCATTTATTTTTTTGGAAAAAAAGTTATGAGAACAAGTTGTTCTTTAACTTCAAAGGGAACAACAAAAAAAAGGGCTTGAAACAATCCTCCAAACCCCCCCAAAATCCTCTAATGGTTTCAAGAAATTCCACATGTAGAAGAATTTAGCATTATGAAATTGGATTTAAGCTTCCTCTTGATTGGACATTGTACGTTGGTCCTACTTTCCACCTTGTCTAAAATTATAGGTATTAGATTTTTCAATAATCATAAGTTGAATAAGTTCTATGTGGCTTGTAGATATTTAGAATTGATCATAAAGTGCCTAAAATCAAGGACCATGAGCATGACTATGTATAGGGCCATTGCCTCTAAAGAGGGATTTATAACAAATAATGGTTTAATGAAGAAGGTGGAGCACAACAAGGATTACCATTTCTTTTGCCATAAATCCTAGTGAGATGGAGATTGTCCTATGTAAACCACCAATAGAAAATACATAAATTAATGACAATTAAGAAAATGTTGTGTACAGCATCCCTTTGGGTAGATGGGAAACCTGTAATTCCTAGTGATAATAGTTTTCTCCACTATCATGGGATTTCAAAAATAATCCGCCTAGAAAGTGAATGGTGTAGTTTGGGATAGTGGTTTACAAGTTTGAAGATATTAGAAAAAAATACAAGACATTGATAGAGTTCCTTAAAACACCAAAATTAGGGTCTGATAGAGTTTGGTGTCGTATTTCAGTGAACCACATTTGTACTAATTTAGTTAAGCCTTCCTCTAACAATCCATGTACAAACTAGGGAGAGCTTTACAAATAGCACTCTTGCAAGTTGAGAATCATTGAAATACATATGACAAAGAAATACATATTATATTTAAACTACAAGTGTTATATTTCACATGGGGTAAAAAAGACAATCCTTCTTGTGGATTGAAATATTATAATGCTTGATCATGAAGAGGTTAGAAATGTAGAAGTTGTTTAATGTTTTCAATCCTTTGTTCATAGATCAAACATATAATAATGGCCTTGTGAAAAAAATGACATAAACCATTGAAAGACAAGATTGCGTTTTTTGGCGACACAACTAATTTGGGCAACTTACTACAAATAGAACTTCTTCTTTTTTTCTTAAATTTTCACAAAAAATGTGCCCAATCCCAAAGAGTAGCTTTACGGCACAACAATTTTCATAACTTTTGACTAAATGGTTAAAAAGGCATTGCACAATATGTAATTTTTCATGCTTGGTGGGCAATTTGGGCCATTGTAAGAAATCACTTTTTTAAGAATTAAAAATTTGGATTTTGTTTCCTATATTTATGTATACTTAGAAAGCTTTGAATCATTCCACCTTCATTAATAAGATGAAAGCTATGGGGAGTTTCAATTTATAGGTAGTTATGAATTCTCTACTCTTAAATAAACTTTGAAGTCTTTTATTTTATTTAATTTTCAATATTTTAAAAAAAGAAGGTAAAATCATAGGATGTAGATTGTTTATTACAACATTACAACCATTGGGATTGGCATTTTTCAATTCCATAACTAAATTCTCAACAATTTAGTAGTTTGAATTATTTTCTACTTCGTTCTATTTATTATATTTTTCCTATATGTTGTACAATTCCAAATGATCTAAAAATTTTCAAGCATGTAACCAACTTGCTTTGAAGAATGAATCCAAGGAAGCACCACCATTTTTGAAAGACATTTGTTCATTCAAATTTGACCTTGTGAAGTGCAACTTCTTGAGTTTCCACAAGGTAAAAAAAAAGGATGTTGTTGCTTCAAATGCTAATATCTTGCATTCTTTGTGCTAAAAATTTCTGAATTTTTTTTCACATCTTCTCAAACCAATGGACTACAAACACATAGTCAAAACCCTGTAGGGGTTAATCTGCTCCCCAAGTAGCCAGCATCCAATATTTCCTTCCTATGTCAACAGGGAAAGATTCATATCAGGATCAACCTTTCATCGACATGTGTTTTCATGTTCTCCATGTGAGTAATTGCAATGTTCAGGTGTACAAGGAATCACAGTTTACACGAGGGCCCTTCCGCAGTAAACTCAAGCAGCTGCACTGTGAGAGACTTTGTCCCTTTAAATTGGCGCACTCTCTCTCTGGTAGTAAGGTCCTAAGTGGTCAAAGCTCCTCAGAGCTAATACATTTCAAGCCGCTTGGTTTGAATTGTGGGAATGACACATGGAATATTGCCATTTTAATGAAATTTTCCATTCTATTAATGAAGCCCTACTAAGTTAGCGAAGGGATGGAATATCTAATAGGAAAAAATATTCACCTTGTTTGAATATTGGAAGTATATCTCACTTTTTAATTTTCTTCTCAAACAATTGTACACAAGTGCGTGGGTACCAAAGCTTTGACATATGGCTGCACTACTACAGGGATGACACTTGTATTCCACAGCTATAGGGAAAAAATTTTACCTCATGCAAAATAAATGCAATCTAGGGTCTCTTCTTAGCATCCTTCTAGAGAGTCCAAATTTTCTCTAATGTGGCAGAAAAATATCGTTGTTTTAATGAAATATCTGTTAATGGGCCAACTGCTCCATGAGCTCCATGGACTTCAGTGACGCCGAGACACAATCTCTCTTTGAGTTCGGACGGAGCACCAGGACGACGGACGAGACGCCTTCTCGTCGGATCTTGGACAAGGTTGAGCAGAGTTGGTTGCCGGAGCCGCACAGGAGCGAGATCCACCACCCCATGGTCGACTTGGGATGCGTTGCTTGCAGGAGGAAGTGGTTCTGGTGGTTTGTATTGATCTTCTGCGGTTGTGCTGTGCGGGTGTGGGTGGCAGTGGCAGATTGGAGGTTCGGGCGCAACGGGGTTACGGGTTTGGACGCGCGAGTATGGAGAGGTTGTGGGGAAGGCGCTCGTGTTCTTTCATATTCAGAAATGTAAGCTTGTGTGCTCTGCTGTGAGTTTTGAGTCTTGTCGCGATTGTTTAATGGTTGATTGACTTTACCATACAGTGGGATGTTATTGCAAATATCGTACAGATGCCAAGGACTGGTCTTGTACTAGTTTCTTAGTCTGTGGGTACTACTGAAATCGTACTATTTTGAGTATGGAGAGGTTGTGGGGAAGGCACTCATGTTCTTTGATATTCACAAAATGTAAGCTCGTTTACTTTGCTGTGAGTTTTGTGTCTTGTCACGATGGTTTAACCCCTGAACGTCACAGGGGACGAAAAACGTCCTCACAGTTTAAAAGTCAAATTCAAAGGGCTGTAACTTTTGCATCCAATGTCCAAATTCAATAAAAACTTGTTGGAGAAGTTGCGCATACTAGTCTAGTTTGTGTGGTTAAAATTTCATAGCAATCCAAGAAGTTATGAGTGACTGAGAAGCATTTTAGTAGAAGGAGGTTCAATCATAGATGTGATTTTTTGTTACTTTTTTCACTGTTTTTGACATTTCAAATCCATTTTGCAGACATAATGATTCATTTGAATGATATTTTTTTTCACTAAATTGTATATATTCTGGTTTTGAATCACTTTGTAGTTTAAAGTTTTTTCATTTGAGTAGGTTTAGAAATCAAATTTCACCTCCAAATGTGTTTTCAAGAAAATTTCAGCACCTTTTTTCAACACTAAAACATTATAATCTTTCAATCTATACGGTCAAATGACCCCAAATTTATTCCACACAATCTACAACATGCACACTACAATATTGTACGGTTAAGATCTTCATACCTTACTCTAATTTTGACTTTTCGGACTTGCAAAGGAAGGCATTTTTTAAGCCCGGTTGGACCTCTGACATTTAGGGGTTAATGGTTGATTGACTTTACCATACAGTGAGATGTTATTGCAAATATCGTACACATGCCAAGGACTGGTCACATATGATTTTGTAATAGTTTCTTAGTTTGTGGGTACTACTGAAATCGTACTATTTTGGAAATGATGAATACTAATGGATTTGGCTTCCAGAAACAACAGGACAATTAAGGTTTTCTGGAAAAAGTTGTGAACTTTCTCAATTTGAGTTCACTTGTAGGTTTGCAGCTATAACGTGGAAAAACACAATTGCCCATCTCCAAATAGTTCATATTCCATTGTCCATTGTCTGCTTCACTTCTTTCTTCACCAACTAGTATAAAGTGAGTTGTTTCATTATTGGAAGTGTCCGGTTAATATAGGCATGTGTACGATATAAGGGAATTCCAATTCTATTGGTAGTCAAAGATTTGTGTTCCTCAAAGGCGGTGTCGTGGTGAGAGGGGTGCGTTTAGAGAACATGCGAAGTGTCTGGTTGCTAGTTGTAGTGCTTTGATGGAGATTCTTCTAACTTGTATCTTCTCTTGACTTTCGAAATCTTCAAACTCGAATCTTCACCCGATTTTCACTCGATATTCACCCATCCTATCTTGTGGTGGCTCTAAAGGGCCTAGGTAAGGGTGTGTAATAAGAAACAAGTTTTCAGACGTGTAAAATGGGACAACAGAACACAAGCTGCCGCCCGAATGATGGGCTCTTAAACCTGAAATTCACTGGTCAACTGGTCATTAATCCAACCTCACCAATGAGAACGACATAAGATTCGACCATGTGGATGATCAACCCCACTTTGTCGCCCACAACACAAAAAGAGGCTAAGTTGAATATTCATATAGTCTGCAACAGGTTTAATGTAGAATTGAATACAACGATTGTTCAAATCCGGATTGAAACAACAATAAAAAAACAACAGACCTCCAAAACTGGCCAAAAATGACAAAGCCACAGCACACGGCTAGGTCCTTGGCATGTATGGCCCTTGAATCTTCAAGTCTTCATATCTTGGACTCTTCAAGTTTTCAAGTCTTCAAAAGAACTTCAAAGTGCAAAAGATCACTAAAGAATTTCTCCCTACACTAGTTGTGGCCTTCTTCCTAGAGCCACAAATGGCTTAAGTCTCCAAATGCTTAGTGAAATAGCATTTTGAAAAGCTAACTTCACAAGAAAAACACCCTTCGAATTTCAAGTCCATCAAAACTACTGTCCAAAAGTTATTAGAGTGCAAAGTAGAGGTTCTTTAATTCCCTTGGCAACCAACTACTGCCTCTATAATCTTTTATAACTTTTGAACTACAAACTCAAATTGCAAACGCAATAGCAAATTAGAATCCTAACACTGATATTTACAACTTGAAAAAGTTTCATAAGAAACTAAAACTCTATCCAAAAGTTAATGAGGAACAAAGTCTCAATTTCTTAAATTATGAAGGCAGTCCACCCTCCTATCTTTCACAATTCATAACTTTTTCAACATGAGTTCAAATCAAGTAAATGAACTCATTACAAATAAATTTTTTTACAAACTAACTCTTCAAGAACTTCCAAAGTCATATGAAATACAAATCCAAAGTTGTAGCCGCCACAAGTTTCGGTCTTGCTTCTCTCAAATTCCAACTTTCCTCCAAGCCTTCAACTCCTCATAACTTTTTCCTCTCAAACTCCAAATCAGATGAGTAATGACTCTTTAGAAAGCTACTACAATGATACACACTTCCTCCAAGTATGAAGACAAGTTGAGAATTACTTCAAAAGTTATGGTTTAAAGAAGCCTCTGTTCTTCTCAATGGAAGACCTCGGGTCTTCTCAACTTCAAAATTCTATAACTTTTGGTTCACAAATCCAAATTCAACTTGCAAGAACCATTTGGAAAGGTCACATCACAAGAAATCAGATGCCAAAGTTTCCATTCCAAAAGATCAATGCTCAACGAGCTACATCAAACCGAAAATCTGCCTTCAAACCCTAACAACCAACACACTCCTTTTCACGATAAGATTCCTCTTTCCACCTTTTCCTCCTCATCTAAGGTGAGAGGTGGGAGCATTTCAGCCCATGCCCCTACCAAGGCCCACCTAAAATTCTAACTACTTCCCCGTTCACATTCACTTCAAACCATAGTCCTTTTTGACTAAAATTCTATTTCCAATTTCACTTCCAGCAAATACAATCACCCATTGTAATTTCAATAAACACTCAAAACATAACTTTAAGAACTAAAACTTAACAAATATCAACTAGAGGTCAAAAATAAAATTCCAATCAAAGCTTCACTCCATTTGAAAAAACTTGAGAATGCGTTTGATAGTAGCGACAACATATTTTGCACGCTCAGCCTTTGACAAAGGGTTGATAGGCCATTTCAACCATCGTTGGTGGCCACGACTACCCTCCACATATCAAGCCATACAAAAATATTGGTCCTTGTTCTTGCCTTTATAACTCGCCTCGAACGTCACTTTACGAGTGCTTGATTCAACACATCCGACTTGAAAGTAAGATCACCAACGTTCGAGCATCAAGATTACCGTGCCATCGCCGCTTTACACGAGATTATTTTGGCGGTTTAGGTGGTCCGACTTCTTCTCGAGGACGTCTAAAATCTCACAGCAAAAGAGGTTGATTTGACAATTGTGATAGTGAAAGCTCAAACTCAATGTTCGGTTGAGGCTCTTCATCTTGAGACTCAGAAAAAACCCTCCAATTTGACATTTGAACTTACAAAGTAAAAAACAAACTCACTAATAAGGTTGAATGAAGGTTTAAAGCAAACCCATTCACTTATATATCTTCACAGGACAACGTCACCTTTAAGCTTCTCAATCCTATAGCATCACTATGAAGTTATTGAACAAAACATATAATAATATGTTTTTACAATATGTACTGATTTACAACAAGACAGCGGACACTATAAAACATAAATCTATCTCTCACCTCTGTATGCACTCATGGTTGGAATGGACTTATCAAGACTTTCAAACCAATGGTAAGTAAGTCCATGATTCTATTGTTTTTTTAGCAAGTGGTGATCTACGAGCTTCTAGCAGCAACCATCAAATCCTTTGTCGGCGAGGATCTTTGGCATTGTTAGACGGTCAACTAATCCACAATAGGACAATAGTAGTGTGCTTGCAGTGAACCTCACTGGCGGATTCTACAACACGGACGACCACCTCAAGTTGGGATTCACATGCGTCTATGCTGTGGCGCTTTTGAACTAGAGTGAGATTGAATACAAAATCAAGTTCCAAGGTGTAGGTGAGCTAGAACGAAATTGAATACAAAACCAAGTTCCACGGCATGGGTGAGCTAGACCATGCCAAGGAGCTCATCAAATGGAGCACGGAATACTTGCTTAAAACCTTCAATGCAACCCAGTTAGACAGAATCTACTGCCAGGTTCATAAATGGTTGCATGAATATGGACCAAGTGCTTGCTTGGGAGCCTCTTGGGCTCCTAAATTCCTTTTGCCTTTTGTAGAGAGTACCTCAAAGGTTGAAATGGAGAACACTTCAAGGAGCACTTGGGCAAGAAAGATTTCTTTAGTTCATTGCATGCATGTTTTAGATGTTGTATAAATGAACTATGTATGAATTTCTAGAGTGTTTCCTTGGAAACAAGTATTGTAGATATGCTATTGACCATGCGCATTTGGTTTTCAAATGGTTTAGGACAAGGTGGGTATCACTTTTTTAACTATTAAAGAAAATTGATCTATCAATGAGATGAGAGTATTGTGGTAAAGTGAAATGACAATTGTATTTGAAAAGTTGTGACCTTTCTACTATGAAGTTTACAACTATATGCATCAATGTGCCATTCACTAAATGTGCATATTAAGTTTCACTATAGAAGTTACAATAGAAGCTATAGGTTTCACTTATAGTGGACCACCCACTTTATTAGACAGACATGGATTTTCCTAAAAGAAAGTTATATATGGGATACGAAGAGTGAATCCTTTCTTAGATGGAGAAATGCCCAAACAATCTTCAGCCTATTTCCAACAAGAATAGAGCTTGTACCTAAGGTTTTGTTGCCATACCACTAGATTAGAAACATATGTTGACCATAACTAAGAATGTGATAAAATCCAAAGATTTCCTTGAGCTCTTTAATGACCTAGTAGATCCCCTCCCATCACTCATAGTCTAGTGTAGTGGCAGCTTCTAGTACTTCTAGCTATACATAAGAATCATAAAAGATCTCCATTTGACCCAAAATGCTAGAATTAAAGAAATGGAGATTTGCTTCATGCATACACCAGATGGTCAACACAAGGCCCCAATTTGTAGGATTCATTTCTAAATGCCATTTTTTCAATTTAAAAAAAAATTCCATATGGTTTAGTTCACTTGCTAAAACAATCTCACCATTGGGATTAGTACATTTTAATTCCATTTTAGAGATATTAATAATTTAGATTGTCCTTCTATCTCATACCTATTTCTACTTAATAATTTTTTAAAGTATCAAAATTAAGTTTTTTTTTAAAGTTTTTTTTCCCTAGACTCTCAATTCAATTCTCCACTATAAAGGTTTAAAGCTCAAAACTTTGTAGTGCAAAAAATCAAAGTTAAGAAGGTTCAAAGTCAAAAATCTAGTCCCTCAATGTATTGAAAAACTTGGTTTTTTTCACTTGAATCGAAGGTATCTTGCAATCTATGTGGTCAAAAAATTTGAAATTTTTTCCACACATTTTTCATACTAGTGAGGTGTAAGACCCTACGGTTAGATGTGCAAAAAAAATAGTTTTCAAAATTTTTTACCCTTTGCTATAAAAATTGTAGTTTTGAGTGTGTTTTGACAAAACAAAAAGGTCTTAGTCTAGTAGGGGTTAAGAGATCCATCCTAGACAAATGAATCATTT
This sequence comes from Climacium dendroides, assembly GCA_950106755.1. Classification (NCBI taxonomy): domain Eukaryota; kingdom Viridiplantae; phylum Streptophyta; class Bryopsida; order Hypnales; family Climaciaceae; genus Climacium; species Climacium dendroides. The sequence continues at coordinate 27,379,607 of OX467088.1, forward strand.
CCGGGGTTAGGCTTGAAAATTAGGCAGCCTGGAGGAAGGTAGAAGGAAGTCCGTGAGGTGCCGTTGCTTTTCCTTCTGGCTGGACTGACGCAAAGCTGCGGCATAGCGTGCTTGATACACGCAAATAGAGATCGGCATTTCTCGGGCAACGTACACTTTGTTGAGCTTCTAACTTTGGTGCCCTTTCTTGCAGTTGTTGTTACCGTTGGTGTTTAAGTGATTATTGTATTATGATCTGTTTTTATTTGTGAGACTATCAATCTTGATGCAACTTAAGTTTGTGGAATACCTCTAGGTTGATACACGTTTTGTATTACGACAAGTCGCGAATAGGTTGTTACTCAACAATCTCAACAATGTACTTGAAACCATTGCTATTGCACCTTCCACATCTGGTGAGCCATTGCCTTCTTTTACATTCCCTCTTTAATGGTGTTTGGATCACCACTCCGTTATTTTAGGGCACATTTCAAGCCTGGTTAAGAATGTTTTGTTCTAAAGTGTTACTATGATCAATTTCACAGGTTCTGTGTTACACTCTGAAACAAGGGTCGGTGTGGGACTACACCTCACAACCATTCATGCATTTGTTTCAAGCTTTGAATCTAGAGTTGGTGTGGAAGAAGGCCTCGCGTCAATCCACGCACCTATCAGTTCACAATTGTCCACCGCAATTTCTACATCTGAGTTTGAGCTTCCCCATATCGCAACAGTCAATTACACACCACATCTTTAAACCATATCCTTGATACCTAGTGCTTCAAAGATGTGGTGTGGAAGTGACACGATTGGCTTTTGTGAACTTATTTTCTCCACATTGTTTCCTTGCATTGTCTGAACTGATGCGATTCCAATATATCATTGTGTAGCAGTTTATTTACCGATTTCTACAAATGTCTTTGCTTGTATGGAATGTGTTCAAAGCAATTCATGGCCTCCAGAATGTGGATTTTGGAAGACTTCGAAACGATGTTCATTGGCTAGGATATTTGTTTAGCTTTAAAGACATTGTAGCGATTGTTGTAGTTAATCAAATCAATTAAAAGTAATTGTTGATTTGTGTTATTGATGTGAGGTCGCTGAAGTGAAGTTTACGCTAGTTGCAATGCGTTTGTTCCCATTCCGAAGCTGTTGTGTTGAAGGTGTGGAATCTCTCACGTAGACCCCATTGTCTTGATCCAAGGGAAGACATTCAGTGAATTCTACTTAAACCTGATCTTTTGCACACTTGCATACACATGAGTGGAAGCCCTAAACTATCTTCCATCCATATCCTCGACACGCAGTGCTTCAAGATGTGGTGTGGAAGCCCAAAATTTAAAAAATGTTTATGATGAGTTGAGTTTGGTGCAAACCAACAAGTTCAACTATGGATTCCAGGCAATGCTTGGAAGCACGCATATTCCAAGCCTAGAGCTATCGTTGCCAATTCTACAATAGGTCAAACATATGATTTATCTAATTTCTTAGGGTTACAAAATTGAATTTGAGTGCATGCCAACGACAAAATGTTCACTACTAACTTTGGTTACTTTAAGTAGAATCCCCCATAGTGGTCTCTCAAAATTTTGTTGCATTTTTCGAGTAGACAATCTGAAGGGGTACAATAAGGTAATTACTAAAACACCAAGGGCAGCAAATGGCGTATGAATATTGCCATCATAACCAAATATCTGATCTATCAAGATGGCAAATAATGCAATGTCAAACTCCTTCCTTGAAAATGGATAAGTGAAACTGTATCATGACGAATCATGAATGACTCTCTTCCAGAATAACCCCTTTGGTATTTCATAAAAAAAAAAGAACAACTGTCCACCGCAATCTCTACGTCTGAGTTTGAGCAACAACTGTGAGGGAGGGCATCAAAGTCAGAAGCTCAACAAAGTCTACGTTGCCTGAGAAATGCCCATCTCAGGCTGCGTTCGTCAAGCACGCTATGCCGCAGCTTTGCGTCAGTCCAGCCGGAAGGAAAAGCAACGACACCCCACCCGCTTCCTTCCACATTCCTCCAGGCTGTCCAATTTTCAAGCCTGACCCCGGAAACGGCTCGTCACACTACTATAGTCATGACCGACAAATGGCGTGGAATGCTCCCGACCACCTACCAGCCCCAATTGTCCCAATCTAAACCACAGGAGGAGGTTGGGTACCTCTGGTTGGTCATGCATTAGGCTGTTGCAGTGAATAGCTGGAGATTGTTGCGCAACTCTTCCCTGGAATTGATCGACACCACTTGTCCATGTTGCGACCGTGGCTTGGACAAAACAATTCTTCACCGATTTGTGGATTGTGAAGCGATCAGCTGTGCTTGGGACTTTGTGCTCACCATTCGAGCTTTACCTGGCCCTCCGCCGGTGTCAGGCTGTTGATCCCCTTCTTGGCAGCATCGCCTTCTCGGGTCCAATTTGCCCCACAATCTCAAAGCCTGGATCCACCATCTCAAGCCTGGATCCACAATCTCAAGCGTGAAGCCACAATCTGGTCTCTTGTGCAAGGTTCAGGAGTATGGGTCTGCTGGCTGATGCGGAATGATGCGGTTTTTAACCAAGTCACATGCCACAGGTGAAGGTGGAGCAAGTGATATGGGAAACTACAGTTGGTCGCGGATGTTCAACATGGCTTCGGACCATCTCTCTATCTGTGACAGTCACCTAGTGAAATCTCACATGTTTCTCAGGAAGTGTGGCTTCGGTCACCATTCTTGGACTCCCGGGTGGATGAAGTTATCTCTTGGAACCTGAAGAAACCCGTCTATGGGTCCTTCATCTTGGCTTTGTGTTGCTTCTTTATTCTCCAAGGTCTTGGCCCTCCGCTTTCCGCTGTTTGTTTTTGGTTATTTCTGGAATAAATTCCAGATTTCAAAAAAATATATAGATTTAAGAAGGATTTCATAATTTTTGACATTTTTTTCCCCCAAAAATATAATTATCATGAATTTTTTTTGTGAAGATTCTTTGTGTCCCATTCTCATTCTATAGGCAAACCAATTTCCAACCATAGGTTGCTTACAAAATTGATGTAGGTGATCATTATGGCTTTCCATGTACACATTGAAATCATTTTATGCTTTCAATTTACACCTTTAGGACATTTCCGTTGCTCCTCTTGGCTAGCTAAACTATACATGAGCTAGCACCAGCAATATAACTGATTAGAAATGGAAGAGTTCAAGTTGTGAGAATGAGAATGAGTTGATGGTTAAAAATGGATTGACTCATTTATGAAGCTCCACCCCAACAAGAAGAAGTTTAGATTGCCTTCCTTCTTGGAGGAGATTATCAATCTTCAAAAAATAAGTTATAAAGTAGAAGGTTCTTAAAGCACTCTAGGTTTAAAACTGACCACCTCTTCAAATGTACACTATTAGTACATGTTGCTTTTTTATCATATCCAAAATCTTCAAATAGTTTACATTTTAAGGGGTGGATGCAATGCTTGTAGTAACCACTACATTTCAACTTCAAAAATTTGTAATGAGTTCCACAAAGCTCCAAAAAACATGAAATGACTTGGATAAATGACAATTCTATTTGGCTTTTAAAGAAATTTTACTAAGAAATATTTCTTTGTTGAAACTCCCCAAATTAACCCCTAAAGTCCCATTATTCCCTCGGGCGACAAAACTACATTTTGGGTAGGTTCTGATGGTCTAAATATTTGATGTGATTGTCTAAAACTTTTTGTGAAGATAGAAAAACACATTAGCTTTTGAAGAATATAATTTTTATTCAACCCATGCCTAGGAGTAGAAGTTATAGTACAATAAGTCCAAATTTTAGATTGGCAAGTCAAAGAAAACATCTAAAATTTAAAAAATTTAAAATTTGTTTATCATAGATTGTCTTTTTATCTAAATGGAAAACTCTTATTTTTTTTCCATTTGGATTAGTGATGTAAAAGTTTCATACAATCTTGATTTTGAGGTAATCAAAACATCTTCTTGAAAAAATAACTTATAGGATTCATTTCTATGATATTCTACATTGTTGAGAATTTTTGTATTTGCTATAAATTTCTTGATCTTTATTTCAAAATTCATGCTAATTTCAAATCTATCACAACTGAAAATCTTAAAATGTAATAACTTATAGAAGGCATGTGACTTTTGAAAAAATGGTAAAAATAATAGAATAAAATAAAACATTCATAAATAATCTACTAAGCTTCTCTAATCCAAATATCTTTGCATTCAAAAAATGTTTGCATTTAGATTACAAATTTTCCATAATTTTGAGTTTGAACACTTTCAAATTACCAATTATCTTTTGAGAGCTTGAGCTGAATTCCATATTGTATTGGAATTGAAAATGAGTTTCTACAAGTTCTATAGTTTGAACTGTATTTGTTGAGTTAAATGATGGTTTCACTTCTATATGTATAGGAAGGAACTACATTTTAAAAGTAGTGTTGTCATGTTGTCAAATCAAAAGCAAGTAACCCAAATGATCTAGTCCTATGTTCAAAATAGTTTTCCAATTTGTCTCCCCATTTTACACCAAATCTCCTCAAAAAATTCAGGTCAGCTACCACTCCTGACTCACCTTGTACACATAAGGTAGTCGATCCATAAACAAAGCATTTAAGGACTGAAACTGAATTTTGGTCAGGTGAAACTTCTCAAAATATTTTTCAGTAAATTTTTCTTGAAAGAAAAGAAGAATTGGCATCTAACCCAAGTTGTTTCGTATTTTTTGGATCATTTTTGAATTAGTTATGAATTTTCAAACAAGATGTGGTATAGGTCCCTATTTATGTCCCTAGGGCTTCCATGAATTGTTCACTTGCAACTTGAAGATAAATGGGAAAGCAAAGAGTAGAGTGTGATTGGCTCTTGTCATGAACAATGTTTTTTTCTTTCCATTCATTCAAGGACTACAAAGGTCCATGTAAGAGCCACTTCATATCCATTCACAACCACCTATATGGGCAATTCTTAAAACTTGCTCATATTTTGAGCCTCCCACCTTATTGCACACTTCCATGTGAATTCCCATTTTTTCCTAATCTTTTGAGCAAGGTTTGGCCAATTCTAGGTGCATGGAAGTCCACCCTAATTGGAATGAATTGTCACCCTATAGAATATCTCAAACCCAAAACCTCTGCTGCTATGTTGCTTGTCATCTTCCATTGCAGCACTAGCAATGGCTATGTCGGAGAGAGAAGAAGAGGCAGAAACGCCGTTACAAAAAATCGCACATTTCGGCTATACTCTCAAGCTCTGTAGAAATGGAATTTCCTTAGTTCAAGTGCATAACATTGTTTACCAACATTGGGAGGTCCATTTTGCTCCCCGCAAAAGCAAGAACCCTCAATGCTTGCCACATGTGCATTTACTATAGCCATCATTTAACATGGCCAATCTAGAGGTGTCAAGCTTTGTCAGATTTTGTATTAGCCGCCAGATCAAAGAGGGAAGACCATCTGGTAAGCCAATAGTTTTGCTTGTATTATAACTGAATTGCACTGCCAGGGATAGGGGGGAGTTATCCTCCTTGACAAGGGAAGGTAGGAGCCCAGTTAACAATCTCTTGTATTAAGACAACATGTTTGTTTTGTTTTGTTTGTTTGTTTTCTTTGTCACGTTGGGATCTCCCGGACCATGCGTCCTCCAGTCATGTGCTTGGTGATGTTGGAAAGCCCTCGGTGAGGAGGGGTGCACCGGCTTGGTTCTGTGGCCTTCTGACCTATGGTGTGAAAGTTGTGCGTTTTCGAGTTGTTTTTGGTTTTTAAAAATTAGAAAATTACTTTTTCTTATATTTTGGTCGCAATCTTGGTACTGTCGGAAAGCCCTTGGCAAGGAGGGGTGCACCGGCTTGGTTTCGTAGCATTCCGACTCACAGTGTGAAAGTTATTGAATTTTGAAGTATTTTTATGAACTAAAAAATTTAGAAAATTACTTTTTCTTATATTTTGGTCACAATTTTGGTATTGTTAGAAAGCTCTTGGCAAGGAGGGATGCACAAGCTTGGTTTTGTGGACTTCCGACTCACGGTGAGAAAGTTATGCATTTTTGAGTTGTTTTTGGTTCTAAAAAATTAGAAAATTACTTTTATTTTTGTTTTGACTGTGGCAACAGCACAAGACACACATACTTGGTATCGTCGGAAAGCCCTCGGTGAGGAGGGGTGCATTGGTTTAGTTTCGTGGCGTTTGGAAGTACGGTGAGAAAGTTATGGATTTTTGAGTTGTTTTTGGTTTTTTTAAAATTAGAAAATTACATTTACCTTTGTTTTGATTGTGGCAACGCCACAGGGCACTCTAGTCTTCTTCGATGGGAGTAAAGAATCATTTCCATCCAATCTCTTCTATTAAGACAGGTGGTTTGTTTTGTTTTGTTTTGTTTTGTTTGTCACATTGAGATCTCCCGGACCGTGTGTCCCCCGGTCGTGTGCTTGGTACCGTCAGAAAGCCCTTGGCGAGGAGGGGTGCACCGACTTGGTTTCGTGGCGTTCGGACGTACGGTGTGGAAGTTGTGCATTTTTGAGTTATTTTTGGTTCTGAAAAATTAGAAAATTACTTTTACTTTTATTTTGGAATGGCTTGGTTACTGATATTTTGCACGGGCTTGGTTCCGTGGCCTTCCGACGTATGGTGTGAAAGTTGTGCATTTTTGAGTTATTTTGGTTCTAAAAAATTAGAAAATTATTTTTACTTATATTTTGGTCGCAATCTTGGTACCATCGGAAAGCCCTTGGCAAGGAGGGGTGCACGGGCTTAGTTTCGTGATGTTCTGACTCACGGTGACAAAGTTATGGATTTTTTAGTTGTTTTTGGTTCTAAAAAAAATTAGAAAATTACTTTTACTTTTGTTTTGATTGTGGCAACGCCATAGGGCACTCTAGTAGAAATGAATCGTACAAAGGTAGGCTGCTGCATATGGTACTTCCACTTTACCCTACCCTGCTGTGTTGCAGTCACCAGGACGTTGGGAGCTTCGACCTCCCAAGTAAGGTTTGTCCGCATGGCCCGGAGCGACTGTTTTAAAGTTCAAACCCAAATTAGCTCAGCAGATTCGTCGCAGCGGCGGTCCCCACATTCGCACGCGTTTCCGCACTTGGGTTTGGACTGGACTGTTTCTGTCGGCATTTTCTTGTAGCATTTGTGTCGGTAAATGATGTGTGGTGTTGAGGTTCAGTCCCTTGGAGGTTTGGGGCACATAATCTGCTTTTCACAAGGTGCTCTTCGCCAGACTGTGTCACGCAGCTTTGCAAGTATTTGTGGTTCTCTTGATGTCATTAGATCACAGCCTCTCCACCCTGTTCTTCCATGTTTACCGAGATGCCGTTTCATTTAAGTGTAACCTAGTGTTATGTGAAGAGAAGAAGCGGTGCGGGACCAGCTTGATGCTGTAGAACTACCGTGACTCAGCGATTGGAGACTGGGCACGAAGAATACTGTTCTCTTTCCATGATTCCCGGGCGGCCTTGGCAGACCTTTTCATTCGGATCGCACCGCGATTTTCAGTTTTGAAAACAAGAATTGAACCTCGCTTAGCTTTGTTTCTTTCTTCCGCGATGGTTGCGCCACATCTGAAATCAGTGATCTAAGTCAGTCTGCACAGCTCGAATACACTGTTTCGACACTTGGCTGCTGGTTGGAGCATGAGTGGTTGGTAGATGGAGACCTCTCGTGTGACCCCAGCGAATCTCCAGCCTAGGATGGCTTTCTTGGGAGTGAGAGCGGCCGTATGAGTGGTTCAACTTCGATACATGATGGCGTGATGGATATGGCGACGCTAGGTTTGCAATTGCTATCCTGTGGTGTGGGAGCTTCGGACGCTCTAGGGCTTGAGGTTGTGGAAGAAGCGGCTGCTGCTTCTCGAATTTGCCCTTCTTCTTGAGACGCTCTACCTTGTTGAGACTTCTTCCCCGGTAGCAACTAGGGACTGTGTTTTATCTGCCATTGTGTGAGGTTGTGGAAGACGCCGGCGCAAGGGTTTGTACGAGGTTCCTCGTCTACAGTGAGTCCAGCCTGTTTAGCAGGTACTTCCATCTCCTACTTTCTAGTGTTTCAAGTTGCATGATTCGCAATGAGAAGATGTTTCTTTGGCTCTTTGCAATTGTAGTTTTGTTCGAGACGAGTCCAACATTTTGGTTGTTTCAAAGCTGGTAGTTTGCATGACTCCAAGTTTAGTTACAGTTTATGTTTCTTCTGATACTCTTCTTGTTCCTGGGGTCTAGGAGTTGCAGGTCGGACCCTTCCAGCTGTTTTTATCAAATCCAAGGTCGGTGTGTGCATTTCTGAATGTTTTGAAATTTGATCTGAAGTTGTGTTGTTCGTCTGCTCAGTTTTTATTTGTTGTTTGGAGAAGCTTGAACACGAGAAGGAACTTGGGGGGATGCTTGGAAACCGCAACCAGTTACAAACAAAATTTGTTTATTGCATTAGGGTTTCAAGAACTTCTGCAACCCAAAGAATCTGACATTATCAAATTGGTTTCAAGCTTCCTCCTATCCACTTCATCTTAAAACTACCTGCTTGAATTTTCAAAAATCACAAGGTAAGTAAGTTCTACGTGGCTGTGAATATTGCAGACTGGGAATTCTTGAAATATATAGGACAAAAATTTACATTTAAACTTCATACTCTATGGATCGAATGGAAAATGATAACAGCATCATGTGTGGATAGAAATATTATCACAAGGAGACTGGAAACGTTAACCCTTAAAGTTCCATCGTCCCCCACAATGGGGACAAAGTGCATTATGGGTAGGTTCATGTAACCTCAATTTTGATGTGATTTTTTTCAAATTTTTTCTTAAGAAAAGAAAATCACATTACCTTCATGGGAATGAACTTTTTATTTCAATTGGTACTTTGGGAGCAGAAGTGATGCTATAATAAGCTCAAGATGGGAAGATCAAACAACAACAAAATTCACAAAATCTTGAAATTAGTTTTAATTTTTCTTACAAGATGTATTTTTGTCTATCTAGAAAGTTTTGATTCATTCCATTTGGATTAAGGTAACTACACCTAAAATTGCACAAATAAGCAATTCATCATGGTTGTCATTATTGTATTGAATTTTTTTGGCGGGATTTTGTTGGAAGCCAAAAGTGGATTTTGAATTCTCTAAGAATGTATTTTTTGGACACCATATGAATATCCTAGGAAATTTTGAAGTGCTGAAAATAGGGTTTAGAATAACTATGAATAGTGGAAAAATGTTTTAGGCAAGAATCTAATATGTGTAGTTTTAGAAAGTGTGTGATTTAAAGTGTAGTTACTTTAGTGGTGTGAAGTTATGGAGCTTCTTGTTTTGTAAGCAATCTTAAGAACTTTCTCAAAAAATAACATATTGGATTCATTTTAAGACTCAATTTTGGCAAGTTTCTAAAAAATAGTTCTTCAAGGTTAAGTATGCTATCTAGAACAATCTCATTATTGGAATTAGTGTGTTTCAATTTCATCATAAACCTATTAATGAATTAGTTTTTTCTCAATTTTATATTCACTTCTACTTCAAATTAAATTTCAAAGAATAAATTATATTCTTTTTCTTCCTACACTTTCACCTCAAATCATCATCATAAACACTTTATAAATCAAAATGTTAAGAAGAATTAAAGTCAAATGATGCAATCAAAGAATGTGCTCAAAACCTTGCTTTCTTCACTTTAAATGCAAATATCTTGCAATGCATGTTGTGAAAGTTTTTTCTCCACACTTACAATTGTCTAGAGCAAGGTCTTGCGAGTAGATATACAAAAAAAACCTAGCAATTTGTGAAAGTCTTTGCTCTTTGCATTAAAAATGGCAGTTTTGAATGTTTTTATTAAAAAAAGGGCCATGGGGCATTTGGGGTAAATACTTTCAATCCTATGTTTACATATAAAACATTATTGATAGTCATGTTTTAAATATGATGTTACAAGAAACAATATATATAATTATATGAAGTTCAATGATTTCCAAATCTACTTTATAATTTTCTTCAATGAAAGTTGTAATGTGTTTTTTTTGTCAAAGTTCCAATGTAGTTGAGGCTCATTTCCATGAAGTCAACATGAGAAATACAAGTTTTGTAATGAACTCCCTTGCTTGGAAATTTAATCTGATATTCATAATTATTTTTTTCCTAAATTAATTTTGTTACTTAATTAATCTCTAAATTCTCCAATGTGCATATTTGGGATGATGAACAAAGTGCTTGAGGCCATTGTATTGTCCAAATGTTCTTGAATATGTAAAAGATAATCCTTCTTTATGACCAATTTTTGAAGTTATTGTGATAAATCATATATTCACACCAAGACATAAGCAAAAAGTTCAAGAAATGAAAGAAAAGATTGAGGCGTTTGTAAAAGGATTAACCCCTAAACGTTTGGACTCTTCTCTAGAATTGATGATTTGGAGAAAATCATTATAAAGTGTTATTTGGAAGAATATTTTAGAAGTGATATACAAAGGAAAGTTGTAGATTTTGAATTTTAGATTCCATCTATATGGTTAGATTCACCAATGCTATCACCAATATTTTTCCATAAATTTGGAAAGGAAAATTTCAAAATTCCTTCTAAATTCAATTACAAGCAAGATATTATCATTTTTTGAGCAAAACTTATTGGAATGAATTCAAAATGATTTTCACTTGACATGGCGATTTTTAAAATTTTTTGTGTTCTTTACATCTATGACCTCATTTTTGCAAATCTAGTTTTGACCTAGAATCAATGCAATTTGATCACTTGACACACTTCTGCATTTGTAATTTTAGAAAAAATTTATATTTTAACAACACCAAATCCAACCATTAGATAATACAGGAACTTAACCAAAAATTAGGATGACTTTCATCCAAGCAAGAACAAGACAGAAACAAGAACTTCAATCTGTTCATCGTTGAAAAAATGGGGTCCAGGGTTAACCCAACCTCGGTGACTTTTCACCTCACAAGGAAATATTGGAATTAGTAAGTTAATGAAGTTTCAATTAATTCCAAAGTTCTGTCTACACCGAAAATGTGATGCGTTGCGAATTTAGAAGTTCACCTTTTTTCTTATGGAGTTGTTTGTTGTCATTACTTGTACTTGTGAATTCTGAACTTGTCATCATACTTCAATTTTTCTAAACTTGGAATGATTTCTTCATTTTGAACTCATCTGTTGTGCTGTGCAGAAAGGTTGACGAGACTTCAAAGAAGTAGGGTCGGAGTGCCGATGGAATCCGAGTATGAATCCTGTGAATCTGAACCGGAAGGGTTTCATTGGAGTTCATCGCAGGATGAGGAGGATCGGGGTACTGATGATTATTCTCGAAATGTGCCACTAGACAACTTGGGAGAACGGAAATCAGAATTGTCTCCTTCGAAGTCATTGCAGGACGAGGATTATTATCGAAATGTGACGAGGACCTCATCGGAAGGGTCTCATTGGACCTCAACGGTGGATGAGGGTTCGGGTACTGATGATGTTCGAAGTGACAACTTGGAAGTATTTCGGAGTCTTCAGGAGCAGTGGCCTGGTGGATTCTTTCAAGTCATGGGAGATGAGTGGGAGGTGGGAAGGAAGCTTGCAGAGGGAGGCCAAGCAGAGATATTTGAAGCAGAACGGACATTGCCTGATGGCACCAAGGATAAGTGGGTGCTGAAAATTTTCAAAGGTGGGATGGATTTGCGAGATCTGATGAGAATGCTTCCTGAAGGAATTCTGAGGAACCTTGAACCCAATGGTCACTATTCAAATGGCCGTTCCGTTTCATTATATGGTGTAATGATGCTGCAAGATAGAAAAAGATTTGCGATATTGACGAAGCGATACTGGGGTGATTTGCGAAGACTGATTGATCTCCTAACGCTACGCAATAACAACTATGATTTGCCCTTTCCAGATATGTCCGTGGTTGTGCAAATCATGCTGGACATTGCCCTGGGAATACAAGCATTGTACAAGGATGATATTGTACATCGAGACCTCAACGCGTCCAATGTGTTCATTCGGCCCCTCGCAGACGATTATGATCCAATACAGGGTGGAAAGTTTACATGTCATGTTGCAGATTTTGAGACCTCGGTTGGGGTTGTGGGAACAGGCTTTTGGAGGGCACCTGAGATATTGGCTGCTTTAAGAAGTCAACGTATTCAATCTCACGTGTTTTCTAAAAAAGCAGATGTATATTCTTTTGCTATGACCTGTTACGAAATTCTAACAGGTCGTATTCCTTTTGAAGGAGTTAAGACTTCTAATTTTGATGTCGTTTTATGTGGTGAACGACCTCGACTACCAGAATCTATTGATCCTTGGATAAAGGAGTTGGTGGAGAGGTGTTGGCATCGAGAGCCTTTGCAAAGGCCATCGATCGAAGAGATAGTGGATATTCTTAAGGCAAAATCAGGAGAGGGAAGAGAGCGTGATATCCTTGCACCGCGTTCATCAACATGGGAGGATCTCAATGATCCCCAAGTCCAGAGGGACCAAGATCAGAGTACGGAGACCCTTGACAAATTCCCAATCTTCATTAAAATGTTGGCATATGCCCTTGAATGTTGTGAGGAAGAAGTTGAAAAAATACGAAGGTGCAAAGATCAAGTCGAAATGTTCAAATTCCAATGTACACATCTTGTTACCTCTATATCATCTGATGCAGTCAAAGTATTTCGTCAATTTCAACAAGTTCAACAAATTTTGAAGGAGCCGGTGATTACAAATGCACATAGGCAACCGTTTGAGTTGGATTATTGGTTTAAGTGTTTTGCTTTTGGAATCCACTCTTTGGTTGACTTGACACGCAATTTTCAAATGGTGGTGAGAATATTATTAGAATGTGGTGCAGAAGATTGGTGGACGACGGCACTTCGATATAGCACCACGCCTCCCCACCGTGAAATTCCAAGGCTGTCTGTTTTTGACCATGCCCTTCAACAATGTCAGTGGAGTATGGACATTGCACACCTTGCCATCCAAGAAATAACTAAGTTAGCCACTGGTTCTAACGATTGGATATTCAACGATCCAGGATTCCAGTGGTGTGAAGAATGTCAAAGAGCAGTGCTTCGAAATGCAGAACAATTCTCTAGCAGTCGTGGGGGTGGTGCAGATTTGGAGGCACAAGATAGAGATGAACTGGTCAATAAACTTGAGAGGTTTTTAGACGAGGTTCCATCAAGGAGCTCGCAACGAAAAGCTCACAAGAACAAGGTCAGACTTGCATCTTTTATAAAGGCAAAGCTAACTGGGCCCACTCCTGATGCAAAATATTCTCCCTATACATTCCAAATTGACCCTCCCGTAAATCTCGTGTCGACGAGTTCAGCTACGGCAATATGGTGTGAAAGAATATTGTGCCATGTGAAGAAGGTCAAGGGAGCACGACTTGAGTTGAGGAAAATATTGGAGAAGGATGCAGCACCCCTAGCAGCAGTGCAACATCCCAATGTTGTTTGCCTCATTGGTTACACAATTCAAATTTCGGGACATGGCTTGACAAAAATTTTAACACAGTTGGTGTACCCATCCAAGAAAAAGCGCCTCCATGATGAGGCCACTGGCGCGCTCGTCATGGAACTCATGGAAGGCGACTTGCGGAATTTGATGGATCAACGGTGTCCCAATCCAGGTCCAGGTTCAAGGCCCTTTCCCTTGCTCGTTGCCCTTGATATCATGTTGCAAATTGCAGAGGCGTTGCGTTTTGTACACGAGCACAAAATCTTGCACAGGGACTTGAAGACCACAAACATTTTGTTTAAGAGTGCAAGTAGTGGAGCTTCGCCGTCATTTCCAACCTTCGATCTGGACCGCAACCGGGAACTCGAGTTGCTCTACTTGCTTACCCCCGAGCAATTCTACACCGTGAAACTGGCAGACTTTGGCTCGGCAAAGTACTCACCCGACGAATCGAGCCACGTTGTCGATGCAATTGTTGGCACTCCACGATACATGGCTCCGGAGATGTTTTACAATCCAGAAGCGAAGGTGGCGTACAATTGGTCGTGTGATGTGTACAGCTATGCAATGACTTGTTCTGCAATCCTCACGGGCAACGAACCATTCCACTTCATCGAAAAATCCACAAGATTCGACGTCATGGCCTCTGACGTGCACAGAGTGGCCGAACCCCAAGTCAGGCCAGACCTGGACTTGAGAGATGCACTACCTACCTTGGAAGCCCTCATTGAGAGGTGTTGGGACAAGGATCCTTTGAAGCGACCCCCTTTCTCTAAGATCTGCGAAGAGTTGTGGGATTGCAAAGTTAAGGCCACCATATCATGCCTACAGAGACGGTAGGCCTAGCTCACAATTAAGCTTGGTGCCTGCATTTCACATGGTCAAACGCAAGAGCAGGACTGAAGTCTTATTGTGAGGTAAACACTGAGAGATCTTATTTTAGAAGATTCAGTAATCTGAATGGAGGTATCATCTTAGTGGTATTATCCTTAGCTCGGCCCAAAGCTATGTTCAGATTGAGCAATGCTCTCCCTTTTTGTGACCCTGGTATTAGAAACCCAATTAGTTGGATACGGTGCTGGAGACAGTGTTCAAGCCTCTTACGTATGACACACGTCGGTGAGCGATATCCGTTCAAATCTACTATTTTCTGCATTTCAGAGCTTCGAGTGAATGCCTTGTACTTCTCTTTGAAATTGTTTACTAAATCGTCGTAGATAGATCGTGAGCCGGGTCAATCAACATAGTTTAGAAATTGCACCCTGGAGAAATTGCACCTTGAGAGCAGATTCAAACACCCAGGCATCAATTTTCAGAATTGTTATTGGAGTGCAACACTGGTAAACGTAGATTGAAGTATTTCACGTCACTAATGCATAATGTTCAGTGTACAATAAGTAGATGAGAATGACCCTTCCTATTGTATTCTGCGAAGCTGAGTGGAGTTGTCATATAATTGTTGGGAAATATCAGTTTGTCAATCTGCTCCTCCCCTGGCCAGCATCCGATATTTTCTTCATAGGGGAAGATATCAGTCTGTGATTTCATGTTCGCCATGTGAGTACCCACAGCTGCAGTACTAAGCTACATGTCCCTCATCTGGTTGTCATCAGGTTTGTAAGGAACCCCAATGTGCACGAAGGGCCATGCAATAGAAAGGGCCAAGGCCCATTCGGAAAACAAGCAGCAATGCCATGGGAGGCTCTGTGGAGCAGATGCATGGGGAGGCTCACATGGGGCTTCTGTTATGCAAAGCCTCCTTCCCTGCGGTCCAGATTGAGCCAGTAAAGCGGCAGTTTTAGTTGATTCTGAAGCTGGAATCAAGCGGACGACAGTCGGGGCAAGATGCCAACGTGAGCCGATTAATTGCCATGGGACAGCAAATTCCAATACCTCGTTCGAAGAGTAGGCAGATGGAAGCTTTGCAAACATTGCCCCGACTGTCTTCCATCAATTTGTGTAGAAATTTGCGACTCCTGCTCAACAATTTGCAGGCTAGTTACCAAATTGCGCACAATGCGATTCCTTTTCTGTCAAGTGCGGGCCCTCTTGCAGAGTTTTGGAATGCAATTTTGAAAGGGGCTTCTTCTACCACCGTTGGCCTTCCCTACTCTTTACACCAGTTTTGCAGGGGGAACCGATTTACATGGAAATCTCAATCATGTGAAGGAAGACTGCAGTTGGAATGAAAGATGCCAAGAGAAAGTCATATTGATTCAGGGTTGTGCCTCCGATTATCTAGTCCTGCTAATTCTACTGGTACTTCTCGTCTCCAAAGCGTGAGCGATCCTGCTTATTACATAAAGCTGCGCTCATTGATTTTTCGCTGTCTTCCACCCATCTCCATCTGCATCTCCACCTTCTCCTTCGCCATTCTTGAGTTTCAGAGTGGCCACTTTCATTGTTGAAGGCTCTTAATTTGGACGGAACTTGCACATGGCACGTTCTCCAATTACTATTGGAAGTTGTCACCCATCTGATATATGAAGGTGGATGGCAATTTCCAATTCAGCAAACTCATCTTTCTGCTTTTTGATTGAGAGAATCATCTTCACTCTCCCATTCGTTCTCTAGTGCATTAAGTTACTTACAAAAACATGAGGCCTCACACTGAAAAAGGACTAGAGAACGCTCAAGCGTCCGGGAGGTTCGAGAGCATTGTGGGATAGAATCCCAAGTCTAATAGTTCATCACAGATGTTTGTATTTGTACTTTTTGACAAATCTAAGGTTGTAGAAAGAGGATTTGTGTTATGAGTTATAATGCTTTTCTGACTATCCAATGGAATGGTAATAAATGTGCCTTGAAAACCAGACTTCGCATTATGGCACCTTATTGAGCTGAAGTTTCTATATGGCTCTATTCCTTGAAGCCTTCATTTGGACCGTCTCCGGTAACGAAGATTATGTGAAAGGAGAGGAGCGGTGTGTTGCTTGAAACTCCATCTTTAAAAAAAATTTAAAAATAAAAAATTGATTGTACACAGATGAATCGGTGCAGATGTATTCTTGCACATCAAGAGCTCAGAGAAGTCGATGGGAACTCTGGAATCGGTCACCCTTGCCGATTCAGTGGCAGAAACCAACCACACTCCTCCCTGCGGCACATTCTGCTTCCCAACCACGCCTTCAATGGGGCCGAGTCAGCTCGTGGGAGGGAGTTAGCGAAAGCAAGCAACCACCAAACACGTGAAGGCGGCGATGAATGCCTGTCAGTCTGCACTGGAGGCCTCAGTCAGACACTTGGATAGTGGCAGTTGAAGAACTGCACATGACGAGGTTTCCCCAACACGGAAGAAGGAACGGCTCTCAGCTCCCGAGTGCTTGCTATTGTAAAAAAAATCAAAAAAACATCTGGATCTTGTCCCCATTTTTGAGTGAATTCAGATGCATTTAACGGCCACTTTACACTACAACCAAAGGTTGAGAGTCTGTAGGTTTCCACCAATCAAATTTTAAGAAACCAAGAGTTTGGACTCTCAACCCTTCACACTAAAACGCACAAGTCCAAAGGCTAATGCCCTCCAATTACCTACATGGCAATAAATTGCCTACGTGGCGATGGACTCTCAAAAGAAGTTTAAGTTGGCTAAAAATGAAAGTCCAAACTATAGCCAACAGTCGTCAACTTATGATAATATCTTAACTATTAAATTGTTAAGAGTTTGAACTTTGACTTGGCCTTTAGAGGCTTTACACTATGGTTGTCTAAGTTTGAGATGCCATGGGAGTTCATTACCAAGGGTTGGGACTTTGGGCTTGGCCTTTGGAGGCTTTACACTATGGCCGGCCTTTATTGCTCATTTCTTTGGACTCTAAACAAAGTTTGGCCACTCAATCCCATAGCCTCTCGACTTAAGTGTGAAGTGACCCTAAGTACATTTTATTTTAATAAGAGCATCGCCAACCATTCACTCAGAAGGTGGTTGTCTTGGTCCAAGAGTGTCCCCACCCAATAAATAATCCCCCACCACAGACCTAGCGAGAGATGGAAGGAGCCCAAAGATGAAAAAAATTGCACTCCAAATTGTACGGGAACATCCTCACTATGTTAGTTGACTTCATATCTTTTATATCAATGCATACCTTTTGTCATGCTAAAATACCTAAAATACTATAAACCACTTCTTGACTTATTTTGTTTTCTGTTTTCTATTGAAAAAAACAAATTGAAATTTGTCCAACTTACTTTGACAAGTTGTCAACCCACAAATGACTAGGGTGTTTGTTGGGCCGGAAGGAGTCCAAGAGCTACAAGAGCTACAGCTACAGGGCTCCATTCCCCAAGCCATGTTTGGAGGAATAGATGGCAAGTTTTAAGTTATAAAATCTTGAAGTTTTTCTCTCTTTTTAAAGAAAGTAAATTTTATTAACCCAACAAGGACAATGCCTCAATGATAGGTACCTCATAAAATTGATTTAACCTCTAAACGCCCAAGGTTGTTTTTCTATCAAAAAACACTCAAAATTGCCAATTTTATTGCATTTGCTCCAGGAAACAAAAAAAAAATCTTAAATTTAAAATTTTTGTGTTGAAGAATTGATTTGGTACTCTAGGAATTATTTTTTTTAAAAAACACTTTAAAAATTTATTAAGTAGAAGTAGGTTTAGAAAAACTAAATCGTTAGTAGCTCTAAGATGGGACTAAAACGCAATAATTCCAATAGTGAGATTGTTTTAGCAAGCTAATTCAACCTTTACAAACAATTTTTTGGAAAAATTGTGAAAATTGCATTCAAAAATGAATCCTATAAGTTATTTTTTCAAGGAAATGCTCGAATTGCCTGAAAAACAAGATTGCTCATAATTTTTGCATCACTAATTCAAATGGAATGAATCAAAGCTTCACATATAGACAAAAGTATGATCTATAAGAAAAAAAATTATTTAATTTCAAGTTTTTGTGGATTTATTTTTCTACCTACCAAATGAAAATTCGGGCTTTTTGTGGTATAACTTTTGCTCCCATGTACCAATTGAAATAAAAATGATATTACCACAAAGCAAATTAGTTTTTCTATCTTATGAGAAAGTTTCAAAAAAATTCACTAAAAATTGAATTCATAGGAACCTGTCCAAATTTTCATTTTGTCCCTTGAGGAAACAATGGGCCTTTAGGAATTAATTTTTGGACCAATAGGTGCATTATTTGTTTCTACAGTAATAGAAAATGTCATCCAATGGACACTTCGTGCCTCAATGTTGATTTAGGATTAAGGGATGCCTTCACATTACTTATACTAATGCAATGAATCAAATCTTTCCACTAAAATATTGAATAAATAAATTTATTTGAGGCAAGGGGGCTATCCCCCTCTCATGTTTTTTGGTTTAGATGGCATAAGTTATTCTTTGGCACTAATTAAAATAAAAACTATATTTCCCAAAAGTTAATTAGTTTTCTTATCTTAAATTGGAGTATCAAAAACTCGTGACAAAATTTGAGATCATAGAAATTGGTCCAAACCTTTAAGAATTTCCTAAGGGAACTTATTGAACTATAGAAGTTGATCCATTATTATATAAACCTCCATTTCATGAAATTTGTCATTATAAATGTGTACATTTTTCAAATTCTAGATTTATTATAAATGCATGAGAAGTCCCTTACGAAAAAATTCATTGCAAAATATTCTATTTGTCATCCATAATTTGAACTTTAGAGAGGTTGGGATCTTGGGATTTAATCCCTATATTTTGAACATCTTTTTGTCAAAACATGTTCACACCTACCATTTCTAGTGCATTGAGTCCAAACTCAAAAATAATTTTTGGCATATCTAACCTTATGATCTTGTTGTACACTAATAAGGGAATGTATGTAAGAAATTTCAAAAACTTTGACAACAAAGATTGCAAGATATTTGAATTCAAAGTAAAAGAAACATAGTTTTCGACAAACTGGTTTCTAAGCCTTAGAATCCTCTTAACTTTAAATTCTGCATTTCGAATTATTAATTTAGAAATTATTATCACAAAGAATTGAATTGATTGTCTAGGAAAATTTTTATCATTTATATACTTTTAAAAACTATTAAGTAGAAGCAGATATGAAATAAGGAAAAAATTGAATTGTTAATAGTTTTAAATGGAATTGAAACTCACTAATCTTAGTGGTAAACAATCAAACTAAACCTTAACCAACTTTGTTTTTTAAAGATTGTCAAAATTGTATTAAAAAAAAATCCAATATGTAATCTCTTCAAGAAGATGCTACAAATGCCCGCAAATAGAATGAAGCAAATCTTTCTTTATAGAAAAAAATTACATACTAAAAATGTATTTAGAAAAAAAAACTATTTCAAGTTTTGTGGGTTTCATTTTTCTTGCCCCTTTTTAACTACCTTGTGCTTTGTGTAGCATATCTTTTGCTCCCATACACTAATTGAAATAAGAATAATGTTTTTAGAAAGTTTATCTATTTTTCTATCTTGAAAAAGAAGTTTCAAAACTAATGCCAAAAATTGAGATCACATGAGCTTGCTCGACCTCTCAAGTGTCCCGAAAAGGTGCACTTGGACATCTAGAGATTAAATGAAGTGGAATACTTCCTTACTCTTAATTGAAAGCATAGAGTGGCAAGGTCATCCTAAATGCTATAAATACACAATACAACAAATTGATTTGGCATTGACAAGCAACCCTTTTTTTTAATTTCTAAGAAAGTGCCAAGATGGCAATCGCTTAAAACTTAAAATATGATGAAGCATTGTATTTCTACATTTATTCATCTCTTGGATCAATAAACATTTTTCAATCATATACATACACTTTTTCATCCAAATTTGGTGATTTCATCCACATTTTTAATAGACATGGAAAATGTTTTAGCAGAAAATGATTATTTTATCTGGCAAAAAGTAGACATTTATTTTGAAATGGTGCAATCTAGCTCTATGGTGCCAAAATGAAGGGCTAGTAGCAAGGGCAATGTTAGTCCTATCATACCATAACTAGTGAAGACTTGATCAGGAACAATCAATTTATTTAAGTTACAATTGGGTGTTTAGGAATAAAAATATTGTTCACGCTACTTAGAATATGTGAACATCACCCAACTACAATGGACCTTGATAATATTCCTTTGTGTAACTAAGTCAGAAATTGATTATTTTGAGCTCATTGTCATGGTGACAAACTGTCACAATGAGCTCAAAAAAAATTAAATCAAATTTTTTTCATCCCTCTGAATTGAAAAAAAAATTAAATTGAACTATTTAATTTAAATTAATCAATTTAAATGAAATGAAAGTTTTTTGGTACGCCCCAATCCCACTCCTTTGTAATTTTCTCATAGGGAGGACACTCTCACTACATTTGAGGTATCCATGTGTGGAGGAGTGATGTTTTGCCCCCCTATTTACTTTTGAATAAACTATAATTTCATCTTAAAATTTTGAGCTTTGTTTAACAATGACTAAAGGTTTATATTGACAAAAAATTCAATTCCAAATAACATAAGATATATTGTCTAGAAAGGGTTGAAAAATGAACTAAAATGGCATGTTCTCCAACTAAAATATTTATAGAGCTCACATAAAGATGACTATTGCATCAATATTCAACCAAAATAAACTTTCAATAGAAAGCTATTCTATAAAATTTCTTTTTCATTTTTCAAATTTTCTTTTCTTATATAATATAGAGGTGTGAACGTTATTTTCAGCTTTATGGTGTATCTTTTTTTCTTAAAAAAATTATAACTAATTACTATTAGCATAAAAAAATACCAATAATTCAAAACATAAACTTTCAAAGTAGCAAAATCTAGCCATAATTTTTTATTTATTTTTTAAATTAAATTTTAAGATGTATTAAATTGCTAAAACGTGGATAGTGTCCTCCCTGTGAATTTTCTAGTAGGTGGGGGTGGCATTTGATATGGGATATATCCCTTACCTGTATATGTACCCCATATCCATATCAGATATAATATTTATATCCATATTTGTATCCATATCCATACCTCGTATGTATCTTGTATCCTATCCACTATTATTTTTATATCAATACAAATCTATATCTAACCACATATGTACCATATCCATATATGTACCGTATCCATATCTAAAGTTGTTTTTCAAGACCAATGGCGAGGGGGGGAAGATTTTTGTTTTAAAAAAAAATCAACGACTCTCAATTTTTTGGAGGAGGGTAGGATCTAAGGAGGGAGGATCTTTTTTAAATCAATGGCTCTCAATTTTCTTGGAGGGGGGAATGGAGGAACCCATGGAGGAACATGAGGATTCACTCTTTTCAGTACATTAGGAGTTTAGAACTTGATAATATTCCTTTAGGAACGTTTTAGCCCAGGAGGAAGCTCTAGACTTTTATGGAATAAAATAAATTCAAATGTAAATTCAAAAGGGAAAGACAAAATTCTTTTCTCAATATTAACCCCTAAAGGACAATTGTTCGTTGTACAAACAATTGAAAATCCAAGTAGGTTCCTATGAAGTCAATTTTGGTTGGATGTCCACGAAATTTTTACATAAAATGTAAACATATACCCTCTTGGTGGGAATTTAATTTTTTTCAATCCAGTGCTTGGATAAAAAATTATGTTGCCTTGAACTTTTCTCGCAGTTTGAAAAACTTTAGAAAACTTTTGCAAAATTCCTCCTTTACTTTGAAATTTGTTTGGAATGTAACTTACATGATATAAGAAACAAATGTAAAAAAAATAACCATGTGTAGTGTAAAAATCTCACTTTAGGAAGAGTTAAAGACTATTGGCCTTGTCAAGCAAGATTTAAAAAAAATTCTACTAACTTCAAACATTATAATCTACCAATTTGTGAAGTTAAAGTTCTTGAAATTTTTTTCACACATTCTCATATTAGTCTCATATAAATTTGTACAATTGAAATTTGAAAATAATCTTTTTTTTCATTTTTTTCTCACTACCCTAAAACATGGCAGTATTCAAGATTTCTACCTAAAATATGCCTCGAGGCTTTAGGGGTTAATGGTTATAGATAGTACAAAGGGATTGTAAAGGATTGTATAGAGATGTTTAGTTAGGATTAGGAGTAAAAAAATAGAGACATAAATAGATACATAGATGCATAAATGGCTTTTGAAAGGTCTTTTAGATATATTTACAAAATGAGTTGACATGGATATTAGTGTATTACCAAGATTTAAGAAAATTTTAGATCTTAAGATAAAACTATCCATTAGCACACATATTGGTATTGAAGTACTTTGGAGAAGTTATTTGTTAGCTCCCATATTTTTAAGAGATTGAAAAGTTTGAGAGAAGTCAATTGCAAAAAGAATGAAGACATTTTGAGAAGAATTGAATTTTTTATAATTTTTCAAAGCTTAAATGTTAAACTGTGAATAGATCCTTATTGAAGCATGAACAAACTCTTGTTAAAGCATGGGTTGATGTGTCTGCTCCCCAAGTGCATTGCCATCATGAAAAATGGATACAAAAATTGTGATAGTAGGTTGGCTTTTAACAAAAAATAGAAAGGTCTTATAGGTGGTAGAATTTGGGTGGATGGTGGTATTGGATAATTCTAAGGTGAAGGTACATAGAAGTGTCCATGTTTCCATTCTTGTACCCTAGATTGCCACTAAATGTGTCCGCAGACTTTCGTTAATGTGTCTTTTAAATACTTAACTTTAATTCACTAATGCATTTGAAGAACACATACTTAACCTTGGTTTGTTGACTACTAATTTTTGTAGCTTTTGGTTTAGGATCTACCTATGTAACAATTTGAATGGTCTAGGGAGTCTGTACTTTGAAGAAATCAAAGAAATTACATACCATATCCAAAAAATCTATTATTTCTTTAATATTCATGATTTTCACTTGCTAATATTATATAAATATAATTTTAAGGAAAAGTACCTCCAACTATGTTGAATTGCTTATATTGACGGTTTAGAGTGTTTCCACCATACTTTATATACTATATATAAAATGTAAGGTAACCAATCCATTTCCAACCACTTAAGCAATTACGCATATTTGGAGCGTAGATTGTTTGAGTGTGGAATTTCTTTCATGTACAAAAATAGAATGAATAGTTGCACTTCTGTACTACCCGCAAAAATTCTATGCATCTATGTATCTATTTATGTCTCTATTTTTCATTCTTAAACCTAATTACACATCTCTACACAATCCTTTACAAACTCTACTGCCATTCTCTAGGCGATCAATGCCAAAGAATCTTTGTCTATACTCATGTGCATAGGACAAAAGTGCAACTATTCATCTTCAAATTTTTGTCTAAAAATGATAGGTTTTGTATAGTTGTTTGACTTCCAATGAGTGCTATAGAATTTTTTTAAACCATCTATCTAAACAATGCTAAAAATGATGATTTCTACGCTCACAGGCCCATCTTCTAAGGTTTACCAATGTTATTGGAATTTCTATCTTGTAGGTTGCACCTTGGTTATATGAACAATGGCATTCAAATTAATTTTGTCAATTGATCACATACCTTATTGAGAAAAGACACTATTAAAGCTAAAAGTGAACCAACATTTTAGAAGATATAAAGTAGGACTAACTTGTTAGATCCCCAAAGGAGCCCAAAGAGGTAACTATTTAATTTTGAACCAATACATGAAATTTGTTTAGATCTCAAACTCCATGTCATTTGGGTGGATGTTAGAAATCTTACACTGCATTGAATGTCATAAGAGTCTTTGCATTCTAAATTCAAAAAGATTTTAAAATACTACAATATACCCCGGGGATATGCTCAAAATACGCTAATATATCATATTGCATGCCAAGACATAATAATATATTATTGTTTATTAACAATGCATGTTAATGCAATATGCATGTTTTGTCCTTTGAAAGTCACAAAGTTGTTGTGTGGCATTTAGGATTGAATGACCTTTTGATTTTGTAATCAATACATAAATTAGTATTTGATACTTGTATAATGCATTCCCTAAATTGTATTTGGATTTCATTTTTTAACTTTGAAATGCTAGATGAATTAAGAAAAAACGATACATAATCTTGCAATGTATTAATAGAAAGGATAGAATGTTTAATTGTACGTCTAAATTTGTAGCACTAAAAGAAAGAATTTTATTTATCTTTATATAGGTGGATACATAACCAAGTCAAAAAGTAATGAATAAACTATCTAATCTCATGCCTTGCTATATAGTAAATCTATTGCAAAATGCATTGTTCTTGGCATTGTTGAACGCACTATTGAATGCACCAAATTTAACACACCATAAAACTAGAGTGTACACTTATACTTTCTATGTTTGGATTCTATGTATACACATAGATAATTTTATGAGTTCATAAAAAATAATGTTTTGCAACTAGGTATGTTTTTCAAGAGACATTTTAGGATTTAAAGAGTGAAAATATAGTAACTCTAAATGTGAGACTATAAATGAGTAGTACACATTTCAAAATTACATATGCATTATGTTGATACGTAGTGACTATAAAATGGCACAAGTAGTTGCCTAATTCATAGGGTCTCTTACCTTAGTTATCTCTATTAGCTCGGAGGGTTTATAGAATTTAGGTGAACAATTTAAAAAATAGTCCAATGAGAAATCATTAGAGTGTAAAGGCCAAACTTTATAAATTAAAGAACTGTCTTTGAGGTGTCTTCAATGGTTTGGTACAAATGCATTGCCATATACAACGCTAACTTTTTAATTTTGCTATTTTAGAATTAGAACTTGAAATTTCTATCATTGGAAGTGCTTTCAATAATACTTTGAATACATATACAAAACTCAAATTTTGACATTACTTAGACAAATAAAACTAACCACTTCAAAATCTAGCTAAAAGACCAAAAAAAATCTAGTAGTCTTGTCAAATCATGCTTACCAAAGCACATTTCTCTCCAATTTGCATCCAATTTTACCAACCATTGGGTCTTTGTAAAGATGAGATTCCTAAAAGGGCTATTTGATTTTCCTTGTAATTGACCTTGTCACGTAGCTGAGTTCTAACAAGTTTTGATAAGTATCTTTGTAACTATTGATTGAAATATTCTACACTATTTCATCCCTCATATGAAATGATGTGGAATATTTTATTTCATTTTGTTTGTGGGAAGGGAGTTTCTTTGATTGCTACTCAATGTTATGAATTATAAAACAAAAGTGCTTATTACATTAGGCATTAGAAAAGATCAGGGCTTGAGGAGGATTGTGAGTTCTCAAGCTCTTGGGAACCTTGGAATTATGCATTAGCAATAGTATGATGTGGCCTAAAGACTGCCAAATCATATTTAAAAATTATTTAAAATTATTTAAAAAATTATTTTTTTATTTTAAAATTTTAATTTAATTAAATTCTTTTGGAATTTTTTTTGACAATAAGTTGTTCTTTAAATTCAAAGGGAACAACAAAGGGAATGGGCCTGAAACAATCCTCCACCCCCCCCAAAAAAATCCTCTAATGGTTTCCAAAATTTCCACATGTGGAAGAATCTAGCATTATGAAATTGGATTTAAGCTTGCTCTTGATTGGATATTGTACATTGGTCCTATTTCTACCTTGTTTTAAATATAGGTGTTAGATTTTTCAAAAATCATAAGTTAAATAAGTTCTATGTGGCTTGTAGATATCTCGAGTTGATCATAAAGTGCCTAAAATCAAGGACCATGAGCATGACTTTGTATAGGGCCATTGCCTCTAAAGAGGGATTTATGACAAATAATGGTTTAATGAAGAAGGTGGAGTTCAACAAGGGTGGCCATTTTTTTTCCCATAAATCTCAGTGAGAAGGAGATTGTCCTATGTAAACCACCAATAGAAAATACATAAATAAATGACAATTAAGTAGATGTCGTACATAGCATCCATTAGGATAGATGGGAAACCTGTAATTCCTAGTGATAATAGTTTTCTCCACTATCATGGGATTTCAAAAATAATCCGCCCGGAAAATGAATGGTGTAGTTTTGGATAGTGGTTTACGAGTTTGAGGATATTAGAAAAAAATATAAGACAAATTCCTTAAAACACCAAAATTAGGGTCTGATAGAGTTTGGTGTCGTATTTCAGTGAACCACATTTGTACTAATTTAGTTAAGCCTTCCTCTAACAATCCATGTACAAACTAGGGAGAGCTTTACAAATAGCACTCTTGCAAGTTGAGAATCATTGAAATACATATGACAAAGAAATACATATTATATTTAAACTACAAGTGTTATATTTCACATGGGGTAAAAAAGACAATCCTTCTTGTGGATTGAAATATCATAATGCTTGATCATGAAGAGGTTAGAAATGTAGAAGTTGTTTAATGTTTTCAATCCTTTGTTCATAGATCAAACATATAATAATGGCCTTGTGAAAAAAATGACATAAACCATTGAAAGACAAGATTGCGTTTTTTGGCGACACAACTAATTTGGGCAACTTACTACAAATAGAACTTCTTCTTTTTTTCTTAAATTTTCACAAAAAATGTGCCCAAGCCCCAAAGAGTAGCTTTAAGGCACAACAATTTTCATAACTTTTGACTAAATGGTTAAAAAGGCATTGCACAATATGTAATTTTTCATGCTTGGTGGGCAATTTGGACCATTGTAAGAAATCACTTTTTTAAGAATTAAAATTTTGGATTTTGTTTCCTATATTTATGTATACTTAGAAAGTTTTGAATCATTCCACCTTCATTAATAAGATGAAAGCTATGGGGAGTTTCAATTTATAGGTAGTTATGAATTCTCTACTCTTAAATAAACTTTGAAGTCTTTTATTTTATTTAATTTTCAATATTTTAAAAAAAGAAGGTAAAATCATAGGATGTAGATTGTTTATTACAACATTACAACCATTGGGATTGGCATTTTTCAATTCCATTACTAAATTCTCACCAATTTAATTAGTAGTTTGAATTATTTTCTACTTCGTTCTATTTATTATATTTTTCCTATATGTTGTACAATTCCAAATGATCTAAAAATTTTCAAGCATGTAACCAACTTGCTTTGAAGAATGAATCCAAGGAAGCACCACCATTTTTGAAAGACATTTGTTCATTCAAATTTGACCTTGTGAAGTGCAACTTCTTGAGTTTCCACAAGGTAAAAAAAAAGGATGTTTGTCGCTTTCAACGCTAAAATCTTGCATTCTTAATGCTAAAAATTTCTGAATTTTTTTTCACATCTTCTCAAACCAATGCACTACAAAAACATAGTCAAAACGCTGTAGGGGTTATTCTGTTCCCCAACTAGCCAGCATCCAATATTTCCTTCCTATGTCAACAGGGAAAGATTCATATCTGGATCAACCTTTCATCATCATGTGTTTTCATGTTCTCCATGTGAGTAATTGCAATGTTCAGGTGTACAAGGAATCACAGTTTACACGAGGGCCCTTCCGCAGTAAACTCAAGCAGCTGCACTGTGAGAGACTTTGTCCCTTTGAATTGGCGCTCTCTCTCTCTGCTAGTAAGGTCCTAAGTGCTCAATGCTCCTCAGAGCTAATACATTTCAAGCCGCTTGGTTTGAATTGTGGGAATGACACATGGAATATTGCCATTTTAATGAAATTTTCCATTCTATTAATGAAGCCCTACTAAGTTAGCGAAGGGATGGAATATCTAATAGGAAAAAATATTCACCTTGTTTGAATATTGGAAGTATATCTCACTTTTTAATTTTCTTCTCAAACAATTGTACACAAGTGCGTGGGTACCAAAGCTTTGACATATGGCTGCACTACTACAGGGATGACACTTGTATTCCACAGCTATAGGGAAAAAATTTTACCTCATGCAAAATAAATGCAATCTAGGGTCTCTTCTTAGCATCCTTCTAGAGAGTCCAAATTTTCTCTAATGTGGCAGAAAAATATCGTTGTTTTAATGAAATATCTGTTAATGGGCCAACTGCTCCATGAGCTCCATGGACTTCAGTGACGCCGAGACACAATCTCTCTTTGAGTTCGGACGGAGCACCAGGACGACGGACGAGACGCCTTCTCGTCGGATCTTGGACAAGGTTGAGCAGAGTTGGTTGCCGGAGCCGCACAGGAGCGAGATCCACCACCCCATGGTCGACTTGGGATGCGTTGCTTGCAGGAGGAAGTGGTTCTGGTGGTTTGTATTGATCTTCTGCGGTTGTGCTGTGCGGGTGTGGGTGGCAGTGGCAGATTGGAGGTTCGGGCGCAACGGGGTTACGGGTTTGGACGCGCGAGTATGGAGAGGTTGTGGGGAAGGCGCTCGTGTTCTTTCATATTCAGAAATGTAAGCTTGTGTGCTCTGCTGTGAGTTTTGAGTCTTGTCGCGATTGTTTAATGGTTGATTGACTTTACCATACAGTGGGATGTTATTGCAAATATCGTACAGATGCCAAGGACTGGTCTTGTACTAGTTTCTTAGTCTGTGGGTACTACTGAAATCGTACTATTTTGGAAATGATGAATACTAATGGAGTTGGCTTCCAGAAACAACAAGATAATTAAGGTTTTTTGGAAATTAAGTTTTTGTGAACTTTCTCAATTTGAGTTCACCTGTAGGTTTGCAGCTATAATGTGGAAAAACATAGTTGCCCCATCTTCGGACAGTTCAAATTCCATTGTCTATTGTCCGCTTCACCTCTTCCTTTACCAACTAGTATAAAGTGAGCTGTCTCATTATTGGAAGTGTCCGGTTAATATAGACATGTGTACGATATAAGGGAATTTCAATTCTATTGGCAATCAAAGATTTGTGCTTCTCAAAAGCGGACACTGTGAAACATAAATCTATCTCTCATCTCTGTATGCACTCATGGTTGGAATGGACGTAGCAAGACTTTCAAACTAATGGTAAGTCCATGATTCTATTGTTTTTTTTAGCAAGTGGTTATCTATGAGCTTCTGGCAACAACCATCAAATCCTCTGCTGACGAGGATCCTCGGCATTGTTAGACGGTCAACTAATCCACAATAGCACAATAGCAGTGTGCTTGCAGTGAGGTTCATTGGCAGATTTGACAACACGAACAACCACCTCAAGTTGGGATTCACATGCGCCTATGCCATGGCGCTCTTGAACTAGAGTGAGATTGAGTACAAAACCAAGTTCCAAGGCATGGGTGAGCTAGACCATGCCAAGGAGCTCATCAAGTGGAGCACAGAATATTTGCTCAAAACCTTCAATGCAACCCATCTACTGCTAGGTTCATAAATGGTTGCATGAATATGGACCAAGTGCTTGCTTGGGAGCCTCTTGGGCTCCTAAACCCGTCTTGCCTTTTGTAGAGAGTTGTAATTGTTCTACAACTTCTTTAATAAATGGTTAACATGATCTTCTAAAGCCACAGAGGTTTGAACCAAGGTTGAAATGGAGAACACTTCAAGGAGCACTTGGGCAAGAAAGATTTCTTTAGTTTATTGCATGCATGTTTTAAATGTTGTATAAATGAACTATGTATGAATCTCTAGAGTGTTTCCTTGGAAACAAGTATTGTAGATATGCTATTGACCATGCATATTCGGTTTTCAAATGTTTTTTCACAAGGTGAGTACCACTTTTTTAACTATTCAGAAAATTGATCTATCAATGAGATGAAAGTATTGTGGTAAAGTGAAATGACAATTGTATTTGAAAAGTTGTGACCTTTCTACTATCAAGTTTACAACTATATGCATCAATGTGTGATCAATGTGCCATCCACTAAATGCGCATATTAAGTTTCACTATAGAAGTTACAATAGGAGCTATAGTTTCACTTATGGCTGGTGGACCACCCACTTTATTGGATAGACATAGATTTTCCTAGAAGAGAGCTACATATGGGATACGGAGAGTGAATCCTTCCTTAGATGGAAAAATGCCCAAACAATCTTCACCTATTTCCAACAAATTAGAGTTTGTACCTAAGGTCTTTGTTTCCATACCATCAAATTAGAAACATTTGTTGACCATAACTAAGAATGTGACAAAATCCAAAGATTTCTTTGAGCTCTTTAACAACCTAATAGATCATGTCCCATCACTCATAGTCCAATGTAGTGGCAACTTCTAGTTCTTCTAGCTATACATAAGAGTCATAAAAGATCTCCATTTTGATCCAAAATACTAGAACTAAAGAAATGGGGATCTGCTTCATGCATACACCACTAAAAAGGAGAGGTTGATGGTCAACACAAGGCCCCAACTTAATCCCTAAAGGACCATTTGTTCCTTTAGGGGAGAAGTAGAATTTTAGACAAGTACCTATAGTTTCATTTTTTATCCTCATTCTTTAAAACTTTTTTCTAAAGATTAAAAATTGATTAGCTCTATAGGAATATAATTTTTTTCAACTAGTGTCAAAGAACAAAAGTCATACTCAAAACAATGGATGGGAGGGGGGAAATGGGGGCAGGGAAAAAAAATTCAAAACTCTGAATTTAAAAAAAATTCTCATAGATTATATGTTTGTCTACATGGAAAGATTTGATTCATTCCATTTGAATTTGTTATAAGAAAGTTGTAGACAATCTTATTTTTCAGGCAATTAAAGCATTTTTTTTTAAAAATAACTTGTAGGATTCATTTCTAAATGTCATTTTTTCAATTTAAAAAAAAAGCTCCACATGGTTTAGTTCACTTGCTTAAACAATCTCACCATTGGGATTAGTGCATTTTAATTCCATTTTAGAGATATTAATAATTTAGATTGTCCTTTTATCTCATACCTATTTCTACTTGATAATTTTTTAAGGTATAGAAACTAAGTTTTTTTTTAAAGTTTTTTTTCCCTAGACTCTCAATTCAATTTTCCACCATAAAGATTTAAAGCTCAAAACTTTATAGTGCAAAAAATTAATGTTAAGAAGGTTCAAAGTCAAAAAATTTAGTCCCTCAATGTGTTGAAAAACTTGTATTTTTAACTTGAATCAAAGGTATCTTGCAATCTATGCAAGATACCTTTGCTATAAAAATGGTAGTTTTGTGTTTTTTGGCAGAAAAAAGGTCTTAGTACAGTAGGGGTTAAGAGATCCATCCTGGACAAATGGCGTGGAATGCTCCCGACCACCTTACTAGCCCCAATGGTCCCAAATTTGGCACCGATCTAAACCACAGAACTGACAGGAGGTTGGGTACCTCTGGTCGGTCATGCATTAAGGCTGTTGCGGAGAATAGCTGGAGATTGTTGCGCAACTCTTCCTTGAAATTGACATCACTTGTCCATGTTGCGACTGTGGCTTGGACGAAACAATCCTTCACCGATTTGTGGATTGTGAAGCGATCAGCCGTGCTTGGGACTTTGCGCTCACCACTCGAGCTTTACCTGGCCCTCGTAGTTCCGCCGTTGTCAGGCTGTTGATCGCCTTCCCGGCAGCATCGCCTTCTCGGGTCCAGTTTGCCCCAGAAACTCAAGCCTGAAGCCACCATCTCAAGCGTAGAGCCACCATCTCAAGCGTGGAGTCACAGTCTCAAGCGTGGAGCCACAATCTGGTCTCTTGTCCAAGGCTCAGTAGTATGGATCTGCTGTCTGATGAGGAATGATGAGGTTTTTAACCAAGTCACATGCCACAGGTGAAGGTGGAGCAAGTGATATGGGAAGCTACAGTTGGTCGCGGACGTTCAACATGGCTTCGGACCATCTCTCTCTGTGACAGTCACCCAGCGAAATTCACAAGTTTCTCAGTAAGTTCGATAAGTAAGTCGTGGCTTAGGTCACTATTCTTGGGCTCCCGGTGGAGAAGGTCATTTCGTGGAACCTGAAGAAACCCGTCCTATGGGTCATTCATGCACATTTAGTCTTGGCTTTGCGTTGCTTCTTTGATCTCCGAGGTCTTGGCCCTCAGCTTTCCGCTGTTTGTTTTTAGTTATTTCTGCAATAAATTCCAGTTATAAAAAATATATATGGATTGAAGAAGGATTTCATAATTCTTGACATTTTTTTCCCTCAAAAACATAATTATCATGAATTTTTTTGTGAGGATTCTTTGTATCCCATTCTCATTGTAAGACAAACCAATTTCCAATCATAGGCTGCTGACAAAATTGATGTAGGTGATCATTATGGCTTTCAATGTACATGTTGTAATCATTTTATGTTTTCAATTTACACTTTTAGGACATTTCCGTTGCTCCTCTTGGCTAGACTATACATGAGTTGGCACCTACAATATATTTGCATTTAGATCACAAGTTTTCCATAATTTAGAGTTTGAACACTTTCAAATTACCAATTATCTTTTGAGAGCTTGAGTTGAATTCCATATTGTATTGGAATTGAACATGAGTTTCTACAAGTTCTATAGTTTGAAATGTATTCGATGGTTTCACTTCTATATGTGTAGGAAGGAACTACATTTTAAAAGTAGTGTTGTCTTGTTGTCAAATCAAAAGGAAGTAACCCAAATGATCAAGTCCTATGTTCAAAATAGTTTTTCAATTTGTCTCCCCATTTTACACCAAATCTCCTAAAAAAATTAGGGCCAGCCAACACTCCTGATTCACCTTGTACACATATTGCATACTTCCATGTGAATTCCAATTTTTTTTTCTAATCTTTTGAGCAAGGTTTGGCCAATTCTAGGCGCATGAAAGTCCACCCTAATTTGCAAAGAATTGTCACCCACCCAAAACCTCTACTGCTACGTTGCTTGTCATCTTCAATTGCAGCACCAGCAATGGCTGAGAGAGAAGGAGAGACAGAAACGCTGTTACAACGAATCGCACATTCCAGCTATACCCTCAAGCTCTGCAGAAATGGAGTTTGCTCAGTTCAAGCCAGGCCGATTGAAGAGAATAAGCTTAACCCTGAAATGCCGGACTGATGACCGTGGAGAGAAAGTGAGAACTGGGCCTAAAGCCGTGGGGTAGTGAAGAATGGAATTTCATGACTGTTTTGGGCGACAATGGTTGACAATGAATTTGGGGTTGTGCAATCACATCCTTTGAACAAGAATAGACTCACTCATCATCCCAAGGCGCAGTTCAAGAGAAGTTGTCTGTTTTTTCTAAGACGGGCAGATGCATTTCAATAGGCAAAATAATTGCACGTGCATCGGCACGGAGTTTGAAAGGATCGATTTAGAAAAGCAATCAGCCAAGTAATAGTCAGATGAACTCCGATCTAACAAATGCACGAGAATCTTCCGCATTAGAGCTTGCACTGAATTAGGAGTTCAGGAATACAAGGAGGAAAACATGTGTGAATGACTGCGAAAGCACTGTTTTGTGCCGGGCAACTTGCGTGATCTTGACAAGTGTTGTGCACAGTACATTTGGTCTCACAATTTGACCGAAAATGAGGAGCACACCATACCGTTTTTAGTGCTATGGTCCAAACGCCACGAAATGGTGCCCTCGGCGTTCCAGGGTTAAGCGGTGCGGGACCAGCTTGATGCTGTAGAACTACCCTGACTCAGCGATTGGAGACTGGGCACGAAGAATACTGTTCTCTTTCCATGATTCCCGGGCGGCCTTGGCAAACCTTTTCATTCGGATCGCACTGCGATTTTCAGTTTTGAAAACAAGAATTGAACCTCGCTTAAGTTTGTTTCTTTCTTCTGCGATGGTTGCGCCACATCTGAAATCAGTGATCTAAGTCAGTCTGCACAGCTCGAATACACTGTTTCGACACTTGGCTGCTGGTTGGAGCATGAGTGGTTGGTAGATGGAGACCTCTCGTGTGACCAGAGAGAATCTCCAGCCTAGGATGGCTTTCTTGGGAGTGAGAGCGGCCGTATGAGTGGTTCAACTTCGACACATGATGGCGTGATGGATATGGCGACGCTAGGTTTGCAATTGCTACCCTGCGGTGTGGGAACTTCGGACGCTCTAGGACTTGAGGTTGTGGAAGAAGCGGCTGCTGCTTCTCGAATTTGCCCTTCTTCTTGAGACGCTCTACCTTGTGGAGACTTCTTCCCCGGTAGCGACTAGGGACTGTGTTTTATCTGCCATTGTGTGAGGTTGTGGAAGACGCGGGCGCAAGGTTTTCTACGAGGTTCCTCGTCTACAGTGAGTCCAGCCTGTTCAGCAGGTACTTCCTTCTCCTACATTCTAGTATTTCAAGTTGCATGATTCGCAATGAGAAGATGTTTCTTTGGCTCTTTGCAATTGTAGTTTTGTTCGAGACGAGTCCAACATTTTGGTTGTTTCAAAGCTGGTAGTTTGCATGACTCCAAGTTTAGTTACAGTTTATGTTTCTTCTGATACTCTTCTTGTTCCTGGGGTCTAGGAGTTGCAGGTCGAACCCTTCCAGCTGTTTTTATCAAATCCAAGGTATGGTAGTGCCGTCGGTGTGTGCATTTCTGAATGTTTGGAAATTTTATCTGAAGTTGTGTTGTTCGTCTGCTCAGTTTTTATTTGTTGTTTGGAGAAGCTTGAACGCGAGAAAGAACTTGGGGGGATGCTTGGAAACTGCAACCAGTTACAAACAACATTTGTTTATTGCCTTAGGGTTTCAAGAACTTCTGCAACCCAAAGAATCTGACATTATCAAATTGGATTCGAGCTTCCTACTTTCCACTTCATCTGAAAACTATGTGCTTGATTTTTCAGAAATCATAAGGTGAGTAAGTTCTACGTGGCTCCGAATATTGCAGACTGGGAATAATTGAAATATATACGACAAAAAATTATATTTAAACTTCATGCTCTATGGATCAAATGGAAAATGATAACAGCATCATGTGTGGATAGAAATATTATCACAAGGAGATTGGAAACGTTAACCCTTAAAGTTCCATTGTCCCTATGGGGGACAAAGTGCATTATGTGTAGGTTCATGTAACCTCAATTGTGATGTGATTTTTTGAAATTTTTTTTCTTGAGAAAGAAAAACACATTACCTTCATGGGAATAAACTTTTTATTTCAATTGGTACTTTGGGAGTAGAAGTGATGCTATAATAAGCTCAAGATGGGAAGATCAAACAACAACAAAATTCACAAAATCTTGAAATTAGTTTTAATTTTTTTTACAAAATATATTTGTCTATCTAGAAAGTCTTGTTTGGATTAAGGTAACTACACCTAAAATTGCACAAATAAGCAATTCATCATGGTTGTCATTATTGTATTGAATTTTTGTGGTGGGATTTTGTTGGAAGTCAAAGTGGATTTTGGATTCTCTAAGAATGTATTTTTTGGACACCATGTGAATATCCTACGAAATTTTGAAGTGCTGAAAATAGGGTTTAGAATAACTAGGAATAGTGGAAATATGTTTTAGGCAAGAATCTAACATGTGTAGTTATAGAAAGTGTGTGATTTAAAGTGTATTTACTTTAGTGATGAGAAGTTATGGAGCTTCTTGTTTTGTAAGCAATCTTAAGAACTTTCTCAAAAAATAACATATTGAATTCATTTTAAGACTCAATTTTGGCAAGTTTCAAAAAAATAGTTCTACAAGGTTAAGTATGCTTTCTAGAACAATCTCATTAATGGGATTAGTGTATTTGAACTTCATCATAAACCTATTAATGAATTAGTTTTCTCTCAATTTCATATTGACTTCTATTTCCAAAAGAATAAATTAAATTCTTTTTCCTTCTACACTTTCACCTCAAATTATCATCATAAAAACTTTATAATCAAAATATTAAGAATTGAAATCAAATGATCCAATTAAGGAATGTGTTCAAAACCTTGCTTTCTTCACTTTAAATGCAAATATCTTGCAATCTATGTTGTGAAAGTTTTTTCTCTACACTTATATTTGTCTAGAGCAAGATCTTGCGAGTAGACATACCAGAAAAACAACAATTTGTGGAAGTCTTTGCTCTTTGCATTAAAAATGGCAACTTTGAATGTTTTTTGATCAAAAAAGGGCCATGGGTCTTTAGGGGTAAATACTTTCTATCCTTTGTTTACATATAAAACATTATTGATAGTCATGTTTTAAATATAATGTTACAAGAAATAATATATATAACTATATGAAGTTCAACCATTTCCAAATCTTCTTTATAATTTTTTTCAATGAAAGTTGTACTTTTTTGTGAAAGTTCCAATGTAGTTGAGACTCATTTCCATGAATTCAACAAGAGAAATACAAGTTTTGCAATGAACTCCCTTGTTTGGAAACTTAATCTAATATTCATAATTAGTTTTTTCTAAATTAATCTTTTTACTTAATTAATCTCTAAATTCTCCAATGTGCATATTTGGGATGATGAGCAAAGTGCTTGAGGCCAATATATTGTCCAAATGTTCTTGAATTTGTAAAAGATAATCTTTCTTTATGACCAATTTGAAGTTATTGTGGTAAATCATACATTCATACAAGACATAAGCAAAAAGTTCGACAAATGAAAAAAAGATTGAGGTGTTTGTAAAAGGATTAACCCCTAAACATCTGGACTCTTTTCTAGAATTGATGATTTGGAGAAAATCAATATAAAGTGCTATTTTCAAGAATATTTTAGAAGTGATATACAAAAGAAAGTTGTAGATTTTGAATTTTAGATTCCATCTATATGGTTAGATTCACCAATGCTATCACCAATATTTTTCTATAAATTTGGAAAGGGAAATTTCAAAATTCCTTCTAAATTCAATTACAAGCAAGATATTATCATTTTTTGAGCAAAACTTATTGGAATGAATTCAAAATGAGGTTCTCTTGACATGGTGATTTTTTTAAAAATTTTGTGTTCTTTACATCTATGACCTCATTTTTGCAAATCTAGTTTTGACCTAGAGTCAAAGCAATTTGACCACTTGACACACTTTAGCATTTGTAATTTTAAAAAAATTTGTATTTTAACAACCCCAAATCCAACCATTAGATAAGACAAGAACTTAATAAAGTATCACCAAAAATTAGGATGACTTTCATCCAAGCAAGAACAAAACAGAAACAAGAACTTCAATTTGTTCATTGTACAAAAAATGGACGTCGGAGCGCTCCACGGTTAACCCAACCTCAGTGACTTTTCACCTCACAAGGAAATATTGGAATTAGTAAGTTAATGAGGTTTTAATTAATTCGAAAGTTCTGTCTACACCGAAAATGTGATGCCTTGCGAATTTAGAAGTTCACGTCTTTTTCTTATGGAGTTGTTTGTTGTCATTACTTGTACTACTTGTCATCATACTTCAACTTTTCTAAACTTGGAATGATTTCTTCATTTTGAACTCATCTATTGTGCTGTGTAGAAAGGTTGACGAGACTTCAAAGAAGTAGGCCGATGGAATCCGAGTATGAATCCTGTGACTCTGAATTGGAAGAGTTTCATTCGAAGGATCATTGGAACTCATTGCTGGAGGAGGAGGTCGACGAGAGGGGTTCGGGTATTGATGATGATGTTCGAAGTAAGGCAGGAGACAACTTGGAAGTATTTCGGAGTCTTCAGGAGCAGTGGCCTGGTGGATTCTTTCAAGTCATGGGAGATGAGTGGGAGGTGGGAATCAAGATTGCAGAGGGAGCCCAAGCAGAGGTATTTGAAGCAGAACGGACATTGCCTGATGGCACCAAGGATAAGTGGGTGCTGAAAATTTTCAAAGGTGGGATGGATTTGCGAGATCTGATGAGAATGCTTCCTGAAGGAATTCTGAGGAACCTTGAACCCAATGGTCACTATTCAAATGGCCGTTCCGTTTCATTATATGGTGTAATGATGCTGCAAGATGGAAGGTTTGCGATATTGATGAAGCGATACTGGGGTGATTTGCGACATCTGATTGATCTTTCAATGCAACGCAATAACAACCAAGATTTGCCCTTTCCAGATATGTCCATGGTTGTGCAAATCATGCTGGACATTGCCTTCGGAATACGAGCATTGCACGAGGATGATATTGTACATCGAGACCTCAAGGCGGTCAATGTGTTCATTTGGCCCCACGTAGACGATTATGATCCAATACAGGGTGGAAAGTTTACATGTCATGTTGCAGATTTTGAGACCTCGGTTGGGGTTGTGGGAACAGGCTTTTGGAGGGCACCTGAGATATTGGCTGCTTTAAGAAGTCAACGTATTCAATCTCACGTGTTTTCTAAAAAAGCAGATGTATATTCTTTTGCTATGACCTGTTACGAAATTCTAACAGGTCGTATTCCTTTTGAAGGAGTTAAGACTTCTAATTTTGATGTCGTTTTATGTGGTGAACGACCTCGACTACCAGAATCTATTGATCCTTGGATAAAGGAGTTGTTGGACATGTGTTGGCATGAAGATCCTTTGCAAAGGCCATCGTTCGAAGAAATAGTGGACATTATTCAAGCAAAATCAGGAGAGGTAAGAGAGTGTGATATCCCTACACCGCGTTCATCAACATGGGAGGATCTCAATGATCCCCGAGTCCAGAGGGACCAAGATCAGAGTACAGAGACCCTTGACAAATTCCCAATCTTGATTGAAATGTTGGCATCTGCACTTCAATATTGTAAGGAAGAAGTTGGAAAAATACAAAGGTGCAAAGATCAAGTAGGAATGTTCAATTCCCAATCTACACATCTTGTTACCTCTCTATCATCCGATGCAGACAAAATATTTCGTCGGTTTCAACAAGTTCAACAAATTTTGAAGCAACCGGTGATTTCAAATGCACATAGGCAACGGTTTGAGTTGGATTATTGGTTCAAGTGTGTTGCTTTTGGAATCCACTCTTTGGTTGACTTGACACGCAATTTTCAAATGGTGGTGGGAATATTATTAGAATGTGGTGCTGAAGATTGGTGGACGTCGGCACTTCGATATAGCACCACGCCTCCACACCGTGGAATTCCAAGGTAGTCTGTTTTCGACTTTGCCCTTCAACAATGTCAGTGGAGTATGGACATTGCACACCTTGCCATTCAAGAAATATCTAAGTTAGCCATTGGTTCTAACGATTGGATGTTCAACGATCCAGGATTCCAATGGTGTGAAGAACGTCAAAGAGCAGTGCTTCAGAATGCAAAAGAACTCTCTAGCAGTGCTGGGGTTACTGAAACATTAGAGGCAAAAGATAGAGATGAACTGGTCAATAAACTTGTGAGGTTTCTAGACGAGGTTCCCTCAAAGAGCTCGCAACGAAAAGCTCACAAGAACAAGGTCAGACTTGCATCTTTTATAAAGGCAAAGCTAACTGGGCCCACTCCTGATGCAAAATATTGTCCCTATACATTCCAAATTGACCGTCCCGTAAATCTCGTGTCGACTAGTTCAGCTACGGCAATATGGTGTGAAAGAATATTGTGCCATGTGAAGAAGGTCAAGGGGGCACGACTTGAGTTGAGGAAAATATTGGAGAAGGATGCAGCACCCCTAGCAGCAGTGCAACATCCCAATGTTGTTTGCCTCATTGGTTACACAATTCAAATTTCGGGACATGGCTTGACAAAAATTTTAACACAGTTGGTGTACCCATCCAAGAAAAAGCGCCTCCATGATGAGGCCACTGGCGCGCTCGTCATGGAACTCATGGAAGGCGACTTGCGGAATTTGATGGATCAACGGTGTCCCAATCCAGGTCCAGGTTCAAGGCCCTTTCCCTTGCTCGTTGCCCTTGATATCATGTTGCAAATTGCAGAGGCGTTGCGTTTTGTACACGAGCACAAAATCTTGCACAGGGACTTGAAGACCACAAACATTTTGTTTAAGAGTGCAAGTAGTGGAGCTTCGCCGTCATTTCCAACCTTCGATCTGGACCGCAACCGGGAACTCGAGTTGCTCTACTTGCTTACCCCCGAGCAATTCTACACCGTGAAACTGGCAGACTTTGGCTCGGCAAAGTACTCACCCGACGAATCGAGCCACGTTGTCGATGCAATTGTTGGCACTCCACGATACATGGCTCCGGAGATGTTTTACAATCCAGAAGCGAAGGTGGCGTACAATTGGTCGTGTGATGTGTACAGCTATGCAATGACTTGTTCTGCAATCCTCACGGGCAACGAACCATTCCACTTCATCGAAAAATCCACAAGATTCGACGTCATGGCCTCTGACGTGCACAGAGTGGCCGAACCCCAAGTCAGGCCAGACCTGGACTTGAGAGATGCACTACCTACCTTGGAAGCCCTCATTGAGAGGTGTTGGGACAAGGATCCTTTGAAGCGACCCCCTTTCTCTAAGATCTGCGAAGAGTTGTGGGATTGCAAAGTTAAGGCCACCATATCATGCCTACAGAGACGGTAGGCCTAGCTCACAATTAAGCTTGGTGCCTGCATTTCACATGGTCAAACGCAAGAGCAGGACTGAAGTCTTATTCTGAGGTAAACACTGAGAGATCTTATTTTAGAAGATTCAGTAATCTGAATGGAGGTATCATCTTAGTGGTATTATCCTTAGCTCGGCCCAAAGCTATGTTGAGATTGAGCAATGC
The DNA here is from genome assembly GCA_950106755.1 of Climacium dendroides. Taxonomy (NCBI): domain Eukaryota; kingdom Viridiplantae; phylum Streptophyta; class Bryopsida; order Hypnales; family Climaciaceae; genus Climacium; species Climacium dendroides. The sequence goes on from OX467088.1 coordinate 27,420,217, forward strand.
TCTCCCTTTTTGTGGCCCTGGTATTAGAATCCCAATTAGTTGGATACGGTGCTGGAGACAGTGTTCAAGCCTCTTACGTATGACACACGTCGGTGAGCGATATCCGTTCAAATCTACTATTTTCTGCATTTCAGAGCTTCGAGTGAATGCCTTGTACTTCTCTTTGAAATTGTTTACTAAATCGTCGTAGATAGATCGTGAGCCGGGTCAATCAACATAGTTTAGAAATTGCACCTGGAGAAATTGCACCTTGAGAGCAGATTCAAACACCCAGGCATCAATTTTCGGAATTGTTATTGGAGTGCAACACTGGTAAACGTAGATTGAAGTATTTCACGTCACTAATGAATAATGTTGAGTGTACAATAAGTAGATGAGAATGGCCCTTCCTATTGTGTACTTAACCTGTTTAATTTTTGTTCAATACTCGGGAGTGAAAGTATTGCAATTTATCTGTGTCATGCATTGTTTTCGCTACATGTGTACCAAGGTTTACACGCGCTTCCTCGATGTTTCTTGTTCTAGGTTCGCATTAAGGTCACATTGTTCAAGACACCGTCCATATGCTTTCTACATGTTCCTGTCTAGTGTATGTGCAAAGCTGAGTGGAGTTGACATATAATTGTTGGAAATATCAGTTTGTCAATCTGCTCCTCTCCTGGCTAGCATCCGATATTTTCTTCATAGGGAAAGATATCAGGATGTGTTTTCATGTTCTCCGTGTGATTACCACAGCTGCAGTACTAGGCTACATGTCCCTCATCTGGTTGTCATCAGGTTTGCAAGGCACCACAATGTGCACGAAGGGCCGTGCAATAGAGAGGGCCAAGGGCCATGCGGTAAACAAGCAGCAATGCCATGGGAGGCTCTGTGGAGCAGATGCATGGGGAGACTCACATGGGGCTTCTGTTATGCAAAGCCTCCTTCCCTGCGGTCCAGATTGAGCCAGTAAAGCGGCAGTTTTAGTTGAATCTGAAGTTGGAATCAACCGGACGACAGTCGGGGCAAGATGCCAACGTGAGCCGATTAATTGCCATGGGACAGCAAGTTCCAAGACCTCGTTCGAAGAGTAGGCAGATGGAAGCTTTGCAAACATTGCCCCGACTGTCTTCCATGAATTTGTGTAGAAATTTGCGACTCCTGCTCAACAATTTGCAGGCTAGTTACCAAATTGCGCACAATGCGATTCCTTTTCTGTCAAGTGCGAGCCCTCTTGCAGAGTTTTGGAATGCAATTTTGAAAGGGGCTTCTTCTACCACCGTTGGCCTTCCCTACTCTTTACACCAGTTTTGCAGGGGGAACCGATTTACATGGAAATCTCAATCATGTGAAGGAAGATTGCAGTTGGAATGAAAGATGCCAAGAGAAAGTCATATTGATTCAGGGTTGTGCCTCCGATTATCTAGTCCTGCTAATTCTACTGGTACTTCTCGTCTCCAAAGCGTGAGCGATCCTGCTTATTACATAAAGCTGCGCTCACTGATTTTTCGCTGTCTTCCACCCATCTCCAACTGCATCTCCACCTTCTCCTTCGTCATTCTTGAGTTTCAGAGTGGCCACTTTCATTGTTGAAGGCTCTTAATTTGGACGGAACTTGCACATGGCACGTTCTCCAATTACTATTGGAAGTTGTCACCCATCTGATATATGAAGGTGGATGGCAATTTCCAATTCAGCAAACTCATCTTTCTGCTTTTTGATTGAGAGAATCATCTTCACTCTCCCATTCGTTCTCTAGTGCATTAAGTTACTTACAAAAACATGAGGCCTCACACTGAAAAAGGACTAGAGAACGCTCAAGCGTCCGGGAGGTTCGAGAGCATTGTGGGATAGAATCCCAAGTCTAATAGTTCGTCACAGATGTTTGTATTTGTACTTTTTGACAAATCTAAGGTTGTAGAAAGAGGGTTTGTGTTATGAGTTATAATGCTTTTCTGACTATCCAATGGAATGGTGATAAATGTGCCTTGAAAACCAGACTTCGCATTATGGCACCTTATTGAGCTGAAGTTTCTATATGGCTCTATTCCTTGAAGCCTTCATTTGGACCGTCTCCGGTAACGAAGATTATGTGAAAGGAGAGGAGCGGTGTGTTGCTTGAAACTCCATCTTTAAAAAAATTTAAAAAATTAAAAATTGATTGTACACAGATGAATCGGTGCAGATGTATTCTTGCACATCAAGAGCTCAGAGAAGTCGATGGGAACTCTGGAATCGGTCACCCTTGCCGATTCAGTGGCAGAAACCAACCACACTCCTCCCTGCGGCACATTCTGCTTCCCAACCACGCCTTCAATGGGGCCGAGTCAGCTCGTGGGAGGGAGTTAGCGAAAGCAAGCAACCACCAAACACGTGAAGGCGGCGATGAATGCCTGTCAGTCTGCACTGGAGGCCTCAGTCAGACACTTGGATAGTGGCAGTTGAAGAACTGCACATGACGAGGTTTCCCCAACACGGAAGAAGGAACGGCTCTCAGCTCCCGAGTGCTTGCTATTGTAAAAAAAATCAAAAAAAAATCTGGATCTTGTCCTCATTTTTGAGTGAATTCAGATGCATTTAACGGCCACTTTACACTACAACCAAAGGTTGAGAGTCTGTAGGTTTCCACCAATCAAATTTTAAGAAACCAAGAGTTTGGACTCTCAACCCTTCACACTAAAACACACAAGTCCAAAGGCTAACGCCCTCCAATTACCTACATGGCAATAAATTGCCTACGTGGCGATGGACTCTCAAAAGAAGTTTAAGTTGGCTAAAAATGAAAGTCCAAACTATAGCCAACAGTCGTCAACTTATGATAATATCTTAACTATTAAATTGTTAAGAGTTTGAACTTTGACTTGGCCTTTAGAGGCTTTACACTATGGTTGTCTAAGTTTGAGATGTCATGGGAGTTCATTACCAAGACTTTGGGCTTGACCTTTGGAGGCTTTACACTATGGCCGGCCTTTATTGCTCATTTCTTTGGACTCTAAACAAAGTTTGGCCACTCAATCCCATAGCCTCTCGACTTAAGTGTGAAGTGACCCTAAGTACATTTTATTTTAATAAGAGCATCGCCAACCATTCACTCAGAGGTGGTTGGCTTGGTCCAAGAGTGTCCCCACCCAATAAATAATCCCCCACCACAGACCTAGCTAGAGATGGAAGGAGCCCAAAGATGAAAAAAATTGCACTCCAAATTGTACGGGAACATCCTCACTATGTTAGTTGACTTCATATCTTTTATATCAACGCATACCTTTTGTCATGCTAAAATAACTAAAATACTATAAACTACTTCTTGACTTATTTTGTTTTCTGTTTTCTATTGAAAAAAACAAATTGAAATTTGTCCAACTTACTTTGACAAGTTGTCAACCCACAGATGACTAGGGTGTTTGTTGGGCCGGAAGGAGTCCAAGAGCAACAAGAGCTACAGCTACAGGGCTCCATTCCCCAAGCCATGTTTGGAGGAATAGATGGCAAGTTTTAAGTTATAAAATCTTGAAGTTTTTCTCTCTTTTTAAAGAAAGTAAATTTTATTAACCCAACAAGGACGATGCCTCAAAGATAGGTACCTCATAAAATTGATTTAACCTCTAAACGCCCAAGGTTGTTTTTCTGTCAAAAAACACTCAAAATTGTCAATTTTATTGCATTTGCTCAAGGAAACAAAAAAAAATTCTTAAATTTAACATTACTAGGTTCTTGTACTTTACTTGTCTAAGATCATTTGAGAAAAATTTCATGAAGTTTGATGGTAAAGATTAAGAGATATTAGCATTCTAAGCTCATATATATATATATATATATATATATATATATATATATATATATATAAAACTAGCCTATGGACTTTGAATTTAAAATTTTTGTGTTGAAGAATTGATTTGGTACTCTAGGAATTATTTTTTTTTAAAAACACGTTAAAAATTTATTAAGTAGAAGTAGGTTTAGAAAAACTAAATCGTTAGTAGCTCTAAGATGGGACTAAAACGCAATAATTCCAATAGTGAGATTGTTTTAGCAAGCTAATTCAACCTTTACAAACAATTTTTTGGAAAAATTGTGAAAATTGCATTCAAAAATGAATCCTATAAGTTATTTTTTCAAGGAAATGCTCGAATTGCCTGAAAAACAAGATTGTTCATAATTTTTGCATCACTAATTCAAATGGAATGAATCAAAGCTTCACATATAGACAAAAGTATGATCTATAAGAAAAAAAATTTATTTAATTTCAAGTTTTTGTGGATTTATTTTTCTACCTACCAAATGAAAATTCGGGCTTTTTGTGGTATAACTTTTGCTCCTATGTACCAATTGAAATAAAAATGATATTACCACAAAGCAAATTAGTTTTTCTATCTTATAAGAAAGTTTCAAAAAAATTCACTAAAAATTGAATTCATAGGAACCTATCCAAATTTCATTTTGTCCCTTGAGGAAACAATGGGCCTTTAGGAATTAATTTTTGGACCAATAGGTGCATTATTTGTTTCTACAGTAATAGAAAATGTCATCCAATGGACACTTCGTGCCTCAATGTTGATTTAGGATTAAGGGATGCCTTCACATTACTTATACTAATGCAATGAATCAAATCTTTCCACTAAAATATTGAATAAATAAATTTATTTGAGGCAAGGGGGCTATCCCCCTCACATGTTTTTTGGTTTAGATGGCATAAGTTATTCTTTGGCACTAATTAAAATAAAAACTATATTTCCCAAAAGTTAATTAGCTTTCTTATCTTAAATTGGAGTATCAAAAACTCGTGACAAAATTTGAGATCATAGAAATTGGTCCAAACCTTTAAGAATTTCCTAAGGGAACTTATTGAACTATAGAAGTTGATCCATTATTATATAAACCTCCATTTCATGAAATTTGTCATTATAAATGTGTACATTTTTCAAATTCTAGATTTATTATAAATGCATGAGAAGTCCCTTACGAAAAAATTCATTGCAAAATATTCTATTTGTCATCCATAATTTGAACTTTAGAGAGGTTGGGATCTTGGGATTTAATCCCTATATTTTGAACATCTTTTTGTCAAAACATGTTCACACCTACCATTTCTAGTGCATTGAGTCCAAACTCAAAAATAATTTTTGGCATATCTAACCTTGTGATCTTGTTGTACACTAATAAGGGAATGTATGTAAGAAATTTCAAGAACTTTGACAACAAAGATTGCAAGATATTTGAATTCAAAGTAAAAAAAACATAGTTTTTGACCAACTAGTTTCTAAGCCTTAGAATCCTCTTAACTTTAAATTCTGCATTTCAAATTATTAATTTAGAAATTATTATCACAAAGAATTGAATTGATTGTCTAGGAAAAATTTTATCATTTATATCCTTTAAAAACTATTAAGTAGAAGCAGATATGAAATAAGGGAAAAATTGAATTGTTAATAGTTTTAAATGGAATTGAAACTCACTAATCTTAGTGGCGAACAATCAAACTAAACCTTAAGCAACTTTGTTTTTCAAAGATTGTCAAAATTGTATTAAAAAAAAATCCAATATGTAATCTCTTCAAGAAGATGCTACAAATGCCCGCAAATAGAATGAAGCAAATCTTTCTTTATAGAAAAAAATTACCTACTAAAAACGTATTTAGAAAAAAAATTATTTCAAGTTTTGTGGGTTTCATTTTTCTTGCCCCTTTTTAACTACCTTGAGCTTTGTGTAGCATATCTTTTGCTCCCATACACTAATTGAAATAAGAATAATGTTTTTAGAAAGTTTATCTACTTTTCTATCTTGAAAAAGAAGTTTCAAAACTAATGCCAAAAATTGAGATCACATGAGCTTGCTCGACCTCTCAAGTGTCCCGAAAAGGTGCACTTGGACATCTAGAGATTAAATGAAGTGGAATACTTCCTTACTCTTAATTGAAAGCATAGAGTGGCAAGGTCACCCTAAATGCTATAAATAAACAACACAACAAATTGATTTGGCATTGATAAGCAACCCTTTTTTTTAATTTCTAAGAAAGTGCCAAGATGGCAATCACTTAAAGCTTAAAATTTGATGAAGCATTGTATTTCTACATTTATTCATCTCTTGGATCAATAAACATTTTTCAATCATATACATACACTTTTTCATCCAAATTTGGAGATTTCATCCACATTTTTAATAGAAATGGAAAAAATTTAGCAAAAAATGATTATTTTATTTGACAAAAAGTAGACATTTATTTTGAAATGGTGCAATCTAGCCCCATGGTGCCAAAAATGAAGGGCTAGTAGCAAGGGCAATGTTAGTACTATCATACCATAACTAGTGAAGACTTGATCAGGAACAATCAATTTATTTAAGTTACAATTGGGTGTTCAGGAATAAAAATATTGTTCACGCTACTTAGAATATGTGAACATCACCCAACTACAATGGAACTTGATAATATTCCTTTGTGTAACTAAGTCAATAATTGATTATTTTGAGCTCATTGTCATTGTGACAAACTGTCACAATGAGCTCAAAAAAATTAAATACAAATTTTTTCATCCCTCTGAATTGAAAAAAAAATTAAATTGAACTATTTAATTTAAATTAATCAATTTAAATGAAATGAAAGTTTTTTGGTACCCTCCAATCCCACTCCTTTGTAATTTTCTCACAAGGAGGACACTTTCACTACATTTGAGGTATCCACATGTGGAGGAGTGTTTGTTGACCCCCTATTTACTTCTGAATAAACTATAATTTCATCCTAAGATTTTGAGCTTTGTTTAATAATGACTAAAGGTTTCTATTGACAAAATCTTCAATTCCAAATAACATAAGATATATTGTCTAGAAAGGGTTGAAAAATGAACTAAAATGGCATGTTCTCCAACTAAAATATTTATAGAGCTCACATGAAGATGACTATTGCATCAATATTCAACCAAAATTTACTTTCAATAGAAAGCTATTCTATAAAATTTCTTTTTCATTTTTCAAATTTTCTTTTCTTATATAATATAGAGGTGTGAACGTTATTTTCAGCTTTATGGTGTATCTTTTTTTCTTAAAAAAATTATAACTAATTGCTATTAGCATAAAAAAAATACCAATAATTCAAAACATAAACTTTTAAAGTAGTAAAATCAATCCGTAATTTTTTATTTATTTTTTAAATTAAATTTTAAGATGTATTACATGTATTACTTTTTCCTCCGCACGTGGGTTGCTAAAACGAGGATAGTGTCCTCCCCATGAATTTTCTAGTGGGGTGGGGGTGGCATTTGATATGAGATATATCCCTTATCTGTATATGTACCCCATATCCATATTAGATATAATACTTATATCCATATTTGTATCCGTATCCATACCTCGTATGTATCTTATATCCTATCCACTATTATTTTTATATCAATACAAATCTATATCTAACCACATATGTACCGTATCCATATCTAAAGTTGTTTTTCAAGATCAATGGCGAGGGGAGGGGAGGTTTTTTGTTTTAAAAAAAAATCAACGACTCTCAATTTTTTGGGAGGAGGGTAGGATCTAAGGAGGGAGGATTTTTTTTAAATCAACGGCTCTCAATTTTCTTGGAGGGGGAATGGAGGAACCCCGGGAGGAACATGAGGATTCACTCTTCTCACTACATTAGGACTTTAGAACTTGATAATATTCCTTTAGGAACGTTTTAGCCCAGGAGGAAGCTCTAGACTTTTATGGAATAAAATAAATTCAAATGTAAATTCAAAAGGGAAAGATAAAAGTTCTTTTCTCAATATTAATCCCTAGAGGACAATTGTTTGTTGTACGAACAATTGAAAATCGAAGTAGGTTCCTATGAAGTCAATTTTGGTTGGATGTCCACGAAATTTTTACATAAAATGTAAACATGTACCCTCTTGGTGGGAATTTAATTTTTTTCAATCCAGTGCTTGGATTAAAAATTATATTGCCTTGAACTTTTCTCGCAGTTTGAAAAACTTTAGAAAACTTTTGCAAAATTCCTCCTTCACTTTGAAATTTGTTTGGAATGTAACTTACATGATATAAGAAACAAATGAAAAAAAAATAACCATGTGTAGTGTAAAAATCTCACTTTAGGAAGAGTTAAAGGCTATTGGCCTTGTCAAGCAAGATTTAAAAAAAAATTCTACTAACTTCAAACATTATAATCTATCAATTTGTGAAGTTAAAGTTCTTGAAATTTTTTTCACACATTCTCATATTAGTCTCACATAAATTTGTACAATTGAAATTTGAAAATAATCTTTTTTTTCATTTTTTTCTCACTACCCTAAAACGTGGCAGTATGCAAGATTTCTACCTAAAATATGCCTCGAGGCTTTAGGGGTTAATGGTTATAGATAGTACAAAGGGATTGTAAAGGATTGTATAGAGATGTTTAGTTAGGTTTAGGAGTAAAAAATAGAGACATAAATAGATACATAGATGCATAAATGGCTTTTGAAAGGTCTTTTGGATATATTTACAAAATCAGTTGACATGTATATTAGTGTATTACCAAGATTTAAGAAAATTTTAGATCTTAAGATAAAATTGTCCATTAGCACACATATTTGCTATTGAGGTACTTTGGAGAAGTTATTTGTTAGCTCCCATATTTTTAAGAGATTGAAAAGTTTGAGAGAAGTCCATTGCAAAAAGAATGAAGACATTCTGAGAAGAATTGAATTTTTTATAATTTTTCAATGCTTAAATGTTAAACTATGAATAGATCCTTATTGAAGCATGAACAAACTCTTGTTAAAGCATGGGTTGATGTGTTTGCTCCCCAAGTGCATTGCCATCATGAAAAAAGGATACAAAAATTGTGATAGTAGGTTGGCTTTTAGCAAAAAATAGAAAGGTCTTATAGGTGGTAGAATTTGGGTGGATGGTGGTATTGGATAATTCTAAGGTGAAGGTACATAGAAGTGTCCATGTTTCCATTCTTGTACCCTAGATTGCCACTAAATGTGTCCGTAGACTTTCATTAATGTGTCTTTTAAATACTTAACTTTAATTCACTAATGCATTTGAAGAACACATACTTAACCTTGGTTTGTTGACTACTAATTTTTGTAGCTTTTGGTTTAGGATCTACCTATGTAGCAATTTGAATGGTCTAGGGAGTCTGCACTTTGAAGAAATCAAAGAAATTACATACCACATCCGAAAAATCTATTTTTTCTTTAATATTCATGATTTTCACTTGCTAATATTATATAAATATCATTTTAAGGAAAAGTACCTCCAACTATGTTGAATTGCTTATATTGACAGTTTAGAGTGTTTCCACCATACTTTATGTACTATATATAAAATGTAAGGTAACCGATCCATTTCCAACCACTTAAGCAATTACGCATATTTGGAGCGTAGATTTTTTGAGTGTAGAATTTCTTTCATGTACAAAAATAGAATGAATAGTTGCACTTTTGTCCTATCCACAAAAATTCTATGCATCTATGTATCTATTTATGTCTCTATTTTTCATTCTTAAATCTAATTACACATCACTGCACAATCCTTTACAAACTCTACTGCCATTCTCTAGGCGATCAATGCCAAAGAATCTTTGTCTATACTCGTGTGCATAGGACAAAAGTGCAACTATTCATCTTCAAAATTTTGTCTGAAAATGATAGGTTTTGTATAGTTGTTTGACTTCCAATGAGTGCTATAGAATTTTTTTAAACCATCTATCTAAACAATGCTAAAAAGGATGATTTCCATGCTCACAAGCCCATCTTCTAAGGTTTAACAATGTTATTGGAATTTCTATCTTGTAGGTTGCACCTTGGTTATATGAACAATGGCATTCAAATTAATCTGTCAATTGATCACATACCTTATTGAAAAAAGACACTATTAAAGCTAAAAGTGAATCAACATTTTAGAAGATATATAAAGTAGGATTAACTTGTTAGATCCCCAAAGGAGCCCAAAGACGTAACTATTTAATTTTGAACCAATACATTAAATTTGTTTAGATCTCAAACTCCGTGTCATTTGGGTGGATGTTAAAAATCTTACACAGCATTTAATGTTAAAAATCTTACACTGCATTGAATGTCATAAGAGTCCTTGCATTCTAAATTCAAGAAGATTTTAAAATACCACAATATACCCCGGGGATATGCTCAAAATAGGCTAATATATCATATTGCATGCCAAGACATAATAATATACTATTGTTTATTAACAATGCATGTTAATGCAATATGCATGTTTTGTCCTTTGAAAGTCACAAAGTTGTTGTGTGGCATTTAGGATTGAATGACCTTTTGATTTTGTAATCAATACATAAATTAGTATTTGATACTTGTATAATGCATTCCCTAAATCGTATTTGGATTTCATTTTTTAACTTTGAAATTCTAGATGAATTAAGAAAAAACGATACATAATCTTGCAATGTATTAATAGAAAGGATAGAATGTTTAATTGTACGTCTAAATTTTGTAGCACTAAAAGAAAGAATTTTATTTATCTTTATATAGGTGGATACATGACCAAGTCAAAAAGTAATGAATAAACTATCTAATCTCATGCCTCGCTATATAGTAAATCTATTGCAAAATGCATTGTTCTTGGCATTGTTGAACGCACTATTGAATGCACCAAATTTAACACACCATAAAACTAGAGAGTACACTTATACTTTCTATGTTTGGATTCTATGTATACACATAGATAATTTTATGTGTCCATAAAGAATAATGTTTTGCAACTAGGTATGTTTTTCAAGAGACATTTTAGGATTCAAAGAGTGAAAATATAGTAACTCTAAATGTGAGACTATAAATGAGTAGTGCACATTTCAAAATTACATATGCATTATGTTGATACTTAGTGACTATAAAATGGCACAAGTAGTTGCCTAATTCATAGGGGCTCTTACCTTAGTTATCTCTATTAGCTCAAAGGATTTATAGAATTTAGCTGAACAATTTAAAAAATATTCCAATGAGAAATCATTAGAGTATAAAGGCCAAACTTTATAAACTAAAGAATTGCCTTTGGGACATCTTCAATGGTCTGGTACAAATGCATTGCCATATACAACGCTAACTTTTTAATTTTGCTACTTTAGAATTAGAACTTGAAATTTCTATCATTGGAAGTGCTTTCAATAATACTTTGAATACATACACAAAACTCAAATTTTGTCATTACTTAGACAAATAAAACTAACCACTTCAAAATCTAGCTAAAAGACAAATAAAATTTAGTAGTCTTGTCAAATCATGCTTACCAAAGCACATTTCTCTCCAATTTGCATCCAATTTTACCAACCATTGGGTCTTTGTAAAGATGAGATTCCTAGGAGGGCTATTTGATTTTCCTTGTAATTGACCTTGTCACGTAGCTGAGTTCTAACAAGTTTTGATAAGTATCTTTGTAACTATTGATTGAAATATTCTACACAATTTCATCCCTCAAATGAAATGATGCGGAATATTTTATTTCATTTTGTTTGTGGGAAGGGAGTTTCTTTGATTGCTACTTAATGTTATGAATTATAAAACAAAAGTGCTTATTACATTAGGCATTAGAAAAGATTCAGGGCTTGAAGAGGGTTGCGAGTTCTCGAGCTCTTGGGAACTTGGGAATTATGCATTAGCAGTAGTATGACGTGGCCTAAAGACTGCCAAATCATATTTAAAAATTATTTAAAATTATTTAAAAAGTTATTTTTTGTATTTTAAGAATTTAATTTAATTAAATTCTTTTGGAATTTTTTTTGACAATAAGTTGTTCTCTAAATTCAAAGGAAACAACAAAGGGAATGGGCCTGAAACAATCCTCCACCCCCCCCAAAAAATCCTCTAATGGTTTCAAAAAATTCCACATGTGGAAGAATCTAGCATTATGAAATTGGATTCAAGCTTCCTCTTGATTGGATATTGTATGTTGGTCCTATTTCTACCTTGTTTTAAATATAGGTGTTAGATTTTTCAAAAATCATAAGTTAAATAAGTTCTATGTGGCTTGTAGATATCTCGAGTTGATCATAAAGTGCCTAAAATCAAGGACCATGAGCATGACTTTGTATAGGGCCATTGCCTCTAAAGAGGGATTTATGACAAATAATGGTTTAATGAAGAAGGTGGAGTTCAACAAGGATGGCCATTTTTTTGGCCATAAATCTCAGTGAGAAGGAGATTGTCCTATGTAAACCACCAATAGAAAATACATAAATAAATGACAATTAAGTAGATGTTGTACATATCATCCATTAGGGTAGATGGGAAACCCGTAATTCCTAGTGATAATAGTTTTCTCCACTATCATGGGATTACAAAAATAATCCGCCCGGAAAATGAATGGTGTAGTTTTGGATAGTGGTTTACGAGTTTGAGGATATTAGAAAAAAATATAAGACAAAATTCCTTAAAATACCAAAATTAGGGTCTGATAGAGTTTGGTGTCGTATTTCAGTGAACCACATTTGTACTAATTTAGTTAAGCCTTCCTCTAACAATCCATGTACAAACTAGGGAGAGCTTTACAAATAGCACTCTTGCAAGTTGAGAATCATTGAAATACATATGACAAAGAAATACATATTATATTTAAACTACAAGTGTTATATTTCACATGGGGTAAAAAAGACAATCCTTCTTGTGGATTGAAATATCATAATGCTTGATCATGAAGAGGTTAGAAATGTAGAAGTTGTTTAATGTTTTCAATCCTTTGTTCATAGATCAAACATATAATAATGGCCTTGTGAAAAAAATGACATAAACCATTGAAAGACAAGATTGCGTTTTTTGGCGACACAACTAGTTTGGGCAACTCACTACAAATAGAACTTCTTCTTTTTTTCTTAAATTTTCACAAAACATGTGCCCAACCCCAAAGAGTAGCTTTAAGGCACAACAATTTTCATAACTTTTGACTACATGGTTAAAAAGGCATTGCACAATATGTAATTTTTCATGCTTGGTGGGCAATTTGGGCAATTGTAAGAAATCACTTTTTTAAGAATTAAAATTTTGGATTTTGTTTCCTATATTTATGTATACTTAGAAAGCTTTGAATCATTCCACCTTCATTAATAAGATGAAAGCTATGAGGAGTTTCAATTCACAAGCAGTTATGAATTATCTACTAGCTCTAAATTAAACTTTGAAGTCTTTTATTTAAATTAATTTTCAGTATTTAGAAAAGAAAAGATAGAATCATAGGATGTAGATTGTTTTTTACAACAATACAACCATTGGGATTGGCATTTTTCAATTCCATAACTAAACAATCTACAATTTAGTAGTTTGAATTATTTTCTACTTCGTTCTACTTATTATATTTTTCCTATATGTTGTACAATTCCAAATGATCTAAAAATTTTCAAGCATGTAACCAACTTGCTTTGAAGAATGAATCCAAGGAAGCACCACCATTTTTGAGGGACATTTGTTCATACAAATTTGACCTTGTGAAGTGCAGCTTCTTTGAGTTTCGACAAGGTAAAATAAAAAGGATGTTGTCGCTTCAAATGCTAATATCTTGCATTCTTTGTGCTAAAAATTTCTGAATTTTTTTTCACATCTTCTCAAACCAATGGACTACAAACACATAGTCAAAACCCTGTAGGGGTTAATCTGCTCCCCAAGTAGCCAGCATCCAATATTTCCTTCCTATGTCAACAGGGAAAGATTCATATCAGGATCAACCTTTCATCGACATGTGTTTTCATGTTCTCCATGTGAGTAATTGCAATGTTCAGGTGTACAAGGAATCACAGTTTACACGAGGGCCCTTCCGCAGTAAACTCAAGCAGCTGCACTGTGAGAGACTTTGTCCCTTTGAATTGGCGCTCTCTCTCTCTGGTAGTAAGGTCCTAAGTGCTCAATGCTCCTCAGAGCTAATACATTTCAAACCGCTTGGTTTGAACTGTGGGAATGACACATGGAATATTGCCATTTTAATGAAATTTTTCATTCTATTAATGAAGCCCTACTAAGTTAGCGAAGGGATGGAATATCTAATAAATAAAAAAAATTCACCTTGTTTGAATATTGGAAGTATATCTCACTTTTTAATTTTCTTCTGGAACAATTGTACATAAGTGCATGGGTACCAAAGCTTTGACATATGGCTGCACTACTACAGGGATGACACTTGTATTCCACAGCTATAGGGAAAAAAAATTTACCTCATGCAAAATAAATGCAATCTAAGGTCTCTTCTAGCAATTCTTAGCATCCTTCTAGAGAGTCCAAATTTTCTCTAATGTGGCAAAAAAATATCACTATTTTAATGAAATATCTGTTAATGGGCCAACTGCTCCATGAGCTCCATGGACTTCAGTGACGCCGAGACACAATCTCTCTCTGATTTCGGACGGAGCACTAGGACAACGAACAAGGCGCCTTCTCGTCGGATCTTGGACGAGGTTGAGCAGAGCTAGTTGCTGGAGCTGCAAAGGAGCGAGATCCACCACCCCATGGTCGACTTGGGATGCGTTGCTTGCAGGAGAGAGTGGTTCTGGTGGTTTGTATTGATCTTTTGCGGTTGCGCTGTGCAGGTGCAGGTGGGGGTGGGGGTGGTGGACTGGAGGTTCGGGCGCAACGGGGTTACGGGTTTGGACGCGCAAGTATGGAGAGGTTGTGGGGAAGGCGCTTGTGTTCTTTGATATTCAGAAATGTAAGCTTGTGTGCTCTGCTGTGAGTTTTGAGTCTTGTCGCGATTGTTTAATGGTTGATTGACTTTACCATACAGTGGGATGTTATTGCAAATATCGTACACATGCCAAGGACTGGTCTGTACTAGTTTCTTAGTCTGTGGGTACTACTGAAATTGTACTATTTTGGAAATGATGAATACTAATGATGAATACTAATGGAGTTGGCTTCCAGAAACAAAAAGAAAATCAAGGTTTTCTGAAAAAAGTTGTGAACTTTCTCAATTTGAGTTCACTTGTAGGTTTGCAGCTATAACATGGAAAAACACAGTTGCCCATCTCCGGACAGTTCAAATTCCATTGTCCATTGTCTGCTTCACCTCTACCTTCACCAACTAGTATAAAGTGAGCTGTCTCATTATTGGAAGTGTCCGGTTAATATAGGCATGTGTACGATATAAGGGAATTTCAATTCTATTGGCAGTCAAAGATTTGTGCTTCTTAAAGGCAGACACTGTAAAACATAAATCTATCTCTCACCTCTATTTGCACTCACGGTTGGAATGGACTTAGCAAGATTTTCGAACTAATGGTAAGTAAGTCCATGATTCTATTGTTTTTTAAGCAAGTGTTTTACGAGCTTCTGGCAGCAACCATCAAATCTTCTATTGGCGAGGATCCTCGGCATTGCTAGACGGTCAACTAATCCACAATAGCACAATAGCAGTAGTGAACCTCACTGGCGGATTCTACAACACGGACGACCACCTCAAGTTGGGATTCACATGCACCTACGCCATGGCGCTCTTGAACTAGAGTGAGATTGAATACAAAACCAAGTTCCAAGGCATGGGCGAGCTAGACCATGCCAAGGAGCTCATCAAGTGGAGCACGGAATATTTGCTCAAAACCTTCAATGCAACCCATCTACTGCTAAACATAATCTACTGCTAGGTTCATAAATGGTTGCATGAATATGGACCAAGTGCTTGCTTGGGAGCCTCTTGGGCTCCTAAACCCGTCTTGCTTTTTGTAGAGAGTTGTAATTGTTCTACAACTTCTTTAATAAATGGTTAACATGATCTTCTAAAGCCACAAGGTTTGAACCAAGGTTGAAATGGAGAACACTTCAAGGAGCACTTGGGCAAGAAAGATTTCTTTAGTTTATTGCATGCATGTTTTAGATGTTGTATAAATGAACTATGTATGAATCTCTAGAGTGTTTCCTTGGAAACAAGTATTGTAGATATGCTATTGACCATGCATATTTGGTTTTCAAATGTTTTTTCACAAGGTGGGTACCACTTTTTTAACTATTAAAAAAATCGATCTATCAATGAGATGAAAGTATTGTGGTAAAGTGAAATGACAATTGTATTTGAAAAGTTGTGACCTTTCTACTATCAAGTTTACAACTATATGCATCAATATGTGATCAGTGTGCCCTCTACTAAATGTGCATCTTAAGTTTCACTATTGAAGTTACAATAGGAGCTATAGGTTTCACTTATGGCTGGTGGACCACCCACTTTATTGAATAGACATAGATTTTCCTAGAAGAGAGCTACATATGGGATACGGAGAGTGAATCCTTCCTTAGATGTAGAAATGCTCAAACAATCTTTAGCCTATTTCCAACAAAATAGAGCTTGTACCTAAGGTCTTTGTTGCCATACCACTAGATTAGAAACATATGTTGACCATAACTAAGAATGTGATAAAATCCAAAGATTTCTTTGAATTCTTTAACAACCTAGTAGATCCCCTCCCATCACTCATAGTGTAGTGTAGTGGCAACTTCTAGTGCTTCTAGCTATATATAAGAGTCATAAAAGATCTCTACTTTGACCCAAAACGCTAGAATTAGAGAAATGGGGATTTGCTTCATGCATACACCACTAAAAAAGAGAGGTTGATGGCCAACACAAGGTCCCAACTTAACCTCTAAAGGAACATTTGTCGCTTTAGGGGAGAAGTAGAATTTTAGACAGGTACCTATAGTTTCATTTTTTGTCTTCAATTTTTAAATTTTCTTTTCTAAAGATTAAAAAATTGATTAGCTCCATAGGAATATAATTTTTTTCAACTGGGATCAACTAACAGAAGTTATACTCAAAACAATGGATAGGGGGGGAATGAGGTCAGGAAACGAATTCAAAAATTTGAATTTAAAAAGATAATTCTCATAGATTATGTTTTTGTCTACATGGAAAGCTTTAATTCATTCCATTTGAATTTTTTATAAGAAAGTTGTAGACAATCTTATTTTTCAAGCAATTAAAGCATCTTCTTAAAAATAACTTGTAGGATTCATTTCTAAATGCCATTTTTTCATTTTAAAAAAAAAACTCCACATGGTTTAGTTCACTTGCTAAAACAATCTCACCATTGGGATTAGTGCATTTTAATTCCATTTTAGAGATATTAATAATTTAAATTGTCCTTCTATCTCATACCTATTTCTACTTGATAATTTTTTAAGGTATAAAAATTAAGTTTCTTTTTAAGTTTTTTTTCCCCTAGACTCTCAATTCAATTTTCTACCATAAAGATTTAAAGCTCAAAACTTTATAGTGCAAAAAATCAGAGTTAAGAAGGTTCAAAGTCAAAAAATCTAGTCCCTCAATGTGTTGAAAAACTTGTATTTTTAACTTGAATCAAAGGTATCTTGCAATCTATGCGGTCAAAAATTTTGAAATTTTTTCCACACATTTTTCATACTAGTGAGGTGTAAGACCCTACAGTTAGATGTGCAAAAAAAATAATTTTCTAAGTTTTTTACCCTTTTGCTATAAAAATGGTAGTTTTGAGTGGTTTTTGGCATAGAAAAGGTCTTAGTCCAGTAGGGGTTAAGAGATCCATCCTGGACAAATGGGTGGAATGCTCCCGACCACCTTACCAGCCCCAGTGGTCCCAAATTTGGCACCGATCTAACCACAGAACTGACAGAAGGAGGTTGGGTACCTCAGGTTGGTCATCCATTAGGCTGTTGTGGTGAATAGCTGGAGATTGTTGCGAAACTCTTCCCTGGAATTGATCGACATCACTTGTCCATATTTTGCGACCGTGGCTTGGACGAAACAATCCTTCACCGATTTGTGGATTGTAAAGCGACCAGCCGTGCTTGGGACTTTGCGCTCACCATTCGAGCTTTACCTGGCCCTCGTGGTCCCGCCGGTGTCATGCTGTTGATCGCCTTCCCGGCAGCATCGCCTTCTCGGGTCCAATTTGCCCCAGAAACTCCAAGCCTGGATCCACAATCTCAAGCCTGGATCCACAATCTCAAAGCCTGGAGCCACAGTCTCAAAGCCTGGAGCCACAGTCTCAAAGCCTGGAGCCACAATCTGGTCTCTTGTCCAAGGCTCAGTAGTATGGGTCTGCTGGCTGAAGAGGAATGATGCGGTTTTTAACCAAGTCACATGGCCACAGGTGAAGGTGGAGCAAGTGATATGGGAAGCTACAGTTGGTCGCGGACGTTCAACATGGCTTCGGACCATCTCTCTCTCTGTGACAGTCACCCAGCGAAATTCACAAGTTTTTCAGTAAGTGTGGCTTCGGTCACCATTCTTGGACTCCCGGGTGCATGAAGTCCTTCTCGTGGAACCTGAAGAAACTCGTCTATGGGTCCTTCAACCTGGCTTTGTGTTGCTTCTTTGATCTCCAAGGTTTTGGCCCTCCGCTTTCTGCTGTTTGTTCTTGGTTATTTCTGGAATAAATTTCAGCTTTAAAAAATATATATGGATTTAAGAAGGATTTCATAATTTTTGACATTTTTTTCCCTCAAAAACATAATTATAATGATTTTTTTTGTAAAGATTCTTTGTGTCCCATTCTCATTCTGTAGGTAAACCAATTTCCAACCATAGGTTGCTTACAAAATTGATGTAGGTGATCATTATGGCTTTCAATGTACATGTTGTAATCGTTTTATGCTTTCAATTTACACCTTTAGGACATTTCCATTGCCCCTCTTGGCTAGCTAAACTATACATGAGCTAGCACCAACAATATAACTGATCAAAAATGGAAGAGTTTAAACTGTGAGAATGAGAATGAGTTGACGGTTAAAAATGGGTTGACTTGTTTATGAAGTTCCACCTCAAGAAGAAGAAGCTTAGATTGCTTGCCTTCTTGGAAGAGATTATCAATCTTCAAAAAATAAGTTATAAGGTAGAAGGTCCTTAAAGCACTCTAGGTTTAAAACTGACCACCTCTTCAAATGTACACTATTAGTACATATTGCTTTTTTATCATATCCAAAATCTTCAAATAGTTTACATTTTAAGGGGTGGATGCATTGCTTGTAGTAACCACTACATTTCAACTTCAAAAATTTGTAATTAGTTCTACAAAGCTTGAAAAATATAAACTGACTTGGATTAAATGCGGGATTAAATGACAAT
This sequence comes from Climacium dendroides, assembly GCA_950106755.1. NCBI lineage: Eukaryota > Viridiplantae > Streptophyta > Bryopsida > Hypnales > Climaciaceae > Climacium > Climacium dendroides. The sequence continues at coordinate 27,439,207 of OX467088.1, forward strand.
TCTATTTTGCTTTTGAAGAAATTTTACTAAGAAATATTTCTTTGTTGAACCTCCCCAAATTAACCCCTAAAGTCCCGTTGTTCCCTCAAGGGACAAACTAGATTTTTGGTAGGTTTTGATGGTCTGAGTATTTGATGTGATTGTCTAAAACTTTTTGTGAAGATAGAAAAACACATTAGCTTTTGAAGAATATAATTTTTATTCAACCCATACCATGAACTAAAGTTATAACACAATAAGTCCAAATTTTAGATTGGCAAGCCAAAGAAAACATCTAAAATTTAAAAATTTAAAAATTTGTTTCTCATAAATTGTCTTTTTATCTAAATGGAAAAGTCTAATTTTTTTCCATTTGGATTAGTGATGTAAAAGTTTCGTACAATCTTGATTTTGAGGTAATCAAAACATCTTCTTGAAAAAATAACTTGTAGGGTTCATTTCTATGATATTCTATATTGTTGAGAATTTTTGTATTTGCTATAAATTTCTTGATCTTTTCTTCAAAATTCATGCTAATTTCAAATCTATCACGACAAAATCCTAAAATGTAATAACTTATAGAAGGTATGTGACTTTTGGAAAAATGGTAAATATTATAAAATCAAATAAAACATTCATATATAATCTACTAAGCTTCTCTAATCCAAATGTCTTTGCATTGAGAAAATGTTTGCATTCAAAAAATGTTTGCATTTAGATCACAGATTTTCCATAATTTTGAGTTTGAACACTTTCAAATTACCAATTATCTTTTGACAGCTTTAGCTGAATTCCATATTGTATTGGAATTGAAAACGAGTTTCTACAAGTTCTATAGTTTGAAATGTATTCGTTGAGTTAAATGATGGTTTCACTTCTATATGTGTAGGAAAGAATTACATTTAAAAAGTATTGTTGTCATGTTGTCAAATCAAAAGCAAGTAGCCCAAATAACCAAGTCCTATGTTCAAAATAGTTTTCCAATTTGTCTCCCCATTTTACACCAAATCTCCTAAAAAAATTCAAGTCAGCCAGCACTCCTGACTCACCTTATACACATAAGGTAGTCGATCCATAAACAGATCATTTAAGGAATGAAACTGAATTTTGGTCAGGTGAAACTTCTCAAAATATTTTTCATTAAATTTTCCTTGAAAGAAAAGAGGAATTGGCATCTAACCCAAGTTGTTTCGTATTTTTTGGATCGTTTTTGAATTACTTATGAATTTTCAAACGAGATGTGGTATAGGTCCCTATTTATGTCCCTAGGGCTTCCATGAACTATTCACTTGCAAATTGTGAAGATAAATGGGAAAGCAAAGAGTAGAGTGTGATTGGCTCTTGTCATGAATAATGTTTTTTTCTTTCCATTCATTCAAGGATTACAAAGGTCTATGTAAGAACCACTTCATATCCATTCACAACCACCTATATATATATGGGCAATTCTTAATGCATGTTCATATTTTGAGCCTCCTACTTTATTGCACACTTCCTTGTAAATTCCAATTTTTTCCTAATCTTTTGAGCAAGGTTTGGCCAATTCTAGGTGCATGGAAGTGCACCCTAATTGGAATGAATTGTCACCTTGTAGAATATTTCAAACCCAAAACCTTTGTTCCTACGTTGCTTGTCATCTTCCATTGCAACACTAGCAATGGCTATGGCTGAGAGAGGAAAGACAAAAACGCCGTTACAATGAACCACACATTTTGGCTATATGGGCAATTTCGTTAAAATGGTGAAATTCCTCTACTTTGGCAGTTTTTATAGTTCAGAGTGGGCAATCTGAAGTGTACAAATATCCTAGATGTTTAAAATCTATAAATTTTTTAGATGTGTGAAATCTACATTAGTGCTAGATGTTATTTTTACAATTCAGATCATACGCTCTAAAATCTATAATATTCCTAGATTTCTTAAATCTAAAGGATTTCAAGATTCTTAAAAACTATACCTATCCTATATTTTTCTTTTACTATTCAGAGCGGGTAGTCTGAAAATGGCACATGGAATACCGCCATTCTAACGAAATTCCCCATCTATACTCTTCAGCTCTACAGAAATGGAGTTTCCTTAGTTCAAATGCATAAAATTGTTTACCAACGCTAGGGGGTTCCTTTTGCTCCATATAGAAGCAGGAATCCTCGGCGCTTGCCACATATGCATTTACTATAGCCATCATTCAACATGGCCAATCTAGAGGTGTCAAGCTTTGTCAAACTTTGTATCAGCCACCAGATCAGAGAAGGAAGACCATCTGGCTAGCCAATGGTTTTGCTTGTATTATAATTGAATTGCGTTGCCAAGGATAGAGGGGAATTATCCTCCCTGACAAGGGAAGGTAGGAGCCCGGTTAACAATCTCTTCTATTAAGACAACAATTTTGTTTTGTTTTATTTTGTTTTGTTTGTTTGTTTGGTTTGTTTTGTTTGTCACGTTGAGATCTCCTGGACCGTGCGTCCCCCAGTCACGTGCTTGGTGCCGTCGAAACAACCTTGGTGAGGAGGGGTGCATTGGCTTGGTTCCGTGGCCTCCCAACCTACGGTGTGAAAGTTGTGCATTTTTGAGTCATTTTTGGTTCTAAAAAATGAGAAAATTACTCTTACTTTTGTTTTGACTGTGGCAACGACACAAGACACACGTAATTGGTACCGTTGGAAAGCCCTCAGTGAGGAGGGGTGCACTGCCTTGGTTTCGTGGCATTTGGAAGTATGGCGTGAAAGTTATGCATTTTTGAGTTATTTTTATGAACTAAAAAATTAAAAAATTACTTTTTCTTGTATTTTGGTCACAATTTTGGTACTGTCGGAAAACTCTCGGCGAGGAGGGGTGCACAGGCTTGGTTTCATGGCATTCCAACTCACGGTGAGAAAGTTATGGATTTTTGAGTTGTTTTTGGTTTTAAAAAAATTAGAAAATTACTTTTACTTTTGTTTTGATTGTGGCAACGCCACGGGGGCACTCTAGTCCTCTTCGATGGGAGTAAAGAATCATTTCCATCCAATAGAAATGAATCGTACAAAGGGCTGCTGCATATGGGATTATGGGTACCTCCACCTTCCCTTGCTGGGTTGCACTCACCAGGACGTTGGGAGCTTCGACCTCCCAAGTAGGGTTTGTCCGCATGGCCCGGAGCGACTGTTTAAAGTTCAAACCCAAATTAGCTCAGCAGATTCGTCGCAGCGGCGGCCCCCACATTCGCACGCGTTTCCGCACTTGGGTTTGGACTGGACTGGTTCTGTCGGCATTTTCTTGTCCTCCAGAGAAGCATTTGTGTCGGTAAATGATGTGTGGTCCCTTGGAGGTTTGGGGCACATAATCTGCTTTTCACAAGGTGCTCTTCGCCAGACTGCGTCACGCAGCTTTGCAAGTATTTGTGGTTCTCTTGATGTCATTAGATCACAGCCTCTCCACCCTGTTCTTCCATGTTTACCGAGATGCCGTTTCATTTTCAATTTTCCATGTTTCCGGCATCAAGTGTAACCTAGTGTTATGTGAAGAGAAGAAGCGGTGCGGGACCAGCTTGATGCTGTAGAACTACCGTGACTCAGCGATTGGAGACTGGGCACGAAGAATACTGTTCTCTTTCCATGATTCCCGGCAGACCTTCTCATTCGGATTGCATCGCGATTTTCAGTTTTGAACACAAGATTTGAACCTCGCTTCACTTTGTTTCTTTCTTCTGCGATGGTTGCGCCACATCTGAAATCAGTGATCTAAGTCAGTCTGCACAGCTCGAATACACTGTTTCGAGCATGAGTGGTTGGTAGATGGAGCCCTCTCGTGTGACCAGAGAGAATCTGCAGCCTAGGATGGCTTTCCTGGGAGTGAGAGCGGCCGTATGAGTGGTTCAACTTCGACACATGATGGCGTGATGGATATGGCCACGCTAGGTTTGCAATTGCTACCCTGCGGTGTGGGAGCTTCGGACGCTCTAGGGCTTGAGGTTGTGGAAGAAGCGGCTGCTGCTTCTCGAATTTGCCCTTCTTCTTGAGACGCTCTACCTTGTGGAGACTTCTTCCCCGGTAGCAACTAGGGACTGTGTTTTATCATTGTGTGAGGTTGTGGAAGACGCCGGCGCAAGGGTTTGTACGAGGTTCTTCATCTACAGTGAGTCCAGCCTGTTTAGCAGGTACTTCCTTCTCCTACTTTCTAGTGTTTCAAGTTGCATGATTCGCAATGAGAAGATGTTTCTTTGGCTCTTTGCAATTGTAGTTTTGTTCGAGACGAGTCCAACATTTTGGTTGTTTTAAAGCTGGTAGTTTGCATGACTCCAAGTTTAGTTACAGTTTATGTTTCTTCTGATACTCTTTTTGTTCCTAGGGTCTAGACCCTTCCAGCTGTTTTATCGAATCCAAGGTATGGTAGTGCCGTCGGTGTGTGCATTTCTGAATGTTTGGAAATTTTATCTCAAGTTGTGTTGTTCTTCTGCTCAGTTTTTATTTGTTGTTTGGAAATATATAGGACAAAAATTTACATTTAAACTTCATGCTCTATGGATCGAATGGAAAATGATAACAGCATCATGTGTGGATAGAAATATTATCACAAGGAGATTAGAAACGTTAACCCTTAAAGTTCCATTGTCCCTATGGGGGACAAAGTGCATTATGGGTAGGTTCATGTAACCTCAATTTTGATGTGATTTTTTGAAATTTTTTTTCTTGAGAAAGAAAATCACATTACCTTCGTGGGAATAAACTTTTTATTTCAATTGCTACTTTGGGAGTAGAAGTGATGCTATAATAAGCTCAAGATGGGAAGATCAAACAACAACAAAATTCACAAAATCTTGAAATTAGTTTTAATTTTTTTTACAAAATATATTTTTGTCTATCTAGAAAGTTTTGATTCATTCCATTTGGATTAAGGTAACTACACCTAAAATTGCACAAATAAGCAATTCATCATGATTGTCATTATTGTATTGAATTTTTGTGGTGGGATTTTGTTGGAAGTCGAAAGTGGATTTTGGATTCTCTAAGAATGTATTTTTGGACACCATGTGAATATCCTAGGAAATTTTGAAGTGCTGAAAATAGGGTTTAGAATAACTAGAATAGTGGAAATATGTTTTAGGCAAGAATCTAACATGTATAGTTTTAGAAAGTGTGTGATTTAAAGTGTATTTACTTTAGTGATGAGAAGTTATGGAGCTTCTTGTTTTGTAAGCAATCTTAAGAACTTTCTCAAAAAATAACATATTGAATTCATTTTAAGACTCAATTTTGGCAAGTTTCAAAAAAATAGTTCTACAAGGTTAAGTATGCTTTCTAGAACAATCTCATTATTGGGATTAGTGTGTTTGAACTTCATCATATACCTATTAATGAATTAGTTTTTTCTCAATTTCATATTGACTTCTATTTCCAAAAGAATAAATTAAATTCTTTTTCCTCCTACACTTTTACCTCAAATTATCATCATAAAAACTTTATAATCAAAATGTTAAGAATTGAAATCAAATGATCCAATTAAGGAATGTGTTCAAAACCTTGCTTTCTTCACTTTAAATGCAAATATCTTGCAATCTATGTTGTGAAAGCTTTTTCTCTACACTTATATTTGTCTAGAGCAAGATCTTGTGAGTAGACATACCAGAAAAACAACAATTTGTGGAAGTCTTTGCTCTTTGTATTGAAAATGGCAACTTTGAATGTTTTTTGATCAAAAAAGGGCCATGGGTCTTTAGGGGTAAATACTTTCTATCCTTTGTTTACATATAAAACATTATTGATAGTCATGTTTTAAATATAATGTTACAAGAAATAATATATATAACTATATGAAGTTCAACCATTTTCAAATCTTCTTTATAATTTTTTTCAATAAAAGTTGTACTGTGCTTTTTTGTGAAAGTTCCAATGTAGTTGAGACTCATTTCCATGAATTCAACAAGAGAAATACAAGTTTTGCAATGAACTCCCTTGTTTGGAAACTTAATCTAATATTCATAATTAGTTTTTCCTAAATTAATCTTTTTACTTAATTAATCTCTAAATTCTCCAATGTGCATATTTGGGATGATGAGCAAAGTGCTTGAGGCCAATATATTGTCCAAATGTTCTTGAATTTGTAAAAGATAATCTTTCTTTATGACCAATTTGAAGTTATTGTGGTAAATCATACATTCATACAAAGACATAAGCAAAAAGTTCGACAAATGAAAAAAAGATTGAGGTGTTTGTAAAAAGATTAACCCCTAAACATCTGGACTCTTTTCTAGAATTGATGATTTGGAGAAAATCAATATAAAGTGCTATTTTCAAGAATATTTTAGAAGTGATATACAAAAGAAAGTTGTAGATTTTGAATTTTAGATTCCATCTATACGGTTAGATTCACCAATGCTATCACCAATATTTTTCTATAAATTTGGAAAGGGAAATTTCAAAATTCCTTCTAAATTCAATTACAAGCAAGATATTATCATTTTTTGAGCAAAACTTATTGGAATGAATTCAAAATGAGGTTCTCTTGACATGGTGATTTTTTTTAAAATTTTGTGTTCTTTACATCTATGACCTCATTTTTGCAAATCTAGTTTTGACCTAGAGTCAAAGCAATTTGACCACTTGACACACTTTAGCATTTGTAATTTTAAAAAAATTTGTATTTTAACAACCTCAAATCCAACCATTAGATAAGACAAGAACTTAATAAAGTATCACCAAAAATTAGGATGACTTTCATCCAAGCAAGAACAAAACAGAAACAAGAACTTCAATTTGTTCATTGTCCAAAAAACGGACGTCGGAGCTCTCCACGGTTAACCCAACCTCAGTGACTTTTCACCTCACAAGGAAATATTGGAATTAGTAAGTTAATGAGGTTTTAATTAATTCGAAAGTTCTGTCTACAACGAAAATGTGATGCCTTGCGAATTTAGAAGTTCACGTCTTTTTCTTATGCAGTTGTTTGTTGTCATTACTTGTACTTGTGAATTCTGAACTTGTCATCATACTTCAATTTTTCTAAACTTGGAATGATTTCTTCATTTTGAACTCATCTATTGTGCTGTGTAGAAAGGTTGACGAGACTTCAAAGAAGTAGGCCGATGGAATCCGAGTATGAATCCTGTGACTTTGAATTGGAAGAGTTTCATTCGAAGGATCATTGGAGCTCATTGCTGTTGGAGGAGATCGACGAGGAGGGTTCGGGTATTGATGATGATGTTCGAAGTAAGGCAGAAGACAACTTGGAAGTATTTCGGAGTCTTCAGGGGCAGTGGCCTGGTGGATTCTTTCAAGTCATGGGAGATGAGTGGGAGGTGGGAATCAAGATTGCAGAGGGAGCCCAAGCAGAGGTATTTGAAGCAGAACGGACATTGCCTGATGGCACCAAGGATAAGTGGGTGCTGAAAATTTTCAAAGATGAGATGGATTTGCGAGTTCTGATGAGAATGCTTCCTGAAGGAATTCTGAGGAACCTTGAACCCAATGGTCACTATTCAAATGGCCGTTCCGTTTCATTATATGGTCTAATGATGCTGCAAGATGGAAGCATTGCGATATTGATGAAGCGATACTGGGGTGATTTGCGACGTCTTATTGATCTTTCAATGGAACGCAATAACAACCAAGATTTTCCCTTTCCAGATATGTCCATGGTTGTGCAAATCATGCTGGACATTGCCTTGGGAATACGAGCATTGCACGAGGATGATATTGTACATCAGGACCTCAAGGCGGCCAATGTGTTCATTTGGCCCCACGTAGACGATTATGATCCAATGCATGGTGGAAAGTTTACATGTCATGTTGCAGATTTTGAGACCTCGGTTGGGGTTGTGGGAACAAGCTTTTGGAGGGCACCTGAGATATTGGATGCTATCAAAAGTCGACGTATTGTGGAACAACCTCATTTGTTTTCTAAAAAAGTAGATGTATATTCTTTTGCTATGACCTGTTACGAAATTCTAACAGGTCGTATTCCTTTTGAAGGAGTTAAGACTTATAAATTTGATGTCGTTTTACGTGGTGAACGACCTCGACTACCAGAATCTATTGATCCTTGGATAAAGAAATTGGTGGAGATGTGTTGGCATGAAGATCCTTTGCAAAGGCCATCGTTCGAAGAAATAGTGGACATTATTCAAGCAAAATCAGGAGAGGTAAGAGAGTGTGATATCCCTACACCGCGTTCATCAACATGGGAGGATCTCAATGATCCCCGAGTCCAGAGGGACCAAGATCAGAGTACAGAGACCCTTGACAAATTCCCAATCTTGATTGAAATGTTGGCATCTGCACTTCAATATTGTAAGGAAGAAGTTGGAAAAATACAAAGGTGCAAAGATCAAGTAGGAATGTTCAATTCCCAATGTACACATCTTGTTACCTCTCTATCATCCGATGCAGACAAAGTATTTCATCGATTTCAACAAGTTCAACAAATTTTGAAGCAACCGGTGATTTCAAATGCACATAGGCAACGGTTTGAGTTGGATTATTGGTTTAAGTGTGTTGCTTTTGGAATCCACTCCTTGGTTGACTTGACACGCAATTTTCAAATGGTGGTGGAAATATTATTAGAATGTGGTGCTGAAGATTGGTTGACGATGGCACTTCGATATAGTGCCACGCCCCCACACCTTGGAATTCCAAGGTGGTCTATTTTCGACCTTGCCCTTCAACAATGTCAGTGGAGTATGGACATTGCACACCTTGCCATCCAAGAAATAACTAAGTTAGCCAATGGTTTTAACGATTGGGAGTTCAACGATCCAGGATTCCAATGGTGTGAAGAACGTCAAAGAGCAGTGCTTCAGAATGCAAAAGAACTCTCTAGCAGTCTTGGGGTTACTGTAACATTAGAGGCAAAAGATAGAGGTGAACTGGTCAATAAACTTGAGAGGTTTTTAGACGAGGTTCCCTCAAAGAGCTCGCAACTTAAAGCTCATAAGAACAAGGTCAGACTTGCATCTTTTATAAAGGCAAAGCTAATTGGGCCCACTCCTGATGCAAAATATTGTCCCTATACATTCCAAATTGACCGTCCCGTAAATCTCGTGTCGACGAGTTCAGCTACGGCAATATGGTGTGAAAGAATATTGTGCCATGTGAAGAAGATCAAGGGAGCACGACTTGAGTTGAGAGAGATAATGGAGAAGGATGCAGCGCCCCTAGCAGCAGTGCAACATCCCAATGTTGTTTGCCTCATTGGTTACACAATTCAAATTTCGGGACATGGCTTGACAAAAATTGTAACGAAGTTCAGGTACTCATTCAAGAGAAAGCGCCTCCATGATGAGGCCACTGGCGCGCTCGTCATGGAACTCATGGAAGGCGACTTGCGGAATTTGATGGATCAACGGTGTCCCAATCCAGGTCCAGGTTCAAGGCCCTTTCCTTTGCTCGTTGCCCTTCATATTATGTTGCAAATTGCAGAGGCGTTGCGTTTTGTACACGAGCACAAAATTTTGCACAGGGACTTGAAAACCACAAACATTTTGTTTAAGAGTGCAAGCAGTGGAGCTTCACCGTCATTTCCAACCTTGGATCTGGACCGCATCCGGGAACTAGAGCTGCTCTACTTGCTTACCCCCGAGCGATTCTACACCGTGAAACTGGCAGACTTTGGCTCGGCAAAGTACTCACCCGACGAATCGAGCCACGTTGTCGATGCAATTTTTGGCACTCCACGATACATGGCTCCGGAGATGTTTTACAATCCAGAAGCGAAGGTGGCGTACAATTGGTCGTGTGATGTGTACAGCTATGCAATGACTTGTTCTGCAATCCTCACGGGCAACGAACCATTCCACTTCATCGAAAAATCCACAAAATTCGACGTCATGGCCTCTGTAGTGCACAGAGTGGCCGAAGCCCAAGTCAGGCCAGACTTGGGCTTGGGATACGCACTACCTACCTTGAAAGCTCTCATTGAGAGGTGTTGGGACAAGGACCCTTTGAAGCGGCCCCCTTTCTCTGAGATCTGCAAAGAGTTGTGGGATTGCAAAGTTAAGGCCACCATATCATGCCTACAGAGACGGTAGGCCTAGCTCACAATTAAGCTTGGTGCCTGCATTTCACATGGTCAAACGCAAGAGCAGGACTGAAGTCTTATTCTGAGGTAAACACTGAGAGATCTTATTTTAGAAGATTCAGTAATCTGAATGGAGGTATCATCTTAGTGGTATTATCCTTAGCTCGGCCCAAAGCTATGTTAAGATTGAGCAATGCTCTCCCTTTTTGTGGCCCTGGTATTAGAATCCCAATTAGTTGGATACGGTGCCGAAGACAGTGTTCAAGCATCTTATGTATGACACGTCGGTGAGCAATATCCGTTCAAATCTACTATTTTCTGCATTTCAGAGCTTCGAGTGAATGCCTTGTACTTCTCTTTGAAACTGTTTACTAAATCTTCGTAGATAGATCGTGAGCCGGGTCAATCAACATAGTATAGAAATTGCACCTAGAGAAATTGCACCTTGAGAGCAGATTCAAACACCCAGACATCAATTTTCGGAATTGTTATTGGAGTGCAACACTGGTAAACGTAGATTGAAGTATTTCACGTCACTAATGAATAATGTTGAGTGTACAATAAGTAGATGAGAATGGCCCTTCCTATTGTGTAAACCTGTTTAATTTTTGTTCAATACTCGGGAGTGAAAGTATTGCAGTTTATCTGTGTTATGCATTGTTTTCGCTACATGTGTACCAAGGTTTACACGCGCTTCCTCGATGTTTCTTGTTCTAGGTTCGCATTAAGGTCACATTGTTCAAGACACCGTCCATATGCTTTCTACATGTTCCTGTCTAGTGTATGTGCAAAGCTGAGTGGAGTTGACATATAATTGTTGGAAATATCAGTTTGTCAATCTGCTCCTCCCCTGGCCAGCATCCGATATTTTCTTCATAGGGAAAAATATCAGTCTGTGTTTTCATGTTCGCCATGTGAGTACCCACAGCTGCAGTACTAAGCTACATGTCCCTCATCTGGTTGTCATGAGGTTTGCAAGGCACCCCAATCTGCACGAAGGGCCATGCAATAGAGAGGGCCAAGGCCCATGCGGTAAACAAGCAGCAATGCCATCGGAGGCTCCGTGGAGGAGCAGATTCATGGGGAGGCTCAAATGAGGCTTCTGTTATGCAAAGCCTCCTTCCCTGCGGTCCAGATTGAGCCAGTAAACCTGCAGTTTTAGTTGAATCTGAAGCTGGAATCAAGCGGACGACAGTCGGGGCAAGATGCCAACGTGAGCCGATTAATTGCCATGGGACAGCAAGTTCGAAGACCTCGTTCCAAGAATAGGCAGATGGAAGCTTTGCAAACATTGCCCCGACTGCTTTCCATCAATTTGTGTGAAAATTTGCGACTCCTGCTCCACAATTTGCAGGCTAGTTACCAAATTGCGCACAATGCGATTCCTTTTCTGTCAAGTGCGAGCCCTCTTGCAGAGTTTTGGAATGTAATTTTGAAAGGGGCTTCTTCTAGCACCGTTGGCCTTCCCTACTCTTTACACCAGTTTTGCAGGGGGAACCGATTTACATGGAAATCTCAATCATGTGAAGGAAGACTGCAGTTGGAATGAAAGATGCCAAGAGAAAGTCATATTGATTCAGGGTTGTGCCCCCGATTATCTAGTCCTGCTAATTCCACTGGTACTTCTCGTCTCCAAAGCGTGAGCGATCCTGCTTATTATATAAAGCTGCGCTCATGCATTGATTTTTCGCTGTCTTCCACTTCTCAACCTCCATCTCCATCTGCATCTCCATCTTCTCCTTCGTCATTTTTGAGTTTCAGAGTGCCCACTTTCATTGTTGAAGGCTCTTAATTTGGACGGAACTTGCACATGGCACGTTCTCCAATTACTATTGGAAGTTGTCACCCATCTCATATATGAAGGTGGATGGCAATTTTCAATTCAGGAAACACAGCTTTCTGCTTTATGATTGAGAGACTCATCTTCACGCTCCCAACGCTAATGATTCATCTGCGTACGCTCCAAAAATTTAAGAGAAGAGGGAGTTTCAAGCAACACACGACTCCTCTCCTTTCACATAATCTTCGGTACCAGAGACGGTCCAAATGAAGGCCTCAAGGAATAGAGCCATATAGAAACTCCAGCTCAATAATGTGGCATAATGCGAATTCTTGTTTTCAAGGCACATTTATCACCATTCCGTTGGATAGTCAGAAAAGTATTATAACTCATAACACAAACCCTCTTTCTACACCCTTAGATTTGCAAAAAAAGTACAAATACAAACATCTGAATGAACTATAAGACTATAAGACTTGGCATTCTGTCCCACAATGCTCTCGAGCCTCCCGGACTCTTGAGCATCATCTAGTCTTTTTTCAGTCTGAGGGCTCATGTTTTCGTAAGTATCCTAATGAACTAGGGAATGTGCCGGTGCAGATAGATGTATTCTTGCACATTAAGAGCTCAGAGAAGTCGATGGGAACTCTGGAATCGGTCACCCTTGCCGATTCAGTGGCAGAAACCAACCACACTCCTCCCTGCGGCACATTCTGCTTCCCAACCACGCCTTCAATGGGGCCGAGAGCGAAAGCAAGCAACCACCAAACACGTGAAGGCGGCGATGAATGCCTGTCTGTCTGCACTGGAGGCCTCAGTCAGACACACTTGGATAGTGGCAGTTGGAAGAACTGCACATGACAAGGTTCCTCAAAGGAACGGCTCTCAGCTACCGAGTGCTTGCTATTGTTAAAAAAACATTTAAAAATCTGGATCTTGTCCTCCATTTTCGAGTGAATTCAGATGCATTTAATGGCCACTGCACACTATGACCAAAGGTTAAGAGGTTGTGGGTTTCCACCAATCAAATTTCAAGAAACCAATAGTTTGGCCTCTCAACCCTTCACACTAAAAGGCACAAGGACAAAGGACAATGCCCTCCAACTACCTACAATGGCAAAAAATTGCCTACATGGTGACGGGCTCTCAAAGGAAGTTTGGGTCGGCTAAAAATGAAAGTACAAACTATGACCAACAGCTTTCAACTTATGACAAGATCTCAACCATTAAATTGTTAAGAGTTTAGACTTCGATTTGGCCTTTGAAAGTTTTACACTATCCCATCCAAATTGAGAGGCCATGGGAGTTCATTGCCAAGGGTTGGGACTTTAGATTTGGCCTTTGGAGGCTTTACACTATGACTGGCCTTTATTGCTCATTTCTTTAGACTCTAAACAAAGTTTGGCCACTCAATCCTTTAGCCTCTCGACTTAGACAGCCATAGTGTGAAGTGACCTTGAGTATGTTTTATTTCAATAAAAGCATTGCCAACCATTCACTGGGAAGGTAGTTGGCCCAATCCAAGAGTGTCCCCACCCAATAAATAATTCCCCACCATGGACCTGGAAAAAGCCTAGAGATGCAAAAAAAATTGCACTCCAAACAATAGGAGATCATTCCCTCCATGTTGGTTGACTTCTTATCTTTTGTATCAACACATACCTTTTGTTGTGCTAAAACGACTAAAATACTATAAACCACATCTTGAATTATTTTGTTTTTTGTTTTTTTTATTGAATAAAATGAATCAAAATTTGTCATGACTTATTTTGATGGGTTGTCAACCTTCATATGGCTGGGGTGTTTGTTGGGCCGGAAGGAGTCCAAGAGCTATAAGGCTCGGGTCATCCCATTCCCCAAGCCATGTTCAGAGGGAATAGATGGCAATGTTCTAAGTCATAAAATCTTGAAATTTTTGTCTCTTTTTAAAGAGATTAAACTTTATTAACCCAAGAAGGACGATGCCACGATGATAGGTACCTCATAAAATTATTTAACCCCTAAATGCCCAAGGCCATTTTTTTGTCAAAAAACACTCAAAATTGCCAATTTTATTACATCTACTCAAGGAAACAAAATTTTAATTTAATTTAATTTAACATTAGGATCTTGTACTTCACTTATCTGAGATCATTTGGAAAAAATTTCATGAAGTTTGACAATAAATATTGAGAGATATTAGCATTTAAATCTTATATTTATTTATTTTTTGAACACTAGCCTATAATTTCAAATGACTTTGACCACCAGTTTTGAAAAAAAAAATTGCACTATAGACTTTGAATTTTTTTTAAATTTGTTGAAGAATTGATTTGGTATTCTAGGAAAAAGAATTTTTTTTTAAAAACACTAATTTTCATTCTTTAAAAATTTATTAAGTTTAAGTAGGTTTAAGATTGAAAAAAAAACTAAATCGTTAATACCTCTAAGATGGGATTGAAATACAATAGTCCCAACAATGAGATTGTTTTAGCAAGCTAACTTAACCATTACTAACAATTTTATAGAAAAATTGTGAAAATTGCAATCAGAAATGAATTCTATAAGTTATTTCTTCAAGAAGATGCTCAAATTGCCCCCAAAACAAGATTGTCCATAACTTTTGCATCACTAATTCAAATGGAATGAATCAAAGTTTCACATGTAGACAAATATATGATCTATAAGGGGGAAAAAATCTTATTCTTAAATTTTTGTGAATTTATTTTTCTACCTACCAAATGAAAATTTGGACTTTTTGTAGTATAACATTTTCTCTAAAGTACTAATTAAAATAAAAATTATATTATCACAAAGCTAATTAGTTTTTCTATCTTATGAGAAAGTTTCAAAAAAATTCATTGAGAATTGAATTCATAGAAACCTACTTGAAATTCATTTTGTCCCCAGGGAATAATGGGCCTTTAAGGATTACCTTTTGGACCAATAGGTGCATTCTTTGTTTCTACAATAATAGAGAATGTCATCCATTGGACACTTTGTACCTCAATGTTGATTTAGAGTTAACCCCAAAATGACAAAGAGGACAGAAAGTGTCCTCACACAATTTGAACTCCAGTTCAAAGTGTTGTAACTTTTGTATCCAAGGTTCAAATTCAATAAAACTTGTTGGGAAAGTTGTGTTCTCCCCTCTAGTTTGTGTGACGAAAATTTCAGATCAATCCAAAATGTATTGAGTTTTGGAGGGCCAATTGAAGTTCACAGCTTCAATTTGAATTCACCAAACTGCATCTAGGGCTGCAACTTTGGGGGCTTGGATCTCTTTTGTAAAACATTAATTTTCAATAAAATTTGTTGGGTTTTGTTCCCCTTGAAGTCTAGTTATTGTGGTAAAATTTTCATGTCAATCCAAGTTGTTGTGAATGTTTGGGAGCAATTCGAAGTTCAACATCCTGGCATTTTGGGAGTAGAGTGAACTTCGGTGGCCTATTTCTTCTTCATACAAAGTCCATTTTCAATAAAAAAAAATTGGAAAAGTTGTGCATACTAGTCAAGTTTGTGAGGCAAAATCTCATGTCAATCCAAGAAGTAATGAGTGAGTGGGAAGCATTCTAGTAGTAGTAGGTTCAACCTTAGATGTGTTTTTTTCAATTTTTCTTGCTGTTTTTTGACATTTCAAAGTTGTTCTTTAGACACAATGAGTCTATTGAATGAATAAAAAATTCACCAATGTGTTTGTATTCTAGCTTTGAATCATTTTGTAGTGTAAAGTTTTTCATTTGAGTAGGTTTAGAAAACAAATTTCACCTCCAAATGTGTTTTTGGGAAAATTTCAGCATCTATTTTTGACACTAAAGCATTATAATCTTGCAATCTACATGGCCAAATGACTTCAAATTTTGAACATATCATCTAAAACATATACACTACAAGATTGTACGGTTGAGATTTATATAACTTGAAGATATCTAGACCTATAGAGCTTCAAAAGCAATGATGTTTTTGAACCTTGGATATCGAATGTCACTTTGGGGTTAAAGTATGTCTTCATATTACTTGTACTAATGGAATCTTTCCACTAAATCATTGAATAAATAAATTTAGAATTAAATTTATTTTGGAGGAGAAGGGGCTCCCCCCTTCACATGTTTTTTGGTTTGGATGGCATAACTTACTCTTTGGCACTAATTAAAATAAAAACTATATTCCCACAAAATTAATTAGGTTTCTTATCTTAAAATGAAGTTTCAAAAATTCAAATCTCGAGATTATAGGAACTGGTCTAAACCTTCAAAAGTTGTCTATCGAAACTTACTGAACTATACAGGTTGACCCATAATATAAACCTCCATTTTATGAGATTTGTCATTATAAATGTGTACATTTTTTAAATTTGAGATTTATTATGAATGTATGAGAAGTCATCTAGGAAAAAATTCATTGAAAAATATTCTATTCATCATCCATAATATGGACTTCATAGAGGTTAGGATCTTGGGAGTTAATCTCTATATATTGAAGATCTTTTTGTCAAAACATGCTTACACCTACCGTTTTTAGTGCATAGAGTCCAAACTCAAAAATAAGTTTTTGGCATATCTAACCTCATGATCTTGCAATAGACTAGTAAGGGAATGTATGTAAGAAATTTCAATAACTTTGACAACAAAGATTGCAAGATATTTGAATACAAAGTACAGAAAACATAGTTTTTGGCAAACTAGTTTTTAAGCCTTTAAATCCTCTTAACCTTAAATTTTGTATTTCAAATTTTTAATTTATAAATTTTTATCACAAAGAATTGAGTTGACAATCTAGGAAAAAATGTTGTTATACTTTAAAAAAAACTATTAAATAGAAGCAGATATGAAATAAGGGTAAAAATGAATTGTGAATAGTTCTAAGATGGAATTGAAACACATTAATTCTAATAATGTTCAATCAAACTAAACCTTGTGCAACTTTTTTCTTTGAAGATTGTCAAAATTGTGTTAAAAAATAGATTCAATACGTAATCTCTTCAAGAAAATGCTACAAATACCTACAAGTAGAATGAAGCAAATCTTTCTTTATAGAAAAAAAATGATCCAATATGTAATCTCTTGAAGAAGATGCTACAAGAGCCTACAAATGGAATGAAGCAAATTTTTCTTTATAGAAAAAAATATTACCTACTAAAAACATATTTAGAAAAAAAAATTATTTCAAGTTTTGTAGGTTTCACATTTCTTGCCCTCTTTCAGCTATTTTGAACTTTATGTAGCATGTCTTTTGCTTCCATATACCAATTGAAATAAGAATAATATTTTTAGCTTCTCTATTTTTCTATCTTGAAAAATAAGTTTCAAAACTAATACCAAAAATTGAGATCACATGAGCTTGTTTGAATTGTCAAGTGTCCCGAAAGGGTACACTTGAACATTTAGAGGTTAAATAAAGTGGAATACTTCCATACTCTTAATTCAAAACATGAAGTAGTAAGGTCACCCTAAATGCTATAAACAAACAACACAACAAATTGATTTGGCATGTACAAAAATGATATCTCACTTTGGATAGGCAATCATGGAAATATAATGGACACTTGTGTTATGTGACCTATAGCAATTTGTAGAAAGCATAAATGAGTAGAGGGATTGAAACTTGGAAATAAATAATCATGACAAGCACACCTTTTTTTAAATTTTTGAGAAAGTGTCAAGATGGCAATCACTTAAAATTTGATGAAGCATTGTATTTCCACATTCATCCATCTTTTGGATCATTATACACTTTTCAATCATATGCATACATTTTTTCTTCCAAATTTGGTGACTTTATCCACATTTTTAATAGATATGGAAAAAATTTAATGAAAAAAGATTACTTTTATCTAGCAAAAAGTAGACATTTATTTTGAAATGGTGCAATGTCAGCACTATCATATCATAACTAGTAATGACTTGGTCAGGAACAATCAATTTATTCAAGTTACAATTGGGTGCTAAGGAATAAAAATATTGTTCAGGCTACTTAGAATATGTGAACATCACCCAACTACAATGGAACTTGATAATATTCCTTTAGGAATGTTTTAGCCCAAGAGGAAGCTCTAGACTTTTATGGAAGAAAAAAAATTCGAATGTAAATTCGAAAGGATAGATAAAAGTTTTTTTTCTCAATATTAACCCCTAAAGGACAATTGTCTGTTCAACAGACAATTGAAAATCCGGGTAGGTTCTTATGAAGCTAATTTTGGTTGGATGTTCATGAAATTTTAACACAAGATGTGAACATATACCCTCTTGGTGGGAGTTTAATTTTTTTTCAATCAGGTGCCTAAATCGAAAGTTATGCTGCTTTGAACTTTTCTTGCAGTTCAAACAACTTTGGAAAACTTTTGCAAAACTCCTCCTTTACTTCTGAATTTTTTTGGAATGTAAGTTACATGATATAAGAAGAAAATGAAAAAAACCATGTGTAGTGTAAAAATCTCACTCTAGGAGGAGTTAAAGGCTATTGGCCCTATTGGGCAAGGTTAAAAAAACATTTTTTTTTGCTAACTTCAAACGTTATAATCTTTCAATCTGTGCGGTTTTTGAAATTTTTTCCATACATTCTTATATTAATCTCATACAAATTTCTATGGTTGAATCTTGGAAAAAATCTTTTTCTTTTCATTTTTTTCTCACTACTCAAAAACGTGGCAGTTTTCAAGATTTTTGCTTGATATCCTCGGGGCTTTAGGGGTTAATGGTTATGGGTAGTATAAAGGAATTGTAAAGGATTGTGTAGAGATGTTTAATTAGGTTTAGGAATAAAAAATAGAGACATAAATAGATACATAGATGCATGAATGGCTTTTGAAAGGTCCTTTGGATATATCTACAAAATGAGTTGACATTGTATACTAGCATATTACCATTTTAAGAAATTTTAGATCTTAAAGTAGAACTACCTATTACCACACATATTTTCTATTAAGGTACTATAGAAAAGCTATTTGTCAACACACATATTTTTAAGAGATTGAAAAGTTTGAGACAAGTCAATTGCAAAAAGAATGAAGACATTCTAAGAGGAAGTGAATTTTCTATAATTTTTCAAAGCTTGTTAAACTATGAATAGCCCCTTGTTAAAGCGTGGGTTGATGTGTCCGCTCCCCAAGTGCATTGCCATCGTGAAAAAGAGATGCTAAGATTGTAATAATGGGTGGGCCACTAATAAAACTAGAAAGGTCTTATAGGTGGCAAAATTTGAGTGGATGGTGGTATTCGACAATTCTAAGGTGAAGGCACCCAAAAGCGTCGGTGTTCCTATTCTTGTATTCTAGTCTGCCACTAAATGTGTTCCTATTCTTGTATTCTAGTCTGCCACTAAATGTGTTCCTAGACTTTCATTAATGTGTCCCCCAAATGCTTAACTTTAATTCACTAACACATTTGAAGAATACATATTTAATTTTGGTTCACTTACTACTAATTTTTGTACCTTTTGATTTAGGATCCACCTATGTGACAATTTGGATGGTATAAAGAGTTTATACTTTGAAAAATCAAAGAAATTACATGCCATATCTGAAAAATCTATTTTTTTTCTTTAATATTCATGATTTTCACTTGCTAATACTATGAAAATATCATTTTTAGGAAAGGTGACTCCAATTATGTTGAATTGCTTATACTAACGGATAGAGATGTTTCCACTATACTTTATGTAGTATATGTAAGATGTAGTACTTTGCTTCTGGTAGTGTAATTTGGTCGTAATACTTGCACCATAGTATTGTGATAAACATCATGATTGTAGTATTCTTGTGATAAGCAAGCTAGTATATAATTGATAGTGTTATTGGATTTTCTATCTGGTAGGTTGCACCCCAGTTATGTGAACTATAACATTCAAATTAACTTTGTCAACTAATTACATTTCTTATTGAGAAAAGACACTATTAAAGCTAAAAGTGAATCAATGTTTTGGAAGATATAAAGCAGAATTCATTCGTTAGATCTCCAAAGGAGCCCAAAGAGGTCACTCTGTGTAATTTGGGTGGATGTTAGAAACCTTGCACTACATCAAATGCTATAAGAATCTTTGCATTCTAAGTTCTAGAAGATTTTTAAGTACCATAATATACACCAAGATATGCTCAAAATACACTAATATACCATATTGTATACCAAGACATGATAGTATATATTTGTTTATTAACAATGCATGTAAATGCAACATGCATTTTTTGTCCTTTGAAAGTCATAAAGTTGTTGTGTGGCATTTAGGATTGACCTTTTGATCTTGTAATTAATACATGAATTAGTATTTGATGTTTGTATAATGTATTTTCTAAATCATATTTAGATTGCATTTTTTAACTTCGAAATTCTAGATAATTCAAGAAAAATTTGAATAGAATCTTGCAGTGTGTCAATAGAAAGGTTAGAATGTTTAATTTGACGTCTAATTTTGCAACACTGAAAGAAAGAATTTTTTTTATCTCTATATAGGTGGATACATAACCAAATCATAAAATAATGAGTAAACTATCTAATCTCATGCCTTGCTATATACTGAATCTATTGCAAAATGCACTATTGAATGTACTATTGAATGTATCAAATTTAACACACTATAATACTAGAGGATACACTTATACTTTCTATGTTTGGATTCTATGTATACATGTAGATAATTTTATGTGTCCATAAAGAACAATGTTTTGCAACTAGGTATGTTTTTCAAAAGATTTTATTGGATTTAAAGGATGAAAATATAGTCAATTTAAATGTGAGACTATATATGAGTAGTATGCATTTTAGCATATGTTGATACGTAGTGACTACAAAATGGCACAAATAGTCACATGATAAATAGGGTCTCTTACCTTAGTTATTTCAATAGTTTAACAATCTCTTCTAGCTTGAAGGATTTATAGAATTTCAAATATATTCCAATGTGGAATCATCAAAGCTTGAAGTCCAAAACTCATAAACTATAGAATAATCTTTGAGGCCTCTTCAATGGTCTGATACAATTGCCCTGCCAAATACAACTCTAACTTTTCATTACTTTGGAGTTAGAACTTAAAATTTCTATCACTCGAAACGTGTTCAGTAGTACTTCGAATAGGTATACAAAACTCAAATTTTGACATTATTTAGACAAATAAAACTAACCACTTCAAAATCTAGCTAAACGATGAAAAAAAATCCAGTGGTCTTGTCAAATCATACTTACCAATGCACATTTATCTCCAATTTACACCCAATTTTACCAACCATTGGATCTTTGTATAGATGAGATTCCTAGGAGGTCCATTTGATTTTCCAATCTCAAAAAGAAAATGAGAAAAAATCAAATATGCTCAAATAATGATTCTAAAATAAAATTCTAAAAGTGGGTGTTGCCCCCTATTTATAAAAAAAATACAAATACTTCACTTTCTGATGCCCAAAACACCGAAATATCATTTCGGTTTCAAAAGATTTTCAGGGTCAATGTTTGGAATGAAGGATCCAGAAATAGATAGGGGGAAGTCATGGGCTGATTTTCAGATGCAGTACATCCTTGTTTTCACATCTATTCACTTCCCAAGACTTTTCAAGATTTCAGAGAAGCAACGGTTATGGATACAATGACGGTTATGGGTGCTCCTACCTTAACTCGGTACTCATGATGAATTAAGCATGTGCCCCCAAAGAAGGGGCCGGTGAGGTCATGATTTTCCCATTGAAGGCCGTTGTGTACTTCCAATAAGGCCGAGTTGCAGCTCATGACTAGAAACTCATGTCCACCGCACCCACTCACTCGAGAAGGCAGGGCAGGTGATTTAATACAAGCACGGTCTCTTATAATTCTGGAATTCACTAGAAAGATGATTATCATATCATGTGGCATGCAATGATCCGGCTCTTCTTCCCTGCCTGACGCAATCAAAATGGGAATCATGAAGCTCCGTCCCCCGGGAAGAGGAAGCTCGATGGCCTAATTAACGTAGCTGACCCATTTTCGGCCACTCAAAAGCAATTTTGCATATCTAGAGTGGTGTTTTCTTGAGCGAAGAAATTTTCCCATGTACAGA
Organism: Climacium dendroides; assembly: GCA_950106755.1. NCBI lineage: Eukaryota > Viridiplantae > Streptophyta > Bryopsida > Hypnales > Climaciaceae > Climacium > Climacium dendroides. Next base: position 27,460,953 of record OX467088.1, read on the forward strand.
AATAGAGTTTAGAAGGATTTTATATTTTTTCTTAGAATTTTATTTCTCAAAATATAATTATTATGAATTTTTTAGTTGAAGATTTTGTTCAATATATTCTTGTCATGTAAGGTAGAAACATCCAATTCCGTCCTTGTACCTAAGGCCAGGGAGAACTGACACCCTCATTGCCCCAGACAGGGTTAATTGTGAAAAAAAACTCTCTCTTTTTTTCCATGATTTTTTTATATTTCTACACTGCTCCTAGCTAATTTGGGGCCGCTGATTGCAGATCTGAATTCAGAATTTGAAAAAAAATCATCTGATTGCAAATAGAAAATTCCACGGCGTTTTCCCAGGGATAAAAACGGGACAATGAGGGGGTCAGTTCCCCCGGCCCTGTACCTAATCCTTGTTTCATAGAGTATCCTTAAAGTGTCCCTAGAGTTCCATTAATGTGTCTTACACATGTTTAACTGTGATTCACTGACGCACTTAAAAGACACGTACTGAACTTTAATTTGTTGACAACTGAATTTTGTGCAGTTCAAATTTGGGTGAACCTATGGGTTAGTTCTAGTGGTTTAGAGACCCACCACTATGAAAAATCATAAAAATTATATATCACATCGAAAAAATCTATTTTTTTTAATATTCATGATTTTCTCTTGCTAATATTACAAAAATATTAATTTTCAAAAAATAGGCCTCCAATTATACTAAATTTCTTATTTTGACATTTTTGGGTGCCTTCACCTTAGGTCCTCCTATTTCAACCACAGGTTGGTTGCAAAATCAACCAAGACTACAGCCAATCGTAACGCACCACAACTGCATTGAAGATTGTGCTTGAAAATTAATCTCCTGCTTTCTCCTACTGATTGGAAAGAGTATAGTCTATATGACAGGAATAAGTCCCTAGTCAGAAATGGGTGGGCTCGCTTACTCTCTACTTTGGGGATCCTTTTGATGATATTTGCTCTCTCTCCACTACCAAAACAATCAAACCTCAGGAAAAAAACCCCAAAAAAACACCCCATAAAAAAACACCTCATAAGTTATACAATGAAAAATCATGACCATAAGCTTACCAATAAACTTTTGTTTTGTTTGATGTTGTCCATCCATGAGCTTACCCCCAAAGTGCTCATTGCAAGAAATTTTCTGTGTGTTTCAAGGAGGAAAAAAATAGTGCTCATTACAATCATATGCCATGTAAGGTAGTATGCTCTATAAGTGATCATGACATAGAGGTACATTTTGCTTTCTTTAATGTATCAACCGTGTACATTTTAAGAGGTGTACTCTTTTAGTGATGACTATGTTTTAGCTTAAAACAATTGTAACTAATTACAAGAAGGTTCAAAAAAATATGAAGCAACCCATTAGATTAAATGCCAATTTCATTTTCCTTCCTACAAAAATTTACTAAAAATTGTTTCAAAGAGATTAGCTCCCTGAAAAGACAATCCATTCTTAAATGGTTGCTTTAAGAACATACTACCTTAACTTGCAACAGACATTTTGTAGTGAAGTTGTTGCTTGTGAGTTGTTAACAAGGGGATATGGACAAATATTTTTTTAAGAAAAAGGAGTGTCAATTAAAAGGAGAAAAGGGAAGAAAAACAATTAGTGTACTTTGGCAACTAAGCCTAGGTAGTAAGCTAATAGAAAGTTGTCATTCGGGCTTGTGCAAAATATTGGAGCAAAAGACCCCATTCCTACACCAAGTATTTATAAACACTTAGCAAATTACGATTTTCATAGGCGGACATATTTGCACGCCCCAAGTGCAAGTGTTTGAATCTAAATTAAGCATAAGTGGGGGATATTCCTTGATTTCCTTCTACTCAATTTTTAAAGTGCTGAAAATAGATATTCCTGAAATTGACCATAGACTCTCATGAATAGGGGGAGTACATTTTAGGTGTGACTATGTAGTGGCTAGTTTTAGAAAGTGGTTGAAATTAGGTGTAGTGACCCAAGGATATGTTTAGACCTAGCCCTAGGAGATTTTCATTTGGCAAGTAGAAAAAGAATTCCACAAAAATTTGAATTTAAATTTTTTAACATTTTTTTCCTTGTAGGTCATATTTTAGTCTACATATGAAGCTTAGATTCTTTGCATTTGAATAGTGATGTGAAAGTTATGAACAATCTTGTTTTTCAGGCAATCGAAGTATCTTTTAAAAAAAATAACTCATAGGATTCTATTTCCAAATGCAATTTTCATAAATTTTCAAACAAAATTGTTTGAAAAGGTTAACTAAAGTTGCTTGCTAGAACAATCTCATCCTTGGGATTATTGTGTTTCAATCCCATCTTAGAGCTATTAATGATTCAATTTTTTCTTTCAATCTTGGACCTACTTCTACTTAACAATTTTTTAAAGAATGAAAATCAAGTTGTTGTTTTTTGAAATTATTTTCCTAGACTTTCAAGTCAATTTTTCAACACAATTTTTTTTTAATCCAAAGTCCACAATGCAATTTTTTTCACAAATGGTGGTCAAAGTCATCTAAAATTGCAAGCTAGTGTTTAAAAAGAGAAAAAACCTAAACCCTAAACTTTGAATGCTAATATCTCTCAATCTATATGGTCAAACTTCATGAAAATTTTACCATGTGATCTCAAACAAGTGAAATACAAGATCCTTCGGTTAGATTCTTGAAAACACATTTTTTCCCTTGAGCAAATGTAACAAAAATGACAATTTTGAGTGATTTTTGATAGAAAAATGACCTTAAGCCTCTACAACAATGCAGTGGTTCTCATGATTTTAGTTTGGCACTTCAATGTTTGTTTTGTTTGTTGGATTCTTGTTCTGCTACGGATGAGGACAAGGTGTGTTGAGCCTTTGTTTCATAGGAAGTTACATTAATTTGTATAGTTTGTGGAGTGGCTTCTCAATCTAGTGTGGATTTTCGATTCTAAAGTAACAAGCTCTGAAACTGTACAGGCTCTAAAATCGCCAATATCTTCAAATGTACATTATGTGTACATATTGCTTTTGCATAGCCTTTAGCAGTGTACAAACAATGTACATTTTAGGAGGTGGGCGAATTTCTAGCCCTATGCCATTTCAACTTAAAAATTTCATAACTAATTCTACAAAGCTCCAAAACATATGAAATAACTTGCGTTAGATGCTAGTTTCATTTGTTTTTTAAGGAAAATTTACTAAAAGATATTTCAAGAAGCTTTGCCTCCTCAAAATTTAGTTTCAGTTCTTAGGTGGACAATTTTTGGATCTATTACCTTATTGGAGAAACTGATAGTGCTTGCATTGTCTAGGAGCTTCTATAGGTGAAACACTTAGAGCTTGCTCATCAAAGGAAGAAGATAAAAAAGAAAAAAGAAAAAAAGAAAAAGAAAAGAGAGACAGTTTGCAAACATTAACCCCTAAAGGACCATTGTCCCTTTGGAGGACAAATTGGATTTCGAGCAAGTACCTATAGGCTGAAATTTTGTCATGATTTTTTGAATTTTTTTTAAGATAAAAAAACCTATGAGCTTTATGGGAATATTATATTTTTTTCAATTGGTACCCAAGAACTAAAGTTATGCCCCAATAAGCTCAAAACATGTGAGAGGGGGCAGCAAAAAAAATTCAAAATTTTGAATTTTTTTTTTCTGAATTTTTTCCTCATAGATTATATTTTTGTCTACATGGAAAGCTTTGATTCATTCCATTTGGACTTGTTATGAGAAAGTTATGGACAATCTTGTTTTTCGGGCAATTAGAGCATCTTTTTGAAAAAATAACTTATAGAATTCATTTCTGAATGCAATATATACAATTTTTCTGAAAAAAAATTACATGATTTTTTTTGCTTGCTAGAACAATCTCATAGAACAAAAAATTGGAATTAGTGCATTTTAATTCCATCTTAAAGATATTAATAATTTAGATTTTCCTTCTTTTTCATACCTACTTCTACTGAACAATTTTTTTAAGCATGAAAATTAAGGGGGGGGAGGTGAATTTTTTTTCCTGTAGACTCTCAACTCAATTTCCCACAATAAGGATTTAAAGCTCAAAACTCTATAGTGCAAAAAATTAAGTTCAAAGTCAAATAATCCAGTCCCGCAAGGTGCTGAAAAAATTGTTTTTTTCACTTTAAACGCAAATATCTTTTAATCTATGCGGTCAAAGTTTCTGAAATTTTTCCCAACATTTTCATACTAGTAAGGTATAAGATCCTACGTTTGGATGTGCATAAAAAATAGTTTTCAAAATTTTTAACTCTTTGCTACAGAAATGGCAGTTTTGAGTGTTTTGGGGTAGAAATAAGGCCTTGATCCTTTAGGGGTTAAGTTGATAAAATTGAGATAAAATTTCTCCCCAATGTGAGTTTAATCCCTCATTGCAGTTGCAACATTTCAGCCAACATAGAAATCTCTATACAATAAATGGCTGTCTTAATGGTCTAGGATGTGCTGAAAAGTTTGAGGCATTCCAATTCCACTGCAATTTCTAGTTCCTTGTGCCTTGGCCTTGCAGTCATTGCTCTTCGTACTTCAGAGCCATTCACTACAAGCAGTGACTTAAATCTCAAATCTCTCAGCTTTGTGGATTATCTGGGTCTCTAGGAACAATAAGGTCTTCAATCAGCACAACTAGCCTTTGGATTTCTTTCAAACTGCTTTTTGGGAAGCCCTATTAAGGTAAACCAGCCTATGACAGTCCAAATGCCAGCCAACCCATCACAGGCAAAAAAATTCTAGTGATGCACATTTCAAAAATTGAAATGTACACCATTAGTACAATTTTACTTGTGATGAGATGGCTTCCATTTGGACTATCATAGGCAGAGTTACCTTAGACTTTGGCTGCACAACGCAAATGAAGGCAATAACTAGCACCTCCTCACCATGCCCAACAAGGAGACACTATCTGGTGAAATTTTGATATTAAGGTAGGAGCACCCAATGGTGTGAGTGTACCCAATGGCGTCACTTTCTAGGTAAGGTAAATAATGATTTTAGAATGTAAATGTAGGTCAGCTGTAGATAATTTATTACTTTAGTCAATAAAAATTAGCTATGTACAATTTATCTGCATTTAAGTTTTGAAGTGATTGTAGAAAGTCATGCCATTAGGTACCTCACGCCATTGGGTGCTCCTACCTTATATGGCTTCATTCTCCTATCCTCACTTATAAGAATGGAGATCATGTCATTTGGACCAAGTATCCCCCTCCATCTAGTTCACTTTTATATTTTTTTTTGGCACTTTTTTGAGTGTGCTTATTTTTCTTCATTGTTTAGCCTTTGGCTTGGCTCTTTTTGTACGATGACTTTTTTTTAATGCAATGGTTCTTCCATTTGTTAAAAACAAAAATATTAAATATTAAAAAATTTCAAATCTCCATTTTGTGTTGATTCCACTACCAGGTGGACACACATGTAAGATTGGCATTCCCCTAAAGATTGGTGGTGTGAACAAGTGTGTTTTTTTTCCTTCAAACATCACCTATGAGCCTGGTCTGAATATACACTTTGAACTAGAATGGACACACCCAACCTTGTGTGCAACAATGAAAACCTTGGTGACCTAAAACCCATGACAATAAGCTTACAAGTGTTGTCATCTATCCATCCCTTCCCCTAAGTGCCCATTTAAATCATATGCCACCTAACTTGCAAATAAAACTTTGTAATGAAGTTGTTAACATAGGGATATGGGACATAACTTATTTTGCATGCCCAAAGTTCAAGAATTCAAATCAAATTGAAGTTGGGTGCAAAACCAATAAGCATTCCTCTACAATGGGAATTGTCCATGTGTTCAACCCCTAAAGGACCAAGGCCATTTTTTTGGTAAAAAGCACTCAAAATTGTCATTTTTGTTGCATTCACTCAAGAAAAAAAAAATACCTTTTTTTAGAATCTAACCATATAATCTTATACTTCACTTGTTTGAAATAGTGTGGTAAAAAATTAATGAAATTTGATCGTATAGATTGGAAGGTATTAGCATTCAAAGTCGGAAAATAAAGTTTTTTTAACATAGACTTGTAAAATCAAATGACTTTGACCACCATTAGTAGAAACATTTTGCACTATGGACTTTGAATTTAAAATTTTGAGTGTTGAAGAATTGAATTGAATGTTTGGAAAACAATTTCAAAAAATAAAAACTTGATTTTCATTCTTTAAAAAATTCTCAAGTAGAAGTAGGTCCAAGATTGAAACAAAAACTAAATCATTAATAGCTCTGAGATGGAATTGAAACACAACAATCCCAATGATGAGATTGTTTCAAGAAGCAAACTTAAGCTTGTCAAACAACTTTAATAAAAAAAAATTGTGAATATTACATTCGGAAATGAATCCTATAAGTTATTTTTTCAAAAAGATGCTTAAATTGCCTAGAAAACAAGATTGTCCATAACTTTCACATCACTAATCTAAAATGGAATGAATCAAAGCTTCACATGTAGACAACAATAAGATCTATAAGGAAAAAAATTATTATTTCAAGTTTTTGTGGATTTCTTTATCTGCCCAATGATATGAAAATTATGTTTAGGATGGCATAACTTTAGCTCCTGGGCCTGATTGAAATAAAAAATTATATTCCCATGAAGATAATAAGTTTTTTCTATCTTTTCAAAAAGTTTCACCAAAAATTGAGGTTATAAAAAACTGTCCAAACTCCTCAAAGTCCCTCAAGGAGACTCTTACTCCTTTAGGGGTTTAAAGACAAACAAACAAACCAATAAGCAGTCACCTTTTTTGTGGAATCATGAAATTGCATTTCCCCCCCTACTACCTTGAAAGGTCACTAAGTAGCAATTTGCTTTTTTTGGAGGGGGGATTTGTAGGCCATTTGCACCAAAGTGTTGGGCCCACACCATGCCCTTAGAACAAAATGGTATTGAAAAGGCGGAAAATTGCCATAAAACTTAAAATCAAAATAAACTTGGATGAAAACAAAATTATGTGTATGTAATATGCACTAATGTAATATTTTCTATCCAATATATGGATGAATGTTGAATTTGGAGCACCATTATAACATTTAATATTTCCACTTCGGCACTTCATAAAAAATGGAAGAAAAATCATATAATTTGGTTTAGTTTGGTACATGGCTTTTTTTTCCATTTCTTTGTCATAAAGTGCCAAAGTGGAGATACAAAATGTTATAGTGGTGGTCCAAATTTCAACATTCATCCACATACTGGATAGAAAATATCACATTAGTGCATATCACTTGTCCATAATCTTATTTTCATCCATAATCAAGAGATTTCATCCAAGTTTTTTTTTCTAAATTCAAAGTCCTAACGACAAAAAACTTCATGACCGGTTTCTTTCCATTTTTTAGCCAAATTATTTTTTTCCAAAAAGACCCACAATCACATGTCCATAATTTTGTTTTCATCCACACAAGAAATTTCATCCAAGATTATTTTTTGAATTCAAAGTCCTAAGGACAAAAAACTTCATAATTGGTTTCTTTCCATTTTTTAGCCAAATTATTTTTTCCCAAAAAGATCCACAATCACATGTCCATAATTTTATTTTCATCCACAATCAGGCGGTTTCATCCAAGATTTTTTTTTTGAATTCAAAGTCCTAAAGACAAAAAACTTCATAACCGGTTGCTTGCCATTTTTTAGCCAAATTGTTTTCTCCCCAAAAGACCCACAATCACATATCCATTATTTTGTTTTCATCCACAATCAAGAGATTTCATCCAAGATTTTTTTTCTGAATTCAAAGTCCTAAACACAAAAAACTTCATAACCGGTTGCTTGCCATTTTTTAGCCAAATTATTTTTTCCCAAAAAGACCTACAATCACATGTCCATAATTTTGTTTTCATCCACAATCAAGAGATTTCATCCAAGATTTTGGAATTGAAAGTTCTAAGGACAAAAAACTTCATAACTAGTTTCTTGCCATTTTTTAGCCAAATTAATTTTTCCCCAAAAAGCTCCCACCACCACCACCACCACAAAAAGAGAGCCCCTTGTGTCCCCCTTTCTTTAAGAGAATCCGGCCAACGACCTTCTGAAGCCCACGCAGTGGCAGAGACTCATCATTCGCAGTGGCCAGTGACTGTCAGGCCCCGAGCTCATTAAGGAACTGGCTGCACCGAATACTCCCTGACCCTTTTCGAAAACCGACAGCTCCCTTTAACCTCTTGCCTAAAATGTACCGCCTCTATTCATCACAGCCAAGGGGTGCTTTGGGGTACACCAGTGTCAGTCAGTCCAGACTCTAGACTCCAGAATTGTAACTAATTCCACAAAGTTCCAAAAAGATAGGAAATGACGAGGATTAGATGCCACTTCCATGATTAATTTGGGAAAGAAAATGTATTGAATAATATTTCAAGAAGAAGTTTAGTTTTTCAAATTTGAAAATTAGCTGGTAAATGGTCACTTTATGGGACCTACTACTTTATATGTAAAAAGCATCATCTTTTAAGATGATGCCAGATAATAAGTGTTTTGAACCTTCGCTAATGAGTGTTGGATATTTCCAAACTTAAACACTTTCACATTAGATGTTTTAGGGTCAAGGCTTGTATAAAATTGATCTCCACTTTGCTTTAACCCTTGAAGTTCCAAAGTTCTCTTAGAGGATTCTTGGGATTAATTTTGGGTGGGCTTATGTGACCTCAATTTTTGACATGATTTTTTAAAACTTTCTTTGAAGGTAGGAAATCACATTAGCTTTTGGGGAATAAAATTTTTAAATTTCAAGCAATGACTTCAAGCAAAAGTTATGCCATTCTGAGTCTAAAAAGCAATTTGTAGGGTAACACAAAAAAATCACAAAAGAATTGAATTTTTTGAATTTTGAATATATTTTTTAAATATTATATTTTTGTCTACAAGTGAAGTTTTTATTCACTCCATTTAGATTAGTGATGTGAAGGTTATGGAACTTTTTTGTATACAACAATTATTAAATCATCATGAAAAAATAACTCACAAGATTCATTTTTGAACCCAATTTTCACAATTTTTTGGAAAAAAAGTTCCACATAAGGTAAAGCAACCCATTGTGGTCACTTAGGAAATGACCCATTGTAGGGTTTTTTCAATATGTGAAATGTAGGCCACAATGCATGTCTTACATGACAGTAATGAAGTGAACAGTGACCTCATTAGGAACCTATGACTTTTCATTGTGAAATTCATTGTAAAAATTGAATTTTTAGCATTTCCATGATAGAAAATATTTTGGCTGCATTAGGTAGTAAGATGAGCATTATGCATTCAGATTTTGTTGGTTTTAAGGTAGTCTACAGACTTTTTTGGGTTGAACACTTCAAGAATTCCTAGCAAATTCATATTTTGTCAAAAATATTTAATTTTAATTGCACTTGCAATTTCTCACACTTATACTAATGTGGAAAAAAATTGAAAAATTTCAACAAGATGATGTCAAACTCTTCATTCTGACCACAATGTTACCTTACTTAGTTGTCTTTGCCTGCTAGAACAATCTCACCATTGGAATTACTATATTTTAATTCCATCTTAGAACTATTAACCATTTAGTTTTTTCTTCTATGTTATATTATTTCTATTTAATAGTTTTTATAAGAATGAAAATCAATTATTTTTTCTTGGATTTTTTTTCGGACTTCCAACAAAATTCTTCAACGTAAAAAAATTATAAATTCAAAACTAATAATGCAAAAAATTTAAGCTAAGAAGATTAAAAGCCAAAAAATTTTGTTGAGCAAGGTGCAAAAAAATGTATTTTGTTCACTTTAATTGCAAATATTTTGCAATTTATTCAATTAGAATAATAGAAATTTCATCTACACATTTTCATAATAGTTTTTTATAAGATCCTATTGTTAGATATAGAAAAAAAAATTCTAACCTTTTTCCCCTTTACACTAGAAACAACACTAAAAATTTCATTTATGGTGTAAATTGCAATAAAAAATATTATAATGTAAAAAATTCTATACAAATCTATAGTTAGATTATAAGTAGACCATAGAAATCAACCCTCAATTCAAATTGAATCAAAATACGCAATTATAGGAATTTTAGAAATTTCCAAATTGTAAGAGACGCTAAACTTGATTTTCCTCATTTCCCTAGATGAATCAAGTGCAAGTAAGGTTTTCCTCAATGGTGAAATTCAAATTAAAAGTTAGAAACTATAAGTTGTCAAAATACACTAGATGATAAAGAATCCTTCTAGTAGGACAGAAGTGCAACTATTCATCCTCGGAATTTTGTTGTGAAAAGAGGTCTTCTATGATAGTTTGACTTCCAATAACTTTCATGATATAAGAAGCAATTGTCAAAAGAAAAACCCATGCATAGTGTAAAATCTCATTCTAAAAAAAGTTAAAGGTTGTTGGCCCTGTAAGACAAGGTAAATTTTTTTTCTTCTAACTTCAAATGTTATAATCTTTCAATTTGTGAATTCAAGGTTTTTGAATTTTTTTTCACACATTCCCATAGTATTCTAGTACAAATTTGTACAGTTGAATTTTGAAAACCAATTTTTTTTTTTTTTCATTTTTTTTCTCACTACTCTAAAAAGTGTCAATTTTTCACAATTTCTTGCTAAAATATACCTTCAGACTTTAGAGATTAAGCATCTTCTTCTAAAGCAAAGGAATAAAGTAAAGCAATAATATTCTAATGAAAGAATATCCAACCCCATCCATTGCAAACTTACTCCAAAAAGTCTAAAAACATTGTAAGGTGGTGTGCTGTAAAATAGACCCTCTCCTTCATATGCACCCTAACTTTAGGGCACAATGGAGATGAGGTTATCCTTGAATGGACCACTTCAACAATTGAATGCATCTAGGCAATTTATTTTTTATAGCAAGAGTCAATCATAGTCTTTGAATTGCAATTTATTTTTATTGCAAGAGTCAATCATAGTCTTTGAATCTGCACAACTCTTTACAAGTTGCAAGTGGACGGATTTTGAGAGACCTACAGTCACAAATAGGTGCCTATGCCCCCAAATCTTTGAAACTTTGTAAGTTATTCAAAAATGCTTGGAAAAATACGAAACCACTTGTGTTAGGTTCCATGTCTGCAAAAGTGATATAAAAATACTTTAGTCCACGGAACCCTATGAAAAAGGCGGACCAGTCCTTAAATGCTTAAATGGTCGCTTTTAGAGCATACTACCTTACTAGAAAATTGCAACTCTTCAATTCCTCTTCCCTTTTTCTGACCTTACACCTCTTACACTGTGCTTAACCCAGAGCTCATAATAAGTTTTCTGGCTTTCCTTTTCTTCCAGAGAATGTCTGTTAACTTCTTAACAGCCAGTCTGCGATTCCAGACTGAGTCTGAGCCTGGAGAGACAAAAAACAAACAACAGAAACTCACAGGTAATAAGTTAAAAAGTGAAGCACTTGAGCTTACATTATTTTAATCCCTTTCAATTGTAAAAAAAAATGTTTTTAAAGAGAATAAGAAATGAAAGCTTGCATTTTTTTAAGCTTTTGAAAGCTCTGAGCCTTCAGAGATAAGTGAAGTGAAGTTAAAGCACCGTCGAAGTTTATTGCAGTTCAGGACAGGACACTGAATGACAGACTCAGGACACTTGAGAGAAGGAGAAAATGAATAAATGTTGTTCATCCTCCCTTGCCTTCCAAGTTTGTTTTTGTCTAAGTTCATTTGTTAAAAAGAATATAAAAATATAAAAAGTGTAAAGTGTAAAATGTAAAATATAATAAATAAATTTTCTAAGGGAGGCAACCCATTTCTGACCACTTAAGCAGGTACATGTATCTAAGGTAGAACTATCCATTCCTGATAAGGGTCCAATAACCAACCTATAAAGTGACTTATTTCCAACCATAGCTAGAATGTGTTTTTTATTCTCCTTTTCAAAATTGAGACCAATAAGGTATTGACACATGTTCGAAATTAGTGAAAGAGAAAGTAGAAAGCTTTGAGTTTGAAGGTAGTTTTTGAGTGATCAACATTGGAAGAGTCTACAGATTGGCAATGGGTCAGGAGCACTTTTTGCCTTTCAAAATTCATAGTAATTTAATTCAAGTGATAAAATTACCAAAGTTTTTGCAATCTTCCTCATTTCTACCCCTACGCCTCTGAAAATATTTGCTTTGCCTTGCAATATCCTAAATCATGTCTCCAATTGCTTATTTGATTGATTATAGGGGGGGAGGCTACCTTATAGTGCGGGTTTCTTTAGTGGAGAAATTTTGCTATGCGCAAAAATAGAGTTTGGAAGGTTATTATAATTTTTCAGATTTTTATTTTTCAAAACATAATAATAGTGAAGCCACCCATAATCAACCAAATAAGCAAATGTGGCCATGATTTGGAGTAGTGCATGGCGAAGCAAATATTTCTAAAGGTGCGGAGATAGAAATGATGGGGATTGCCAAAATTTGGTAGTTCTATTGCTTGAACTCAAATTACTATAAATTTTGGAAGGCAAAAGTTGGTTTGGACTTGTGTCCAATGTGAAGACTATTCCAAAACTGCTCATTTAAGAGACTACTTCTTATTCACTTTGGCACTCCAAACCAAGCACATGTGTCATGAAAAAGAATGGAGGAATTGATGGTTGGAAATCAAGAACTCATGTTTGGAAACTACTTATAGCCTTTACTGAATTTTAAATACTCTATTGAGTATTGATGGGGATGTGGTTGGCGAAGGGTGGTTCTACCTTACTATGAATTTTTTAGGTGTAGATTCTGTTTGATCCATACTAGTCATATAGACCTTTCTATTTCCAACCAAGTTTGGTTGCAAAATCCACCATAAGTTGGTTGCAATATTGAGATTCTTGTAGCTAGTCATAATGCGCTTTGGCTGTGTTGGGAATTGTGTCATAATTTATCATTGTTCATTTCTTCCTGCAAGGAAAGAGAGCGGCCGACATTGCTAGAATGTGATGTGTGTGATAAGGAATGGATTGCCTCCCATACACATTATGAAAAATAGTTGAAAACACAATGAAATTCTATTTCATTTGTGTAAAAAAAATGGTTGAAAAGGCAATAAAGATTATTGTTTTGTAGTTGAAACTAGTAGGATGAAAAAGGAGTGCTTGAGTGAGAATTTTGGAAGTACCTTAGTTTAAATTAGTATTTAACTGGACAAAAGTCTCTAAGGTAATTTTTCTATCAAAAAACAATCAAAATTGCCATTTTCCAATGCAAACCACAAAAGTTTGGAATTTTTTGCATATCCAATTGTAAGATCTTGCACTAAATTAGTATAAGAATGATTGTAAGAAATTTCAAAAATTTTGACCATATTGGTCACAATAATTATAGAATATTTACCTCAATTACCTCAAATTCATCATATAGAAAGTGTTTTATTTTTGGAAGTCAAACATTGGTTAGGATGAATGAAAAATTTTGAGGTAAAAAAAGGCATTGGAAACTTTGTGTTCAGTGTCTATATTGGGGATGTTAGAGTGCTAAGGGGTTAAAGTGAAGAAAACAAGTTCTTTAATTTGTTTTTAGCTAAACTAAATATTAAGGCTTTGAATCTTTTAACTTAATTTTTTTAATTATAAATTGTGAATTAAGTTTTTTGATGTTGAAGAATTGAGTCAAGGATTTGGAAAAAAATATGCATCCCCTTTTGTAATTTTTATTCTTTAAAAAATTGTTAAACTGAAATAAGTATGTGATAGAAGGAAATCCAAATTACTAGTAGCTCTAAGAAGGAATTAAAATACAGTAATCTCAATGATGAGGTTGTTCTAGAAAGCAAACTAAATTATGGACAGTTTTTAATTAAATTGTGAAAATTGAGTTAAAAAATGGATCCATTATATTGTTCCCCAAGAACAAGAGGTTTCATAGCTTTCACATCAATACTTATCCAAATAGAATGAATAATGTCTTTCCCCAAAAGAAAAATCTAATCTATAAGAAATCAATTTAAGAAAATTAATTCAAATTTGTGTGTTTATTTACTTCAATTACTAATTCAAATAATAATTATAATCACAAAGGCTAGTTAGTTTCCTATTTTAAAAATGAGACCATGAATACCTACCCTAACCTTCAAGAATCCTCAAGGGGACTTATGGAATGTTAGGGGTCAGAGACATCAAATTTACTATTTGCAATTATTGCCATCTATTACAAGATTGAGCTTATCTTCACTTAGACTACTTCACCTATAATTATATATTTATGAGAAGAGTAATGTTTTGGGAACAAAGAGTCTATTGGAAATAGTTCTATTGATGCCATCTATTTTTCCTTCCATCCATAATATTATTGACCAATGTTTGGATCTCTTTGCTCTACAAAATGACAGAAGGTAGTAACAACAATGTTCATGCTAAGGCTATTTTCATTGGCTCATAAATTAAACTAAGGAGAACCCCATATTATCCTGAGAAGAAATAATCCGTTACTTTGAGACCTTGAGGAAAGGAGGTAGCTTGTTTAACAATAATTTGAACAATCACACCACCATGAATCTTGGGTAAATGTATGTAATTCCAGTTCTATTCCAAAACCATGTCTTCTATACTCTTATCTAAAATGTATTGTATACCTTCTAAACAAGACAACAAAGAATCAATTCGTGTACAACTTTAACTTGCTTAATGAATACTAAATCCTGATCAATTGCCTATAAGATTTTATAAATAAAGATAGTTTTCAACTTCTATAGAGTAATGACACCATATATAGTTTAGTTTGTTCAACCTTCCAAACAAAACTTAAGCTAAGTCCAAGCTTGTCTCGAAGCTTGTTAGGGAAGAGGACAATGTCAAGGTCAATACAATTTCTACTTTGGATTTTGAAAGATCCATATAAAATTGACTTTGATTTAGTAGAAAGTTTCTTGAGGTTTTAATCCTTAAAAGGTTTAGTCCTATGACTATAGAAGTCAATAAAAAATCACTAGGCAAAACAAACGAATAGGTGAATTTGTTGTTTATGAAGTTTCCCTCAAGGTCATTCATCAAACATTTTGTCCCAAGTATTCTTCTTGCCTTACGTTTTTCCTATAATTGCAATTTTTTAAATGGATAAATTTTAATTAATAAGATAATTTTTATAGCATATAGTTATGGAATAGTTTTGTGAATAATTGCCACATTCTAATGTATGGATTTATAGGGGGTAAACAAAATTTTTATCAAACCTTATGAGTTCATATTAATACAATCTAATTTCATTTACAAGCTCAATGTAAGATATTTTTTCTAAAATGATGCATCGGAAATTATCTTTGATGTTACATTTTTGTTACTTGAAATTTGTTCATTTCATCATCTAATATGTCACACTCCTTTGTAGTACAATTATCCTCTACAAAATAATAAGTTTACCTTTGTATTCCTCCTACTAAGATGGAGAATTTCATTAAAATAGTGAATATTTTGTGACTTTGACATCCCACAATTCAGACCGGGTGGTTTGAAATCTAGTACACTAACAGTTTTGAGACCGCCTGGTCTGAACTATGGAAATGACACACTGTAAAAATGGCACATGGAATATCACCATTTTAATGAAATTCCCTATTAAGGTAAGTACACCTAGTTGTGACCCTTTTCTAAAAGAAGACTCTATAAGTTTCTTGCCTAAAATATACTCTCTATATTTATAATATCCTACATTTATTTTTTTCAAAGAGACCGTGAAATTAAAAGAAAAATAAGAGGGGGTAAAACTAGTCCAGTCTCACGGATGGTTCAACCTAGGCAACAGGTTGAGAATGAGGTTCCCTCTAGGACTATGGAAACTATCCAAACAAAAAACCTCATTTTTACACCAGTTGTTTGCGAATTTTTAGCACTACATTCGTTTTTGAATATATCCATATTAATACTTTGAAAATCCACAATTTATTCACAAAGTACTCCTAACAAAACATATGAAAAGAAAATCTAGGATCTTTTTTAGGCTTTTGAAAGATCCCTTCTAAAAATAGGTCATTTAGTAATAGGAATAATGTTCAATTATTTATCTAGATGCATTTAGGTGTAGTTACCTTAGTGCTTGAAGATGGTCCAATTTAAAATAATGTTCAACAATGCTTCTTTTATGATTTTATTTATTTTCACTAAACAATAGGAAAATGTGGTCTCTATTGAGAGCATCCTTGAGACTTTGAAGGCCTTTGAAGAATTGTGTATTTAATATTGTATTTGATTCCTCAATTATGAATTTTGTACCAAAATGTAACAAGACATATATCAATTCATAAGATGTCTATCAATTCAACAATCAAGGTCTATAATTTGAATGCCATAGTATTGACATTTAAACCTTATCATGTTCAAATATGCACTACTAGAAAATTTTGTATTTCTGTTGTTTTGGTCGCGTTGATCCGGTCAAAATCTGACAGAAATCTGTTGAAACCAACAGATTTCTGTCAGATTTTGACCGGATCAACGCGACCAAAACAACAGAAATACAAAATTTTCTAGTAGTGATGATTCCATATATATGGAATTTATGACTAGTTTAGAGTTTTTGAGACATGTAGTAATGATCAAAATTGGGAGTGCCATGTATCATTATGTCTTGCTCATCAAGAATACAAACTTTTGTCACTACCATATACTTCAATTCATGTACCTTCTCCGATTAACAAACAATAAATGCCCTTTTGTATCTAGAATTGGGCTTTCCAAAAATTTAGAGGTTAATGATACTCTTGTTTAACCCCTTAATGCCAAAGTGTTCTTTTGGTGAACAAATTGGATTTTGGACAAGTCCCCATGATCTCAATCTTCACTTAATTTGATTTTGAAACATTTAAAGAA
The DNA here is from genome assembly GCA_950106755.1 of Climacium dendroides. Classification (NCBI taxonomy): domain Eukaryota; kingdom Viridiplantae; phylum Streptophyta; class Bryopsida; order Hypnales; family Climaciaceae; genus Climacium; species Climacium dendroides. The sequence continues at coordinate 27,477,681 of OX467088.1, forward strand.
GATGTTGATTTTGAAGAGTTTCATAAGATGTTATTTTCATCAAAATTGAACTCTATATTCAAAAGTTATAAGAACTGTAGTTCAAATTTTGAAAGAAGGGGTAGGTTGGATATGGAAATTTATGAGAATTTCATTCAACTTTGGGGAAGGCAACAACTAAGGTAATGAATTGATAGACCAATGTTTCCAATAATAAGAACTTTTAGAACATGGTTCTTAATAATGAGAACGTAAAAGAACAATATTTTCAATTTTGGGAACAATGGGAACAAAGTTCTTCTTTTTTACATTTGAAATTTAGTGGAGATATGCTTGACCTGTTCTTCAATATGGTAGACTTTTAAATTCAAAGTCTATGATGCAAAAATTTCCCACAAGCCAAAGTCAAGGCCATCTGAAATTCTCGGGCATGGTCCAAGAAAACCTTCTTCTTGTCCCTTCAAAAGCAAATATCTTGCAATCTGTGCATCCAAACTTGACAAAGTTTTTGCCACGCATTTAAGGTAAGACAACCCATTGCGGTCACATAACCCATTGTGGTCGCCTAAGAAATGACTCATTGGCCTTCTGTAATAGAAAATATTTTGACTGCGTTAGGCAGTGAGATGAGCATTACAAATTCAGATTTTGTTGGTCTTAAGGTAGTCTACAGACTCTTTTGGACTCAATGCTTTAGAAATTTCTAGCAAATTCATACTTTGTCAAAAAAAAATTAATTTCAATTGCATTTGTTGTTTCTCACACTTGTACTAATGACTAATGTAAGAGAAAAATTGAAAAATTTCAGCAACAAGATGATGCCAAACTCCTCATTCTGACCACAATGGGCTGGTTTACCTTATATACAAGTATAGTACAAGATCCTACAATTCACACTCTGAACATTCATTTTTCATCTTTTTTTAGTTAATGCATTAGAAATGGCAATTTTGAATGTTTTTTGACTCGAAAAAGGACCTTGGACATTTAGGATTTAATAATGCTACACACACTCTATCCTTTTGCATTTTGCTTGTGTAAGATAGGAGGTTCATAAATCAACCATTTAAGCCTACCTACCTCATTGATGACAATAACAAATATTTCAAAGAATATGTCACCCATTCCGAGATAGGAAACACATTTAAAACCCAATTGATTTAAGGACCTCCTACCTTACTGTGATATAACCATACCAAATTTGGTGCACTTGTACACTCCAAATTACCATCACAATTTTCCAGGAAATGTGCAAAAACTAAGTGTATCTGTTGCATTTTTTTTTTTTTAAACAAATGAAATTCCATAGCAAAACAACGAGAACAAAGACACCACTGAACTGAACTCTTTTCAAGGCATCCATACTTTCCTGTAAAGAAGACTTACTTTAACAACACCTTGTTTTTGAAACCCATAGTGCATACGGTAGTGGTAGTTGGTCAATAAACAGAGAATCTAAGGATCAAAACTGAATTTTGGGCAGGTGGAACTTCTCAAAATATTTTTTCAGTAATTTTTCCTTGAGAAAGAAAAGAGGAATTGGCATCTAACCCAAGTTGTTTCATATTTTTTGGATCATTTTTGAACTAGTTTTGAATTTTCAAACGAGATGTGATATAAATCCCTATTTTATGTTCCTAGGGCTTCCATAAGCTGTTCACTTGCAACATCTTGAGATAAAATGAACAATGCTTTCTTCTTTCCATTCATCCAAGGACTACAAAGGGTCCATGTAAGAACCACTTCATATCCATTCACAACCACCACGGCCAAGGTGAACTGATCCCCTCATTGCCCCATTTTACCCCTGGAGAAAACGTTGTGGAATTTTTTATTTGCAATCATATGATTGTGTTTTTTTTCCAAATTCTGAATTCAGATTTGCAATCAACAGCCCCAAATTAGCCAGGGGCAGTGTAAAAATATAAAAAATGACGGCAAAAAAATAGGGGGACTTTTTTTCACAATTAACCCTGGCCGGGGCAATGAGGAGGTCAGGTTTCCCTGGCCTCACAAACCACCTAAAGTAGGTACACTCAAAACCACCACCTTTTGCTATTGAGCCTATTTTCTATTACTAGACTGGTCAAATTTTCATGTATTCTTGTTGGCAAGTGAAAGGAGGTTCCAACTCACCAAAAAACATGACATTTGGATACTGTATGCAAAAGTTATTAAGGAACAAAGTTTAGTTCTCAAAGGGTTTCTTCCACACAGGTATAGAACTGATTTTGGAGATGTACATATAGATGGCAATTTAAGGTCAATGACACATTTGGGTGTACCTACCTTATATGGGCAGCTCTTAATGCCCGCTCATATTTCGAGCCTCCTACATAGTACATACCTTAGATAAAATATTGATGCCTTTGACACCACCCCCAATAAACTTAAGCTTACTTTTTTTTTTTATGGAACATACTCTTAACCCAACATGGCCTTTTGCTTGTAGCCCAAGCTATTCTAATATTGGTTACCAAAAAACAGGGAATTATTGTAACGATATTTCCATATCTCCAGCCCCATGCAGAGACAGTAAAGTACAGTGGTACATTGTCTTTGGGAGTTTGGTTATTTGTGCCGAATTATTGACGAATGGAGTTGCCACCTCCAAATACATAATAGTGGGAATTATTGGGTTGGAAGGTTGAGATATTATATATCTTGGTTCAACAAATCATAAAAGAGGAGAGCCATCCACGAAATTCAAAGTGATGTTATATCATTGAAAAAAATTAATTAATTTTAAATTTTAAATCCAGATTTTCAAATTTTTAGAAATTTTAAAAAGTGACATTATCACCTTGTAAAATTGCAGAGGATAGAAATCAACGGAGCATACATCACTGTTGTCAAATAATGCACCTACCTCGGTGATAAATCTTGTCCTTTCAATAATTGGATCAACTTTCAGATATCTGGCTACCTGGGTGGTGGTACAGTAAATCTTGTCCTTGCAATAGTTGGTAAATTGTAGCATGGTGTTTTTTTTCTTGGGAATATGACCAACAAAGTTAATGAATTTGGAGAGATGAACATTGGTTTGGGTCCCTTGGTTAAACCTCTAAAGGGCCACATTGCGTTTTAGAGGGGGCACATACTGATTTTGGGCAGCTCACTATGAATGGAATTTGTTATTTTTCCTTTGGAATTTTCACACAGAGTGTGGATGAGGAGTAGCTTCAAGGCCCAATAATTTTCATCACTTTTGATTAAGTGGTTAAAAAGTTATTGTATGATATGTAATTTTCAGTGATCGATGGCTTCAGAAAAATCATTTTTGAAGAAATAAAAATTTGGAATTTATTTTCTAGATTTATATAGGTGTGGAAAGCTTCATTCCATTTTGATTAATGATATGAAAGTTATGAGGAGTTCTAGTTTATGGTTAGTTTTGGATTTTCTACTCTAAAGTAAAAATTGAAATCTTTTGTTTAACTCAATTTTCAATTTAAAAATAAATAAATAAGATCATAGGATATATATTGTTTATTACAACATTACAATCATTGGGATTGACATTTTTCAATTTCATAACTAAATTCTTAACAATTTAGTATTTTAAATCATTCTCTGCTTCTTTTTAATTACTATTTTTTTTCCTATATGTACAATTCTAAATGACTTGAAAATTTTCAAGCATGTAGCCAACTTGCCTTGACAAATGAATTCAAAGAAGAACCACCATTTTGGACATTTTTTCTTATAAATATGACCTTGTAAAGTGCAGCTGCCCTAATTATTCATAGGGTCGAAAAAAGGATATTTGTCACTTCAAATGCTAATACTGGTATTTTACAATTTGCACTATTATAATTTCTGAATTTTTTTTCGCCTCTTCTAAAATCAGCATACTACATAATCCTATTGTGATATATGTCTAAAAACGTTTTTTTCCCCTAAAATTTGGTACTTGCAGTAGAAATGGTAGTTTTGGAGTATTTTTGGTGAAAACATAGTTAAAAATCTTTAGGGGTTCAAGTATAAGGTAACATGTCTTTAACCCTGTAGTCTCAAGAATTCCCTTGGTGTTTTTTTGAAGGTTTAGCCATATACCTATGATCTCAATTTTTGACAAGATTTCTTAAAACTTTTTTTCGAGGTTGGAAAATTTATTGGTTTTGGGAGAATGTAATTTTTATTCCAATCAGTGCCTTGAAGCAAAAGATATGCCACAATAAGCTCCAAACAAGTGAGGACATGGAAGAAAGAAAATTTTCTAAACAATAATAATAACTTTTTAATAAATTATCTATTAGTCTATGTGGAAAGATTAGATTGATTCCATTTGGATAAGTAATGTGAAAATTATGAAGCTTCTTGAATTGCAAGCAATTTTGGCCCATTCTTGAGAAAATAGTGTATTTGACCCATTTTTTAATTGAATTTTAACAATTTTTCAGAAAATAAGCTGCATATAAATTAGTTTGTTTCTAAAACGATCTAACCATTGGAATTAGTGCTTTAATTCCATCTTAGAGCAATCAATAATTTAGTATTTTCTTCAATCTTATACCTATGTTATTTAATCTTTAAATGACGCTATGGCCAAAAAGTGGCAATGGATGATTTAACCATTCACCAAAGAAACAAAGAATGCACCTACTGGTTTAATAATCCAAACATTTTGGTGACTACCTTGGCCATGGGGACTGCGTCCTTTAAGGGTTAATAATTATTTAAAGGATAAAAATTGTAGGATTTAAACATAATCCCAAATCCTCAACTCAATTCTTCAACATAAAAAATTAATTCAATATTTTAGTGCAAAAATTTTAAGTTAAGAAGATTCAAAGCTAGTGTAACCTAGTTAGATTACAGGCTAAACTTATTTTTTTGCTTTAAATACTTACATCTTGTAATTGATATAGTAAAAAAATTTGAAATTTCTTGTAGGCATTTTATACTATTCTGATGCAAGATCCTACTACCAATGCAAAACTAAGGAATTCATCTATAAAAGTTATATATTTGTCTCTATATAGTGTCTGGACAAAATAAAAAGTTGAGGGGGGGGGGGGGTGAAGTTCAACCTTTATATGGATGTAAAGAAAAAAATGTAATACAAAAAAAAAAAAAAAAAAAAAAAGTGAGTAGCTAAAAATACTCTATTTTCAATTCATACAAAGATGGTAATGAATGTTCACTTTTTAATGTTTCACTTTCAATTAGTGAGGGACACTTTCTAAATCCATATTGCGTGTCATTTAAATACAAGAGGATTGCTTTGAAGATACATGATGGCCTATTCAAGAAACTATGTCATGTAATTACTATACCACCTACAAACTAAAATAGTGATCTATTTGCTTTTACTTTCAAAAATTATAACTAAATGTCTAGTTTTCCAAAAATTCATACAACTTCATACATTTGCAACAACTTTTATTCTTCTTTCATTGAAAATTCATCCATTAAACCAACCAACACCAGTTTTGATTCACATTGTAAAGGGTCACTTCTTAGACTTGTTATCTTATTGAAAACATGTAGGAAAAGATAATTTATTAAACACACAATAATTCTTTAAGTAAGAAAGCTAAGGGATTGCACATATTTGAGAAAGGTGTACTTTAAAACTATAAAATGTTAGAAAATAGTTAAACTTGTAAAATGAATATTGATAATGTTCAACTAAATGAAAAGTGTTATGTTTCAAAAGAATATCTTATGACAAATACCCATTGAAAATAATGGATGTTGAAAGAAGGTTAAATTGCTAACTTGTATATGACAATAGAATCGATTGTGTCTAAAAAGAATTCACAAAATAGATGCAAGTCTGCTAAAGAATACATCTTACAAAATTCATATGCAAATTCTTTTGGAATACTTAGTGATACCTATACCCTTGCTCATGCCTATAGAATTACAAATGTTAATGACCTCATCAATGAAATATTTAAAAAACCCATTGTATGTATTGAAATCAATCTTGATCCTTAAAGTTTTTTTACTATATTTTCACCAAAAACATTCCAAAACTACCATAATTTCTACTCCAAGAACCAAAATTTAGAAAGAAAATAAAATCATTTTTGGACACATGTCATTGTAGGGTCTTGTAGTACACTAGTTTGAGAAGAGGTGGAAAAAAAATTTCAGATATTTCTACTATACAAATTGCAAGATACAAGTATTAGCATTTGAAGTGACAAATATCCTTTTTTTAACCTACGAAAAATATGGTGGGTACACTTTACAAGGTTACATTTTGTATTAAAAAAATGGTGGTGATTCTATGAATTCATTTTTCAAGGCAAGTTGGCTACATGCTTGAAAAATCCAGATCATTTGGAATTATACAATCTATAGGACAAATATAGCAAGTAGAAAATAGTAGAGAATGATTCAAAATACTAAATTGTTGAGAATTTAGTTACAAAATTGAAAAAATTTATAGTATTTTTAACCACAATTCCTATTTCATAACATTATCAACCAACTTGAACCATTCCTCTCTAGAATTGGGATGATTCCTCCCTAAATTCCTAAAAGTGAATATAATTTAATCCCTCAAAAACCATTATCCCTTTAGGGGACAATTGAAATGGAAATTTGGGCAAGTACCTAAAGGCTGAATTTTTGTCATGATTTTTTGAAAAAAATTTTAAAGATAGAAAAACTGATTAGCTTCATGGGTATATAATTTTTTTTTCAATCGGTACCCATGAACAAAAGTTATGTCCAAATAAGCTCAAAACAAGGGAGAGGGGCAACAAAAAAACATTTCAAAATTTGAATTTGTTTTAAACTTTTTTTTTCATAGACTATATTTTTGTTTACATGGAAAGCTTTGATTCATTCTAGTTGGATTTTTTTATGAGATAGTTATAGACAATCTTGTTTTTTGGGCAATTTAAACTTCTTCTTGAAAAAATAACTTGTTGGATATGCAATTTTTACAATTTAAAAAAAGAAGTTCCACATCGTTTAGTTTGCTTCCTTAAACAATTTTTCTATTGGGATTAGTGCATTTTAATTCCATTTTAGAGATATCAATAATTTAGATTTTTCTTCCTGTACCTATTTCTACTTAACAATTTTTTTAAGAATGAAAATTAAATTATTAAAAAAAATTCACCCTAGAATCTCAACTCAATTCCCTACTACAAAGATTTAAAGCTCAAAACTTTGTAGTGCAAAAAATTAATTTAACCCCTAAAGTCCCAAAGTCCCTATGTGGAACTTTTGGAATTTCAAGTAGGCTTGTGTGATCTCAATTTTTGACATGATTTTTTGAAACTTTTTTGAAGATAGTAAATCAGATTAGATTTTTGGGAATATAATTTTTATTTCAATTAGTGCCTAGAAACAAAAGTCAGGCCACCACAAGTCTAAAAAGAAACTCAAGGGGCAGCCCCCAAGAAATCACAAAAAATTATTATTTTTTATTTTTTATTTTTATCTTAAAGTTTTTTTTCCCTACATTTGAAGCTTTGATTCATTCCATTTGGACTAGTGATGAGAAAGTTATGGACAATCTTATTTTGCAAGCAATCTAAGCATCTTCATGAAAAAATAACTTATAGAATCCGTTTTAGAATGCAATTAAAATATATTTTTCAAATAAATTTATTAGGTAGGGTTAAATTTGTTTGCTAGAACAATCTCATTGTTGGGATTATTGTATTTCAATTCCATCTTAGAGCTATTAACGATTTAGTTATCACCTCAATCTTGAACCTACTTCTACTTAGTAAATTTTTAATAAGTAAAAATTGAATGTTTTTTTGTTGAATTTTTTCCCTAGTTTTTTAATTCAATTTTTCAACATAAAAAATTAGAAAATTTAAATCAATAGTGCAAAAATTTTAAGTTAAGAAGGTTCAAAGCCAAAAAACCTAGCCTATTAAGGTATCAAATAAACTTATTTTTTTCACTTTATACACAAATATCTTGCAATCTATGTGATCAAAGTTTCTGAAAATTTTTCTATGCATTTTTATACTAAAATCCTATAGTTAGATATGAAAAAAATGAAAAAAAATGAATTGTTTTTGCTCTTTGCAATAAAAACGACAATTTTGAGTAGGTTTTGATGGAAAAAAAGGCCTTGGGACTTTAATAGTTAAGAAGGTTCAAATTTTTAAAAATCTAGTCCCACAATGTGCTCAAAAACTTGTTTTATTTTTCACTTAAAATATAGATATCTTACAATCTATGCGGACAAAAGTTCTAAAGTTTTTTCCACACATTCTCATACTAGTCAGGTGTAAGATCCTATGGTTAGATGTACAAAAATAATAATAATTTTCCAATTTTTTTACTCTTTACTTTAGAAATGACAATTTCAAGTATTTTTTGGCAAAAAAAGGGCCTTGGTTCTTCATGGGTTAACCTTCAGGGAGTCATTGGTTAGTTGGAAAGTTGCAACACTAATATCATGGGCTAACTAGGAAGTTGCAACATTGGGGCTACCATTTTCTATATGAGACAAATGGCCCCCTATCTTTAGTCAATAAAATTATTTTCATTGGATGCTACTTGGGATAAGTGCTAGCATAGACATGACACACCAATGGGTGGCAGATGACCTTGAGTTTGTAAGGTAGGTACACCCAAAACCGCCACTTTTTGCTCATGAGCCTATTTTCTATTATTAGACTGGTCAAAATTTCATATGTTCTTGTTGGCAAGTGGAAGGAGGTTCCAACGCACCAAAGAACGTGGCATTTGGATACTGTATGCAAAAGTTATCAAGGAACAAAGTTTGGTTGTGAAAGCGTTTCTTCCACATAGGTACAGAACTGATTTTGGAGATGTACATACAGTATAGATGGCGGTTTAAGGTCAGTGGCACATTTGGGTGTACCTACCTTAGTGCTCACGGGACTCAAGTGTGGCCTCAAGCAAATTGCTGAGCTGCCCTCACAAGACACCCATTTTGCCATAAATCATATTCAGTGACTGTGGGTTCCAGAATTCAGGAATCCAAAGTTTGCTCCACATACAATGATCCTCTACAACGATTCTCCATTTGTTTTTTAAAAAAAATCTTAAAAGTTTGCTCCACGTACAATGGTTCTCCGTTTGTTAAATTTTGTTTTTCTTTAAGAATTTGCTCCATGTACAATGATTCTCCATTTGCTTAAATTCTTTAAAAAAAAAGTTTGCTCCATGTCACACATCAAATATCACACGTCACACTGCACCTAAGTTAAGTTATACCTTCTTTCTCGAGCTACGCCTGCTTCATGCGTTAAGGTAGGTACACCCAAAAACGTCACTTTTTGCTACTGAGCCTATTTTCTATTATTAGAGTGGTCAAATTTTCATATGTTCTTGTTGGAAAGTGAAAGGAGGTTCCAACGCACCAAAGAACGTGGCATTTGGATACCGTATGCAAAAGTTAGTAAGGAACAAAGTTTGGTTCTAAATGCGTTTCTTCCACATAGGTACAGAACTGATTTTGGAGATGTACATACAGTATAGATGGCGGTATAAGGTCAGTGGCACATTTGGGTGTACCTACCTTAACATATACCTCAAAACAATACACTTTCTTCCTCACATCTGTCAAAAATTGGCACCCAGTTTGTTTGTTTTAAATTAAAAATTAAAAATCAAAATAAAATGGCACCCAGAGTAGACTTTGGGAACCTTATCATTGTTTTAAATACCAGTTACTTTTTTTTTAATGAATAGAAAATGTGGTTATGTAAACTCATGGTCTTGTGGATGCTAAATTGACAGCAACACGACCTCTTCAAGCTACAGTAGAAATATTTAGTAAATTTACATTTGTTGCAGTACATAAAGAGCAAAGATTAAAAACCATTACCTTCCTCCAAAGGTTTGAAAACACTAAGGGACAAGTAGAGTTGAGAAACAATGGGAATAATAGCACTCACATGGGGTTTATCAACTTAATATTCCCTTCACCATAGAAGGATGTACCTCCATGACCAAGGTAATCATCAAAATACTTTGATTGTTGAATCAATAAGTTAGGTGTAATTTATGATTTTAAAATTAATAGTAAATTCATCTAAGGTAAATTTGCTTATGACAAGCAAATTGAGTATTTGATTTTGTTGACATTAGCGAAAAAAATCAGATTTTCCCATACAAAGACAAATGTGAGAAATGAAGGAAGCAGTTGAAATTTTATTTTATTTTGACAAAGTATGAATTTGTTATGAATTTATAAAGTATGTTGTCCATTTGGTCCAAAAGAGTTTGTAGACTACCCCAAATCAGCAAAAAGAGTTTCCATGATCATGGTCATCAAACCACCTATAGCAGCTACAACATTTTCTAATATGGTTACAAGATTTCTTAACATGGCCATGACATGAAGGAATAAAAAATAACTTCTCATAATGAGTTTATACTAAAAACTTAAGGTGTGAGTGTCCTATGATATTACTAATAACTCCATGACCATCTCACAAGGCATGGATTATGGCCATAAATCAACCTAATATAGTCCTAACCTAATTTATTAGAAAAAAATTTGCCATGGGTTGATGTAAGACTCTAATGGGTAGTTCTCTGGGTTCTTGTCATGGGTGTTTTGTCTGTCATAGGCAATTTTAACTTATATGATCTTCTTTGTCCCCAATATCCTTACAAGATTAAAAGATGAGGTGTATATATTTCACCCCAAATTGTTGAAAACTACTTTATGTAGTGCATTTTTAAAAATTGACTTTTTTTTCTTGAAAGTCAACCACATAAGCTTTTATGCTTATAGTAGAGTACTATGCAAATGTGTGAAATTCTTTTACCCTATTTTCAAAATAAATAAGTATCAAGATTATTACATAAAGAAAAAAATGGGCTTATCTTCATTAAACAAGGTCATTAGACTTTGATTCCTCTTGGAGTGAAATCTTTGCAATACATATATTATATATTTTTAGCATCGAGTACTATACTATATCATGTTCATCGTATGCATGCCAAATTACATAATTGAATTTTGTGTGTAGCATATTCAAGATGTTCTTGATGTAAGAGGAAGTCCCAAAATAGGCAAGTGTGTGATGATTTCTTGTAAGTTTGAAAGAAGTTTAATTTAAAATCCAACCATACAAAGTTGTATTAGACTACTGTTGAGATGTATGGAATGTTTTTTCAAAAACTTTGACAATTTAGATTGCAAGATGATAGAGCTTGAAGTTGGAAAAAATTAGAGTCCAGTTGATAAGTAGACTCTTACTTATCTTAGAGTGAGAATTTTGCACTATGTACATCTTACCATTGTTAGTATACTATAATATGTTAGTGACATACTTGCCAATTTTTTAAAATAGTAGATGATTTTTCTTTGGATTACCCATCCCATTCAATTTTATTCATAATTTTTTAATTAGAGCAACTAATCACGAGAAAAACATAATCTTGAGAAGGGGTATATTTCTATGTCTTGTATCAAAATCTCAAGGAGTTCTATTGAAAATTGACTATAGGTATATAGGTAACTCCTTGAATTTCATTTCATCATTTTACAGAGATTTGGTAACTCACATTTAGGTAACTATGGATACATTAACAATTAGACAAATCACACATCTATAAATTACATTTTCATTTCTAAGAATCATTTCATGCACTAAAAGCATATAATTTGCAACAAAATATTCTCATGTTTACTAACGAGGCTTTCTTTTATGAAAATGATTATTTTTTGTTTGAAGCAATTAAGGTAAACCAACCTACGACATGCAAAACACTTATGACAGACACCTAAGGATTGATCTATTACAATCTTGCACCAACCCAAGATAGATTTTTTTTCAGTAAATAAGATTTGGGCTACTAACACTAAATTGAGTTACTTGGCCACAACCAACATCTTGGATGATAGTGACGAAGTGATTAGTGATTGCGATAGAAACTTCTACCTTTTGAACAAAAATTCATCACAAAAAGCGATTTTTTTAAGCCTTCATATTGTAGACACGCTAAGAAATATTGTGACTGCTATAGATGACCATTTGGGATACACTTTTTTATTGAATCAGTGGTAACCCAAAATCTCTTTCGAGCCAATAGAGCAACACACTTCAAAAATTCATAACAAATTCATACTTTGTCCAAAAAAAAAAAGAAAAATTCAATTGCTCTCCAAAGCCTCTATATCTAAGGTAGAGGAACCTATTTCGGACAGGCCCTCCATTTTAGTTTCGTAGACTCACCTCTTCTGGACAACAATTGAATGCACTGGTTATTGAAAAAGATTCTCTATTGGTACCTTCTCTTCCAATCATCTCTCTTCTTTCTTGGCTTATGAAAAAGTGCCAAAGATAACCACAATAGGTGAGTTTACGAAACCAGAATGGGTCTGGACGAAAAATCGACTTTCATATATTCAATAAAAATATTCATTCTAGGAGAAAAAAATTCCGTTTTTTTTTCCAGCATTCTTCAGCAACCTTGTTTTTGCACACCCTGAAATAATACGCTCCATGACTTTTCCAAATAATACACACTGAAATGCTTAAGTTATCCGAAATAGGTACTTCTACCTTAATAACATTTGTCTTTACATGGAAAAAAACCATTTAAAGTTTTTCAGTCTTGTCATACTGTAGGCTGGTTTACCTTACACGTCTTCAAAAAACGGAGGCCCCTCAAGCACATCATGGAATACTTAAAACCACTCCATTTCGTGGGACACTGTCTGCTCAACAGCCTTTCTTTTAAAATTTTTAATATTTCCATGGAGAAACGTGGTCCATCCACGTGTCCAAGCAGGCGCATCAACGGTCCTTGGTCCCTGAAGGTTCCTAGAATTTCAATGGGACTCCACCCCCAATAATGGACCCCCTTAAGGGCTGAAGCCTTGCCGGTGCTATGGGCCAATAGGCCAAAGCCCTACAGTAGGCCTGAACTAATAATTTCAGGGCTGCTGCTATTTGCTGCCTGGAAACAAAACCAGTTTAATTGAATTCACCTGCTCTGGTCTGAAAATTCACCAAAGCTTGTTTCTAGGATGTGCCCGGCCATTTCAGAGCGACAGGGGAGGTTTGGACTGCTTCAAATATTTTTTTTCAGTAAATTTTTTTTCAAAAGAGACACATGGAATTGGCATCAAACCCAAGTCGTTTCATATTTTTTGGAGCTTCGTGGAATTAGTTATGAGTTTTTGAAGTTGGAAAGCAGTGGTCATGGAAGGGGTCGACCTCCTGAAATGTACAGCTCCTGTACATTGTTGAAGCAAGGAAGAAGTGAAATGTATGAATTTTTTACATAAAAGAGGTCTATGATGCGCCCAACCATTTCAAAGCAGTAGGAGAGGTTTAGATTGCTTGGAATATTTTTTTCAGTAAATTTTTCTCAAAGAGACTTATGGAATTGGCATCTAACCCAAGTTGTTTCATATTTTTTTTGGAGCTTTGTGGAATTAGTTATGGATTTTCGAAGTTGAAAAGTAGTGGTCATGGAAGGGGTCGCCCTCCTGAAATGTACAATACTTGTACATTGTTGAAGCAATGAAGAAGCGAAATGTGTGAATAGTGTACATTTCACGAGGTGGAGGCATTTAAAGTCCGAGGGGCTTTATGCGTACCTGCTACCATAAAGCAGTGCTTGTCTTGACAAAAGACTTTGCCTGTAAAGGTTCTCAATGTCTCTTGTTGATTTTGCTGTCCTTTGGGAGACTCATTGCAAATACTGTATCTGAGTATAACGTTCTTTCATTAAAAATGGACAAGAGTAAAATACAATTGGAAGGGTCCCAATAATATGGGTAAGGTAGTCTGCTCTGAAAGCAACACTTTTCGGCTGGCCTGCCATTTTCATGGGTTTCCGTGGATCCGAAGATTTTTAAGCTCATTTTTTTTAAGAAAGTGAAATAGATGCGGAATGTAATGCAATTGGTTTCATATTTTTTGAAGCATTATTGAATTACTTATGAATTTTCAAAGATTTAGGTTGTAGACACCTATGTATGATCATAGGTCTCCCAAAACTTGTTCCCTTGCAACTTGTAAAGAGATATGGGGAAAAAAGGGAGAATGATTGGTTCTTGCAATAAATTACACTTTATCCTTGATTCACTCAATGGTTGAAGAGGTTGATTTAAGGACAATCTCATATCCATTATGGAGTTAAGTATAGGATTGATTTGAAGAAGAGGGTTGCTTGTAGAGTAGACTACCTTAATAAAGGATTGTTTGTGGCCACCCCAAATGGAAAAGAGAGCTTGTTGCGAGGCAATGACATTAAAAAAAATTTCATCGAGATGTAAGGTTTCACTGTGGAGATGTTTTGATTTCATTAGGATTTAGCAAAAATAAATGAATGAAAAAAATGTGCAAGTGAGAATGTGACTGATGAAATTGTAATATAGATTGCAAGTAATATAAGATATTACCAATCTTGTGAGACCCTTAATTGACAATGAGCCTTGGTGTAGGTCAAGGGGCACTAACATTGTATTTGTTCTAAAATTATCACATGACATGGGAATATATACTTGAGTTTTCAATGTTTTGACAATATAAATTTTAGGGTGGAGATTCTTTTAAAACATTTCCAATTCTAGTTTCAATATTTAATGATTTATAGCATTATTAATCCATTTACATGGGATGTCTTTCATGAAGAAGTGTACCATGTTGTTGTTTGGTTAAAATATAGAGTTTGCTAGCGGCATAATATCTTCCCACTTGTTTAATAATGCCATTTAAATCTACGAGAGTTCAAAAATATATGAATAAAAAAAGGTTAAATCATGACATTATTCAATAGGGTTGAAAGTTTCCTATCATACAATCAAGGAGGCAAATTTTTTGTTTTGTTTGTATTTTCAGTTTTTTATTTTTTTTTAAAAAAGGTCAAGAGTAACAAAGAAACCAAATGATTAACAAAATAATACAACGATGTAGGAATCATGACCAATAGTACAGAAAATCACACCAATTGTACACGGAACCACATATCAATTCATGATGCAATATGGGCCAACTTAAATCATCTCTTTGTGTAGTTATGGAGTTTACTTTTGAGAGGAGATTGCTAGACCTACCTATGCTCATGAGACATCATTGTCTCTTCATTCACAATGACAATGATCCTTGGAACCGACGTTCTTAATATTAGTACCTCGAGTGCGTTGCTACATAATTGCGAAAATATTTGAATGAAAAAAGGTTTTGAGGTGTGCAACCCCTCCAGAAATCCGCATCATCGCTGAGTGGGATGCCTTATGGCGACCCCCGCCTTCATTATCAGCAGCAGAGCTTCCAGTTGCCTCCTCTGTCCGTCTTCTTGCACAATTCTCACATGATTGTTGCGCTCCTGACACCTCTGGCTTGGCCAATTTACGTCACTGTCCCCTTTCTCACGGTGCCTGACGGATGTCAATCGTCGTCTTCTCCCTTTTCTTTTTCCTGGGAAAGAAAACGACGCGGGGGAATTCATTTTGTTCGAGTTTATTTGGAGCAGACGGAACTGTAACTTATCATCCTTGTCTTGCGTGCACTCTGTTTTCTTCACTGCAGTTTTCACTAGGATCGATGGATCAAAGCTTGCTTTCATTCCAGTAAAAAGGAAGATCCCTCACGATTCCCTTGTACTGCAGGTGAGCAGTTCCGTCTCCCGATATTGAGAAAAAGTCTTTCTATAATTGGTTTGTTACCGGTAAAATGAATTCACATGAAAGTTGTTATACCTTTTGAGTCGGTCTTTTCGCTTTCCTAAGACTTGTGACTATCGAAGTCACGTTAAGAATGGTGGAGTGACTAGGATCATACAATAACCCGCACGCTGTGGAAGTTCGTGGAAGTACATTTGCTGTTCATAGTCATCAGATTTTATATTTTATGTTTTGGACACAAGAATAGGAGAAGTCGATCGAGCGTGTTCCATTAGAGGAGGTTTTGAAATGTGCTTGTAGTTTGATGAGGAAGAGTTTACGACATTGCGCTGTGGTTGCATTGATGAGAGAGTGAGTGAGTGAGTGAGCGGTAGTGGACAAGTGAGCGACTCACTGCGGAGCTGCAGAGTGGAGTAGACGCCATTTTTGTCGTCTTATCGTTGCTTTTACTTGCGTTTAGTGGATTCTGATTTTAACCTCTTTTTCTTTTTGCAATTGTTCTTCTGAGCGGCTTTGTTTTTCATAGGGAGCCTTTTCTCGGTTTTGTAACCCGAGGGGCTTGTTCCTGGCCTTCCTTCGAAGTGCGGGGTGATTCTTGGAACTGCAGCTGCTGTCTGTTTGATTGTCATTGACTTTCTCTCCCTGGCTAATCCGTTTCTCAAGGGAGTGCATCTTCCGGAGGAGCGAAGAATCCTTTGGCCGGAAGAGTTTGATTTCTACTTAGAAGAAATATTTTCGCATTGGTGTCAGCTTTCTTTACCGAACGCCACTCAATTGACGTTCCAGCTGCTTCTGAGCGTTCTAGTTTGATTGCGGAAGCTGGAGAATGCGATTGATTAATCTAAGGACATGTGATGAGCGCTCAAGCTCGACGAGATGCCAAGTCGACCTCAGAGCAGCGTCGTAGAAACGTTTAGGGAATTCTGTAGGGCGAGTAAGTGATTGTGACGTGGATTGAATAGCAAGCGCGATGGACACGAAGAGTGTAATGGATGGCGCCACTTACCACCATAGCATGAGGGGAGCGATGGGCGAGGGGAAGAAGGTCGCGGGCGTCACAGGGCAGTATGAGGAACAGGAGAGCGATGGAAAGAGGAAGAAGAGGAAGAAAGCGCCGGCGGGGGGAAGGAGAATTGTCGTCGGAATGAAGCTCGCCTCGGCGTGCAGAGAGGTTTTGACGTGGACCATTGCCAAGGTTGCGCACCCGGGTGACCTTGTGATTGCTCTTCATGTCGCTCCCTTCCCGCCATTGTCAGGTAACCGACATTCGTTCAACAATTTCCAGTATTTGGGAGAACATTGAACTCCGAATTGAGCTAGGGAGAGTAATTCTTGAGAAGGCGAGGTTCAGGATTGGACGGAACGTAGAACCTTTCGAGTGCACTGCGTTAACCGATGACTGAGCTACTCGAGCTTCAATTTTTATAAGTCTATAAGAGTGCGCGCTAAAGAGATGGAGACAGAATCTTGAATTCTTTCTTAATGTGAGTGGAACCTACGTAGGTAGTATTGAGACTCTGCTTCTTTCGACAGAAGATGATCGAATCTTGAAAGACGCTGAAGAGTGGAGAAAAGAAAAGCTTAGAATTATGTAACGAAGAATTGTAATTCTGATTTCTTTCTTAGACCAGCGTGAATTAGCGATCTGTTCGTACAGGGCTCGACACTACATACATACCCCTTTCGAAGGTAGACTTTATCTGGACAAGATGAGAGCCTTTGAAGAATGAAAACCACACCAATTAAGGGAGAAGTTGAAAGTGATGGGTGGCCCAGTGCGGCACCTACAACCGCCACTCAACCGAGGTGGCATGCTTTACGATCATGCAATGTTCCGTCCGAGAAGTAGAAATCTAATCTTTGTCAATGGATCCTCCATTCTGGACATGAGTTTGGTACTCGTTTAAACACCATCATGCGTCTGAGCCCTCCGATTTTTAAAATTTAAGCCACTGTATTCTCTCTGGATGTGTTCTTGCTCTAGTGGGTGAATATGTGTTCCATTTCAGTTTGTGGGACAGTTCTCTTTGATTGCAAATCTGTGTAGATCGTTTATATGCAATGATAAATGCTGTGTTCGAAACGTGCATATCCTTCCGTGAATTCTATTACTCCGGAATTTCCGTGTTCATAGAAAAGATGAGAAACGGTCTCTTCCGTTCCTTGGTGTTTCGGTAATTGTAACTGATATGCTAGTTTTAGTCATTGCAGGTTTCAGGGGTGAAGATGCCTGTGCAGATCAACAACAATTGGCAAGCTCCTTGCACACTGTCCTTTCTGTGTACGAAGGCCTTTGTAACCTCAAGCAGGTACTTTTTTCCCGTCTCTAGCTTAGAGCTCATGTCAGTGGTAAAGAAGTTTATGGATTTCATATCCCATGTCAACTGTATACATCACGGAATTTTGTAATCAAAATTCCCGTGTCTGTTAAGTCACATGATCAACACCACCCTAGTGTTCTCAAAAGAATCAAGTACTTCGGCTATGGTGAAGCAATAACAGCCGCATTCTATTCAAAAAACCTAAAACCGCCGGCTGTACTTGGATGCTTGTATTTGTGCAATCGAGATAGCTTACCTAATGAATTTGATCTCTTTGGTCAGGTTTCACGACTTAGACTGGTATGATTGAGCTCATGTAGAGGCTTTGATTGCACGTGTCAGATCAAATTGCAGTTGGAGATTGTGAACGGAACCAAGGCGAGGAACACACTAGTAGACGAGGCGCGCAACTACGATGCATATAAATTGATTCTGGGAACTACCAGGCATCATGCGGCAGGGTATGTGTGATCCCAGAAGCTTTTTGTGGTTGGTCTTGGCCTGTTCAAACCCACATCTGTTCCTGGATCTGTCCACGATGGGAATCTTCTCAAAGTTGAAGTTGAGGTCCGCTGTAGAAGGAATAGTGCCTGCAGAGTCTCGTTGTAATTGTATTGTGCTGAGCGATTCCATAATGTGGTTCGTCTGAGCTATTCTGCAGTTATATTGATTTTTGGCGCGTCCTTGCAGATGGAGTGCATCGCTTGGGAAATACTGTATAAAGCGACTCCCGTCCACATGTTCAGTTGTTATTGTTGATCAGTGGAAAATTATGTTTGATAGAAAGGGCGCACAAATCGAGACGCCTGGTGAGCGCCTCACCTTTTCTTGTCATTACCGCAGTTTGCACTTCCTACGCGAGCAGAATCTTTGGCTTGTCCTTAAATACAGAACTGCCGCGGTGAGACAGGGCAGTTGTGCTTGCGATTTCTTACACATCAGATGCCTTGCTTCGTTCATGGAAAGTCTCTAACGTCGTTCACTTGATTGATGGTTGAAATGCTTTTTGTTGGACATTTCCCCTGCTCGAACCAATACGCTGAGAAATTTTCTTGTGTAATTAGCTGGCATTCGTCACATTTTTAAGACCTTCCGATAGAATTCCCTGCGACATGTCGCTTGATTGATACGAACCCTAGATAGTTTTGCACTTGGGTCAAGCTATATCATACTAGGCAGCTCGCAGTCATTACTGTCGTGATGGAGGATAAACTGTCTCACCTGCAATAAGTTTTGTAGGAACCTCGATGATGAAAATCCTGCGGCGAAGTGTGAAAAGCATCGGGAGAAGCAGGAAAGTTTCCGGAGCTACATCATGCATAGATGATGATGGGACTGCGTCCACAGTTTCTACGCCAACAACCACGACTGAAGCGAAAGATGTTAATATTCGGGAGTATGACGACCGTGTTAGTGTTAATGACTTTGATTCTGCCTCATCATCGAGTTCCACGATATTGCGTGATGACTCGGTTGCATCAAGGTCAAAGTCAGACCTAGGATCGCCGATCAGTGTTCTTCCATCTAATCGGATTGAGAGTGCATTGAGTGATTTTGAGGCCTTCCGATTTTCATACTCGAAGCGTCGATTAGAATGCTCGGTGTCAAAACGATCAAGTTCCTTGAGGGTTGAGAAACAAAATCTGCGGAGACTCTGTGGTGAAGAGAGTGATGGCGACGAAGATGATTCAGGTGAAGAATTGGACCCTTACCCTACGGAAGCATGCAATTCTGACGACAACGAATCACGATTTCCCGTGCCAGCGTATAATGAGAATCTTGTTTCGGAGACCGTCATATCCCTTGAGACTGAGGAGACCATCCACGAAGATCGGCGCTTTGTGCCGAGTTCTCTAAGTGGTGATATTTCTAAAGCAGCATTTTCTCTTGACACTGAGGAAACCATTCAGAAAGGTTGGCCCCTCATGCACCGTTCTTTAAGCCTTGATACCTTCAACTTGCCACTTGGTAAAACGCTGGACCGAAGCATGTCAGTTGTAAATTGGGCCTTGCAGCTGCCTAAACGGAGTGGAGAATTTACAGAGAGAATGTGCATACGCCAGGATCTTCGGAAAGGTGGTAATCGTTCTAATCGTTTGCAATCTTGCGGGGAGGAATTCAGTCGCGCTCAAGTCAGGCTTTCCTTTAGCCTTCCACATGTCAGGGCACGTACGTTGGGCAGATTTGAACCAGATCGACTAATGTCATTGACGGGTCAAATTCATCAAGTTTGTCGAGACCGCCCCCGAGTGTACACGTATGAAGAACTTGACAATGCAACTTCGGGTTTCTCTCCAAGTATGTCAATCTCTGTTCATGTTACCATTTTGTTCTTAAGTTTCTTTACATGTACCGCTTTCTTGTTCTTTTTTTTGACTGCCTCTGGACCGAACAATGATGTCTTTGTTCAACAAGAATGTCCATATGGTCGTTACTAAGTTTGTGAGTGCTTAGGTAATTTAATCGGGATCGGTGGTGGAAGTCAAGTATACCGTGGCGAGACACGTGATGGTTGTCTTGTGGCTGTCAAGCTGTTGAATCAAGGGCGACCACAAGCAGAAGAGGAGCTCCTGACTGACATAGAGATCAATAGCTCATTGAAGCACCGCCACATCGTTGCATTACTCGGCTATTCTGTGGGCGCCAGTCATCTCATCCTTGTTTATGAGTTTCTTCCAAATGGCAATTTGGACGACCACCTTCACGGTATTGTTTTATTTCCATCTAATTACGCATTTCTCCAGAATTTAATGGATTTTTGGATTTTAATATTTGTGACGGGATTGAGGTTAACTTGGGTACTGGAGTGGGAATTTAGGTGGGAAGGAATCACCTGTAATTTCCTGGGAAGTGCGGTACAAAATTGCTGTTGGGATCGCCCGAGCCTTAGACTACCTTCACGATGGATGCCCTAAGCCAGTTGTGCATAGGGATGTGAAGGCGTCCAATATTCTATTGACTACAGCCTTCGATGCTCAGGTAAGCCTGCATGACTGGAGTCAAAAGAGGTCTACTCCTGTACTGTAGAGTGCCATCCCCTCTTTTCTTGGGGGTGGAAGCTATCTTTCACAATCAGTTCTTGAGTATTTCGTTTCAGAAACAGTCTATATATCTTAGAGGAATGGTTGGCCCAGACTGCATAAATGGTTCTGAGATCTTTGAATCGCCTAGAGCCGACCTATCTGACAAGCTACTCTCTTTGCAGCTGTCAGACTTTGGACTTGCAAAATGGGCTCCTACAGATGTTCATTTCTTACGGTGTAATGATGTGGTGGGCACATTTGGGTAAAATCTCATCTTTCTTCAAGGATGCGGATATTCTTTTTCAGTTAATATCGGGATTCCTTTCGATGAAATTCTTCAAAAATAAAACTCTTTGGTGCAAGTGACGGTGACAATCGTGCAGTCGGTTTGCTAACTCATCAATTTTAATATTTGTTGAGTGGATCATGGTTTGGTGCAGCTATTTGGCGCCTGAGTATTTTATGTACGGAAGAGTAAACGAGGGAACAGATGTGTACTCGTTTGGAGTGGTCCTACTCGAGCTTCTTACTGGTCGGCAGCCCATCGACACAACCAAACCCAAAGGCCAAGAAAATCTCGTGCTCTGGGTATGGTTATATCGTTATGAAATAGGACTTGAGACTTATCATTATGACGTTTCATGCAACAAGGTTTAGAAAGTGTAATTCTTACTAAATGAGCCGTGAACTCGGAATTTTTATAGCTTTATTTGTATTAGTGCAATTCTTCCAGATGTGATGTCTTTAATTGTCTTCAGTAGAGCATATTGTGGTGAACTTAACATTTCCTACTATGGCAAACTCACGACGACTGATTTGATTCAGGCGCGACCGCTCTTAGAGGAGAAAAATATCGACATATTGGCCGATACCCGACTTGAAAGCAAGTATGACCTCAACGAATTCAAAAGTATGATGCTTTCAGCTGCTCTCTGCATCCGACACTCTGCTCACCGAAGACCACCAATGAGCAAGGTGAGATAAGCTTAGTTATAATCCTGCGATAGGAGCGTTTCTGAATTGACATGGGTCGGTAACAGAGTTGGTTAGTGACATACTATCACATTTTCAGCATCTGACCTGTTTATGTTATTCAGAAGTCTAGCACAAGAATGAAGCTGACTTCCGTCATGGTCACGGCCCTTTAAAGTATATCTAACATGATGGTACTTGCAACCGTGGCATGCAGATACTCAAAATTTTGTCCGGAGAAGGTGAAAGCCTTGGTTACTGGCCTCGGCAAGAACTAACCAACAAATCGATAGACATGGAGGACACTAGCAGCCATGTTGTGGACGGGGCTCCCCACTACGGTGAAACAGATATCCAGGCACATTTGGCACTTGCAATGCTCGGGGTTGATGATGGTGTTGATGACGAGTCTTCAGTCCATGATCAAAGCGGAGACCTCGTACCACACTCCAGTGCTTACCTTGAAGAGTATTTGAACGGTCGTTGTAGCCGTTCTACAAGCTTCAACAGTTAAACTCCCCAATTCTATTTCCCACCCATTCTGTAAAGCAGAAAGATCGTATCCGAGGACTTGATTCAACCTACATTGTCAAAGGTCAGAACGTTTGGGTAATCCTCGGGTAGGATCTTTCACAGCTTGTGTACTCTAACTTACAAGCTTTCTGGTGCCTGGTTCATAATACTTCTTGGCAATGTGCGGATTCACCTTTCAAAGATAGGATCTGCTCAATCCCAGCGAACTTCCCGAATGAAGTGTAGCATATACCACGTCTTTATGACCAGGTTCAAATAGATTCGCAAACTTCCGACCGTCCCAGCTGTAGAAGCTTAGGGAAAGAGCTGGAATAAGAAACGGGTGTTTCCCAACATGTCTGCACTCGACTGAGACAACTCATGATGTATAGTAGCCAAACTGAGCGGCCCTACTTCAGAGCTGTGGCTACCTACAACAAATGAGCATCTCGGTGAAGCAGACAAGGAGAGACATCTATTAGGGTTCAAATTCTTGAGCCATCAGACCACTCCATTTGAGTGGTTCTGTTAAACGTCTAGGTAGGAAACAGTCCAACTAGCATGTATTCAGTCTTAAGCTTCACCTGCCCTTGAATTGCAAGGGGTGGCATCCTCGTGAGATGCTTTGAAGCCAGCTTCATGAATTTAAAAGATGACCTTGCACCTCCCATTTATTGTGTGCTAAATAATTTGGATGTTTACATGCCAGTCACAACATCAGCTAAGACTGTATCTGGCGACCACTGGATCGGTAGCAAAGTGGCCCGGGGTGCACTAACCCAAGGAGTCCCTGCAACAGCGAAACGCCACGGCGCTGCTACGTCTTGGGCCGACGCATAGTCGATGCCCACTCTGGGTCCTGCAAGGATTGCTCCCGGAGCTGGACCATCCAAAATCTCTAACCCACCTGTTCAGATCATTTTGAACTATTATCAGGTTACCATTCATCAACCATTACTGCACTCATGATGACGTATGTAGTGCTAGTTGACAATCATTACGAACCACTCGTACTAAATATGTCCGCCACTTTCCAAATGTTGCCTGCACTAAATGTCAGCCATTAGGGTGTCAGAGCTGGCCTGCAGAATTGCGATCCTCTATGAAAGGGCTAACAAGTTACTATCGAGCTTTCAAGGAAGAAGAATTGCGTTGTGCCCAATTTGGTAATAAACTGCAAATTCGAGCTGCAGGAATTTGAAGGTGTGTATGGTTTGGGTTTGACACTCCTACTTGAGTATTCATGAAAAGTATAGCCTCTAGATAGGTTTATTGGATATCATACACCAAATTCGATTATTAGGCAACCCTAACAAAGCTGGGATAACTATTCCTATTCATGTTACAAGAAATATAGAAAGTAGCCATTATCAAGTAACCCTGAAAACATTACATAATTCAGGATATGCAAACTTGCGGTATAATGCTTGGCAACGCAAAGTGCAGTTCAACAGGGGAAAAAAGTCTAATGCAGGTTAAGATGCTGACCAGGTAAGAAAAGTGGATGACACGACCAGTCCGTTGTTAAACCCAGAGCTTGACCCACCTTCAAAACAAGCAATAGACATGAACTACGAACGTCATTGCCACGCACAAAATCTTAAGAGTCTGCTAATCGTGTTTTTCGGCCAATCGATTGGTGCTACATGACAGTAGTTGGGCAAAATTAGGTAGGTGTTTTACACTGAATATGCTATCAAAGGACGGTATTCAAATAGGTTTGTGCATACCTTGCCTGGTCCTGTGAGAAGCACAGGCTTCACAACACTCTGTTTCCGACGTCGTAGAATGGTTGCCAAACCTGCAGAGACAGCGAGGTTGGAGATTTATCATGTCTGCCAAATCCCATGAGGCAACGGAGGTTGGAAAGGGGAGAGGACTACTTTGAGTATTGGAAAATACAACTATTTTGAACTAGAGAAGAGCTTTGAGTATTGGAAAATACTATTTTGAACTAGAGAAGAGCTGGACTTGGACTTGGATGTGGCAGCCTAAAAGTGCCCAAAGGGTGATAAAGAATCCTTCTATGTAAGACAAAAGTGCATATGTTCATCTTTGGAATTTTGTGTAAAAAAGGGAGGTCTTGCTTACTAGTTTGACCTCCAACGAGTTCCAACGAGTGCTCTTGGTTGATTTTTTTAAGCAAATGATTTACTCAGTTCCAAAAGGATGACTTCCACAGTGACCAGCTAGACATTCTAGGATTCAAGAATTTCTTCCTCCAAGACCCTAGCTTCAAGGTATTGTTTGAATGCTCTCATAAATCACAAACCCTATAGAGCAAAGTAAGGTATAGCAGTGTAAATAACGAAGGAGATATCACATCACCTTTGCTAGTAATAATATTTAAAAATCTGACCATTTTAATAATAGAAACTATGTTCAATGCTTAGCCCTCAAAGGACAATGAGGCCAAAAAGTGGCTGATGGACAACTTTCAAGATTACTATAGAAATCAAGAATGCACCTATTAGTCCAAAAATCAGACCATTTTTAGCAAAGTATAGGTATAAGTGATAGGTCTCTTCCTTTCAGGATTAAAGTGTTGCAGTTTGGTGTGGTGACCTTCAGTACTATGATAAGGACGTAATGGTTGTCCCACTCAAGAGTTTAATGAAAAAGAAACTCATTATTCTAAACATTATACTAGGGCCGATTGTCGATTTCCATACCCTACAAACCCCGGATCCTCTACACAACTGTCCCCTCAAAACACACCTGCCACTGGAGAACAAGCTCGGATGAGAACAGCCGCGCCTACCCCGGCCTTGCCAGCCGCCACATTGAGCATAACGTTGATGCCATAACACAAGAAAACATAAGCATGGCCCCCTGCTCGGAACTGCAACACCCCCAACCCAAGAACAACTTGATCAAACCATCGGCTACTGCAAAATTTGAACACAAACAAATTAACCAAATGGTCAAAAGGGATCGCTTTCATATTTATAAGAGTTTGAAATATGTCATTTAAGAAGCTTCAATCAACAAAAGTAACAAAATGCACCAGTCAAACGAAGATATCATGTCCTGCACTCACTCTCTACACAATAAAAATATGCCTTGGGAGTTACTAAAATGAAGTATTAGCTTCTGAAGTGCACTTCCACATTTCAGATTGAGCAATAAGAGTACGTTCACACCAAAGGAGCATATCGTAACCCTTAAGGGAGATAAAATAAGCCCAACTACAATGAACAACTGAGATTGGAGGGGAGTATACTGGGGCTATTTTGACCCCTTGCTCTTGGTGGAATTTTTTGAGTTTGACCCCGCAGGAATTGTGATTGACCACGGGAATTGGCAAGCCTACACAACTCCAATGCACGGGACAATATATGCTTTGTGCACCCTTGAAGAGGACAAACTCAACTGCACTCCATGTTTCTTTTTCCCTTTCAAAGAGTACGACATTTATCCTTGATGTGAATGTACCCTTAAAGGTTGCTTAATTTCAATCATAATCGAGTGTCAAGAAGAGCTGGACTCTGTACCATGGCTTCTGTTCGAGTTGTTCGACCAAATCGTGCGTGGCATGCCGTATCTCCTGTCCTGTAGGCCTCAACCTGGTCAACCATTACAGTTACGTGGAGTGTAAGCATTCACAAAGACACAAGTGCTCCCGAAAGATCACCTCAAAGTCCACCTTGAGATAATAACCTACAACTTAAGACAGCTAACGTCGAGTAGGAAAAGTACATCCAGCATAACCGTAGTAGTAAAGTACAGTACAGAAATACAATTTCTATCCGCCAGAAGTAAAATCACTAAGAGCGTTTTCAGTGATCTTTGAATATCAATCATTGGGAGGAGTGTAACTTGAAGACGGTAAGTGAGATGGTCAATCGTGGAGAGACGGCACTCGTTTCACTGAAATGGATAATGCTTGTGAACTAGATAGTGTGTAAACACCTTACAAGTCAATGATCAGAGGGAAGCCTCCCCATGAATCATGGGATTGCATCATGCGTATCTTGCATCCCCATGATGTTGTGAAACAATCTACTGTAATCGTACTAAAATCCATGAGGCACATGTGGATCCACCTCAGAACACACAAGTAGGACTACTCGTCTTGACCCCTGGGCACTCTGAAGTTTATACTGTGGACAATGAACAGAGTGCTTTGGGATGATTCGTTCAAATAATTTCTCATTTCATCAAAAATAATGCTTAAAAGACAACCTTCCTTTACGACAGATTTGATGAAATTGAGTAAATACTGAACTTCTACACAGATATAGGCAAAAACATGGAAAAATTCAAAAAAGAGATCAGGCGTTGAAGAGTTAACTATGGAGTGAATTCTTCTTACTGAATGCAGGAAAGAGAGGTTCCCACCTCAGTGATTTGCAATATCACATCCTCGTGGCGTAAGAGCTTCCCCAGAAGGCGAGGAGCGAGGTCCAAGGCATCACAAGCGTAAAAGTCCGCCGCGAGGAGCCTGTACTTGTCAACAGGAAGGGACGGAACCACAACTGCCTCATCCTCGACCCCAGTGGAGTCCTGCTCAGGGTCCTGGTAAAAAAGAATTGGAAAAACTTTAGATATAAGCATGTCCATAGTCCACATTTGCATCATGGGGATTAGTTTGTGCTCCTGGTGTAGAAGCTCCGGAGGACAAAACTCAGAACATTGTAAGGATTTCACTATACTCCAAACAGGACTTCCATTACCAATATAACGCCCAGATCTGCATAGTGAAGTTTCACCTCTCTAATGTGACACCCCATTACATACGACAAATAATATGTTTCAACAGCAGGTCAATTAACAAATCAATCTTGTGAGAAATGATTACGTAACACCTTTGCATTAGGGTTTCCGAAACATGGCATATTAGAGAGGTGGCAATGTACTCCATCCCTGCATAGAAAGGATTGATTAAAGGCAAGAGAATGCGGCACCTGCCTCTTTCTTCGTTGAGACTACCAAGCTTCTTTTCACGATCTTCCCCGCAGCAGGCTTCTTAGCAAAATAGGGTGACACTACTCTCTTGGGGATGGTGGCTGTTGCCTTCGCCACCCTTAGAGATCGCCTCAAATCCTGAGGCTCCTCAAGCATTCCATTCAAGGATGGAAAGCCACTGACGCCTTTGAGATCCATGTCGGTGGTTTGCATCCCCTAATATTTCCTGTGAATGGTTTTGCATACATCACCACATCTCCATCGTCAGCATTCTCACGTATCAGAGAAAAGTACCTACGGATGATGACGCATAAATTTACATGATTGGATTTGCAAAAAAATTCTTAAACCCCGAACTCTAAACCCTAGGCGACACTTACTTGAATTAAGCGAGGATTGTGCGAGTAACGGCACCCTGGCAAGTCACAATGCCCTTTCCACAGACGATAGCATAAATGCACTCCCTAGATTCCTGTAAATGAATTTGCAAGCACAACCACATCTCGATCGTCAACATTTTGATCGTCCTCATACATCAGAACGAAGTTTTTCGAAAACCATGATACCCAAACTCACACTTGACTGCATTTGCAACTACACCCTAAACCATAGAAAACACTCACACGTAGCAAGAGAGGATATTGCCGGTACCAGAGCCTGGAAATTCACAAAGCCCGTTGCAAAAACGCATTCCGCAATCGCTGTAGCATCCAGTGGTTGTCCAGTGATCTTGGCTCTTTCCAGTAGAACTGAATTGCACTCTGCACTACAAGAGTGCGCTTCTTACAACAAAAATTTCAAACCCTACAATTGCCGAAGACCCCTTTCTCCTCAGATCCGTCGCCTGCATCAAAGTTTGTTATGAATTATTCTACCATTCTTCCAGAACGCAATGGACGGAATCGTAGAGTAACTCCGTGTGGGCTTTCCAATTCCTCATCACATAAACAATTGTGGCAATCTGAGAATGTCGGTAAGAGTTGTAGTAGGAAAAATAATGGGCATGAAGCTTGTAGACGAAGCAGAATGCCGTGAAATGTGGAAGACGATTGACGAAAGCCCGAAGCAGATATCCAATGAGGAGGGAAGGAGATTGTCAGAACTAGGATTCGATCCTCGGACCTGTGGGTTCTGGGTCAACGACGCTTCACAGCTGTGTGATGGATGGATGCGTGGATGGATGAAATTCTGTCGAACTGAACTGGCAGTTTTCGTTGCTGAATACATGGATGAATGACCGATGAATGGTGGATGGATGATTCGAGTATGACATTCAGTTGAGTTGCCCCCATACAGATGCCCCGCTATTTTGACTCTTAAACGACAGATAGTTGCCCGTGGAAATCATCCATTTTGATGCTATGAATAGAGGAGGGGTTTGGACAGCCCAAGTGGTTTCTATTGGGACCCATCATTCCAGCTGGGAGATTCTAAAAGTGCACAAGCTGTAAAGTACATTGGAGGAGGTGGGCGATTATAGAGTCCTATGTCATTTCAACTTCAAAAATTCATAACTTATCTTCAAAGCTCCAAAAAACATGAAACGACTTAGGTTAGATGCTAATTCCACTTGTCTTTCAAAGAATATTTACTGAAAAATATTTCAAGAAAATTCACCTCCCCAAAATTCAGTTTCAGCTCTTAGGTGGGCAATTTATAGACCTCCTTTGTTGAGTCATGGACAGAATCCAATACAAATCTCGGCACTGAAGCTCCATTTGTATAAAAAATAATTATGTCAACAAACTTTGCACTAGGTCAATCTTCTTCCTCTAGCTCTACATTTGAGAAAAACAAGGGCTTGAGGCTAGAGGGTGTGTTGGATGCTTGGTTGGAGCTCTACCCCCAATATAAAGTACTACCTCTGTCCTGAAATAAATCCGGGGTTTTCAAAAAAATGGCTAGATTAGTGCGAGAATAGCTCTTATTTTCATAGGATTGTGTAGTTATTGTAGCTTCTACTAAACCCCACTAGGTCTGAAAGAATGGAAGTCAATAGTGAAGCGGTACATGTTGAAAATAGGTGGAAAAATCTACAATTTTTTTTCCCTTTTTTGAATTACTCTAGTGGTATTAATTTTGATAATTCTTCAAGCAATGTTGGTGTAGTGATGTCCATTGATGTCCTTTGTATTCAATTCCAACTATGTCCTATGATTCAAGTCTAAGAAATTCTCAAGAAAAAGATTTATAAGTTGCAACTTTTGTATAGTTGTGGATTGAATTCTTTGCCTTTGGTTGATTAGAGGTTGCATTTCAATCCCATTTGCAAGAATTGAATTGCTATAAAGTTTATGAAATGTAGTATCTACGGATTCTTTTGCTTTAGGATGTTTGAACTACCTTCAATTGTTGTCAATCAAGTTGTGGAGAGTAAATTTTGAATTTAATTTGGGACAAGTATATTTGGAAATCCTAGATTTATTTTGGGACGGAGGTAGTATAAGTTTTTTCCAATTCGTGAACTCTAAGTGGTCAATGAAAATGTGCTCTTACACCATGGGTTCAATCTATTTGTTTTTTGTTTTTTTTGTTCTTTCTAGTGCCAAATTGCACAAGAAAAAAATAATTTGTCAAAAAAATGCCAAAAAATTTAGATGAAATTGTCATATTGTAAATGAAAACTAAATTATAGACATGTGATATGTGCTAATTTGATATTTTCTATCCAATATGTGGATGAATGTTGAAATTTGAAACACCACTATAACATTTTGTATTGCCACTTTGGCTCTTTTTAAACAATGGTGAAAAGCCCTAGTTGCAATATCCACAATTATATTGTATTGTATAAATTGATGTCTATATAATTATGTTACATGTAGAGTAGAAGATTTCTAACACATACAACATTATAACACGAAATAAATAATATATTTAATTTTTTGGCTATTAACAAATAATATTTCTTCTAACTAATCAATTTATTTGAAATTCCAATACATAGGGAGGTATATTCAGAAAAGATGATATAAAGAATTATAAGTTTTAACATTTGACATTTTTCTTTGAGATTCTAGAAGGAGGGGTTATATTTTGTAACATATATGAGATTTTAACACTTATTAAGGTAATAAATATATGGGGTTATTTGTAGTGAACCGTGATGAAGTGCAACTTTTGGGCTTTGGATTGAAGGGAAGAGGCTTTGCATTGAGAGAAGCTATCTGGTAGAAAGTTTGAGTAGGATCTTATTCATAATTAAACTAGTGCTATATGGAGAGCCTCTAATAGCATAACAACTTATTCTAGAACAAGGAGAATTTGAATGACAAAATTTACATGTACAAATTTTGAGAACTATACTTATATTGTAGCATGAGAATATGTAAATAGTGCAAAGATATATTTTCACTTGATGTTAAATCCCTAATAACCTAGGGGATCACAAATGTCTCCACATAGTATAGAAGTCCAATTCAAAGAATTCTAGTTTTTGCATCTATTTTTGAGTTAGGAAATTTGTGTTCTTTCTTTTGATTTGTGTGGTAAAATTTTTAATTCAAGATGTAATGATTTTTTGGAAGCCATTCAAATTTCACAAGTTCAATTTGAATTCACCAAATTTCATTTTGATGGTTACAATTTAATCTCCTTCATCCAATGTTTGTTTTCAATAAAAAAATTTGGATTATATATTTTCCTTGAAATCTAGTTATTGTAGTAAAATTTTAATATCTATCCAAATTGTTTGGAATTTATGGAAGCCATTCAAAGTTCAAAATTTAGACATTTTTAGATTGCAAGGAACTTTAGATGCTTGTTTCTTCTTCATATGGTATTTATTTTCAATACAAAAAATTTGAGAAACTTATACATACTAGTTTAGTTTGTGTGGTTAATTCCAAAAGGTCCAAACATCATTTTTGGCAATATAGCAATTTTGGATGGTTCACTAAGAATAGAATTTTTATTTTTTCTTTGAAAATTTCACACAACATGTGCCCAAGGAATGACTCTAAGGTGCAACAATTTTCATAACTTTTTGACTACATGGTCAAAAAGTTATTGTATTTAAAACTGCACAGACTAGATTCTTGCCTAAAATGTACTTCTAATAGTCATGAGAATCTATGGTTGGTTATCCTAATTTCTATTTTTAGCACTTTAAAAATTCTTAGTTATTTCATTTGGTGTCCAAAAATGCATTTTTAGAAAATCTAAAACCCCTTTTTGACTTCCAACAACATCCCACCAAAAACTTTCTAATATAATTATAATGGAAACCATGTTAAATTGCTTATTTGTGTGATTTTAGGTGTAGTTACCTTTGTTGCATTAAGGTTCATTTGCACAAAGCGCTAAATGGAGCGCAAGACTAGTGCTTAAGAGTAACTAATAGTAAGTTCATATAGGAGAGTTCTTATAATCCAAACCTACATAGCAACGCAAATAAGAGTGGTCTTTACTCCCAACCTAGTGCACGATGTCTAATTAAAATAGAAGATGAAGCAACAATTATATAAATGTAAAATAAAAAAGAAATGAAGATGTGAAAGAGTTGGAAGTGCTCTTTTGAAGTAGCCCTATCTTAAAAGCAGTAGCAAAAAATAGTAGTTCAAGAGTTGTCAAAGTGTGCAATTTTATAGAACGGTTGATTTTCATAGAGAATGAACATTGCTGCTCACGCATGCACTAAGAAAATGGGCACTTTGGTGACTACAAAAGAATGACTTCTTATCTCAAATGACTAGACAATGACTTCGGTCTCTCTAATTGCACCAGTAGAGCTTTGGCCGCAAGGTCCAAGTCATTTTGCATTTGCTAGTGTGATTTCAGGATAAAGAGTTTAGAAGATGCAAGGTTCATCCACCTTTTCTCGTTTAGAACATTGTTGACCTATAAATGTAAGTACTCAGAAGTCAAATATGAAGGTTGTAGTTGCGGTGGAGTACATGTAGGGACTATAGCGTGACTTTAGTTTACTATATGATGACTATAGAATAACTTGAAGACCAAGACACACAACCTTTGGAAAGTTTAGGGTGATGGATGAGTGGTCTTGTTATCTTGGCCTCCTCAACTTACTATCCTGCACAAAGAATAAAAGAAAAAAAAAGCCAACCTAGAAAGATAGAATAACGCATGACTGGGATAAATTACTGGATAACTATAGAATGATTTCTATAATTTTTACTTAATTATTTAATTGTTCAACTTTTTCTCTCCATTTTGGTTTGGATTTTCAATGTTTCATGTGCTTTTCCTTTATAAAAATATTTGATGAGCTTCATATTTTTTTGAAAAAAAAATTCTTCAACATTTTTTTCTTGTTTTTTTGGTTTTGAGGTGGGGTGGGGTGAGGTGTCTTTAATTTTTTTCTAAACCAATTAGATGTGTTTTTGCTTGTCTATTTAATTTTCCATTCATGAATTTCTTTGGTATTTTCTTCCTATTTTTTTTGGCCTCTAGGGGGCTCACACATGTTCATATAAAGGAAAAAAATTTGAAGTGTTTTGGTTCTCTCTCCTTCTTTTTTTTCCTTAACATATTTTGTGTTTTTTTTCCATAAATTTTTTGGCTTGTGGGTGCCCACAATTTTCCTATACCAATTAGATGTGTTTTTGCTCGCTTATTAAACTTTTTGGTCATGTATTTCTTTGATATTTTCTTCCCATTTTGGGGGGCCTTTAGAGGGCTCACAAGTGTTCATTTGCAAGGAAAAAAATGTGAAGTGCCTTTGTTCTCTCTCCTTCCTTTTTTTCCTAGCATTTTCTTTGCATTTTTTTCTGGAGATTTTAATATCCTCAATACGTACTTTCTCTCAATTTCTTTTGGGGGCTCATTGACATTTACATGTATTCATAGGATTCAAAGACTGCTACATTTCTTGCTTTACTCTCTTCTCTCTTTCTCTTTTTTTCTCCAATGCTCTCTGCCAATATTTTGGTTTGCTTTCTCCTGGTTTCATTGTTGTTGTCTTTGGAAAAATAGCCTATTTCTGTTCATTATTTCTTCTTTTTTCATTTCTTCCCTTTCTTCTTTTTCTCTTTTTAGGGGCCTTTGTACAACACTTTTAAACAAAATACATATTGTCATTACAACCACTAAGCACCTCACATTCCATACAATTCCAATGATTGGGGGTTACAACAAACTTCAATTCAAGCATTGTATTATTATCTGCTCGAAGCAGAATTCAATTATGTTCCACAGGTTCCAAGAGAACTACTTAGACACTACACTGCCACTAAAGAATGACATACCGCGACTTTTAGAAGTCACGCAAAAGTCATGGTCTAGTTGCTACTCTCACATTACCGCTATAGTTTAGACACTCTGCGCTATAAGTCACTAAGTCAATTTACTGCTGCAAGTGTTGCCCTTTTTTTTTTTTTTGGAATGCCTGAAATAAGTATCACACTAACCTATACAACCATCCATGTTGTGTATAGATGTCTACAACTTGTGGATGTCACCAAGGTCATCCTAGTACTCCTCTTATGCCAATAAATTCTCTTCTATTATCAATTCAATGGCACCCACTAGATTCATTGCCTGTGATGGAAGCAGAACCTGATGGGAAGCAATTAGCCTTGAAAATTGACCTGTAGTAGTGATGAAGGCATCAATGATCTCCACTACTTCTCGCTTCACTCTAGCCTCTTTGCACAATACAATTTTTCATCCAGGGCGTTCTATAGCATCATAGAAAAAGACTAGAGTGGCTTGACTAGGGAAAATGAATGGCTCTGCAATGTGAGGCAATTTATGGCGGAAGTTCACCATGAAGAAGTTCGCTACATCCCTTGTATACTTTGGATTTTCTCGATTGTCTTCGTGCTTCATCCATTCACAATGCATGAGGATGATTGATGTTGGCAATGCTCCGTATTTTGGGAGCAGTGTGTCCTTCAAGACTCTGACGTAGTTCATCGACAAGTCAGTAGCACCTTTGGAGGGCATCTCAAACATGAAAGCAACACCGTTGTTGTATCTTACCAACTGTTCAGTGCTTTCATCATCCACTCAAAAGTGGTTCCTGAATGCAATCATGCGAGTGTACTGAGTTGCTCTTTGGGACAGCCTCCTATTTAGCAACAAGCGGTGCATGTTGTCCGGGTTTTTCAAATCTAGGTCACACTCTATTACTATACTTAGCATCCATTCCACAAGTGCGGGAGTCCCAACATTTGTTTGCTCCTCGTCCTTCCATTTCTTGTCCACATACACTTTTCTAAATACAATTCAGCCAACAAAAAATTGTCAATGCAACTGCATCCATAGACTTAGACAATAGCACTACAACCCTCTCATTTGAACGACTCTTTTGTGACTTCACATAGTCATTTCGCAGTCGCAAACCCTAAACCCTAAACTTAAACCCCAATCCCAAACCCTAAACTCTAAAACCTAATCCATTGGCATTGCTCACACTAGAGCCAACTGTGGTTACAACCCCCTCCAACTTGGAGGTCACAATGGTCCCTTCAACTCCTATATCTAGCTACGGACTTTGTTACTCAGGATGAAGAAGAAAAGGCCAGAGTGGACTCCATTGAGCATGAAGATGTTCCCAATGACAGCAGTGACAATCTCCTAGAGAAGGAAGAAGTGTCAGAGGGAGGTGCAAAGGCTGCTCTCAGTCCTTGCCTATGGCTAGTGAAGGTTAGGGGGGGATGCCGAGAACTAGGATACTGAAGCTGAAGTGACAACTGCACCTTCGAAAAATAGTTGGAGACAATCCAAGTCTCCAAAGGTAAAAACATGTGTTGAAGTTTTTTAGTGTGTAAAAGTTGAGGTGGGGTCGAGGAAATCCATGAAAGACATTTTGATTGATAGGAGAGGTGGGTGCAGTAAAGGCGGGACAACGTTGATAATTTTCAATGTCCATGGAACTTTGTAGGATTGCAATTTGTTGGCAATCGTCAACCCCAATCCTAAAATAAGGGCTAACACAAAATCAAAGTTGAAGAGAATAGTCATGCGACTTTGGTTGAATCCCTTTTTAGCAAGATGCTTTTCTCACTTCATGATAGCATTTTGGGGTAGTGATAGTACTTCGTACCTCTCAGATGTAGTTCCCGCCATGCTTGCTAGGTTAAGTGGGAGCTCAAATGCAAACCCTCTGTTTGCTTGGTCTGGTCAGTCCTATGAAGTGTATGAGGGGGAAGACGATGAGCCATTATACACAAGCAAGAACTTGAGTGGTATATATGCATTTTGTTCAACTTTTTTCAATGCAAATACAATGATAATAGACAACAAAATTTGTAGGGTAGATAGCAATCCCACCTTAAACATTCTCATAAGCACTTTGTTCTATGTGAAGTGGCTTTGAACCCTAGCAGTTGGCAAAGAGTACTTCAAGTGTTACTTGTGGCCATTACTTGAGGCATTTTGGAAAGCCCCAATGTCAACACTTTGTGATCCAAGTTTTCCAAAATTATAAATGACTCCATGGCTGAAATGCTATAGAAACGCTGAAGCGGAGAAACATATGAATTTCTGGACTTTGTAGAAGGTGAGGGAACTTGTAAGACCATGGGGCTATGTCCAAAGTGCATCCCCTCACCTTCAATTGTGTATGATCTTTGATGTGAGGTGCATGTATGTGTAGGGACGTTTCTAAATGTAGGAGTCGACAAACAAGGCCGTAGTAGTTACAGAGACGCAGGAAGCGACCAACAAGACCGCAACAGCTAGCAACAAAGAAGAGCCAAGATGATGTATTAAAGAAGGTACAATCGCTATGGTTGCTACTTAGTTTTTCTTGAAAGCAAATGTAAAATCAATCAGTTATTGCATCATAGTGATTTCAAAGATGTTTTGTAGATAGGGGTGTGCAAAAGTCATTGCTAAGTTATGGCTAGTCATTTTCTAGTGAAGCAAAAGTAACATGCCCTTTAAATGGATAAAGACGTTAGAAAATTCAAGAGCCTTAAGAATGCTGTATTGTAGAAAGATTTTTTCAATATGCTTAGGTACATTGTTCCAAGATAGTTGGAGGAACTAGGGGCTTCTATTGTTGCGTGTGCAATATCTAGCACATATTTCAGAGGAAGATGTAGAAAAGTTGTAACACATATTTATAGGAACATGGCATGCTCAGTGACAGTGAATTTGTGTTCCTGTCTTCTTAAAGTCACCCCCCAGTCACATCTTGAAGGTAATGAACATCACAAGTTGTCATGGAGTCATTTTCATGTCGCTCCAAAGTCACAGTGAAGTACTCCGGCACTACTGAACTCTCTGTGGACATTTTCCTTTACGTTGTGCAATTTGGAAGTCATTAATGATGTATATGCTATAGTTGCAATTTAACGTTGGAGATGAGGTGACTCTATTCAATCTTTGGGTACACAAACAAAAAGTTGTTGTTGGAACCGTGAGTGGAGTTGCCGAATAACACAAATTCAACTTCCGTAGCATTCCAAAGTCATGGTCGAAGGTGGATGTGTGAGTCATTCTACAACCTGGGATTGCACTAATGTTCTTCAACGAAGACCAAGAGATGGACTTGATAGAACATGCAAAGGAGACGTATACAATTTGGGACCAAAAGTACTTAAAACATGGTAGTTGATCTTTAGAAGGGGGTGCTACAGAGTACCAACATTGTAGACACTTCTGCAAGTGTAGGGTATGTGTTTGTAATTAAACCTTAAGGCTTGAACCCCTTTCTCTTCTGTAAATGTAGGATTTTTTTTGCATGTCAGCACCTTCCATGCATGCTAGTCATGATGGCAAACCTTACACAAGAGTTTCATTTCTAGGTCTATGAATGCATAATTGCAGTGTTTGAGTGTCTTGTAGAAGTAATGTACACACTTGTAGTCCTCCCATGCTGGGCACACTGCTTGGGCTTTCTTGAATTGTCAAATGGCTCCTACAGAGTATCCTAATTCTTGGTTGACCCTAGGGAAGCACCACCCTAATCTGACCACTATGCAGTCACTAATGTATGCTCCTTTTTGGAATTCAATGACTCCCTTCTTACTGCTAAATTATCCCTACAAAACTCTAGAGTGAGTAATGTTGTACTTTGGTGGGCCCTAAATTGCTACCTCTTGACAACGAAGTAACTAGAATACGATTCCAAACAAGTCGTAAAAAATAACTCCAAAATGACTTCTACACAAAGTGAACAATAATTGCACTCAATCCTCTCACAACTTGCATGTGACTAAAAATTGACTGATATGTGTCGGTCCACGTCGAATTTGGAAAGGGGTCCACCTTAGAAAAACATTGCCACATGGACTGCCACGTGTTAATCCACGTCGGATTCACAAAGGGTCCTCGTAACTATAGAGTGACATTCCAATAACTGTATACGTAGATGCCAACTGCTAATGCCACCTAGGTCCATTTCCACATGGCATCACTTGAGACATTTTCTTACCTTGCACTTTCTTTATCTCCTTCACATCCAGTGCACTTCTCATTCATTTTTTCATCCTATTTGGAAATGGATGGTGATAATACATCCACAGTCATTTCAATTTGTGACTTGTCCATAATGACTTCTAGACCCCTAAGTCATTTTGAAATTATTTTTGTCCAAAATGACTACATTTCAGTCATTCTACAATCATTTATGCTAGTCATTTATTGCCAATTTCTTATAGTGACACTACTACCTTCAAATAATCATGAGTGATACTCGAGGTCCTTCAATCTTGAGTGATGAGTGATGCTTGAGGTCCTTCAATCTTCCATTCCTTCAACAATTATAGGTATATTTTGCTTTCAAACTCTGCACATAAGCCTTCATTTTTGTACTTTTCGATGCTCACCTTTCATGTACATGAGAAAGAAGAGGAGTTGGAAATCTATGATCGGCAAATGAATTAAATCTTTGCTACTCAATAGAGCTCATAGACTATCACATTTAATTGCCATTTCAATAGTTTTTGTTTTCCATTGAATTGTCAATACCATTGATGACAGTAAGTATTTGCATTCCTTGCAAAATTGATGACAAAGTGTACCTACATTTATGTTCATTGACGTGGTGGTTCAATTACTACTAAAAATTGACTGAACAAGCAAGAATTTACACAACAAAAATGCAGAGGTAAGGTAGAAATACCATAAACCGTGGTGGTACCATAAACGATTTCAATGTAAATAACAAGAGTAGGTACATTGAAACCGTTTATGGTACCACTACGGTTTATGGTATTCATTCTTTAGGGACAAAGCACGGGAGAGCAAAAAACCTAAGCACAAGCAGAAGCACCCATGACCTAGCAATTCATCTCCACACAACAATGGAATTAATGCACCACTGCAATTTCATAAAGACGTGCCATTGCAAATGGATAGGACACGTCATTGCAAATAGATAGGATACTCACAAGAAGAAGGGACTACTTTAACAAAATTCAGATGCAAAAACGGAATGACGACCATGGACTTTGCGGTGGGAACACCACATAGTTTTATTGACTATCATGTGCCACTTAGGACAAGTGGTTTATGATAGCAATGCATATATGAATACACCAAGTGTATATAATACAATTGTTTTCCAAATTGTTGGTTTGTAAGTAGAGCAAAAGTGAAATGGGACAATTTACCAACTAAACCACACATTACATATTCCACTATACTATCACATAGGGTAGAACTATCTAATACCACCATCCACCTAATTCCTCCACCTATAGAATCCTCCCAATTCTGTCAATGGTCCATCTATTACCACTATCTTTACAATCCATTATCATAATGGCAATGCACTTAAGGAGCAGACACTTTAGTCCATGCTTTCATAAGGGTCTGTTCATGTTCAACAACGATCTATTCATAGTTTAACATTTTTGCTTTGAAAAATCATGAAAAAAATATTTTTTTTCAAAATGTCTTCATTCATTTTGCGATTGATTTCTCTCAAACTTTTTAATCTCTAAAGAATATGGAAACTGGCAAATAATTTCTCCAAAATACCTACACTGAATAGGGATACTAAAGAGACCAAAAAATTAAAGGGACTTATTGTAGAAAACTATAGATGTTTGAAACATGATATACAACCCTCCTGACACTTTAGTAACTATTGATGTACAGAAAAGGGAGAATACTATCCGCCCTAATGCACTTGGAATGCTGTCCTCATAAGCGGATACAAAACCCATCTGCGGACTGTGCTACAAAAATGGATGAATGAAAATATTCAATTCCCTATTAGTTATAGCTCCTCCATTCCATTTGTTGCCCAAATTATAGATGTCAAAAAACTCTGAAAACGTCTTGATCCTTTTGGGGGGATTTTGGCACATTTTCGCTTATATCTTTGTACAGAAATATCATTCATTACAATTTCATGAAATTGCTCATTAAGAAAGGTTGTCTTTTCAACATTCAAGTATTACATTGGATGAATGAGAAGTTGGTTGGACGAAACAATGCCTACAACTGAAGCCTTCCATTCATTGTCCAGAAAATGGACATCAGAGCAAAGTGTTTCAAGGTTAAGGTCTAGTGTGAAGCCACCATTGGTCCTTGCATTAGAGGTAAATTTTTATACTTGAAATTTGTTTTTTTGTTTTTTTGTCACGTTGAAATCTCTTGGACCGTGCGTCCCAAGGTCACGTTCTTGGTACCATCAGAAAGCCCTCGGCAAGGAGGGGTGCACCGGCTTGGTTTCATGGCATTCTAACTCACGGTGTGAAAGTTATTGAATTTTAAAGTATTTTATGAACAAAAAAAATTAGAAAATTACTTTTACTTTTACTATGGCAACGGCACAAGGCACATTACTATAGTTGTTGGTCACTGAGGAAGGTTGTCTTTTCAACATTCAAGTATTACATTGGATGAATGAGAAGTTGGTTGGCGAAAACAGTGCCTATAATTGAAGCCCTCCGTTCATCGTCCAAAATATGAACATCAGAACAGAGCATTTTAGGGTTAAGGCCTAGTCAATGTTTGGAAAAACCCGATGGCTACATCAAAGTTAGCAAGAGAAATTGGGAAAAAATCTGGTTGCAATTTGAAAACATCAACAAAAAAACCAATGAAAATATCTGTAAAAATTTCTATATTTTGAGTAAAAAAATAGAGAAAACAACTGGACTCTTTTTCTTTAAAAACCGACCGGTTCAATCCGAAATTGAGCTCAAGGAAAATTAACCGGTAAACCTCCAAAAGCTTTTTTTTCCCGAACACTGGGCCGAGTGTGAAGCCACCATGAGTCCTTGCATTAGAGGTACCCCTCATGATGCCATGCACCCATGCAAAAGATATCTCCAGCGGATATCCGGCCCCTCCCTACCCAGCCCGTCCCGACCCGTCCCGTCCCGTCATGGGCTCAACGGCCCAAGCCCCGCCTTTCACTGAGCTTCCCCGACACTTGTCTCCCAGACTCCAAGTGCCACCGACTCCACCCCCTGTCCACCCTGGCATAGGTCCCCTATAGCCCCCCACGCCACGCTGGCAAGGCGACGATTCCAGAGCGCACCCCACTTCCCCGCCCCGTCCGCTACGTGGCGCCCCAGTGCATGCCACATACGCATGCCACGTGGCCTCTGCGTTTTCCCGCACCAGGCGCAGTCGCCGTCGCCGGCCTTACTTGATGCCCTCCCCCCTTTCAACCTCCTTCAACCTCCGCATCGCTCCGGCCTCGGCTTGCAAGTCCCTCGTCCAGCATCTTTCGGTAAGCCCCACAGCATCCGCCCTGAATTGTCAACGCAATTTCCATACCGATCTTGTTACATTGACGTACGTTTTTGAGTCGGATTCTCGCTTGCAACCTTGGATTCCGTCGAAATGGCGCAGTTCGGGGAAAAATTCTCCTCGTTCACGCGATTTCTAGAGTGATTTGCGTCTTTTTTTTTTTGTGTGTGTGTGTGTGTTTCTAAGAGATTTTTTCCATGGATTGAGCAGGATTGTATACTGGAACGCTGTATCTTTCGTGTCCCGAGTCGTGTACAGCAAGGGGTAGAAAATGGCAGAAACGCAAACTAATCCGGAGGGAAGGGAGGTGCGGATGCCTGACGAGAGGACGTATTACATCAACATTCCTATTCACCCTCTCACTGGACAGGTACTAACATGATTGTCCTCCTCTTCGGTATCATTCTTCCTTCTATTACGAAGACACGCAGAATCGCTGCTGACAGAGGGCGTTTTCTGTTGTTAGAATTGCTTGGAAGGAATGTTGTATGTTCTTGTTCGGAAGTGCGATGGTTTCGTGGCGCTGAAGAAGAAATTTTTATTTAGATATTATTTGCAAACGTTGTGAAGAGGCGAGCATCTTTGGTAGATGAGCCAAAACCGCTTTTCTAAATTTGCTTCATGATTTGCTGAAGCAGTAAGCAGTTTTCCATGATTGAACCCTGTTTTATGGATTAGCCATGTGATATCTTGTTTCCGAAACCGTTGTTCGTGTTGTATTGGATATGGTATATGCTAATTTCATCGCTGGTTGAAGATCGCATTGAAAATAAGGTACTCGTGTAACAATTTTGCAAAAAAGTCACGGCAATGCGCTTAGTTTGTTGCCCCGAGGTTAGATTTTCGGATTTGATTTTTTCAAAATTCACCTGGAAGGCTGTGAATTTTTTCTTATTTTCGAAATTTCTAATCTGTAAATTGATTATGGGTGAACGAGCGACACTCCCAGGATAGTATTACTTATTCTGTCGTTTTGGTTTGGTGTTTCAGGTAGCAGATGAGCACTTGGAGAGACTCTCCCTGTACTACACGGTCTACGGCGCCGTGTTTGGCATTGTAGGCGTGATATCCATTCTGGTGCCCATGTTCTTCAAGAACTTGCCGTTGGACCAGTTGGTCGCGTGGTTGTTGGTGGTGGGCGGGGCTGTCACGCTTCTCCAATTCTTCCTCGTCTGCGGTGCACCGGGTACCACGGCCTTCCTGCTCCTTGGCGCTTTGCACTTGGCCGTCGGGCTGTGGATGCTGCTGCAGCCTGTTCCCAATCCTACCAGGCTCGTCTTTATCGTGTGCGCCTGGTTTCTCATCCATGTAAGCAAAGCATTCACAATTCTTTCAGATTGGCAGATTTTTGAATTGAGATGTGCCATGAGGTGTGCAATGTGTCCGACAGTGAGGTGTGCAAGCGTTTCTAACTTTGTTTTTATAACTAGGTATAGTCTAGGTCTAAGTTTGCATAGATTTACAAAGCTTGGGTAATCTAACTAAAATTTGCCAATTTAAAGAACGTCGCCATAAATCATCGATGCTGTCAAGGTAGAGAGTACTTGAATGTGAGCGTTTTGGCTGATATGAAAATTCGCGGCAGCGCATCCAATTGTCGACAATTGTATGCGCAAGTGTTTGTTCCTATGATTCGATAACCAGGACTGGTCTAGGTTTTAAGTCCTGCACAGTTTTACGAAGCATTGGTAAATATTCAATAATTGCTAATTTAATGGTATCAACTCATTTAAGGTAGGGAATATTGTTTCAGCATCACAACCAATATGTAGAATAGTGGAAGTGTGCTTTCATTCGGAGATCGTTCTTCCTTTATAGGCCACTGGAGAGTGGAGAGATCACCTTGGGTTACAAAAGGGAACCTCTCGAGATTAATTTTTTTTTCATTAGTCAATATCCTCCGTATGCAACTATTGAAGTATTGGAAGGTCATTTTGGCCACTATTGCAGGGATAGTA
This sequence comes from Climacium dendroides, assembly GCA_950106755.1. Lineage (NCBI taxonomy): Eukaryota > Viridiplantae > Streptophyta > Bryopsida > Hypnales > Climaciaceae > Climacium > Climacium dendroides. Next base: position 27,520,528 of record OX467088.1, read on the forward strand.
GATAGTTGCTGAGTTCCTGTAGACGAGTGTACATAAACTGTACTAGCCAAGTCACGTTACACCGAAACGTGCAAATTGGGAAAGACAGGGGTCAGTCGTAACCCTCACCTATGATTTAGGACTAGCCACCAGGTTATTACGAGATCCTGTTCAACCCAACACTACGGTGGAAGTATACACCATAAGTAGCAAAGTTTGTCTTGCATGCTAGAAGTCTCAAGTTCTCCTCTATCTTGGTACTTTAGTGTAAATGCTGGAGACATCAGGTTCTCCACGTTCCGTCATTCCAAATCCCTTATGTCTAACCTCAAAAAAAATTAGATAATGATTACACAGGACGTGCACATTCGAAACATGAGATCTTTTAGAGCGTAGTGTTGGTTTTCGGTACACCTAGAGCAAACAATTTATGCTAAAGTGCGTTGGAATCCTGTTTCAGTTGCTAATAAGATCTAATAAAATAGTTTTTGCTTAAGAGCAGTAATTATGCTCAGTTGCAATAGTGCGCATACCTTACTGGAACTGTTGGGGTGATTGCCAGGGCGTGTTGAAGCTGCTGATGGCCATCCAAGTGCGCTCGCTGGCGACGTGGCCGGCAGTATTGACGAGTGGCCTGGTGTCTGTGATCCTGGCGTTCGTGGTTCTAGCCTTGAGCTCGTGGATGTTCAAGGAGAGTCTCAAGCTGCTGGGAATCTTCATCGGCGGCGACTTGATCTTCACGGGACTCTCGCTCGTGCTCATCGCCTGCATGGCCAGCCTGGGCCACCACGCCAAGGAGACGCACCAGCCCCTCCTGGCCCAGCATGGCGTTGCTTAACTTTATTAAAGCTCTAACTCCTCGCCAGCTTCGCTGGAAAGGAAGGTAGTGAGTGGGAGAATAGGTGGTTTTACAGTAAGTTTGGTCCTGTACATTTGGTTTTGTGAAATCAATATGTTCATAACTTTGGTGCTCTAGGTTTGTGGAATCCATACTGTCTGTTCATAACTTTGGTGCTCCTACTTCTGGACTCATAATGTTCTTGAGTTTTTGTATGAATGCAACCACACTACGCTTCATTTGAAACTTGTATTAGAAAATGAATAGGACAGTTCTGAAGATGGTGTCATGTAATGGCGTCGATTGTCAATTCTCAAATAGAGAGCTATGATACTGTACTCTGCAACAATGCGCGTCTCAACAAGGAAGTGTCTGAGAATGGTGCAAATAACTTCACCAAAAACCGTCCAAATGAGTATTTGAAATCGGTATTATTATATTGTTTAAATTAAATTTGGATGAATCTTGTTGGAAGCCAAAAAGAGGATTTCAGAGATTTTTAACATGCAATTTCTAGATTTCTAGACACAGTATAAGTAAACTATGAATTTCTTTTTAAAGTATTGAAAATAGGTCTATTCAAAATCAACTCTCTTCTTTTATGACAAGAATCTAAATAGTATGGTTTTGCAAATAGGTTAGAATAGTAAATGCTTTGAATATATTTAGCTATCTACTTTATCTTATTTAGCAGGATTGATCCAAGAATGATTGTGAAGCTTTGACCCTCAACCCCTTAAGTGCCCAAGACATCAAATTTTGATGTCTAACAATACTTTGAAGTTAAATAAGACTAAGTTGCTATTTTTAGTAGTTTATATTTTTGACAATTTTTTTTGAAATCTAGTTTAAATATCAAAAATCTGATTTTGAAAACAAATGATTATGATTTTTTTATTCAAGATTTTGTGCAAGATTGCCCATTGGAACCTTGACTTTACATGAAGGTTCTTCAAAACGAATCTCAAGTACATTAGATCTTGAAGAAAAATCATATTAGAAATTCATTTTAAAAAATTGTAGAATTGATTTTGAGAAACTATAAATTGATTGGGGCTATGAATGTTAAGTCCTTCAACTTTATGTTTTTTTGGTGACCAACTTTTTAGATTTGATATTCAAAAAGAAAGTTGAAAGATTTTCATAGTTTTAAAACTTTCATGATCAAACATTCTAATCTTTCAATCCTTAACCCCTAAAGTCCCATTTCTATAGCAATGAATAAAAAGCTTTAAATTTTTTGTTTTGTAAATCTAATTGTAAGATCTTGTACTAAAATAGTGTAAAAATGTGATAAAAATTTCACAAACTTTGACCACATAGATTGCAAGATATTTGTGTAAAGAAAACAAATCTTCTTGCACCTTATTCAACTATATTATTTGGCTTTAAACCTTTATAATTTATTATTTTTGCTCTATTGATTTTGAAATTATAATTTTATATAATACAATAAAGAATTGAGTTCAGATTTTAGAAATTAAAAAATAAAATAAAATAAAAATATAATAATAAAATAATAATAAATATAATAATAAAACCCCTTATATTTTCATTCATTAAAAAATTGTTAAATAGAAGTAGGTTCAAGATTGAAGGAAAATCTAAATTGTTAATAGCTCTAAGATGGAATTAAAATACATAATCTCAACGGTGAGATTATTCTAGGAAGAGATCTTAACTTTGTGAAATTTTTTTTAATTGTGAAAATTGAGGTAAAAAATGAATATTGCAAGTTATTTTTTCAAAAAGATGCTCTAATTGCCTAGAAAATAAGATTGTTCGTAACTTTCACATAACAAATCCAAATGGAATGAATCAAAGCTTTCTATGTACATAAAAATATAATCTATGCAAAATAAATTTTAAAAAAATTTACTTTAAGTTTTTTGAAAGTTTTTTTCCTACGCATTGACCAAAAAAGAATTGATTTTTTGTTCCTAGGCTTCAATTGAAATAAAAATTATATTTTTGGAAAGCTACATTACAAAGTTTCCCTGTCATGAATTGTTAATAGTAATCATACGATTATCATCAAGCATTGTTTTCATGTTACATTCATTCATTTAAAAATATTGTTACAATACGATATTATCATTCATGATTACAATATAGTTCAAGCATATCATTCATATGAGTTTGAAGTGCTAAAGTTGCATGATAACTATACTTCACAAAATATACACGATTTCAGTGGTTTAGCGATGGGCTACTAACTTTGTGCAACATTAGTACTTATTCAAGACATATGAAGTTAGTGCAATAATCGCACAATATCAAGTCCGTGCATAGTCATTGCACTAACATTGCATTTTTTTATCTTTCACAATTTCAATACTAAGTCAATTGAAAAGCAAAAATTGTATTCAAAGTAGAAATTTAGACCTCATTTAAGCATAGTAGATGAAATTTTTTTGAAAAACTTTGAACTAAGAAAAGGCATAAAATTAAGCCATATTTCATCTCCAGAAATCCGTTTGACATTTCAAGTCACCAATCAAAAGTTATAGACAAATTTCAGAGAGGCATTGGAAGGGAATATGTTTTACAATTTCTAATGCCTCTTTGAAATTTGTCCATAACTTTTTATAAGAAGCTCAAATTTACAAAAAAAAAAATTGGAGATGAAAATTTACTTGATTTAACAACTTTTAAAAGTTTTTTGCAAAAAATTATTCTACTATGCCTAAATGAGGTCTAAAATTTTGTATTTTAACACAACAATGAGTGGTCAATCAAGCTTTTCATCTTTTAGTTATCCCATATCCTTTGAGTGGTCATGACAAATAATGGATTTTAGTATAAAATGTACCTCTCCTCCCTCCATTCTTACCAAGTGCCACTAGAGTGTATTGTATTCTTCATTACACCATCAAGTTTTTTGATGATCTATTGATGAATTCATTTCCTTCACTACATCATCAAGTTTCTTGGTGGTCTAGTGATGTATTTAGTTCAAACATTTGGTGCAATTACTAAGATGTAGATTATTAGATTATACTAATCAGTTGTTGACAAACAAAATGCAAGAAATCTAATTAAGAAAGAAGTTACTATTAATTAGAAGGGTGTCAACAATTTAACATTGACAATATTTTTTAATCACTAATAACATTTAATAAGCGTTACTACAGCACAAATAGCAATGACATTACAGTCATGAATTTTGTGTACTTCAACGTAGATAAAATGCACAACAAAGATAATAGATTTTTTTGCATAATTTGTATCTTTAGCATACTTGTGATTAATATATAGAGGTCATATAGTTAATACAAATGACAAAGTAGTGCCACTTCTTTGCAATAATCATGTGCATCATAACGATGCAATAAGTTGTAAATTAATGTGCACTCATGAAAGAGTAGTAACCACATGATACTCATTGATAATCTCTGAATTTTGTGATGATGTCTAGTTTGAATTTGTACAGTTACAAATCCAAAAAAATTGATGCAACTTATCAAAATGTTGGCATTTTGTTCAATTTAGAAAAAATTCCAAGAAGCTCAAAACAAGCCTAGGGCATTTAGGGGTTAACCCTTGAAGGACAAGTTGATCACGACGAAAATGATTTGTTTCAGTATTCTGTGAATTGTTGGCTTAAAAAAATGCAATAGTACTCATTGGAAGTCAAACTACTATAGAAGATCTTTCTTTTTCATACAAAATTTGGAAGGTAAATAGTTACATTTTTGTCTTACATAAAAAGATTCTTTGTTATTTATTGGCCAAAAAATGTCCTCAACGTTGTTTATAGGTTAAAACAATATACCTTGAAAGACTTGATTTTAAGGGAATTTTGAGAATGGTATCTACAATACTCAAGAATTTGTCAATTTGATATCATTTTCTCTGTCTCCAAGAGGTGAATCTATCAATTTAAGATTTGAATTCCAAATTTCAATTTGATTGTGTGATTTTTGTATAGGAAAATATATTAGAATTTTTGTGAAAAAGCTTTGAGGTTACTTATTGACTTGAAAAGGGTGGAAATTCATTAGTGATTGGTTATTTGATTACAAGGCTCATCATGTGTGCATAAGAATGAGACTTTCAATTCCAAATGAAGGTGTTTATCCAACCTAAAATGTCATTTAAATGTTAAAAATTATTAATGTTGTAGACTCTCTTTCTCCAAAATTCTTAAAGTCAAGAAAAAATGCATATTAAAAGAAAAGATGATAAGAAGACTAGAATATAGAATACTTTGATATTTCCTTAAATAATAAATGGATTCTAAAAGTAAGTAGGTTTTTCCCAAGAATGTCATAACATCTAATCTTCTAAATATGTTATATTGATTTCAAATTCCAAGTTAGAATATTTGTATTTAAATAGCTATATCATATAATTTCTATGTTTCATACTACTAGTTTTTGTTTTTTTGTAATGAAAGTAATAAAGGATTTGGTATTAGAAAACTTGTAACTACTATAAACATTTGTAAAATGCCAACAAATACATCTGATCTATACCCACCTAACCATAGTTGAAACCTAATATATACATACGATATTAGTTTTCGATCCTATCCATCGATTTTAAGTGAAATTGTGCTATTTTTGTATAATTTTCTATTTAGCACAAAATTTTCTGAAAAAGGCTATTGTATTGTACCATGCTCAAATGAGGTTTAAATTTCTACTTTGAACACAATCATTGCATTTTGACAATAAAAGGTCAAGCTCTCATCTTCAAATTATCCCATATCCTTTGAGGATTCATGATGAACAATGGTTTTCATTATAAAAATAACCTCACCATCCTTCGCTCTCACTAAATATCAATGAAGTAATTCCTTCATTTCACCATAAAAAAAATTCTTGATGGTAGATGTTCAAATGACGGATTGATATTTGACTCAAAAATATTAAATTTTCAATATTATTTGACTTAATTTCCAAAAACAATTGACTTTAGTTCTGGTTATGATTTTTCGTTGAACCAACATATGGTACATATGGAATTAATACCTTCAACGTTTTCTTTTTCAAGCACATTTAGAAAAAATCCATGAAAAAAATTTCAAAAGTAATTAAACAATTGAAATAACTATATATACATATAACAATTTAATTTTTCAAATGAAGAGATGTTGAAAAAATTCATTTTTTTTGTGGTTTTCTATTTTCACAAGCTTGAATGAAATATAAATTTATAGCTCAAAATTTCGTCAACAACCTTCTTTTCATGAAATTTGGAGTGCGCTTTTGCACTAGGATATATAATGTTATTAAAGAATCTAATAGAATACAATCACTATTTTTTGAAATTTTTGGTGAGTGATCTCAAGGCAAACATTCATAAACCTCCTAAAATTATTTTTATTCTTAAGTCAATCTTGTATTTATCGTCCATGATTTCCAATCTAAAATGTTACACATCTAGTGCAACAAGACACAAAAAGAGGGTTGACCCTAATTATATATTTGTTTATCATCTTAAAACCAACAAATTTATCTAACAACTATTAGTATATGTCGAAGAGCTCTTGTTTTAGAATCATGTAATGACTCATTACAACTTAAATTGTATGAAATCAAAGAACATTATTTGAATGTAATATGCAAAAGTAAAAAGAGTACAAACTTGAATTGATGGATTTTTTGAAACTATATCTTAATTCCGATACTCCACAATTTGAACATTGTGCAGCAAGCATCTATTTATAAAAAACTTGGTTAGAACTAATTTTTGGAAACATGCTCAAAATTGGTTGACTCTACCTTAAATCCTAAAGCTCTTTTAAAACTAAATTATTTTTAGGTTGTTTTTGGTACCTCCAATAAAGAAGCAAAAGTAGATGAATTAAGCTCAAGTTTTTATTGAAGGCAAAGATTCAAAAGACCTTCTAGCTAAGCAACACAATTTGGAGGGAATCTAAGTTGTGGTAAAAGAGTTATGATGTTTTTTAGTTTTGGGATCCATATGGGTAGCATGGGCAAGGATTTTGAAGCTTTGGTGCTTGGTGGATTATGTATGCAAGTACGTGTTCATTTTGGATTTATTGTGGAAAAAACAATGTCCCTACTATAACAAAGCCAGTGCTCCAAAGTGAGTCGAAACTTATATATGATGTAATTTTTAGGTTGATCAAAGAGCTAAAGGATAGGAGTCACTTGGTAGTCATGGAGAATTATTTTTCTAGTGTCTTTCTTTTTCAAGAGTTGCTTTTACGGGGACAATATGCAATGGGTACTATGAGGTGCAATAGGGCTGGCGTAACTTTAGTTTTGAAAGATACCAAGTCTTTCAAAAAAGAACCAAAAGGAACTATTTATTGGCCTATGTATAATTCCTAAAGCATTAATTGTTTTTTTTATAGAAAGACAAAAATCTTATTGCTTACTCATGCAATGCCAATTAGTTTTTCCGTGGCCACCAGGACTTTTTTTCTAGCAAAATTTTGCCAAATTGTCAGAAATCTAACCTCTCTAGCTTTGTCCCTCCCAAAACTGGGAGGATACTGGTCCCAAAAAAAGCCCTGGTGTCCACCTTACCACAGAGAAACAACTTTGTTAGGGAGAGAATCTAAACCTCTCCTGCTCTTTTAGAGTACAAAATAGACATGAAGGGGGGAGATGTGTTTGATTAACTTCTAAATGCTCAAACCTTTTGAAGTGTGTTTTTCCAATGAAGAAAATAACATGGGACTTATAGTTATCTCTAATGAAGCAAATTATTTTTTCAAAATCTAACCGTATAAATGTTTAAAGAGCTTTTTTATTAGTCTATATTCCAATTTTAAGTATGAAATTGCATAAGAGTTGTAAGATTATAACGAAAAATTATAATTGTCCTATTTTTAGTATGCTATCCTTCCTTGCAATGTTTGAGAAATTTGTATATAAGAGTTTTTGGAAATTAGAAGTAACATGAACAACTAGAAATTGTACTAGGACACTAAAATGCACTTTCAAAAACCTTAAGTTTAAATGAAGAGCTATCAGACTCATTACACAAAAACACAATCTAACTTGCAATTGTTGAAATGTATTTTTTTATACATAGAAATTACAATAACTCCAAATTAACACTTGCATATTTAAATTTTTAGCAGTGAAAATCATGAAAACACTTACTCTTTCCATTGGACCCATTTTCAAAGCAAATGGATATGCTATATTTTTTAGGTCTCAAATAAAGTGAAACTAGCAAACTTTGCTCAAAGCTAGGAAATGAAGTAAAATTGGCAAGCTTTACTCTTCATTAATGGAGAGTAAAGCATTTAAGGACCTCTCAAAAATCAAATATTTATCTTTTTTAGTGAAAAGTGAAAGCTTCAAATAATTAATCTTCAAAATTGTCAATAATTTTTTTCTTAAAATAGTCAAATAAATTTATCTGTCCACACCAAAATGAGATTGTAATTTCATATTGACCATACATGGTCGGTTAGGCATTTGAGGGTTAACTACATGCCACGCTACATGCATCATATAGTTGTCAAGTGAGAAGTCACAATTGGTGGCATCATACTATTTCTTCTAGATATTATAATGATTGTAAGCATGTATGTAATATATATATAGAGCTTGTGAAGAATTTGCATGTGCCCAAAATTTCTATAATGCACCTCTAATTCAAAGCAAGATTGGTAGAGGTTATCTTGGAAGGTTAGCAAATGTCTGATGAAATACCATGTGAGATACCACATAATCCATTAATATGTACACCAATATACATACATCTATGGTGAACATATATTCATCATAAGACTATTTATTATTTTTTAAGTATAGTCCCTTATGGATTGATTTGCCTAAGAAATATACTAGTGCATGCATTTGTAGCAACCAAAACTCTATCCAATCTTGAACTCTAATGTGTTATCATTTAGAATGAGTTCATGATGTTTTTGGCAAAACTGAAATAAAACTTTATATAAAACTAGCGGTTGGCACTTGCTATGCTATGCATTCATCATTAGAATTTTGATGTATTAGATAGAATGAAGAGCAAGAATTTCAATAAATTTTCAATTAAAAATGACTAAAATCTTTGTATAATTTTTTTTATATGTAAGCATATATTGAAATGTACAATAGAAATTTATTGAATGATGAATGAAACATATGCAATGGTAAATACTGTAAAAGATACACATACATTAGAATGCATTAGAAATTTGACTACATTGTTACAAAAAAATGGCCACCCAAATTGAAGAATTGAAAAGAAGAACTTATAAATCTCAAAAACTTTGAGAACAACTTCATTGTTGTGGAATCCAAAATCGCTTCAATTGAATAAATTTATCAAAATCATTTGGTAGTAGCAATAGAAAATTGAAATCATGAAAGCTCAAAACTCACAAAAGCACAAAATCATAGAAGTGCAAACAAGTGTAAAGTCAAAAGAAGCAATGGATTTGCTACCTCTATAATATCATCCTATGGATCCTCTTTAATATCACCTCTATTGCAACGACTACATTATTTCTATAATATCACCCTTTGTAAAAAGTGATATTACAGAAGTGATTGCAAACTGCTACTCTATTTCTGTAATATCACATTGTGTGAAAATACGATTCCTATGTATGCATGATTGAAAATATTTTTACAAAACATTTAAAATAATTATTTTAAAGACTTGTGAAAATCATTATCATGCATTCTATTCAAATATATCAAAATTTTACTAATATGTAATACAATGAATGCGTAGCATAGCAAGCACGAGCCCCTAGTATTAATGGTCGCATTTGTGATATTACAGAGGGAGTTATGATTTTAGTAGTATGATTCATCTAGTATCCTAACCTTGTATTTAGATCCTACCACCTCATTGACAATTAATTTTTTTTTAGTTGACCGAGCTAATTGACCATTTAGCTTCTAGCATTTAGTTCATGAATTTCCTCCCATCAACTAATTAACCATTTTCCTTCTAGCATGTGGTCCAAACAACACTTTGTTTCTTTTATATGAAGGCAAGGCCAATGTTATAGTGGTTAGCAAGGGATGGAGATGCCTATATCCATCGATCTTTCTAGATGACCACAATGGCCTATTGTTATAGTTGAATGTTAGCCTTGTTGGTGTCTATAGCTTAGGATGGTTGAGGCATGGACTAGGTCCCACCTAGAGTGTGGAGGTTGGACCCTTCATTAGAAATAGAATGGACCCAAAAGAAGACTTCAAGTTTTTCCACCAATTTTCACCTGCCTAATACAAAATGATTTCTTTCTAAATTAGCATTGAGGCCACTATGTAGGACTAACAACAAAGAATTGATAAGGGTCTTGCTAATGAAAATTGTTCTTTGAGTATATTTGAGAAGGATACATTATTATAAACCATGAGTATACTAGGACACTATCATTACAGTTATGTCAAGTTGCTATTATAGTTATGCCAAGATGCTATTATAGTTAAGTGTTCTTGTTACAAAGAGTAAACGAAAAAAATAACAGTTGGCTTATTATAATGACAATGGAACAATGCTACAATGGAACAACTTTGAACTTCCCAACCAATCTCTAAGGAAGCTCTATGTGCACTCTAGAAGCTTTGTGTGAGCTATAGAAGTTCTGTGTAAGTTTTTTCTATAAACAATTTTTTTATGTGTCCAAAATCTTGAAAGATGAGACCTTTATTCATCTATTTAAGTTGTTGTGCTTTATAATGTGAGAGACTTTGAAAGAGAGTGGATATTGTAGAAGTATGAGATACACTTGTAGGTGATGCTAATGCTTGAAAAACAGGATGGCCATACATGGAATGCTAAAAAGTATAAAAATAGTAGTATTGATGGTGGTTACAAAGCTTGAATCTTGCAGTTTCGTGTGAAACCTGACTCATCAATTGTCAGTGAAGTGCGATCGAGTTCAACATGTGTATATGATGAGGAAAGTGAATTTAAATCCTTTGCTATTTATGTAGCACAATGTAGTTGTAACTATAAGTACTCATTGATCTCTACTGTAAGTGCAATTCAATTTTAATTTGTCTTTAGATTCTTTGACCTTATACTTTGTTAATTTGTTGTATTGGATAGATTTATATCTTTTACATTATAAGGATTGGTTGATGTTAAGAGCATAACCGGTCTAATCAACGCTATACATGTGGATATTGGAAAGTTGGGTCAAGGTGGCTGCACACACAAGGAACTTTTGTAGGACAATTTGTTCTTTTATAACTCATACTATCATGAATAAGGCAAGAATAATTTGCACTATAAGAAAACTGTGTTTGTCGTGACATCGCAATTTAGACAACCGGACATCGTGCGTGACGTCTTTTATGTCTGGACTGATGTCCAATTACATCGTGCTGCTGTGAACATGCCAAAAATATGGTACTTTGCATTAGATTTGCAGGCCCAGCATCGTGATGTTTGAAAAAATATCGGTCAATGGATAACTTCAGAAGTTGACATGTGGCTGCCACCTAGGTGCGGGAAAGCCAGAGTGTCATTTTTTTCATCCATTGCCCGTCTATGATGTGGCATCTGACGTGTAACTGACGTGGCATGCCATGTCGGTGTTGACGAAATTGGTTGACGTGGCATCCACGGATGTTGACGTGGCATTTTTGGAGGCCACTTGCTTGGTTTGCCTAGCATTTTAGAATGTCTTCTGAGACATCTCTGTGGACGTCCAGGTGTCTTAAATGACGTCAGGTGAAACAATTGTATGCTGATTGAAATGTCCATCCGAGCGTGTGGAATTTGCACATGTGTGCTTCTTAAAGCATACCCTGTCATAGGAGATGTCTGCTTGCACAAGGCAGCACAAGTACATGTTGAGGTAGCAAATGGCTTCTTGCATTGTAGGATGTCAACAGCGACATCTACTTGTTTGATCTTGCATGCCATACAAAATACACCATACAATATGCTATTACAAAATACACCATACAATATGCTATTACAAAATACACCATACAATATGCTATTACAAAATACACCATACAATATGCTATTACAAAATACACCATACAATATGCTATTACAAAATACACCATACAATATGCCATACAAAATATACCATACAATATGCTATACAAAATACACCATACACTATATTTATCAAATATATTGAATGGCTCAAAAATCTACTTATTAATTGATGAAAAGACAAGCCTTTTATACTAGTGGGGTGTAGGAGGCATGACAAACAATATGGGATATTCAAAACTAAAATATGAGCATCAACATTAATACAATGATGTCTAAAATGATGTTTTAAAAAACATTTACATGTCTTAGTTATGTTTTTTTCGATGTCATTGTAAACATTCAAATGAACATTTGTAGTATGAAATTAGACATGCACATCAATGTTGTTTTAAACATTTGCTTCAACAATTTCTAAATTTTTTACAAATCTTATTTGTTGTTTATGATGTCATGATGAACATTTGCATGTCATTTCCAACATATATGGGGATGTCTCCTTCAACATTTAATTGATAAAGTCGCATTTATTAAATCTAGGTTGTTTGCAACATCAACTTCAATATAGTATGACACAACAATACATCTAACATGGAATTACAATTGTAGATTATATTTTTGTCTATCTGGAAAGCTCTGATTCATTTCATTTGAATTTGTTATGAGAAAGTTATGGACATTTTTGTTTTTTAGGCAATTAGAGCATATTCTTGAAAAAAATAACTTGTTGGATGCATTTCTGAATGCAATTTTTACAATTTTTTCAAAATAAAAATTTTACGTGGTTTAGTTTATTTGCTAGAACAATCTCACCATTGGGATTAGTGCATTTTAATTCCATCTAAAATATATTAATATTTTAGATTTTCCTTCTATCTCATATCTACTTCTATTTAACAATTTTCTTAAGAATGAAATTTAAGTTTATTTTATTTTATTTTATTTTCTTGAACTCTCAATTCAATTCTCTACTATAAATATTTAAATCTCAAAACTTTGTAATGCAAAAATTTTACAAAGTCAAAAAATCTAGTCCCTCAATGCGCTAAAAAACTTGTTTTTTCCACTTTAAATCTATGCAGTCAAAAATTCTGAAATTTTTTCTACAATTTTTTCTACTTGTTAGGTGTAAGATCCTATAGTTAGATGTGAAAAAAAATTAAAATTTCTTTTACTCTTTGCTACAGAAATGGCAATTTTCAATGTTTTCTGGCAAAAAAAAGGCCTTGGTCCTTTAAGGGTTAAGATGTCAAATATCTCAAAGTCCAAGAACACTAGAAAATCACTCCACATTAGATATGAATGATTTGAAAATAATAAGTTAAGAAGGTGAAAGAGCAATAAAAATTATTAAAATTTGATGCAAAATTTATGATTTTAAACTAATAAAATTTAGAATTTAAATCTTAAGTTAAAAATAAATCATCATACTACTAAAATCATAACTCCCTCTGTAATATCACAAATGTGACCATTAATATTAGGGGCTCGTGCTTGCTATGCTACGCATTCATTGTATTACATATTAGTAAAATTTTGATATATTTGAATAGAATGCATGATAATGATTTTCACAAGTCTTTAAAATAATTATTTTAAATGTTTTGTAAAAATATTTTCAATCATGCATACATAGGAATCGTATTTTCACACAATGTGATATTACAGAAATAGAGTAGCAGTTTGCAATCACTTCTGTAATATCACTTTTTACAAAGGGTGATATTATAGAAATAATGTAGTCGTTGCAATTGAGGTGATATTAAAGAGGATCCATAGGATGATATTATAGAGGTAGCAAATCCATTGCTTCTTTTGACTTTACACTTGTTTGCACTTCTATGATTTTGTGCTTTTGTGAGTTTTGAGCTTTCATGATTTCAATTTTCTATTGCTACTACCAAATGATTTTGATAAATTTATTCAATTGAAGCGATTTTGGATTCCACAACAATGAAGTTGTTCTCAAAGTTTTTGAGATTTATAAGTTCTTCTTTTCAATTCTTCAATTTGGGTGGCCATTTTTTTGTAACAATGGGGTCAAATTTCTAATGCATTCTAATGTATGTGTATCTTTTACAGTATTTACCATTGCATATGTTTCATTCATCATTCAATAAATTTCTATTGTACATTTCAATATATGCTTACTTATAAAAGAAATTATACAAAGATTTTAGTCATTTTTATTCGAAAATTTATTGAAATTTTTGTTTTGCATTCTATCTAATACATAAAAATTCTTATAAAATTCTAATGATGAATGCATAGCATAGCAAGCACCAACCGCTAGTTTTTATATAATATAATATTGATATGATTTTGTAAACCTTTTTTCATAACAAATCCATTCATCTAATTTATATAAATTTGTTATATAAATTAAATCTATATAGCTTATAACATTTTGAAAATAAATCATCTAAATATGGTCCTTTTATATTTAGAGCTGCCAAATTCTCATGATCTAAATATGGCCCTTTTATATAGCTTATAACATTTTGAAAATTTTCATACTTGACCTTCAGTATATGCAACATAGGAATCTCAAGTTGGAACATCCAAATTTTAATGTACAACCCATTTGGAACCCCAACCTATTTTTTTTCGTTTGGGCGGTGTGAAAAAAAACAAAAACAAAAAAACTATATTGAACAAATTGATCTCATAAATACCTTGACGTATAAACCCATATCTTTGATATATCACTTTAGCAATACTAATAGACCATTCTACAATTGTATGGTTGGAATTTCTGAAAAATGTGTGAAAATTGTTACAAGTCCATTTCTACAATTTGGCAGCTCCAAGACTATTTTTTATTTCATTTAAAAAAAATTATTTGCACAAGGAACTTTAGGTGTTAAAGTTACGCGCGAACTCCGTTCCCGCCGAAGCTCCCATTGACGGAGTTCTTGACTCTTCCTCGTCACCGCAGTCTCTTCATCGCAGGTCGGGTTTTTGGAATTGCACGCGTCCTCATTCAAGAATCTCACTTCCCAACAATTTGTCCTTCTTCTCGCATTGAGCTACACAGCCACTGTACCTTCGGAATCCAATTCACCTCATCTCAGAATATCTCAGAAATTCGTGTGGATTATGGCTGGCTTTCTCTACTCCTATTCAGCTCGTCTTTCTAGCACAAAACTTGGAGTCAATTGGAGCATTTGCGACGCTGTTGTCACAGAGGTGAGCCACATTCTTCTGCATTTCAGTTCAATACAGTTCAATTCGGTTCGATTTGTTGTACATTGCTGTTCCAATCCAATTTCGGAAGGCACAGCATCGACGTAGTAAACCCAGAAACTCTGATCCTCAGAAACTATCGTCTGGCGGTTGCAGTCAACTTTTTCTTCTTGGGTTTCAAAACACACGCGATTTTTTAGGGTTTTTCAAATAGATCTCAGTTTTGTCAGAAACTTCGGTTGCTTCGTTTTTAGCCTTCTGTTGTTGGTAGCGTCTCTTGTGGGCTTTGTTGTAGCCTTCTTTCAATTGCTGTATGTTTTTTTTTAAAAGGGTGAGAGGTTTCCATTGAAGATTTGAATTTCCGTGAGGTTGTGGTTAGGTGCATTGAGTGGGATTGCGGCGTGAGTTCTCAGGTAGCCAGATTCGGGTTCAAGAGAATCTCCTGCTCTGTATCGAATTTCTCCGCTGGGGGGGTTGTGAATTGTTTTTGGAGGAGGAGGATTGTTATGGCGGAAGGGGTGAAGCAGGAAATGAAGCATGAGACGGATTTTAGTATCCGAGGGAGCAACTCGGAGGTTGTAACACATTCGGTGTCGGACGGGGAGCATCTTTCCGAGTCGTCGATGGTGTTGGTGTTGTTGAATTATCGTCTTCCTCGCTTTACTCCTGGGCTGTGGAGTCAAGGTAATCAGTCCTCAGTCCTCTACTTCTCCAATTTCGGCACTGTTTGGTTCTTTTGTACTTTTCTGAAGGAAGGGCAACACAACACATAGAACTGGCTGTTTCAAAGCAAAGCAGCCTGGCATCTTGTCAAAAAGGATCTCCTAATGTTTATATTAGCTAACTTTTGTGTTTGTGAACTCAACCAAAGTACCGGTTTCTTGACCTTTGAAAATGACGTTTCCCACACTTTTTATTACTCTTCTTGAAGGCCGGGTCACAACACTACAGTTGAACTGGTTGGCGGTTTGAGATTTTGCCAAAGGATCTCGTAATGCTAACTAGCTTTTCTTGTTTTGTTTGTAAACTCCAACTAAAAGCTTTGGTTGCATGACCTTTCAAAACGTCCTTTCGCATTGTAGTTTCTTATTTCAGAAATGGACAAGTGACACATGCAAAGGAGTACTAGTGTGAATAGCAATATTAGCCCCTAAAGAACGAAGGATTCTAGGTTTGAAAAGGCCCAAGTCAATTGATCATATTGGGAAAAATATATTTCACATGAAGTAGTATTTTATGTCACCATGAGGAGCATTACATGTGTTGGTCAAAAAATAAACTGAATTGGAAAAAAAAAAAAAAAAGGTCCATCAACGATCCTACTAAAACTGGCTCAAAAAAGATGAAGCCAAACATGGACAGTCTTGGTCCAATTTGATGTCGTTTCAACCTGCCATTTGCTTGAAACAATATCCCGATATTGTTGTTTGAATGTTGCTTTAACAAGGGTTTTACAGAGGGTATTTGGGACCTGGATTCTATTTGAAGAGAGTAGATTTGGATCGAGTGTAGAAGAGTCGTACAGAGAGAATGGACTCGGCTGGCGACTGATGAGTATTTGAGTGCAATGGATGTGTCAGCATGCAAGCGGGTCTGTGCTGATGGTGGCGCTAATCGACTTTATGATGAACTTCCTCAATTCTTGCCGGGGGATGATCCTGATGTTGTGCGCCACAGGTAGTATTTCGTTTCTTCATTTGGCAACCTAGATTGGGTGGTGGTAGATGTTAGTTGCATCCAGGATGCTTGATTTTGTTGAAATTGGGAATTAATTTGGTCGTCGTCAACTGTTTCTGTGTGTTTTCTTACTACCCCCTTATTCTTGGAGCTGATCACATTATCTTTGTCTGACATGGCAGCTATACACCAGATGTTATTATTGGAGACCTGGACTCTATTCGAGCAGGCGTGAAAGATTACTACTTGAAACTGGTTTTACTCTAATTCTCACAACTGCTTAAGCTTTTTGTCCTCTTTTTTGATCGCCTTTCTGTCCATTTCTATCTCTTGTCCACGTTTGGGCAATTCATGATTGCGAGGTTGACTGATTTTGTCTTTTCAAGGTAATTTTATGTCTATGAAGAACTGTTCAAATGATTTTGCATCTGCCCTTGTTGTACCAACCTATTTTTAAATATGCACATGTGATGATAATGCAGGGTGCAACCATTGTCGATGAATCGAAGGACCAGGACACGACAGACCTTCACAAATGTCTTCGTTACATAAGAGATTGTACCCCTGGTCTTGACAAAAGTAAGGTACGAGGATTTACTAGCGTAAGATTTTCCCTGGAGCAATCTTCGGAAGGGTCACACCACGGTATTCATGTACAGTAATTTACACCGTATTTAACGCCGAAATATTTTTGGTGTCTTCGAGTTAGGGCACTACATGCATGCAGGTATGCTTCGTCAATAACGTACTGCTTTTTGGCATTTCCTCACTTTGTTGCCATCTTCTAATGACTGCCTCGTGGTCTGTGCAGCTGAAGGTGCTTGTGGTAGGTGCTCTAGGAGGGAGATTTGATCATGAGGCTGCCAATATTAATGCATTATGGACGTTTGCAAATTCATTGCGGATAGTGCTTTTGTGTGAAGAAACTAGTCTGTTGTTGTTACCGGCTGGGTATAAGCATGAAATTCATGTGAATGAGTCGTTTGAGGGTCCTCACTGTGGCCTGGTTCCGATTGGCGCTCCTTCTCTTTCTACAACAACCACAGGACTTCGTTGGGACTTAGGTATATTGACCTTACCAAGCTGGCTGGAGTTACTTTTAAAAACATTGGTGACTCCCGGTTTTTATGTTTTAACAATGAACTACTTTATTAGTACTTCCCTAGTACTCAAGACACACTAATTGGTTTATGTTGCATTTTTCTAATAGAAGTCAGTTCCTCTTTATTTGTTTAGTGGCTACTGGGAGAAGGAAGCTGTATTTTTGTTTGCCTTGAAGTCACTAATATTCTGGAAAAATATATTTTGTTCGAGTAGAAAAATGCGATATTATTATGCATCACTCGCTAATTGATTTAACTTGGGCTCAAGCGTAGATCTAATTTTTTTTGCAATAGCATAATTCTTCCATGCTTTGATGATGATGATGCGATTTTGATGTGCAGATGAAACGCCAATGTCGTTCGGTGGTTTAATAAGTACATGCAATCTTATAGACAAGAAGGTTGTGACCATTGTTTCTGATGTGCACTTACTTTGGACAACTGAAATACGGTATGATCCGTCTTTGGTTTAGAGTCCTTTTATTTTATTTGAAATGTGTTGACGTGTTCATGTTTGTTTTTGCAACCAAATGTACACTCTTTCTGAGCTAGTAGGAAACCACGTAGTTGTAGCTAGAGGTGATTTTGTAATTTCTTTTGGTCTGTGCTTCTCACAATCTGAAGGCATAATGATGGATGTACTATGATGCTATGAAGTGTATCAGTATGGTATTGAGAAATAGAGGAGGTACATATGTTTGTAGAAATTGTGTGAGAAAAAATCTGTCTATATTGATTCTTTTTACAACAACTAAATCATGTTGCATTGATTCTTTCTGAGACAAAATACAAAGGTGTATATCCCTTGAACTTTAAAGGTAATACTCCCTCCATGATCTTGTTATACAAGATGTTTTGGATTAAGGCTGAAAATAACATTTTTCAAAACCTGTTTTGAGTTGTAAGTAGAGTGTGATGCACTCCTACTGTCCTAAAAACTTCAGTTTCAAAGAAGTTTTTAAAATGAAGTTGTTAGTGTTTTGAAAAGTGGGATTTTGAGGCCTAATTAATAGAGCACCATTAGCCAATCATTTTTGCATTTCCCACACTATCTTCATTCTCCTCTCTTCCTGTGATATACTATCGTTCCATGTCAACTAGAAGCATCAACTATGTCTAGTACTAAGCAAAATGAAGAGATTCAATTCTATATAGTACCAAGCATGTTGTGTAGATTTGCAACAACCTTGTCAATAGTAAGCATGGTGTACAAATCTCATGGTGTAATGGTCCAATGGGGATTGAGGCTATCTTTTTTTATTTTTTTATTTTTAGAAGTAATAATGTAAATTAAGAAGCAAGAAGAAATTAACAACTCAATTAGTTTGGTTAAGTAGATGAGGTCCATTTTGTGTAGCCACCATGTGCATGTAATTTTTCTGAAGGTATGAAGATTTCATTCTGCAAGGCCTTCTTCCATGTTACTCCAAGATCATTTGGGGATAAGAAATTCATGCTAATAGGAAGATTATTTTGGGATGGAGGGAGTAGTTTTTAGTCCTTTATGAAAAACATTATTATTTATGTAACATAGAAGTGTATATATAGATTCTAAATTGTAGAGAATAGAAAGACACTTGGTTGTAGTATGGTATGCTAAATTTGGTGTACATCCAATGGTGCACTTTGCAACAAATTGAGTATTGCAAAGGCATATACACTAGGATTGTTGCTCATATAGTCCTAGAGCACCAAACTTTGACATTGTAGCTTGACACTCCAAGGACATCATTCTACTAGTTATAGTTGCAATGTTTTGTACATGACCTAGTGGCCTCTTCACATTCACAAACATATTATGATCAAAGATTATCATTTCTACTTAAGCAAATTTGGATGTGAAACTAGATATTCTAACCTTTTTAAGTGAAACATTGCTAGTGTACAAACAATTTTTCTTTGTTGAATTTTGAAGTTAAAGAATGAAAGTCCACCTAGGAAGGATTATTCAGTGTATGATTTCAAAACTCCTTTCACTTGCTAACATTTGTTGGATTAACAAGGGTGAGATATACAAGATACATTACATTATTCAGCCTGTTTATCCTCCAAATGGTTCCTACACAAAATGCCACTACCTTGCATAAAATACACTGAATTTCAGATAGGACGTATTTCATTATGTAATTTTTCAACAAGCACTACAGAGTTGATCAATACGATCAAAGGCATTTAACCAACAAAGATGACACCAATTTAGAGATAGCTATCACATTAAGACCTAAAGATTGTAGCTATCATACCTAGCAACTCTATAATTGTTAGAACTTCCAAATGAACAGTCAAACCATTCAGACTATTGAGTTCAAAAATTTTCTACAGATCAGCACAGATTACTTCCCATCCAACACATAAAATAAAATGCTCAACATAAAAGTACTCTACTTGGTGGCTTGTGCAATGATGTTGGACAAAGAATTCGATTGCTCTTTTGCATGCTCGATCAACGTATCCTGCAAAGCGAGATAGTAATATATCGAAATGAGTCGATAAGCCCAGAGTTCCACAAAACAACAAACCAGATAATGACTAACCACAAATTCAGAAGCAAGCTTACAAAACCTTGAATACGATGTGTTCAAAAGTGACACCGCAGAGAAGTAACACAAACGCCTTATGAAGCAAAACAGTTGAAACTTTGAATGTCGGGATATTGTGGTACAAAGTAAGAGCTGATTCGATTTGGCATTGGGAGGACAACAGGAAGGAATATAAATATACCTGGGAAGCAATCACTCGGGCCACAGACTTTTTACTCGTTTCCTGAAGCTCTCCAGCAATGAGCACTTCATCTAGAATGTAGTACGCCTGCATGTGTAACCATAAAGGAAATCAATACATTCCGCTCTGCACGGAAACACTACAAGCATTGCCTCAACAAAATAAAATTCTGAGAACTGGGCACAAAAACACAAAAAAACAAAGCAATGGTCATCGAGAATTGTTTGATACGAAGAGCACTTAGATTGTTCTTGAGAAAAGATCACAACGGTTACAAACCTTGTGAAAGTTGAAGATGAGATCCAACTCACAAACCTGCAAAGTGCATCCGCATTAAGCTCAGCTAGTATTTCTCTTACTTCAATAGGACTTCCTAGAGTCATCAATCACCAATAATTTGGTGATTGATGACTCTAGAACAGTACTACAACATCAGTACAGCAGAACTTTTGCCAGCAAAGCAATGGGTAGGCGTTCGTTGAAATGTCCTAAGACTTACATTGCCAAAATAGCGATCAAGAATCTCAACATAGTGGTGGATGATTTCTAGAGTTTCCAACTCGTTGTCGTCTGCGTCAACACACATGCAGAAGTACAAGCTCGCATACCTGTTCATTCAAACATGACTATTCAAATGGTCCGTAGGTATCCCCTACACTGATAACATTAAAAAAAACTCCTTAGAATGGATGAAAAGCAGCAATCGAATGAATGTTAACAGATACATCGAAATGACCACTAAGCAAATGAGTTCCAAGGTGGTTACCGTTTGTAGACAACCTTGAGGCCCCTCCACTCGAGGAAGTTACAAAGTTTTGGGCCACGAGAAAGGATCATACCGCTCAGTTCACGAATGACCTGTAAAAGTGCCGATTAAATCATGCATATTTTCTGAAACTCAAGTTCATAAATACAAATAATCATGCTGAGGCTTTTGTAACAATCTTAGGACATATAGCTCTACTAACTTGTAAGCAATTGGAGCGACGAAGTACCTTGGTGCGCTCCTTTTGAGAATACGGCGAATACCATTTCGTAAGCCTTACTTTGCCCTGCCGGCTGATTAGCAACACGAAGTGAATCTGCAAGACATACCATGTCAAGATTTTCCTACAAGTTTCCAACATTCCAAATAGTCCTCAACTACGTCCTAATGGCCTCATTTTCAGATATGTTCCAGTTATATAATCTCCTGCGGAAGAAAACAGAAAGTAAAAGAGACAGGACGTTATCTGTCATAAATCGATCTACGCTCTGAGCAAATAGTACTCTTGCAAAACGCTAAATTCTAATGGATACTTCTTCGCTAGCTCATATAATCTGGACATTTTCCAGAGAGAAATTCCTGTTAAATGCATTTCAATCTAAACTGGTCAATTCCTTCTTGATGACACAATTACATGGCGACTATGTCATGATTACTAAATCGTGCATCTTCAACTCCAAGAGCATGAACAATCTTCGAGCGCTGAGAGTTGCTCACGAAACGTAGTACGAAAATGATAACCAATGTAAATTTACCAATGTAAAGCTCATAATAATAATAGCTACCCGCGACAGGCTCATAACTTAAGTTCGAAACAAATCTTAATTTATAAATGAAGAAATTTTTGTAGCTTTAATTCAGTTAGGTTTTATAGTATTCAGCCAAAAACACTTCTGTGCAACTTCAAGAAGCTACTTGTGATGCGCGAATTGAAGCTCGTCTGAGCGCGCAGAAACCTAACCCTTCACTCTCCCATTCACTAATACTCCCTCCCAAACCACTGCAAAATCTCTCTCTTCATTCCATTCAACCTCAGAGAGCTAAGATCTGCTGAGTCTACGAAAACGATGGGACTCACTCGCAATCACGAAAGTACAAAACGAGACATCAGAGCGAGTTGAGAAGTTTCCTGCAAAGTAAAAATTCTTTTATGAACTTTTTTCATATGTTGCATCCTCATGTTCAGAG
Source organism: Climacium dendroides (assembly GCA_950106755.1). Classification (NCBI taxonomy): domain Eukaryota; kingdom Viridiplantae; phylum Streptophyta; class Bryopsida; order Hypnales; family Climaciaceae; genus Climacium; species Climacium dendroides. The sequence continues at coordinate 27,542,894 of OX467088.1, forward strand.
ACGTCACAGGAAACACCAACGCCATTCTATCCTCCAATTTCTATATAAACCTTAAAATTCAGTCAGGCGCAAGACGACGCTGCAATGGCTGAACACACTTCATTCCATCCAAACTCAGCGACCTAAGATCTATAAAATTCTAGCGAAAACAATGATACTCACTCGCGATCACGACAGCAAAAAATGCGACATGAGCGCGCAATTGAGCAGTTTTCTGTAAATACTAAATCCTTTCTTGATTTCTTTTTAATAAGTTACATCCTAACGGCTTCCTGTTACAGGAAACACCAATCGCCATTCTATCCTCCAATTCCATGTGAACCTTACAAATCAGTCACAGGCGACACAACGCCTGCGTCGGCTGAAAACATTCAAATTAGGGCTACAAAGCATGAAATCCAAGAATGAAAAAATGAAAGAAAGAGCGTACCATTGTGACGTCGACGTCGAACAAGTGAGAGGATGCCAAGGTCGGGAAAGGGAGGGAGGGATCTGGCCAGCGCCGATCGAGCAGTAAGGGCGAGCTTGAGCAAACAAGGGATTGGGAGTGTGGTAGTATCGAGAGTGAAGGCAAGAATCCTTCACAGACCCGTAAAGCACCAGCTCTGTTATCACACGGTCAAACTTTTTAGATCGCTTTAATATTAGAACTGAGTCACTTGAAAAGAATTTTCACCAAAAAGGTTTATCAAGTTGTAAGATTTTATTGAGAAGTTGTTTGAGTGCCGGATGAATGAAAAAATTGAATGGATGATAAGGCAACATCATGGATGAAGTTGTGACACGCATTAGAGGAGTTTTGGTGGCTTGGAGGGCCGTTTCAACCCTTGTCGCCTTTGTTGTAATGAAGAGTGCCATAGTCAGAATATTTAAATAATTAATAATTAAAAAGAAATAAAAGTTAAAAATTATAATAAAATATTTAAAAATATTTAAATTTTATTTTTTATAATTAAAATAATAATAAAATATAATAAAATATTTATATTTATATTTTTTTAATAATGAAATAATAATTTTTGACATGGTAAACTCTCAACCACATAGGTTGTTACTGTGGCGTAGTTCTTAGGTTCCCAATAGCTCAGAAACTTACATAGCCCTTTAGAAGCTCCAAATTTCTTTTAATGGATTGCATTTAACCTTTATCCCTTAAATAACTAACTAAGCTTCTCGGGCTTGGTTTTGAGAGAATTGTTGATAAAAAAATATTTTTGGAATATTTTTGGAATGATTCAACCTAGTGAACCCACTTCAATAGTGAATATGGCTTGCCAAGCACATCATTTAGGCTACAAAGTTAAAGCTCTATTCACTATTCACTATTGCATGGGGCATACAAACTTTGGGCAAGCAACAAGGCTCATACCTTGCTTTAAGGAGATTTTTTATTTCCCTTTAGATAACCCTTTAGGCAAGTGAATGTCATTTTAAGGGTTAAAGGTTCATGACTGTGTTTTATCCCCAAAAAAACTCAAAAATCGCTATTTCTAGTGCAAAAAGCTACAATGACAAAGAAATATTCTTTTACACATCCAACTTTAGGACCTTGTGTAGAAATGTGTAGGAAAAATTCAAAGACTTTAATCATGTAGATTGCAAGATATTAGTATTCAAAGTAAAAAAAATTCAAAATTTAGTACAGTAATCATAGGTTTTTAAATTTTGAATCATGTTACCCTAAAAGTTTTGTACAATACAGTTTTGAGGTTTAAATCTTTATATTAGAAAATTAAAAATTTAGGAAAAACAAATTGATTTTCATCAATTAAAAAATTATTAAATAGAAGTTGAAATTCGATGGAAAGAAAAATTAAATGTATTTATTTTTAATTCTAAAATGGAATTGAAACATGTCAATCTTAATAGTGAGATTGTTACAACAAGTAATCGATTAGGTATAGTATTTCAAAACTTAAGATGATTATTAAAAACATCTTTAAAATTGAGTTTAAAAATGAATATAATATAATATTTTTTCAAAAAGATGTTAGTTTGCCCACAAAATAAAACTCTTATATAATAACTTTGACATTACTAATTTAAATTGAATGAATCAAAGTTTTTCATGTAGATATAAATATTCTATAAATGATAATAATAATATTATATAAAATAATTTAAATCGAATGAATCATGTCTAATTGATATAGACCATTTTGAACTTAGTAGGACATAGTTTTTTTTATCAAGCAACAATTGACAAAATAACTAAAGAGCACATATATTCTCTTGCTTCCAAAAAACTATAGGATTGAGACCATAAGAGTTTACCAAAATTTCTTAAAAAATCATTTTAGGACTATAAACCTTTAGGGGTTAAAATAAAAGATTTGAATTTAAATCTTATATTTTTAATTTATGAGAATATGCGTTGTTTATTAATCCCTAAAGTCCCATTGTCCCTATGGGGGACAAAATGGATTTTGGGCAGGCTCCTATGATCTCAATTTTTACTGAATTTTTTTGAAACTTTCTCATAAGATAGAAAAACTTAAGAGCTTTTTGGAAATATAATTTTTTTATTTCAATCAAGGCCTGAGAGCAAATATTGTGTCACAATAACCTCAAAATGGGGGAGACTGGGCAGCAAAAAAAATCCACCAAAAATTGAAATAAATTTTTTAATATTTAAATTCTTGTAGATTATATTTTTTGTAAATAAGAAGCTTTGATTCATTCCATTTGGATTAGAGATGTGAAAGTCATGGAGCTTCTTGTTTTGTGGGCAATCATAGCAACTTCTTGAAAGATTTTTTTTTCTTTCACTTTGAATGCTAATGTCTTTCAGTTTATATGGTCAAAAATCACAAAAAAATCTATCACATTATCTAGGACAAGTGTAGAATAAGATCCTACAATTAGATTCTAAAAAGATTTAAAAAGATTTATTTTATAGGTGATTGTAATAGAAGTGGTAGTTTTGAGCAATTTTGGTAGAAAAATGGCCATGGGACTTTAGGGGTTAATTTGATAAATTTCTATAAGATTTGTTAAAAATTGTCATTGTTATAATTTTATAGCAAAAAATGAAAGTAAATTGATATTATAACACATTCAATTCAATGAATTAAAAATTTCTTCAAGGGGTACAAGTAGTCATGGTGAAGAATGAGGGAATTTGGCAAGTAGTTCTTCTTTTTAGATATAGTTTTTTAAAATTTATGCATATTCTTCTTTATATTTTTATAAAAATATACTGTTTAACTCATTTTCACCAAATTGGTCAAAAATAAAAGTACGATTTTTTAAGATTTAAATATTAGTTTAGATGAATGAGAAGTTAATTGGACAAAATTCTATTCACCATCTTGGATAGGAACTTCAATTTTAGAAAAATTATTTTTTGAAAGTTTAAGTATTATTTTGGTTGAAAGAAAAGTTATTTAAAGAAACATTGCCATAAATACTCTGCTCATCATACAGAATACAATCCTCAAAACAATGAGTGATTAAGTTAGGACAAGCTCTTATTGAGCAAATTTCATTAATAGATTACAATCGTAGTATGTCAATGAAGGTTTGATTTTTTGGTCACAATTAAATTGCAAAAAAATGATGTGATGTCCAAGATGGATTTTAATCCTTTGAAGTCTACTTAATTCTTAGAGTTTTGTGGAGAACTGTTTGTATAGTACCATATTTAATCTTTACAATACAAGGCATGCATATATACTAAAATGTGGCAACATATACTAAAATGGATTTATAATTTAATAATTTTAATTTTTTATTTGGATCTCATTTTAACATGTCCATGAATTATCATATTCAAATACAACACCATAAATGTAGAATACACTATTCCCATTTTGTAGCATTTAAGACATACAAGAAATGCAATTATAATGATCAAAATTGGAAGTGCCTTGGTATTATTGGATTGAACTTAGTGTACATACAAACTTTTCTCACTACTATATACTTCGACTCATGCATCTTCTATATCAAATGAAAAAATAACCCCATGCTATGTTTAAAATTGGGCTTCTTAGATCTTTAAAGGTTAACCATTTTTTGGATGCAATAGTAATAGAGACATTAATAACTAAAAATTCACTTTGAATTGACTTTTTAGTAGATTAATTCAAGATTATTTTTCCTATACCAATCTCATGCAATACAAATAATTCCATTTTAAATGTCCCAACTCCCAAAAGAAACAAAAATGAAAGGTGAATCTCATATAATTTAGCCCCTAAAGACCAAAGAGCACTTTAGACTTTTTGAAAACTTGGGCAGGTTCTATTGACTTTATAACTTGGAAGTTTTGTGTGAATTTTTTAGGGTGGATGCTACTCATCATAATCTACATAGAAAGCTTTGTTTCAGGTCATTCTAATAAATATTACAGAAGTTAGAAAGTTTTTTGGATTACAATGTCAAATTGGGTAGCTAAAAATATATTCTCAAAAATATAAAATTATTTTTATGAGATTATATAGATTGATAACTACTTAAACCATTCAATTCCAAATAATGAGGTAAAAATTATGAAGAGTTTTATTTGCTAGCAATGAAAGTAGAAAAAACATACAAAGTTGTCTTTTGCTTTCAATTTTGAAAATTTTCAAATTTCAAATAGAAATATAGTATATTAATTGTAAAGTAGAAAAATTTTACCATTGGAATAAACAACTTTTAAACTTCTTCTAAAAGTTATTAGCATATTAGTTTTTTCTTTCATTCAGTACAACCTTCCATTTTACAATTTCTTTAAAGATGAATATGAAAGTTCTTCTGGTTTCAATTTTTTTTTCACATGTTTTCAACCCACTTTCCAAGCTATTGACAAAATATACAAGTTATAGGACATATGAGTTTTTTTCTTAAAATGTTGAAGGACAAAACTTCACCTTTTAGAAGGGCTAAAGAAGCCTACATTTTGAAGTTTAGGTGTATTGAACTTGCAATTGGTGGGGATATTTGCTTTAAAAATTTAGGATAATGTACTTGAACAAGTTGACTACAAGATCCTATGGTTGGATTTGTTAAAAAATAATTATTGATGAAGATTTTGACCTTGCTTTGGAGGTGAGTATTTTGAAGTGATTTTGGACCTCTAAATATGATCATGGTCCTTTAGGGGTTAAGGTATTTACATAAAATATCCAATAAAAAAATTGAGCATTGTGGTATTTCTTTGCTATTAGAAATGAGGTTTTTTTTTCTACCTTCATGGATGCATTTCCTATTACTATAGGGTAGATACTTAGTGTGAAATGAAAAAAATTGTCTTTGTACTAAGGGGAGATAATTGGGGGGCACATGCTAAGAATATAACATATAATTATTCTAAAATATTCCAAAATTTTTAGAATGCTTTAGAAAATATCTTAAGAACATTTTTAAATCATTTTATCAACCACTTCAAAAATTTGCTACTTTGGAACTACTTCACTTTATAAGTACACTAATAATGATATTTATTATTTGCAACATTAACTATGAAGTATGAACTCTAACACTAATTGTCAAACATACTACTAGTATTATCAACAACATGAATACTATTTATCATCTATTGTAATTTTTGGTAGTGTTCATGTTGACATGTAGTGAACTAAATGTTAAAAACACCTCTAATGTTTTTAAGATTGAACATCAATCTATATACTATTTGTCAACTAAATGAGAATTAGAGCGAATCAAGTAATAGGATAACTAGCTAACGCATAATACTAAATATCATTATTAATTTTGTCCATTTTAGAATATAATAAGCCCTATTTTTACTATCATTTGGTTTTAAGATTTTTGTAAAGTGCCTTCCTATTGCCTAATACAGACTGAGAACATTATGTCTTTTCAATGAAAAATTTTCATTTGCTTAAAATATGTCTTGGATTCAAGGCTTAAATATTGTATGCAAAAGCTATAAGAGGGTTGGAATCCAATTGATAAACTTTCCAAATCTATGCCTTAATTTCAATGTATTGGTCTCGAATACTCTACAATTGACATCTATTTATTATCTGAATTGATCAAAGCATACTTTTGAATACACTTTTGGATAATAACCAATCTTTTAAGTTCTCCATTTTTAATGATACATCATAAAATCACCATCTTTTGTTTATAAATGAAAGAATTTTGCTCAATCATGGATAGGATCAATCTACACATTAGAAGACATTGGAGGCCACTGGAAGACTGTTTCAGGCTTGTTCTCGATTTTGTTCATGCAAAAGTAAAAAAACGCAACTGGTTGTCATAATTTTTTTTTTTTTTTAAATTAAAATTTCTAAAATGAAAAAAGATGAATTTTTAAAATTTAAATTTTTTTTAGAAAATGAGATGGCATGATCTCGACCATGTAGCTAGGGTTTGGACTGCATAGCTAGCAGTGTTCCTACGCGGTCGAGACAGTTTTTAGAACCCAAGAACTTGCAGTCTTCTAGAGGCCCCAAATTTCATTTGATGCTTTTACTAATCATTTATGATAGAACATTGTAGAAAAGATTTTGGTAAATTGATAAATACAAGTTGACATAATAATTTTTGTAATGGTATAATTGTCACATAACATTATTCAAAGTAAAAATAAACTTCAATAAAGATCAATGGCACAAAAATTGCAATCGTGAAAAAATGTCTAAAATTAATTATAAATGCTCTTTTTGACTAGTTATTTAATTTAAAAGACAAGCAACTTCTTTGAGTTTTTATCCTTCTAATAGCCACTTGCAATTCCAAGTTTATATCCAACTCAAAATTCTTCACATGTAGTGGGGTAAAGAACTTGGTAAGGAACTCTCATTCTCCCTATTCCATGAAGAAATACACATGGAAGGGAATGAAAGGATAACCAAGAAAAATTTTCCCTCCTCGTTGAAGAATCTTGTACTTGTCCAAAGGAAGTGAGTAAGGCTTTCCCTTACTTGTCGAAGTCATTAAAACTAAAGTAAATATACCTATTGTGGTCCTTTTGGTCAATGCACATATTTAACTTGATCAAATCTATAATTTTTTTGGTGAAATAGATTGACAAATAAGAGAGTTTTTCACAAGTATTCTGGTCAGTTCATTAAAAATAAAAGACACATTATAGGTAGTTAAAGCAAAAACAAATAGCTTTTCATTGTTGTCCCCGGAGGGGATTATTCTAGTCCATTTGGATTCTAATGTGATTCACTAAACTCTCTATACGGTTGCAATTATAATCCAAAAGCATCTCTTCAAATTGTAAAGTACTCCCTTTGTCCCCAAATGATTTTCCTCTTTGAATGTATATTTTTTAAGGTTGTTTTGAGTAGGTCAAAAAAAATTTCCTTATGGCTAATTTTTATTTAGGTTGCAATGAACACATGCAATGTTCTTCATTGATTTTAGTGATATACAATTAAAAACCTTTCTTAATTATACTTTGCACAATATGGTCAATGAAATTGGCTAAAAAAATATCAACAAAATTATAGACAATTATTTTGGGACGGAGAGAATAATGAAGAAATCTTTTTGTGATGTAACTAAAATGTGACTTTTCAACCCAATTTTCAACCTTTCATCCCCAGTTCCACTCTCTAATGCCAATCCTTTGGGCTTTCACTACATTAGAATACATTAGAATGCAAGAGGGCACCGAAATGGGCCCAAGAGTAGGGTCACAATTGGGTTGGGAGTTTTGGGTAACACGCTTCCGCCCAGTACGAACAGTACTGCGCTGTACTTACAGTAGAACACAACTTTGGATGAATGAACACCTCTTGTCAACGCCGTGGCATGTTACGCGGAGCGCGCTTCCACAACAATCCCCACGTCATGCGCCGGCCTCTCACTTGTCGAACGATTGCAAGCTCGCAAGTTGCAACTCTCACCCGTCTTAATGGTCTTTTCTGCAAAGTCACTCCGTATTGTTGTGGAGTTTCGATTGTTGTCAAAACCCGTGAGTCAGTCCAAGTTTTACCCGAATTCTTCACTGCAACTGTTGGAATGGTGTGTGTACTCTAGCTGGTACAGTACCCACTTGCGCCGGACCTTTGGCCACACGCCGTAACTGTAGCCTACTTCTCTCAGAAGCGCGCTCTTTCAAACCGCATTGAAGAGCCCTCAGTTGAATATTGAGTCCCCTAGCGATTTTACAGAAGATTCAAGACAAGGCTTTCCTTAGTTGTGAAGGTCGTTTTAGTCTTTGTGTTGGAGTTTGGTTCTTTCTTGAGAAGTGTTTGTTTTAGGTTGCGAATCCGCAACCTCTAGGTCACCCATCATTGTACTCCCGGATGTACCTTTGTTACGGTGAACGTAGTACCTGACAATTGATTATTGAGTTTTAATTTTGTCGGTAAGAGTTTTTTGGGATTATTTTAGGTCGGCATCGGGTTTTGTTGTGTACATTGCCGTTTGTGAAGTTGGTAGCCGCCATGAACGGAGGAACTTGAGGGCGCTCGATTTTCCTGTTAGGGATCCGGGATTAGGGCGGCGTGTCTATCTTTGGAAATCTGCTCTTGAATCTTCGCTGAGGGAGGTTGAGGTGGAAGAGAGTTTGTTTAACATTTTCAAGACGCTCTAGCTCTTAGGTTGGGAATCCGGAGCTCTTCCATTTTTACGGTAGAATGTAGTCCATGGCTATTGATTTTTGAACAATGTTGTCGGTATGAGTTTCTATGAGCGTTTGCGCCGTTGTTAATGTGGAGGCCGCCGTGGAGGGAGGAGCTTGAGGACTGTTGATTTTCCTATTAGGGATCCAGATGTCACTTCTGTTTTCTGGAGTTTGTGGCTTTGAAGATAGCAGATCGAGGTGAAGAGTTTGTACCGTGGTGTTCGAGTGCTCGACTTCGGAGTTGCAGCGGTTTTTCGAGTTTGTGAAGATGCCTCACGGGAAGTTAGATGTGTATGTGGAAGGAGCGGTGAAGATCAAAGATCCTACTATTTTAGGTAACTCCTAGCTCTTGCCGAATATGTTGCCTGGGTTGACCTAAATAGTGATCAATTGCACCCACACCGAAACGCAACCCGAGTTTTTTTGGCGCGGCATTCTTAGATCTGTCATTCGTAACGTATGAAGACAGTGACGCCTCTAGCGAATATCACGAGCCTTAGTAGTTTAACATATAAATCTGTTCCGCAAGCGTCAGTGAAAGGATGCTGAAGAAGGATGCTTGGCAGCCAATAATAATTTAACTACTGAAGAACATTCTTGGGGTGAAGTATTGATGTTTCAAGGTCGCCTTAAGGCGAAAACTGTCTGTGCAATGACGAAAAGTGACTGGTTGTTATTCTATTTTGTTTTTAGGAGATTTGTTGAGAAAAACATTGGTTGGGTGCAGGGAAAGGAACTCCTTATTGTACGCTCACGATGGGCACCCAAGAGAAAAGCAGCCCTCCTGTTCCAGGTTTTCTTTCTCATCCCACTTCTGACCTGAATCACATGTGCTCATCAAAATATTGGTATATTAGTGTCGTCAGAGCTTGAGAATTCAGGGTTTCTTTCTAAAATTAGGCCAAATGATTGTGTTAGTTAGCACAGTTTTGATAGCTTTTCTCCCATTAGTTCTTCTCCTGGAAGTAGAACCTCTAAACTAATAAAAAATGTTCTTGCAGAGGGTGGCACTCACCCTTACTTCAACACGTACTTTGAATTTCGAGTGGACCGCTCAACGGAGCAGCTAATGGTGAAAATCTTCAGCAAGAAAACTATGACTGACGACGAACTTCTCGGTTCTTGCACGTAAGGATACTCCCTCTACCTCAAATCCCTCAAATCCCGAGGAAAGTCATGACCAGAGCACTCATAGGCTTGAAAGTTAAGATTATACATAAATCTCACTAAGTTTCAGTAGGATTGACCAGAGTTAGGTTAGATCTTCTGCACGAATCTGACCCTTCTCGGTTCTTGCACGTAAGAATAATCCCTCGCCCTCAAATCCCGTGGAAGTCCATGACCAGAAAACTATTAAACTTGTAATGTACGATTGTACATAAAGCTCTGTACGTTTCGGCCGGATTGACCAGAATTAGGTTAGATCTCCCGCAAGAATCTAACCGTAGGCTTTGCCACTGCTGCAGCATTCTCTTCAAGGAAGCTTTCTACCAAAGCCATGAGGTACCCGTGACAGCGTACGCTCTGACGCGCCCCTCAGGACGACCCGGAGGCCACATCCGTCTCTCACTCACCTTCAAAGCGGAACGGGTAAGCTCGTCATAGCTTCTTCAATCCAAGGTTCGATCATCTTTTCAAGATTTCATGAATTCACGCTAACCTAGCTCAAAATTGGTTGCAAATTTCGCAGAGACCAGCAGATCCACAACGCCCCCTAGGCCCATACCGGCAGCCACGCCCACCACCACCAGGTCCGCAATACATACCACCAGGTCCGCCAGGTCCGCAATACAGACCATCAGGTCCGCAATTCAGACAACCACGTCCACCGCCACTACCGCAAGAGCCATATCAACGTTTCCCTCCACAAAACGTCAATGCAGGCCCCTCAGCATTCCGAAGCCTCCCGCGGGACTCGAGCTCGCAAAGCTCCCACAGCAACTCCGGCTCTGACTCCCACAGCGATAACGGCGACGAAGCGCCCAGTCCTGTCGTTCAAGAGGCGAGGGCGTACGAGCCCCGAGGTCGTCGTCCAGGGCCTCCGCCAGGTCCAAGACCACGCCCTCAACCAGGCCCAAATCCTAACCCAATCCCAATTCAAGCGATCGCCAGGGACGATCCCCCTCCGCCGCAACCACCGACTGCAAATGTGCTGAAAACATTCGGCGGCGGGCTTCTGCAGAACCTCGGAGAAGCGCTGGTGGGATCCGCCGTGGGCGCGCTCTTGACCTCCGAAGGCGACGGGTTCGAGTGGGGCGGCGGTGAGAGTGAGGGTGGCGGGGCCGAGGAGGAGGTGGAAGCGTATGAGGATGTCGAGACGGCGGATTATGCAAGCGCACCTGAGGAGGCGATGACCTTCGAGGAAAGCAATGGCACCGCAGTGGAGGTCGAATTTGCGGTAGCGTACGAGGATGGTCAAGGTGATCAACGTGATGAACGCGATGAGCGCGACGATGGGCATGATGAGCGTGATGTGGGTGCCGAGCGTGATGAGCGCGATGTGCGGGACGAGCGTAATGGGCGTAATGAACGTGATGATGCGAGTGAAGAGAGTTATGACAGTGATGAGCGTGGTGATGAGAGTGATGAGCGTGGTGATGAGAGTGACGAGAGTGATGAGGGTGATGACTGTGATGAGGGCGATGAGAAAGCGGCTGGTCCCGCTCCGGGATTTGGACCGAACCCGTATGGGCCTAGTCCTGGTCGCGGTCGCGGTCGCGGCTTTGGTCGTGCGGGGCCGCCGGGGCGCGGAAGGGGGCCTCCATTTGGACGCGCTGGGCCGCCTGGGCGTGGAGGAAGGGGTCCTATGGCTGGTAGAGGGGGACCTCCTATGGCTGGTAGAGGGGGACCTCCCATGGCTGGTAGAGGAGGGCCTCCCATGGCTGGTAGAGGGGGGCCTCCCATGGATGGAAGAGAAGGGCCTCCCATGGCTGGTAGAGGGGGGCCTCCCATGGATGGAAGAGGAGGACCTCCCATGGCTGGAAGAGGAGGGCCTCCCATGGATGGTAGAGGACTTCCAATGGTTGGTAGAGGAGGGCCTCCCATGGACGGTAGAGGAGGGCCTCCCATGGCTGGTAGAGGAGGGCCTCCCATGGCTGGTAGAGGAGGGCCTCCCATGGCTGGTAGAGGGCCTCCCATGGCTGGTAGAGGGCCTCCCATGGCTGGAAGAGGGCCTCCCATGGCTGGAAGAGGAGGGCCTCCCATGGATGGAAGAGGAGGACCTCCCATGGCTGGAAGAGGAGGGCCTCCCATGGATGGAAGAGGAGGACCTCCCATGGCTGGAAGAGGAGGGCCTCCCATGGATGGTAGAGGACTTCCAATGGTTGGTAGAGGAGGGCCTCCCATGGACGGTAGAGGAGGGCCTCCCATGGCTGGTAGAGGAGGGCCTCCCATGGCTGGTAGAGGAGGGCCTCCCATGGCTGGTAGAGGGCCTCCCATGGCTGGTAGAGGGCCTCCCATGGCTGGAAGAGGGCCTCCCATGGCTGGAAGAGGGCCTCCCATGGCTGGAAGAGGGCCTCCCATGGTTGGTAGAGGATCTCCCCCAAGCATGCATGGGAGAGGTACCCCTGTCGAAGAGCCTTAATTTGGAAAACCTTCTGATTCCGCCAACTTTGAATCGGGCTCGGGCCCTGAAGTATATATTGGGCCTTAGTTTTGCACAAGGGTGTGAAGTGAGATTCTCCCCTTTCTTACTCCTTATTAGCTCCTTATGAGGGTGTTTGAGTGTACTAATTTTGGGTCCTCGGGTTTGCCAACTTTGAATTGGGCAATTGGCAAAACTATGCGTAATGTTGAGAGAGTGGATTGTTCCCTTTCTCCCCTTCTTTGGTGAACCTACTCATTGGGTCAACTATGAATCAAACGGGGGTTCTAGTGTAAAGTGGTCTTAGTTTTGAATAAGGTTGTGAGAATAAACTGTCCTCTTTCTAGCCTTATTAGTTTTGCAGATGGGGGTGTGAATGCGAGATATGGGCTTCTAAGGTGATTTGGGCCGTGCAATTCAAGTCTGTACGAGGGCCGATGGCTTACTTTCATACGAAAATTTGGGACTTGGAATTAGGTTGGCAGCAACATCGAAAGAAACAGGAGTGTCTTGTGTTTGAAGTCCAGTAGTCAGACTCCCTTGTAGAGGAAATGGAAAGTTTTAAATCTTGAAGGCTTGTTTACATGGCGCCTGAGTGGTGTTGTCCAGACCCAAATTGGTGATGATTAATTGCTATGGATCTTGGGTCACTACTTTGTATTTTAGAGGACAAATGACATTATCAACTGTCCATAAGATCGATCCATCAACACGATTTGTTCTCTAATAAAAGAAGGCCTCCCTCAGTGTTGCTGGAGGTCTTTTCTTACCTACATAGCATCAACAGTAGATTTGGAAGAGTCGCTCAGATTTCCGGACTTGCTGAATTCTAGATTTTATCTTTAGCACGAACTGCGGACAAGGAATCAAAAGGTTAAGTGGTAAATTCTAGTGCATTCTCTATTCAAACCTCACTGAAACTTCTTCAATCTGCAGTTCAATTCTTGGTTGTCAACCAGTTTGTTAGAATTGCTAGTTGGAGAACTTTTGAGCAGGTCTTGTTCCCATTTTGATCAGAGGTGCTGCAATGGATGGGGTGGGAGATCGTAGAGGGCGGAGACCGTGACTTGGAGCTTTGGTAGATGGGAACAATTGCACCACCATGCTCTGCTCAAATTTTTTAGGAGATTGAATGCGATGTGGTCTTTGGAGCATCCTTTGAACAGACTCTTCATCATTGTCCTTTCAGAACAAGATGCAAGTACCTCGATGAGAAAAACCCCGATCCGAGTCCAAAGTATTTGCTCAACTCTAATTTTCAAGTAGCTGGATTAATTGTTGAGAATGATGAAGCTTCATATCCGAGCCGTATTCTCGAGCAGGGCTACTGAGAACTCACGTTCCCGAACTTGCCATCAGCAGCATTCCTCTGCTTGCAAAATTTGCATTCGCAGTGAGATGATTCATATTCAAGGTGCTAGTGAAAGATGTTGAAGCTCATATTGAAGCAGTCTCAAATGCTTAAGGATGAGGATCGAAACTTGTAATGATAGTCCTTGATTGTCCTGACAACAACTAAAGAATTTGCTTTTGAAGAGATTACTAACCAGTGCAGTTTGAGTGCATAAATTTATCTTTGAGATTAATATGCAGTACTGAATTTTGAAATCTAAAAATTTGACTATCTTGATCTTGTTAGTATAATCCACTAAGTGGTCATTGAGGGGTCAAGAGCAGGATTAGGACCTTTAATGCTAATGCTTGATACAAACCAATATAGATTGAACCAAACTAATATTCTATTACGAATTGACGCGTGAGTGCACAAGCTTTCTTTCAATGAGATTCAATGCACAAACTATCTTCAAGGTTGAAATACACTGACATTATGTTTTAATCTTGTAGAAGCAGATTCATATTCCACATCAAGTAGAGAGTTGTGATTGGAGTCAACTATAGAATTTAATTTAGGAGAAGAGATTAGTGATCAACCTATGAGATTTTGAGTGAGCAAAATTACTTTCACTATCAAAGTGCACCACTAGATTTTGAAGTCTAAAACTTTGACAAAAGAAATCTTGTAGCAATTCAAATCAAAAGAGTTGTGATCAAGGTGAACTAGGTACGTAGCAAAGAGGATGTGGCACGGGAAGAGGCACACATTGCCGTCAGCAAGGTTAAAAAACGCAACTACAAAAAAGAAGCCAAAACACAAAAGACCGTCTCTATGGCAACGCTACAGCTTAAAGAACCCAGAGCACTTCGAGGATGCCATTCTAGCTACAGGTTTGGGGGTGCACCCAGACTTCATGATCCCTACCAAGCCGCGCATGTTTGGCTCCACTGGCATTGTGCACTTGGATCAATTGCGCCACTTGAACATGGGTCACATCAATGAGCGCTACCACCAGGTAAGGACTTTTTATTATGTTTTGTTTGAGAATTAACAGAATTATTATACAATATTCTTGAATACTTAAAAAATTATTGGTTCCTATTGGCTTTAGATTGAAGGGGAGGTGGTCTTGCATTGATAAAAGTTACATGTGAGAATGTTTGAGTAGTACCAATGTTTCTTGAAAAAAGAATCAACAATTTAGGGATAGATCCTCTTATAGTATAGCTACTTGTTTAGTAATGGAATCAACCAAAGGTGTCATTTGAGTTCAAGTAGAAAATGATACTTTGAGTGAATTGTTGATTTTCTTTTCTATCTCATTTTAATTTAAGTGAATTGTCCATGATAGTACTTCTCTCTTCCTTGAAGATTCCTAACATTGTTTAGTAATAGAGTTAGAGTGTCATTTAAGTTTATGGAGAAAATAATACTTTTAGTTATCTCATATTTTAAATATAGATTGAAAGATGTTCCAACTTGCTACCACATTGATGTATGCAATTAGTGGCAAAAGTAAATTAGTGTAATTAGTGTCATGTGCAAAAATAGTGTCACTATACATTCATTTTTTCATGGAAATTAATTCAATATAATAATATTATATCTTATTTTTATTGGATAGTATAACTTTGATGATTAGTGTGACACGCATCAAGAGAATAATGCAATGTTGTCTTCTCTTTGATTTATTCTCAATTGTATGAATTTGTCAAGGCCATTCTCTTCAACATTCTTGACATGTTTGTTGAACTTTGAGAACAAGACAATCAAAAAGTATTCTTTTTGCATTGTATTGTGGGGGACTTCCCATCCTATTCAATGATGTTATAGAATACTACTCATTTTAAGTTCACACTATATTTTTATTGTGCACAAAGATGTCTTTAATTTCTAACTCCCATAAAGTTCTCTTTTATTTTTTCCTAGGCATTTGATTGTTCCACCATTATCTCTACTAGTCTCTCTATCATTCCCATAGCTCAATGTAATTGGCACAAGATCAATATCTTCAAGGAGGATAGGCTTTCTATTGATTCATGATTGTTCTATACATCTTTTAATGCCTACTACATAGTTTATGAAGAATATTATAGATCTAATATTGTCTTGTAACTTATAGTAAGTAATTACTTTTTTAATTTATTGAACATTTTTTTAAACCAAGTCTTGCATTTTAGAATAATTTCCACAAAACACTCATTCTATGAACTTAACCAAGAATTTTCACCTCTAAATTTTTTTGCTAAAACTGGTGCAAAATTTTTCATTACAACAGGACTATTTCCACCCAACAAGGCGACCAAGCCAAATCCGAGAGCAACAAATCAAAGTTAGAGATGAAATGCCTGTCTTCCCACTGCGGCAGGTTAGTTTCTTTTGTTTTAAATTCCTTTCTTTAAAAGATCATACTTGGCTATTTTAAGTTGGATGAATGGAATTTGCAACAATCATTAAAAAAACCTATTTCATTTAAAAAGAATTCTTGCTATGTTGGGATGATACCACTTTTTTTCAAATGAATGTGCATGTCTTTGGATGAAGAATTAATGCTTCACCCTCCTTCATAGATGAAAATACAATAGTTTCATTACCACAACAAAAGCTGCAACTCATTGCTATATGGGAAAAGCATTGGCAAGGTCAATGTTTTATATTATTATTTTGGAAAAATAGCCAACTATTTCTTCAACACTCATGTGTTACTTGAATAATATTTGGTGATATCTAAAGTACTAAGTGAGCCCAGTACAAGCCAAATGGGAGCAAGTCCACTGCAAACAAAATTATATTAGCAGTGTACACTCAAGTTTTTGAAATGTACGCCACTAATATATTTCATCTACAGTGGATTTGCTCCCATTTGTCCTGCAATGGGCTCACTTTACCTTGTATCAAAACCAAGACAAAACCTGAGTAAAATTTGGTTGTTGGTCTCAAAATGCAACTGTGATTTGGCTATTTTATCTCCCTCCAAATGAAAATTTTCCTTCACAAAAAAGAGCCAAGTCAGCATCTTTGGGACCAGGTGTTGAAGGAAGCAAGGAAAAGTGTGCAACCCATCAAGATTAAGCTGGACCGCACCCCGGACCGGCGGAGGTCGACCTCGGCGATGCGCGAACACGCCGCCCAAGCCGAGTTTGATCCGAACGCCATCAAGGGCGGCTTCTTCACGGTGGAGCAAGGCATTGGCACCGGGCGAGGAAACTCGCCCCGGGAAGAGTCCGAGTACTGGGAGGATCCCGTTTACAGTCTCTCTTTGGTGCAGCAATCAGGCGTCAGCCCAAACGACGGGGAACCGGTGCCCGGTGAGGATCGAAGCAATCCATGCTCTTTCTCTAACTGGTGAAGAGAGAATATTAGATATTAGATAATCGATGAGCCAATAGGTTATGATTATGAGTTGCAACTTGTGATGGTGATGGCAAGCCACAATAGTTTTACAAAGTGAACAACCAGTTATGTACTAGATAACTGATGAGCCGCGATAGCAGCGAATAGGTTATCTAATACGTAACAGGTTGTACATTTTTCATGGTCTTCATGATCTTCATGATCTTCATGATCCATGGGTGTAGGAAGG
The DNA here is from genome assembly GCA_950106755.1 of Climacium dendroides. NCBI lineage: Eukaryota > Viridiplantae > Streptophyta > Bryopsida > Hypnales > Climaciaceae > Climacium > Climacium dendroides. Next base: position 27,559,935 of record OX467088.1, read on the forward strand.
AGCATGGCTCATCGGTTATCTAATACATAACTAGTTGTTGACTTTGTAAAACTACTGTGGCTTGCCATCACCATCACAAGTTGCGACTCATAACCTTCTCTCCTTTCAATGTGCTTCCTACTCCCTTGGATCATGAAGATCAAAAGTTGTGATTGAAAAATGTACAACTAGTTATGAGAGTTTTAATAGACCATGAATAAGTTAGTTCTCCTAGTAGAAACATGTTTACGTGAATATTGAGGTCAAGGACTACATAAGGCAAAGTTTTCATATTATGGGCCATGTAAATGTAAGGTGCAATACATCGGATTAGCAATTTAGTATAGTTGGAGGCACCTTTTTCAAGAAAAGAAAAAGCATTTTGGTGGTATTAGCAATTGAAAACCTTGAATTTAAGGGGAAAAAAATTAGACAGGTCTTCATTCAAGTTTAGGGTGTTCTGTTCCTTGACGACTTGGACAAGTTATCGATTCAAGTTCAGCAAAAAATAATGTGCAAAAATTTGGCATTTCCATTGAGAATTGCCAACAGTCCGCCCAACTTATGGAAAATAATTCCGAATCTCTGAAATGTTGCTGAAACCATCAGTCTAACCGATTGTTAATAAGATTGTTTTTTTAATTCTTTAAGTTTCTTCCTTGAATTCATAGTCTCTGATAATGCTGTCAAAACATTTCGGACAGAACCGGACTCGGTGTTTTCACCTGTTGGAAAGAGGCTCAACAAACGAGCTGGCAGAGTCTCTCTATGGTGAGTGGTCTTCTTGCCAAACAGTGCTAACAGTCATTTACGTTGAGCTGCAATCACCTTGGTTCCTTGAATTGTGGTTTCCAAGTGTAAGTTTTGAAAACATGTTTTTTTTGCATTAATTAACCATGGAATCACTGGACTGGCCACTATGGAAATCATCTTTTTGGGTACCATGTGAATCCATTTGCTTACTACTATGCAAGACCTCCCCTTTTCACACAAAATTCTAAGAATGAACATTTGCACTTCTATCTTTAAGGTAGGAGCATCCAATAGCGTCAGTGTACCCAATGGTGTCACTTTCTAGGTAAGGTAATGATTTTAGAATGTAAATGTAGGTTGGCTCTAGATAACTTATTATTTTGGTCAATAAAAATAAGCTATTTAGAGTTTGTCTACATTCAAGTTTTGAAATGACTATCATGTATAGAAATTGAGGCTCTTGGGTACAATGACGCCATTGGGTGCTCCTACCTTTTATAGAAGCTAGGATTCTTTGTTAGGATTCATTTATGTTAAGTTGCAATCACCTTGATTCCTTGAATTGTAGTTTTAAAGTGTAAATTCCAAAAACAAATTTTGTGCATGAATTAACCCTTGAATGCCTAGTTGGTCACCATGAAAATCATCCTCTTGGGTACCATGTGAATCCATTTGCTTACTACTGTGCAAGACCTCCCCTTTTCACACAAAATTCCAAGAATAAACATCTGCACTTCTATCTTTATATAAAAGCTAGAGTTCTTTGTCATCCATCGGACATTTTTAGGCCACCATGTCGGTACAAGGTTAATGAGTTGTATGTCTGTTTTGTAAAGGAGGGGGTTTGATTGATGAGCAGGCGTGATGTTGTGAACCCCAAAACAGCTGCACCTTTGAAACCAGCTCCATTCAAAGGATTGGCAGTTGCTGCTCAGAAAGTTCACATGGAGCTTGCTTTCGGACCCAAACCACCTGGAGGTAAGAAAAGCCAAATTCACAATATTGACCAGTTTTAAATCAACCGGTAGTTAAGTTTTATTCACAGCCAGCATTGAATGTAACAATATTGACCGGTTGGAGAAAGGTCTCTTTTTAACTTGAAGTATCTTTTTTAACTTATGTTCTCCCAAGAGAAAAGGTGGTCTAATTATCCTAGCTCACACAAGGGTACTTTTTCCTATATTCTTTAGTCTTTAGCTGTGCTTGGGGGACCCATGCTACATGGTATAAAATGTTATGAATCCCTTGTGTGAAAAAATTGACACACAACATAAATGGTTGCACACCAATCGTGGAATTGATTATATATTCTCTATTTACATTTTTCACACTTGGGACTCGGCATGAGTTAGCTATAATATTGGGTGTTTGTTAGTGACATGGAGAGGAGAAATCACAGTAGTTTCATTCCTTTTGGAATTGTCATAAATCAAGAGTATGTTTGTTGAAGTCCCCAAACCAAAGTCTATAGATGAGCAGGAGAGAGTACCAAAAAAAAGCTATGTTGTACTAGATAACAAGTTCAACCGAAGAGGTGAGTTGATTATTAAACATAACCCTCTTGCAAATAAAATCAAGACCATCAAATCTTGCACCCTCTTTCAAAATGAATGGAAATTGGAGTTATGACTCTTGGTTGAAATCTTTCCAACCACCGTACGCCATGTGGAATGCAATTAAAGTGACAAGAGAGGGTTATGATTCCTTCTTTTGATAAGTGGGTGGATAACTTGGGAAATCAATATTGCATTGAAACCGAAGGCATTATTAGCAACTAGAATTGTTGATCTCTTCAGAATATATGTTGATTGCGAGCACATGAATTTCTCTTGAATACGGGGAGCTCATTCAAATCCTTTTTACAGAAAAGATCTGGCCCATGAACATGATCTTGCGAATGGCTCCACCCAAGGAGCTCCGCACTGTGGAAAGAATCAGTCCAGACGAGCAGAAGCTGGATCTTCAGAAGGGTTTAGGAATAGGTAAGCAATTTAATTACTGGCTCTGAATTGAACTCAAGGAGGCCAATTGCATCAACACAAGTGAAGTGAAAATGTGGGTTCACTAGGCTCTTATGCACCATGTTTGTTACTGCTCAAAAAAAGAAGACCTAAGATAACTGCACTCAATAGCGACCTGTTTGTAATACCATCCCCTACAAATTCTTGTCTTAAAAACGTAAAGATTTTTTTTTCTTTCTACAATAGTCTAGGGTTGATTTTGAGTACATTATCCTTAGCACTCTAGAAAATCACAGGTTTTTAAATCAAGGAGTTCAACAACATGCTTATATAAGAAGAAAATTTTGAATCCCGTTTTGAATCCCAACAGGGTTGAACAAAAAGTTTGTCTCCATTTTGAAAACCTTGAGTCTCACTCTTTCGAAAAAACTCTACACTCAGGGTCTTGAATAACAAGAGAGTTTAATAAGAAGAACTAAGCTTGAGTTTTGAGTTAGTTTTAGGGTTTAGGGTTTAAGGGTTCGGACGACTTGAAATTTGCAGTTACCTTGACGAAATAACTCACGAGAACTGTGCATCTATACAACGAATTGCTTTTCTCAGGGCGTCTTGTTTTTCTTGTAGCTGTCGATCTCTTCCAAGACTGGATGATGCTTTTTTATCTTTCTTCAAAAAAATTTGATGGCATGATTTGCAAGGAAATGGTGTTTGAAATATTTACTACATGTTTTGGTGTACACCAAGTCAAGCCTGTTGGATGAGCATTCCTTGCCTAGATAGGAGCAAAGACTCAAATGCTGGATTTTGCAACGAAAGCCGAGGCCTTGCGACGTCAAATGGATCCTGCCAAGTACAAGGAAGAAGCCCGAGCTTACATTTGCAAAGGCGTCTTGCATGACAACGCCCAGGTATCTTTATCTGCCCATAATCTTGATGAGCAATCCACTGTTTTAGAGGTGGCATGTTGGCGTTGGTTTAACACGTAAATGACGCGGAGGATGTTTTTTGGCCGATGAATGACAAAGAATCTCTCCATGTAGGATAGAAGCGCAACTATTTGTCCTCCAAATTTTGTGCAAAAAGGGAACGTCTTGTCTTCTATAGTAGTTTGTCTTCCAATAAGTGCTTTTTTTGTTTTATTAAGCCAACAATTCACACGGTACTCAAATAGATGATTTCCACACTAACCAGCTCATCGTCTAAGGGTTAAGGTAGGAAGCCCATTGTGGATCATTTGGTCACTATGCATGGTTTCACTTACTAGATTCGCAATTATTTTTCTACAAAAAGAATAGTGGCAAATTAGGGTATATTTCACGTGTATTTCAATCAACTCATTCTTGGAAAAAGGAAAGACACACAATACATGGTCAAAGCAAAAATCACATAATCAACTTTCCGTTGAGGATCCTGGAGGGGGATTATTTGTGCACTTTTGGATATGAAAATATCTCTCTTAATTCACTAAATAGTTCTTTTGGCAAATCCTAAAGTTTCCCTTGAAATTGAAGGATAATGAATGAACCTTTTGTCATGTGTAGAAGTTGCATTTTGATGGTCATTAAGTTTATGAAATGGTGACTTTTGAACTCATTTCCGATCCTTTGAGCCTCAATTCCAACCATTTGAACTCCAATTCCACAATGTGTGCAATTTCTACTACATTAGAATGCATGAGAAAAAAATTAGGCCTTTGACTAGGGGTCTGAATTAGCTATAGTTTATAATGAGCATAGTTAAACTTAGATAGAATATTACAAGTCATAGTGCTATAACTTGTAGATGTTGGATGTGATATAAGTGACAAAACAATGAATTAGTAATGCATAGTACAACAAGGTGTACTCCATCTAACATCACCAATGATGAAAATAACAACAAATGCAACCCAATGCACTATGGATTGTATTCTTCGAGTACAAAGCTAATGCGAGTGTGTCTCATATGCTCCTAAACAACTAAAAAGTGGATTTGGCTATTAACAATAGAATGTTTGTAACTAGCCCCATCTTTGATGCAAAGTTCAACATAGATCATAAACACTTTCTTTTCATTATCATCTATAATTTGTTGAAGTGTTATTGAGATTATGTTAAGACCAGTCTTTATCTTTGTATTAATAAAAAAAAGTAAATTCTTCATTCAAGGAATCACCTTTGAATTTATTCAAATAAAAAATTTCTAGGAATTTGCACAAGCTATTGAAAGCTACAAGAAATATCTAGACATATGCGAGAGGATAAATGATGTGGAAGGACAAGCACTTGCCCATAATTTCATAGGCTGCTCCATACAAGAAAAAGAAAACCTCAAACTTGCTACAATGAAAAATGAGAATCTCAAGTGCCAACTTGAAGCTTCAATTGTAGAGGTATGATAACTACACATAATTGTGACCCCTTTATATTGTTATGCTTCACATATCTAGGTACTTTATTTCAAAATCTAGCTTCAAGAAGGAAAAATAATATAATTGGCAAAAATGATTATAATTTGATAATGTTACAAATTTTGTAGCTTAATTTGCCAACATTGATTAATTATGACTTCTTTTTTCAGTATGAAAAGGCTTTGGAGCACCACAAACTAGCAGTGGAGAAGAGTGACACAGAAGGAAAATTTATCTGCTACACCAATCTTGGATTAATCTTCACAATTCTCTCCATGTGGGCAATGGCTGCCAAGAACCACAAGGTTGACATTTTTTTATCCTTTATGATATATTCACACCAAGAGAGAATACCTTAGCCTTGAAAAAAACACGCAACAACATTATGAGAGATTATGTCTTTGTAGCACTAGAGTAAAGGCCAGTCATTTACCGCACTCATCCAAGAACCACACACTAACCATTGCCAATCACTACATAGTGACCGCACAATTCAACTACCAATTCAATTGTGATGGGAACAAAAATTTGTACCACTGCCCAATGATTGCACATTGTACGGTGAAGGGTTGCAAGGAATTTTTAACTAGATTTCAAGTGCATTGCCTTTAAATTGTAATAAAATTTATAGGAAGAAATCTTTTTGTATTCTATTTTTTGAAGGCGAGTCTTAACATGATTGACATTTAATAATCATGCCAAATTTCAAAACATGCAAGTCTTTATATTTATATGGAGAAGGATTTGAATTTTGTCTGTGTAGTGATTGGCAACTATAGCTCACTAGAATAAGGTAGCTACTCAAACTTCCTCAAGATAACTTCTATTAATGCAAAATTCATCCAAATATTGCAAACCCAATAATCATTTAAGAGGTGTAGTACTTGACAATTTCATCCACTTTTTCCCAATGAGATGAATTTTTTTTTTTCGTCTTGAAGTAGCTAGTGCCCCATTTTTGGACTATTTCTTCAATTGATGATGAAAATCCATGTTACACTCAAGGGGCTTAGGGTTGCAAGCTTCATGTTGGTTGCTATGTTCTTTGGCATTTGGCCTATTCTTGGTTGTTGGCAACTGGCCCCATTTTTCTTGTTTGTTGCTCGTTTGAGTTGCTTGCTTTTCAAATTTTGAAAAAATTAAATATTCTCGTTAAAGACTTGTTCCTTTGGTTTTGTGTACTTTTTCCCCGTATCAATGGAAATTGTCCATGTCAGGGCTTTTTTTTGGAATAGTGCCCCCATTGGCCTCACTACAGAGGCCAATTTTGGAAGGAACAAAGCCAAAGAGGCCAAATTTCTGGCAATCTGGCAAAATTTCGCCAGAACCCCCCCCCCCCCCCCAGTCCATGTGTTTTAAAAAAAATAATAATAATAAATAATAATAAAAAATAATAATTAATAAAATTCCATGTTACTCTATTCACGTTCGACTTTGAGATTGCTGTTCGGTTTGCAGAAAGCGTTGAAGTGTGCCACCGTTTTGGAGAATCCGAGGGGCCAATGTGCTTCTGTGGGAAACTTAGGGTTCCTCCTGTACAAGCGGAAGAAGTATGAAGCCGCCAAAGCCTGCATGATAAGGTGACACCTCTTTAATATCTATCACCTTCTCTAATATCATTTCCTGTGCTTCTATCACCAAACCTTTGAGAATGCACATGCTTAACTTCAGTACTGATCAGCAACATTTATGAGTGAGACATGCTGCAGGTACCTCCAAATTTGCAGGGTCATATATTTCGTGCCTGGAATAGCAAGGGCACACTTTTACTTGGGTGATATAGAAACGCAATTGAAAAGGTCAATTTTTCCTTCATTCACAACGCACCTCAGTTGATTACATGTCATTGTGAAGCATTTGGATTAAGCTCTGATATCAAACAAGGATCACAACGATTCTCTAACACTTTTAAAATTCATGGTTTATTCATATGGTTTTCAAACAAGGCAGAAGAAGAAAATCTAGAAGACTCTTTTAACTTCCCACAAGATCTAACAAAAAATCATGCAAATTGATAATAGGAACAATGCTCAATTGCTTGTTAGGACATTATTAAGTGTAGTTACCTTACATAAGTAACGAGATTTTGCTTTACAAACTCCTGCAGGTATAAAACGGCGTTAGTGGAATTCGAGGATGCACTAGTTGCAGCTAAAGAGTGCAAAGACACAACGATACAAACCTTGTGCAAGGTGCAGATTGGGATCTGCAAAGGTAGCCTGGCTTTGGAGGATTTAGCAGAGAATGTTGAAGCACAAAGAATCTTTGTAAACACCGAAGAGGAGTGATGGGTAGGAGGCTGTTGTGGGATACATGGCAACAACAAAGCTTCGATACCCTTTGAGCGTTATTAGTTATAGGTGGTGTACACAAAAACCCTGCTCTCGACTTCCATTCCAATTTTCAAACAAGAAGCGACAAATAAGAGAATTCTACGGTTTGTTTCACAAGTTGGCAATAGGAAACATATTTAGCAAGTTCAGAAGTTGGGAACAATTTAAATCAAGAAGCTCAACAAACCATAGAAAGCTTTGCTGGGAGGAGATCAATGACACGAATTGGTGATATTAAAGAAAATTGGTGATTCAAGGCGCTCAAATCAACATGCCTGACAGTTGAGCAGATCGGAATCTGATTGACAGAGCCTTCATCACATAAGCTTGAAAGAAAGCTGCAACGTCGACAAATTCAAGTGGGACAATTCATTTGTTCTTCGCCAGCCACTCCACGATGGCCTTTTCAGCTGGAGTCAGCTCCTGCTTGTTCCTCACGGAGCCCTGTGAATTCATGCATAAAATTTAGTGTGCCAAGCTTGCTTTTCACAAATGCATCATCATATGATCATCGGATGAATTCTAAAACAAATTGATACGAGACGAAATTGTAAAATTTTGGACGAAGAGCTATGATGTTTAGAGATCCTCCCAAACCACTAGTAGAAAGGGTGGTTTTGGGGCACCAATGTGCCAAAGCATGGTGCCCAAGGCCCATATTGGCACTGGGTTGGTGCCAATATGCTCTGACATTAGTCATTGGTACCCAAAGACCCCTTTTCTACTACTGGTAGTGACCCAAAAGGAACAAGTTTGAAAGTGATCGATTCAAATGATTAAATATGAAAACTATATAAATTTGGACATAAAAGAAAGTCTCCATACGACCAACTGAAAATCTGTTAAAACAACATGAGGCCCAAGTTTAGGACAATCCAGTTAGAATTATTTCTAGATGAGCGAATCTCCAAACATGCGAAAAGATACATACCTCTACAAACTCGAAGTATTCCTTGAAGTTGCGCTTGTAGTAGTCTTGCAGCCGCTGGAAGACTCAATTTACAGACGTGTCATCAGATTCCCAACTTTCTATGACAACAATATAAAGCATAAATTCTGGCTAAAACTACTGGAACAGATCAAGTGCAAGGGAAATCACGCCCAAGTTGCAGCACGAAAAAGCTTCAAAAGCAGTACTAAGGAAGAGAGATAGGGCCAAACCGCCTCATCATAAGCAGCTTTGTTGGCTCGAGAACTCTCCAGAAGCTCTGTTCACAAAACCCAAAGCTCATGTCAGAATGCCAGTCGTGATCCTAACAAGAGGAACAGATAACCAATTCAATTGAACCCCAAACAACCCTAAGAAACCGAAAACAAGAGGCTCGATTCTGCCCCCTTACAACAAATCGGAATGCCAAGTGCTTGTGGATCAATTGAATTCACCTTCGAACCTTCACATCGTTGAGACTAGGTAAACCCGTTTAGACCTACAATATCTAATTTGATGATGATCAATTCAATGAACAAAACCGTGAGAAACATAATTCAGACAAGGCCAAAACTCATATCACTAGAATCAGTGGAGAACAGTACATACGTTGCTCAACACATAACCAAAATTCGACAAAAGAAAGTCTCAATGTGACCTACTAAAAACTGCTAAACAAACATTAAACTCAATTACATCCCCTTGCTCCAACACCCCAAAACAGCAGTGCGTTCAACCTGTGAGCCATCATAGAATGTTTACTGATTGGAAAGCCACAACCATTGCTTACTTCTTCATCGCTAACATTACGGTTAAGATATACGATGCTTACTGATTAAAAATCCATAGGCTCTGTGGACTTCTTCATTGCTAAGATCAGGGTCAAGGGGTACAATGTTCACTGATAAAAAAGCTATGGCCATTGCGCACTTCTTTCAGTGCTAAGATTAGGCTTAAACAAAAAAACGCATTCTCTGCAACTGAGATCATACTCTGTATAAGAGGATTAGACGCCGCTTCTTCAGCAGTTTCAATTGCGCCAGCTGCAGCGTGCGCTGCCTCCACCACCCCTCCCAAGCTCACCACCATCGCAGCCCCTGATGCCACCATCAAATCTCGCCTTCTAGTTGCGCCATCTTCACGCATTGCGCTCGGAATTCGCAACCGGGAGGGTTCGCAAGGTGTGGGAAGCTGTTTTCCGTTGGTCAAGGGATGGATTGGCGTGTGAGACGAAGTCGGAGATGCAAGAAGAGACGCCATAGCTGCCATATCTCGAATTGGGTAATTCAAATTGCAACTGAGATTATCTGTGGTTGCAGAAATCTTGACAAGAATTTGGAAACGGAATGGGAATGGGATCTGAAGGCGGATTTTGGAATTGGAGCTTGGAAGTGCGCCACCGAGTCTAGGAGGAGCCACCGTATGAATTTTATCCCTGTTGGGATGCAAGGTGTTCTTCTGTACTACCGTCGGTCGCCAGCTTCTGGACGGTGGCCTGGATACTAAGGTAGACAAGCCTATTACCACCATGATTTGGAATCTGAGTATCTTGGGGACAATTTCAAGAGGGACGCATATTTTTCAGAGGTGTGCACTTGTTTCACGGATCAAACCCAAGTGGAATTATAATTTTACAATTAAAATTGTAATTTTTGTGAATTTTTGAAGTGGTCTGCCCTGAAATTACAAAACCACTTATAGAGTGGGGTCAAAAATATCCCCTAAACAACCCATTACCACTTTAACATATATTTATTGGCACTTGAGTTCCCACCAATGAAGGATTGAGACATTATCCCTTATAACATTAATCCTTTTGGCATTAACCCATTAAGGACTATGGTTGATTTGGGGGGCGGACAAGACCTTTTTTGATTTTAAGGAGAACATGATAAAAAATACCAAACCGCAATGAATTTGGGAGATCTGCCCATACCAATTGAAATCCATGTGAATGCTTGGGGTTCCACAATAAATTTTGTGGCATTTGAACATCCCAATTTAGATATTATAATGCATCTTTGTGTATTTTCAACCCATATGTTGTTGGTTTTTTTCAACCCCTAAAGTGCATGCTAGCATAGAATTTCCAGATTTTTGTCCCAATACATTCATTTCCAAATTCACCACACCTATCCCCTTTCATCCAATCCCAAATTCTTTATCAAATGTTGGCTAAAAAGGAAAAAGTGTCAATTTCGACCAGAAAGTGGTTGACCAAACCTTAATGGATTAATGCATTGAAATTGTCAGAAAAATGAATGGATTTGGATGTTGTAGTGAATAGAATGGGGGCCAAAATTTTAAAAATAGAATTGAGCAACAAATAGTGATGGGCTAGTTCACCTTAATCGCTTTGCACCAACGTAATTTTTTTGCCCCTGGCCATGAGGTAGACAAGCATATTACTACCCTAATTTTCAATTTGAATATCTCAGGGCCAACTCCAAGAAGGGAACATATTTAAATAAAGATGTGCATTTGTTTTAAGAATCAAATCCAAGTGGAATTATAATTTTTCAATTAAAATTGTAATTTTTGTGAATTTTTGAAGTAATTTGCTCTAAAATTACAAAATTGTCCATAGAGTGAAGTTATAAATGTCCCATAAACAACGCATGTATCTATTGGCACTTAAACCCTCACCAATAAAAGATTGACATGTTACCCCTTTTGGAATTAATGCACTAGTTTTGGTAGAAAAATGAAGGGATCTGGATGATTTTCTATACGAAACTGGGACCAAAAGTAGAGTGACAAAATTAGACTAGTCTACCTTATAGCTCTTGTGGCAATGATCTCTAAAATTATAGTAGGAAGCCATATTTGTGACCCATTTCAAAAGTCACCCTGTTTGCAACATTATATCTCAGTAGAGTATATTCTAAACTTTCAAATGTCCTTCACTAATACATAGTAGCTGTGAAGGACACAAATAGTCACATGGTGTAAACATGGTCTCTTCCTTTAAGCCACCAATCCATATCTTAACCCCTAAAGGACCAAATGACATATTTTTTGGCAACATAGCAATTTTGAGTAGCTTACTACAAATAGTTTTGTTTCTTCTTTGAAATTTTTAGACAATATATGCTAGAGGAGTAACTTTTAGGTGCAACAATTTTATAACTATTGATTACATGGTTAAAAAATTATTGTATGATATGTAATTTTCATTGTTTAGTGAGCATTCCAAGCAATTCAAAAAGTTTCTTTAAAATCACATTTTTTAAAAATAAAAATTTGAAACTGATTTTTAAGATTTATATGTATATGAAAAGCTTTGAATCATTCCATTTTGATTAATGAAATGAAAGTTATGAGGAGTTTTAGTTTGCAAGGTAGTTATGGAATCTCTCACTCTACAATAAACTTTGAAGTTCTTTATTTAACTCAATAGGCAATATTTTTGAAAAAAAATAAAAGAATTGGATGAAGATTGTTTATAATAACATTACAATCACTAGAATTGGCATTTTTCAATTCCATAATTAAAGTTTTAACAATTTAGAATTTTAGATCATACTCTACTTCTTTCTACTTACTATTTTTTTCAAGCATGAATATGAAATGTTTTTTGTTTTAAATTTTTTTATATGTATTCCCAACTTATTTCTTCAACATATCATGGAGAGTAACAAGTTGTAGGATTTATACATTTTTTTTAAAATTTTGAAAGATAAAATCTAATCTTTTGAAAAGAATTGAAAATGCGTCTTTTTCAAATTCAAGCAACTTGTTCTTGCAATTGGTGAGGTTTTTTATTTTGAAATTTTAGGAGGGTGTACTCTAACAAGTTAACTAAAAGATCCTATACTTGGATTTATTGATGAATAAGTATAGATGAAAATTTTAGCCTTGCTTTGGGTTTGAGTACTTTGAAGTAGTTTTGGCTCAAAAACACCAAAAACATTTAGGAATTAAGTTAAAATATTTGTTTTGTTTTGTTTGTTATGGTGAGATCTCTTGAACCATGTATCCCATTTGTATTCATAGTACTATCAGAAGCCCTTTGTGAAGATGGGTGCATGTGGACTTATGGTGTGAAAGTTATTCAAGTTGAAAGTTTATATGAATTAAAAAATTACTTTTAATTTAATTTGGATTGTGGCAATGTCACATGGCATATTTGTCTATACCTTAAATAAGGCTATTAGTTTAGTTCAATTTAGATTGTTTATTATAATAAGATCTTTGATATTTTACAACTCGGGTTGTGTCCTAGTATCATCAAAAAACCTTGAGCAAGGAGGGGTGCATGGACTTTGTTTCATGGCATTCCAACTTACAATGTGAAAGTTATGGATTTTTGAGTTATTTTTAAATTAAAAAAATTAGAAATTATTTTATCTTTTATTTTATTATATTGTGGCAATGGTACATGACATTGGTATATAATATTTTTAATTCCATTCTTTCATTTCTATTTTATAATTTATTATAATAAAAAAATTGACAATTTTCTAATCCTTCTTAGATGGAATTGGTGAAATGCAATATAAAAACAAAAAAATCTTATATTCTTATTGCAGAAGCTTGTAATAGGTTGGGTTTTTGCAATATATGACCTAAAAAGAATGCAACTATTATATTAATCCCTAAACTTGTTTGGAGCCAAAAAGTGGCTCATAGATCAATATTTCATAGAAAGTGCAAAATTGGGGATTATAAAATATTGAGATTTTTCATACAATTTATTTTTATGAGAGTTCTTTGAATGTGTATATAGTGGATGGTGGTGGTGGAAATTCTCTCATTGAGATATTATTGACCTCTATATGTTAGAAGATGCTAAAAAAAATGGATGACAAAAGGTTCGTCTTTTAATAATTGTCCTTGCATCAAAAAGGGGGCTATTGTAAATTCTACCCTTCATTCTCATGTGATTAACATGTACTCCATGAGTACAACTATCCTTTCATGCACTTGACTCCAAATCTACACATTATGGTTGTTGATCTTCCAAACCTAATTATAATTGGAGGAATTAAAACCTAATTAACCTATAAACAACGAGGTGAACATTTGGCGTTGATAAATGACAAAGAATCTTTTAGTGTAGGACAAAATTGCAACTATTCATCCTCAAAATCTTGTGTGGAAAGGAAAGATCTTCTACACTACTTAGACTTCCAATGAGTGCTTTTAAATTTTTTAGACCAATGATTCTCACGGTATCAAAATGGATGATTTCTACATTCGCCTATCCATTGTTTAAGGATTAAAGTTATTCATGATTGTCTTCTATATCCAATTTATTGACATCTCAACATTTATTGACATCTATTGCTCTAATTGTTCAAAATGAAATTTTCCAAAAATTCACATATTTCTGAACAAGTAGGGTTAGCTACAAGCCTACATGTATAGGGCAAAATCTGATGTACCTTACAAAATGTGCATCATCACCAATGATCCTAGAGGTAGTTTATGGAATTTAGTGCAATAAGATTGAGGCACCAATAGCTGATCATTTAAGCAATTTTGGAGCACATTGTGCATAGTATGAGGTGGTAGAAAAATTTTCCATGTAGGAAGATAGGAAATATGGAGATAGCAAAATTTTCAGAATTTTGTTTCCAAAATTGAAATTACTGTGAATTTTGGGAGCCAAAAAATGAACAATTTGTCAGTAGCCAATGTCTAGAGTCTTCCAATTCCAATCATTCAAGAACTACTTTGCCACTCACTACTTCCTACTTTCTTGCTCACTACTTGAGTTCGGGACATACATGTGTCATAACCTTATTAGTCTCAACTTTGAAAAGGACCAAAAAAACACATTCCAAGTTCGAGTTCTAGACTAAGGTTGGAAATAATGCATCAAGTTGGCTACCTTGAGAGTAAGTAGTATTAAGAAAAATAGAAAAGAAAAGATTTTGCAAGTTGTAAAGGATTATCGGGAGTACTATGACACAAAACAGCTAAAATAGAAGCTAATTCCAATGTGGAAGAAGTTGCAAATTGGCTATCAAATTCTATTGTTTGTTGTAGTCTTTGCTAAAATCTAATTTTTTCAAGGATTTTCTCCCATATACATTTAGCTACTGAAAATTTTAAGTAGCAATGGAGCAAATTTTAGCCAGTTGTGTGAATGTTGATCATCATTGATTGCAATTGGATTAGGGCTTAGCTAGGGACACATCTGTGCAATAAAAACTTAAAAATTAGTAGGCTTTCCATTTTTGGCGTTCTTCATGTTACTAATTCAAATGCAATTTCAAAGCTTGGTTTACAATACTCCACAAAAGCTGTACTGTTCACTTCTATCACTAAGAATATACATACTTTTCAAACAATACACAACTCCCACATACAATTAATAATGTATTTAAAAAACAATTGGAATGAACTTGATAATTAATCATTTATGCTTAACCTCTCTCATGTGAAGGTGGTATTTCTCACATTTTAGATTGGTCACAAAATACAATAGCGGTTCATGGAAAACAAAAAATTGTTCAAATTACATGAAATAGATAATCACCTTCAAGATCTATCCAAATTAGTTTGTAATCCAATCCCCATCAAAGTACATTCTTTAGTCCTTCAAATCTCTTTCAATCACTATGAAAATGAAAATGAAGTTTAGCCTATGCGATAAGGCAACTTGTACTCTATGACAGTACTATGTGCTTATGTCTCAAACAATATTAGGAATTTGTGTTGGCCTTCTCTTATGCTGTAAGAAATTCATTATTTATGGTGCTCTCTTTTCCTACCCTACTCCTTCCATTACTACAACCACTAGCTACAGCCAATCCTTCTTAGGCTCTTTGTTGTAATTTAGATCAAGTTTTGTGTTGGCATCCAATCTTTTTTCTAAGAAACAATGGGTGGAAGCCGACCACATTAGGTACACTTTTGGCAAAATTCAACTATACTTTAATTATACATTATATGTATTTTGTACATCATGTACATTTTATAGCTCAAAATCAGTTGTTCGATTTTCAGTAGTGTATGCTACAAGTTTTCATATTGAGCTCAATCAATTAGTTTTGATTTACTTGTAGTCACTATTTGCACAAAGATTTGCAAAATGTACAATCAAAATCTAAGTGAACTTTGGAATGAACAACAAAGATTAATTCATAGTACTTTTGTCACTAACCCCCCCAAAATTTATTTCTTCAAGAGTACACATATTTATGGGGATTTGATTGTTAGCCATCATTATGTCCATGTCCATGTTGCTTTCAAAACTAAAAGATTAGTCAAAACATTTCAATTCCTATCCACTTTTTGCTATAGAAGGGAATGCCAAGTAAGCTCTTAAATTTCGACAATAATTACAACTATGTCCTATCTATTAATCGAAATACCTTGCACAACAATTAATCTATCAAAGTATTAATAAAGTAGTTGAAATTAAATGTTTGTCTTTCCTCCACAAAGTACTTTTCAGTTTTTGAACAAATTTGACATACTTCCAATTCTTACAAAAGTATTTTTTGCAACTCAAGAAAAACATTTAAAAAGTTTGATGGCCAATAAAAACAAATATTAATAAGGTTATTCACCTACTTCATTTGAATACATTTCAAAAAAATTTAGTTTTTCAATCACCCAAAGTTGTCAAACCCAAGTTATTTCCCCCAAAGTACTTTTCTAATGTACTTTTTAGGGGGCGTAGTGTACTTCAAATCCAATGAGGGCTTTTTTATCGGAAGAAGGTGACGCTATCTTGATGAGGGAACTTTGGCGCCCAGGAACGTGACATTGGGGAACAGGAAATATAAATACATTTCTGTTGATCAAGCTTGGTTTGCACTAAAAGGCATTGTGTTGCTCATAGTTTTCTAGTTTTCAATAGTCTTAGGCATTGGAATTGAGAGATCGATCATAAATAGGAAACAAAAATATAAATTTAAAATTTAAAAGTAAGCCCTGCAAACTATGATTTTTGATGCATTCATCTATAGTCATTGCTTCCATATAGACTCAAATGTGCAAACTCAAATGTGTTCACCATTTCCTTTGCAATCTATACCTTAAATCAGAATGTTTTGTTTTGTTCTCTAGATTTCGACATCTGGACTAGATTCTTAAATTAACACTTGATGTCTACTTCAGTTTATACTCTATTATGAGTAAGAGAACATTATGTGTAAATGAATCACGTAAGGTTGTCAAATAAAAGAAGAGCCAAGAATAAAAAGGAAAAAAATGTAGAAAGAATCCCTTCCTCCCTCCTAGTGTGGAGTTAATGGAATTTTATAGGATCTTTCTGATGTGATGGCTTAATCATGATTCAATGTTCAAAATAGCCTCCATTTAGCTACTTTAGTTTGTTCCCTTAAATGAAGCTGCAATGGCTGCTAAACCTATACAATAGACAAATTAACTTTCATTGCTAGTACTTGTCCTACAATGGACGTTTGAAAAAAATGGCAGTGAATTTAATATTGTCTGCAAGACAAGCTTATTGTTAGATAGAAAATTTACTGATGAATGGATTATATTTCTAACACTTTTTTAAGTGTATGAAATATTTTGCAAGCGACTATGCATGTGAGCCACTATATGTGTGTCTATATAGTTGCATACTCTCTGATATTGTTGAGTGATTGTTACGGAAGATAAGTTTGGGAGCTTGGTTGGGTATGTTGTGGAGCTCCACCAAAGTGACCTTAGAGTAGTTTGACACTTTGAGAGAACTGATTTTCTTCACATTACAAACTGTGGGGGAACAACTGTACTCAAAAAATGGCCTCTTCTTCACGTTCTAACAATTAGGTTTTACAGACGTGCTGACTGATGTAATTTCGTTTTAAAGTTTTGTTAGTTTTGTTTTCTTAACTCCTTGTGATAGCAATAACACGCACTATGGACTGTAGGCACCTCATATACCTCATTAACATTCCTTTTTGTCATGTTGTGGGATGGGTACAAGTGAGGTCCATAGATTCTTGGAGGTTTTTTGACAAGCTACAAAAAATTCCTACTCCAAAAATCTCATGTTGCACTCTTTTACTTGGTGATAATTATGCAATGATGTTTTGTCCTACACTTAGGAGATATAGATATATTGCTTGTGTATAAACTTTGGAGCTTGATACTCCACCTTTGTATATATATTAGTATGAAAACGATTGGTTTACATTTGTTACAACAAAGCTTGGGTTCAGGTGTAAAATGATATAGTAGTTTGTAAGCTTTTTTCCAATTTTACAAATATCAAAAAGGGTACAGGATAAGTATTGAGTGATGATTGATTTATGATCTAGTAGTGGCTCTCATAAAGCAAAGACTTAATCAGATCAGTGCCCAATCCAGGGATGTTCCAAAAAGATTTTGTTTTGTTTGTTTGTCACATTGAGATCTCCCGGACCGTGCATCTCCCGATTGCATGCTTGGTACTGTTGGAAAGCCCTTGGTGAGGAGGGGTGCATCGACTTGGTTTCATGGCATTTGGACGTACCGTGTGAAAGTTATGCATTTCTGAGTTATTTTTGGTTCTAAAAAAAATTTAAAAATTACTTTTACTTATATTTTGGTTACAATCTTGGTATCGTCAAAAAGCTCTTGTTGAGGAGGGATGCACGAACTTTGTTTTGTGGCATTCCAACTCACGGTGAGAAAATTATGCATTTTTGAATTGGTTTTGGTTTTAAAAAATTAGAAAATCAGTTTTACTTTTGTTTTGATTGTGGCAATGGCACAGGGTACACTAGTCTACACTTTAAATCAAAGTGTTTGTTTTGTTTGTTTGTCACATTGAGATCTCCTGGACCATGCGTCCCTTGGTCGTGTACTTAAATTGGTACTGTCGGAAAGCCCTCAGCGAGGAGGGGTGCACCAGCTTGGTTTCATGGTGTTCGGATGTATGGTGTGAAAGTTATGTATTTTTTATTTATTTTTTATTTTAAAAAAATAGAAAATTACTTTTACTTATATTTTGGTCACAATCTTGGTACTGTCAGAAAGCTCTCGGCAAGAAGGGGTGCGTAAGCTTGGTTTCGTGGCATTTAGACATACGGAGTGAAAGTTATTGAATTTGGAAGTTTTTATGAATTAAAAAAAAACAAAAAAACACTTTTAATTTTGTTTTGACTGTGGCAACAGCAACATGGCACACTAATTGAATTTTAATTGTTGTGAGAGATCATGGTTCTGAAAAGATGGAATTTTGCGCAACTAGGATGTAGTTTAGGAATTGGGGTTTACACAATTTGACTCTAGGTTTCAGATTTCAGAGGAAGCAGCTCATGTCACATTATTTCGTGAATTGCCATATTTGATTATGTTCAAAACTATGGCCAGGAATGGATTCCTCTGTTGGAACTGTTTCTATCAATTCCAATTCCTCACTAGGAGAGATCATCGTCTAAAAAAAGACAAACTTACAACCACTTGTGATGAAATTCAGGAATTAGGGTTTTCACAAGTTGACTCATTGTTTTAGGTCTATAGGGAGGCAATGTGTACGATGTTATTGAAATGGCTACCATTTTTAACCCATTAAGGATCAGGTCAATGAATGGAGTGAAAAAGTGGCTCAAACTGACATGTTTTCATTAGTATCCACTTTGGCTACTAATGAAAACATGTCAGTTTCAGCCAATTTTTCATTTCTTGTCATCGACATGGTCCTTAATGGGTTAAAGTTTGTTTGATTGAATGGTTACACTTAAACCTTGAATTCTTAATAAAGGACGCTTTTATGGTGAGACTCTTCAGAATTCTTTTTTGGATTCAATTGGGATTTATGAACTGTAAATTTGAGCTTTCAATTACATTTGTGAAATTCGGTATTGATTTGATTAGAGTGTTTGATTCTGTGGTCACATTTTGGTGTGGATTTTTGACGTCGTTCTTTAGTGCATTTTCTTGTATTTGTACTATTATCAGTTTCAAGATTTTTTGTAATTTCTATTTGAAGTGGCATTCTCAAAGTTCGAAAGGACATTGGAGATTATTGGATTGCAAGAATAGTCAGTATACTTTGCATTGTTATGGTGTTGGCATTTGGGCATTAACAAGTAAGGTAGGAGGTCCTTAAATTGACCAGGTTCTAAATGCATCATTTATTTAGGAGTGAGTGACATGTTCCTTGAAATATCTATTACTGTCATTGATGAGGTAGGTAGGCTTAAATGGGCAATTTATGGACCTCCTACCTTAATTCATCTTCAGATCCAAGTATTGCTTCTTGTTTCCATTCTAGGTGTCATTGCTCTAGCATTTGCTTGATGCTATAGCACCAATGGTGAGATATGTACATCTAAAATCCTGAATTTTTTATTTTTTGGGTCTTGTTGACTATTGAAAGAGGATTCCAATGCATATTAGCACGTTTTTATTGGATGCTATATGAATAGATTATGAATTTCAAAGTGCTGATTTTAGGTGATTTAAATATTGGGCCAAACAAGCTTGTTGCCTTTTGTGAGCTCCCAAGTCCTAATCTGGAAGTTATGTTGTTTTTTTATAAATAATTTTAAGTGTAGTTTTTAATACAAAAATCTAAAAAAGAGTGTAAAATGAAAATAAGTATGTCACATGCCAATATAGTATTTCCTCTTAAATAGAATATTTTTTTTTAAATTTTTTTCAAATTATCTAAACTCGCCTTGCATGTGACAAATCTTAGCAAAATTGATCTAAGGGAACCTATAAGAGAACCCTAAGTTGATTCCCAAATAAAGGTTTTAGCTTCCTATTTTATTTTGTAAAATAGTAGAAACTCCAATTATTAGCCTATAAACTAAGAAAACTTAAGATGGACCAACGGAAGGCATCTATGACTAAAGGAGAACATAGTAGCAAAATACAACAAAATGTGATGGGGGAACCATGTCATCTATAAATATGAAAGAAAAAAAATTCATCTATAATTTAAATTGGATTGGATTTGTACAATTCTAACGGGTTGTTCAAATGAACCCGTACCATAGTAGTGTAAAATTGCCCTATTACAATGAGTACTATGACTTTTAACAAAGAAAAAAAATGTAATTAAATATAGGTACTATATTTGCCTTTCTTAATAGTATGTTTTTCACAATGTAGACATATGAAAATTTATCTATGAAAGTGATGTTAAAAAAACAAATGATAGAAGATGTCCAAAACAAAATGGAAATGTATGATTTCTAAAAAAATTTAAAGAAAGGAAAAAAATGAATGAAATCCATATTCCAACATTCAACAGTGTTTTTATGCACACTTTTTAGATTTGGAAATAATCATTTTGTTTTTGTGAACTTGAAGAAAGAGTGTGTACTTTCAACACATGCGAAAAGGGGATCAATGCGCATTTTTAAAAACTTTTTTTTTACGCTAATTGAAATTTTACAAAAGCCAATTATAAGCTCTTAAGTTGGATTTCAAGGTCCAAAATAGTAGTGCAATCATATTCCACTATTGCAGCAACAATGGAAGGACTGCAATATACAAAATAAATACAATGAAAATGAATGTTCAATTTTTCCTAAGTATTTTTTTCACACCAACATCATTTTTAAAGCACATATATGTTGAAGAGGTTCTAATATAATATATAATCCTAAATTACATGATCTAAAATAAAGTACATTGCAGAGTAATTTGCATACTAAATTCTAAACCACCCAACATATTTTCCGTCATTATGTGTGCGTAAATGCATATTATTACTTAGGTAGGACATGCTAGCTAATTTTGTACTTCATTGTAAATCCTAACTAAAAAGTAGTGAAAACTTGCTTCATCATCCATCCATGGAAGGATTTTTCTTTACACACCCAAGCACCTGTCTTTTCCTTGTGATTTTCAAAGTGAGCTAGTGTTTTACCTTAATTCCTAATCCCAATCATACTACTAAAATCATAACTCCCTCTATAATATCACAAATGCTACCATTAATACTAGGGGCTCGTGCTTGCTATGCTACGCATTCATTATATCACATATCAGTAAAATTTTGATATATTTGAATAGAATGCATGATAATGATTTCAATAAGTCTTAAAAATAATTATTTTAAATATTTTGAAAAAATATTTTCAATCATGCATACATAGAAATCGTATTTTCACAAAATTGTGATATTACAAAAATAGAGTAGCAGTTTGCAATCACTTTTGTAATATCATTTTTTACAAAGGATGATATTATAGAAATAATATAGTTGTTGCAATTAAGGTGATATTAAAGAGGATCCATAGGATGATATTATAAAGGTGGCAAATCCATTGCTTCTCTTGGCTTTACACTTCTTTGCAATTCTATGATTTTGTGCTTTTGTGAGCTTTGAACTTTCATGATTTCAATTTTCTATTGCTACTACCAAATGATTTTGAGAAATTTATTCAATTGAAGCGATTTTGGATTTCACAACAATTAAGTTGTTCACAAAGTTTTTGAGATTTATAAGTTTTTCTTTACAATTCTTCAATTTGGGTTGCCATTTTTTGTAACAATGGAGTCAAATTTCTAATGCATTCTAATGTATGTATATCTTTTATAGTATTTACCATTGCATATGTTTCATTCATCATCCAATAAATTTCTATTGTACATTTCAATATATGCTTACTTATAAAAAAATTATACAAAGATTTTAGTCATTTTTATTTGAGGATTTATTGAAATTTTTGTTCTGCATTTTATCTAATACATAAAAATTCTAATGATGAATGTGTAGCATAGCAAGTGCCAACCGCTAGTAAATTCTAATAACTTATCTTGGCAATGAAATTGTGAGACTTTGCTCACATGGCACTGACATTGTTTTTTGGACATAATATAAACATGACAAAGAATGAAACCCCAAGCAAGAAATGCCCTTCAAAATGCCATCAATAAAGGTGAATACTTTGTTAATTAAAAGTTGTTGTCAATTAGCCTTTAACATGCTTCCTTATTTATATTGCACATTATTTGGGGAATATTTGTGTATTGTGGCATTGAAAATAATGGCCATCAAAATCTCTTAGTAGTGTCATATTTGACTATCTTTTAACTCCCAAAATCAACATTATAAATATTTAGAGCCACAATGGTAAAAAAACCCACTACAAGAGTCTGGTAGGTAATGTGATGACCTAAATCTTGTAAGCAATGGATTTTTTACTACCTTCACAACTTATTAAATTTAAACACTATTCTACGACAACAATGACTCTAGTATGT
The DNA here is from genome assembly GCA_950106755.1 of Climacium dendroides. Taxonomy (NCBI): domain Eukaryota; kingdom Viridiplantae; phylum Streptophyta; class Bryopsida; order Hypnales; family Climaciaceae; genus Climacium; species Climacium dendroides. The sequence goes on from OX467088.1 coordinate 27,582,396, forward strand.
GAGCCTAAAAACCTTGAACCTAGGTATAAGTAGGTATTTTATAACTATTAAAGATGCCTATGACATAAATATCCTGTAAGCATAGAAGGTGCTTATAACATAGGTACTTATAATATAAACACCTATAATATAAATATTCTATAACCACAAAAGGTGCTTATAATATATTTAACTATAATATAAACACCTATAATATAAATATCCTATAACCATGGAAGGTGTCTATAGCATAGGTACCTATAATATAGGAGCCTAGGCTTTTAGGCTCACATACTAGCAACCATATCTATGACACTTATTCAATTATAAATTGCCCACAATTTGCATTTTACATGAATGTGTGGTTTTATACACGTCATTTACTCAAATTTTTTAAACAAGTTAATTTAGTAACTACACTTAATTATGCATTCATAGGTATATAAAAATTAGCTATGGGAATTCATCCTTGTGCACTTTGTCCTACTCTATAATCATGGCTTACAATTCATGCAAAATTGACTCTAAGTGAATAGAAATGTAGTTCTTGGTTTTAGAGGTTGTTTTGTAGTTGGCTTACATATTAGACAAAAAAAAAGGCATACTAATTTAACATTACAATGTCAAGTGTCCAACACATCACAAAAAACTGATTTTCAGTTAGACAAGACAACACAATTGTGGGAAGCTATTCAAGAAAAGACTTTCAAAATTGAAAATCAAGTTATAGTAAAAGTTCTTGTGGTGAATTAATACATGTGTTATAGAATTTATTGTGTTACTTAAATTTTTGCATGACAAAGAAAACATGGATAAATGATTGATTATCACAAGTGAATTCATGGAACAATAAAATCAGTAGAAAATGCATAATTGTGGCCTAGATTTATTTGGCCTTCACCAATTCACCATAGTATTGGTTGCCTTCTACCTCATAGCTTGATCTTTGCATTCTCATGTTTTCTTTGGTTGTGGCCAAAATCAAATTGTTCTCATTGTTTTATGTTGCAAACTACTCTTCAAGGCTTTATTGTTGCTATTTTCATCTTTTGCATTGGATTCTTCTTCTTCTACTCTCTTCTCTGGTCAATAGCTTGCCTTTAGGGTGTTTGGAATCTTGCCACTATGAATGAGCCACCGTGAGGGTTCTCTTCATCCTTAAAAGCTTGGATCTCATTGCCACCTTATTGTTATGATTTTTCCACCACCAGTGATGCTTTCCTTTTTCATTACTCCTTGGTGGTTTCTTCCTAAATTATGAAGTTGATCAATCCTCTTGCTTGCTTTTATTGAGATTGGTCTTCATCTTATATTTTTTTGTCTTTGTAGCAAATCATTGAATCATCTTGTCACTTTTAGAGTTCTTAGGGTTTTGAATTCCCAACTAGGATGTTGTGATTTAGTATTCTTTCTTGAAATTGTGTCATATTCTTACCTTCACGAGATTTTTGGTGAAGTCTCCTTAAGATTCTTTGTGGTCACACTTTTGGTTTCCTCCCTCTATTTTGAAAAGCTTCAATCCATTGGTTACACCTCAATCACTCATATCATCTCGCAAGGCTGATTCTACAATTAGGTGGTTGTAATTCTATTCATGGTTAGTTCTTTCTGTGAAATCATTGCCACATCTAGCTTCTATCGTGCTTGGCTTTGTTCATGTTGCTCATTCACTACTAGAAAATTCAATTTTTTCTGTTGATTTGGTTCACTTTTTTGTTGATTTCTATTCAAATTAATAGATTACTATCCAAATCAACAGAAAAGTGAACCAAATGAACATGACCAAATTAACAAAAAACTAAATTTTCTAGTAGTGATTGTTCATGTCTTGCTCTTGGCATCATTGCTTGTTTGTGAGCTTTGTTTGTTGCTAATTTTTTGTTCTTGAATCGCCTAGATTTTAAGGAACTATGACATTCTAATTTCATTGGACTTGTGTATTCTTCCATCATTCTAAAAATTCAAAAAAAAACCATAACTCTTCCTAATCAAATCTACCATCTAATCTTCCCATCATCATATTTTTCCATTGATTTCTTTCTAAGGATACAAGAAAAACCTAGTTGACAAATCTCTACCTTTGCACCTTACCTAATTTCCATAATGCCTCTCAAAACTCCAAAGATTCAATTTTGACATCCAAAAAAGAGAGAAAGTCAAAATTCACCCAAAAATACAAATGAAAGAAAGAAAAAGAAGCATAATTTTCTACTCTAAACCCTATTAGCTTCCTAACTTCATCCTACATAAATTTACTATAAACTGCTCTAATTTAGTGTTTCCCCCCTACATTAGAATATTTATTACTATGCTAATATCCTAGTATATTTTCTAACTCTACTGATTAGTTTCACAATTTTTGTATTTGTTTTTTTCATTTATGATTCACTTCTAATTTAATTTCCTTCCATTTAATTGTTTGCCTAATTTGATTGATTGCCCATTTTTTACTTAATGTCTTTTTCATTGAAAAGACCCAATTTTTCCTAGAATTTCTTCATCATTCTCACATAATCAAATATCCTAAATTTTATACCATTATCCTAGATTTTCCATTGCTACCTGTTGGAAAATCATTCTCTAATTCTAAATTGTGAGACAATGTGGTAGCTCACAAACATATTTTCATGTTTTATTATATTACAATTTATATGGATGTTGTCATTATCAAGTGTTAATAGCAATATAGATGTGTTTCACACTTGTGTCATTTTTTCAAGTGTTTTTGGTGGTTGTGACATGTGGTGTGGTCCCATTGACTCATAGTGGTCCAAAGTTTTTAGGTCTTTGCATAGGTTGGTATTTGGGCCATTGTTAGACCTTGTATGATGATGTTAGTGAATCATTGTGTTGCAAACCATCTAGTGGAGTTTAGTGCATTTTAATTTAGGTAGAAGGTAAATTACACCTCACTAATGAGTTTAATTAAAATGTAACAATGACAATGTTTAGGCACTCACAAACTGGCTATTGCATCATTGTTGATTTAACTCACACTTTAGCACATGTTGATACGATATGATTTTGGCATAATATGTTTGTGTGACTATAATTTTACACATTCAAATGAATTTCTATAATTCAATGACTCAATACTCTTAAATGAAAATAAAATTTGAAAAAGAAATATATACAAGTGTTAGTTATGATTCAATCTCTAAAACTAAATCGTGTATATTATCAACAATAAATTGCAATAAATTGTCTTTACAATCCAAAATCAAGCTACAAACTATAAATTTAAACTTCCCACAAATTGAGATTGTAATTCATCATTTTGTTGAACTTTTAATTTCAATAAATATTTAGCTTCAATTTTGTAAAGCACTCTAAGTACAAATCCTAGCCAATTTTGAAGGGGCCTTTGCCTTTAAGCAAGGCCAAATTATAAGGATCACATTGCATCAATTTTTTGGATCCTTATACAACTTAATAATCACCTAGCCTTTAAGGCAAAAAATTTACCTTCAAGACTAACCAATGAAGTTGGTGAGGACATTTTAGCCAACAAATAGACTTGAAAATTGAACGATTATTCCATGAAGCAATTTCTATTGAAGATATGTATCAAATTCTTTGGTAAGGAGCTTAATTCCTAAAGTTCCTTGAATATGCTTTCATCAAAAACGCTCCAAAATTGCCATTCCAATATAAGTACCAAATTTTTGAAAAAAAACTTTTTTGGATACATGCAATTGTAGGATCTTGTATTATTGTGGTTTGAGAAGATGTAGAATTTATTTTTTTAAACTTCTATCATGCAGATTGCAAGTATTAGCATTTAAATTGATAAAAATCCTTTTTTTGGCAATGCAAAAAGCAACACCTATTCTTCAAAAGGGTACATTTGTATAAAAAAATGTCTATGTTGGTGGTATTGCGTGGAATTCATTCTTCAAGGCAAGTTGTCTACATGCTTGAAAATTTTCAAATCATTTGGAATTGTACAACATATAGGAAAAAATAGTAAATAGAAAGAAGTAGAGAATGATTCCAAATACTAAATTGTTAATAATTTATTTATGGAATTGAAAAATGCCAATTTCAATGGTTGTAATTTTTTAATAAACAATCTACACCCTATGATTTAATTTTATTCCAAAATATTGAAAATTGAGTTAGATAAATGACTTCAAAGTTTATTTTAGAGCAGAAATTCCATAACTACCTACAAACTAAAACTCTTGATAACTTTCATCTCATTAATCAAAATGGAATGATTCAAGCTTTCCACATATATAAATCTTGAAAATCAATTTCAAATTTTTGTTTCTAAAAAAAGTGATTTTTTCTAATATGCTTGGATTGCCTTGGCTGAGAAAAAAACTACATATCATACATTAACTTTTTAACCATGTAGTCAAAAGTTATAAAAATTGTTGAGCCTTAAAAAAACTTGTTTCCATGTTGCATGAAAATTTCAAAGAAAAAAATAAAAATCTATTTGTAGTGAGCTGCCCCAAATTGCTAAGTTACTATAAAAATGCAATTTGGTCTTTTAGGGGTTAATGAAATACATCCATTGAATCTAACCAAACAAAGTAACTTCACTACTTCTTTTAGCAATGCCACCAAGCTTGTCTCCATATCTTAATTGGGACTTGTCAAGGAAGTCAAGCTATCTACTTCCTTTAGCAATTGTGCCAAGTATGCCCACCCACCCAAAGGGGGACTTGTTAAGGAAGTCAAGTTCTTCATTTTTTTGACAATGCCACCAAGCATGTACACCCATCCAAAGGGGGACTTGTCAAGGAAATCAAGTTCTCCACTTCCTTAGACAATGCCACTAAGCATGTACACCCAACTAAAGGGGGACTTGTCAAAAAAAGTCAAGTTGTCCACTTCCTTAGACAATGCCACTAACCATGTAATTCCATTCAAAGGGGGACTTGTCAAAGAAGTCAAGTTCTCCACTTCTTTAAACAATGTCGCCAAGCTTGAACACACGTCCAAATTGAAAACTGTCAAAGAAGACATATTCCTCACCTCCTCATACAATGCAGTCAAATTTAAGCACCATTACAAATTTAAGATAGTAAAAAAAACAATCCTTTGCTTCCTCAAGTAATTTTGCTAAGCTTGAACATCCATATGTATATATTATCAAGGAAGTCAAGTTTTCTACTTCTTTTGACAATGCCATCAAGCTTGAATATCTTTTGAAATTAAGAGTTGTTAAAGTAAACAAATTCCTTACTTCTTCATGTAATGCAACCAAATTCAAATATGATTATAAATCTAAAGCAATCAATGAAGATCAATTCTCCACTTTTTCAAGCAATGCCACTAAGCTTGAACCTCCATATGTATTGAAACTTGTAAAGGAAGTCAAATTCCCTATCTCATTTGGCAATGCTTGCTACCAAGCTTGAACACCCTTTAATTGGAGAGTTGTAATGGAGGTCAAGTTCCCTAATTCTTTGGGTAATGCTGCTAAACTTGAACACGCTTCCAAATTGAGAGTTGTCAAAGAAGTCAAGTTCCCAACTTCTTTGGGCAATGTTTTCAAACTTGAACACCCACCAAAAGTGAGACTTGTCAAGGAAGTCAAGTTTCCTATTTCATTTGGCAATGCATCCAAGCTTGAACACCCATTCATATTGAAGGTTGTCAAAGAAGTTAAGTACCCCACTTCTTTGGGCAGTGTTGCCAAACTTGAACATGCTTCCAAATTGAGACTTGTCAAGGACCTCAAGTTCCCTATTTCAATAGGCAGTGCCACCAAGTTTGAAAATCCTTTTAAATAAAGAGTTGTCAAGGAAATCAACTTTCCCACTTGCTTGGGCAATGCCATCAACTTTGTCCACCCATCTAAATTGAGAGTTATCAAAGAGGTCAAGTTTCCAACCTCTTTGGGTAATGTCACCAAGTTTAAACACCCACCAAATGTGAGACTTGTCAAAGAAGTCAAGTTTCCTATCTCGTTTGGCAATGCCAACAAGCTTGAACACCCTTTTAAATGGAGAGTTGTTAAAGAAGTCAAGTTCCATACTTCCTTTGGCAATGCTACTAAACTTGAACACGCTTCCAAATCAAAAATTGTCAAGGAATTCAAGTTCCCTACTTCCATTGGCAATGTCACCAAACTTGAACACCCACTCAAATGAAATTCTGTTAAGGAAGTCCAATTCTCTATCTCTTTTGGCAATGCTGCCAAACTTGAATACACTTCCAAATCAAGAGTTGTCAAGGAAGTTAAGTTCCACACTTCTAATGGCAATGCCACCAAGCTTGAACATCCTTTTAATTTAAACTATGTTAAGGAAGTCAAGTTTCCCACTTCCTTGGGCAATATTGCTAAGCTTGAACACCCATTTAAATCAAAAGTTGTCAAAGAATTCAAGTTTCTTATTTCCTTGGGTAATGCCACCAAGCTTGAACATGCTTCTAAATCTAGATTTGTCAAGGAAGTCAAGTTCCCTATCTCCTTTGGCAATGCCACTAAGCTTGAACATCCGTTTAATCTAAGACATGTCAAGAAAGTCAAGTTTCCTATTTCCTTTGGCAATGCTACCAAGCTTGGACACGATTCCAAATCGAGAGTTGTCAAAGAAGTCAAGTTCCATCCTTCCATTGGCAATGCCACCAAGTTTGAAAACCCTTCTAAATAAAGAGCTATCAAGGAAGTCAACTTCCCCAATTGCTTGGGCAATATTGTCAAATTTGTGCATCCATCCAAAATGAGAGTTTTCAAGGAGGTCAAGTTTCCAATTTCCTTGGGCAATGCCACCAAGCTTGAATATCCTATTAAACTAAGCCATGTCAAAAAAGTCAAGTTTCCTATTTCCTTGGGCAATATTGTCAACTTTGTGCATCCATCCAAAATGAGAGTTTTCAAGGAGGTCAAGTTTCCAACTTCCTTGGGCAATGCCACCAAACTTGAACATCCTTTAAAACTGAGCCATGTCAAGGAAGTCAAGTTCCCTACTTCCTTGGGCAATGCTACCAAGCTTGGACATAATTCCACCTCAAGAGTTGTTAAAGAAATCAAGTTCCACACTTCCAATGGCAATGCCACCAAACTTGAACATCCTTTAAAACTGAGCCATGTCAAGGAAGTCAAGTTCCCTACTTCCTTAGGCAATGCTACCAAGCTTGAACATGCTTCCAAATCAAGAAATCTGAAGGAAGTCAAGTTCTTCACTTCCTTGGGCAATGCCACCAAGCTTAAACACCCATTTAAATTAAGCCATGTCAAAGAATTCAAATTCCCCACTTCTTTAGGCAATGCCACCAAGCTCAAACACCCATTTAAATCAAGCCATGTCAAAAAAGTCAAGTTTCCTACTTCCATCGGCAATGTTGTCAAGCTTGAACACCCTTTTAAATTGAGTCCTATCAAAGAAGTCAAGTTCCCCATTTCCTTGGGCAATGCCACCAAATTTGAACATCCATCCAATTCAAGAGTTGTTAAAGAAGTCAAGTTGCCCACATCCTTTGGCAATGTTGCCAAGCTTAAACACCCTTTTAATTGAAGATATTTCAATGAAGTAAAGTTTCCTACTTCCATTGGCAATCCAACCAAGCTTGAACATCCATTTAAAGCGAGTTCTTCTAAAGAAGTCAAGTTCCCTACTTGGGGGGGCAATGCTACCAAACTTGAACATCCATTTAAAGCGAGTTCTTCTAAAGAAGTCAAGTTCCCTACTTGGGGGGGCAATGCTACCAAACTTGAACAACCACCTAAATTGAGCCATGTCAAAGAAGTCAAGTTCCCCACTACCTTCAATAATGTTACCAAGCTTGGACACTCACCAAAAGTGAGCCATGTCAAGGAAGTCAAGTTTCCTATTTCATTTGGCAATGCTACCAAACTTGAACATCCACCCAAATGGAGTCCTATCAAAGAAGTTAAGTTCTCTATCTCTTTCGGCAATGCTGCCAAACTTGAACACCCTTTTAAATAAAGAGTTGTCAAGGAAGTCAAGTTCCCCACTTCTTTAGGCAATGCTATTAAGCTTGTACATGTTTCCAAATTGAGAGTTGTCAAGGAAGTCAAGTTCCCCACTTCTTTTGGCAATATTGCCAAGCTTGAACACGCTTTCAAATTGAGTGAGGTCAAAAGATGCAAGTTCCCTATTTCTTTTGGCAATGCATACAATGCATCACAATGACTTAAATCTAATCTCAATAGAGTATTGCTTGATGCAAATTTGTTTGGTAATTTCTCAAGGAATCTAAGCCCTATAAGATAAAGAATCTTTAGTGATACACATGAACCACAAAGATCTAATATTTTTTGAGTCAAAGTGAGTCGAGTGACTACTGTGTTTAAAGGAGGTGTAAGTGGAAATTCAATCAAATTTTGAGAGTTTCCTATTATAATTGCCTCCAATTGAGAACAGTGCGAAGCTATTTCAAGTAATAAATCCAAGTTGTCAACATGAGCTTCTAGATTGCCCAAAGCACTCCCTAAAATCAATACACGAAGTTTCTTAAAATCAAAACTTTGTTCATGTTTCATCAAAGGAAGATGATGTTTTGTAGTCCCTTGCAAAGAAATGCCTTGAAGAACCTCAACATCCTGCATTCAAAGAAGCATAAATTATAATGTATTACATCTTCATACATGTAAAGGCTTTGAATGAAAATCAATTTTTTTAATATATTTTAAAACTCATGATTCTTGAAGCAAGATAGATTTGGTATGCTACCTAATTGCTTTCAAATATATATAATAAAACATACAATTCATATACTATCATTTGCATTAATATGATATTACCTTGCTTGCAAATCCACTTTCTGGTATCATAGATGCTTTCCAAATTCTTGAATCCTTGGCAATCTTCCGTCCCATGTCACGTAGGTGGTCATGCATTTCTAGAATGTCACCATCTTCATTCAACCTCATTAAAGACATGTCAATCAGTCTTTGCAATTTGTCCTTTGGAAGAATGCCATCTTTGGACCACATGTACAACATCGTCTTTTTTGATATGCCAAACAAATAGACATCTCTACAAAAGAAACAAGCCACATCCAAAAATATCATCTTTTCCACTTCATTGTTCAATCCATCATAACTTATTTGCAAGGTGTTCCAAATTACTTCATCACCATCCAAACTCCTTCCTCTTGCCATCCTTTATAATGCTCGTTCCCAATTTCGCAATTTCTTTTTATGATGGAGAAATGCACCCATCACTTTCAAGCTCAAAGGCAAACCATTGCAAGCTTCCACAACATGTTTGCGCAAGGCTACAAAGTCTGGTGATAATGAAGCTACACCCCAACAAAGGTGAGAGGTGAAAAGTGTTGTTGCTACATTTTCATCCAATAATTCAACATCCAACCTTCCTTCAATGCCCACTAATGATTTTATGGTACTCCATTCACGTGTCGTGATAATAATTGTGGTACCCTTGCTTGCTAGAACAATGTCGGGAAGTACTATATCATGCACTTGAGACTCATCCTTGATATCATCCAATATTAAAAGAACCTTTTTTTTAACCAAGAGCTCTTTCATCATCTCTTGGGCATCTTTGAAATTTGTGGGTTTCTTATCATTCCCAAGTTTTGGTAATATCTTGTGTAATATATCCTCCGAACTTTGACCTTTTTTAAGTTCAATAAAGCATGATGCTTGGTATGAAGAATTTGTTGTTGCATCATCAAATATTGCCTTCGCTAGTGTGGTCTTGCCAATTCCACCCATACCAACAATACCTACATAATTCATTTTCAAAAACCTTTTGGCTTTAAACAATTGTTGATCTAAATCAACCAGAATCTCTTTTGGAGGTACAATTGGTTCATCCACCTGTACAAATACAAAAGTCATAATTACAAAATCATTTTTATATGAATATAAAACATTTCATTAACAACCAAGAATGCCAATTATGAAAGTGAATTACAAAATTACAAAAGACAAAGATCACTAAAAGAGTTTTATAGTTCTATAATTTCATACCATTGGGACATCATGGACTTCACTTCTTTTAAGGCCCAAGATGGACTTCAAATATCTAAAGGCACATGATGAACCAAATTGTGGAACCATCTTGTATAAATATGTTCCCTTCAAAAAAGACTTCTTTAAACTTGTGAGCCTTTCACAAATGTTGGAAAATGTTGGCCGTTGAAGAGGGTCTTGAGACCAACATTCTTGGATTAAATTAGTGAGTTCTTCACAATTGTTGGGTAGGTCTGGTCGCAAGTTTTTGTTGCCACTACCATGTGTACATGAAATTTGATTGTAAAATTCTTTTCGTTCTAAATTAGAATATGGGACCTTTCCAGATAGAATCTCTGAACATATCATGGCAAATGACCACACATCAGCTTGAAATGGATACAATGGAGTTTTACTTCCCTTGATCACTTCAGGGGACATATACCCACGTGTTCCAATTGTGTCCATTGATGGTTTAGGATCCTTGGGATTGCTAGAAACCTCTAATTGAGAAGTTCCATAATCAGTGACCTTGAATATGCAACCGGGATCTAAATCCTCCATAGGTATTGAACTTGACAACACATTATCAGGTTTCAAGTCAAGATGAGCAACTTGCATGTCATGAAGATAATACACACCCTTTGCAATTTGGTGCATGATGTCAATTGCAACATGATAGGGTAAAGGTCTTTTTGCTCTCTTCAATATAGTAGACAAGTTTGAATCCATCAATTCCATCACCAAATGCATCTCATGAGTTTCATCTTCTGTAGGATTCACATCAATTTTTTTGACAATTCCACAACCCAAAAATTGAACAAGATTGGGATGGCTCAAGCCTACCAAGATGCCAGCCTCTTTTCGAGAATTCATGAGATATTCAAGATTACCTTCCAATACTTTTGAGGCACATGTAAAGCCACACCAATTTGATTTGTAAACATTTCCATAACTTCCTGCACCAATTTTTTGGATTAATTTTGGTGTTTTGAAATTATTGGGAAAGTCCAAAGCATCCAAATCTCCACCATCAACTCTATCCAAATTTCTGAGTCTCAACAATAGATGTTGTACTAGTCCATAATCCTCTGACATTTCTTCATGAGATACAAGTTCAAGCCTTTTTGCAAGTACTTGTCCATCTTCAAGGACTTGTTTATAGATAGTTGCATCAAACTGAATTGGTAGGATATCAATTGATTGAGTCACATGGCAAAGTGAATATATATCATGGGCTGTATTATAACAACACTTCAGATCTGAAAGCAGTTCACGAAAAGTTTCTTTATTTTGGAGTTGAAATACAGCTGAATGACACCATCGATCTTGTATAGTGCAATTTTTTTGCACAATCTCTACTTTCATTTGAAGACGATACAATTCTTCAAAAATAGATTGGAACTTAAAATCCTTAGTAGCACTTGACAAGATTTGGACAATCCCCTTCATAACCTGTATGAGTTTGCGGAAAAGATGTACACATTGATTTTTGTTCAAGACTTTTGTCTTTGAAGATGCTTCCATATCTTTCAAGCATTCCTCAAGACTTAGTATAACATTGCATAGTCTTTTACAATGTTCACTTTGCACTTGTAAGAAATCTCCATCTTTCCTGTAAGGTATTTTATATAGATTATCAATGAGATATTTTGATGGGGTGTAAAGAGAGTGATTACCCTATGATATTGATTAAATTAATCAAACATGTTCTACAAATTAAACATCATTGAACATTATCAAGAGAATGGTCTATCTATTGAAATTAGAATACATACTTTTTTATTTGATCATATACATAAATGCTTAAAACAACAATCTTTGTAGAGCTCAAAGTAAATCAAATAGAAAACTATAAGAGGAACTTTGTAATTTGAACAATGTAGTATTCTAATAAACACTTTTCAATCACCTACATGTACTAATTAACATTTATGCTCACCAAGTGAACCATGAAATACCCATGTATTTCCAAAACATTGTGAAGAAGGTTGCCATCCACATCAAAAAAGGCGCCATTTCATTCAACGAATGGTGCAATATATCCAATTCTACAATAACTTCACAACCAATTCCAAGAAAGTAGTTAGAAAATAACATCCAAACCTATAAAAATAGAAAGGTCTTAAAAAAATTCTACTAATTAATATAATAAAAAGCATCTTAATACATAAAGAGCCATATAAAATCAATCAAGCAATTCCTATATAAACCTAATACTAAACAATAATATAAAAAGGTGCCAAATACCACATTCTTACCTACAAGGAACAAGATATAATCTAACAAATATAATTTTTGAAAATTACAAGAACAATTTCATTATGTACATTAACCCCTTAAAGAACTAAAGAAAACCATAAGTTCAACATTGTATTTTTCTTCTAGAATTCAAATTATGTATAAAAATATGGTAAGATATACACTAGAAGATTGATCATTCCACAACAATCATCTTTCATTTGAATGTCATTTCAACATTCAACAAGTAAACATGATTACGCTCAAATACAACACCATATAGTTCAAATATATGACAATTTTGTAACTTCTCAAGCAAATTGGAGGCGCAATGATGAATCAAACTGAAAGCACTATAGGTCATTGGAACCATATTAACACAAAGATGAACTTTTGACACCATTGTACACTTCAATTTACATCAAATATCCCCAAAACATCATGTTGCAAACATAATTCAAATGCTTGCATTCAAGAATTCCACTTGAAAATTATTAAAATGTTTAAATACACATCGATGGATGATGGAAATAGCATTTCAAACCATGACAACAAGTTAAGTCTTCATTATCACATTAATATTGTTTGATGCCCTTGATCCAAATCATACTTTGAATCTCTCAAATCTTTAACACCATGTTTGTTCCACCCATCTACAAGAACCTTATCTAACTCAAACAAAACAAGATTATTTATAACTCCAATCCATTAACATCTATAATTTACCATTACTTAATACAAATAACATCAAGATGGTTTTACTAGCATATATATTCTCTCAAGGTCATCCTACTTGCTTATTTTCAAATTCCATCATTCAAAAATTGGAACAAAATAAAAAGTATAGTAATTGTGAAATTTTTAACCATAACTAATGACATCATATCATATTAGTTGATACAAAGTTCCTTCAATAGCTAAACTATAAATAATTCAAACCAAAGCTTCAACTAATGGAAAAGTGTAGGATAAAATTACTATCAATTTAGAAAGGCAACATAACTTTCAACTAACAAGTGGTATTGTTTTTTCAAATTATTCAAATGTTAATGATTTTCTATCCCCAAATGACAAATGCCTCATAACTTGTATTTGAGGATGAGAATTTCTAAAAAAATGCAAAAAAAAGTTGAAAATGTGTAGTGTTTGATTTCCTTTGTTGCATTCTTATTCTAATGCAAAAAGTGAATATGATGACAATTATTGCCTACACATAACATCTCCTAATTGAAAGGCTAAATCTATTTCATTCCCTAATCTAAGAAGGTAGGAGACCCTAAAGAAAGGTACATATTTGATTCTTCAATGGATTAACAACAAACATTTCAAAGTAGGAATGCTTTTAAAAACTTCTCATTCCAAAATTCCAAAAGTCATAACTATTTTGACAAATTCAAACATAAATTTAAAAAAAAAAAAATTGATTTTGATGACTTTCATTTATATTCCATGATGATATTAGTACAATGAATATACCTTAAGCCATGAAACATGCTTAAATTCAAACCCTAGTTACAAACAAAATTATTTAGTGACAAAAAAACAAGTAGAACAAAGTTGGATGAACAAACATGTACCAATTGTAGCTATATTAGAGTCTTCTAATGAATTGTGTCACTTCATTAATTAAACATGAATAAGAAATTTCCCTTGTAGAAGCTCCAATATTGAGCTATTATCCAACTCTATTTGTAATAACTCACAATACAACTTTCTTATGCATTTGGAAAAAGAAAATTACAGATTTCAAGGCAATTGCAAGATAAAACATGGTACCTTTGGAAGAGTTCAAGTTGATCCCTCTACCTAGTATAATGTACTAATTAATATAGTCTTATAAAGTGATAACCACCATTGGACCCGCTACAATTGCCCTTTTTCACTAGAATATCAAAATGTATGCACCAAAAATGACACTTCAAATTATTATTGTAAACAAAATGATATGACTTTTCCATTTCTTCATAACCAATCAAATTGAAAATTGATGCTCCCCAAAGGCAATATTTGGATAGTGTACTAGAGGGTTCAAAATTTATTGGTACCTACTATCAATTAATATGAAAAAGTCAAATAAGATTTTCAAGTAGAACATTTAGATAAACTTTTTAAACTTTTGATTGTATCTATGTTATCATGTACTATCCCCAACTATCCCCAACTAAATATTATAAATATACAATCAATGAAATTTCATATTACAAATTCAAATGCAATGCCATGTTTTTGGAAAAAAATAATAACTGCAATGCTTAAAATATCATAGCTTCCTAGTAACTTAGTCAAAAAGCAAATACATAAAAGGGAGTCTAAATATTTGGAAATCATTGACTTAGTTTGTCCAAAAAAAATTAAAAATATATTAAAAAAAACTTCTCTAATTTATGGAAATTCAACTGACGTTCAATTCATAGAAATTCAAATTGCTCTATACAATCTTGCATCTCTTTTTTTGTCAATAATTGTAAACATACATTGCAAAGTTTTTGACATTGTTGCTTTGATCACTTTAAAACTCAATCTCTCACAAATAAAACATCTCTTACATGCACCTTAACACTAAACAAAATCTTGACACACAAGGTAGAGAGTTACACACAAGGTAGAGAGTTTAGGATTTGGAAGTCCAAACAAGGATTTAAATAAATGCAACCATCTTAGATGAAAGTAGCAACAAAAATCTAAAATTTGTAAGAACAACTTGGATGAATGCTTAATTTATTTTAATTATATTTTAAAATTATCCAATTTTATTTTATTATTTTTGGAATTTTCTAATTATTTTTTGCACTTTAATTAATTATTATATAGAAAGTTGCTCAATCTACTACAAAGCTACAATAGAGTTTTTGAAGACATATCTTACCTTGTAGATAATAAGACTTTCAATCTCAGACCAATTGCTGCATCATGAGAGACCCAAAGTAAATTTCACCATTGCTCTTTCCAAGAATTCATAGCCAATGCATTCTTCACCAATTAGTCTACAATGAGGTCTAAATCCTCCATCTCTGCAGTTGTTCACAAGTTTATTCATTCCTGCAGCATTGCAACCATTCATTTGTTGAGCCAAATTCTTGCACCAAGTTGCAATTCATCATTGCATACTATAGGATGGCATGTTGTATGTAGCATATTCAATCAACCCTTTATTGATAGGTATTACACTACAACAATACGGAGGTAATGAATTCCAACTCAAATATTGCCTATAGAGCTACTATAGTAGAAGTACCTATTTTGGATAGCCCAATTGATGGCTTTATAGTGTGACCTATTGTGAACAATAATTGAATGCACTATTCATTGAAAATGATTATTTGTTTGTAACTTCTCATTCACTCATCTCTCTTCCTTCCTTGCTTAGGAAGAAGTGCCAAAGCTAATAATAACAGGTGAGTCTATGAGATAGGAATGGGTCCAAATGAAAAATCCACATTTATATTGAATAAAATATTCATTCTTGAAAAAAAAAACATTGTTTTTTACATTCTTCCTCATCCTTATACTTGCACACATTGAGCTCAATTTCTCAACACATTTCCCATATCTACAAGTTGCAATGCTTCAATTATTATAAATAGGAACTTCTATCTTATACAATTGCAAGCAGAGCCAATACAAAGCTACTAAACCTAATTGCAATGCTCACCAACAAGAAATCGCTACAGATACTCAAATAAGTGCAAAACACAAGACACATGTACATTCAAGAGCCTAACTAAGAAAACTCGAAATAGTACTTCCAAAACCTAATATTCACACAACATCCCAAAACAACACCCTAAGACTTGCTTGATCAGTTCCTACCAAAACCCAACCATATTTGAAACAGAATAACACAAGAACCATGCTCAAACTTACACTTGCATGCATTTAATTTGTGAAGGATAATGCAAGCCCTTCAAGCATTTTGAAAGTCAAAACTTGAATTTTCATACAACTCTTGATTTTAAATGTTTTTAAGCTTAACTAAGAAAAAGTAGCTTCAATAATCTATTTTTTACTCCAATTGATTTTTTTTCAAAATTATTAAAATTATAACTTTTGTGACACTTTCAAGATAGCTTTTTGAAAGCTCAAAATAAACCACTTTTGAACTTCTTTTTTTATCAAATTTCTCTAGGTATAATATCAAAGAGCATACTATTTTTAAAAAAATTATTATTACTATGACTTTTAAATGAATTAAAATAAAATAAAAAATATATATTTAAAAACAAAAAAAAACAAAAAAAAACAAAAAAAAAAATAGTATCAAATTCATTTTGATGTTTTTAATTATGAAAAAAATGATATTAAACTTTAGACATATGTGAACACTATCAAATTTTTGAAATCTATGTTTTCATGTAGAAATCTAATGAAGTTTGACCAAGCCATGACATGAAATGTCCTTGTAAGGCTTAAGTTCACATACCTTACTGCTTGAATGCTTGCTTGGATCCAAGAGCATCAGGGGTCGTCTCTCTCGCTTGCAAGACAACTTCAGCGACGAAACGGCGCAGCACAGAAGTACTCCACAGGCCAGAACAACGTCACATGCACGAGAGCAGTGCCTCGTCTTCTCCTCCTTGCGTGCACAAGCTCATACGACGTAGCTGCGGAGACGCCATAGCAATTAGCAAGAGAGCTGGCACCCAACAGAGATGCGCAAAGGACGTCGAGAGGCAGGCAGTGTCCCGAGCTCCTTTTTCTGTCTCCTTGAATCCAAGACTGTGTGTCTTGAGCTTGGTCAGAGTGCCAAACTTGGACTTCTTCTCAATTAACAAATTCAACTTCTGTGCGCTGAGGAATCCGAACTGCAAGAAGAGCAAACTCTGAGAGTCTGAGACAGACCGGATGCAATACCAACTGAGTTAAGGGAAAAGAAAAGCAGAGCGCGGGGATGCGAGGAGGGTCGACTGGGAGCCAGGGACGAGGGTGGGGGCAGCTGTGGCAAGAGTGGCAATAGTTGCAGCCGCCCCCGCGTGAAGAAGAATCTTAGTAACATGCTTTTCTTTTAGCTAGAGCACTTAGGAACATGCTTTTCTTTAGCTTCCTCCTTAGGCCAACCTCACTAGAGTACTTAGTAACATGCTTTTCTTTTAGCTAGAGCACTTAGGAACATGCTTTTCTTTAGCTTCCTCCTTAGGCCAACCTCACTAGAGTACTTAGTAACATGCTTTTCTTTTAGCTTCCTCCTTAGGCCAACCTCACTAGAGAACTTAGTAACATGCTTTTCTTTTAACTTCCTATTTTGACACTTACAGACAGGATTCCACCCTAGGGGCATAATCAAGTCAAGTCTAGCATACAGTACAAGCTTTTTTTACTTGCACAACTCCTAAGAGACTAGCATGTGCTTTTTGGCAATATAGAAATTTTGAGCAAGTACGTGTGATTGGAGATTTGCATATTTTAAGGCTAAAATTTTAATAGAAGGTGGGGACGAGGAATATCTATCCTATGCACTAAATTTGAAAACACAAGTCAAAAGTTATGGTCTAATATGTTAATATTTTTGTAAATGGGTAGTCTAGGTAGATAAAAGAAATCACTTATTTCAGAAAAAAAAAATTTAATTGATTTTTAGAGTTATATATACATGGAAAGCTTTGAATCATTCCATTTTAATTTTTTGATCAATGAGTCAAAGGTTATGAGGAGTTTTAGTTTGCGGGTAGTTATGGGATCTCTACTCTGAAATAAACTTTGAAGTCTTTTATATGACTCAATTTTCAATATTTTTGGAAAAAATAAATTCATATGATGTAGATTGTTTATTACATCATTTCAACCATTGGGATTGGCATTTTTTAAATTCTAAAACAAAACCCTCAACAATTTTGTATTTATTCTCTATTTCTTTTTACCTACTATTTTTTTCCTATATGTTTAACAATTTCAAATGATTTGAAATCTTTCTTGCACGTAGCTAACTTGCCTTGATGAATGAATCCAAAGAAACACCACCATTTTGAGCATTTTTTCATACAAATGTGACCTTGTGAAGTGTAGCTGCCTGGTTTTTTGTAGGGCCCACTAGTAGAAAACGCAGAAATTTCTGTTGTTTCGGTGACGTTGTTTTGGTCACCGAACAACAAATTTTTGCTGAAATTAACAAAAATCTGTTAGTTTGAGCAGAAATCTATTGTTCGGTGACCAAAACAACGTCACCGAAACAACAGAAATTTCTGCATTTTCTACTAGTGGCCCCCCCAAAGGAGTTTTGTCACATCAAAATGCTAATGTCTTGCAATCCACATGGCAAAAATTTCTGAAATTTTTTTCACATCTTTTCAAGCTAGCATACTAAAAGATCCTATGATTATGTGTCCAAAAGTATTTTTTTTCTAAAATTTGGTGCTTGTACTAGAAATGGTAGTTTTTGAACATTTTTGGTGAAAACATAGTCACAGTCTTTTGGGGGTTAATATACAAGAATACTACAATGGTTAACAACAAAGACTAAGATCTGATACATTGTACCTATAGGTTAGGATTGGTGAAAAATAATTATTTATACAAATGAAAAAAAAAATGATTTTTTTTAAAAAAATTTACAAAATGAAGAAATTACCAATAATTAAATGACCGAGTTGTTGTAAAATTAAAAATTCAATATAAGTCCAAATGTCTAAAGACCATTTACCATCAAGTATATTATTGATAATGAAGTGAAGAGAATTTTTATATTGACATTCAAGGAGAATAGAGGACAGAGTGGTTGGTTTTATAATAAAATTCATTGTCCATCATGAACCCTCAAAGGATATGGGATAATTTGAAGATTGAACTTCTACTAATCCTAACCATTTACATATCCTATATGGGTCATTTTACCTCCTACCATTCAATTTGTATAAAGAACTTGTCTTCTTTAACCTCACGCATATCTAAGTAAGTGATTTATAAAACTTGGTGCCAAACTTTCTAAATTTTTCTTCAATATAATTTCAAATTTTAAAAAATTAAACTTTAAAGTGCTAAAGCTACTTTGAGAACTTTAATTAAATATTTGGAATCAATGTGCCAATCTTGTCCTATAGAGACATTATATTTGTTATCAAAAAGAGTTGGTAAAATGCTTTCTACAAAGGTCTTTATTATTTCAAATTTAGTCCATCACCTAATGACTACTAGATTTTTCATTGCCATTCCATCGATAACTCTAAAAAAATTCTTGCCTTCACTATTGCACAACCCTTAGAATACTTTGGTCTTGCATGATGACAAAAGTATAAAGTAACAATTAAAAAATACCAAGCAAAGTTCAAATTTTGTAGATGTATTATGAAATGGAAATTAGAATAATAATTTTTCAATGACTCTCAACCAATAGTTGTAAAATATGATCCATAGATCATATATATACTATTAGATCAACTTGTACACAAACCAATATTTTTCAATAAAATTTAAAAAGATTGATGGATTGAAAAATGCATTTTTGTGTGTATAGGATGTGTTTGTGTCCATTTGTTGTTTGAAATTTGAAAGTCTAGTCCTTAAATCCAAGGCCTTTTTTGAGCTCTTAGGAATTTGCTCTAAATTCAACAAAAATCTAGCATTTTGATAAGTTGTATCAATTTTTTTGAATTGTAACCAAACTAGACATGTTAGAGATCACATGGGAAAAGAAAACACAACAATATCACTTACTTTCAAAATCGGATTTTTGATGCTAAAACTAGACTTCAGGAAAAAAAATTCAAAAATATAAACTACTAAAAATATAAACTTGGTTCTAAAGGTTTTGATTAACTTTAGAGTATTGTTGACACCAAAATTTGATGCCTTAGGCATTCATGGGTTAACCCTTAAAAGACAAGTCTACAACCATGGAAACCATCCCTTTTGGCATTGTGTAAATAGTTGGTTTAAGAAAATCCTAAAGCACTCATTAGAAGTCATACTATACAAGACCTCCCTTTTTTATGCAAAATTTCAAGGATGAGTAGCTGGATTTTTGTCCTACACACAAAGATTCATTGTCATTCATCGACTAGAAAATGGCCACATTGTCATTTATAGGTTAAGTGTATACAATCAGGTGGAAAACTTTGTATATATCAACTTGGGCTTTACTTTGCTCCATACAACCATCAATGATTGTTAAGGTATTTTTAAAATACTAATAGCAATAATATGATAATGGTGAAAGATAAGAGATGAAGGAAAAAGCACTAAAGTCGAGTAAACTTTTTTAAAAATTGGTAAAAAAAATATATATCAATAGTTAATTGGGCCACCTACTGAAGTGGTGACATCATCCTTTCGATAATTGAGCCAAGTGTGAATTGTTTGTTGTATTGTTTGTGTAAATTGTAAATATTAGAGGAGAATTGAGGTTTCAACATGCCCAACTCAAAAATGGCTAATATCCAATCAAAAATTCAAATTTAATGCTATAAAGGTTTGCACAGCATGGAACCTAAGGTTAGATGACATTGGATTTTGGAAGCATTGCCACTAGTAGTAGTAAGTCATTGAGAAACAATATTAAACAATGGCATCATGTGCTTGTCCCTTGGGTATTATAAAATATAGATTGTTAGTAATAGCAATACTACACACAGGATTGCCCCTCATCTAGACTAGTAGTGGAGCCACCAAGGTTCCACCATGAAGGTGATGGGCAACACACTATAAGAGAAAAAGGTTTTTTAGGTGTGTTTTCCAGTCAAAAAATGTATACTTAATGTGCAAGTCTTTTAAGTAATTTTTTATTTAAAATGTTGTATCTAAGACGTGCTTCAAAAGACATTACTTAATGTCTCTAACATGACTTTTAAAGACATTCTACCACACCTTTTAAGTGCATTTTAAAGTATGATTTCAAGTCAGAAAATGCATATTGGAAGGTCATGTGTTTTTAGTAAAAATTGCTGAAATTGTAGTGTCTAGGACCTGCATTAATATAATTAATCACTAGAATATGTCCTTTTAGTACAAAATTCCGAGACTTCTAATTTCAGAGATATTGTATGTGAACATGTCTTTTCAATATAATATTTGGCATAAAACATCTGCAAAATCACATCATGGGCAATGCCAACTAGCTTCACTTCTAACCTCGGGATCTCTAACCAAGTAATGGCCACTTAATGGATAGAGATGCGTAGCCACTTGTAGATGTAGAGCAACTCCACATCGAATGTCCACCTTCACAAGCAACAAAGTCCTCAATAAGTATGACATTTCTTCATCAAAAGACTAAAATAATAAAACCAATGGTACAATGCATATTTTCAATCCAAGATGATCCTAATTATGTTTACTGTATTATTATGGACAATTATAATAATATAAATAAAGGTCTGGACAAAGCATTCCTATTTTTACATTAACTTAAAAGGATTGAAAAGAGAGAAAACCTTTTACAACCACATGTTGACAAATAATTTGCGAGCTGCAACTAAAGTAAACAGTTTGAAACCATGTTGCAGACAATCCAAATCATCAGTTCCTAAGTGTTTATTGCAGGATACAAAATTTATCATGTTCCTAGGCATCACCTAAGCTTCAATCTATACAAGAAATATTCCAATACCATCAGACATACTGAAAGTGATACAAATAGTTGCATTAGATTCCGATTTGAGCATCAAGGGACTACCACTATTATTATACAAAAGGCTACCATATTTGAATTTGGATATAGTTCTCCCTGAAATAATAGTCTACTAATAAGGAAGCAATAATCTTTGAAAAAGCAAAGATTTCTTGAGTTCTATTAAGCTAATGTGTGTAGTTGGCAAACAGATTCATACTTGTAGACAATATTACTAATATCAATCCCGAGATTGCTAGAAGAGTTGAAGAGCCAAGTCAAGGAACTTGAGTATCACAAATACCTCCACTAGCAATAATGCAAATACAAAGATGAAATCCTTTTATCCACATGTTACAATGCCACTTGTGCTACACACAAAAAACAAGAAAAAGGCCTTCGCATATAGTCTTAGTAGTATAAAGAAGACTTGGGACCTTACTTGTATTTCCAGCTTTCTGAAACTAATAAGGTAGTTCCCCATGAGAACAAAGCATACCTTGCAACTCAATACAACTCGGCATGGGTGGACTTTGGGGGTTTGCAAAATTTCAAAAATGCTTGATCACTACTTTAAGACATTTTTAACATGATGATGAAATCAATAGATCTGTTTCTAAGATATGTAAAAGGACAAAACTAATTTAAAATCTATAATTTTGCAAGGGAAGAACCTCAAATGTGAACAACTTCATTTGAACAACTTGTCACTTTTAACTCACTTTTCAAGATAGCTATAGAGAATATATAGAACATAAAGAAACATGATTATGTAGTGGATAGCTAGGTGGATTAGTAACCTTACAATTATACGTGGCTAAATTTTGTCACATGCTATATATTTCCATCCAGAGTAGAAGTTTACAACTAATTTGCAAGAAAAACTTGTTAGCCTAAGATACGCTCCTAATCCATATTGTAAAGATAAAATTTCACAATTTCACAATGAAGAGAAGCAAAATCTTTGAGAGTATGAACAAGATTTCTTCTCTCAAAAAACCGTCAACTTCAAATATTGTACTAACATTTTGGAGAAAAATATCACTGGGGAAATAGTCAAAACATATGCACCACTACTATCTCAGCTCCAAGATTCCAAAATCTCTGCAACTCTAGAAAACTAACAAAACCTAAGAAGACTCCTCAACCAACTCTAAATTAGATCATTGTTGAAAAAACAATTTATGAAGAAACTACCTCATGTTAAGGACATTGGAAACTATCAAGACTTTAGCTACATTGAAAGCATGAGGAGCCAGCAAGTCGTGACAACAAGTCCTTAATCACTGAATGAAATAGCGATCTATTTAATCCCATTTGGTAATTAACGCAAGCAACCTGCATTACTCAGAAGACCATTATGAATATGCGTGTAGAAAAAGGCCTACAATACCCACCACAAGAAACTTGGACACCTATGTTTTCAGTGGATTTGCTCCTCATTTGCTCATGGATTCACTCGTCTCATATCTGCCTGCAAGACACTAGAAAGTCTAATCATGAGAGACGATTTAACCATGACCATCTTCACAAAATGGCTTGAAATTTGAACTAAATCATTTCTACACCTTGAAGAGGGCATTAATGTATATATCACACTAGAAAGAGCATACTTTCAAGTCCAACTTTTGCACTCGTGACTAATTCTTCAGTGAATCTTGTGCAAGAGAGTTTTTTTTATAAGGAACCTTTTCCAAGATAATCAGCTTCGTTGCCATGGACCACTAGTGCACGGCCAACAATGTAGTCCATGCCGTTCAAAAGAATTTACATAGAAGTGATTTTCCAATCAATTTACACATAAAAGTAAATTGTAATAGAATTAAATGACACAGATTGACCTAGGTATCATTTTTATAAGTATAGAGTTGCAAAATTAGTACATGGACATCCTTGAAGGAAACTTTAGCAACACCTACAACCAGCATTCCAAAAAAATGAATTAGATTCAAATCTAAACTTGCTATTGACAAGAAGTGACAAGAAGTGACAATCAATACGATTCCTTCTACCACATGAAGAGGCAACAATCATGAGAGGAGGAATGCAACAACTTCTGAACCATTACTTCCACCGAGAAATCAGGTTTTCACAACCACAATTACATCTATAATAACCACTAATCTCAAACTACAGATAATAGTCTTCATTCTTACTATCTTCACCAACAATGACATTCCCCAAGTCTCTACATTACAAACATCATCTTCAAGAGTAGCGTGCTCGAGACTTTTCGAGTTGAAGTGAGGACTTAATCAAAACAAACTCAACGTTATTAAACAAATTATCTATCTATGAATGAAGACCTCAATTACCATCAATGAAAGTGTTCATGGTCCTCAAAGCGAAACCCTTACTACTTGACATACAACATTGATTGTATCCCCCAATGCATGAACATGAAATCCATGCTTTCTAGGGTTGAATCCCTTGATTTCCCCCTCCACACTTGTAGGGCCTACCAAGACAGAACAGTTCAAAAATATGTTTAAACAAGTATTTCATTGTACAGTGTTAAGAAAATTATGATGCAAACCAAGAGCATTGTGATCTAATCTGCAATAAACATAAGCTTATTTGATAGGCTCTTAGTCAATTATAAAAGATCATTCATCGAGTTGGCTTTTTCAATGGTTAGCACACTTTTTTTAGATCCAAAGTTGGTCATACTTGACATTGTAAAGTACTCAAAGTACCAATCATTCTCTAGCTCGAAGATCTTCCCCAAACAAATGTATTCATACACTGATCCATCAATCGCCAATGCAAGATACTTGGAATTAAAAGAATAGCCCCCAAATCCTACAACAATGACACCTAGAACTAAGCAAATTACGCTAATACCACTCTCTATAATTGAAAAACTGCACTCACTACCAATATACCAAAACCAATCAAACATTCATATCTGCCATGCATTTAGTCCATACTCCCAAATCCAAAATTTCAAGAAGTGAAAAACGAGGTGAAAAAACACGCAAGACACAACACAATAAGTTCTTACATTCTCCAACACAACAATAGAGTGTAATATAAATGACTCAAAGTGGCCACTCCCATATCCATAGTAGTAAAAAACCAAAAAACATCAAGAAAGCTCAAGAATCTCTAAAATGCTCTAAAATGCTCCAACAGAAAGAGAAAAACCAAACCTTACATTCTCAAACAACAAAAACATGTCTTCCAAATTCCCATAATCAAATTTCAAATAAGACTACCATGTCGAAACCACATAACCAAAACCACAAATTGAAATCAAACCTCAAATTGTCTCTTGATCAAAACCTCCAAAAGCAAGCAAAAACCAAACAAGAATACACAACTTCTGATTCCATTTCTAAATAGAAGTTGAAGCCCCAAGTATTGTGACCATAGCCATTTAGAAACCCCAAACTCCAAGAATGGTCTCAATGGTGACTAGGATATTGGCTTACTAGATCCATCTTACATGAAGGAGATGATGCTAGAGACGTTGGAGGAGATGGTGAACATTGTGATAGCCTTGACAGGAACCATACTACCAAATGTGTTTTGCCACAAACTTAAATGCGCGGCGTAATTACCACCCCATTAAAAAGCCACATGCCAACAAACTTCCTAACTAACCACAAACCCTATAGGCAATCACCACAAAGACATTGAGAAAAACACAAACTCCTCACCTAGACTTTCTACTTCACACAAAACCAAATAATCTCGTGACCACACCACAATCCACCTGACGGAAAAAAAAGAACCGACACAAAAAGTTCACATCATACCCGCTATCATTGAGGTCCCCTTCTGAGCCTAAATCACAAAAAAAAATTCTTCCTCAACTACTTAATTTCCAGACTTAAGATATTCTACAAAGCGTGCTTCAAATTGGCTTTTCGAGCTTTTGCCTAAACGCACTTTGATGTGAGACCAAAAGATTTGGTACACAAGAACGGGCGAGAGAGGACAAGGAGGAGTTGGAGAGAATAAGTTAGGGGCTGAGTATTGTGTGAAGGTATAAACAAACACCCATGCAATCGAAAATGCTATGTTTTCCTTCGTTCCTTTGACTGATCAGCACTCCACTACTTAATTTACTGATTTCTACTTTCCAACGTGATCTTCCAGCAATACAAAGTGCTTTTAAGTAATTCCTTACTGATATCTCTTCTCAAAAACATCCACATCTTTTGTAGTGATACTACATTTGATAGGCAAGTTTGAAACTTTGAATAAATATTAGGCGAAATATACTATTCAATCTATTTGTGATCCTCATTGTTTGAAGTGGTAAGTTGCCAACAAGGATACACAACCACTACTACATAGGCATGGCACTTAAGTGTCTTGTTGCTACCTTGACAAGTACCACTAATATACCATTAGGCCATTGCCATAATGGAAATGTATGATAGTGACCCTTGAAATGGAATTTTGCCTATTATACACACCAGACAATTAATTTATTGACAAAAAAATATTAAGAATGTTAAGACCCCAATTCTCCTCTAATGTTAATATGCAACGTGCATTTTCTCTGCAACATATAACTGTGTATGATTCCCACCCTTCTCCATTCCCATTCCTTTCCCTATAGTATTGCTATGAACAACTAAGTGTCCTTTGGATGACTTTGCTTAGCACTATAGGATGGAAAAAAATATTTTTTCATCCAATTTATTTATTTGGAGGATATTTGACTATGTTTTTAGTGAACAGTATTGCGAAGTCCCATATTAATATGGTCTTATTGACTTTTCTAAAGAAGAAGATGCTCAATCCACAAATCACCTTTTTAGTGTATTTTGGGTTGTCGTTTTCTCTTAATTTGAATTTAAGCTATAATAATGTTGTTTTTTGAATTTGAATTCAATTAATGAAATGAAACTTATTACGTTTGGAAATTCCATTTGGAAATTTTTTAAAACTCATAAATTTAATATTTTATAGCAATATGAACTTTGGGCCTATAACCATGGTTTGTTGATTTTCTAATATTAAGTGACACAATATATTTGGTATTTGATATGATTCTTTTTCATTATTTTCTTAAAAAGTTCATAGTAATTTCAATTTTCCCTAGAAAATTTGAAAATTCTACAACTTGTAGTAGACGTATGACTTCATCTCCAAAAAATAAATTTAAAAAATTTCATTCATGTCTAGTTGCAAAAAAACAAAAAAACAGAGTGATGACAGTGGAAGCTATATGGCTATAGGCATGTTCTTTCAAGGTTAATCCCTATCCAGTGATCCTAAAACTAGTTTATGGAATTTAGTGCAATATGCTACCTTCAAGACAAACAAGCATCAACTTTGGCTACCTTGAGAGTGAATAGTATTAAAAAAATAAAAAATAAAGGATTTTGCAAGTTGTAAAGGATTATTGGGAGTACTATAACACAAAACTAACTAAATAGATGCTAATTCCAATGTGGAGGAAGATGCAAATTGACTATCAAATTCTATTGCTTGTTGCAATCTTGGCTAAAATCTAATTATTTCAAAGGATTTCCTCCAATATACATTCAGCTATTGAAAATTTCAAGTATGAATGGGGCGACTTTCAGCCAGTTCTGAGAACGCTGTTCCTGTCCTTTCCTCAACGTTCCACAGCGCCCTTCGAATGAAATGCGCAGCCAATTTCACCGAGCACACGTTTCACGAACAAAACCGGTTGCAAATAGTAATTCCCACACACACCGATATCTACAAGGAGTTCGAAGACGTTCCTCACCCCTCCACATACCACTCAGTCCATTCCATTCACGTACGCCATGGCGTACCGAAACTGGAAGAAGGAAAAAAATACGTACTGTAACTACAAATCAATGCAAAAGCTGGGGTCCTCATGATCTGTACATGACCCAGCTAGCTCCAGGGGTCATCTGGAGATCGAACTTTCTCGATCACCCCCCGTCCTAGAGATTAAACCCTCCGTCAATCACCTAGCTAGCTAGACTAGATGCTGAGTGATCAATCGATCTGCAAAGAATCCAAGCTTCAATTCAAACCATGAAAACCTACCACAGCTGCAACTCCAAGAGCCGCCAGCAAGTGCAATCCCACGGTACTGAGCGAGCCAGCACTGGACTCCTCTGGAGCCGGGCCAGCCGCGGGGCCAGGTCCAGTGACAGGGGTGCCAACGACAGGGGTGGTGGGTGCAGTTGTGCCTGGAGCCGGTGCCAGCTCAATTGGCGATGGCGCTGGAACTGGAACGGGCGCCGGGACCGGGACCGGGACTGGGGAAGGCGCAGGGGCTTCGACGGGCACTGGAGCGGGCGCCACCACGGGAGGCGTGACGGGCGTGACGGCCGCCCCGCCCACCACCACTTTCATCTTCATGCCCATCTCGCAGTGGCCGATGACACCGCAGTAGAAGTAGTACGTGCCGGCCTTGGGGAGCGTCACCACGTCCGTGCCGCTGGTGTACTTCTTGCCAGTGCCCATCAAGCAGCCGGCGTACTGCGAGGCCGTCACGATGGTGGTGTCGTGCTCGGCGGCAGTGTAGGTGAACGCTGCAAGCAGGGAGGGGACGCAATTAATTAAAGGGAAGTGTGAGCTAGCGTGTGGATTAGATCAAGTATGAAAGCTGGCTGGCGCATGAGCATTACAAATCAGACTCAATGCTGAATTAGGCAAAATGGCGGCTTATGTTCCGATACTTTGGAATGCAATTTTCAGAGCACCTGTTCTGAAATAGAAATCCATTCCATTCGATTTTAGATTTTAGACCTATGATGTATGCAAGTATATGTCACAATTCTTGGCACTGGCCGGAATCAC
The DNA here is from genome assembly GCA_950106755.1 of Climacium dendroides. Lineage (NCBI taxonomy): Eukaryota > Viridiplantae > Streptophyta > Bryopsida > Hypnales > Climaciaceae > Climacium > Climacium dendroides. Next base: position 27,610,814 of record OX467088.1, read on the forward strand.
GCCCCTTTAACGAAATGGACCTTTGTTGCAAAGCAATTGCATTCTACTATCAAAATACCATTGCAAATTAATGACTCTAAACCATTGCAAGTATATAGCATTGCAAATTAGGGTTGTTCCTCGTAGTCTCTTAATTCAGTCGAGAACATCTAGATCATCTGCACTATTTGGTTGATCGGAATGAAAGGTGCCAAATGTGAAAATTAAGGGATTGTGCGTCATAATCTTGTTTTTAAGAGCATCTACAATTCGCAATGATCTAGATTCAGCATTGCATGCAGTATGCAATTATAGCTTGTAGCAAGGGTCTATCCCACAAGACAGTCGCAGAATGACTTAGTGGTGAAAGACATGCGCCCCCCAATTTAGCGGTAGCCTACTAAAGCCAATACTCCATTTAGCATAACCACGAACGAAATAGCAACATCTGCGAACAACTGCCCAAAGTACTGCAGACAATACTCGATCTAGCCTAACCAAGTGAAAAGAGAGAATTAATGTTGCATGCAAGGTGAGACGGAGATGGTCACTTACTCAAAGTGTCCCCCGGGAGGAACGTTTGCTGGGCGGACCACTTGTCGTAGTAGCCCAAGTCGGCGATCGCCGGATAGTCCCAGTTTTTGGCGTCGCCCACATTGTGATTCTTAGCCTCCGCTCTTTCCGTCTGCAGAAGCAGTGTCGCCAGCAGAGCTGACGCGAGCACGACGAGCACGTTGATGGCATTGCCTCTTCCCTGCATCGCCATCGTGATCACACCCCTGCCAGGGAATTAATCGATCAACCTGTCACAAGCGAATTCTTAGAATTAATCGTCACAAACGAATTCACGAGTGGAGCAGGCGCTTAGAATGATCGACCCCAATCGTACGACATTCCTACAGAATCAGGGCAACGTACGGACAAGACCACTGCTTAGAGGGAGACTCATAACTCTTACGACATTGCTAAAGAAAGCATCAGAGCAACGTACGATGACCAAATTACATTCTGTACAATGACCATTACTACATCCCCATTTGGGATTCTACGTGCTCTTCCTGCTCGTGAGTTGTTGAACCAATAAATAAATTACCGAATGCGTCACACGAGCAAGACCTAAGATGGTGAAGGAAAAGATCCAGCATTGTCGGCACTGCGAGTCCATTCCATGACTGCTCCAGCAGTTCAAGCGATACTAGTTCTGGTTATGGCGCAAAGCAAGGGGTGCCACGAGCAATGCTACTGATTTCTCTAACCGCCCCATTGCCGGACGAGAGAATGCAGCACGACTCCTCACACACACGTGCTTCCTCAATCCAAAGTTTGTCGCAACACACTAACGACTGATCGATTATGCGAACCTCAGCGAAACCTAGAAAACAATGTCCTCCAAGCCTCCGCTTCGGCTGTCGTCACATCAATGCATAGCATGATCTGGGGCGCACCAATTTCAAAGTTCTCGGCAACCTATGTCGAAATTAATTCCTCTACATCCTCTCGACCTATTGATCACATCTATTCTGCAAGAACCAGAAGTTCACACCCCTGCGACTGATCGACACAGGTCTACATTCTCGACCGATCTCACCTCTAGGCTAGGAATGAACACTCCAATGCTCGAGATCGATGCGGCAGCTGAATGCAAATTCAGGGAGTCTGTAGAATGTGCTCCTGCTCCTTCGGGGCTTACTTTTAGCAAGCTGTAAGCGATTTCTGCAGAGAAGTGCTGCTACCTTTCCGATTCTTGAACAGGCTGAAGCATTGGACGAGCTCGCCGAGTGTAATTTACAAGAGCTCACGGGACTAACTTACAAGTTGTGGTCCTGGTGCGATGAAGTAGCCAAAATAGGCTTCAGTGCATCTGCGTTGCAGTGGGACCAAGCCATCAAGCCCGTCTAATGGTCAGGGTTGATCGCTAGACGCAAAGGTGTTTGTACAAGTGATTGATTGTAAATCCCGCTAGCTGTCAATCACCTTGGCGTGAGCGATTGATTGCTTGTTTTGTGGGGAAGGAGGAGGAGGAGTTCGTTGCACCGATAGTGATAACTGGATTAGTCCAGGCATGGAACTCCTCATCAGTGCAGGCGGCGGGCGTTGGATTGCTCAATCATTCATCTTCCTTTGGGTTGGCATATCTGCAACGACTGTGTGTACATGCATATCACCATCGTCTTTACAGGAACTGATTGACGATTATTGTGGCTGTGGACATGTGGAGTCACGAGGCTCCAACAGAGAGTGCCTGCGCAAGGGTCTTGTGATCTGTCAGTGACAATGGAGGTGGGGAGTTTGATACGCCTTCCTGAACTGGTCACGCGGTTTCGAAAAGGATTTGGCAGCTTTGGTGGGTCGGGCAGCCGCGTCAGCCTTTGGGTAACGATCGTGAACGCAAGTAGCTCTAAGGTGGAGGCACACATTACCAACCAGTGCCCCATAGGCAATCAGTAGGGTGTTTCAAATCCAGGAGAGGGTGGGACTCATTTGCATTAATTTTGAATTCAAAGAAACTGGGCTCTGTAATCAATGTGGTCTTCACACTGCTGCAAAACTTGTGCCTCCTTTTGTGTGCCAGAGTTACCTATAAGTACTCTCTCAACGATCAATTTTGTAAGACTCTATACATTGGACTTGGGTCGAACCCAACTTCACGCTTTCATAATTCATAGTAATTTCAGTTCAAGTTGTAAATTCACCAAACTTTCTACTACAACGCCATTTCTATCTTTGCACTTCAGTAAATATTTGCTTTGCCAAATACTGTTGCACAACATATTTGCCATGGCTTAAGTTATCAGTTATGGGTGGCTTCACTTCACTACTACTGGTGTCGGCATCTTACCAGGAAGGGAGACCCATCATTAAGGTAGTTTGAAAAAAATGATCCAATTGATGCACTAATAGGTGTATTCTTCATTTCTATAGTAATTTTGAAAGTCATCCATTAGTCATTTCATTGTTGTTGCAATATTACAAGGTTGAGTTGTTGATTCTATAATGACTTGCAATGTAATTGCACCTTCTTGGACACTTTTTCGTGGGCCAAAGCCAAACCTAAGAGTATTTTCTTATATCAACATCCAAATTTGAATGTGAATTAATATTTTAACCTCATTTAAACAAAATGACCTTATATTAGCATAACGCCGTGAATGATAACTTTCAATATTTGTTGCAAACTTCAGTGTTATCCAGAGTAATTGCACATAAAAGTGGAGTATTAAGGTAGCCTGCTCTAAAAGCAAGTGGCCTCTTGAAATCGCCCCTATATTTAGGTCTGAAATGGATAGTAGGTGGTCCTTAAATGGACCTCTCAAGCCATTGAGAGAATCAAGAGAAATGCATTATTTATTGCAAGAGCCAATTGTTGGCCTTCATTTACTAAAATCACTTTAGAAATTGCAAGTGGTCAGATTTTGGAAGACCTAAGGTCACAAATAGGTGCCTACAACCCCGGGATGTGCACTACAAAGGAAGTTCATGGATGAGGAGCGATCAAATTTTGGACCCCCTATCTTATATCCTAAAATTTTATTTTTTTTCTAAAAAAAATATATGAATAGATTTTTTTTACTTTTAAAGTTTATGTTCTGAATTATTGGTATTTTTTTATGTTAATAATAATTAGTTATAAATTTTAGAAGAAAAAAGATACATTGTAAAGCTAAAAATAACTTTTACACCCCTATATTATATAAGAAAAAAAAATTGAAAAATGAAAAAAAAATTCTATAAAATAGCTTTCTATTGAAAGTTTATTTTGGCTCAATATTGATACAATAGTCATCTTCATGTGATCTCTATAAATATTTTAGTTGAAAAACATGCCATTTTAGTTTATTTTTCAATCCTTTCTAGATAATGTATCACATGTTATTTAGGATTGAAATTTTTGGCAATAGAAACCTATAGACATTGTTAAACAGAGCTCAAAATTGTAGGTTCACTTGAAATTATAGTTTATTAGAAAGTAATTAGGAAAAGTAGAAATGGGTGGTTAGGGTTTGGTTGCTCCTCATCCATGAACTTCCTTTGTAGTGCACCCCCCGTGCCTACAACATTTTTTTTTTTTAAATTCAGAAGTAATTCAAAAATGATTCCAAAAATATGAAACCACTTGTGTAACATTTTGCATCCATTTTTCTTTCTCTAACAAATGATCCAAAAATACTTCTATTCATAAAAACCTTTGAAAAAGGGGGACCAGCCCTTAAATGGTCGCTTTAAGGCCATACTACCTTATAGAAAAAGCAGTGACTATTTTTCTTACACGAATGCATTACAGAGCATGGCAATTCAAGCGGCAATAATTAGAAATTTATTGTGGTTCAATTCTATTTACCCCTAGTAAGTGCTAGGATTAAGCTTTGAAAAAATTGTTCTAAATCAAGTGTAACTCCTTCAAAATATCAATGTCAATGTCATTGAATCACGAAGAGCACTCTTTCTTTTTTGCATGTACTTTGTAGAAATTTTGGGCCTTTAAAGGGCCTTTAATTGTCAAATCAACCATATATAGGTGATTTGAAAATTTTGGCCCATTTTGGTGTGGGTAGTTAAATTCCTATAACTATTTTAAAATTTTTTATAAACAGTTTAGAAGGTTACCTATTGGAAGCTTTCATTTTTCACTAAAAAGATTTTTGAGAGGTCCTCAAACATAAGTATGTACCATTAGTAAAGACTAAAGCTTGCCAATTTTACTTCATTTATTAGTTTTGAGAAAAGTTTGTTAATTTTACTTGATTTGAGATTTAAGAAATTTTGAAATTGTACGTATCCATTTGTTTTGAAAATGGTCCCAATAGAAAGAATTAAGTGTTTTCATGATTTTCACACTTGAAAATTTAAACATGCAAGTGTTGATTTGGAGTTATTTGCAATTTCTACTCATAAAAAAAATTACATTTCAACAATTGTAAGGTGGATTGTGTAATGAATTTGATAGCTCTTCATATGAACTTAAGGTTTCTAAAAGTGCATTTTAGTGTGTTAACACAATTTTTAGTTGTTCATGTCACCTCAATCTAATCTCCCAAAACTTTTATATGCAAAATTTTCAAACATTGTAGGGACAGGCAATATACTAAAAATAGAATAATTACATTTCTCTTGTTATAGTCTCATAATTTCTATGCAATTTCACACTCAAAATTGGTATACACATTAATAAGCAAGCTCTTTAAACATTTAATAAATGGTTAGAATTTTGGAAAAAAAACAATTTGCTTCATTGAAGATACCTATAAGCCCATATTATTTTTTTATAGAAAAAACACACTTCAAAATGCTTGGGCATTTAGAGGTTAATAATAACATGCTTGGCCATTTTATTCAAGTCATTGTTATTAAAAACATTTTCTTGTTTTTGACAACCACATCATTTGCCTTTCGTAACTCATCCCAAGGTAACCAATGAGACTTTGTTCACACATGGATTTTTTCACCATACCAGGAAAATAGGGAAATAATGCATTGCATAAGAAAATTTAAATTGATGAATAATCCCCTTTAAGCTTGCTCCAATTGCCCAAAAATCTTTTATATTATATGATAAATGATTTTTCTTAGAGCTTCTTCATGGAATATTTATTTGATAAAGCTAATTTTTTTGAATGAAGCACACTTTTTAAAACATGAATTCATCATCTACCGAACAAAACATTTATTGATAAGCCCCCACTTGCAACTCAAAAACCAAAGCCTCTGTTGTAGTTATAGGATCACTAGAAGAAAAATGTGTTCACTACAACCAACTAAAATGCAACTACATGTCCTATGCAATTGTTCTCCAACTACAATCCTTTGTATTTGCACCAACTTTGACATAGTTACACTGTAGTTGCAAAGTAGTTGCAAAATGTATTTACACTTACGGGAATGTAACAAAAGAGTTGATGTAAGATATTTTATAGCCAATATTCATCACAATTGTCAATGTGGACAATATTACATTCTATAGAGTCCGATGTGTCTATCTACGGTTGCACATAATTTAAATTCAATAACAATTTAACTAAACTGCAACTACAATGCAACTACAATGCAACTAGATTGCAACTGAATTACAACTATAGTGCAACTAGACTACAACTAGAGTGCAACTAAATTACAATTGCAACTACTATTAAGTCTTTTATTAATTGTCCCATATTAATTGTCAAGAATATCATTAGGTTGGACATATAAGAATTGTAAGTTATAACATTCTTGTTATAAATTTTGATAATGAAATTCTAATATTTATATATTTTGTAGATTTTTACACTTTGTAGATTTCTACAACTTATAGATTTCTATAATTTATAGACTTCTACAACTTATAGATTTCTATAATTTATAGACTTCTACAACTTATAGATTTCTATAAATATTTAACATCTAAGATATTTCTAAATTTGGTGATCTTAAAAAAAGATAGATTTGAAATTTTGAATCTACAAATTTTGAGATTAAAATTTCAAAATCTACAAGTCTATGAATTATAGACAAGTCGTAAATAAGTTGCAAACCAAGCACATTAGTTGCAAACCAGTTGCACATCAATTACAAACTAGTTGCAAATTAGTTGTATGCCAATCGCAAACAAGTTGCATACAAATAATTTCCATGTAAGCAACCACATCAGAAGAATTCATTGAGAAACTTTCAAGTATACTATCGAATGAGAAACAACTTTGAAATTTTTTGCAACTACTTTGCAACTAGTGCAACTTGTCCACTGCAACTGCGGACTCTAAATTGTCACCTAGTTGCAAACAACCCATGCAACTAGAAAACCAGTTGCAAACAGTAGTTGCAGAACCCCTCGTTTTCTTGTAGTGAATTAGGTTGACAAAAAATAATTCTAAAAAAATACCAAAATTTTAGGGGAATCATTTTTTTTAAATGATGGTAATAAATAGAATATTTTCTTAAAATTCTATTTTTAACATTTTCCAAAACTTATTTTCAGAGAAAAAAATTTAGCAATGCCTATTCTATCATTTAACATGGTATTTAAAGTGAAGACAATTCAAAGTGAGTATATTTTTTTACCAATCCTTTGAACTATTGGTGTTGTAATCCATGAATCATTGGATGAAATGACATTCATCCATTGTATATAATAGAAAGATTACTACTAAATAGACCTATACAATCAATATTCAATCAACTTTCCATTAGTCTCTTAACCCTTAAATGATGTTGAGGCCCCAAAGTGGCTAATGGATGACTTGACAATTCAATGAAGAAACAAAGAGTGCACCTATCGATCCAATAATCCAAGCCTTTGGGTGGCTACCTTGGTTATGGGAGGCCACATCCTTTAAGAGTTAAATAGCCTTTTTATATATCATATAAGGTTGCTTCTCTTGTTTCTTATCTCTCTTGATAATACAAGTTGATTAAACTTTTATTTATTAATATAATATAAGAGCATGAAATCATCTATTGGATCTTCTCATTTCTTATCTTTTTTTTGTTCGCAATTGTTCTAATTTCAAAAGTCCTCAACAACCTCTCTACTAATGTCAAAATTAATTCTTCTACATCCTTTTGACCAATTGATTACATCCATTTTGTGATCCATGTATAATCAATGAAACAACCAAAATAGACTTGAATTTGCATTGCGAGGGTTTGACAAGTCATCAACCTAGTTGATTGCTAAGCTCAAATACTAGACTCAAAGGTGGTTCACAAGTGATTGATTGTAAATCCCATTGTCGATCACCTTGGCATGAGTGATTGATTGTTCATTTTGTGGTAAAGGAAGAGAAATGACTAGAGTGCTGCAATGTTGACCTTAACGATGGCATCAAAAGAATTGTGACCCTTTTTGAATGCAATGTACTTCATTGGGATAACTTACATGACAACGTTCCGGGGAATGTAGCGCTTGAATCCTATGTAGCAAAGCAGCATTAGACATGTAGCTATAGTAGTAGCTAGGCGTATAGTGTGGGGGTAAATACAAGGGGTAACCACTCCTATTGACTTGGATATATTGCTCAATCATTGATCTTCCTTTGGTTGCACTGCAACGACTGTGTGTACAGTACATGCACTAATACACACAATCGTCTTTCCATGAACTAATTGACGGTTATTGTGGCTGATGATATGTGGAGTCATGAGGCTAGCTTGCGCTGTACTGGTCAGGCTGTTTCCAAAAGTGTTTGGCAGCCTTGGTGGGTTGGGCAGCCCGCTTCAGTTTGGGGAACGAGCAGAACCAGATGATGAAATCTCTGATGGTTTGTGGTGAAGTCCAGTAATTTGAAAACTACACTTTCTTGTGCACTTGTTGAGGCCAAAGCAAGTCTGAAAAGTATTTTGTACTTCAACAGATATCCCAGTTTGAATCAGAAGTAATTTTTTGAATTTATTTAAACAAATTAAATGGCCATGTGTTAGCAATACATCATGAATGATACAATATTTAAATATTTGATGTAAACTTTAGTGCATTTTGGTGATAGAAAGTGCATTAGGAGCTTCTCACGTGATGGTATCACTGTCAACCCAGTGTATGATGCACACAATGCAACTTGATTTCTATCTACTTTGATTTGTCAATTGTGTCTACTTTAATTTGTTTGTTGGGGAGACAGACAGTGTTTAGGTTGCAAGCTAGGTTGGGAGCAAAAGACACTGACTTGGCTTGAATAAAACGTTTGTTGGGGTAGTTCTTGCAAAGATGTTGAAGTGCAGAGAGATCTCATATGGTAAAATCAACTGAGAATGCATGGAGATGGTCAAGCTAAGGGTGCTATTTGGAAGAAGTACTAATTTTGCAGATAGTGAGGGTGACAGAATCGGTGGGACGATGCTTCTTGCCTTTGGTGATCCAGAGTCTGCCCTTTGATATTTTAGAGCTGCAGTCTACAGATCACGCTTCTGGGAATGAAATCACACTTTGTGTTGCATTTGGTATTCAACCATCAATGCAGGTGTTCTAAATCCCACGTGCCATGGCACGCTTTCTACGCCATCGCCATCGGTTGCTTCTCTTTATGGAAGCTTGAGTGAAGCTTGAGTGAAGACTCAATACAACTGCCAAATCAAGAATAAGACGAGTGCTTTGCATTGAAGTACAAAAACAAGTCCATGAGTACAAAAAATAATGAATAATTTCAAGATGTAGCTAGGAGCGGACAGTACTCTGCAATTGAAAATTAAATTGATTGATTTCAAATTTGTAGGCAGTGGCATAGTTGGCATTGTATCCAGTCATTCAAGTCACCTTCATTCATACCCATCTCAATTGGGCATTGGGTCATTGTCTGAGGTCAGAAAAACAAATATCATATATTACTCCTGGAAAATAATTCTACTCGTGGTACTGTAGTCCCAAGACCTTGATTAGCTTGCTGGAAGCAATGCTAGTACACCCTTCTCGATAGTTGTCACTTCATTGCAAGGCTTCCAAATGTCCACGATCAAGATAGTGGCACATTACAGGACAGCTCAGTAACTCCCAGTTCACACCCTTGGTGCAACGTCCAGAACAGTAGTCTGGTCCTGCTTCAACTTGGAAAGAAGAGGACTCCAATTTCATAACGGAGACTATCTGTGGATTGAGGTCCTTTTCAACTATTTCCAAATTGGCCCCTGGAGGATAACACGAGCGTTTCATTTTGTGACTGACCACAAAGAGACCACTTGGAGCATTCGGAATACCAGATGGCCGCCCATGGAACTACACTTTGCTTCGTTCGTGAGACACATGTGCCACTACCTGCACAGGAAATAAAGTATAAGATCAATTGAGCAATTTACAATCAGCATCAAATAAATGAGCATGAAATGAGTCATATTTGTTGCCAATGCCACAAAGGTCTTGTATCTCTCCATCACCAACATCTTGCTTACCGTACCTGTCGCGACATGTTAAGACTTTGAGGAAGTGCAGAGTGGGAACAGATCATGTGCGCTGTCAGAATAACTGCAAACACCCAAGTGGCATTGCTGCGGTGACTGCTGCGGTGACTGCTGCATAAGCCGCACTCCCACAAACTCTAGACACTGAACCATACTAGGCACACCTTCCACCATCATTGGTTCGTAACCCTACAAAACATTTACACAGTACATGTTGACTATCAAATAGTACAAAATATTTCTGCACCTTGTTACCTGGAAAGGACTTCATCCAATTTGACTATGAAGTTGAAGAGTAATGTATGGCAATGTACAGTGGGGTACAGCTCAATTACGAATTCTTGCATTCACAGTGAAAAAAAAGTTCACTGCTGCCCACTTTGACGCCCTCCCGAGGGCTGAAAAATTAATATTTTCTCACGAATTTTTTTTTACAAGATCCTCTTTATGTTAATAACATATGTGCCAAATTTCAAGTCCAAAAAATTTATACAAAAAAAGATATTCAAACATGTACCAACATGTGTTGTTCAAAAAAAAATTTCACTAATACCAACTTTGACACCCTCCCAAAAATTGAAAAAAAAAGTTTTGGCCTTGAAATTTTTGGTGTAAGATAAACTTAGTGAAACTAACTAATGTACAAAATTTCAAGTTCAAAAAAATTTCCCACAAAGAGTAGTTCAACTTCTACCAACATGTGTAGTTATGAATTTTTTTTCCATAACAACACATGCTGGTAGATTTTGAATATATCTTTTTTTAAGTAAATCTTTTGGCCTTGAAATTTCACACACATATTACCAACATAGAGGTGATCTCATGCCAAAAATTTCATGGTACATAAACAATTTTTTTGCCCTTGGGAGGGTGTCAAAGTTGGGCCATAGTGAAATTGTTTCTCATGGCTACACCTATCAATTGGTAGAAGTTGAACTACTCTTTGTGGGAAATTTTTTTGAACTTGAAATTTTGCACATTAGTTAGTTTCACTAAGTTTATCTTACACCAAAAATTTCAAGGCCAAAACTTTTTTTTTCAATTTTTGGGAGGGTGTCAAAGTTGGTATTAGTGAAATTTTTTTTTGAACAATACATGTTGGTACATGTTTGAATATCTTTTTTTGTATAAATTTTTTGGACTTGAAATTTGGCACATATGTTATTAGCATAAAGAGGATCTTGTAAAAAAAAATTCGTGAGAAAATATTAATTTTTCAGCCCTCGGGAGGGCGTCAAAGTGGGCAGCAGTGAACTTTTTTTTCACTGTGAATGCAAGAATTCGTAATTGAGCTGTACCCCACTGTACTTCCGCTATTAATGAGAGTCTAGGGTTGTCTTTGGGTACACCTATTTTCAAACAATTTTAAAACCTATAGTTATTTCATTCATATAGTTTGCAAACAAGATATAAAAAGATAATCTAGAATAATTATTCTTTTGACTTCCAACAAGATCAAACAAAAAAATCATGTAATTTAATAATAGGAACAATACTCAATTGCTTATTTAGAACGTTATTAAGTGTAGTTATCTTACATAAGTAAGGAGATTTTGCTTTACAAACTCCCGTAGAGATATAAAACAGCTTACGTGGAATTTGAGGATGCACTAAGGTAGTATGGCCTTAAAGTGCCCATCTTCTTTCAGACCGTCCTGTAGGTAGCTGTAGAATGGATGCCAGGTGATCCTTGAATGGACCTCTCTGGTCTATTAATGAATTCAAGGAAAATTATTATTTTTATTGTAAGAGCCAATCATTGTCTTTATTTTCTACACATTTCTTTATAAGTCACAAGGGGACGGATTTTGGGACACCTATGGTCACAAATAGGTGCCTATGACCTGAATCTTTGAAAATTCATAAGTAATTCAAAAATGCTTGGAAAAATAATAAACTACTTGTATTGCATTCCGCATCTATTTTTATTTCTCTGAAAAATGGGCTAAAAATCATTTTGTCCATGGAAACCTATGAAAAAGGCAAATCGGCCCTTAAAAGGTCACTTTAAGGCCATACTACCTTAGTTGCAACTAAAGAGTGCAAAGACACAACAATACAAACCTTGTGTAAAGTGCATATTGGAATCTACAAAGGTATGTAGCTTGGATTTGAAAGATTTAGTGGAGAATGTTGAAGTACAAAGCATCTTTGTAGACACCCAAGAGGAGTGCTGCATAGGAGGCTGTTGTGGGATACATGGCAACAAAATAGCTTTGATGATCGTTCTTAATCTTGGGTCTACAACACAAAAAAAATGCTATCAACTAGCGGCTCATTTTTCAAATAAGAAGCAACATTTGACAAATAAGAAAATCCTATGGTTTGTTTCACAAGTTGGCAATATGAAACATACAAAGTATTTGGCAAGTTTAGAAGCGGGAACAATTGCAAATCAAGGTCGTTCAAAACATGTTGGGAGGAGACCAATGAGATGACTTGGTGATATTAACCCCTCAACGCCCAAGGGGCTCAAAAGTAGCCTCACATAGTTTGAGTCCAATTCAAAGTAATGTAACTTTTGCATCTAATGTCCAAATTCAATGAAACTTGTTGGAGAAGTTGTGCATACTTTTCTAGTTTATGTTTAAAAAAATTCAGATCAATACAAGATGTATTAGTTTCTTGAAATTCAATCAAACTTCACAAGTATAATTTGAATTCACAAAACTGCACTTGATGGATGCAACTTTGGGGGCTTGTATCTCCTTCATACAGTGTTTTTTTTCAATAAAATTTGTTGGATTATGTTCCCTTTAAAGTCTAGTTCTTGTGGTAAAATTTTCATATCAATCTAGGTTGTTTTGAATGTTTGGGAGCAATTCAAAGTTCAAAACCCTAATAGTTTTTCATTATAGTGAACTTTGGTGGTCTCTTTCTTCTTCATACAATGCCCATTTTCAATGATTCTTTTTGGAAAAGTTGCACATACTAGTTTAGTTTGTGTCAATAAATTTTCATATCAATCCAAGAAATAATGAGTGACTGAGAGGCATTTTAGTAGAAGGAGGTTCAACCTTGGATGTAATTTTTGTCAACTTTTCTTGACAATTCAAAGCCATTTTGTAGACACAATGAGTCAATTGAATGATATTTTCTTTCACCAATGTATTTGTATGCTTATTTTCAAGCACTTTGTAGTTTAAAGATTTTTCATTTGAGAAGGTTTAGAATTCAAATTTCACCTCCAAAATAATGTGTTTTTAGAAAAATTTCAGCATCCTTTTCCAACACTAAAACATTATAATCTTTCAATCTACACGGTGAAATGACTTCAAATTTGATCCATGCCATCTACAACATGTCCACTACAAGATTGTACGGTTAAGATCTGTATAACTTAGTGACATTTAGATTTATAGCACTTCAAAAGCTATGATGTTTTTATATCCAAAAAGGCCTTGGGCCTTGAGGGGTTAAAGAAAATTAGTGATTCAAGACACTCAAAACAACATGCCTGACAGTTGAGCTGAACAGAGTTTGATTGACAGAGTCTTCATCACATTAGCATGAAAGAAAACTGCAATGTCGACAAATTCATGTGGAACAGTTCATTTGTTTTTAGTCAGCCACTCCAAGATGGCTCGTGCTTGCTCCTCATGGAGCCCTATAAATTCATGCACAAAAATTATTGTGCCCAAAAGTTGTCTGATGGACAATTTCATTAGAATGGCACCATTTTGCTACTTTGGCAGTTATTACGGTTTAGACCATTGGCCTGAAATGCACAATCGTCCTAGATCTCTAAAATTTATAAAAATTTGAGATATCTGTAATCTATACACGTCCAAGATATCTGAGATCTATAACTATCCTAAATGTCACTTTTATGGTTCAAATTAGGTGGTCTGAAAATGGCACACATAACACCGCCATTTTAACAAAATTCCCCATTCTGATCCAACTCCACTTTGCTAATCACAAATGCATCATTATAATTATGACCATTGCGTGAATTCCAAAAGGAAATGATATGAGACAAAATTGTACAATTTTGGGAGGAGCTATGGTGTTTTAGAGGTCCATTGAATCGCATAAGAACAAGTTTGAAAGTGACGAATTCAAATGATCATATTTAAAACTATATAATTAAATTTGGACATAAATAAAATCTCCATATGACCTATTCCAAAATCTTTTAAAAAGAACATGAGGTCCATGGGTTCCAAAATCTTTTAAAAAGAACATGAGGTCCATGGGTTCTTAAAGGACTTTAGAACAATGGTATCATGTTGCAAACGTTGCAATTGGCCTCCTCACATTCATTTTGTGAATTTGTTGAAGGTTTGTTACTTGGCTTCTAAGACATATATGTAATGTTTTACCGAACTCATAGAATCATTGTTCCTCTCTCTATAGTTGTGACTCCCTCTACTATTCAATAATGCTAGTAGGGATTCTTATAACTTTATGTAGACAAAAATTTTAACATTTTCTAACATAGACAAAATTATGCATAGGGCAATGTTACTAAGGAGGCCATTGCGCTAAATAATCAATTGACAAGGATGGCAAAGCCCGACAAGGAGACCCAATCATTTGGTACAATGCCTGATGATAAGGGCCATTGCCTAACCTAAACTATTGCAAGAAATAAACAAAATTGGATGAAGAGTTGGGACAAAAATTTGATGTTGGATGTAAAATTTGTAATGCTTGATTACAGGGACAAAACCACAAAATCAAGCATTAACCCTAGAAGGCTGAAGGCCATTTTGGGTATGAAAACATCCTTGTTTTTCAAGCCTTATAAGTCTATATCTCGCTAAGTTATGAAAATCTCTACCGTACAATCTTGTAGTGTACATATTGTAGATGATGTGAATCAAATTTGGAGTCATTTGACTGCAGAGATTGAAAAATTATAATGTTTTAGTGTTAAAAAAAGATGCTGAAATTTTCCTAAAAACACATTTGGAGGTGAAATTTGATTTCTAAACCTACTCACATGAAAAAAATTTAAATTAAAATGTGCTTTGAAACCAACATACAAACTCATTGGTGTAAAAAAAATTCATGAAAGTGACTCATTGTGTTTGCAAAATGACTTTGAAATGTCAAAAAAATAGCCAAAAAGGGTGAAAAAAACACATCTAAGGTTGAACCTACTTCTACTAAAATGCTTCTTAGTCACTTGTTACTTCTTTGATTAACACAAAATTTTAGCCACACAAACTAGGCAAGTATGTGTGCCTTTCCCCCAAAAGAGTTTTTGAAAATGGACATAGTATGAAGAAGTAACAAGCCGCCGAAGTGCATACTAACCAAAAAATGTTAGGGTTTTGAACTTCGAATTGCTTCCAAGCATTCAAAACAACTTGGATTGCTATGAAAATTTTACCACAATAACTAGACTTCTAGAGGAACAAAATCCAACAAATTTTATTGAAAACAAACATTGGATGAAGGAGATACAAGCCTTCAAAGTTGCAGCCATGACAATGCAGTGTGTTGAACTCAAACTAAACCTGTGAACTTTGAATGGCTTTCACAAACTCAATTCGTCTTGGATTGATCTGAAAATTCTACCACACAAACTAGACTAGTATGTGCAACTTTTCCAACAAGTTTTATTAAATTTAATCATTGAATGCAAAAGTTACAACACTTTAAATTGCACTTCCAAACTATGAACGGCTAGAATCTGTCTCCTTGGGCGGTCTAGGGTTAAGGCGCAAAACCCACCCAGGAAATGAATAGCCATGTTTTGCAAGTGGTTTACAAAGAAATTTTGTACTTGTGAGTTTAGTCTAGTTTTTTGTCTGTGATGGCATGAGGATCTCTGCAATAACCATGGAGTCAAAAGGGAGAGGTTGATACCATTTGGAAAGCCTTTTTGGAAAAGTCTTGCATACAACAATTTCATGCCATTCCAAATTTCCAACTCATAGAGTAGAAAATATATGTTTTGAAAGAATTTTGTTCACACAAATTACATAAATTAGAAATGGTCAGGAGACAACAAGGCAAATGAAGGTAATTTTGGTACAATTAAAGTAACTCTGCCTACGAGAGATAAAATGGAAGCTAGCCCATCACATGCAAAATTATACTAATGGTGTACAATCTAGTTCTAAAATATGCATCACTAGAATAATTTTGCTTGTAATGGGCTCCTTCTTATTTTGCCTGTCGTAGGTAGAGTTACCTTAGAGAGGGAGAAAGTGTTATCATAAAAGTAGAATAAATAATTGTTAACGCCTCATTCATGCTCTTTGTAAGCCATAATGGGTTTTGAGAAATTTTTGGGCATTTAAAATGAAGTATTAGATTTGGGTTTTTCTTCTTTTTTTTTTAGTGAGATAGGAAAACAAACAAACTTTTGGGGAATCTAATTTTTATGAAGATTCAACAATTAGAAAAAAGATTACGGTATGCACTTTTTTTGTTTTGGGCTCTAACTTGGGCAAGAGGAGGGCAACATCGCTTTGCTTTGAAAATTTTCATATTCTTTTCTAATCTAATATCCTTCTTAAATCTAAAGTCCCTAAATATTCCTTGTAAAGAAATTTTGAGTTATGGGCCTCAACAGCCTAACAAAGTTGCATTGTCAAAATTTTGGGTAGTCTCAAATTCTCAATAAAATCATTTTGTTCTACTTTGTAAGTTTTTTTCTCACACATACCCTGACTTCATATCCCAAATTTTTATATGTGAATCTAATACTACTCAAGAATAAAATCAAATGGTTACAAACTCCAAAAAATGATTGAAATTTGATTAATAGACCTTTTTAGAGAGAATTAACTTTTGATAGTTTGGTGAATGATTGCCAATTTTCGACACATGGATCTTTAGGGATAATATTGGTTGAGTTGTTATAGTTGTGAGAGTGATATGGGTTGTATTTTCATACAACTCTAGCATTTGAAGATGATAAACTTGAATTTCAAAGCAAATAGTGAGGAATTAAGAATAAATGAGATCTAATACATGTTCCATTGTGGTTTTGATGGTCATGCCTATAATATAGTGAGAAAGTCTTCAACAAAGAAGCATCTATTTTTTTCAATTTATAAAATTTTGAACTCAAACAAGAGATATTGAATAATTTTAAATATTTTTTCATCAAGACTTATAGAATAAGATAGTTCTAAAAAGAGACATGGATTGCGCATCATTGTTGTGTTGTGGCAACATATGTCTTACTAGTCTATAGACTCTATTCTATGTAGTTTGGTGTTAATCTTGATTTGCTTGTCTTTTGGAACATTGTTTTCATTAAAATGAGAGAATTCTCTGGTAATGAGAGGTGATGAGGACTACTTTCTAACCAAATTGAGATAGCAAAATACTAATGACAAACAACAATTTAATAAGATAAGAATAGTATGCAAAAGTGATGAATTGCTTGAAATATAGAAAATGAGAAGGATTGGTGTTGGAAGTCATGTGGTTCCATTGCCAACTTAATAGGCATTTCATTTCTAATCTAATTCTTCTAAATAGAGTCATTAGAAAAAACTGAATCGATCTAGATGTTACATTGGACATTATAAAATTGACACAAGTTGTTTTATTGGACATCCACTAAAATCAGTTTCCTAAAATTATGAAAATGTCACACAAAACACGAGGTTCTTATAGTATCAAACTTGTCCATGATTGGCTCTGCCCGATTATATGGGAATAGTAATGTTTTTTGGAGCCAGATGGCTATGAGCTCTAGGAAAAAGGATTAATTGTAGAGGCCTTTTGGATGCCCTAATATTTTTCTAATGCCTATCGCTATCTAACAAAAAACTCTCTAGTATATGGTTATAGATTAATATGGAACACTAATAAATCTAAACTTGCAAATTTACACATATTGTTTATCTTTTTGTTTTTAATTTGTGAGTCACTATGGTGGTTCACATAAAAGTTAATCCCCAAAGGACCAAATAGCATTTTTGGTAATATAGCCGTTTTAGTCATCCATTTACAAACATAATTTTTATTTTTTTGTTCAGAATTTTCACACAACATGCGGTCAAGGAGTAGCTTTAAGACACAACAATTTTCATAACCTTTGTCTACATGGTTAAAAATTTATTGTATAATATGTAGTTTCTTTAGGGTGATTGCAAGAAAGATTGAACGATTTTAATAGGATTTTACCAAAGTGTTTTTTATCCAAGCTATAACTTTTGAATTTTAAACCCAATGTCCAAAATTAAAAAATCTATTTCTAAATTTTTTGATTGTAATTGCATCCCTTATTTTTCAAAAATATTTCAAAAATATTTTATATTTAAAATTCAATTTCTCTAATTTGTCACACTTTTGGAGCTTTTTGTTTATAGTACTCAAGAGTGCCCAAATTTTATATACTAGAGCTAAAATTTTGGTGGTCTATTTTCACACTAGTAGGTCATCTTACACATCAAGGGCATAAAAAATACATTATTTGTCAATGTATGCAGTGCATTCTATTTTTATTTCCATTTGAATTTATTGTACTTCATTTTATGTCTTTATAATATACCCTTTTGATATTTTAAAAACTAATTCCAAAACAAAAAATACACAAATTGTTTATAAGTACAGTTATAGATCCACAATCCTAGTTTCCACAATAATGGGTCCATGTTCATTGTCCCATAGTAATAGGTGCCTCAATTCACTAAAAATAGTAAAAATTTAGTAAAAATTTAAAGATATTGTCTATTTTTAGAAATATTTTGACTTCTTAAAAGATTTTACAAATTTCAAATCTTAACGCTTACATAATCCTTACTCACCACTCATAAACTTGTGCTTGCAAGCCCACAATCTAACACTGTTGCCAAATATCTTATGAGCAAATTACTTGACTAGACTGACAAATGTGATAAAAAAAATAGTCAAGTGAAAGGAATTTCAGATTTACAATTCTAATATATATAGGTGCACGAACATCAAGGTCTTCAAAACAATAATTACAATATTAGTACAATAAATTACCTCAAGCCATGAAGAAATGTGTTAATTCAAACCCCAAAATCATTTCGCAATAAATAAACAAGAAAGAAAAGTTTGGATGAACACATTTGTAACAATTGCTAAATTAAAGGAGCTATAGATTCATTGGTTATGTAATGATAATTCATTAAACATGAAAAAGAAACTTTACTCATAGAAACTAGTGCTTGTTACAATGTTGAACTCTATTATCTAACTCCATTTGTAAAAACTCACAACACAACTTGTAAACAAGCATTTGAAAGTAAAAAAATTAGTTTCCAATCAAATGCAAGATAAAAACATAGTACCTTTGGAAGAATTCAAATTGATCCCTCTACCAAGTATTTGACACTAATCAATATTGTCATACGAGGTGATGACCACTATTGGACCATTATTGCTTTTAATTTTCATTAGAATATAAGCACCTAAAAGTGGTTCTAAAGGAATTATTATAAACAAAATGATATGACATTTTAATTTCAACACAACAAATTAAGATGAAAATTAATGTCCAACCCAATGGCAATATCTAGAGAGTATACACTAATATTTAAAATGCATTGGTAGCTAATATCAATCAATATGAACAAAAATAAACAAGATTTTCAAGTGGTACATTTACATGCATGTTGCAATTGATTGCATTTGTGTTATCCACCATGCTCAACACTCACTATCCACAATCTTACAAATATCCAATCAATGAATTGCACAATGCAATTTCAAATGCAATGCCATATTTTTTATTAAAAAAAAAGTACAATCCTTGACATAGAGTTTTTGAGGACATATCTTACCTTCTAACGATAAGGCTTTCAATCGCACTTCAAGTCAAAGATCACATGGCATATAGGCCTTGCTTGTAATTGATAAACTTTTAAAAAGACTTGCCCTTTTAATAAATAATTTGTTGAAAAAAGTAAAAAGTACTTCAAGGAAGTATTCCACCATGGATCCCCATTTCTTAAAAATGCTCCTTCAAATGAATGTACACTTTTGAGTGAAAAATGATTCCTTTTCATGTTTCATCCAAGTCCAAAGTGGTCAATTGTTGCATCATGAGAGACCCCCGCTTTGTGAAACACCCAAAATAAATGAAATAAGAAGCCCCACTTTCTCCACCGTTTCCAAGTTTGCTCGTCCCTGCAACATTTGCAACCATTCATTTGTTGAGCCACATTCTTAAACCAATTTGCAACTAACCAACACATATTGTGGGACTCAATGTGAGGACATACTTGGAAATTAGCATAGTCCACCAACCCTCTACAATACAACTATAAGCAAAGTCAATCAAAAGCTACTAAAGTAACAGGCTCTAAAATCGCCTACATCCTCAACTTTACACTATTTGTACAGTTTCTTTTTTATAGCCTTTAGCAATGTATAAACAATGTACATTTTAGGAGGTGGGTAATTTTAGAGCCCTATACCATTTCAACTTCAAAATTTTATAACTAATTCCACAAAGCTCCAAAAAATATAAAATAACTTGGATTAGATGCCAATTCCACTTGTCTTTCAAAGAAATTGAAAATTTACTAAAAAATGATTTCAAGAAGCTCCGCTTCTCCAAAATTCAATTTCAGTTCTTAGGTAGGCGATTTCTGGACATATCACCTTAAACCTAATCACAACCTTCACCCATAAGCAATCACTACAAATTCTCAAACAAGGACCAAACACGAGAGCCTAACAAAACGAAGAACACCGATAACCAAATTGTTGCTTCCAAGATGCAATAAGGTAGTGTGCTATAAAATAGACCCTCTCCTTCAGATGGACCTTAGCTTTGGGGGAGAATGGAGATGAAGTGATCCTTGAATGGACCACTTTAGCAATTGAATGCATCTAGGAAAATTTATTTTTCTATTGCAAGAGTCAATCATAGTCTTTGAATTTGCACATCTCTTTACAAGTTGCAAGTGGACGGATTTGGGGAGACCTACAATCACAAATAGGTGCCTATGTTCTTAATCTTTGAAAATTTATAAGTAATTCAAAAATGCTTGGAAAAATACAAAACCACTTGTTAAAGGTTCCACATCTATTTTTCTTTCTCTGGAAAATGATATAAAAATACTTTTGTCCACAGAAACCTATGAAAAAGGCAGACCAGTCCTTAAATGGTTGCTTTTAGAGCATACTACCTTAGTCACTCTCGCATAATCCCAAAACGACACCCTAAGAAGAGTTTGAAATGCTAGTTACAGGGCTATCCAAATTTGAAGCAGTCCAATACTAGGAACCAGACTCAGACTCGCACTTGAACGAAGACAGAACACACTTGAACTCAATACCTTAGGATCCAAGAGCAATAGGAGTCGACTCTCTCGCTTGCAAGACACTCCAGCGACGAAACGACGCAGCACAGGAAAACTCCACATGCAATAACAACGTCACACGCATGAGAGCAGTGCCTCGTCGTGTGCGTTAGCTCATAGGAGGTAGCTGTGGAAACGCCATAGCTCGATCAGATGCAAAACAGATTCAAGGCAGATGCAGAGGGGCAAGAGTAAGTTCGAAGAGTTGGATAGGCTGGGGTCTGGGGGAGACGAATGGTGCAAGGCCGACCGGGAGCGGGGGCCGAGGGTGGGGCAGCTGTAGCAGGAGTGGCAAGTAATGGACTGGACGTGAAGAAGAATATTACTAATATTGCATTCCGATGGCGTGAGGGAGACGGAGGGAATCTGTTTCCTATTGCGTGGGATCCTTGTGGGGTAGGAATGGACCTTAACTTACCGGCGTGGCCGCGTGGGGAAAACGCAGGAACTGATTCCTCCCACCACAGTTTCGTTGAAAACTTTGCATACCGATTTCTCGGAAACCTCGATACTGCCTCTCAAGTGAGCGGTGAAGCTGACCGAATCTCGCAGATCCCGCATGTACGTTTTGTCTTTTTGCAAATCCATGAAAACGTTCAAGATGTTCACTCGGACACAACCCACTTGAATCCAAGTTCAGTTTGCCCATTCCCACATCGAAGTTCGACTGGAATGCACATCTGAGGAGGAAGAATTTGGTATGATTGATCGTATGAGAAAATTACTCCTGTCGACAAACCAGTCAGCGTGTCCATTGCTTTTGCGGAGGCACTCTTCAATCTTCATGCTTCAGCAAGAGAGACACGCAAAGCTTGGCACTGATATTCTCAGCCCTCTTCAGCAAGTATGTCCTAGTCAAACTAGGTTGTTGGTGATGGTGAAAATTTCACTTCGTATCTCAGGCCAATGCTGTCAGTATGGGCTTTCTTATCGACACAGTAAGGTAGAGCCACCCATCACCAATCAGCACCCCCATCGGTACACTAATGATGATAAATAGTGTTGGCAACACTAATCACAAAGCATAACACTAATTGTCAACAATCTGGTTAATGTTACCAACACTAAATGTCAACATAGACATTATTTGTCAACTACTAAGTATAAATTTTTTACAAGTTTACATTTAGTGTTACCTAACTATTTCATGAAAATACAAAGAAAAACGTACAAACCCAAATATACAAATGCTCATTCAAATGAATATTCTATTAAATAAAAGTTAGAAACCTTTGCAAATGAACATTCTTTATTTTCAAAATAAAAGAAACAAATCCTAAAAAGGAGTTGTATTCACGTGATAAGAATGAAAAATAAAAATAAAACTAATTCAATATACAAACAATTCATAAGAAAATACTCATTGAAACTATCAACTATACAAAGTGGATCACAAGAATTTCTACTTGAAGACAAAGCTTACAAAGTTTCATATTTATAAACAATGCATAAATAAAAAGACTAATATCTAAATTAGCCTAACAAATTGAGCAACATCTTGACCATCAAAGTACGGACGATGTTTTGCGACTATTTCTTGAAGATGTGGAAATAGTTGATCCACACTCCAAGAGCCATCAACACCTAATGCCATGCCACAACGGATTATGACTTTTTTAGCATAAGACATATTGTTGCAATCTACTTGCCTGTTGACATCTTCAACTTTATCAACAGCCAGTTGAAGAAAAAATCTCTTACTAGGGTTGGTAAGCTTTCCAAACCATTGACTATTAATACGCACTAGAAGAAACCTGCGTTTAACTTGACGGATTTTTTTGCGCATCATGTTACAATTTCATGTTTTTATGTCAAAAATTACGTCCAATGAAACATCTTGGACGTAATTTTTGACATAAAAACATGAAATTGTAACATGATGCGCAAAAAAATCCATCAAGTTAAACGCGGGTTTCTTCTAGTGATGAGGAGTATTTTGCCAAGCATTGGCTCCAATTTAGCTCTGTTTTTTTAGCTTCCCACCGCTTGGTCCAAGCATCTTTTATCTTTGAAATGATAAAAGTATCCGCATGTTGACAAAGATGTGTTGAACAAGATGGCAAGTACTTCAAAATTGTTTGCTTGTCAGCCAACATAGTCCTCAATCTTGCAGTGATATTGTGACTAGTACAATTATCAACCCAAACCATTTTGGTTTGTTGTTGCACATCAGCTTAAAAAGCCTGAGGTTCTTCAAAGTATTGAAGAAAAAATGATTGATCTATCCAACCTTTGGGTCCTGTTCTATATGTCACTTTTGGAATGTCATCATCAAGACTTCTGATGGGATAATTACTATTTGCATTAGTAAATATCAACATAGGAGCTTTTATCATAGCTCGACGTCCTCCATAGATTCGAACAACCATAGTCATGAAATCTCCACGTGAAACTACTTCAACATATTTGACAGAAGTGTCTCCTCGAAATCCTAAAGTTTGACCGTTGTCAATGTTAACAACAAAATGAATTTCATCAATGTTTTCTATGAGGTTCTCATCTAACAAGCCGGATTGAAATTCCCTTTGCAAGATACCTAAATGGAACGTTGTGTGCATTTCAATCGATCGCTCTTTTTCTACACTACATGTCAATCTACCTCGTTGAAATACTAGAATGATGTCGTGAACATCCATAAATTGTTGCATCCAACTATGACATATTTTATCTGTAAATAATATATCATCTCTTGGATCTCTATATTGTTGTGTGTATACACAAGATTGATACTTTTTTGTCCTCGAAAGTGCTATGGAAAAGCTTCAATTGTGCGTGCGCAAAGGCCTCTAAGACCATGCAATGACTCATCTTTAACCATCCAAGTGATGACATTTTTACGTGTTGCAATAGTAGAAATTTGTTGCAATGCACATGAAATGCGAACATTTGGATTCAAGTTATGAAGAGGTGGAGACCAAGGAACTGCATTGACATCCATGGTGGTAGAAGGAAAATCTTAATAAATAAACTGCAAAAAAATCAAATTTTACAAAAAATTACAAAATTTACAAGAAAAGTGGTCAATGGTGCAAATAATGCAAACCCGATCATTTGTAAATTGACAATAGACAATTTCATAACCAATAAAATTCTGGTTCTTATGTCTATACTTGGTGGAAATTTGGACGGGCTAAGCAGTAATAAGCATGCCCAACTCAATTCCTAAAAACTTGTCTACTAGTCGAGGTACCAAGGGCATCTTGAGGAAGTTGAAAAAAGTGTCAATTAATACCCCCTGCAAGGTACCCCAACAATGACTATTCTTTAATTTAGACCAATTTTCAGAAATTCACTCCTACCAAGTGAAAAAGAAATTGGAAAAATAAATAAAAATAAACTTAAAAAGTAGACAAAAAAAGTAAGAAACCGATGTATGTACAGTCATTGTTTGATCAGCTTGACATCATGCAAGTTCACCAACAAAGTGCCCATCATCAGTATGGAATTGAAATGACAAAAAATGAATGGAAAAATGGCATATGAATACCACCATTTTAATAGAATATCTGATACTATTATCGATCTGCATATCATGGTAAATTTGTGATGGGGCCTCAAATCAATTGACAATCACCACTTATTTTCAAACCTTGTAATCAACCAATCTACAATTCATACAAGTCCAAATATTGTGCAACATTCTTATCATCTCAAGACTCCCAACTAAAATCTTCTCTAGATCTTATAGTTTGATTCTTCACATTCATTACAAACAAAAAATGGCAATCTTGATTGTTGTAGAAATCTTTGCAAAAGAAAAGCATGTTCGAGTAACTTGTGGATATTGCTCACATTTTCTTTGGCTTAACATGTTGTTTTCTTCTCTTTTTTAATGCAATGGTTTTCCATTTGTTTTTAAGAAAAAAAAACAAAAAACTTACTAGATGTTGAGAGATCCAGTCAAACTTGGATTGCAAAGAGTATTGTTGCCTACATTATTGGGTGTAGTTTACACTTGTCAAATCCATTGCATCCATGAAAAGTTCAAACCATGCATGACAATTTTTCTAAGAGGACGATCTCATTGTTTCACACTGTGGATCTGAAATTGATACATATTTGATTTTCACTCTTACTATACCTCTTTCATTTGGCTTCCTATAACAGTCAACAACTTTGGAAAATCTGTCCACAAGCAGAAGTTGGATAGGCACGGCACGCAACTACCTTTCAAAATTTCAGAGGCCATCTAGTCTAGAAATGCAATGTCAGCAGAAAACAACTCAAATGTTTGCAACTTTCATCATAGAACCTTGCCATCAAGAAATTTTACAAGCGTACTTCCTAGTGATAGTACATGAGATGTAACTTGTTGTGAGAGTTTTGAATTCAGATCATACAAAAAGAACACCGAAGACCTCGATGAAAATTAATCCATTGAGTGAGCTAATTTAAAAATCTCTTACTAGTCATCGGACTTTGTAGCGTCGGGATCCAGAATCTTGGTGCAGTCGTCCCAATCCTCACATTTCTTGTCCTCTGGGTCGGGGATGGTCTTTGATGGAATCACTTCTGGCTTGAAATCCTTTGACAACAGGTTGGCAGCCTTCTTCTCCTCGCCAATGATCAAAAGCTTTAGGGAGTTGTTTGAACCTTGTTCTACAGTAATCCTCATGTTGGAAAATTGCTCCGACAACATGTGGGAAAGGAGCCAAGGGGTAGCTAAGTGGTAGGATCTTGACGTTGAAATAATGCTCGGACGACATGTAGGAAAGGAGCCAATGGACAGCCTGGTGGGATCCTCACGCTAGGATAATGCTCCAATGAGTGTGGGAAAGGAGCCAAGGACAGCCAAGTGGTGGGAGGTGGCAGCCAAGTAAGGCCGTTTGAGAGAAAAGTGAATACAATACTAAATGCCAACTAATTGAAGTTTAGAGTGGCAGGGATAAATGTCCAACAAGATGAGAAATTTATCATCATTAGTGTAGTGAGTAGGGTAGCAGAAATGCAGCAGAGGCTAGGGCTAATTTTTAAACATGAGTCCTTGATTTCTAGCCATCAATTTCTCATTTTCTCCATTCTTTTCATGACACATCTATTTGGTTTGGAGTGTTAAAGTAGTCTCTTAAATGAGCGATTTTGAAAAAATCTACACATTGAACATGGATCGCGACATGGGTCCAAATCAACTTTAGCCTTTCGAAATTCATAGTAATTTTAGTTCAAGTGATAAAATTACCAAATTTTGGCAATCCCCTTCAATTCTATCTCTGCACATATGGAAATATTTTCTTTGCCTTACTATACTCCACATCATATCTATAGTTGCTTTTTCAGTTGGTTATGGATGGTCACACTCTAATTACAAAGTTACATTTTGAGCCATCTCCTATGGTATGATAAATTTGTGAAATCTCATTGTACCCCAAATTTGAGATTTGCTAAAACTATCTAGTGCTCAAATGTTTCAATTCCATTTAGAACTATTAATGAATTCAATTTTCTTTCTTGTTGTATAAACAAAGATTGAAACATACAATACATTGTGTAATCACAATTGTCAATCAAAACATCAATCAAAATCTATACAAGAGAGAGCCAAAGCATTATCTCAAAGAGAATCTTTTTAATCTACAAATACAAAGTCAAATGGCTCACTTCATGAACAGAGAATCTAAGAATACAAGTGTAAGAGAAGAAATGAAGATCTTTACTAAATGGTAAACTACCATCTCCAAGCAAAGCTTCAAAATATAACAATTTTCTTAAAATGCTCACAAAACTTGACAAAGAATATCAAGTCGTCTTTTAAAAAATCATTAAATTTCTATAACAATCCTAGGACTTGAAGTGAAAGCTCCGCCGTCTTTTAGAAAATCATCAAAATTCTACAACAATTTTAGGACTTGAAGTCAAAGCTCCGCCGTATTAAGGGATTAACCTCAAATTCTAAGACATGATCTACAAACTAGTACACAACTAGACTTTGAGAATTTAGTTCCAACCAAAACTTCTCCAAATGATACAAAGAAGAAACACAAACTATGACTCAAACTAGTACACAACTAGACTTTGAGAGTTTTGTTCCAACCAAAACTTCTCCAAATGACACAAAGAAGAAACACAAACTATGGCCCAAAGGACTAGAACTTAGAAGACCATGAGACTACAAGAGAGATGGAGTGAGTGAGGAGGGGAGGCCTTATATACCTTCCCTTGGTCCCCAAAATCAAAGAAGACTTGGAGTGCACCCCAAGCAATCCTATCCCTTTAGATTTTTATCCTCATTCTAAATTTTTAACTTTCTGCGCTGGTCCAAACTTCTAATTTTTGGAGAAATGCTCCAAATCACAAAACGGATTGCGCCATTGGCTTCAAAAGGCCATTTTTAGTGTAACAAAATCCCTCACCCCTTTTTCATCCGTCAAAAAATCACCTAAATCTAGCGCCAACTGAAAACCCAAAAGGGATCAAATCCAATCTTTGGAGGTTGACTTTTCTGAAGAAAGTAACTAGACTAGGGTCTCAAGTAGGTTTGTTAGAGTAAGAAAAGACCTAATTTGGGCCCCATTACGATTCCGTATGCTCCCGATACGTCAGTCAACCTCTCCGTAATATTTAAAATTGTCGATTTGGGGAGGATCTTCCTAGTTGTAGGTCTTCTAGCTATCAAAATGTCTTGAAACTTGTTGGAACATGTTATTAGCATAAAAAAAGTTAACTTAATTTTTAGTGAGATTTTATCGCACCTATGGTAAATTCTATGAATTTACCATTCTGGATTTAGGCGGTTGACTGCTTGGAAGAAGATCTTTAGAAGATCAGAAAAAACCAAGACTTTTGGGGGAACCTCTCATGGAGTTCCTCAAGAGATGTACAACCTTAAATTCTTACTTTGCACATGTGGAAAAGGAATACCAATCCCGCTATCTCCTTTAACTTCTAGTGAACAGGGAATCTTCCACACTAAGGGGAATCTTGGCAAACTAATTTTGCCGTTAGACTCCTGGCATGATTTACACCTAGAACCACCATATTTATGTTGTAGATGCCCTCCTCTGGTCCGTCTTGAGTTTTCTTCACCTGCAGGCTAACAATTGGAGTTTCTACTATTTTGCCAATGGAATGGGAAAACTGAAACCTATCTTTGGAAATTTATACTAAGGTTCTCACCTAATTCCCTCGGACCAATTTGGTTAAGATTTGTCACTGAAAGGCAGGTTCAAACAAATTGGGCAATTTCTACTAAACATGGTTATTTTGTACAATTTCTGGGTTTCTACCCTATCTACATGTAGGATTTGGTTACAAATAGCAGGAAATGCCCCATCTAGGACCAATTGTTATATTGGTATGTGACATCTCCATTCTAGTTATTCACTCTTTTTTGGGCTTTTTGTATATAACTATATTGAAAACTAATAAAATCCAAAAAAACAATTCCTGAGTCATGAGTGACCAAATGGGCACTCACATCCCGCTACTAATAACTCATGATATTGAGTTTGAACACCCACCTTTTTAACTTATAAAGCTTACAAAGCTTTATAAAACCATCTAAAAATAGAATGGTTGTCCTCAAAATGAATGTATATAGGTTTGTCTTTGTAGCCCTCAAGATCTTAGAGGCTAAAGACAAAATAATTACAATATGAGTAGCTAAATGCTTGTACCCTTCATGTCTTGGCACTAGTAAAATTTGGCCTCAACTTTATAGGCCAATTATCAAACTTTGTGGTCTCTTTTTCTGCAAAAGGATTGTCATTTGATATCAGCATGGCTTGTGATTACTAATCCATGGAAGGGGCAACTTCTTTATTCCCAACATCTACATTTGAAGTCAAATGAGAAGCTTCTTTACTACAACCAGTCCTTGAGGCTAGATAGCCATCAAAAAGTGAAATGTCATAAAGAAATAATTATGAAAGTATCCTTTTAGCTTCCAACTTTCTAAAAGCTTGAACCAAAACAGTAGAAATACGTTGAATTTGGAATTCTTCCTTAGCATACTCCTTCAAACAAAAAATGACATAGACTCTGCGATATCCATATAAAACTTAAATTGTGGCTTTTCTTTACTATTGTTTTCTGTCTTTAGAGTAAGCAATTGGTTATCATGATATTGTTGAATAACAAGACAAGTACCAATAATCCATGCTATTGTATTGAGATCCATGGCTTGGTCCAAAAGAAAACGGTTTTGACCTTTTTTGAGGTTATGAGTTATAGTGCCTGTAAAAAAGCCTATGGCACGTTCCTATTCATCTACAATGGGTTCTTTATGAGCTTGAGATTGTAACTCCCAAACCATACCAAGCCCTTGAAATCAAAATGCAAAAGATTCTAGGTATGTCACAAAAATAGGCAATGCACTTCTAAAAGCTTCTACTTTGTTAACTAATGCAAGCAACAATGCATCATTCTTGAAAACAGTCAAGGAATTATAATGGTCATCTAAAATATCATCCACTTTGCAATCCCCAAATTACATAACTTGAACAAGTATTGCTAAGAATATGTTAGATGGTGTTAAGTTGTAATAAAATCAACAAAGCTAATGTTGTGACCCAAATGACACTTAACAGCTTTCAACAGCTCACCGCTTACAGCATTACTTGGTCACAAACTGCCTAACACTGCACATGTCAAGCACACACAGTGTCAGTCTGCATTTCCAACTCAATTTGCCAAGTCCTAGTCACCGAGACTACTAGCACATACTTCCATCGTGACACTGGACATGTCATTTAGTAACATGGGGCAGAACTTCCACCTTAATGTGCAAGGACCCATGGGAACACTATTCACCATGGTCCTAACCGCCCTTGAGTATTACCCCACTCCATGCTAGCCCTTTTTGCATTTGCTACTCATCCACTAAAGGTAACCGACACTCACAACTCGGGACACATTCAAAGAGGCCTAGCAAAGAGCGGGACTCCACCCAACCGATGCCACAAGCCACACACAAGTATCCTATGGTGCCTTGAAGTAGTGGTAAAGTCACCACCATCAACCATGAGTCACCGAGACTCACCAAAGCTTCAAGAAGTAGAGAGGAGGGTGACCAACCCCTCCTATACTACTCTCTATGGTATTCGGCAACCCCCCCCCCGTCCTAGGTCAAAGAAAATCCTTGGATAACCTTGGGTTGTGGAAGACCACCCACTTTTAACCCAAATTGCCAAATTATGTCACTGTTTAGACTTCCGAACTTTCAACTAGCGTAACTTTGCGCTCAGAGCATCAAATCCGACATGCAAGCCCATTTTAAACATTTATGCAACGAATAGATGCTGATGGACTTCTCACTTGTCCCATTTGGATCAGTTCTCGCAAAATTATGGCCCTCTAAAGATTCGGGTTCACCGGGGGAGGCGTCACGCCTTCACAACAAGTCTTCTTTTGGCCATAACTTTTGACTCATGTCTTAAAACCTTGTAATGCTTGTCCTTCTAGGTTCCTTGTGTTCATAGCTTTCCAATGGTATGCCACATGCTATACTTTCTTGTAGGATTCATTGAGAACCCCACACACCTAGCCCTCAAGTGACTAGGTGCCACCAAGACCTAGTCAACTTTGAACGGCCATAACTTTTAGCTCTCAACTCCAAATTGCGCGTACTTTGCGCTATTAGAAGCATATTGTCAAGAGCTTTCTAAGCATGCATGACAATCTCTCATCTACTTCAAAACAAGGGTGTCATTGTGCCCTATTTGATCAGAAGTCTCTCAAATCTCCCTACCTAATTTATTGCAAGGCTTAGGAAGTCACCCCAAGGTCCCCCCTTGCGCACTAAGGTTCATTGGGCATTCTAAGTAGATAGGAGCATGACAGCTAATACGCATAAGAATCCAAGGTTGCAACATCCACAAAGGTTGGAGGGCCTAGAAATTGGTGAATGTAATGCTCATCCTCAAAAACCTTTGGCCTTGTATCACCC
Organism: Climacium dendroides; assembly: GCA_950106755.1. Classification (NCBI taxonomy): domain Eukaryota; kingdom Viridiplantae; phylum Streptophyta; class Bryopsida; order Hypnales; family Climaciaceae; genus Climacium; species Climacium dendroides. The sequence goes on from OX467088.1 coordinate 27,641,789, forward strand.
AACGAAGGCACATTCACAAAAATATATCCTTATGGGGTAGCTTGGTATACTACTACTATGTAAGTTGCATCAAGTTGATAATTAAAAAAACTAGACCATGGGTCATCTAAGTCCTAACTGATTCTAGCTCATGAATAATTTTGACAAGGCCATTTAGCAATAAATAAATCAATGTGACCTAACCTCTTCAAGTCTTCATCACTAATGAGAGTGATGTCCTAAGGAAGTTGACCAAAACAATCATGAATGGCAGAAGCTGCAATTGCTTTGAATAGAGTGCCAATAATCTTTGGAGATAATGTTTAGCTATTCAATTGGATACAAAATTATTATCCACATAAATATACTACATAACATTAAATCCAACCTCCAAAAAAACTACCAAATCAATGTCAATGCCCACAAATAGCTTGATAAGATTGATCCCCTCAAGCAGTGAATGCCAATTAATGGCTTGGGCAAAAAAAAGTAGACAAGAAGTAGAAGGAGCTTGTGAAGGTTCCAAAGATGCTAATATTTGAAGGCAATGCTAAGATAATTCTTTACAAATGCCTCAAGGTGGAAATGAATCCTTGAAGTGATAGATAAGAACCTTTAAAGGTGGTAAATTGTATTGTTTGTTGCATTATAAGTGTATACAAGAGTTTCTTCCAACAGAATTGGTGCACATGGCAAACTTGTTGCTAAAGCATTACAACCAAATATAATTTTTGTTGATATAGTCATAACGATTGCTATAAATACTATAAGAATCAATTTCTCTCTTATCGCCTGAAAACCAATTTGGTCTAATCCAGACTTCTTCAGTCTAGTTGTCCAAACAAAAACTAAGCAGGCAAAGAGCTTGCTAATTAACTAATATATCATAGTTGGAAGCTCCCATGACTACATATTTCATAGAGAAATGTGATTAAATAGGTCATATGTCTACATAAAAAACAACTACAAAGGGTCCTTGGTATAACTTGTGGCATGCTCTATACCTCCCATTGAAGTCACGATAGTAAATGGATAAGGCTCTAAGTCTGCATTTGTCAAACCAAAAGCCTCAACAAGTTTCTTACCAATCATAATTGGTTATGCACCTAAGTCCAACATAACTCTCAATGGCATAGCACGAGTAATATGACTACCCATACGTGAAATGATAGCATTATGATTTACCAAGCGAACAACTCCAAGTCGAAAATTTTGATGCTCTCAAGCAAATCTTATAGAAATATTTACAAGATAAGTTGTTCCTACTACAAGAGATATATCTAAAGATGAATATAATGTAAACCAGCCCATGATAGGCAAACTATCTAATACAAACATCTATCAAACAACCCATTATGGTTTTCCATCAATTTATATCAGGTTTTTTCTAATTAATGTAAACAAGACTTCATTAGATAGGTTAATGACTGAAATCAATGTTTTGTGTAACGGTGATGGAGATGTTAGAGACTATTTTAGGAACCTTCACCTTTTCATTACATGAACTACTTTTTTATATTCCTTTATGTCATGTCCATGTTAGAAAATATTTCAACAATGTTAGAAAATATTATAACTGCATTAGGTGGTTTGATGACCACCATGGGTATAGTTATTGATGGCTTTGGAGGTAGTCTAGAGACTATTTTGAGCCATTTAACTAGTTTACTTAAAAAATTTGTAACAAATTCATACTTTGTCAAAAAAATTAAATTTCAATTGCTCTCTCCATTTCTCATGTTTGCCTGTATATGGAAAAAAATTAAAAAATTTCAAATATGTCAATAAGTCAAACCAATCAATTTGCTGGTCATAAGCTGATTTATCTTATCGAAGACTAATGTCAATATGATCCTCAAAAGCAAGAACAACCTCAACTACAAGTTTAGACTATAATTTGGCTATTTCTTCAATATTTTCAATCAAAGGCACTTTAGTAATAGTTTAAGATATTTATAGAGATGACAAATTTGCTTTATCTTCTAACATAATCCCGACCAAATGAAAAACACCTGCAAGCTTAATGCTTAGTGCCATCAACTCTAAACCAGAAAATATTGGCATCTGCAAAATTTTATAAACTAAAGATTGTATAACATCCTTTAAAATGGAATCACCATCTTTTGAAAACAAAGAAATTTGGGTCTTAGCCATAATAGCAATATTTGCTAAACTAAACAATAAAGGCAATTATATTTGGCCAATCTGATCTGTTGGACTATTGTGATGATTATACCTATCACCTTTGAAAACATCCAAAGACCACTACAACAAAAGTAGTGTTTTATGACTGCAAAATATGACTGTAGTAAGTTGAAAAATCAAAAAATATGACCCATGCAGAAATCACTGTAGATAACTCGAAATATGACTAATTCTAGTAGTTTTGAAGCAATCACTTCAGACATCATTTATATTGGCAATCATATGGGTTGAGGAGTATAAATACCTATATTTAGCTATAGTATGTCAATGTGGTGTATACTTTGACTATCCTAAGGGAGGCTTGACTTTTTCTTGAGTTGCCTAAGCAAATGAAAAAATCCTATGTGGAATATGATTGTGGTAAGTCATATTTTTTGAAGACATAGAATATGATTGCAGTGAGTTATATTTTGCAATGATGTGGAATATGACTGTGGTGAATCATATTTTTTTATTACATGGAATATGAATGTGGTGTCATATTTTGCAATGATGTGGAATATGACTACGGTGAGTCATATTTGATAGTGATATGAAATATGACTACGGTGAGTCACATTTTTTAATGACATGGAATATGATTACGGCAAGTCATATGTTTAGTTGATGTGGAATATGACTATGGTGAGTCATATGTTTGGTTGATGTGGAATATGACTATGGTGAGTCATATGTTTGGTTGATGTGGAATATGACTCACCGTAATGAAAGATGGTTCTATTAAGTTGTAAGTAGCTTCCAACAACTTTATTCTAGCTTTTCATGTCTGCATACATACAATTAAAGAAATAGAAGGTTAATTTTTAGTGAATGAACAATAAAGCTCAACCCAAAACAAAAAAATGTAATCACTATGGAGATATGACTACAAAATATGACTATAAAATATAGCTCTATGTTCCCAAATACATTCTCTATACTTCCATATGAAGTATTTGGTGTTCCCAACGGGTGTATACTATACTCCCATGAAGTACAAGGTCAAAATATGACTGTAACTAGTCGCCAGTCATTCTCAATCATATTTTTGCAGTCATAAAATTTGCAATTTCTAGTAGTGAACGATGCAACCAACTTGGCTATAATTTGAGCACGTGTAGCAACTACTAACATCACTATTTCTCCAATAGTACCAAACATATATAAGTTTGAAGTAGGACCACTAGCTTTAACTTAAAACGCGTGCTTGGCATCAATAACTTGGCTAAGTGAAGCTACAATATTAAATTGCTTCTTGAACTCAACAATTTTGGCTTCTAGAGCTTTTTCTTTCTCTAAAACAAGCTTCTTCTTCGGATGTAGAATAAAGCAATAATTTACATTATGATTGAACTTACCATAATAAATACATTTAAGCTCCTTTTTCTTGAAATTTTCCCCTGCCTTAGCCACTTATGTTTTCTGTTTGGATTTTTCTAAAGACTGACTTTTTTCTACTGAAGGCAATTGGAATCATTTTTGGCATGGCTAAATTTTCCACATTTCTAACAATATAGAGTCTTTTGATTCTTCTTAGGTTGAATCTTTGTCAAAGTACTTATGGTTGTAGTAGCCTTCTTAGACTTGGTGCTATCTATCATCCCCAAAACCATGTTGATAGCATCATATTAACAAAGAGCTCTATTACACCTTTCAACTTTGGCAAACTCTTATACTAATGTTACTCAACCTTCATAGTTGATAATAATCTTCAATGTGGCTAAATTAAAAAGAATTTTGTCAATTTTGGACAAAAAGATCTTCACAAGTTGGCTCTTAGCAAAAACACCTCCAGATTTCACTACAAATTGTATGAATCTAGTATATATAGTGCGCGGAGTGTCCTTCTCACAACAAAAGTCCTAAATGTGTTGCATTTGATCATGTTGAAAACCTCCACACTCAAATTGTAGATGAGTAATGAAGAAGTATAGAGGCTCAAATAATGGTGATTCACCAACCACAATCAACACCGCCTACGTGGCTTGTGCCATCTAAGACAAGGTAATAGAAGATTGGACTGGTGCCAAAATCTTTCTCTTAGTGTCCTTAGGAGATGAACCAACTTCTCATTTTTCCAAACTTCCTTCTTCTTTCTCCAGGGAAATTAATTTGTTGTTGCACCCTCCTTAAGTGCAAAAACAAGCTCTATACAAGCCTCCCAATAGCATTCTACTCAGTGCAATCGAAGCATACACTCCTCGATCTATTGTTTATATGTTGAGAGCGCTTCATACTCCAAATGTTGTAGTAACAACTCAAAAGTGTATTAATCATTAAAATTTGAAGACCATTAATACTTCTCCTTCATCTAAGTCTGGAATCGGAGCTTTTAGTCAAATAGAAAAATGCCTCCAGTTCTTCTAGAGAATTGATCCCTCACCATGTTGCGAGGATCGTTATCCATATCATAAACCGTATCCACATTCCAAACTCGAAGCCTACTAGTAGTATCCAACACCGAAATAGGCTTTAAATCCTTGTTGGTATCCACCATTGGCTCAAAGTTATTGGTGCCAGTATCTTTCAAGTAGTCAGGTGATGGAGATCAATAATATTAACTCTGAATCTACACCATGTAGTGACTACTTAGGTACCTACAACTATCTGAAGGCTTAGGGCAACTTACACTTGTAAAACCACTAAACTATGCAGTATACTAGTCATTACCTCTAGATTATTGCAGGTCCAACAACCCACAACAAAAAAGTCACTTTGGACATCAATTCGATTTGTTCTTTATAATTTGTTTATCACAAATTAAGTACAACACAAAATGGGACAAAACTAGAATTTGTCGGCAACAATGTCCACCATGAAGAAAGGTACCAAGATAGAATCCAAGAAATCCAAATTGAATCTTTCCCAAACAATGAATTGCAAAAACACAAGAAAAATATGAATTAGAACCATCGGCACTGGATGATCACAGGTTGCAAAGCTTATGACAAAAAATTCAATAGAAGACACTAAAAAGTATATGTTTAGGCTCCAAAACCTAAAATACTTGAAAATCTTGGAAATCTTGAAAATTGGTGTTCAAAAACACCATTCAGTCCATGAAAATTGCTATTATAGGCTGGAAATCAAGTCCAAATGGCAAACCAACTACACTATTGGAATCCTTGGCAAATTTCACATAAAACAAGCACATATTTTACTCAAATCCAAGCTATAACACCTCTCAAATTGAATTTCAAAGTTTGCCCCTTACTCCTTTATTTTTCTTTTTATAGAAAAACTTGAATCCACAAAAATCCAAGATTCTTAATTTTCCAAATCTTTCCTTTACATACATTTCAGGAATCTTAAAACTTAGATTATGAGATCTTCAAAATTTTCTAGATTTCTAAAAATTTCTAAAAAACTAGATTTTGAAAGAAAATCTTTAAAATTCCTAGATTTAAAAAAAAATTGAAAATCCTAGACTATGGAAAACGAGTGCACAGTCTAGGAACTCATCCTAAAAAAATTACAAACTTCAAAACCCTCTAACTTTCTCAAAAATCACTCAAATCTTGTGATTTTTAAAATATTGAGTTCGTATACAACTTCTCTACAAGTTCTACAACTATGAGCAACAAAATAGAACTTGAAATTTTGTTTTTCTACTCACAATTGCCACTACAAGGGAGAAAATTAAAAATTTGAAAACAAAACAAAAAACACTTACAGCTTTCTAAGTTTTCTTTCCTACTTCTAATCACTCTATAAACATCTCAAAATTACTTGTAAACACTTAAGAATACCTCCAAATACAAACCACACTCAATAAATCGATTTAGTCTCCATCCCAACAATTTGCTTTGCTATAAAATTGAAGAAAAAAATTCTTATTAAGTTAGAATCTTTTTAATCTACACATACAAAGTTAAGCAGCTTTCACTTATGGCCATATTTGTTAAATTGAAATAAAATAAACATTTTGAGACTTCAACCCTAGTATTTGAGATGTCTATTCTAACAAATCAAAAATTTATGAATATATCAACCTTTATAAAACCAAAGATTTGTGAATGTAGTGACATATTAAAGTCTCAATTCACCAAAAGAAATTCAATATTAAACACTTATTATCAATTAAATGTAAAGTCAAAGATAATATGAGATTACTAATTGTCTTATTTTAACAAATATGGCCTTACTTCACAAATGGATAATCCAAAAATGCAAGTGTGAGAGAAGAAGTGAAGATCTTTACTAAATGATAAATCACCATTTCCAAGTAAAGCTTCAAAATATAATAACTTTTTCAAAACATTTACAAAATTTGACTTGATAAGAATGTCAAGTCGAGGAGCTCTCTCCACTTAAAGACTTAAAACTTAAGATGGATGAATTCTAACATAAAGATGAAATCCATCCAACACTAAGGTGAATTAACACTATACTAAAGAAAATTAATACAATACTAAGATGAACTAACACAAGGAAATCTATCACAATCCTAGCAACACCTTACCTATCCTACTAGGTTCACTACATTTCTCTTTTGATGTCACTCGAATCACAACTCACTAACATTGCACATGCTAAGCATCTACAACATTAATTCCCATTTTTCAACTTATGTTACCAAGTCCGAGTCTTTAGAATTACTAATATACACTCCACACATGACACTGAACATGTCACTTAATGACATAAAGTAAAACTTCCATTGATATTCAAGCACTTAGTAGAGGCAGTACTCACTACTAGTATTACCAGCCATTGAATGTCACCCCACTCCATTTTAGGCCTTTTTATATATTTGTTATTTTCACATTAGAATTAATTGGGACTTATAACTCAAGTGGGAACTCAAGACACATTGGAAATGGCTTAGCAAAAAGTAGGACTCTATCCAACTAATGTTACAAGACACCCACACAAATGTCCCATGGTACCTTGGACCTAGTGGTGAAGTTACATCATTAACTTTGAGTCACCAAGACTTATCAAGGTTCCAAAAGAAAGTGAGGAAGGAGACTAAGCCCTTCTATAGTACTTTTTGTGGCATTTGATAGCCCCCCCTTTGTAAATTAAAGGGACATCCAAAACCTACTTTGATTTTTGAAGACCACCCATTTCCAACTAAAATCACTAAGCTACGACCTCATTTGGACTTTTAAGCTTTCAAATAATATAACTTTGTAGCCAAAGCTCTAAATTCTACATATAAGCTTATTTTAGATATTTACACAACAAGTGAATACTAATGGACTACTCGCTCAACATCTCATTTGAACCAGTTCTTACAAAATTATGGCCCTCCAAATATTTGGATTCACCAAGAGCAACATCACATTTTCACCACAAGCCTTCTCTTGGTTATAATTTTGGGCTCATAGTTAAAAACCTCATAATGCTTATTATTCTAGCTTTCTTGTGTTTTTAGTTTTTCAATGATATACTACATGCCATATTTTCGTAAAGAATTCATTGGGAACCTCTCATTCCTAACCCTCAAGTGTCTTAGTACCATCGGGACACCACCTACTTCAAGTGGCTATAATTTCTAACCTACTAGTTCAAATCAGGCATTCTTTGAATGGTTTGATGCGTTTTTTCAAGGACTTTCTATGCATGTATGATACTTTGCCATGCCCTTCGAATTCATGCGGTGATAGTGCCATGTATACTTGAGAGTCACCCATTTTACCCTTATTAAATTCTTGCAAGGCTTGGGAAATTACTTTCAAGGTCCCCTTTGCTCAGTGAGGCACTTTAAATATCCCAAAGAGATAGGAATGTAACAAAATCCATCTAATACTATGCTCCAATGTAAAGTGATCTCGATGTCACTTCACATAACAAGCAAGAATAAGAGTAGCAAATTGAATAGAGTTTGGTGCTACTGCTGCAATTCATACTTGATTGAAGTAGATTTTTGTGTCATCACAATGAGCTGAAAAGTGGCTGCACACCCCTGTCAATTGATTAACCCACCCCCACCCCCCCTCTCTCTCTCAAAAATAACAGGCCATTGATTGTTTTAAGAAAAATGCTTCTCTTTGAAATCACCATTGATTTCCTGAAAAATCACAAGCCGTTGATCTTGCCGGATTTAATCTGAATACGGATATGGATATAATACTGTATATTGAATTCTGGATATGGATACGGATACTGATACGGGATGAATTGTCCCATATTGTTTGGAGTCCTCCCCCCAAAAAATTACAAGACGGGAGGGAGGGGGGGTTCTAAATTAAAAAGTTTTAATTTAATTTTTTTTAATTCAACACCCCCTTCCCCCTCCCAAAAAATTTTAAAATTTAACTTAAAATTTATTGGGAGGGGGAAAGGGGGTGCTGAATTAAAAAAATTAAAATTAAAATTTTTGTACATTGTCACACAATGTACCGAAAAGTACTGACAAACAAACAATCTTCCAATAAGAAGCTGCTGCCTTCATGATCCTAGTAGTATTTAGTTTCAGAATAATTTTGCAACATTTAAGAGTAGGAGATTCACATTGAATCAGTTTGTACAGATTTCTTCATTCAATGCAGTCTAAATAATTCATCGCAGCTTTAGTTGAGTGATTTGCAATTACTTTCTTTGCTTTGCGTTTTTCTGATACATGGCACCATTTCCTATAATTGACTCATGAATAGGATGTATCCCGGATTGTACAACATATATACGATATATATATATTGTACCGAATTCTGTGGCAAAATCAATAGGAAGGACACATTTTGTATCTATGGTCAATTATGCATCGCTTGGCCAATTCTACACACCAATCCTATTCAAAGGGGCCTGAGTATGCCTATACTGCTAACATTACTTCAATCTGCTTGAAGTGACGGTTATGGGTGTTGCTATCTTAAACCATGTGAAATTTTAACCCATAAATGCCACAACAAACATTTTTTGTCCGATAAATTCTTCTTTGTAAAATAAAAATGCAACTATTCATCCTTAGAGTTAGGGGTTGTTTTTCCAAGTTCCAGGCAGTGTTTTTTTTTTCCAGCGAAATTTCGCCAGATTGTCAGAAATCTGTGTCGTCCCTCCAAAAACTGGCCTCTGTAGTGAGGACAACAGGGGGACACTGGTCCAAAAAAAAAACCCTGGTTCAGCCCCTCCTGTCGCGGTAACCCAAGACCGCGACCTCGAGGTCGCAATCAGGTGAGCCCAAAACCGTGGCACAAGGAGCGGAGTATTCGTCCCTACTGGAACTTCCTCTTCAAACTTACGAAACTGCAACAATCACTTGCACCTCCACAAAGCAAATC